>JAECXP010000002.1:1570000-2947170 GCA_018152965.1 Scaptomyza pallida
TTAGTTTCAAAAATAGTTTCTCTTTTTGATTGTTGTCATTTGTTTGCGTTGCAACAACAAAAAAACATTCTCTGGACGCAATATCAAAATACAAGTTAGCAAAATACAAAACTACTTACAACAACAATTGACATTACAACAACAACTAGTACAACAACGTTTACGGTGCAACAAGAAACAAGAAACACTTAGGTGAGGCACAAAAACTAAATGTTTTGTTTCAAAATGCACTAAAAGTTACAATTTATTTGTAGTTTATAGTGGTGTATAGCTAAGTATTAAGTCTTTTAATATTTTTAATTCTTGATTTTCTTTTTTTTCTGCAACGAAAGTGAAGTTAAAAAGTGTGTTTTTTATTTGAATTGTATTTGTCATTGCACAGCTAAAATGAAATTAAAATAAAATTGGGTTAGTTGAATTTATATATTTATATATAATAATAATAATAATTATCCTTTTTTTGTCAACTACAACAAATGTTATTAAAGGCAAATGTAAACGTTTTTCGTTTTTTTGTACACCATTATTAATGATTACATAATCAGCCAAACGAGTACAAGGAGCTAAAGGATTACATATTACATATTTGTCATACAGAAGCAATAATTATTTATAATAATCTTGCATTGAGAGCATTGATACGATATTGATTAGCAGCTAATTAGCGTTTTAATTTGACAGTCAATTGGCACCTGCAAAATGTCCCCTTCGTCCTCCTCCTCCTCATCATCATCGTCACTGCCACTGCCACCGTTGGCTTTCATTGCCAGCACATGTTCGACGAGTTTTTTCTTTTGTACGAACATTCTGGCAACAATTCAATATTATTGTAATATTAAAAAACACAAAATTACTTTTTTTTTAAATTTATGTTTTACTTGTTTATGACACTGCGTAGTTTTGCTTTGATGTAGGACAAAAAATCAATGCACATAACATTATTGAACAAACAAACTTGCAGCGGAATCGAAATGCGCGCCGGTTGCCATGGCAACAAAAGTCTCCAAAGGGTCTCCAAACCGAATGCCACGATCGTTTTGGGCGCCAAATTCAAACTAATTTCATAACTACGCTGTTTTTAGGCAATGTTTTCAAGTCATTTAACAATTATTGCATTAAAAAACATTATTCCTTACTTAAACGTTATCGAAACAGCGCCTATATAGCATATTTTTCAAAACAAAACTTAACAGAGACGTTTTCCAGCACTCACACCAACTGTTAAGTTTTATATCGATACCAGTTCATTTGAACTGTTATCTAGCTCCGATATATGAGTCATGAAAATGTTTATGTTATGGCACTGTTACTAAATTGCGGTAAATTAGAATTTCTTATTTTGTTTTGAAACTATCTTATATTCTAGCACTTATATGTTGAGCTTTCTATTTGTTTAAATTTTTATTAATTTATGCACAAATATTGAAACTGGATAAAGGGTCTATTTGTTTTGTTATTTATTAATTTCTTGATGAACTTTCAGCAAACTGTTCACATGACAGCGACGAGGGCTGAACTAAAACACGACGATTAGTTCACTCCCTTATTTGACTGAGTCACTTTATTGAACTAACTTTGAACGATTGGATACAATTCCAACGCGTGTTGTTCTCTACTGAGAAAAACTGCAAAAAGTGCCGAAAAAATTAAAACTAAAAGACTAAACAAATTCTAAACTTCTAAGAAATAGGTAAGTAACACTTTGCGCAATCAGAATTAATGTATTTACGCTTCAAATCGCTGTGTAAATGTTGTGCTAAAAGGTGAACAAAAATGAGACTGCCGCAGACGCAAAAAACCAAAATGGCGTAAGCGCCGCAAAAAAAAATGAGCAAAACGAAGCGACAACAAAAGAAATACAACAGACGCCAATAAAAAACATAAACAACTTAAAAAGTTAAAATAAAAATAGTTTAATATCATAAAATGTATTAATTTTTGCAACATATGCTTAATATTTGTTTTTTTACTACGCAGAAAAGCCGCCGACTAAGAAGAGGAAGAACAATGTCGAACGCAGACGTGCAATACAATCAGGGGGGCTTCGCTCAGGACCAGGAAAATAACGAAGACTATAACGATGACAATGATCAGCAGCAGGACGATGATGAGCAATATGACAATGATCAAAACGAAGGTGATGACAATGACTCAAGTGTGAAGATTGGCGACGTTGGTGAGAGTCCCAAATTTATACGATTACGCGGTCTTCCCTGGTCGGCAACGCATAAAGAAATTCTTGACTTTCTGGTCAACGTTGAGGTTCTCAACGGTTCGCAAGGCATCCACCTTGTCACCAGCCGTGTGGACGGCAAGAATACGGGTGAGGCGTACGTCGAAGTCGCCAGCCAGGATGATGTAGAAGAGGCGCGCAAGCTTAACAAGTCCAGCATGGGACATCGCTACATTGAAGGTGCGACTTGAGCTTCCTCGCCTTTTGTATGCATTCTAATAACTTAAGTATTTCAGTTTTTACTGCTACACCCAAGGAGGCCAAGGAAGCAATGCGCAAAACCGGCGGACATGGTCAAGCCTTTGTTGTTAAACTGCGAGGTCTGCCTTATGCCGTAACGGAGCAGCAGATCGAGGAGTTCTTTGCCGGTACGTTTAATAGCTATATCTGTGTGTGCGTGTCTCTCTTTTATTTACACGTATTTAGAGGACAAAGGATTGAGATCACCGTAAAACGTACTGATTCGAATGCATGAACAATTATATATATAACAATATTTTTATACAGCTCCCTCTATAGTGGTGAGCCCATATAAATTGAATTAGTTTTTTGGGCTCCTTTTGAGTTGTATGCCCAACGTCTGGGGTGTTTGCATCCAAGGACCAGGGGTCAATATATGCTTACATCACATTGAGCATTCTCTTAATCATCCTTTATTTCATTACAAATGCGCACGCACACACACAAAAACTTCTAAACACTTCTAACTTTAGATTTTGTCTAACCAAAAACACATTTTTTTGAATGCATTTTGGGATTTCCAATATTCAGCATGTGCTTCTAAAAAAGTTAATATATCGTTCAAATGAAGCTTATAGAATATTATGAATCCCAAAGTGCATCTTATTACATTCTTTATTTCAAGGTCGTTGTTGAAATTTTTATTCTTAAGTCAACTTTTTTAATTAGGTGGCATATATGTGTGGAACTGATACGCAGTTCCATTTGCAAACTCTTCACCTAAATATTTTATTAAAAACAAACAAAAAAAACGCCCTCTCTATTTCTTTCTCTGTTTCTATCGTTAACCTTCTTGCATTATATATATAAATCTCTATATATTTGTATAAATCTTTGTTGTTTGGTTATCGTCATGGGCAGGGTTGGAAATCAAAACGGATCGGGAGGGCATACTTTTTGTTATGGACAGAAGGGGTCGTGCTACTGGGGAAGCTTTTGTTCAGTTCGAAAGCCAGGATGACACTGAACAAGCCTTGGGCCGAAATCGGGAAAAAATTGGGCACAGGTGGGTCTCTTACACATCATCCAATTCTCTACCAACTTCAACAGCAACAACAACATAAGTAACCGAAAAAATACGTTTAATGGTAACATGAAACAACAAACTATTAAATTGTTGCTAATTTTTTTTTTTTTAGTAATTATATCTTTATACAAAAAAACATATCACACTCTCTATTATACATTCCTATTTCAGTTATTCTTTCAATTCAGCAACAATTTAATTGTGCATATAAATACTTAAATACATACATGCAACATATAGCACAGGCTATGTATTGGGTCTGGTTGGGTACAACAGCAACAACAACAGCTTATTAATAACGCCTATTAACCAGAGAATGTCTTTTGATAAGTTCTATAATATGTGAATACAAAAAGGTTTCCATTTACCTCCATATGTATATTGTATATCTTTATCAAAAGTCTCAACGCATTGACTGTTTGTGTGTTTATCTAACCAAGGATACACTTTATATCAAATGGATTAGTGTGTTATTAACCCAGATATAGAAAAAAAAAAACCCAGTCATTGAAAATTGTCTTCAATTGCATTCTTGATATCTGATATTAATATGATTTTGTGTTCTTTTCGTTTTTGGCTACTCTTAGGTATATTGAAATCTTCCGCAGCTCCATTGCTGAGATGAAGCGTGCCACAGGCACTGGTGGCGGCGGCGGCGGTGGTGGTGGACGCCCCGGACCCTATGATATACGCGATCGTGGCGCCAATCGTGGTGGCAACGATTTCGGTGGACGCAACGGTAAGGAAAGCGCCCAACCTGGGCTGAACTTCGACTTTGTCTATGGCTTAACTACACATGAGACCTTTTAAAGATTTTGCTTCCGCATATGAAAGATTGTAATTGAAAACTGCATGTTGACAGACGTTACGGACGGTTTATTTTGAAACAAATCTAGAAAGTTGAATCCTTAAATGAGTAATAATTATAAAACGGGGTTAAAAACTTAGTTTGTATGCGGATACGTTAGAAAAATATTGTAAAATGCTTTGAATCGATGTTCACAAAAAATCTTAGCGACTTAGTTTATAGTGTAGTTCGAGCGACTAATGTTCAAACTTGGAACATCCTCTTTTTGCAGACTGGGGCAATAACAGCAACTTTGGTGTGGGTGCCAACAATATGTTGGGCTTTAATAATTTGCCGAGTTTAATGAACTCGGGTAATTTTGGCAATGGCTCCGGCGGCGGCGGTGGTGGCGGCGGCGGAGGCGGCAACAATGGCAATTTTGGCCAAAACACTGGTAATTTTGGCAATTTCGGCAACGATTTTGGTGATTTTAACAATTTTGGAAACAATCGCAACAACGGTGGCAACAATTTTGGTAAGTAACACAACATTTTACACATCCTTTCAGGGGAGGGAAGGGGCAGATCTGTAGGTGCTTCGCTATAATCTCTACTCAGAGAAAGAAATACCACACTCTCTAGTTAGTAGACTTTCAATAACCTATTCGACTTTATATATAAAACTATAAACTAACAAATTAATTTGCAATAAACAAACCCTTTTGAATCTCATTTCAGATATGCCTGGAAACTTTGGCAATAACAACAATGGCGGCGGCGGCGGAGGAGGCTTTGGTAATTTCGGCAACAACTCTGGCGGCGGTGGAGGTGGCTTTAACAATGGCGGCGGTGGCTTCAACAATGGTGGAGGCGGTTTCAACAATGGCGGTGGCAACTCTGGTGGCTTCAACGGAGGTGGCGGCGGCGGCGGTGGTTTTGGCAACTTTGGCAACAATGGCGGCGGTGGCGGCTTTAACAATGGTGGATTCAACAATGGCGGAGGTGGCGGCGGCTTTAATAACGGCGGAAATGGCGGTGGCTTTAACAATGGTGGAGGCGGCGGCGGTGGCGGTGGCTTCAACAATGGCCCCGGCTTTAATAATGGTGGTGGAAACTTTAATTCGTCGGGCGGCAACTTTGGACCCATTGGAGGCGGTCGCAATAATGATGTCGAATACTTCACAATCCATATGCGCGGTCTGCCTTACAACTCCTTTGAGAACGATGTGTTCAAGGTAAGTGTACAGGAATTGTAACATGAACTAAACCATACTGAAATCCTTTTTTAATTCCTTGCAGTTCTTTGAACCCATTCTGCCGGCCAACGTGCGCATCAACTATAATAAGAAGGGACTGCACAGCGGCACCGCTGACGCCTACTTTGATACGTATGACGATTCGCAGCTGGCCATGAAGCGGCATCGAGAACAGATGGGCTCCCGCTACATTGAGCTCTTCTACGATGGCAAGACACGCGGTGGTGTTAACATTAGCGGAGGTGGTAATGGTGGCGGCGGCGGTGGCGGCGGACCTGGCAACAATGGAGGTGGCGGTGGTGGTGGTGGTGGCGGCGGTGGCGGAGGTGGTGGCTTCTCGCGTCGCATTTAAATGCTTCCCTGGTATCATCATCATAATTCCTTACATTTACATTTATGTTAATGTAAACGCAAGTATTTCTTAAGTTTGTGAACTCCAACTGCATCCGTCGAGCACTCACCTTCCACACACACAGCAGACACGCTAGCGCATAGAAATAAACATTTTTGATTGCATAAGAAGCACGCAAAAACAAAATATATAATTTAAGTACAATTTTTATCTCATGTAAACAGTTAACACTTGTATTGTCAGATCACAAGTGCATTATGAAAAGACAAAACGAAGGCAACAAAACAATTGTCAATTTGTTTTTCATTTTAGTTTTTCCGTCTCTTACACAGCAACAATGTAATACATTTATTTTTGCTTGGAATCAATAAATTATTAATGATTTTATAGATGAACAAGTGTATGTGAAGTAAGAATTAATACTTATATAGGTTAACTATTCAACCTAAAGCAGTTGTAATTAAATGTACGTGTTTCATTTGAAATAACTCGCGTTATCTATGGCATAAGGGAGAAAGCATTTGCTTACAATTGAATCGAGTCCACGATCGAGCATTTCCCAGACCATACTAATTGCAGTGCTATATAGTATAGACGACGACTACTAGATCAACAAACGATCTACATATAATACTATATAGACTTGGTCAACAAATGGCATTATTATTATACTATTTGTTGTTGTGGTGATCGGGCGAGCGCGCATTCCTCAAATCGAAAATTATATATACGGACGGGGAGAGGTGACAATTTGTAATTTCGTTAAGCGCCGCTCTGGAATTAAAAACAAATCTAAAACAGCTTTTTTATATACAAAAAATATTAATTGCATGGAATATTTATTTATTATTATGTCTTGTTTGTTTAACAACAATGTGTGAATTCCAATCGCTTGTGTTTGTGTTTGTGGCTCAAACGGAGGGCTTAAATGTGTTAACCCAAAGCTAATTAGCAGAGTTGAGCTACAAATGGAATCATTGCGGATTCTGAATGTAAGGAAAAAGTACTTTTGAGAGGTTTACAACATATGTGCAAATATTATATAAGATCAACTTACTGTGTCATGAAAGTAAGACTAGAGATAAAAACTTATTGATTTATGTCTGAACGATTTCGTACGCCAATCTTGCACTCGCATTTTAAACAAATGTCTAGAAAATATTTATAGCCCTTTATAATTGCTTGGAAAACGATTGTCAGCACCCATCCCGTAATTTATGATTACATAAACAGCAAAAACCGAACAATTGGGTATTGTTTTATGTACATCCTATAAACAAAAAACAAAAAGAGGCGAAGCTCATTGACATGCCTCGCATTTCACTTTCCTTCAAGATAGTTATCTATCTATCAATAGATAAGTTTAGGGTTGAGAGACAATTTCAAATAGATAATTCTTGCTAATTATGTCAATAAAATATGTGTACGAATACCAGCCCAAAAATAGAGAATGTCGTCACAAACCCAACCGTACGTGGAGTAGTTGTCTATAGTCTATAAATTCTGATCACAATGGCATTAATGGACACGTGGGTGAGGTCCCCAATAATAAAAGATACGGTATTTTAATTGTGGGCCTAACAAATTCACATGGCCAAGGACAATGCGACGAATATCTTGACATAAGACCAAAAATAATATCGCTCTAATCATTTGTGCCTATTTGTCAAGTTATTTATGCAATTCACGAATCGTGAAAACAACGGTAAGTAGGCAGCAAACAATCCGTTTAAAGTACAGTGGACACTCGGTTAACGAACGGCCCGAATGACAAACATTTTGTATAACGAAAAAGGTGGAAACCTTTAAGATTTCTGGCCGTTTTTAACAAAAAAAAAGAGGGGAAGCCCCGAAAGCATATTACAGTGATTTCCAGTGCGACCGTTTTAACATTAATTTGTATGGTTTCGCATCACGAACGTTACACTTACGATCAAGATGCTTTTACCAATTGTGTTCTTAAACCGAGGTTCCACTGTACTACGATTTTCTTCTCTATTTGTGCTGAGTTGATTTGCATCTGATTGTTGCGGCGTGTGAGTGGAGTTTGTTTATGAAAGTGCTCTTAATTTATAATCCAAATCGTTTCGTGTTTAATTTGGCAATTTTACCTAAGTATATGAAAGCACGATATCATACTTATGATATGTAGGGAGATGGTAAAAGCTTTATAAGTATTAAAACAAGGGAAACACTAAAAAGAAAAGGAAAATTATTATAAAAGTCTTCTATATCTTCCATTACTATTACTTTTAGATATTGAAATTTAATGGAAAAATATTCTAAATACTTAAATTTTCATTACTTTACAACAAGTGGCAAATATGCTAATGAAATGCACGTACAAAAATATTAAATATTTTATAATAACTAAACAAATTGTTTAATTTTTTACGCAGTAAGCGTGAACAATTATAAAAACAGTCAAACTTCCATGTAACAAATTTTAAGGAGACAAAAAAACTTCTTTATGGGAAAAAATCGTAACACAGAATAGTTTTTGAATAAAACCAAATCCGTTATAAAGAAGACTTCGTTATATAGAAGTTCGTTATAGGGCTGTCAACTGTATCAAACAAAAAACCCGTTACAACGAATAATTGCGAATACTTTACGAAGTATACATTGGAACCGTATGAAAAAAAAACCGTATTATATAATACGATGAATCAACTTGTTCGTAGATAGCACATCAAATTTAGCACATCATTATTTATTATAGCGTTACGGAATCAGAAGTCGTCATAAATTATATAAAAAATATTATTTGTGAAGTAAAAGATTAAATGCCCTTTCAAATGTAAACAAAATAAAGATCCATAAAAAAAAACTTGAGTTAAATTAATAAAATATATTTATGAGACTATACAATGTTGAAGATTCATATTTACAACTGCAAAGTAAAGGGTATAATAAACGGCACTTCCATATTTTACAATAACCAACAACACTTGTCCCATAAACAACAAACTGTTTAACTATGCGAAAGTTTTATGAATATTGAAAGTAGACAGTTTAAAAATATAGCTTCGATGATGTTTTTTTAGTATATGAGAATCATTTAAAATAATTGTTGTGCTAGGCTCTAGGAATCGAATTGGCGAGAGAGAGGGCGTGAAGAGAGAACAACTCTGCCGGCTGGAAAGAAACCCTATAAGAAATGCAAATCAGCTGATCGTCGCTGAGCGTTAAAAAGCTCAACGTTTTGTAGATCACAACAACGTCATCAATCGAAAACGGAACGAACTGTTTTGACGCTGACCGAAGGTGATAACCGGGTCTCCGGAGCTTCGCAAAACACCTAACAACGGCAACAACAACACCGACAACGTCAACGGTAGCGCAGACGGCAGGCAGGCAGAAGCAAGCAGCGGCAGCGACGCCAGCCAACAGTCAATGTCAGAACGCGAAGCGGCCGCGTTGACAACGGAGCTGCTCTAGAATTGCTTTGCCAGCTACAAAAAAAAATACATACAGAAAACAAACTTCGGGCCAAGCTAATTCGCAAAGATCGACTATAACGCGAATCAATCAAACAAGGCGTCAATCAAGCGATCAAACGTTTACAGCAACAACATAAACAAGTGCCTGTGACAAAAACAACAACAACAGCAACACCAACAAGTGAGCAAACAAACAAATCAAAGCACGCGTATAACGTGTGAGAGTGAATAACGGAACAGGTGGCGGCGCACCTAATGCATAGCAGGGGTGGAGAAAGACATTCATTGTTTTGTCTCTTTTGTTACATTCATTTGTGCTTAAATTGTATGCAAATAACGCTGAAATTAAGTGTTGTAATTGCTGTACTTTTAAATTTAATGAGAGTGAAGTAAAAAAAAAATAATTATGTACATACAAATTTATATTAATAAGCTGCTCATTTTCATACATTGTTCGAACAAGTTATCCAAATATTTGTTGACTTGACTCATTTTTGTACATTAAAAAAAAAATTTTTGGCAGACGCTTTGTGCTTTGTGTTTAATGTTTAGTAATTTTTTTTTTATGTGCAAACAGTGAAAAATTTATAATAAGATCTATATTTATTATTCATAAAAAAATCATTGCTTTTTAGACTCTCTTAAACTCACATATCGAAAACGTCTTATAGTATAAATATATCATACAAATAATTTTCATAAATTGTCGCTTATCTGTTAGAAAATGCAACAATTTTAGCTTACAAGTGTGAAAATAGTGTATATAAATTATTTCTATATATAATAAAGTGAGCAAATCGGCATTACAGCAGTAACAAATAGAAATATATTAATAAGCCGATCGTGAAACCCATAAATAATCATTGAATTTACTCAGAAATGATCAAATAAAAAAATATTGGCACATAAATAATAAATGAAGAAAAATCCCAAGTTACTGTGTGTTAATTTATATTAAGATGTTATCAGAACTTAATGTTAGTGGCTTGTTCGGAAAAGCCAACTTAAACAAACGTTAACCGATTTAAAAGCGCTTATAAACGTATTTCGCAGTGCTATAAAAACGACCATCATGACTAAATGACATCGTGAATATATTGAGCAAACACACAGTATATAATATGCATATTAAGTATATGCCACACATTTGTACAAATGCAGTTTATACCGAAAGCAAAACAAAATAAAAATGCGAATAAAAATCCAAGTATTCGGGCTCATTATCAGCGCGTGGACAGACTTGAGCAAAATAATATAAAACCGGCTAATACTGCTTTCGGCTTCTTGTTGTTGTTATAGTTGTAACTGTTATGAGAATTTTATATGCAAATCGCAAACACTAGCAAAAAAGGGCTGTTTAATAAGTGTAAACAAACACATGTATAATATATATAAATGTTTATGTATGTAAGTGTGTTTAATCTCGTTGCAAAAAATATGGCGCTCTCTTCATAAATCTCTTTTTTAAAATCGGTGCCATAAACGCTGACAAAAGATTAAAACATTTTAATAAATCTTATTAGCTCAACAAGTTCCCAGTTCCAAGACATCGTAAATTTGAAGGCATTAGCGCACTTGGCTTTGGGATTCCTGGGTTATTCAGTTTTTGGCATTACGATAAGACTTTCGGGCTAACATACATACATATGTAGTAGGAAATGGCCTCGCAAAAAAAAATATTTGTACATATGTACACAAAGATAAATGTGAATTTAAATCGCTCTGTAAACTTATTCACAACGCTATGTTATATGATATTTGTCCAAGTAATTAGACAATGCGCAAGATGTTTTGAACACTGTTCAGCTTTGTTGTGAACTGCTGGGTAGTTTTTTTTTTGCTCTCTCACCCAGACTTACAAGTGCCAATAGCATTAGTCTCTCTGTCTTTCTCCCTCATTAATAGTCATTACAGCTGCTCAGCTACGTTTATCTCTGTTGGATAAAGTTGGATAATGCTTTAGCAAACAAAGAATAAACATCTCTCTGACTTTTTGCACTCCCGCTCTCTCCAGTATGCATTGAACTTGTTCCATTTCACATTTACATGCCAAAGTCGCATGTGTGTGTGGGCGATCGTTTTGTGGATTGTAGGTGTGAGAATCGGCATAATTTAATTAGCTTAGACTAATAAAGCAGCTCATATTCAATAATTTATAACCCGTTATATATTTTTATTTCATTTCAGGCCAGAACAATAAATTCATTTCCTCTGGGCGAAACAAATAATGAGCATAGTTGATTAATTAGTTTGGAGATCGACGCCATTAAAAAAAAAACAGTTGCGAATTTGTTTCCGTTAATCGAGCGCACCTAAACAAACGTACAAGCATACACATGTAGATAAAACAGATAATAATGAAACTGTGATACATTTTGGACAATTTCAGTTGTCGCCGCTGTTAATTGAGCCTTCACACGCTCAAGTGCGCCACTTCAAATACGGAGCTCCCCGCGCAATTCGCTTTACTATCGCAATTCACCCGAAAGAGGCAACAACACAAACTATTGTATAAAAGAAGAACAAAAAAAACAACAATAACAATAATAACAACTCGGCTGCTCACGAAGTTATCACCGGTAGACGCAACAACAACAGCGCTGCTGACTTCGCAGCCAACTTTAACATCGACTGCGCCGCCTCTGCAAGCTCAGCGCACACACACACACACTGCACTTGCTCTCTCGCTGTCTGCTTTACTCCCGCATTGCGCCAACTTCACCCACTCGACTCGTCTTGGGATGCTTATGCTGTTCGACTTGGATTGTGACGCTGGCGTCGCTGTCTCCGTCTGCTGCTGCTGCTACTGCTGCTGCAAAGGAAGTCGGTCTTGTGACTTGGTGCAACAAAAGTGCAGCTAATTGAATTTAATGCACAAGCAAAAGGAATTTGATTTCATTTTTACATGTGACGCATACGCAGTACCTAGTATCACAGCCGATGCGGAAAGAAAGTGCAAGTGACAATCAAAACAACAAAGCGTATTTTAAGTGTGTGTGAATAATGCAATGCCAAAAAGAGAAATAAACGTAATCAATTAAATTACATATAATATACATATATAGAGTGAATTAATATTCAAGCTGCCAGCTTGCATTAAAGTCTTGTGATATTGATTGTTAAGTTGCTTAAAAAACACAAAAAAAAACAATTCAACATGAAGCTAAACAAAAATGTACGCGAATCTCAGCTCCTTGTGCCCGCAGCGAATCACACTTTTCCCATACGCACGTACTCCAATGCGTCCTCGTTGCGCTCCAATT
The DNA here is from genome assembly GCA_018152965.1 of Scaptomyza pallida. Taxonomy (NCBI): domain Eukaryota; kingdom Metazoa; phylum Arthropoda; class Insecta; order Diptera; family Drosophilidae; genus Scaptomyza; species Scaptomyza pallida. Next base: position 1,582,601 of record JAECXP010000002.1, read on the forward strand.
TGGGTCACGATCACAACGATGATGCCGAGGAGGGTCTAGGCTATACCCACACATTGGTAAGTTGCAAATTATAATATTGAAGAAGTTACATTTAATGACAATTATGCTTGAGAACCACGTTAAGGTAATGGTTATACTTCCAAAAGATATTGTTCGGAACACTAAAGATCTTCATTTGTATAGATCACAGCAATAATTCTGCTAAAACTCTTAATGTTATTTTTATAGAATCGCAAGATCATAGACTATAGATTCTAAAGTTTAGAAAAAGAATCACAAACATTATATCTTAAAAATATTTAAAAAAAAAAGTCAATTCAAAAGTTTAATTTAGAGTATGATAAGCATACTTCCCGATAATATCACATGACAACCCGATCACATGTTTATTTATGCATACACGTGATCGAACTTGGCCATTTATACGTTCCGTAAATACTTTGTTGTATTTTGTGGTTAATATATTATGTTGTATTGCGTTTTTTGCGGCTTTGTAGTTAGGTTTTATTTCATTACCTGTTGATACGTCGGCTTAAAGTCTCTTGAATCAATATCAAATGCGCATTAAGTTTTACAATATTCATTATTGTCTTGGGTTATTTTTACAAGGGAATCCCCGAAGAAATTTGGTTACAATAACAAAAAACAACAGCTTTGTCCCAATCAGAGAATTAAGCCAAGTCAGCAGAAGTTTCAGCTGACTTTTTAGAATTTCGTTGTTGTTACTCTTTCTCTTGCGATCTACAAGTAGCCGGCATAGCACTCAACACTTTGTTGTTGTACCCTGCAAAAAAAAAGGCATTTTTTGAAAGGGAATAACGAAAAAAAAGAAGGTTTTAGAAGATAGAAGAAAGAAAGCGGCTTGAAGTTTTTTTGATATGAATAACAGATCAAAACAACTTTTTTTATCTAAAAGTATTCACTTGGAATCTCTCAAACAGGGTATTTATTATTCTACACACACTTTCCTATAATTTTCTGTAGCTAAATTTGCGTCATCGAAAACGAACGCACATGAAAATTATGAATATAATTTGATTTAATTTTTTGTTTGAATATTTGTTGTTTGGGGGCGCCCCCTTTGAAGTTGCTTGACCTTTGTTGTTGTTTGTGTGGATGCTGCTGCTGTTACGGCTGCTGCTGAGTGGGTCACCAATTTATCTGTTTACTTAAGAATGTTATTTTTCTTGTGAGTGCTTTGCGTGTGATAAGAAGCAATTAGCGTGTGAGAGATGGCCAGAATATATATTTGAAAGGCAAACATTTGCACGAATCTTAGCCAATGCTACTTTAAAAGCATGAAAGCCAAATGGATCTCTTTTATGGTTCAAGAACAGATATAAAATGGCACGCGCGTAATGAAAAGATATGGTGAAGATGTCTTGTGATTTTTTTTTGTCATGTGTGCTTAAATTTGACCTAGACCTAAAAAAAAATTACTTTGCAAGAAAATCTGTTCAACTTCAAAAATATTTTTCACACTTTTATGCTTAAAACAAAATTTGGAGAAAATATTTAAACTCTTTCAGTTTGCCATTTTTCGCACTTGTAAACAAATTAGCCCAAAAATTTCAACTCATTTTTTTATGCTTGTCGATTGAATTCTAATAGATGATTGATTGATTTGATTATAATTTCATATTTATAAACAAAATTCCTTGTCCGACATTGCCTTGAAAAAACTCAGTCAAGAAGCCTTTTGACTCGAACTTTTAATTAGTCATCAAATTAATGCGATCGACAAATATTTATATGTACATAAATTTATTTACTCGAACGATAAAAGCAATTGCAATAGCTCATTTATCATTAGTTTTGGCATTAGTTGAAAAACCCAAATTGGTATTCAATTGTTCCTTAAATGAGTTTAGTTCTTGCCCGAATTATGTGTGCTTTGTGATATCATTAATGTGAGGATTGTTTCGTAGTCTTTTGTATATTTGCCGACGAAGTGCGTCGTCGCATTTTTTTTTCAAGATCACAATGAAAAGCTGTTTAAATATTTGGTTTGACAGCGAAAACAGCTGGTTGATAATCGTATTTAAATGATGTTTGCTAAATGTCATCAAGTGGCATAATTATTGCATGGAAATATACTGAGCGTATGCGTGATATTATAGTATCGAATATTAATTAGTTCTTATCAAAATGACATTATAACTTTTCTTGCCTAGAGCAAGTTTTGTCGATTACGCATCAATGTAATTGAATATTGAATAAGAAGAAAATATTTAATATTAAGTAATAAATACTAAGTATACGTAAAACATTTTTTTAAATATTTTTATAAGCTTTTATTTTTGGCCTTAAACCTGACAAACTAATTAAGTTTCTATTAAATTTTCAATACCAATTAGCAGCTCTTAGCGAAAAAAAACTTTTAAAATATGCTTGAAAAATGCTTCAGTTTACGTATTCACAATAAAGATGATAGCAAAGACTGTAGACAATATCTATATACAGCTTAAAAGCCCAGCTCGATAATTTTTCTAGCTTTATTTGGTTTGATCTTAGATAACTGGCTTTATCGGCTTTTATGGTCTGCCCGTCGAATGATGATCATCAATCAAAAGCGCCTTCCCTATCGCTTGCCACTTTGATTTAGTAGGGGGGAACCGCGATAGGGCGTAAAATCCGAATCGATTTGATTTCTAGCTTTCAATTGGCAGCCCGATTCGTTGCACTCGTTGATTATGAATGTTTATGACCGGTTTTTATTGTTTAATACAATTAACAATGAGCTTTATTGTTGTTGGAGAGGCCTTAAAGGCTGTCGACAGCTGCCAAACAGTTGGTTTTAGGCTGTAAAACTTAATTGTGCCCCCGATTATCACGTATTTATTGAATTGTTGGGCCAATTTGAACTTACATAAGTGCAGAATGTATCTGTGGAATCCATGCAAATAGCATTTACATGATTACGTTATTTGCCCAAAATTTTAATTAATTTTGTTTTCGTTGTTTGACTTTTGCCCAGGTGTTGTCGTTGTTGCTGTTATTCACGCCTTTATCTTGGCCAGTTTTTTTTTTTTTTTTTTTGGGAGGGTGCTAAAAATGGCATCTAGTGCTGCGGCCAACGATGCTGCGATCTTCAGTTGCCCTGGAATTGTTGCCAAGTTCGCTTGGCTTTGTCGCCAAAATCTTTTTTTTGCTACCAAAAGTCTAAAAACATTTATTAAATAAAAATGTTTAAGCGAAATCGTCAGGTTTGTTAACATCTTTAATCTAATTTGCTTGAATAAAATGGATAAAAGAGTAAAAGAAAATTAAAAATAATCTATTTTCACATGGTGATTTAAGCCTAGGATATAATTGATATACTTTTAAACATTTTAATTGTTCTTGGATCGTGTTTTTTTAGCTTTACTTGATTTGTAGATAAAAAGACATATAATACTTTTAAGTGTATTAGGGGATTAAATTTTTGTAGAATTAAACATCAAGATTCTTAACGTAACGAAATAATATGTCGTAAGGCATCGCAATTTGCATTAGTTTTTGGTAAAATAAAAATAGAATAGGATTGGTTTTAAGTTATTTGCTGTATTTAAAAGCGTTTCACAACGCTTAACTCACTTAAATAAAATAGCCAAAAGTTGATTTTAAAAATAAATAAAGCAATTAAGCTAATAAAAATTTAATTTTCTTACCATTTAGACATTTTCTGTTCCTTAAAAAGATTTCTCACAATTGTATTATAAGCTACAAACAAAACGCTTCTTTAAGCTTTAAAATTTTCTTATACATAAATCTATGAATCTTCACCTTAATACTATAGGCAATGTCTTTGTGACTTAGTTTTTGTCTCACAACTAAAATCAATCGATTTCGCACAAACAAAACGTAAACAAAAACGAATGCATTATCGGCTGTAGCTAAAGTTTTCTTTCTCAGTGATTTCTTATCAACAAATGCTCTTAGTTTGTGTGCTCTTACGTTCTCTTAGCTTAAAGCGTATTTAAAAATATAATTTGAGCATTTGAAAGCGACTTGAATTAAACTTAAGAGCAGCACAGACATCAACGTATTATACTAAATTGGTAATATTAAAGGCCAGAAATACAACTATAATATATGAAAACTATTCTATGAAAAGCAAATTACTATGTGTACTCTCTACTTATGAACATGTATGTATGTATGTATGTGTGCTATGTGTACTACAAACTGATTTAATACAGTGTAATAGATGTGGCAGGCTATTCAATTGTGAACCCCTTAATCTGAATTTATGTCGTTGCGAGATAAAAGTTTATATACTATATAAAATTTTGTGGACGTCTGAGTCAAATTATGTCAAATATCTGAAATTTTATCATATTATATCCCTAATAAGCCTTTTTAAAACCTTTCTCACACTTAGCCTAGCGCTGAAAATTCTAGATAATCTCAATATCCCAAAGAATTCTCCATCACCCACAAAAGACACAAACTATCAACAGTGTATTCAACCTATTTAGGGTTAGGCATATATCATTAATGCCGTCATTTGGTCCAGGCGTCGCACTAAATTGAGCAATTCAATCAAAACAGAACTTTGCACAGCGCTCGCGACTGTTACAATGGCAGATATAATACATCCCTCCATACATATATATCTGAGAAAATCTGCCGCATAGACAATCACAAACATGTGACTCGAAGCCATGTGCATAATCCACCTACACTTGAAGAGATTAAAGCAAGATGATGATGATAATCATGATGATGATGTCGTCAAAAAAAAAATAAAGTCAGCTCAATTTGAGCTGTTTAAGTGACATGGTACAGTGGGGCTAATTGGGCAAAAAGTGTTTTTAACAAAATGAAAAATATTTTAAGGCTCGTGAAAGTAAGCTCTTTTTTATCTTTTAATATTTTTTCATACAATTATGAAGCTTAACTGTTTTTTGTGCCATTTGTCCCACTGTGCGTTTGTCTTGTTGTCAACTCAGGCGTCAGGCATTTTCACTTTTGCTCTAGAACTGGCGGCGAATTATTAAATTTATGAAATTTTATTGATGTTTTACACACACAAACTTTGACCGCTCGAGCGTGGTTGTGCGTGTGTGTGTGTGTGTGTGTGTGTGTATGGGGCAAATGCAAGTCAGATCTAAGCACTTGAGACTGTCAGACTCCCATACTTGTGTATCTGTGTGCTAAATTTGATAGAATCTTGAGCTCTATGCACATCCAAGTCAGGCACAAATTTTAGTTGAGTTTAAAACTTGAAGCGAGTCGCACGTAGAACACGAATCCCGCGGGATAGCACTACCGAATGCAATAGATACGATCTTAAGACGGGAAACAAGCAATTAATATAATTGCATAACGAAGATAAAAACCAAATCAGATATTAAATGGCCATGGCAATAGTTATATGCTGCTGGCCAGACTTTGTTTGATTGCAATAAAGAGCACGAGATTCCCTGACATTTCGTATCGATATTCGAACGTTAACGGTTCTCTTTATAACGATTAAGTGTCCGCCATGGTGTACTTTGCCAGTCGCGATAATCGCGATCGCAATGGCAAAGCCAAAGCCAAACAACAAGTCGAACGCATCATACACGATGAAGAGTTTGGCGAAGAGAATGTCGAGCTGGTCGACTCCGAGTGGGCTGACTTCGAAAAGTTCATTCGTCAGTTGCGCCAGCGACGCACCAGCAACATATCAATGGAGGTGGAGCTGCGACATGTCCAACGGCATCCCAAAGTTAAATCACAGGCCTTCTATCCGTGTCCGCCGCCAGCTGATAATGGACCCGACTCGGACTCCTCATCATCGGATGATGATGATCCATTTGGATATATCGATACACTTGTAAGCACAACCTTAAAAGATTCCGTTAGTCTAGTCTAGTCTGAGTAATAACCAATGGTTAATCTAAGACATTCGTTATATTGATAAGATTTCTTGACGTCTGTGAATGTGACAAAGTATATGTAGGTTACTTGGTAACGGCGTTATCTTTATATCTGACATGAATGGAAAAATCTATGAGCAATAATGTCTTGTTATGGCCAATAAACACATTTCAATAATCTTGTTATGTGATTTGTTTAATTATGCTGTCAAAAACAGTTAAAAATTTAATATTTCTATGTTCCGAGTCTTGCAAAAAAAGATAGGGTATAAATGTTGTGTCTTAAATACACTCATGAGTACACTTTTGAGTGTTTCTATGTCTTTTCCACTTCCGAGTGAATAAATGGGAATGGGCAAACATGCAAAAAAAAGAAAGAAAATATATAGCTATTTTTAATCGGATTATAATGAATAATATTTAGTGTTTATTATAAGTTAAGAAATTATTTCAAAGCAAAAGGTAGTAGGCTGCAAAGAAAAGGGTATCCAGGCTGCCCAATGAAAACCTACTCATAATTTTTTAAAAAGGTATTAAGGATAATTTTTTTCTTGAAAGAGAAAACCAAAAATATTTTCTAAACATTATTTTTCAAATTGTTTACTTCAAAAAGATTTAATTTATTGCAATTCAATTGCTTTAATATGTGCAAGAAACTTTGATTTCCCCAACAAGTGGCAAAAACTCTAAAGATTTTTTAAACATTTTTAACAATTTATTGTTGATGTTCTTGTCTGCTGTTAGAGAATTGAAGAGAGCTGGTTACCCTGTCGGTCGTGTGGGTAAAAGAAAATTTCAATAATGATTTTCACACAAACGGAAAGCTCAAGAGCGCCACTTTTAGTTTCAAAAACGTTTTCACAAAGATTAGAACGTATGGTGTACAGGTCGGATGAAAACGCGAAAATCAATACAACAAAAGCAAAGAAAAATCGTTAATAAATCATAAGAAACTAATGCACAAGTGCCAGGAAAAGCGATCATAAATATATCAAATGCTGTGATTAATTATTAGAAATATTTCGAAATAAAGTTGAGAGATATAAATAGGCAAAACAATTCACTATGAATATTGTGATTAAAGGCTGTGCAGCGTTGTAAAAATGTTAAAAATAAATTGCAATGAAATTTACAACTGTTTTGCTGACGGAGCGTGCATCAAGGGCAGCGACATATAATTACGCCTTGCAATGAGAAATATCAAGTGAAAGAGACGTGTTTGCAACAACAACAACAACAACAACATAGTAGAAACTAAAAATAATTGGCAACAAAATGCGAGACAGAAATTCGGCCAACAGCCGCAGGCATGTCAAAGGCCGTAATACGGATCTATGCGATTGACACGTTTTTTTTTCGGTTCTGTTTTGTTCTCAATGCAACAAGAATCAGATCGAATACGACACATATATTAAGTACATAAATACGATATAAATATATATATACAAAACAATCATATCGTATTCGTAATCGAATTCACGACAACTTTGTGTCATTGTGCGGTGTGGTCAAATCGTTTGTTTGCTCTTCATGTTCAACAACAGTCGCACTCACCAGGATGAGTACATTCGCGAATACGCCTTCGAGCCGGAGCTGCTGATCAATCGCGAGGAGTATCTGCGCGAAGAGGAGAGCGCCCAAAGGATACCCTCAACGCCAGTTCGACTGCGCTGGGATGAGGCCATTGCCAAACAGAAGCAACAACAGAAACGAAAACGCAGACAAGACAGCACAGATAGCGATGAAAAGAATCAGATTGAGTTCGAAATTGAGGCTTTCTACTATGTAAGCAAATACATATCGTACATATCGTACATGCATATTTCATACATATATTCAAGCTACAACAACGCCAACAACAGACCTTCGCCCAGACCTATGGGCAAAAATTAGCAGTGCTCTTGGTTCATGTCCAAGTTTTTTTTGTTGCATTTTCTTTTGTTGTTTTCCACCTTGTCGCATAACTGTGAAACATTTTGTGATTTCTTTTTAGTTTTTGACCGTGGCACGTGTAGGAACTTTTCTTTTGATACCTTGGGCTAAATGCACTTTTAAATTATTTAAAATGTCTACGCATAATATATATTTATTTTATAATTGAAATATTAAAGAAAGAAAAATTCTCTTGAGTTGCAAATTTTCTCTTATTTGTTGACATTTTTCTAAATTTAAATGTACACAGTATTTGAGTATTTGAGTAAACTAAAAAAACATGTTTTCTCTATTAATTAAAGCTCATTAAATGCCTCAAGAAATTTCTACTAATGCTTCCAATTTGTATTAGAATCTTTTGACAACTGTATAGAGAATTTATCTGCCTAATCTCTGATATGTTTTTTTTATACCATTAACCCATGAAATGGGTAAAAGAAGGGTATAATGATTTTGTGCAAATGTATGTAACATACAGAAGAAGGCATCTCCGACCCCATAAACTATATATATATTCTTGATTAGCATCAAGAGCAGTTTGCTTCAAATTATCGATAACACTTTCGGTTCCCGATACACACATGTGATCAATAAAAAAAAAAAAGCTTGAGTTTCAAAATTGTGAAATGAAGTTTAAAACTATGTATAAAATAATAAATATTTAAAAAAAAATATGATCAAAATCGGTAAAAAAAAAAACCAGAGATATCGCAGTTTTGAAGTTTGTTCATGTCATGTCATCGGGTTAAGGGTATGTCCTAGTTGGGATTTCTCGGCTAGAGCTGATTTATTTTTTGTTTAGTTTTGTTGCTATGCTGTCCATCCATTATTGTTATGGGAATTTCCGTATGAAAAAAAATCGTTTAATGACGACAAATCTTAGGCGAAAAAAGTTTTATTTCGCGCTCGTGGATGCGTTTTTTTAATGTTTTATTTTTGTTTTGTTTATTTTAAAAGACGAGAGTTTTTTTGTAAGTTATTTTAAATGAGAAAAAATATATATATTGTGGATTTTTTGGCTGCTGCCATGTGATCAAGAAGTGAAAGCAATGCGTTAGTAAGTGTTTGGTATTCTTGGAGGATGGTGGACAGCGTTTATTTATTTGTATATATTTTCGGTATCCAAATAAGTGGCTACAAAATGCATAAAGACGTGTAATAGCCATAGCCGCATATGTTAAAGCCAAGTGATTGATATTAGACTAAAAACTGATTGCGATTAAATTGTTGTTGCAGATGTATGGTCGGTATACGAAAGATCTAGGAGAATTCGCCAAAGATGAAGCCAGAAAGCTCAAACTACTCGAAAAGCGACGAAAGCAAGAAGATAAACAAAGAAATAAGGTAAGTGTGTATAATGCAAAACTAATAATAAAGCAACATGTTCTTTAATCCAATGTGACATATCTTAAATATTCAATGCAAACATAATGAGCAAAAATATATATAAATACTTAAGGCAAAGGTAAAGCAACTACAATGTAAATCTATTTAGAATCGTAAACTCAAAAGAGAATACACTTGACATCAAAATGCTATTCATGTTCAATGGCGACAAAAAAAACGAATACGAACATTTATGCAAAGTACTTGCGCATTCATGAATCTGAACGCCATTTTGATTCTGCACACAATAAATATTTGGCATAGATCCCAATAGTACGTATCCATCCATTGACAGTACTTGTAGCTACAGTAGCTAAGTAGACATGTGTAATATATATATGTACGTATACGTAATATGCATATGTTGAAAGAACATTTTGAGCGCATCGGTTTATAAAGCAGCAGTGCTGGGCAATATTTACAGGAACTGCTGGGCAAACGAGCGACGCGTATAAAGAGCATCTCATCATGGATTTGGAAGCATACATTGGCACGCCTGGGCGAGGATTGGGTATTCCTGGCCCTACTCGGCATCATAATGGCCCTGCTCTCCTTCATCATGGACAAAGGCATATCAATATGTACAAATGGTAAACCTTTTAACTCCTTTTCTTTCTGTTTTGGCTTAACCCCTTTTGTTCATACATCATATTTTTAGCACGTATTTGGCTGTATCGCGATCTTACCTCTCAGCCGTTCATACAGTATATTGCTTGGGTCTCATTGCCGGTCTGTCTAATATTATTCTCAGCCGGCTTTGTGCATCTCATCGCGCCGCAAAGTATAGGTAAGTGCGAAAAAAAAGATCTAGTTATGTAGATTTGTAGTTGTAGATAGTTTTTATTATCTTAGCTTATCTTGTAGTTCTTGACTTCATATCTGTAGTTATTTGAGTTTTTCAAACCAAACAAAGAACTGCAATAATTGAAAACTAAATTAATTTTTTTACTTACTTACTTACCTCGATGGTTGCTTAGGAAACAAAAGCAAGGATTTTTAGCATAGATATGAGAGTCTTGAACTTCTTTGCATGCCTTTAAGTTAGTTTTATGCAACAGTTAAAGTTTAAACCATTCGATAAACAGTTTGTACCACTGCACTCCGGCAGCTGCCAAACACCAAACGCACTTGGCGTATACACTACTAACTGATATATATACCCATTGTGTCTATATGTTATATACTCAAACTCTCTAACTTACAACTAACCCCAGCATTGCGCAAAACGTTTATCTTTTAACCAACACCAACTACTGTGTTTAGGTTCCGGTATACCTGAAATGAAGACCATACTGCGTGGCGTTGCGCTTAAAGAGTATCTCACATTTAAGACATTAGTGGCCAAGGTAATTGGTTTAACGGCAACTCTGGGCAGCGGTATGCCATTAGGAAAGGAAGTAAGTATGAAAAATTGATGACAGACAAATAACAAATTTTGGAAAACTCGAAACCCGTACAACAACCAAAATCATTCAACTTCATTCCATAGGGTCCTTTCGTACATATAGCAAGTATTGTAGCACAATTATTAAGTAAACTCGTCACATCATTCCAAGGCATCTATGAGAATGAGTCGCGTAACTCGGAAATGCTGGCAGCTGCCTGTGCTGTCGGTGTTGGCGCCTGTTTTGCAGCGCCCGTTGGTGGTAAGTACGCAGATAAAATCCATTTAAATGGCAGCAACAACAAAAGCTACGATCCCCCTCTGCAGGCGTGCTCTTTAGCATTGAGGTAACAACAACATATTTTGCTGTACGCAATTATTGGCGTGGTTTCTTTGCCGCTGTGTGTGGTGCAACGGTATTTCGTTTGCTTGCGGTTTGGTTCCAAAATGCTGATACGGTGCGTGCGCTCTTCCTAACCAATTTTACCACCGAATTCCCATTCGATCCTCAGGAGTTGTTTGTGTTTGCATTGATTGGGTGAGTACCAAAAAACTGTTCCATTCACATTTACGATATTAAAATTAATGCCTTACGATTTTCAGCTTAATTTGTGGCTTGGGTGGCGCCACCTATGTGTGGGTGCATCGACGCTATGTGCTTTTTATGCGTTCAAACAAACGCATGAACAAATTTCTACAGAAAAAGTAAGTAAATATTATGAAGAATCATCTGAATAGTAATTTAATCTTTTGTACTCCCCGTTAGCCGCTTTTTGTATCCTGGTTTTCTGGCGCTTTTAGTCTCCAGCATTTCATTCCCCTTGGGCACCGGACAGTTTCTGGCCGGTGAGCTGAGCACACACGAACAGGTGACACAGTTGTTTAGCAATTTCACCTGGTCACGTGAGGATTTGACTGTGGAGCAGGCAGCCGTTGTCACCCATTGGATGACCAACTACACCAGTGTCTTTTGCAACCTCGTGATCTTTTTGATATTTACGGTAAGTGTAAAGAAATCTTCACTTCACTGCGTTGTGAATGGAAAATCGTATAATAATATGAAATTGTTTGTGTTCCATGTAGTTCTTCTTTTCGATAATTGCGTCTACGATACCTGTGCCATCGGGCATGTTTATACCGGTGTTTAAGATAGGCGCCGCATTTGGTCGCTTGGTGGGCGAGCTGATGGCCTCGTGGTTTCCACATGGCGTGCGCTACGGCGGTCGATTGTCACCCATAATGCCCGGTGGCTATGCCGTTGTTGGTGCAGCTGCCTTCTCAGGCTCTGTGACGCATACGGTCTCCGTGGCAGTTATTATATTTGAGATGACTGGTCAGATCACGCACGTAGTGCCCGTGATGATAGCCGTCCTGGTGGCCAATGCGGTTGCCTCTCTCCTCCAGCCCTCGATCTATGATAGCATTATATTGATAAAGAAGTTGCCGTATCTGCCAGATCTGTTACCCTCCAGTTCCGGCATGTACAGCATCTTTGTGGAGGACTTTATGGTGCGCGATGTCAAATACATATGGCATGGTATCTCCTATCAAAAACTCAAAGAAGTCCTCAAGATCAACAAGACACTGCGTTCGCTGCCCCTCGTTGACAGTCCCGAGAATATGATACTCCTTGGTTCTGTGCAGCGTTATGAGCTCATCAAAATCATTGAGAAGCACATTGGACGCGAGAAACGCATGGAGGTCGCTCAAAAGTGGCAAAAGGAGGCGGAGGAGCGCGCATTGGAAGAGGAGAAAAGGAAACTGGAGGCCGAACTCAAACAGCGTCGTCCCTCACGCTTCGAAGTGTTGCCCGCACCCGATATACTCAGTCTGCGGCAAATTGCCAACGATGAGATGTTGCCGCCCAAGAAACGTGCCGAAACCCTACACAGTTCCCTAACGCCACGCAAATCCATACTAAAGAAAACGAACTCTTTCAATCTCAAAACCTATGCGCCTTCGTCGCCGCACAGTCCCAGCATTACCCCGTATACAACTATAACGGGCAATTCAGAGTTTCGCATACGCTCTGCATTCGAGGCGATCTTTAAGAAGTCCACTACGCTGCAGGATGTGCAACCGGATCCCGAGATGGGCTCCATTACACCGCAAGATGAGGGAGGACAAGTGCAGCGGGCGCCCAGTGCGCCCAGTACACCAGGCATCTCCAAGAAGGTTCAGCTGGTAAGTATCTCTCCTCCCTTTTTCCTTTTTTTGGGCACGCTTATCCTAACGACTAATGGAGCTTTATGTGCTTTATGTGTTATGCTTATTGTAAACATATTGTTATTTTGCTTTCCAAGCAAGCACAAAGCAATTGGAATTTTGTTACCGATCAAATCATGCTGGTAAGTATATATAAACCCGCATCCAATCATCATTAATTTTCGGGTCTATTACTAATCCTGTTTCATATCTGCAAGCAAGTAAACCCAATTGCCGTCCAAACGGAGGCCACAAAGCAAATGGTAAAAAAAACTTTCTATCTAGTTTATTTGCAAGTCCAAAAGTATTGCTAATCAAATTCCTCGAGAATATCTTCCTTATATCTCGCTTCTTTGCGATCTTTAATGTACGCAAATTAATATCAAATAAAACTTAACGCTTTGTATAATGCCGCCCGCGATAAGGATGACAAAGATGATACTGTAACAGATAACACAGACAACGATGCCAATACAGATAAGATCTGCATTAAATACAAAACAAATAAAGTTTCAGATATTAATAGACAATCACCAATACGCGAACCGCCACCGGCTACCGTCTGCCTTGTTGATGAAAATCACATAAAGCCTAAGAAAAAGATACAATTCAGCAGCGATGTGAGAGTTAAAGATTTATCCAATCATAGTGTTATATTGGATAAGATATCTGATCAAACGGGTTATACGATAGAGGATATTGATGTTGATAATACAGCAAAGGTTGTAAATGAAGAAACTCCAAGTGTGGTAAGTAAATTTTTTTTTTGCTTTTTTCAAGTTCTTTTTTCTTCGTGTTTTGTTCTATAACACCTATACTAACCGTTCAAAAGTTGAAATCCTTCATATTTAATACACATTTTCTATTCTCTCTATTATCTATATCCCTGTTCCCTGTTCTTGTAAACTGTTCTTTCAAAATGCACACACAAAATAAAATCCATTAAACAGAGTCCGACCATAAGAAAGGCGAAATCTGTGACATTGGTATGTACAAAACTATTGTTAAATAAATATGTCTTTAAGAAAAAGTTGTTAAAATATTTATTTATTTATTTACAACATTAAAAATGCCTATTTTAGCCTAGGGAACGTGTCATAGACATGTCGCCAGAGGATCAAAAGGCTTGGGAAATGGAGGAAATGTTGAAACCCATTGATTTAGAAAAGACACAGATACATATTGATCCCTCACCGTTTCAACTGGTGGAACGCACCTCCATACTCAAGGTGCACTCGCTGTTCTCCATGGTTGGCATTAATCATGCGTATGTAACAAAAATCGGAAGACTTGTGGGCGTGGTGGGTTTAAAAGAGGTGAGTTTTGATAAGAAACCGTTATCGTACTCAGGCTATTAACCTTTTTGAATCTTTTTGTAGTTACGCAAAGCCATTGAGGACATCAATAGCAATAGCTTTGTGGCGCACACGGCACAGGACGACGAGATCGATGGCGATACAGCAAAGCCCGCTGTGGAGAAACCTTTACTATCCCACAGTCCAAGTGATAAGGCTGTGAATATGACCATTACTTCAATGGATTCAGCATTATCGAATTCAGATAATTGCTCCGATATTGAAATGGAGCATATCAAGTCTTTGGATACGCCCGAAGTGACGCTCACTATGCCATCACCAGAGACAAACACAACAACAACAACGCAAGACACAAACAATACACAGAACCTAAACAAATCTGTTTAATATATATAGGCTTCACATTTAATATATGTACTAGTACCAAATTCGTTAGCTTTGTTTGTGTGTGTGTGTGTATGTAAATTTTAAACTAAGCTATGTCATAATTTAATTAGTACTACATCAAGTTGTTATGTATTTATATATATCTCGTTAGTGCATAAAGTCAAAGATATCGTGATCTACATTTAAGTTTGCAAGCAATGCGAAATACAACAAAAATTACAAAAAAGCATTCGAATCTTTTTCCTAGAGAAGTAAGCGATAGTTGTCTGATTTACAAGTCATTCTGCAAAATTATCTTAAAATTAAAGAAAGTGTATATTTTGAATCTCTACAAATGGATCATTGTGAACCGATTTGGGACAAAACGGTATCAAAACTATGCGTTGGCAAATATCCCTTAGATATTTCATATAAATATTCTAACAAGCTGGTGCAACCAGGCGAAATCTACGCGATATACCAATCGGATGGCCAGGAATTTATAGTGACAATGGGAGAAAGTGCAATTTATTTTTACAATGACATAAAGCTGACATCAAAACGAAAATTCATTAATGCAGCAAACAAAAGGAAAATTGAGAGTGTGAGAGTCATCTCATGTATTCCCTATCGGTTTAGGTTTACTGAAGATCTGATTAAAGAATGTACGGGAATGAAATCTCATCCAGTTGAACACACGGTTCTGAATTATCCCCAATATAGTAGCATGAAAGTGAGACTACTGGGCGATAAGCCAAACAAAAAAGACACGTCCAACTTCTCCATGAATTCCGTTTGGCCAAATTTAATATTAATTTTTCTTGGCGTATTCCTAACATGCGTTATATTTGTATATAGATCAAGATTTTTGAAATAAAAATTATTTGTTTGTCGAGGTCTTTCAGTTGCCTTCTGTTGAGCCTTCTTGGTGGGCGAGATGTATTGAGGGCACTTGCCAGCCGATTTCAATGACGCTCTAATCTTTCATGATACCGGCTTGAGTTTCATTGAAAAGAAAAGGAAGTTTTATGTCCCTGTGCAGGGTCGTGTTCCGCACAAACCATTCGCAGCCGGTTATAGTCCTCATTGTCCTATTTTGCTCGACTTGAATTTTCCTAAACACACGCAAGGCCCCAAATTTGGCATCCCGTACCTACAAACGGGTGCTATAATCTGTTTGTAGATAGTCACCTTGTTGTTCAGCGACAATTTACTGCACAATAAGACTCTAGTTCTAGACGGACATACAACAACAACAATAGGTAATACCACCACAGTGTAATAAAAAGCGCGCTCTTGTGCATCGCAGCGGCATCATTTAGACAACAACAATAGGTAAAATTACAACAATTACGAAAAAGCGACATCAAGTTTCAGCCTAAAAGATGCTCTTACTTTGATTAAACATGCATATTTGCCACAAAAAATCGAACAAAATCGGACGGAATTTTGACGGACATACAACCAACAACCACATAGGAAGGAGAAAGAAGAAGAAATTACAAATTACAACAAGAACAGGTAAAAATTACATGAAAATAAAAGTACTAATGGGAAGTCTATTTTTGTGTAGCCCTAAAAGTATGCTGCAGTATTTTATCTTCTTAAAACGATTTAGTCATTGCAACAACCTTAATCGCTATATCGTAAACGATATCCAGTCAATAGAATGAGAATGATTAATTTAATTTTATTTAAAATATTCCTAGATTAATGCACTAGTCACTATCAGATTTGGACATAAAACAGTTCAACTTACCTTAAAACTTAAAACTTAAAATACTAAACAAATCAAATTAAAAGCAAACAATTTAAAACATTTAAAAAAAATTAATTCATTTAAATAAAATTTAATATTTTGGTAATACATACATGCCTATTCAAATTTATAAAGTGTTAATGTGATTTTTTTAAATAATTCTTCAATTTATTGTTAAATAGAGGTGCGCTACTAATAGTTTTCAAGTATAGTGGTAACTGATTCCAAAGTCGAACAGCCCAGATAAAGAAGTGTATATTAGAACAACAAAGTTTTGTTCTAAAGCAAGCAATATTATTGGTCCTCTGCGACAAATTGAAATTGATTGCTGGTTATTTTGAGCATACTTTTACAAAATTATACATAAAATTCATAAATAAAAAAATGTTTCCTAATATACAACAACAAAAATGTCTTTTAAAATCAAATAATATCTTCGTGCATAGATAAGAGCAGGTATGCAAATAGAGTTAACGAAACACAACAGACAGAGCTTTTAGCCAAATAAACTTTCGCTGTTATCAGCGGCTTCAGCGACGTCGACGTCTCGCAGCAGCAGCAAGATGGCTTAAGCTGTGGCAACTTCAGATGTTCTTACTGCTTAAAATTGATAAATACATTTTGGCAGCGCTGGTGTTCGGATGTATTCCGCTGGTTAATCCGCCATTGCCAAAAAAAAAAAAGTGAAACTGCTGAAATAATCAATTAAGAACTCCATCACGTGATATTAAGTTATTGTACAAAAATGATACAGCACAGCAAAACAGAAGATGTGGAGCCCATTGTGGCATCCTCGTGTCAAGCTACCACTAACATTGTTCAATCCACCGATACAATTTCCAGTGATTCTGCAACTCGACAGGAGGAGGAAAAACGTGAAATCGTTGGCGATGATCAGGAAGATTTTGGCTATACACATACGCTGGTAAGAAATAAATATGGTTATAATGGTTAAAGCAATAAAAATACTTCAACGCTACATTTATTACATAAAGTTCTAATATCAAAATATATCTTTTTTGGATATCCTTGAAAGAATTTTTAAAATGATTTTGTGAGTAACTGAATTTCTGAGTGTTTTAACAATGATTTTTAAGGACTTTTTTTTACACAAACAAATTTGAAGTTAAATAAAGTGCTTTTTACTATTTTAATAAAATTCTCTGTAAAAATAATTTTGTGTCATTTTTGCCGTGTCCTTTCGATGAACTAACATATTCAAGTCAACCCATACAAATATCAAGCATTCGTAGCAAAGACACAAACCCAAAAACAGCATGCACTTAACGAAAGCTTTCAATTAGCCAACTGTTGAATCACGTTTTTTGAACGCGACTGGTACGAGAGAGGTTAAACAATTCGGCATGACAACAACAATTCAGTTCAACAGATAGTTCTTAGTTAATTTTAAGGCAAACAGCAAATGCAACAACGTTATTTGATGGGTGTGGATTTAAAATTCACAGCTTGACAAAGACTTGGTGATAATTTGTCACTTATCTTGTCTAATATTTGTTAGCAATATGACATAAGTGGGGAGCAGGCCACAAGCGTGATGCCTGGCTTCCGATTGTTTGCCATACTTTTTTTCACCTCTTCTGATTAATATCACACTTTTTCATCGTTTGTTTTTCTGCCCTTATGTTTAATTAGCATTGTCTAGGGTGCTTAATTCGTTGCGCATGAGAAAAATGTGACTTATTCTATTGACAATTCTTGTATTTTTCGCTTGAGTTCTGTAAACATCTGTCACACGCCCCGGGACAATGTGATACATATTGTACGACTGTCTAAATATGTTAATTGTTTTTGCAAATCGCATGTGACATATTCTGTTTGTCTTACCGTCTGATCTCATGAGTCATAGCATACTTCTTTTAAGAATTTTCTTTATTGATTTATAGATGTATGGCCGTTACTCCAGGGATCTACAACAATTTGCAGGCGATGAAGCGCGTAGATTGCGCAAACTTGCCAAGCTGCGCAAACAGGAGGATAAGCTAAGGAGTCAGGTATAAATTATATGCTTAATATAGGCATAAAATTGCTAAAGAGAAGCTTTTTGTGTAGTTGCTGCAATTGGAGTCCAATGAGCCCACACGATTTGAGAACATGTCCTCCTGGGTGAGTCAGCAAATCGCTGATCGTCTGGGCAAGGATTGGATATTTCTAACTGTTTGTGGCATTATAATGGCGCTGATATCGCTGTTCATGGATGAAGGCATACGTCTATTTACGGCGGGTAATGAACTTCAAGAGGTTCCAATTATTACAAGCTAACAAAAACTTTCCTTTCAGCACGTTTTTGGTTCTATCAGGATATAACTTCAAATCCATATTTGCAATATTTGACTTGGGTCACAATACCCGTTGTCATGATATTAATCACAGCAACATTTGTGCATTACATGGCGCCACAAGCTGCAGGTAATTTAATACACATTCTTGCTAGAATTCACTTACTAAAATTTCATCTAAATGTTAGGCTCTGGCATACCCGAAATGAAGACTATATTGCGTGGAGTTCCTTTGAAGAACTATCTTACATTTAAGACTCTGGTGGCTAAGGTCTTGGGCCTAACATTCGTTTTGGGTAGTGGCATGCCACTTGGCAAAGAGGTAAGCTATAAAAAACATTTTTTTACTTATAATTCGCAACTAGTTTGTACTTAGGGCCCCTATGTGCACATTGCCAGCATTTTGGCACATCTTTTGAGCAAGCTGGCAACGCCGTTTCGCAGCATCTATCAGAATGAATCGCGCAGCACTGAAATGCTGGCCGCTGCCTGCGCCTTGGGTCTGGGCACATGCTTTGCGGCGCCCATTGGAGGTGAGTTGGAAAAGAAACTTGTAAAAAATATGGGACTATAATGAGACTAATACTCTTTTTAGCTGTTTTATTTAGCATTGAGGTAACCACCACATACTTTGCTGTGAGGAATTATTGGCGCGGTTTCTTTGGCTGTGTGGTTGGCGCCTCAATGGTGCGTCTTTTGGCTGTATGGTTCCAGGGTGCAGACACTGTAACCGCGGTCTATCCCACAACTATTGCCACAGAGTTTCCATTTGACTCCAGGGAGCTGGTCTTCTTTGCCTTGACGGGGTAAGGTTTAGTGGCTTAAGCATACCTGTTAAATAATAACTATTAATTGTAGTAATTTTTAATTAGATTATTTTTGTTTAAAAGTTGAATTAATGATTAAATTGCGATTATTTTCGGTTTCACACAATTATTTAATGATAACGATTACAAATAATCAAAAAATAATTTACCATAATGGAAAATTACATTAAAATTTTTAAAAATAATTGAAAATAATGGATATTTAATAATGGTTTTAATAATTTCCATTATTTTTAATAGTTTGGTTTTATTATTTTTTTTTTTTAATATTTTCCATTTTTTTTTCAATTATTTTTAATAATTTATTGTAATTTTCCTTATTTGTTGATTATTTGTAATTGTAATCATTAAATAATCATAAATTTTTCACCAGCCAACTATATAATCACTACGACTATTTTCTAAAAATAATTTAATTGATTAGTAATTCTAATGGCAACTTAACAGGTATTGACTTAAGATAATCCTTAACTAAACCATCTTTAACATTTTCAGTGCACTTTGTGGCTTGCTGGGCGCTTCGTTTGTTTGGGTTCATCGTCATTATGTGCTCTTCATTCGTTCCAGCACGCGTTTAAATAAGTTTCTGCAAAAGAAGTAAGTTTTTTAATATTTCCATAAAGTTTTATTTTACCAAACTTTCTTGACAGCCGTCTTATATATCCTGGTATTCTGGCCTTGGTCATATCCACGCTGACCTTTCCCTTGGGCACCGGACAGTTTCTCGGTGGTGATCTTAGCACTGAGCATCAGTTGACGCATCTCTTTAGCAACTTTACGTGGACCGAGATGAATTTGAGTCCGGCACAGGAAAACATTGTCTCCCACTGGTCCACAAAGTATTCCAGCATCTTTATTAATCTACTCTGCTATACGCTCTATCACGTAGGTATCATGTGTATAATCTGGCTAACAGTTAACTCAACTCCCCCTCCCCCTTTTAGTACTTCTTTTCCATCATTGGCTCCACGATGGCCGTGCCACATGGCATGTTTATACCAGCTTTGAAGATTGGTAGCGGTTTTGGCCGTTTGGTGGGTGAATTTGTTGCCTGGACATTTCCGTTGGGTATTCGCTATGGCGACTGCATGTCACCCATAATGCCAGCCGCATATGCCATTGTTGGAGCCGCTGCCTTTTCCGGCTCTGTGACGCACTCCATCTCGGTGGCTGTTGTGGTCTTTGAGATCACTGGACAAATAGCATTTGTTGTGCCCGTCCTGGTGGCTGTGTTGGTGGCAAATGCTGTGGCCTCACTGCTCCAGCCATCGATGTACGAGAGTGTAATAATGATCAAGAAGTTGCCCTATCTGCCAGATTTGCTGTACGCAAACTCTGGACTGTACAATAAGCATGTGGAGGACTTTATGTTGCGGGATGTGAAACATATTTGGCAAGGCATCTCCTATCAAAAGCTCAAAGAGGTGCTTAGAATGAACACGAAGTTGCGTTCGTTTCCCCTAGTGGAGAGTCCTGAGAACATGATTCTCCTTGGTTCGGTGCAGCGACAGGAGTTGGTCAGAATGATTGAGCAACAGGTGGGAAGAGAGAGACGCATGCAGATGGCACAAAGATGGCGTGAGGAGGTAATCAAGGAGCGACGTCCATCACGCTTTGAGGTTATACCCGCACAAAGTATGCTCAATCTTCGTCAAATAACCGACGAGCAAAGGGAAACTCTTCACAAATCCAATGACTCCATTAATAGCAATTCCGAGTCACGTTTCCGCTCCACATTTCAATCCATTTTCAAGAAGTCCTCCGAGCCTGTTCTCGATCTGGAAACAGGCTCCGATGGGCATCTCACGTCAGTTATGAGTTCTACCAAGCGAGTGCATTTGGTAAGTACTGCTAGGATCTTAGCTAAAAAGTATAAGTTAGTTTAACATTTCTCAACACTAGATTGGCAATCGCGTTGTCGACATGTCACCCGAGGGCAAAAAGCTTTGGGAGCTTGATCAACTGGCCAAACCCATTGACTTTACGGCCTCATGCGTGGATCCATCACCCTTTCAGCTGGTAGAGCGCACCTCTCTGCTTAGAGTACATTCGCTCTTCTCCATGATGGGCGTGAGTCATGCCTATGTGACTAAAATTGGTCGCCTTGTGGGTGTTGTTAGTCTCAAGGAGGTAATCATTATTCGCCCTTAAAATTTACTTCTGTTATTAACATTCTGTTATCTAACAGCTTCGCAAAGCCATTGAGGACATCAATCATCAAAAGTTTAATACTCGAAAGCAGCCCGCGGATGTGAAGCCGCTTCTGGAGACTAGTTCCAGTGATGAAGGCGTCAACAATACCATAACGTCCGTTAATTCCATAACAGTTAATCGAAGAGGAAGTCAAATCATTGGAATTCAAACTAATGTATAGATTAGTTACATTGGAAAGCAAATGCAAACAAATTAGGTTAGAAGCGAATATGGAGCAGGACTCAAAAGAACACTCGTTTGAAACGGGAAGAATATAATCCACATGACTGGACTTATTTCGAAAACATAAATGAAGAACATTAATGTTAATTTTAAGAAAATTGTACTTAAATAAAAAAATTAATTCATTAACAACGCTTACAGCTAAAGGCTATGACAAATGTTCTAAATTCTACATACCAAGCCATTTCGCCGCACTGCAGTCTCAATTCGCCGCCAAACGGCTGTTGAACAGTTGCCAGCTAGTGTTGTGCAACACTTCCAAAGCTTTGAGAACAAAGCGCGCAAATTTAAATTTAAAGAATAAATAAAACTCACATTGTTTAACATTTTGTATATTTTGCATTTTTATTGACTTTTTCATTTTCTTCGATTTTATGTATAAAACAATATCTCATCTTTCATTATTTTTTTTGTTTGGTTTTTTTTGTTGTAGTATTTGTCTCATTTACATACGCTTCGTTTCGATTTCTTTTCCGATCATTAAAGAACATTTTTTTCGCATACAAACTTATAATTCAGATAATGTAAAACATTATTTATGTAATTGCATTCGTTACACAGGCCTTACAAACATTCATACGCATCACAACGCTCTCAAATTCTCTCGTTCGTTGGCTATTCACACACTCTACATACCCTTTAATATTCCCAAAGGGATAAAACAGAGTATATTTGTTTGATTTTTTTTTTTGTTTTTTTAAGAGTTAAGCAGCGCGTTATTACTATAAATGTTAACGGCCAAATATTATTACTCGATATATTTTAACGGACATTTTTTCTTTATTGTTTTTTTTTTTTTTTTTCAAATAATAGAAACTAAAACTTTACTTATCATTTAGTTAAATGTATGCATGTAGTGTTTGTGTATGTGTGTGTGTGTAAGTGTTATTTTTAGTAGTGTGTGTGTAGTATACGATTCTTTTTGGAGCGCCGCTTAATTAACATATCTCTCGCTTAGTTTCTCTTTCTTATAAGTGGTATGATTTTTTTTTTTTTGTTTCGTTGCGAAACATTTCTCACAGTTTTACAATTTAAAAAGGAGCTTTCCTTAGTATTTCTGCCATCATCATCATTTATCATCGTGAGTTTCTGTTTACAATGGAAACAAACTTGTTTGATTTTGTTTTTTTTTTTTTTTGTAGGAATACATATTTGTATATAAATTAGTTTTTTTAAATTATCTGGTGTACCTTGCACTTAAACATTATAAACATTTTCGCATTTGAACTGAAATTTTTGTGAAATTTTAAGAATTATTAAGTTGTATCGTTTTTATTATGTTTCTTACTATCTTTTTCTAGTTTTCTTCTAGTTCTTATAGATTGGAAAAAATAGAAGAATGTTTGTTGTTGTTTAGTTGAGGCGCAAAGCATTCTGACAATCGAATTTTTTCGTTTTGTGGGGCGTAAACGTACGGAAAATAATAAATCAAAAACAAAATTATTATAATAATAATTAAACGAACTTCGTTTTCGTTTTTTTAAGTAGGGTAAAAAGATGTGCAAACCCTTTCCTTGCTACTACTACACTTTATTGCAGTTGTTGTTGTTGTTTTTTTAATTAATGTTATGTAGTTGTTGTGGTCGTGTTTTGTTGTTGTTGTTGTTGTTGATGGCACAGCGTCAGTTGATAGTTGATTTTTTTCTTCATTTTTCTTCAGGTGCAATTTACATTTACATTTTATATCACAATTTGTTATTATTATTATGTATTATAATTATTATTATTATTAAATTTTGTAATTAACACATGTTTTCCTCATTTTGCATTTTGTATTATTATTATTTACGCCCAGCAAAAAAACATGTTGAGCAATGTGTCAAGAATTCCCTTTTTGCTTCATATAAATATATTTTTGAAGAAAAGTGATTTTTGTGAAGTTTTTTGAAAGTTTAATAAAAAAAAGATTTGAGGTAGTCCTGCAAGCCGCATTCAACCTCGATTAGAATTTTTAAGTTTTGTAGGCTCTCAATATGCGCTCAACATTTATGTTAAAGGAATGGGAAATGTTTCAAATTAGTTATTTTAACACTAATATTTAACGCACATTGAGCTCATTTTATGTGTCCATGAAGAACTTTAAGTTTTCATCAAGTACTTTTAAAGCAATTTTTATTAAGTTTTTTAGTTGTTTTTTTTCAAATTTTAATCTAACAATTGTTGAAAAAATACTTGATAAATTCTTAAAAAGTTCCTCCTGGACACAAATCGTTTTTGTTTTTAGTTTCACTTCAAAAAGTTTTGTATTAATTTTTTGTAACAATTTCAAATCAAAACAAAAAATAATCAACAGCTTTTTCGGGTGTGTTGTACATTTTGGGTTTTCAGTATGCAAAAATTCTTTGAAAATTGTTTTTTCAATTTTGTTATTGATATATATATTTCGATCCAAAAGATTAAACAATTGTATATGCAACAACTTTCGCTTAGTTAACAGAAAAGCACAAAAAAGTTAACATATATTTTTTTTCTTTTTTTTTTTGGCGACAACTTTTTATCTTAAGTTCTTCAAAAAATTCAACCGAAATCAAAAATAAAGAAATAATTGAAACGTGTAAGTGTGTGTGTGTAAGTGTATGTTTGTGTGTAACTCGCTTAAAAACAATTTGGATTCATGTTTTTTGTTTTTATTTTTCATAATAAAAAAATTATATAGCGATTAATTACATGTTCTTATTTTTCATCTCTTTTTTAAATCTTTTTTATAAAAAAAGGTTTGTTGGTTTTTTTTATTATTATTTATATTTTTTTTTTCGAACGACTGTTTGGTTTTTCTTCTTCTTCTTCGTTTTAACAGCATTAACTTGGATTGTTGTTTGTTGTTGGTTGTTTAAGGCATTTTTGCATCTTTTTGCTTCATTAACTTTTTATAAACTTTTTTCTCTTAACACAATTTTTTAAGACGGAATTTTAAGTAGTTTCTTTTGCGGTAACAGATTTTGATTTTGTTTTAAAGAAATTTATACTTTTTTTTTTTTTTTTTTAATGCAAATTATAATTTATAGTTTGCTTATTGTTGTTTGATCTGCTTGATTTTTAAAAGGGGGGCGGAAAAGAGGAAACACAAAACTATAGGTTTTTTTTCGCCTCACACAGCTACTGTTGTTGTTGTTGTTTTTCGCATTTAGCCACTAGCTGTAGCCGGCTCATAGCATTCGGCCAAGTCACTTGGACGCTGATGCTGACGCATGCGACGCTGCAACAAGAGGCTCTCGCTCGGCGGCGACAGACCAATGCCCATTGTTGGCGGCCCATCACACAGATGCGGCGGCACCAGCGAAGAGTTGGCAAAGCGTCCAGAGCCAATGCGTCCATGACTTGGCTGGTGTTGCTGGTGATGATGATGATTATGTTGATGATAAGCACGATGAATGTTACGCTGCTGTTGCTGCTGCTGTTGATTCATGCCACAGTTGCGCATTGGCGCTAGCACACAATCCTGACGCCAATTGCGTATCTGTTGCGTGGCCGGCGATGTTGAATGCTCATCGGATGGCGGTGAGCCGCCGCTGCTGCTGCCAGCGCTATTATGACGCAATGGCTGTGGTGCTGCTGCCGCCAAGCTAGCTGCTGCAAGTGGTGGTGCCACCTTGTAGCCAGCGGCACCGCCGCTATGCGAGAAGCTGCCCAAATAGTTGCGCTGCTGATTGCCAAAATGTCCGCCACCGCCGCCCGTGCTAAATGGCGGACGATACTTGCGGTAGCTGCTGCCGTTTGTGGCACTTGCCGCATGCAATGGCGGCGGCTGGTGCTCCGATTGATGGCTGCGATAGCGCCAATTCTCCGGTGTATGCTCTGGTCGGCGTGCAATGTAGCGTTGTTGTTGTTGCTGTTGTCGCTGCTTGGGCGTCGTATAAACATCATCATCTTCATCGTCTTCGTAATCATAATCATCATCCTCAATGTCGGCATCCTCATCGTTTTGATATGCATCCAATGCAAAGTAAACCGTGCGTTGTTGTTTTTGTTGTTGCTGTTGCTGTTGTTGTTGTTGTTTGTTGCCAAAAGTCGTTCGCATTGTTGTCGGCTCAGCAGCAGTTGTTGCCGCATTCACATCATCATCTTTATCTTTATCGGTATCATCATTATTGTTTGGTGGGCACGTTACTGCTGCTGCTGTTGTTGTTGTTGCTGTTGTTGCTGTTGCTGCTGGCACTGCCGCTGAGTTGACAACAATATTTGCAGTCTCATAAATTTCAGGTAGCTTTTCATTTAAATCACTAATACTATCCAATAGTTTAACATCATTATCATCATCATCATCGTTATTATCATTATCGTTATCATAATCGTTATCCTTATCATTGCCAGTTGGCAGTTGAATGCCGTTGTTGCCAAACAATTGTGTTGTTGCTGTTGCTGTTATAACTGGTGTTGCTGCTGTTGCTGTTGTTTGCACTTTACTGTTGGTATTGGTATTGGTATTGGTGATTGTAGTAGCACTAATATCACTTGATGATGATGATCGTTGCTTTAGAGCTCCATCAACATCATCCTTCTCCTTAACATTCTCCTTCTCCTGCTGCTTATCCTGCGCATTGTTGCGCATTGTTGTTGTTGTTGTAGCAAATTCATTTTGCTTTTTGTTTTCCATATTATCAATAATAAGTTTCTTATCCTCCTTTACCTTTACCTCCTTATGCTCCTCCTCCTCTTCTTCTTGATTCACCTCAGCTTTAGCTTTCAATAGCTTTAGATTGTCAGCTTCCTCCTCCTCCTCCTTCTTCTCCTCCTGATCGTTTTCATCCTCTTCGGCAATATCGTCGACGCGCTGCTGTTGTAGCTCATAGAGGTAATCATCGCCCTCATCCTCGTCTAGCTCGCGCCAATAATGCTTATAATGATAGTCCTCAGCCTCACGACCCTCTCCTCCTCCTCTCTCTGCCTCATCATCATATCCATCATCCTCATCCTCCTCATCTATCTCGTCACCCAACAACTCATCATCCATTTCTGCCTCACTGCAGCAGCTGCCATTTTCACCCCCCTCCTGCTGTTGTTGTTGTTGCATCTGTAGCTCACGCTGCTCCTGATAGCGACGCGTCGCCTGCGCCCACTCATCATCGACACCCTCATCGAGGCGTCCAAAGGCCTCCAGTGCCTCATCATCGTCATCCTCCTCATGCACATTGAGCGTCTTGAAGCCACCGCTATTATTAAATATGCCCGATGCATTCCTCGACGATTGACGACTATGGCTGCCTGCGGCAACATTCCTCTGCGCCGTCGACAAACGTCCGCCATAGCTGGATGAGGAGGCTGACGCACCGGCAGCAGTTGCTGCTGTACGCTGGGAGCGACTGCTGCGCGTAAAATGTGCCGGCGGCTTGGGATTATAGTTCTCATCGCTGTAGGCGTCCATGTAGGCCTGTGACGGCTGATAGATGTTCGGGCGCTCCTTCATATAATCGTAGCGCATCGAGAAATGCTGCAAGATCACACGTTTTACGGCCATCGCTGATTCGGCAAACTGCGAGATTTCACGTGCCGACTGATGATTGCTGTGGAAACAAAAGATTTGGATTAGCTAACTAGTATATAATATACACTACAGGGCATAAGTATTTTGACAACTTTAAAGTAAAATCTTCTCATAACTAAACCTTACCTAATAAAGTGTTTGGTATCAATGGAATCTCTGTTTGAATGATACAATACTCTTACTAACCCATTTAGTACCTACCCATTAAAACTTTTCCATTCTTGTAGAAGTCAATTTTAAACATTTTTTCCTCAGGCTTAAATAATTAGTTTTGATGCAAAAAGTTACTTCAAACAATTTTAATAGTGACTGAAAAAAGATTTGCTCAAAAATCTTTTCGCGTGTATTTTTTTATGATTTTTGAAAATTGTTAAAAATTACTAAAAATTACTATTTTTAATGAAAAGAGGGCAAAATAGTTATTTTTAGCAATTTTCAAAAAATCAAAAAAAAATACATTCGAAGAGATTTTTGAACAAATCTTTTTTCAGTCACTATTAGAATTGTTTAAAGTAACTTTTTGAATCAAAACATTTTTTGTTTAAGCCCGGGAAAAAAAGTTTTGAAAATAAACCATGGGTTAAGAAGAGTATTGTATCATCAAAACGGAATTGAAATGGCCTATCCATTGATACCAAACTTTTTATAAACTAAGTATAAATAATGCGTAGATTTAACTTTAAATGTTGTCAAAATACATATGCCGACCAGTGTAGAATCATATGTTTCAGTTACCGTCGTATATTGCTTGGCGTTTGCAGCGCCTTGTGGCGGCTCTCCTTCGTGCTGGCGGCCGCCGGCTCCTGTTCGGACATGCGTATCCAGGTGTGATTGAGTACTGCTTCGGCGCTGAGACGCTTTGATGCCTCCTTAACCAGCAGACGGCAAATTAAATCTTTGGCCTCATCGCTCACAGCATGCCACTCCGCATCCGGAAAAGCAAAACGTCCTAAAAAAAACAAAGATTAAAGATTAGAATCGTTTGGAATTATTTAGAGAATTGCCAGACTTACCTTCTTGAATGGACTCGAAGAGCAGCTCCTGGCAGGTGCGACAGTTTTCACCGCGATTCCAGCCGCAATCCTCACCGCAGTTGCCCGAAAATGGCGGATAGCCGCATAACAGAATGTACGCAATAACGCCCAAAGACCACAAATCGCAACGCTTATCATAATAATTGGCCTCGCCCACAAACAGATCGACGACTTCGGGCGCCATAAACTCGGCGCTGCCGACCTAAAAAGAGAAACAAAATTAATTTCAACTTCTTCTAAAATTCCTCCAAAAATACGTACTGGTGTCAATAGCTGCGGCGTGGCTGCCGGCGATGAGATGTCCGTGGTGAATTTAATGCCCGAACCCAAATCGAAATCACAAATTTTAATGGGACACAGGGAATCCGTTTTCACACACAATATATTCTCGGGCTTGAGATCACGATGAGCAATGCCCTTCTTGTGCAGAAAATCTAAACCGGAGGCAATCTCTTTAATGATTTGTGCCGCCTCGTGCTCCGAGAAACAGATATGCTCCTGGATGCGTGTTAGCAATGGGCCGCCATTGATTTTCTCAAAGACCAAATAGAATTTCTCATCATCCTCGAAGAACTCAATCAATTGCAAGATGCCCGGATGGCCATGACAGTGATGGAATGTCTCCACTTCCCGAAAGACACGCGCACGCGCATGTCCCGGTATCTTATCAATAACCTTCACAGCATACTCCAGATCGGTATATATGTTAACGCACGTCTGCACCGATGCATAAGCGCCCTCGCCCAATATCTCACCCGTCAGCTTGTAAAGCTCTGAAAAATGTAAAGATTTAATATGGGTAGAATATAAGCTTAGACAATTGCTTCTTACCTTGAAATGTTGACGAGTGCAGCGAGGAGCTGATGCGTTTTTTGCGTCGCTTCTTTTGCATCTCCTCCTTGTGCCGATTGAGCTCCGCCTGACGCTCCACTTCGGTCATGTTGGGCGCTTCGCTTGACTCGTTCCCAGACACATCTTCGCTGCTGTAGCGCGTTAACTCATTTTGACCGTCTGAAATTAAGGGAAGAGAAATACAAATCTTTAATATTGCACTTTTTAAAGTTTTCACAACATTTTAAGCACCCAAAAATCACTTTATGAAATATGATGAAATTCGTTAAAATGATGAAATTGCAGACGTTTATTTGATCTTTATCGTGTTAAAAGTTGGCTAATTGCAACTGCTTGGGTCAACGTTTGGAAGCGAACTGAAAGAAAACTATTGGCGACCTTATTGAAAAGCCCAAAATGAAATTCATTGCAAACAATAGATATTAACGATTAACATTTAAAACAGTTTATGCGTGGAATAAAATAAGAAACGTTATCTAAGAATATTTAAACAATTTGTCAAGTACAGCCGCGTCTGGATATAGTGAACACCCTAAATAGAAATAGAAAAAGCAAACATCCATTTGCGATTTCTTTCAATAAAAAAGATACATATGTACTTCAATTGGTTTACTTTATTTTATTAATTTTAACTTGAGAACTTCCATACACAAATGTGTTTTTGAGCAAAAATAAAATCACCTTGGAATAGTGAACAGGACTTGCAAAAATTAGTTCACTATATCCAGTCACGACTGTTTATACTTTAGACTTTGTGTTTATTGAAGGTTTTTTTGGAAGGTCCCAACTTTCCGACAACTTCCGAAATTTCTTATCATAACTTTGAACACCGTGTAAACATATTTGTTCCGTTCTTTTGTCTCTCAACTAGTTTGAGTCATTTTTTACGCTCTTCAACTCTCTTTTTGTGGATCGTTTGTGACTTAATCTGATGAAATCTGATTGGGCGAATATGCGAAATACAAAAATTGCACCATGCGAAAATGGATTTGGTTTGAAATCGGTTTGTTTTATGATCCTGATCAATATTCAACTTATGAAAAATTATTTTTTTTTTTCTCAAATACAAATATGTTTTATATTTATTATTTGTTTATTATCAACCAATATCAGTCGACATAAAGTCTAAACAACTTCAAGAGCTCCATTTTCATTGTTTGTGTCTATGCTTTATTCTATAGTTCAATGATCATGTGATTTGATCATTTGTTGCATTGTGCAGCCCTATCCAATTATGTGTCTGTCTATATATATTGTTAGTTGCAAGTATAGTTGATTGGCACGTCTGGTCGTTTATTTATTTTATTATGCGTCTGGATGATCAACGCCAACGACAACAACAACATAGCACAGCACACTCTCAGAGGCCAACTACCTCTGGCGCTGAAAGTCCAGTACACAACGATGCAACGATGCATATCAGCATTAGATTTATTACAAAACCCCAACCCCAAACCCCCTTCTCTTTCTCACTCCATTTGCCCGTTGCTGAACTCTTTACACTTCTGATTACGCTTTACACTTCTTTTTCTTCTTTTTTTGCGATTGGGTGGGCCAACAATCTATCTATTTGCCTGTCTGTCTGCATATCTGTTGTGCACTTTAAAGTGGCTTGACTGTAGTGCGTTTGCACTGGCTATAAATAGAACATTGAATGCACTCTGCGCGTCGTTTATGACAACAATTAAAAAAGATACAAAAATACGCGTCGACGACTTATCTTTCCCTGCGCGTTCAATGATCATTATTTATAATCATAATGATGATGATTATCATTGTCAGGCTTTTTCGATCGTCGCCTTTTGCTGGGCCTCACTCTTACCTCTCCCCCATGCCTCTCTCTCTCTCTCTCACTCTCCTGCTGCTGAGTGCATTTTTTGCATTAAACTTTTTCGAGACTTTGCATACATATATTTTTTTTATATTTTTACATATTTTTTGCGCTTTGTTTTATTTTATGTATTTGTTTTTTTGCATCGGCTCGACTTGTTTACGACACGCGATTTGCTTTCTACGCAGTTGCGCTAAAAATTATGTACTCGCCCGATCTATCCATACAAACATACACATACATATAGAGTATATAGTGTTTATTACTCGCTTATATTTATACACACACTTTTATGCAGTGATAAAAAAAAGTTGGAAAAAAATAACAACAAAAAAGACAAGTGGTCGCCGATAAATGCGCGCAAATATTTATTATTGTGTGTTTGAAAAACAAGTAAGAAGAAGGCTCTATGTCAAGGGATTCCGACTAGGATATACCGTTAACCCGTTACGTAACGGGCTATGTCATTTTTGTCTGTTTACGTTATTTGCATAACGGCTTAAGCTCAATCTGCGATATCTCTGGTGTTTCTTGGCCGATTTTAATCAAATTTTTTCAGATTTTTATTATTTTAACCATAGTTTTGAGCCTCATTTGCACAATTTTGAATTTGAGGTTTTTTTGTTATCGATCACTTGTGTTTTTCGGAAATCAGAATAGTTATCGATAAGTCAAAACAATCATATACTACCTAGAACTTAGGCCAGCTTCAGTTCCAAATCTAGAATATCTAGCTTTCATAGTCTCAGAGATCAGTGGGATCATACCTATTCGATATTCGACCTTTTGTTGCTGATAAAGAATATATAATACATATATGTACTTTATGGGGTCGGAAATGCATTCTTCTGTACGTTACATACTTTTGGACAAAACCATTATACCCAATTTTACCCTTTTTATGGTTTAAGGGTATAAAATAGGCGCATGCAATGTTAAACATTTGTTTGTTTTGTTGTTTTTTAGATTCGAGATATTTGATAAGGCAGTCTTTGTTGTTGTTGTGGTATTATTTGATTGACATTTGTTGTATCTTCATTTAACGCTTGCGTACTAAATTCGAAGGTTGATCAAAAATCGAAGCAAAAAAAACTAGACTAAAGACTGTCTGTGTTGCAGATGTTCAAGAAGTTTCTCTCCCATTACCAGAATATTTTACTTATTCATTCAAAACCACATTTAAGGCATAATAATAGCTTGACCTTGCTCAAAGCAAACTTTTTATAAACATTTATTAATAAAAATAACTTTAATACTATTATTTTTTTGCGATTAGTAATCAGGGATTCACATGTTTTTTATATTAGGTAAGCGAATGTTTGATTATTAAAAATCACTCAATTAATCAAATCAATTGATCGCAAAACACTTCAAATCGATCGCCAGATGATTCAATATTTTGTGCCCCAGACTCGAAACACTTTAAATCAATTAGATTACAAAGTTCAAAAAACAAACAAATATTTATCGATGCATAAATATTATACAGAAGTAGTCGAAGTAGTTAAGCGATCAATCATTCTTATTCTTATCGCTTTCTTTGAAATGCCTTTGTTAATCCACTTGCCAATCACACACACACACACATACATATAGAGCATGTGCTATACTATATCTTTAGTGACCCAATTCCTTTCTTTTTTTTCTCTGTGTGTGTTTGTGTATTCTTCCGCCTTCTACTAGAAGCAAACACAACAACTATTTCTGTAGAACGCAAAAACACGTTGATAAACAAATAAAATACTTTTAAATATTTAGACATGCTTTCACAAAATTTTGATTATTCCATTGTGGTTTATATTCTCTATCTCGCTCTCTTGTTCCGGTGCAACAAATCTTTGCACCATCATTCCACCCCTTTCCTCTCTCCCCACACACATATGCGTAGGCATCATCTTCTTCTTATCATCAATTCATTTCACAGACGTCATTTAAGTGTGTGTGTGTGTTTCTCATCGATTTTGTCTGCATTGCGCGGCTCTCGCATGGGATTTGTAACACGTTCTCTCTCTCTCTCTTTTTCGCCCGTTGTTGAATTTTTGGCTTGACGCCCACACAACAGATTCGAAGCAACGAGATTCGCGTCATTCGACAGCTGTCACGCCCCCTGCACACGTTTCAGTGCCCACACACACAGACAAACATACATACATACATATTGTACAAACGTATTTGCATACGCAACAACAAACATTCTCGGGCAAACCAATATGCGTTTTTTCATATTAGCCATTGTCTGTCTCTTATCTATATTTAAATTTGGCCTATTTCTTTGTGATTTATTCTTTAATTCTTATCAATTACGTAAATTGAAATTGTGCAAAAAACAAAAAAAGAAAGAAAGAAGCAGCAGGCTGCAACGTTTTGCTGCGTCCTCTTCTTCTTGTTGTTGTTGTTCTTCGTTTCTTTATGTTGTTTTCATTAATTTGGCTGCCTTTTTGTCTTCTTTTTGCGCATTTCTTTTATGAATGCTATTTTGCAAATCATTTTGTTTATTAAAACCAATTTTTCTTTCTTTTATTTTGTGTTTTTTTTTACCATTTGCTGTCGTAGAGAAAATTAATTAAGATAAATTGTCGACGATTTGTTGTCGAAAGATTTTGACTAATTACATGGATTTGAATTTGTTTTGTATTTTGCCTCGTGTCGAATAGTTTTTTATTTTAGTATATACTTAATGTTGTTCTTCTATTTTAATCATGCTTTTAATCAGTCGCAGCATCACCTGATTTCCAATTAAAATTCACATTAATTATAGACACACACATTATGAAACATAATCATTATATTTCATCAGCTTGTTTTGTTTTAGGTCTTGCAATTCCAACCCCAACCCCAAGAGTCTGGACACATTGTTTTTGGTGTGAAAGAGAGAGCATCATTAGAGGTTGTCTGACCAGAGAGCTTATCTAAGAGCTTTAACGTAACGAGAGGTGTTTACAGTTATGTTTTATAGTTGTTGTTGTTGTTGAACTCTCGTGTTACCGATTATCGAATCACAACGATTGTGTTCGGATCCTTATAAACTGACCGCATGGCCCAACAACAACAACAATACATACATATCGCCTGTTGTTTTGTGTTGGTTTCGTCAAACGTCAATTGGAAGCCGTAGAAAACTGCGACCAAAACAAGCTTAAAATAGTTTTGTTTTTTTTGCGCTTTTCATCTCATTTCTTTCGTTGTTATTTTTTGTTTTTGTTTTGTGTTTGGCGTAAACGAATAAGCAAAAAAAAAGAAAACTTGTAATTGCCCAGTGTATGCTTTTGCGACAACTTATCTCTGACGTGTTTTGCCGGCCGGCAAGCGGGCGGGCGGAGGGTGGGAAGGCTTTAAGACACACACAGACACACAAGCCCCCCTCTTACGATTACTATCAGGTTCTGGGTTTCTAGTCTGGTTTAACATACACGTGTGTAAGTGTGTGTGTGTGTTTTTCAGACTCTATTTAAATTTATTGCGTCGTACTCTTTAAAGCCAACAACGTATACATTTTTTTTATTACTCTCAAGCGAAAACAGCCGAAAAAAATATAACAACAAAATATCGCAGCGCAAAAGCGAATTCAAATATTTATAGAACTAACAGTAGGGAACCCAAAATAATAAAAGTATAAATAAAGAAAAAAAACAACCAAAAGTTTGCATGAGCTGCCCCAAAATGGCAGAAAAATAACAATCAAGAGACGAATTCAGAGCCGACTATGGGATACTCTAAAAGCACTTTTCAACATTATCATTAAACTTTGTATCCAAATTGAATCAATAAACTGTTGAAATATGGCGCAGAAAGTTAATTAAGCCAAAAAATTGGCAACAAGGCAAACAAACAAATTGGCAACAATGCAACGTTTAAATTGTGCAAATATTTTAACAACTGAAAATGCAGCAAGAAAATGTTAATATAATATTGCTGAACCCAAAGATACCTTTAACCAAAACATATTATATCCTCTCTCTTGTTCTATACTTAATATACCCCACGCAACACATTTTGTAGGGTATAGCAAAAATGCTGCCGGCTATTTGCTCAACACAATAACAACAACAGCAAAAAATGTTTTCGTTGTTGTCTTTTTGCATTAAATTGCCAGAACACACAACTCTATAAACAAAACTATGCAATAAATATTTGCAAAGAGTATAAATAAGTACATATGTATGTACATACATATATGCAAGAATTAATAAACTGCGTTGCAGATAAAACGCCTTTAACGAATTGCAAACTGAAACAGTTGTTGGTAAAAGCCCGATGATGACAACAACAATTTGTTATATCTAGCTTATGATGATGTTGTGCTTTAAAGCGTGGCGTAGTTAATGGATTGCAGTTAAGCTTAGGTTATGGCACTTGGAAGCCCAAGAAATGTCAAACAAACAACTTAGAACAGTTTACTTTGAAAATGTTAAACATAACATAACTAATTACTGCTCTTTACAATGTTATGTTAATAGCAGAACTTAACATTACAGAAATCCCTTATTAATGAGTATGTGGGCACACTATTTTGTCCTGTCTCGTTTGATCTTGATGTGTAAATGGCTCTTTGTGAAAATATGTAAAAATAATCCATAACTATTATGTTATTTAAAAAAAACAAGTTTATAGTTAGGCAAACAATCATTAATTACAACAGAAAATGTCTTCTCAAATATTTAAAAACAAAGTTCGATAGAAACTTGCGCTGGCTATTAAATTAATTAAATAACCATAATAACATTAAGCTAGATAACAGAAACTATGCTCAAAAAGAACTCAAAACAAGGTCAGACTCAAGACACTTAAAAATAAACAAGACGAGAAGAAGCCGATGGCAAAGAAAACATCAAGCATAAGAAAGCTGAAAAAAAAACACTTGGGATAAATATGTTTTTGTTGTTTTGTTCTACTATCTTCTGATTGGACTTGTCTGGCAATTTTTATATTTAGGGCTCAAGGCGTCTGCCAATTCTTAATTGATGGCCTTATCAAAAACGAAGCTGATAGCAAAACAACAATCAAAGAACAAGAACATAAATGAGAAAACAAATTATTAAAAGCACAAACACAAAAGCAACCTTGAAAAATTTTTTAAAGTTAACGCTGCAAGCAAAAGAAAAAATCAACAACAAAGAAACGAGTCAAGTGCCATAAACAGTAATAACAATCATTAAGAGCGACAGAAGAACCAGTAAACGCGCAAGAGACGAGCAGTGAACAGCAGCAGCAAGAGCGAGAGAAAAGAACTAGTACAAAAGATTTGCAAGGCATTTCGAAGCTCAGATAAAAAAAAAAACCAAGCAAACATATTAAATTGTTAAAAAAAATAATAATGAAATTTAATTAAAGTTTTCAGATAACTCGACGCAAGAAAGTGGAAGAATGGAAGAAACATCGAAAAAATAACATGCGGTCAAAGAGAGCGAGCGAGAGTGCTTACAAACGGGCTCTCTTTTTAGCGGCTGACAGTTCGCTCTCTTTGGTGTTACTTCATAGCGCCATAACAACAACAAACATCCACACACATACACAACCAAAAGAAGAAGAAAATTATTGCGCCGCAGAATGAAATTGTAAAAGCAAAAGTGGAATAAAAATGGCGAGCGCACACCAAAGAAAAAAAAATGCAAAGAACTAAGTAAAAACAGCACAGACAGCCTATAGGTGTGAGTACATAAATATGCAAAAGCAACAAACTAAAAATGCATAATTATTATATATGAATAACAAAATCTTCATACATACAATGTACAAACACACACACACGCGTTTACTTGTGTTTGTGCATAGGCCTGCCGGCGTAGCTTTCAAGGTCAACATTTGTCAAAGAGAGGATAGAACGGGACGGGGGAGCAGGGCGCTGCAACGCTTGCCTGCCTATTTTGAGGGTGTGTGTATAGAATGAAAAGGCAGTGTGAGTGAGAGAGAGCACACTTCACTCACTGACTCTCACTCTCACTCATTCATTAACAACTCGTATGGCCGCCCCCCAAGTTGGTACACGTTGAGCCTGTTTGCTACAACGCATATTCCTTCTTCTTCTATTGGAAGCTGAACGATGACTATTTAGTTGGATGGGGAAAAACAATATGTTGACTAAATACCTAAATGCCAAAAGTGTCAAAGCACTAAAGAAAAGCCGCATATTAACGTAATTTATGTGTTGTGTGTAAATAAAGAAACAGACCTAAAAGAGTCCTTGGCCTGGTCTATAGGCCCAGAGACGTTGCACATTGAACGCATTGAGAAGATTATGAAAATGTAGAAAACTGATATTTGATGTTAGAATACCTTTTAAGAAAGTTGATAGGGCTAAAAACCAACGTTAACCGTTTCAAACTGGTTAGAACCAAATTTTTTAATATTGTAGTTGTGCTTTGTTGCAATTCAAATGATATACAGTAATACCCATAAAGATTTGCTTTCCATAGTATTTTGTGACACAAACGAATACTAAACTCTCTCTAAAAAACGCTTTGTAAAAATAAATTTTTTTGAAAAAATTTCCATTGCTTGTGGAAATTTTCCACTCAAACCACCATATTATGTTTTGGAACGCACTATTGGTAAACAAAATTTAAGGTTAATACTGATATCACAACATGTTCATGGTTTTCTACAAGTGCATATGAAAAGCTAAGCTACCTTGGTAGAGTGCATACTGCAGAATGCCATTGGTCCCAGTCTGTAGTTTTTTTTTTTTTGTTTTTTGTTTACCGTTTGTTTTACTGCTGCTGTCGCTCATGCATATGCATATATCAGAATATCACATGCCATTTGCCTTTGCTCATTGTTCTTTTGCACAAGCAAGGGGTGGGGTAGAAGGAGGAGGAGCAGAAAGTAGAAAATAATAACAGTAGCAGCAGCAACAAGGAAATGCAATAGATGTTATGCACAACAACAACAACAATAGCGACAGTAGCAGAGCTAAAGCAGAAGCAGAGCAAATGCCGAACAACAACAAGCACACACACACACACACACGTACACACACTCACGGATGCACATAAATAGCGGAACAAAAGGCAAAACACAAATGCAAAAACCGGCATTTTAATCGATTCACTTCATAAATTATATGGGATATGGATATGGGATATATGTATATATGTATGATACATATGTACATAATATAAAGCTCAAAGCTTCTATAATAGGTTATATACGGTGGTTTGTTGTTGTTGTTTTCTTTATTTTTGTATTTACCCAACATGTTTGTTGTTGCTGTGCTTTGGTTTTAGCCGCAACGCAATTTATCTAAGCAACGCCCGCTGCTCAGTCAACGTCGCTGCTGGCGTCGCACGTTTTTTTTTTCCTTTTTTTTTTGGCGTAGATTAAAACTGCGCACACTTTTTATAGTAACTGTTTAGCTAATAGTTTTTTTTATTTCACTTTTAATAGTCCAATTTTGATTAAACGTTGTGTTTAATACACAAAACGGCAGCCGTCATCGTAGGATGAAAAATAATTCGATTTCGAATTTCGGCCGACCATTAATGAATGAACAAATGTTGCCGAAAGCACGCGGAAAATCTCTGGTTGAGCGAGTGGGAGGCGACGACGTGGAGTTGTTTTAATTTTTGAATGCTGCGGCCGCTGCGGGAAATAGGTTGTACATTTCTGATAAAACCGAATAGTGAATAATATAAAACAGAACAGTTCTTAAAACACGGACAAAATGTAGCCGGACCGTCGTCGCGCGGCGCAAACGAGGAAAGAAACAAACACGCGTTGTCGACTTGCCAACAGCAGCAGCCCAAAAACTACCGAGGCGAGAGCCTCTGAGAGCGACAGCAGCAGTAAAACAAGAGAGAGAGAGAGCGCGCAAAAAGCACAGAAAAAAGCACTGGGCTGAGCAGCAGAACACAGCAGAGTGAGTGACAAACGCATTTCTAATACAAAGAGAGTGCGCCGGCCAGACCGCCTGCTGTCTTGTAGAAACTATGGGTGGGAGACGGTGAAGGTTGGGTGGTGCTTCGGGTATTTATGCTGAGCTGCGCTCTTTGCACGTGTCAAAGAGAGAGTTAGCAGCAAGCGCTGACGTCGCAAATGTTTGTGCATATTTTGTGCTTACGTGACTTTTTTGACACATGATGATGTTTAAGACATGCACGTATGTATGTGCACATTGCTATTACATACGTAATATCGATAACTACACAAGTGTCTGGACATACATGCGCAAGCTTTTGCGGTTTTTGTTTACACAACCGTTTAACACAAGTTTTTATTTTGCTGTACTCGTATATCAATTGCAAAAGTCAACAGCCGGAAGCAAGGCAAAGCGGGTTTTTAAGAATTTAAACTTGCAATAAAAAGCAAATTTAATTTCATATCATTTTAAAGTCCTTAGGCGAATTGTTGTAGTACTCTTTTTTAAAAATGAATAAACAACCTGTTGTATTAGATTACCTAACGGCAGTCTCATTGACCCCCCACTTTGTGGGGCAACATAAACAATTAAGTACTTAAGCATGGAAAGTTTTACAATTTAATTCAATTGAATGAATCGATAGACAAAACTCAAAATATGAATAAACACACATATAAACAAGTACAAAATCTGCACAGCAAAAAAAAAAAGAGCATTTGAATGGCGTGTGAAATTTGGCAACAATCGCTATTTTGGGCGTGTGCGAATTGGGAAGCGGAAGATGAGGCAAGATCGTTTTTTCACTGTTTAACGAATTTAAATTGCGTTCTATTAAATATAATGATATTTTCATGCATACATTACAAATACATAGAAAGAGGTTTGCCATCGTCAACAACAACAACAAGAGCTTAAGAGTATGGGAAGGCAGAGCAAAAGAGAAACAGTTGACGGATAACAGTCGAAATGATGGAGACTGACATAATCGCCAAGCACGTTGTTATTTTGTTTTTATTTTGGCTGCGCAAGTAAACACAAGAAATAGAAAGAGAAGAGGGAAAGAGAGCAAGGAAAGCAATAACATAAGCAGCTGAGCAAAAAGCGACAGCCGCTTTGTCGCTGCAGCTCAAAACAAAACAACAACAGCCGATCCAAACCAACAACAGCAGTAGCAGCAGCAAAATAACAACAAAAGCGACAAGTGGTGGCTCCAACAGCCTTTTGGAGAGGGAATGAGGTGAGCCGCACTGAGAGAGAGAGAGAACTGATTGAGGCACAGTAAGTTGGGCTGCGCATTGAAAAAGACCGGTATGACCACGCAAAAAGCAGACAGCAGCAAACAGCAGCAGCCAGCGCCAGCGAATGAGCGAGCAAAAGGCATAATCGAATAAGCAGCCAAGCTGACTCGCTCTCCCTCTCTCTTTCTGATTCTCATCTTACTTGCTCTCTTC
Organism: Scaptomyza pallida; assembly: GCA_018152965.1. NCBI lineage: Eukaryota > Metazoa > Arthropoda > Insecta > Diptera > Drosophilidae > Scaptomyza > Scaptomyza pallida. The sequence continues at coordinate 1,622,860 of JAECXP010000002.1, forward strand.
TTTGTACCTGAAATATTAGTGTGAGATACACATACATACATACAAGCACAATATCACGTAGGCTGCTGACGTGCTTTTGTTGAGGGCAACGCGAAAAACGAGGTTAACTCAACCGTCGACAAAAACATACACACACACACACACACTCAAAAGCAAAGACTGAAATATCATCGCCTGATATGCGAATTGCGTACAATAACAAGCAAATGGAAGGGCAAAAACAGCAAAGCGAAAGAAAACAAAAACTACTTTTAATGGAGCTTTGTTTTCAACAAAACCAAAAACAAAAGCAAACAGCATAAAAAATTTGTTTAAATGTGGCTGCGATTTCTTTTGCTTTAAACACTGCACGACAGCGTTGCCATATGCAAGAAAAACTTTGTGCTCAGGGCAACGTTACTTTACATGCACATAACAGGCCAACAGTGTGTGGGAGCAGAGCAGTAAAGATGTGTGTGAGAGGCTGCACGTACGCACAAAGTTTGTTGTAATTTGTTTTAAATATACTGCAATGCCTTTGCGGCGGCTAACTATAAAAATACATGTGTGTGCAGTTCAGATTAACCACCCACAAAGCAGCTCTATTCCATCATTGTTTAAAGTTTGAAGTTCGCCCCCTCAACTACAGCGACAACTGCGGTAAAAACATGAAACTTTCATTGTTGAGAAAAAAAATAAATTATCGACAGTGCAGTGCCTGCCGCCGCCTGTATGTGTCCCAATCCTGTTTTATGCAGCTGCAAATTGCTGAATATACATATACACACACCTCGTCTAACCGCCCCCCTTTTGCCTAGACATGAGTGCAGTTTATATGCATTCAGCTCAGTTAAGGCGCTGATAAACGTGATTTTTATTGTTTATTTTTTTTTAGTTTGTCATCATCATCCTCTGTGGCTGCTCTGTTGCTGCAGTTGGTTGGTTGCTCAGCCGCAACACGTCAGCACAGACGCCTGACGGCTCGAACTCGGTCAGCGTTGGAGCGTGGACGGGGGTGGTGTGCAGGTTGTGGGTAGAGTGCGAGAGAGAGAAATAGCAACGAAACGAGCGAACTCTCATCGCTTTGTCTCTGTGTTCGCACTGTGTCCGCTCAATTTGTTTGCTCGCTTGCTTTGGCTTTCGTTCTATTTTGGGTTGCTGCCGCTGCTGCTGCTGCAGCGCCAAAGTGCAATAAACGTCATCAAGGTTATATGCTGCCGCAGAGCAGTCAGCGTCGCTGCTGCTGCTGCAATTGCAGTTGCAGTTGCTGCGTTTTCAGCGCTAGTTTCGCTTTACAGTTTATTAACACTTTGATCCGTTTTTCCATTTGCTAAGCTCTTTGCTTGTGTTTGTGTTTGCTCACAAAGTTTCTTAAAAAGCTCAAAAACCATGAATCATTTTTATTTTATTAATTGCTTGCTCACACTCAGCTAAGATAGCTATAGATACATATACGTGCATATGACCATCTCACTCGCACTCCTTTTGGCGTTGTCTCATGTACCATTAAAATGCAAATGTATTTCGTCAATTTGTCAATTCCGGAAATAAGCCTCGCCGCTCAGCTAGCCCAAGCCCAAAAAAGCAACAACAATAATTCATTTCACGCTGCTGCCCACACATCGCTGACTCAATCCCCCCCACCACCTCTCCCGCTCTGTCTTCTTCTCTTTTATTATCTGCTTCTCTATCACCCTTTTAGCTCGACTTGAAAAAAACTCAAACATTATTCTAGGGAAAGTTTCGTTCGGTTTCTGTCTGGGCAGCTGTTTATGCATATGTATGTGTGTAGTGCGCATTTCGTTCCAGCTGTTTTTGGGCCTCTTAAAGACACTGTGCATTACGGCGTATCTTATCGTTTGCCCTCTTTATTTGTTTTTTTACCCAGTGCAAGAGATAACCTAATCGATGATCAATTTTTAAATATTTTCGTAGTTAGTAGTATGAAGAAAGTTGTTTATTCAAAAATCGAAAATATTTTTCTAGCTTATAGCTTAGTCACGTCCGTTTGCTCAGTTTTATTTATGATCAAAAAGTACTTCAAATTGAGTATTGTGTTGTTTTGATTGCTTGCAAAAGTTTATAGTCTTTTTAACATACTATAAAAAGCTACCTATAAGTCTGTGTACGCATTGTGCAATCCAATTTGCTATCGATGCAATCTTTACTATTTACTTTTAATAAAATTTGACACGTGTTTACATTATGAACATGATAAAGCAAGTGCATAATAAATCTAACAGGGAAAAATTAAACAATACGCAAAAGGCAAATAAATCTATTCAGATTCGTAGATGCGTACATAGAATTCTAGGAATAATAATGGATTGTTGCCAAGGGCCCCAGCTGTTTGACCGAAGCACTAAAAATACAGCATGAAAATGTATGAACGTGAAAAGGAAAACAGACACGAACACACACACACACACAGAAGCAAGTGCGATGCGTTTCCAGAACATTCAACAGAATAGAACAAGAAGAAGAAGCATAACGTTAGCGGCATAAACACGTAACAAGAACGAAAAAACGTAGAAGAAGGGGGCAGAGCAGCAGCTAACAAGCCAAGCAACAAGGTAAAGGGATGAAGGGCGACGAGTGCTATCTGCACCACTCACTGTAAGGCCATCTCGCTCTAGCCAACAGTGCGTGGCAGTGCAAGGCAGCTGCAAAAAAAATATATAAATGTTTGAGTGCATACAGTGGAGCAACAGTGCCGTCAATGCATTGAAATTCAATTGACAAGGGAAAGCCAGAAAGAAAAAGAGAGCAAGAGAATGCGCGCGAAAGAGTAGAGCTAAAGGAGTAAGAAAAAAAAGTAAGATAAAACTTGAAATTCAACACTCACCTGATTGACTTTGGCTGCAGCTGTTGTCGGTGTTGCTGCAAGAGACGGTGCTACCGCCTACGCCGCTGTCCCCAGAGCCGCTAGCGTTGTTGTTGTTGCTGCCACTGCCGCTGCCAGCGCTCTGTCGCAGCGATGCAAACTGCTTAGCGGCAGCAGCTGTGCTGGCATTTTTCTCCTCCAAAATGCGTTCAACCATCATTTTTTTTTGCGTTTTGGTTGTTTTTTTTGGCACTCTTTACAGTCTTTCTACTCCAAACACAAGAACAAATGCACGCACTGTCTTTGAGAACGTTGGTTTTTTTCCGGTTAACAGCTGCACTTTGTTGCCTGCAACCCGCTTCGCTTTGCTCCGCTCCGCTCCCCTCGCTAATAAGAAACAACGTTGACGTCAACGTCGCTGCTGCTACTTCTGCTGCTGCTGCGTTGTGCTCTCGCTCTTACTGCTCTGCTGCTGCTGCGGCGTTTAGTTGCTGTTGTTGTTGTTGCGCTCATTCAAAATGGTGGCTGTTAAAAGATTTGTCGTCGCTGCCACTGCTGCTGCTCTGCCTAGATATTTAGTTTGTTTGTGTGTGTGTGAATTTGAATTCTTGCTACTGCAGTTGCTATCGATGGTGTTGTTGTAGTTGTAAGTGCGGTCGGCTTCGTTGCAAATTGCGCAGCATCAAAAAATTGTCGCAGGAAAAAATTGTATGTTTGGCAAAAATATAATTTTTCATCCACTGTATGGCAGCTGCACTGTTGTTGTTGTAGTTGTTGTTGGTTGCGCTGCACGATTGTCGGTCGGTTGTTGGTAGTTGTTATAGATGGTGGTGGTGGTAGTGGTGTTGGGTACGGATTTTCTCATCACATTGGCCAAGCGAGCACAAAAAAATTGGATATTCTTGCTTTTTCTTCGTTTGAATTATTCTCATTGGGTATTTGTTTTCTGCTTTTCACCTTTCCTTTGTGGGCTCTATCTGATGGGCTTGATTGTGTGGTTGTTGTTGTTGTTGTAGTTGTAGTTGCAGTAAAAATTTGTATTGATATTGCAAGAACGTTGTTGGTTATTGCCTGGGACTAACTGTTGATGGTGTTTGGTCGTTGTAGCTGGTTGTTAAAAATTTTCTTCTGATTACAACACAAAAAAAATCGCTGAAATAGCGGACAAAAGCCGTTTTCTTTGCGTTTTTCGCTTTAAATTATCTCTTCTAGCTACCGATCCATTTTTTAACGTTCGAAGATGATTTCCGACTGACCAAATTTAGCGATGCATCATCAGTGATATATCAAAATATCGAAACATTTTTCGTTTGTTGCCGATAGTACATCGATAATGTTAGAGCCGATTATTAGGGTTAACAGAATTGGCCATTTTGGTAGACCTTGCTCTTAAATAGAAGTTATAATGGAAACTTGTTATTTGTAAGCATATTTCGCAGTAAATACACTTTTGCTGATTTGCCACTGAGCTCTGCAATTGAGTGTGGAGCACGTTCTGTAAGGTGTGGAGTAGGCTCTGTTAAGCGTGGAGTAGGCTCTGTTAGCGCAGAAAATGTTTTTCAGCACTGGCCTAACGATTTCAATATTTAAAAAAAAATAAAATCACAAAATTAAATACAATAAAAATAAAACAATTTAATAATGATTTTTTATTGCATTGCTGATACATGCTTATGCTTGGCTCCGCCCATAGTGCAACTCCGCCTTGTGGGTGGAGCCAACAGCCTCTTAACAACCACCAATCACATTGAGAAGGACTTGCCAGAAAAGCCGTTATCTACAGCGCCTGCGTAAATCAACAAAGCGCCAATGAATAGTTTGCTTTTGAAACAATTGCATCAGTTCAAGTGTTTCCAAAATTTAGTTTCTTTTCACTTGGCTTTAAGAACGTTACAAAAAGTTTTATCAAACGCTTGCAACTTTTCCAAATTATCACTTTTAATTGAATATTTTCGGCTGCAATGGCTGATGATATCATAAGTCAAAGCCAAGGCCAACTAAATGCTAAACGTGCACGCATTGCTGGCAATTCCAAGTTGACAAAACCAGTTGAAACCAAATCATCGAATCGTGTGCCCAAATGTGCACGTTGCCGCAATCATGGCATTATCTCTGAGCTGCGAGGCCATAAGAAACTTTGCACTTACAAGAGTTGCAAGTGCAACAAATGTGTCCTGATCTTTGAGAGGCAACGCATTATGGCTGCCCAGGTAAGTAATTGAGAAAGGAATGAAATGAGATCTTAAAGAATTTTCGTATAGTAACATAAATCAAGAAAACGACAGAATTTGAAAATAATCTCACGATTTTACATATGAACATACAGTTGACCCTCGGTTAACGAACGAAGTTGGTTCCAGGATCTTGTTCGTTAAGCAAAACCAAGATTTCTATTGCTAAATTGTATTCAAAATAATAACAAAAACATGTTAAAACGGTCACACTGGGCATCTCTATAATGTGTTTTCGGGGTTTTCCCTGATCCGTTTGACGTTATGCGAAATGTTCGTTATCCTGGGAGTTCGTTTACCGAAGGTTCGCTGTATTTCGATTTTGGATTATTTTCACATATATTTTATTTTCTTCCTCATTTCATTAAGTATTAGCTTTTGCTATAATTATACTCCTTTTAACCCTTTTCATTCTCAACTTTTCGTTATCAAGCTCATCAATTAGTATTGTCTTTAGATTAACCGAACGCATTGCTCTAATTTGAAAGATAAACATTCCTCGGGGCAACCTCAGTCCACAAGTTTTTTCGTTTCGGTTGCGGTTTTAATGCAAACAAATGAAATACGAAGTTTTGTCCAGATTTGAGTTAACCTTCTTCTGGTTTTTTGTTCTTGCTGTTGATGATGATGATGGAAAGTTGTCAAAGCATACGAACAAATCGAGCGAAAATATCCGCTTACCAAATGTTTACACAAGTGTTGCCAGGGCTCACATTTCATGCGGGGAAAGCGGATGGCGGTTAATGAATTCAATAAAGAATTTTATGCGTGATTCCAGATTGCAGTTTATTTTTGGTGTTTTGGTAGAGTTGGTAGGATTTTATACCCTAAATCTGTGGAATCGATTAGGGAAAAGGGTAATTGGAAAACTATGAAACTGTTGAAGTTTTATCATTCTACAAATGCCGAATAAGGGTATTGCATTTAAAAAATAGCTAAATTCGCAAAATAGGAATGAAAATCTATTAAAAATCGCATTTTTAAATGTAAATCCAGTTTTTTTTTCTCGGATCAATACAAGATTTGTAAAGTATTGCATTGGAAAATCGGTTTGAAGAAGTTATGGCAATCGAAGGTCGATTTTGGACAAAAATTGGATGTTAATTGTATTTATAGATTTGCAGCTTTCTATTAGAGCTCAATACACATTTTTTGACGTATTGGATTTGAAAATCAGTTGAGTATTGACGAAGTTATGGCGTTCGTAAGTTTCGCCTTACATCTAGGTCGATTTTTTGATACAAGTTCAGGGGACGAAAATCGATTATGAATCGAGTTTTTAGATTTAAATGCAGTTTTATTTAAGAGCTCAATACAAGGCTTTTAACGTATTTCATTTGAAAATTGGTTGAGTATTGACGAAGTTATGTTATGTTATGTATGTAGAAAGATTCTTCCAACAGTCTGGTTGATTTTTTTATACAAGCTCAAGTGATAAAAATCGTGTGTAAATCCCCTTTATAGATTTGCAGCTTTATATAAGAGCTCAATACACAACTTTTGATGTATTGCATTTGCAAATCGGTTAAGTATTGACGAAGTTATGGCAGTAGAGAGATTTGCCCAATATTTGGGTAGATTTTTTGTTATGAATACAGAGAATTGTTTAGTCGAGATTTCTCTATTTCTCGTTTTTGTGTTTCTGCTTTTGGAAACACCCCACACTCCCTCCCCCCCACACCACCACTCTTCTCGTGTGATACCCAAAGGAATTGTTTGTGTTTTGTTGTTGTTTATCTAAAGCAAAGTCAAATAGAGTTTTTGTGGGCAACCGATTCCAACACTTGTCGCATATTAATTTCAATTGGGCAAATGCCCTTTTGGCCACTTTGTGCAGGTCGCCCTGAAGCGTCAGCAAGCAGTTGAGGATGCGATTGCGTTGCGACTGGTGGCCAATAAAACTGGACTCGATGCACTGCCGCCGGGCAACATTTTTGGTTTAACTGTGACACAGCCCAAGGAACAGCTGCAGCAGCTGCAGCCGCCGGCGGCAGATCTCCCCCAGCATTCGGAGGAGCCACAAGCATCATCACCAAAGCCCCAACTGGAGCCAGAAGCTTTAGTTGTGCCACAGGATTTGAGTGGCAAGCGACGCGAACAGGTTTCCCAAACGGCCATCGATATGTTGGCTCAATTGTTTCCACAACGCAAGCGATCCGTGCTGGAGCTGGTCCTAAAACGTTGCGATTTGGATTTGATACGCGCCATCGAGAATTTTACGCCGCCGGCAGCGGAGCAGGCATCCATGGGGCAGCAACAAATGCTGCTGCCGCCACCACCACCACCGCCGGCACCTGCAACGCTGCCACAATCCTTGCAACTGGCACGCAACAGCGCCTTCAGACCCGTCATCACCGAGCAGGTAAGCTAATCCTCGCCAGCTTTGGGGATTCTTACTCAGCTTCTCTTTTAACTTTTTCAGTTTGCTGGCAAATCTTCATCGGGCGCCGCCATTTGCGCCTATCCCAAGTGGTTTGTGCCCCTATCATTTCCGGTTACCATGGGTCATCTATCCAATTTGGCGCCACGCTGCACGCTGCCCAACTGCAATTGCCTGGAAAGCTATCAATTCCATTAACCAAAATAATCTTCTTTTAAATCAAATAAATTTATTTAAATCAAACAAAAATCTTAAACTTTAGTTAACTTATTGCTGGTTTAGCTGGTTTAGTAGCTTTCGCCGCCTCACCACCTTCCTCATCCTCATCATCATCATCCTCTTCGTCCTCGGACAAATACATGCGATCCTCATCATCGCTGCTCAGCTGAATATTTCGACTGCTTCTGCTTGCCCCAGACGGCGCGTAGGCGGAACTACTGCTATTCGAACTGGTTGTGGCCCCAACTGCTCCAACTGTGGCATTGTTATTGGCGCTGCGTTTAGTTTGATTGGCACGTCGCCATTTGGCGCGTCGATTCTGAAACCAGGTCTTCACTTGGCGATCTGTTAGCTTTAGCTGCAACGCCAAGTGGCGTCGCTCCTCGGGCGACAGATACTTGGAGCTGGAGAAACGATTCTCGAGATTTTTCGTCTGTTGCGACGTGAAACGTATTTGGCCACCTTTGCGCTTCACACCAAAATTGGACATGTAGAAACTGGCTGCCGGATACGCAGCATTGCAATAGAGAGCGGCGGCAGCCGATGCGGGATTGCTGAAACCTGGAAAGAAATTAGAAAGGAATTATAACATTTTAGAAAGTTGTACAAAATTTAATTAACTTTGAAAACTGGGAATTTAAACATAAATATGAATAAAATATAAATGAATAAATTAAAATAAGGAAAATAATTTTGTTCTTGTTTTCCGTAGATAAAATGCAAAAAAAAAAATGATAAAAGCGACCTTTGTTGGCATACATATAATTAATGACAAAATTGGCCATCCCTGGCCCCAAAAACCTTTATCTTCATAAAAAAATTAAGTTTATGCAGGTTATGAAAAAAATCGGAAAAATTGCGAAAAAATATTTTGGAAAAGTTGATACTTCGAGTTTCACCTTAGGGGTATGGTTTCTTAGGCAAAGTTTTACAGAATGATTGAAAGAATGCAGCCAAAAGGTTTGACCCACCCTAATATATATTTACCATAAATAGTTCTAATAAATTTTAAATAAATCTATTTAAACTGATATAACATTGATTTTTTTTCTACCAGAGGCTTAAAACATATTTAAAATCCTAAACTTTAAGTTCGTTACTCAATTAAATATTTTTTTGCTCCCACCTTCATTTGAAAGGTTTATCTGTAAACTTTACATTGTAATGCCATGTAAAAGCTTATTCATTTCTGATTGGTTGCTTCGAGAGAGTTATGGCGTCTCTTTTGCACTTGTCGCAAGGGCAATCACATTCTGTTTCGTATGCATATCAAGGCGATTGGGGGATACGCCCACTTATAAATGGAGGCACCACTCACTGCGTTGGACTGACGGCAATTGAGGGAGAATCAATTGCCATAATTGTTATCAGAGGCACCTGGACGACAACTAATTCGATTGTATATTTTGGTTCGCATAATGGAGCAGAATGTGTCGTCGAGTGGATGTGGTGGGGTGATAAGAGTGCGAATATGTTGTATACAATACATATATGCAAGTATTTAGAGCTCTGCCACAGAAATACCCGATTGTCATTTGATGACGGAAACACGCACTCAATTCAAATTAAACATGTAATCTTGTTATAGGAAACTTTTTGGGTCGAAAAAAAAAACCCACTACTCATTCGTTTTTAAATATTTTGCCAGTTCGTACTAAATATAATACATGCAACTAAAAATAGCTGCCTTACTAACTAGATCATAAAGAACATGCGATTTAATGTCATAATTTAATATTGTACAAATACAATTATTAACGTTTTATTTTTATTAAGTGGTCGCATTGTGTGATAAGCTCATAACTGACCACTACCTTACCTCCCCTCCCCTACCCTCTATAGTTTCTTGCACTTGAGAACAATTTGTTGTTAATCGTTCATATATTGAATGAAGAGCCGTCGACACTTCTACCCCAGCCCCAAAAAAAGTAGAAAATAAACACCTCTGAGATACCCGAATACTAGACGTCGACAGTGGACGCGCTTATCTCAATCTGAATCGTATGGCAATTGTCGCCAGAAGATGATGGACAGCGCCTATTAATCGCCACTAATAGCATTCTACATTTAGATAAGCCTTTTAAATATTAACAAACAAAAAAAAAACTCAACGGACTGCATCACGAATTTTATATGCTCTGTTTTTGAAAAGTTGTAGGAATAAAGTTTACAAAAGTTTGTGAAATAAATTATTTATAGTTAAAGTTTTTAATAGGAATTTTCTCCTTGAAAAAAAAAACTTTTTCTAAGCTTCTTTCAACAAGTCTATATCATATCATATCATTCCCATACAACTACAAAAAAACAAAAGTTTAAAAATATTAAAAAATATTCATTCTCACGACTCTTAAAGCACAAGCTTGTATAAATGTTCTCCCAAATATTCCATATTCGAACCTTCAGTTCAATATTCTTCATGGTTTGACTATTGGCTCTCACCTCAATTTCAAATATTTGTCATTTTGATAAGGCACCCGAAAAATAATGCGTGTTATTTAACGAGAAAGGGAGGAAATTTGGTTGCTTAACTCCCTTTTTTCATATGGCATATGGCAGACAGACATGGACTCTAATCGGGCTTCACTTGCATTGCACTGGGAACTGCATACAGTGTGGGTGCAAAAGGTGGGAATTGTGTGAAGTTGGGGGTTAGATTTGGAGTGGTCGATGGCGCCAACACTTGACTTTGACAAACATCAAGGCACATTAATCATGTTATGGGGGGATCAACTAGTTGTAATAATATTATTACATTTGGGAAAGACTTTATTTAAATATGGACTTTAAATTTCAATGCTCAATCATCAAGGTCGCAAGGCAGTGGGAATGATGGGTTTCCATATATCAAATAAGGATTTAAAGAAGGTTTAAGGTTTGGAAATTCAAGTTCATTGACGTGAGAAACTTTAAGTCAAAGCTCGAGGAGTTCTTCGTTCCTCACTTTTTCCAAATTCTTTTAGTTGTTATTTCAACATATGTTTATTGATTTTCACTATCAAGTCTCTTAATAGATATTATATTATTTGGACTTTAACCTGAGAAGGTTCAGTCTTAATTATTAATTATGTACTTATATCGCTCATTCATTATGTGTCTGCTGACTCATTTCCTGTATTTCATAACTCTGCATGATCGAATGATACCTTTTTAGTAGCCATTAAATGCCTTGGACTTTGATACACTAACTTGGGGATTACTAATTGGACTTGTTATACTAACAATGACAAAGACTTTGGATTGTAAAAAGTAATTTCTTAAATGAAATATCTTTAGGTATTATATTATATATAGTATTTACAAAGATAGGTGTGAGTTCTATAATAAAAACACAAAAAAAATTCCATTCTTTTGTTTTGTTTTTCAAATTCATTTTCCTTGATTTTGTTAGTTTTTGATCCAAAATTTCGAAAAACATAAAAAAACTATGGTGAAATTTAGAGGTTCATTATATCTTATCTTACTTTAAGAACAAACTCTAGAGAACTATTAAAAGCAAAGCTCTTCCCAATTTAGAGATTCAACTCAAGAAAATATATCTCACCTTCACAATCCAAAAACGGACTATATTGATCACAATAGGCAGCTGGCTGTGCGGCTGCTGCAGCTGCAACTGCTGCCGCTTGAAAGTGTGTCATGAAGTGTGAAGAATTCTTCTGTAGATTCAGCATCTGCTGATAGAATAACGAGGCGGGATCAGAGTAGACAGGATTGAAGCGCAGTGTTGTCGGCGATAACAGTGTGCCCGAGCCGGGATCCAGATTCTTGAGCGCATATTGTGCGGCGACTGCTTCGCGAGACATATCATATATGGATGCTGGGCTGGTTGAGGATGTGGGTGGTGTGAAGGCTGTGTGTGTCACAGGACTCGTCTGTGTTTGTGTTTGTGTTTGTGTCTGTGGTTTTCTTGTGTTTTCACTCAATTGCGATTTATGCTCCAAAATGTTATCGATGGAGAAAGCAGATTTATTTGTCTTGATCGTATTGTTATCCATGGTGATAGGTTGATTCTCTATGGCACACGGCGATCCCAATGCGCCGAGTAACGGTAACGACGCGACTTGAACGAACGCTAACGGTGAACTAATTGGTCTGGACTGTGCGCAGTGCCCAATAAATTGTACTAAATCAGATTTCACACAATATAATAGATTGTACATTATATGTATAATGTTGTGCTAATGGGTAGATATCTATATTATAACAATATAATATAACCGACGACGACGACGGCCTATGTAGATACGTTGTACATAGATAATGAATGGGCTACTATCATCGATAAGGTTGTTCGCTTTTTTCGCTCGGGATCGGCACTCGGTTTTTCTATTTCTTCTTTCTTTTTGGTAGCCTAGTAGTAGAGACCCAATCGCCGATCCACCAGTCATATAAATCAAAACACTCGGGGCTTATTAAACATACTGCTAACTAGGCAATGTGTGCTGCCATCTCGCTCCCACTCCCAAGCATTGTCGGTACTTTTGATCGAGTAATTGTTAATCACCCGCTTATCGGTATCGGTATCGTACTCGTACTCGGACGTCGTTGTCGTCGTATGTCGTTTGACTTGTTGTCGTTGTCGTCAATGTTTTTGTTGTTGTTGTTGTTGTTGTTGCTACTGCTTCTCATCCTCCGCATTGCTCTCATCCTGAACTACTACTGTTCATATTCCATATACCCTGTAAATTAGGTTCAGCCTTGGTGTTTTGTGTGGTGAAACTTATTTTGAGCTTTAAGAAACAAATTCTCATATAAAAATTAATTATAAAAATATTTTGGAACTTGATATTTAAATTTTTTTAATTATTCCAAAATATTTAAATATATTAAAATATCATTTTAATACCTTTTTTATATTATTTCACTATAAGCAAAAGATTTATTAGATAAAACTCATAATTAAAAATAATTATAGAATATTTACTCCAACAATCATTAAAACTATAGTTTGTTACTATTTTTATTCTTTTAAAAATTAATTTTTTTGAAAACCTCACCATATAAAGTATCTTTAAGTCGATCACATACACACAAACATAACATAATAAACTTGTATTCATTTATTGTAGTTGTAAACAAATTAAAATTACCAATAGGCTCTCACCGGTATGCAGGCGCCTCCCCGCCGAACTTTCCATCCCCGTCGCATTCCACACATGTCGTCATCGCCATCGCCTCTTTGATTGAGTTGCCTGCTATGATTTGAGCCCATGGTTCTCTCTTCTCTCTTCTTTTTTTTCGGCAGTTTTGGGACTTTCGAAACAATTTATGCGTTTGTATTGAGCTGCATTGAGTGAAGGGGACGAGTGGTGAAGGGGGATGGCGGAGCTGTCTGTTATCAGCTGTATTTGGGGTCCCCTTAAAGCCTTTGAGATGATGGATTACTTTTGATTTTGGGCATTGGCGTTCGCGATAAAAAAAAAATAAATTAATAAATGCGCCTAATTGTTGTTAGTGCTGTTGTTGTTTACTGAATGCTACCTGAGTGCGATATTGTTTTCAGGTCGCCGTTGTATCTGTTAGATATAAGTATACAACTAAATGTTTAAAGTAGTTCAACGAATGTGAGAAATGTAATGGGAAGGAAAACATTAAAGTAAATGAATGAAACCATTGTTAGCTTAAAGTTAGTAAAAATAAACTTTAAGAATTTTTGATTAAAGTTTCAGATGGGAAGATTTTTATAGGTCGGTGTTACAATCGAAATTATACATCGCAAAGATAAACAAATTCTTTTACTTTCATTTTCAAAATTTTTTTTAAAGTCTTTCAACTTTTATTTGGTCCTCTACGATTCCAAGCGCTAAAGCTAGTTCCGAAAACAAATCCGGAACAGATTGCAAGCCTATACAAAACTCACAATAATAAGCAATTATTAAGCAGTATTTTATTTTTAGATTTTTATGGCTTAATTCAAAGTAACACAGTTAATTTTGGTGATTCTTTTTCCCAATGACGAATAAGCTAATAAAAGACTCATTTGGTTATAAAAATAGAAACCGATTGATTAACCTTTTCGCCAATAATTTATATTTAAAGGCAAGAAAATTTTGTCGCCAATTGCATTTATAAACCAGAAATATTCATACTTAATGCACAAGGAGTCAACACAAGAGAGTGGGAAAAAATCCGTAAACTAATAAACTAATAGTTTTTTAATTGTTCTATATCAAATAACCCATCAATAATCAATGAGGTGTGTTTTATGTTCCTCTGCTTACACTAAAAATGATCAGGATTAAAGTCCTTGCTTTTAACAACGATTTATTTATTAATGTTAACTGTTATCAAAGGCCTTTTTATTTGAAAATAGGTTCCAAACTTTACAAATACGTTCCTTAGATTTCGCAATTTTAATAGGTTGCGTTAAGCGACGTCTTACTGTATTCACCCTCTTTTGATTAAAATTAATCGTTTCAAGCTGAGATATACAGTACTCGCAACTTTCATAACACTTACCAAAAACAGTACAAACACCGATAAGCATAAACGTAGTATGTAGCAGTATATTATCGATAAGTATCGACTATCGATTGCATTGTGCTGTGTGTGTATGTGTTTAAAAGTGCTAACAATAATTTTCAAAATATTTGAAAGCTTTGAAAATTTGCAAAAGTTACAAATATGTAAACAAAAAGGCCTAAAAATAGCAATTTATTTTAATATTCAATTTAATTTTACATAAATTGTCTTATAATTCCCAACTGGTTTTAGCTTAAAGGAAGGCACCTTAAGCCTGCCCATTGCCACTTGGCTCAGTCTCGCTGCTAGTGTTTTTTTTTTTTTTTTTTTTTCATACTCAAGACCTCTTTCTCAGAAACTGTCTCTCTCTCTCGCACTCAGAATCTCTCTCTCTCTCTCTCTCACTCAGAATCTCTCTCTCTCTCTCACTCAGAATCTCTCTCTCTCTCACTCAGAATCTCTCTCTCTCTCACTCAGAATCTCTCTCTCTCTCTCTCACTCAGAATCTCTCTCTCTCTCTCTCACTCAGAATATCTCTATCTCACTCAGAATCTCTCTCTCTCACTCAGAATATCTCTATCTCACTCAGAATCTCTCTCTCTTTTACTCAGAATTTCTCTCTCTTTCTCACTCAGAATCTCTTTCTCTCACTCAGAATCTCTCTTTCTCTCTCCCTCAGAATTTTTCTCTCTCTTACTCTCTCGCTCAGAATCTGTCTTAAGTTTTAGTTAAGTTTTTGATCAGTTAAATCTTATTTAGAGTGTGTGCTAAGCATTAGAATAATTCCAGAGTTGCCATCCTGCACTTATACTCGCATTAAATGTACTCCTAGCCTTAATTAAAAACTTTCATTGAGAAAAAAATAGCCCTAAAAAACTTGAAGCTCAATGGAAAATTTGCGCACGGCGTGTAACAACCATTTTGTTTTGAAATAAATGAATCAAAATATAGTATTTAATGTGCTTATGGGCATTGAATGGTATGACAATCGCTGCCTTCAAGATTGCCAACAACAACAAAAACCTGTGCTTAAACAAATTACCAAATAATGAACCTTGATAAAAAAAAAGAGTAAAAACAAACAATGCCTGGTGATATATATAGTAAATGTACTCGATTCGTTTGGAATTGATCGGGGCTGTGGGCCAAAAAAAAAATGCTAGTTGGCAAATAGCAGATAATGGTTTTTGTCGTTGGCTCGGCTTAAGTTCGTCAAATGACACTAAATTATAAGCAATTATCAGAGACAAACGGTTCGAAACGACTTCAAAATTGGGCATAAATTTGCAGTACAATAAAGCGGGAACGAAGCTCTTCAGAATTTATAATGTGTCTCAAAATTGAAGCTAGGCCATGTGATAAGAGGCGTCAAAAAAGGTATAATATTTGATAGGCCAACACAATGATAATTGGCTTGTTTTACATTTTGAATGATCGTCAAAGCCATGATACATCAAAGTTCCATCATTAAGAATTTAATATATTTTTGGCTCTTTATTTATGTATATATATAACTTTATTCATTCTCATGCTTCGCCATCGCGTTGTACATACATATTTTCATATATGTTCAATTGATTTCTGGTTCTTACAGTTGCTTGTTAGATATTTAAATAAATATATGTATGTATATATATATATATATATATTTTATATATTTGTATGTTTATGTGTAAAATTGTATTACACTTGTAAACTAATTGATTAAATTGTTTTTGCGCAGCATTTGAATTTTCATAACATTAATTTATTAAATAATGCATACGAATAAATATTTGTATTTATGTATTTATATATATATATAGCACTAAGTTGCTGCATTTAATTTTTAAGCAGTTTTTTAAATCAGTTATTGCATTTGCTTTTGTGTACAGTATCTTTATTCATATATTTTATACGCTTCACAAATTGTTTTTTTTTTTTTTTAATTTTTGAGAAAGTTGTGTTTTTGAGTATTTTTCGCTTGGCTTTTTGTGTGAAATTATATAAATTAGAACGTGAAATAAATAAATTATACTACAATTTCACACATACACAACTAGGCATGCACACATTAAGTTTACAATTTCCATTTTAAATTCATTTTTTGTTTGTTTTAGATTAGAATTGTTTTTGTTTTTTGGTTTAAAAAGCACTACACGTTAACATACTGAGACAAATTGGTTTGAGTATTTGTTGTTGTTGTTAAAATTAAGCGGCCTAGGCATAGAATAAAATTAGTTTAATTAGTAAGAAAATTCGAGTAGCAAAAAATTAGTATAGTTTAAGTTAGGAGCTGTTGAACCGTCTCAACTTTTTAGGTAATTAAGTAAGTTAGGATAGGTTAATAACGTTTTTTTTTATAATATAGGCATACATATATGTATGTGTAGGTATGCTCATTGGTATTGGATTAGTTGATTTTTGCGGTGCAGCTATCGAAGCTCATCTAGACCAGATTGGCCACATGCGTGGTATCCATGTGCTGTATTAAGACGTGTATGAAGGACATCTCTTTGCGCGCATTCTCCAGTATCACCTTGGGATCATCTGAAGTGCAGCGCAAGCAATTTGGTGCAAATACCATGGCCAGATTCGATGAATCCATTTTGGTGCAGGTAACCACCTCCGGTACGGAGAATTGTTGCAGAAAGTGTATTAAATACGTTAGGACCTGGTAAAAGCAAACAAAACTAGATTAAAGAGTGTATTACTAGAGTAAAAACTTTATAAACAGACCAATTGATTGATTTGTGGCAACTTATTAACTATTTCTTTGGCTTTATCGGGATCCTCGGTATTCACGCAATCCTCATAATAATCATCGGGTATAAGCGGATCGTACAGTTCACGATACCACAGCTTAAGTAGACTAGCAGGCGCATGGGCATCAACTAATAAAAATATTATAAGTTAAATATATGGGAAAAAGGTTTTTAGTTTATGTTTAACCCACTCATAGTGTTCTTATAGTCAGGAACATCCCACCGATCCAAGCGATTCTTCATGCAATTGACTTCATCCACATCGGCCGAAACACGAAAAATACCCTCCGTTTGTTTGCCATTAAGCAGCAACACCTGAACAAGATAAAGATTAAGGTTAAGGAAGTGTGTTCTGAAGTTAAGTATAGTTCAACTTACGTGCTCTGCTAGCGTTGTTTGTATCCATGGCAGTTTACGTCCTGGATACTTATCCTTTTGCAGTTCCATTATCTCGGATAGTGTATTGCCAAACATGCTATTGCGCAGAATTTGTTGCTAAAGTATAGATAAAAAGGCGTACATAAATATCTTTGTGCATTTTAAGATCAAAAAGAGCTTACCCGCGCCTGTTCCACCTCATCCTCGGTGGGCTTTTTGGCCAAACGACGACCGCTGTGGCCGATGCGATCCAGGCGACGACAGCAAACAGTTGCATAATGTGATATTTGCACATGTATGGGCCATTTGCAGACCTCCAGAAAGCCAGTGGCAAACGAGGGATCACGATGACGATTCACATAACTAAAAGTATGAAGAAAAAGGATTTTAGTAAGCAAGCTTATAAGGCAGTGGTGGGCACAGAATTTGCAACTGTGAGCACTACAACAACATCTACAACAAACACAACTTCTGAAGTAATAAATTAAAGGAAAATGAACACATTTATTACTCTGTTCGTCACCACAAAAAATCGGTGATTTTGTTGTTCTTTTCAACGAAAAAAAAAAATTATACACTAAGAGAAATTCATTAGTTTTTTAAAATTTACTGTTTCTTTACTTATTAATCACATCAAAACAACCTATACTTTTTCACACAGTGTACAAAATGATTTTGAGGTCATAAATGTTTACAAATGAACACTTTTATGACCCAACGTTTGACAGTTAAACCTCGAGCATTTGCTGTGTGTTTGTTGTTTAGTTTTATTGGGGGTCATAAATCACTTGCTTGCAGAGTCAAAAGTTGTTGTTGTAGCAAAATAACGGATTGAGTAGTCTAAGTAACGTGAGCAAAGGGATGCCCACCACTGTTTGTACTTACTTAAGCAGCGTGGGCTGAAACGTTGGCGAGGGTGGCACAAAGGACAAACAGATGGCCATCAATTCCCAGCCGCGAATAAGGGATTCACGCTTGGGATTCTCTGTGGTCTGACGGCACAGCTGTACATAAAGCTCATCGCGTAATCTGCCAAGAAAAGCAATTATTAACAAGTAATTAAAATAGTTTTAGGCAATCTTTAACTCACTGCTGCTGGGGCAAGGAGGCGGTTATGATGTCTATGGCCACCGAATTGAGGCTCATGCCAATGCGCGCCTTGCGATCACCCATATAGATTTGCACCAGCTTGAACAGCTCAATGGCCGTCTTCTTGTCGGCCTTGTCCCGTGACAATGCCAACATGGGTCGACTAATGGCCTCCGCCGTCCAGCTGAGCATATCGCGCACTGAGGCCTTCTTGCGAAAGATGCCCTTGGAGTGCAGATTCAGATTGTCGGCGGCAAACTTCTCAATATCACATTCCTTCATGCAGGCCAGCGTTGTAGCGCCGGGCGCACGTTCGCTGGGCGGAAAGATCTGCTGTATGGTGGGCTTCAATGATGGTGGCGCCATCTTACGACTCAAACTGCTGCTAACTGCCGGCTGTGTGGCATTTCCAGTAGCCAAATGTTGCTGCTGCAACTGCGACTGCTGCTGCTGCTGGTGCTGGTGTTGCTGCTGGCCATGATTGGCCTCCTCTTTGGTTAGCTGACCGGCGACAAGACGCGAGATTTGACGATTGGGCGAGGGCAACGTCTGGGATTGCTTCTGCTTAACGCTGGACGCATCGCTGGGATCCAAGTGCAGCTGTTGCTGATGTGGCGGTGGCGGTGGCTGACCCAAGCCATGGGCATGACCCGTAAACGGATACGATGGCGTATTCGAATACAGCTGCTGATTGTGCTGCTGATTATGATTATATGATGATGGATGATGATGACCCTGACCCTGACCCGCCGCCGACGATGAGGGACTGTGTGAAACGGTGTCATAGTATGAGATCTGATAGCGAGGTTTTGGCTTGGGTGGTGCCACTGCCACTGGCTCCGTGTTGCCACCAATGCCCTCCAGAACGGCCTCAACGTTGTCGGAGCTAAAAAAAACCAAATGTTGAATATATATATTATAAGGAAATAGTAAGAGCTTACATATCCTCACGCCCGGCTGGATCATAGGGTGGATACTGATAGGCATAGTAGGAGACGCTATCGCCCATATTGGCATAATCATCGATCATGCCATAATTGTGCTCCAAGTAACCACCATGCGTATCCGAACCGCCATCCGAATCCTCATTGTCCGGCTCATGGCCCGACAGCGAATGCTCCGACTGACTATCCGAATGATACGAATCCGAATCACCCGCACCATCGCCATCGGCACCATAATCATAGCGACCAAATAGTTTGGCCTGCTCGATAATATAGTTCTTGAGCGGCAACAGATGTGGCATCTCCTGGCCACAGTTGCTGTACAGCGGCGATATATTGCCATTATCATACTCCACATCGCTGTTGTCCGCTTGCAAATGATGCTGCTGATGATGATGCTGCTGCTGTTGCTGGTGATGCGTTTTGGAGCGACGCGAGTCACGTTTCTCGCCAGCATTCTGCAATGGGTGATAGCCACGCTTGTCCAAGCTGGAGCTGGCACTGTGCCGCAACGAACCCTGACCGGTAAAATGATGCGATTGCGAACGATTCGCCGTGGAGCTATTCGATTTCTGTCGCCTTGCAGCGGAATCATTCGAACCCCGCGATGAGTGCGTGAGCATGCCAAGATTATCGGAGCCAGCGCTGGGTGAAATGGGTGCCGTTTTGGTGCCCAGCGACATGCGCTCCAAGCTAAGCAAATCCAGACCACCACTGGGCTCCTGGATGCGTGGCGAATGCTGCTGCAGCAGTTGCAACTGTGGCGGCGGATTTGTGGCACTCGTTTTGGCCTGACGCGAACTCTTTGTTTGCGGACTAATGGGACTCTGTGGACTGGAGTCACTCGAATGCTTTTTATGGCCACTGCTGTTGCTGCCAGCGGTGCTGGTTGCCGTTTTGCTGCCACCGCCACCGCCACCGCCTGACTTGGCATTGGTTGTGTGCCGTCGGCGGGAGAGCGGTGTATTCTCCACGGACTTGAAGTACTTTTCGTGCATTGAATCATCGCTGGCGGCGCCACCATTGCCGCCTCCAGTGACGCCACCACTGCCACCATTTGCTTCGGCGCTGCTTTTGCGATAGGATTTGCTGTGATGACCGGCGGCGGCAGGATTTATGGAGGAGGACATAAAGCTGCCCGAACGTGCCAATGATACCTTATATTCGCGATCTGTTAATAGGATTTAGATTAGTTTAAGATTTTGAAAAATATTTTGTTCTCTTATTACCGCCCATGGCTGCTGCAAAAGCTTTGCCCGTTGCAGGTACACCTCCCCCTCCCCCTCCTCCACGTTGTGCGTTGCGTTGTTGTTGCTGTTGTTGTTGTGCGTAATTGTACTGACGTTCGGCATCTGGTGAGATTTTCTTCTTTTGCGCTTGGGGCGTATGTATCGAATGTGTGGGTGAGGCAATATCGGATGACTTGGAGGAGCAATAGCCCTGCATATGGCTGGGCAGCAGCTGATGATCAAAGTATTTGTTGCTATCGACGACGCCACCAACACCAGCAAACGATGAGGACGTGTTTGAGCCATGCGGTAAATTATGTGCACTTGTGCTCTCTTGCAACATTTCAAAGCTGATAAAGCAAAAAGCGAGAGAGAGAGAGAGAGAGAGAGAGAGGGAGAGAGATAGAGAGATAGAGAAAATATGATTAGATGGCATTCAACTATGTGTGTGTGTGTGTGTGTCCTTTCTAGTTACAAAGCAAAGCTTCCCACTACACCAATAAAACAAACTAAAGATGGGCGTCGGGATCGGGTTTTCGGGAATCCCGCGGGTCCCGACAGAATTTTATGGATCGGCCGGGATGGGAACGATTTTAAAATAATCCGAGAAAGTCGGGATAAGTGGGCGATCCCAAAATGCCCACGAAAAGGATTTTTTACTTCCAGTAGAATTTTGGAAGAGAGAAGAACTTTGATTTTAAAAAAAATTTAATTTAAAAGTAAAATTATATTTAAAAAAAAATTAAAAAAATATGCACACGTATTTAAAAATAAATAAAATTTCGGGAAAATAACGCGATCCGTGGGATAGACACAAAATTTGTCGGGACATTCGGGATGGGAAAAGCGAATTAGATTTCGGGACGGGATTTCTTTCCCGATCACATCTTGAAATCAAACCCTTAGCCTCAACTTACGCGCCATTATCCTTGCCCGTGCGTTGATGTTTCTGCAAGGAGCCCAAACGGAGTCCATCACTGGGCGCAACAGTTGCGCCACCATTTGAGGCATCATTGAAGCGACGATAGCCATGCGCACTGGACAGACTGGAATCACTCGACTTGCCCGATTCCTTGTAGTGATTGCAAGAGTCTGTGAAAGGACAAAGGGATAAAACAATGACTCACAAAGGAGAATACAATGACGTCACTCTGCTTACCTTGTGAGCGCCGGGAGGCATAGCCCTGCTGCTGCTGCTGTTGTTGTTGTTGTTGTTGAGGCGACGACTGCTGCATGTCCATTGAACGGGATGAATCACCCGTGCCAACGCTGCAAGAGATGCGCACAAGGAATATGTTAATAAAGAACAGAAATGAAAAAATCTTGTTAAGCTCACCGAAAACTTTGACGGCCTCGTGGACTAGAGATCATTTCGTTGGTCGTCGCGCTGCTCAGTTTCTCCTCGGAGCTGGCAACAACGACACCATTGCCACGCTGCTGCTGACTTCCACGCCCCTTCTTATTTGCACCCGACATGGGCGATGGCTGCTGTTGTGGCGATTGCTTGACCAATGATGATTGCTTCTGTGGCGTTGTCTGCTCCCGTCGCTCGCTGGGATCGGTGTTCTGTTTGAGCGTTTGCAGCTTGGCCAGCGGTATGATGTCACACTTGCTCGGCCGATGCCACACAGTCTTCTGCGTGGCCGCATTATAGTAATAGAAACGTTGCGTATTCGTATCAAACAATTCCCACCATTGCGATGAATCGGTACGCTTAATTGGCACATCCTGTAAAAAACGAACAAAAAAAAGAGAGAGCATGAATCAAATGAGTTTATCTCATATATATACCCACATTTATCTCATTTAGCTGCGTTTTATCAGTGAGCTACATAAAAGTGTGGAGGTGTTTGTTGTGTGTGTGTGGGAGGTGTGTTATGAATAATTATGTGTGTTGAAATTGTGTAGAGAGTGTGAATTATGCGCTTGTTGAAATGTTATTCACTTAATCCATTCACTTTGCCCAGTGAAGGTGTACACGAATATATACAAAAGTCTCTTAAAGTTTGAAAATTCGTTAGAAAAGTGAAAAACAAGTGAAACTTATATACAAAGTTCTTGGAATATGTTATATTTTTAAACCTAGTATAACTGTATAAGAATTAATATGATTCTAAGACAGAGCTTAGAAAACTAAACCTTCGACAGACTAACTTTCATTTTCTATAGACCGAATTCATTTCTGGAACGATATAGTTGGATTCCATTCTAATAATTTTTCTCTACTATGAGTTTTTGCCAAACCAAAGTTTTTGCCTGAGTTCCATCCTAATAAATTTTCTATATAACAAAGAGTTTTTCCAAAAACAAAGATTTTTCCCTGAGTTCCATCCTAATAACTATTTTATATAACGAGTTTTTCCAAAAAGAAAAATTTTCCCTGAGTTCTATCCTAATAATTTTTCTATACTAAGAGTTTTCTAACTAAAGTTTTCCCCTGAGATTCGTTTTAAGGCAGTTCGATTCTATATACAGTGAAAGCTCCTGGGGCGGACAGCCACGGTTCCAGTATTTTTGTCCGCCTGTGGGAACGAATTTTGTATGAAAATCATGCCAAGGGACTATAAAATTCATCCGACTATGGGAGATGTCCGCCTGCGGGAGCTGTCTGCAAGTAGAGCTTACACTGTATCTCTATCTACAACTTTATTTTTAACTAATTCATTTAAATTTTCACACACAAAATATATTTTCCACCAAATTCGCGATCTCAGATTTTAAACCGAATACTCTTAGGCCACATGATAATATCGCATGGCAATCTTTGGCATCAGCACAAAATAATGTTACAACAACAACAGATAACGCGTTGCATTCAATATTTGTTGTATAAGCTTTGAGCACGTTTGCAGAAAAAATCTTGTTCGTTTTTCAATATTATATTTCAGCAAAAGTGACGTAAACGTGTCAACGTCGCTTCCCCAACAACAATTCTTTGTCGTTTATCATTTTTCGACATTTTAACTTGAGGCTTCCCTTTGAATTTTAATGCTTAATCAGCAATTTGTTGGGGCAAGTGCTCCTCTCCAAAGCAATCAGCTGCATCTTTTGCTCTCATTTTATTTTTGTATAATCGTTTCATCAACTCTTGAAAAAAAAAAACACAAACTTATTGCCAAGGCCCAAACACGCTATCTCTCAGTCATGCAACAATATACCCATCTCTGTTTGTCCCTTATGATGAAGTCACGGTTACATTTCTGCTGCTGCTGCTGCTAGCGTTGACCTTGAACTTTTTAGCTGCAGCAACTGAATGCGCCCAGGCCCAGCGCCATAGCCACCGCAACAGAGGCCGAGAGACAGGCCCTGACCCAGGCTCATGTGTATTTCTTTTAATCTGCGACATTGTTGTTGTTGCTTCTGTTGTTGTTGTTTTGTGGTCTGATAACACAGTGCAAATACACAATGCATAAAACACGATGCAATCCTCCGCCCACGCATCCCACACCCCATGCTTTGAAAGCTTTCAGCTCGGTTGCGTTTTCATTTCTGGTTTTCATTTCCATTTCCATTTCAAGCCTCAACTGCGTTGCGCGCGCCACAGTTGCATCATTTTTTTTAGTGGGCGCGCCCCAAACGCGTTGATTGGGACAAGGCTGAAGCAGCAGAGCTAACTAAAGCATCAACATCAACATCGTTACGCTTTTTGCATTGTTGCGCTTCCAACTGTCAGTCTGTCAGTCAGTCAGTCAGTCAGTCAGTCACTCAGTCATTCATTCAAGCATTGAACACAGCCCGAACCGAACCGGACAGAACAGCTAGAGAAGTGGGTCTTCTTTTTCCCCTTTGAACCCTCTCTACCTCTTGTCGTTGTTGTTATTTATTTTCTGAGAGCGCGTGCCACATGTAGCACAAACTGAATGGACAAGCAGAGAGAGGCGCAACAAAGTAACACAAATAGAAAAGTTAAAAGTTGCAGCATTAAGAATTTTGAATGCTCTTACAATTGTTCTTACTATGCGTTTATCGATATATTGTGTTTATCTGAAAACGGTTATCGATTACATTTTTTTAAAAGAATTTTAATGAAAAACTGAAAGTTTATATCTATTCTAGGACTGGAAATATTTAATATAATATTCATAGTTATTAATAAAATATTTTCAAATATTTTAAAGGAAAAAGTTTACTTTACGGAAGATTTTTGCCTTTATTTTTAGTTATTTTTTTTTAACTTTTTCTATAGATATATTTTCTAAACTTTAAAATATTGTTTGCAAAAATCATTACAACTGAACAGTATGAACATAAAGCCCGTTAAAACTTTCTCAGCTTTACCAACTCGTTCTAATCTCCATAGCATCCTCCTTAGCAAAAGTGTATATTCAATATAAATATGGACTGATGTCTATGTCTCCATATTCTGCCTTCGAGACGTCCCCATTTTGGCCTTGTGCGATATACCGAATATTTTGTAATTATGGACAAAACAACAACAACAACAAATAATGAGGCTACATCTTTATCTCATTGATGGAATTTTTGTGTTCAGCGTCCGTAAATGAAAATGAAATTAGAACAACGCATATTTTGCTGAATATTTTTTGTATTTTATTTTGAGGAAAATCTGTCAAAATTAATATGCATGAATAAAACAAGGGGTATAAGCATGAGAAACTGGCATATTTTTAATTTGCATTACTCATTCACGCAGTTTTAAACAATGAGTCAAAGTTTAAAATGATAAAATTAAAATACATTTTTAATATGTGAAATAATATTTGTATGCCCTTTACTCATAAAATGGGTTAAAAATGGTATTATGGTATTGTGCAAATGCGTGTGATAGACAGTAGAACGCATCTCCGACACCATAAGGTATATATATTCTCGATCAGAATCAACAGACGACTGAGCACATTACGTAATGGATTAAGGGTATTAGCCAGTCGGGATTTCTCGACTAAATCCTTTTCTTTTGAACATAAAATAAAATTCCCATCTGATATCTGCAACATAAATTATGATAAGTAATTTATCTTTGAAAGTTTAACTCAATTAAAATGCAATTGAAAAGCTTTTGTAAACTGTATCTCAAGGTATTTCTATTCTTGGCATTTAATATTTTTTGTTGGCAATGTTTTAATTGCTTGAATTCCATTACTCCCCATTGCGCATTCCCTTAAATCATTATGAATACATTAGATTTTGCTACTTTTTTTTGCTTTAGCTTATTGAAAAGCAATTTTGTAGCCTTTTTAATCAAATGGAATCCATATACTACACTGAAGGCTTGAGACATTGGAAGCACGCACAATTGTAATCAGTGAATGGGGCCGGGCTGAGTCGCCTATCAGCATTCTGTCTGCGCCTATTGCCGAGGTCAGTAATGGAAAACCCACTCACCCTCCCAATCCCTTCTATTCTCTCCAACAACCCCCAACCACATTAGTTCAACATAAATGGATGGCGTATCTGTGAATCATGCTCAAGCTAAATGGAAAAAAAAAGGGAGAGATGGGAAAAAATAAACACACACACACAAAATTCGTTCATAAACATCAAATTGTTGTTGCTGATGGTGTTTTATAAATTAGGTCATCATCGATATTTAAAAAAATTGTAGTGGAAAAAAAAAACAAAAACAAAACACAAAGAGCATAAACTTCAAGCGCGGCAAACAGAACTAAAAATAGATTGGGCGATAACATCTGACTGCAATAAAGACAACAACAATTGAAATAATTCAACAATTTTTATGTGCAAAAAATTCATTTGAGAGTGTGTCAGCATTTGGGGAGCATTTAATATATCCGATGGCGTTTTATTTTTTTATAGATAAATAAATTTATAGACATTTATTTTGGGTTTATTTATGTATTCGAAAAGTTAAACTAGCGTCTAATCCCTCTGCAAATTGTGTTTATTTCATGGAACTATATTGCAGGAAGTTTTGAAAACAAAAAAAAATATTTTTATAATAAGGTCTTATGGTAAAACAAAGTTTTAGTGTTTGTAAAACTTAACTAAATACTTTAGAAATACAGTGGAACCGTTTTTCCCTGTTAGCAACACTTTCAAGCGTATATCAAAGTCGAATAGACTCAATTGCGACACATTTTAATTGCTGTGGATTGATAATGAATTGAATAAATGATCGTTCGCAGTTGTAGACAACATTTCTATGTAAACTTAAAAAGCTGAATGAAAAACATATACAATAAATATTGAGATGTTCCTAAATGGTATGCCAGACACGATAATTTATGGCTATGAGATAATCTTTCAATCTCAGATAAATTTTTGGACATGCCTTGAATACAATATTAAGCCCTGGTTTAAGACCATGTGCTATATGAAAAAGTGCTATCAAAGCAAAGACACAACTTTCTATGGAATCCAATAATGAATGAAGTTTCCTAAGACCCAATTGCAACGTTTAGAATTTCAGTAAATGGCGCAAGTGTGGCACACATGAAACCGATTCGATTGACTCAGCTATTGCAACAATAATTTAAACAAATTCTGGCTTGTGAAATCAATTACGGAAAGCGAAACATATTTAAATCAAGTTAAAGACGTTAAAAGTTTCCTGTAACATGAACCTTAAGTCGGACAATGTAACTATATAGAAAACCATTAGCGATATTTATGCGCATTTAATTGCCATTGTAATAGCCAACAAATTTATGCAGGCCATGCAACAGCTTAGGGGCCAGGCCTATAACCCACTTGGCAGCACAAAAACAAAGCAGGAAGCAATAGTAGCCAAAAACGGTAATAGCGATAACTATGCGTTGTATGTATGTACATATGTATGTATGTTTGATGAAAAAGAAAACTAAACATCAATTTGAAATATTTTTAAACGATTACGTAGACATGGAGCCCCCATCACCCCATCACTAAGCTTCAGGCTGAAGAGTTTGGGTTACTTTTTTTTGGACTGCTTTAACGGACGCACGTACATACATACATATACATTAACGTTCGTAACCTCCTCTCCCCGTCAGCTCGCCTCTTCTCTTCTTTGCGGCGTTTTGTAACACTAAACGAGCGAGCATGTGGGCAACTTTGCTGTGCTTCTTTCTTAACCGGAAGTTTTACAAAGGCAAATGAGCAAAAAGTATGAAAAGAAAAAAGCAAGCAAGCACTGAGGGGAAGTAAGCCAAGAGTTATAATAAAAAGTTTAAGTAAAACGTAGAGTGAGTAGCACGACTAGATAATGCCCTGGAAGTGTGATTGCAAAGCATTGCTAGAGGTATTTAAATCATAAAGCTCGTATGATCTCTTGCCAGTATAGCCGTTATTCACTTATATTTACAGGGCATTATTCGTAGGCAGTGTACTCAAACTAAATTTCAAATCACGTACTTTAAACGCTGCAGTTGTTGCTGTCTTTTTCTTCACTGCTGCTGGTGACACCAAAAATAAAAGAGCAGCAGCAGTGAAAAGAAGAAACTGAAGAAAACAGACGAAGAAGCGTCGCAGTGACAACGTCATTTAAACAAAAAGCTGCACAAAGGCAAGAGCTTTGAGAGATAAAAAAAAACAACAACAAAGTTGTTGCTAATTTAAAGCGCGTCCGCAGCTGGGTGGGCGTGCAAGTGCACAAGAGAGATAGAAAAAAAAAGCAAAGGGTGAGAGTAGGGTGGGTAAGTTAAGAGAGTTAAAAGTGTGCGTGTGTGTGTGAGAGAGGGTTATGTGCGCTTTTGTTTTGTTCGGATGTACGGTACGCCTTATGCACGCTGTACTGCATCAAATGAATAGATTATATTGCGCAGCTAAAAGGATTCTTCATTCACTTCCTCATGGCAAACTCGACAATAACTGCAGCGACATCTGCGTCGGCGCCGGAAAACATTGCTGCAGTCGGATTTAGGACAGATGTTTAGGGCTTTACACTGTTAAGTGGTGGGCAGTGAGAGTCAAATGCTTTTTAGATAAAAATCTATGTGTGTATGGGTAGATGGGCGCAACGTAAACATTCAGAAATTTTCAATTTCAACTATTAAAAATACAAATAATTAATCCAACTTAATCTTTAAATAAAATTTACAGTGTATAAGTAGCTGCGACCTGTTCATGTGACATATCAGTTGACGCTCACTTCCTGCAGCGCCACACGCGGTCACAAGACAAACCAGCCAGAAGTGTGGTGAAGTGTGGGTGATGACTCAAAAGAGAGCGAGAGTGACAAAAATGCCAATACCGATGGGCAAACACAAACACACACACACACACACATACTCTTTGCAGGCAAACTCAAACTCAGAGAGTGCATACAGAAGGCTTCGCTGTGCGACTGCATAATGTGCGTATGCATGTATGTGTATGTATGGGTGTGAGTAGCTGTAAAAAAAAGGGTCGCAATAAATCACTGCTTGAAATGGTGAAGCCAAAGGCAAAGTAGGCGCCGTGTGCTGCAGCATATCCTGGACAAAAAGGTGCTGCCTTCTCATTAAGGCCACATACTCGCACGCAAACACATACACACACACAAAATGAGGACGCAGTCGAGGACATTGCAGGGCAACAGCAAAATCAATGAAATTTTCACTACTTCCGGCAGAAACGAAAGGAAACAACTACAACAACAACAAAGCAGTGCAGCGGCAGCATAGCTACCGTTAGGTGTGTTTGCTTTTGAGCTTTTTTGAGCCTTGGCCAGACAGACGACGACGTCTACAGTTATTAGCCTGCGACACCTTTTAAGTAATGCCGCATTAGTCAAACACACACACACATACAAAAGGAGCTGTGCAAACAACTAGCAGCTAGTCTCTCTGATGCTGATGACGTTGACGATGATGATGTTTGCTCAGAAAGCAAAAGTTTCTAAAGAGAAAGAAGAAGCAATGAAGCAAAGTAGGGTATTACACATGTATTGAGAATACATGCAATATCTAATATCTATCATGTGTAAACATTTGCATTGAAAATGTATGATATTAATATGCGATATTGATTTCAATTAAGTTGCATTCATGGCGCTGCAAAATACACAGTGGTAATGAATACAAAAACCAATAAATAAACTTGATAAATGAGTTTAAAACTTTTACCTCACATCAATAACTTGTACCCATGCTCTATGCCAATCAAATGAATGTTACGCAAACTATACCACAATTAATATTACTATTTTCTTAATACAATTAATTAACATTGTTCACGCCATTGACGAACTGGGTCAAATAATTTTCCATATATGTAAAACTTATATAATTTGCTCTTCAATTTGCAAAATAAGTGACCCATGTCAATTAAGCAACAGTTAAACAAGACACTACAGTCAAACGTCTATATAATGAATCTCAAGGAGACACAAAAAACTTCGTTATGGGAAATTTTTTTGGATGGATATAAATTCGTTACTTTGTTAAACATAACGAAGTCTAAATACCCTCTCAGACTTTCTTTGTGTTTCTTACATAAATCTTTACGAACAATCAAAGAACAACAATATTTACAACTTGCAAAAGCTTCATTGCTTTAATTCAATCAATCTAAAAATAAAACACGTACAGAGTTAAACAATGAAAATTGTTTTCCTTTCGAAAACCTTGATAATGCAAAACTGCGTATGCAAAATTGTATTACACTTCTGCAAGGGTATATAGAAAACAACAACAACAAGGCTGATAAAAAAAAAAGCAACGAGTTCATTAGCCTCAATGCTACAAATTGCGACATTTGGCAATTAGCCTTTGAGTGTTAATGAAGCGCACACCAATATATACAACTGAGTGTTTGTGTTAATAAAACAATTAATTAGATTATTTATTGAGTATATGATTCGTTGTTAACTTACCTCGGGTGGATCCCAGACGCACTCGCCAGTTGTTAGATTGGCGTACATGTGCTCCTTGGTGCGCGGCTCGATTATTTCCACCCATTCTATTCTATAATCCAGAAAGAGATAGAGAATACACACGCACAGTGCGGGTTGTGTATGTGTTAGAAAACGTAACATAAATAAAGATATTAACATGCTGCTATTTTAAAGTTAAATGGCATCTCTGGAATGCAGCATCAAGACGCACTGTAAAAAGTACAACGCACAACAACAACAACAAGAAATGTCTGCGAATGACAACAACATTTTGGCGCATACGCAGACAAATTTCATTCAATGTTTCACTCATTCATTCATTCATTAATACACAAGCCTGCAAAAAAAAAAAATCAATTGCAAAAAAGGAACAAGAAAACCAAAAAACGCCCAAAAATAAAAATACCACCCACTACAAGAAAGAAAAAACCAAACGAAACGAAACAGAACCACCCAAATTGCCCTGTGCGTGTGTCGACGTCGCCCTGTTTTATATCCGTTTGTATATGTGTGTGTGTGTTGTGGGTTTTTCCCCCATGAATTCCTTGTTTTGGGCTTTTCTCCACTAACACAGTCATACAACAACTAATATATGTTTTGTCAAACATTTTCCGGTTTTTCCTTTTTCAAAGCTGCAGTTTATAACACCGCACCGTCCTTACACATATATACACACACACACAAGGAGAGAGCATCTGCTCTCTCTTCGGTGTCTCTCTTTCTCTATCGCTCTTTTCGTATATATGTGGCCGCGGGTGCCAAACAAAAACGACGCTTGTTGCCGCGCCTTGCAAGAAAATCGATTTTGCAGGCCAAAATGCATAAATTTGGATTCAACTAGCATTTAATTAAGCGAAAGGAGCTGGAGGAGCAATGCAACCCACACGCACGCACCCAGGCGCACACTTACACGCACATGCATTCACACTCACTCACGCACACACACAGACAGCAGCGACTGGCGTTGCCAGCTCGCCCTCAAAGGGGAGGGGCTCTTGCTCTACCTCCCTATTAAAATGCATTGCGTATAAATTTTCGCACTTCCCCCCCACCCAACACGCACTCGCAGACACACACACACACACTCTATCCAAATTACAGTTTTAAAGCAACTTATTAGGCAAAACAAATTTACGCCCTGTTATTGTTGTTGTTGCTGCTATTTTATTTGTATACACATTTCGACATATTTCGCTTGGTCTGCTGCTGACTGCTCTTGTTGTTGCTGTTGTTGTTGTTATTGTTTCCAGTGCTAGTTATAGTGTAACGGCACACACCTTTCACAACTTGAACTCATTTTTCCAACGCTTTATTACACTCGGCCGTCGTCGCTGTCTCCTTTTGCTATTTCTGCAGCTGCTGCTTCTTCTTTTCTTTACACATGCACCCCACTTACAATTTGTTCACAACTACAACTACACTTTATTTTTCGTTTTCTGGGGGCTGGCACCGAAATGCAATTTTTCTTCTTTCAATTGATTTTTTTCTTCCACTCGCACTCCTTTTTCACTATGCCTTTGCCACAGACGCGTGGTCAACACTTTCACATTTATGATATAATTTACAGGCCATATTTTTGCTTTGCTTTTCGCTTGCACAAATGCATTTTCTTTTTCGATTATTTATGTGGCCGCGTTTATAATTAAAAATAATTCATCCGTCTTGCATTCACACGCCGCCGCCGCTGTTAACAAACTGTAAATCGTCAGCTGATTTCGTTTGGGCACACAATCGATTAGAATACTAAATCGATTTAAAAACCATCTATCGACACTGTTAAATGATAACAGAACTGTTAACAACAGCTGCTCATGTCTGTTAATTTGCGAGCGAGTATCGATAGTTTTAACGATAGCTCATCTAACGATTTTGTAAGCGCCAAAAAAATGATTTGAAATTTAATAAAAGAAATAACTATCCGCCAAGACAATAAAACTAGAAATAATTCATGTATTTTACGTTCATTGAGTTTTATTGAAATTTTGCGATTTAATACAAAAAAAAATCAAAACGAAAAACTGAAATTATTGCAATGAACATTTAAAAAACGCCCGCTCACCATTACAATGCCATTGAAAAAGGTTTGTTTAATACTATGGTTAACTGATTTTTTTTACAATTACTATAAGAGTGTCTCGGTTCTTGTCTACAAAAAATGTCAAATCATAGTCACATTAAAAATTGCATAATGCTAGACAATTCTAGACAAGTGATGTTCCATTATGACGTACAATATTGTTTGGAGAAGTCCTCATGCATAAAATGTTTTTTTGTGTTGTTTTTTGTTGTAATTGTTTAAATCGACTCACGACTCGTAATAATTTTGAATAATTATGCTTTTATATGCTTGAAATGTTGTTATTGCATTTTATGTTATTAAATATATATATATAACGTACATCTACATCACGAATCACAGCAAAACTTTTATATTATTATTATTATTTTTATTTCTTTTTCATATTTTTTTTTTATGATAAGCTTTTGATTTGTTTTTCTTTTCAAGTGTTTTAAACTATATATGAACCGATAAAAGTTAGGAATATTGTGTGTTTTATTATTGTAAGGTCCAGAAAGGAGAGATGGCAAAAAACCCAATGCGGAAGAAGAAATAGGAAGAAACTGAAAAAATAAGCTTGAAAAATGTTTATTTAAGCTGTTTTTTGTTCTTAGTTCGGTTGATTGAGATTTTTTACTTTGTAAATATATATATATATTATTTATATATACTTGTAGGTAAGTATGTCAGTGCACGTATAAAAGGTATTCAATTCATATCCATGTATATATGTATATATATATATATATATATTTGCTTTTATCATTTTTTTTTTTTGTTTGTTATTTTTATAACGTTTTTTGGTTTTATTGTGACAAAAAAA
Organism: Scaptomyza pallida; assembly: GCA_018152965.1. Lineage (NCBI taxonomy): Eukaryota > Metazoa > Arthropoda > Insecta > Diptera > Drosophilidae > Scaptomyza > Scaptomyza pallida. The sequence continues at coordinate 1,655,993 of JAECXP010000002.1, forward strand.
TAAACATTTCGTTCTACTAATAAAATTCTAGAAAAGCACAACACCTTTATAATGGTCTTTTGGAAATACCATTTACATTTATGTAGATTAAAAATAAATACACACACATTTTACATACACATATGTATATATGTATTAGTATATATACTAGGTATCAAGAATTGTTTTTTTTTTTAATTTTCACTTTTATGCATAGCATTTAATAAGGATTGAAAACATTATTGTATTTTTATTTTTTTGGGCGCATTTAGAAAAGTGCTCGTTTTTTTTTAGTTTTTTTTTGTGATTTATTGGCAAAGTCAGCCTCCCTAAAAACGGACCCAAAATAGCAATGCGTACGTAACCTTTGTTTTTTTGGGGGGGGTGGGTACCGGAAACTGTAGAACCGTGTTCAAAGTTGTTGTTGTTGTTATAAGATAGTTTAACCGAAAAAAAAAAACAAACTTCTGCTATAAGCAAAAACTCATCTCGTCTATATGCTCGTGTTATAGTTTAGTTTAGTTTTGAAAAAATGCTAATCTATGTAAGTTTAGTATATACTCGTATGTATGTATATATATGTATATATGCATTTTGTCACATTACAAAAAAATCCAATGCCATATACACACATATATGTATGTATGTGATATATATAAAAACGTTATTTATTGAGTTAGTTTCAATGGTTTGATACGAATGGAGGGCAGGAATCATTTCAATTTACTTGGTATTTTCTGTATTGTTTATAATTATATATATATTTTACGCATTATTAATTGTTATTATTTGTTGTTAATTCGTGTGCCGTTAAATACACTAGCACTTGTTGTATATTGTTAAAAACGTACGGATTTTATTTACAGGCTAGTTTCGAGTGCATGTAAATATATATATCGTACATAATTCATACAGTAATAATCATAATAATAATAGTAATAGGTAGAAGAAAAACTCTATATAGATCGTTATAGATAGATATAGTACATAACTACAAATATGCATCTGATGCTCGGCCAGCGTGCTACTTTTAATAGACAAGTCACATTGATTCAAATTCAAGGAGGTTTTTGGTGTAAGTACTAGTATATAGTATGTATATATATATATAACATACGAGCATGATAAACACGTTTTAGTTTTTTTTTTTTCGAAAAAGGCAAAACTACTGTGGAGCTGCCGGAGCTGCCGTATTCAAGAGTAATTGCGTCCAGTTCTGTCCAGTTAATGATATATACTATATGTATATGTATGTATGTATGCGGGTGTGTATATATATGTTTATATATTTTTTGTTTTTGCAAAATTTAGCAATGTCTACGACAATACGGTTAAATAAGCCCACCAATATATAATTGTTTGTAATATATATGTACGTATGTTTGCATATTATGTATGTATGTATGTGTTATCGCTCAAAAATGTTGTTGTTGTAAATACTAGAATTATGTTTTGTTCTGCGTTAAACGACGTTCCATTCCATTTAGTTTTGTTGTTTTTTTTTAGTCGATTTCAAAGATTGCTTATATGTTTCAAAGTTAGTTGCTTCGTTTATATATATATATGTATATGTATATAGAATATATATATAGTTATGTTTACTAATTTAAAAAATGTTTAAACAGTTGAAACGCATAAATTGAAAGATTTTTTTTTTAGTTTTTTTTTTTTTTTTTTTTTTTTGCTTTGCTTAGTGCAAAAATAAGAAGAAGAACTTCTTCAGTGGGTTCAGTTCGTATAATATACAAATATATATATATTTTGTTGTTGTAAGTATATAAAATAAAATAAAATGAAATGCAAATATTATATATGTAGGTATGTAAGAATAAACATAAAGCATAAACAAGTACAAATATAATTATAATTTTTTGTATTTAATTTGCATTTAACAGCGTTAATTAATAATGTATGTATGTATGTGTGTGGACCAACATTTTGTTTAAAATACACCATTTAGTATAGATAATGTATGATTTTGTATAATATTGTATATATATAGATAGTAATGCACTCAATATTTTGGAGCTGTTACACATATAATGCAAGGAAATTATAAGCACAGGGCGGCAGTTGAATTCCAATTTTGTCAATCGAATAACTTTTATTGACGCATTGTTAATTTTTTTGTTTATTGCCTGAAAAAACAGTAGTTAATGATTTTGAATTCACATTTCTAACACATTTAGGCCAAAACTATCGATGATCGATATACCGATATTTTTGTGCACAATATAAATATGTAACTAGTACTTATGTATGTATGAAATCTTGGTGGTATGAAATATTTGATTATAATTACATTGTTAGAATTTACTGTGTTAACCATTACCGTTACTTACATACATACAACTACCGCCTAATTTATTATTATGTACTACGACAAGCTATTGAAGTGACCTGGCTTAAAGGGAAGCGATTTGGCAGTTGGATTCGTTGCGCGTTAATTCAATTATTCAAATATAGGCTAACTGTGAGTCTGTTTCTGTGTGTGTGTGTATTATTTCACTTTTGTGTATGTGTGTGATCCATTATTTGCTGCACCTGGACGACGTGGCGAAAGCATTTGGTTTGATTGGTTGTTGGTGTTGCTGTTATTGTTTTTGTAAATATTGCTAGGATTGCCCTAAGCCGCCGCCTGACTCTGTTGCGAATTGGCGCCGGCAGCGGCAACTGCCACTGTTGGACCATTGCTGGCTGTTGCTGCTGTGTTAGCAGCACTGCTGGTTGCTGCCGCACTTGCAGCAGCAGCTGTTGCCTGCGCCTGCTGATGATCGGCACTATCGAAGTAATCCGAGGCATTGCCACGGCAAATGGGGCAAGTGCGATTTGACTGCAAAAACGGAGAAAAGGAAATGTTAAAAACTAGTTCGCCAGAAGAGTCGATAAATTGAACTAGCAGCGAATACATATCGAACGAGCACGATTTTAGTTTTAATGCTGGCAATGCCTTAGATTTAAAATCTAAACCAATTGCGCGGTTTAATTTTAATTTCAAATTTTTAGAACTTACGCGCAGCCATTTGTCCACACACTTGGCATGGAATTCGTGGGAACAGGGCAAGACGCGCAGCATTTGTCGCAGCTCAAAATCGCACATGCAGACCACGCAGGATGATTGATCGCCTAAACAAAAGAAAACACAATTATTATCCTTACTAAAACACGCAATTTTCTGTCTGTCACATACCATTATGGGCTTCCGGATTGTACTTGTAGCTGGGCAGCTGATCAATTTCGTTGCGTGTCAGACCACGTGGCTTGGCCTCACCCAAACGCTCGGCCAAACTGAGCAATGCCTCATAATTCTCTGTCTCATTCGTATCCGCTGAGCTAAGATCATGTTGATTATAAGGCGAAAGTGGGAACATGGCGCTGCAAGAACAATAAAAAATCAGACATAAAAACATACATTGAGAGTAGGATTTTCTTACAGGAAATTGAGCAAGAAGCCCGGATTGATAATGCCAGCGGTGGTTTGGATCTGTACGGGCGCCTGATGGGCGGCCAACGATTGCGGCGGCAGGACATGTCGATGTGGACCATGATTAGCCGGCCAAAAGCGCGGCAGGCGCCGATGCGGCGAGAATGGCCGTCGTCCCGACGATATTATAATCTGTTGCGGTGCCGCCGACATCTGTGTCACATGGGCAGCAGCTGCTGCAGCCGCAACAGCGGCATTGGAATGTAGCTGGGCGGCAGCCGCCGCTGCAGCGGCGCTCATCGACGCAATATGAATGTGACTTGCCGGCGGCAGCTGATGTGCATGCGGATGCGGATGTGAATGTGAATGCGGATGCGGATGTGAGTGTGGATGTGGCGCTTGTGGCACTGATGCTGCGGCTGCAGCTGCTGCTGCCGCTGCTGCAGCCGCTGCGGCCTGATGTCCATCCAAATGGTGAGCACTGGGCTGCTCCAATGTCAAATTGGCCACCGCAATGGCGGTAACATCCCGTTGCTGCTGCTGTGCCTGCTGGATCATGTGTTGAGCGGCCGCTGCAGCCGCAGCTACCTGTGTGGGTGTCGGCACCTGTGCCACCTGCAGTGGTGCAGCAGCGAGGCCGGCGGGGGCGGCGGAGAAGGGTTGCGTATAAATGCCATGCAGGTGGCAGGGGGCGAGACGTGCTTGCGCCGGCAACGGATACGTGCAGAACGAGGCCCAGATGGGTTCGTGCCGCAGCGCCAAATTGAGGTCAACCATAAGGGAGGCGGGCGGTGGGGGTGGTGGCGCCGCCGCTGATGCTGCTGCCGCGGCGGCTGCTGCAGCTGCTGCTGCTGCGGCCACCGCCTGTTGCTGTGGTGCCTGTTGCACCTGTTGCATCATGGCGTTAACACTGCTGCTGGTGCTGGGTGCGCCACCGGCATTGCCACCAGATGCATCCCACGGCGAACGATGTGTATGCGGGTGGTGCTGCTGCTGCTGTTGTTGTTGTTGCGCATAATGCGTTTGGGGCTGATGATGATGCATGGAGTGGTAGTTGGGTGGCATCTGCTGTGGCGCATATTGCTGAGGATGCGGCTGTTGCTGTTGTTGCTGCTGCTGCTGCTGCTGTGTGGAGGTAGCAACATCACGCAACCTGGGCCGACGCAGCGGTGGACTGCCCTGTTGCATCTGCAATAGGTTAAAGTTAGTTCCAATCTGAAGCTATATATAAAGCAGGGACCGTAATCTTATAAGTTTTAAAATAAAAATTACATCATAATGATTATAATGTGAATTTTTTCATTTTAAATTATCGATAATCATTATATTTGATTTTTTAAAATTTAGACAATAATTATTATTTTGATAAAAAAAAATAAAAATCATTTATAATCATTACAAATGATTTTTTTTTTTTTTATCAAAATAATAATTATTGTCTAAATTTGAAAAAATCACTCAAATATAATGATTATCGACAATTTAAAAAATAAAAATCCAAAATTTAAAAATCTTGGCGGAAATGAATAGTTTAAATAATTTCGGAGCAGTTAATTTTGTTCAATGTCTCTTCCAGGTGTTCGATTTTTTTAGTTAAAAATAAAAGAATAATCATTATTTACGGTCTCTGATATAAAGAAAAGTTCTCACCACGACACGCTGCGTGCGTCTGGGCTCCCAAATAGCTGGCGGTGATTGGCTGGGCCGACCCGAAATGCGACGACGCTTTCGCGATGGACTATCCGAGTTGGGTCCCAGGCCATTGTTTAGGGAAAGTGTTGAGCCCGATAGGCCGGAGCCTGAAGGCGCTTCGCCCATAAGGCCGAGTCCTGCAGAGGAGGATGTGGAGGGACCATTGTTGTTGTTGTTGTTGCCATAACCATTGCCCATGTGCTGATAGTGTGCAGCATTGCGTCCATAGCCGCCGCCACCATTGCGTCCAAAACTGTAACCGCCATCGGATCTATTGTCCAATCCCTGATCCGAGTTGTTGTTGTTGCCAAAGTGCTGTAAAATCGATTAATCGATAATTAGGCAAAAAAAAGCTTTGAATTAAGGTTCAATATGGAATAGAGCATACCTGTTAAATAACGATTATTAATTGTAGTCATTATTAATTAAATTAATTTTTTTTAAAAAGTTTAAGAAATCATTAAATTGCGATTATTTTCGGTTTCACACAATTATTTAATGATAACGATTACAAATAATCAAAAATAATGGAAAAATTTTTATAATTAACCATAAATTATTAAAAATAATTGAAAATAATGGAAAATAATCGTTTTAATATTTTCCATTTTTTTCCATTATTTTCCGTTATTTCAACTTTTTGAGACTATTTTAAGAGAAACAAATTATTCAAAATTTAAACATTTAATAACAACAATGTTTCTGTACGAGATCGGCTTACAAAATATTAAATGAGATGTTAAAAATAATTTGTTTCTCTCAAAATAGTCCCAAATAGTCGAAATAATGGAAAATATTTAAACGATTATATTCCATTATTTTCTATTAATGTTAATAATTTACGGTAATTTTCCATTATTTTTGATTATTTGTAATCGTAATCATTAAATAATCCTAAAATTTTCCCCAGCCAACTATATAATCACTACGACTATTTCCCAAAAATAATTTAATTGATTAGTAATTCTAATGGCAACTTAACAGGTATGGAATAGAGACGCTTACAAAATACACGCTAGATATAGTATCCTGTTCATACAAGTATTAAACGATATCGAATTTGGGATATTAATCAAATTTTCAATTATATTTAATTTAACGAAACTGACTTGAACTCACATTATTGTTAAGATTCCTGTCGTAGCGACGATTGTTGTTGTTGCTGTGACCATTGCCTGAATTATTATTGTTACCATTGTTGTTGTTGTTGTTGTGATGTTGCTGGTAGGCAGGACAAGCACGACGATAATTCATATAATCCGGATTGTTGTTCACGTTGCCATTTGCAATGTTGTAGTTACGATTGTTGTTGTTGTTGTTGTTGTTACTGTTATTGTTGTTGTAGTTGCGCTGATTGTGGTGTCCCCCCAATTGTGGTCCCTGGGGTCCCTGGCTGTGGCTGTTGATGTTTGCATTATTGGATGCATGGTTAATAGTATGAGTATCAGTCAAGTTTATCATAAGAAGCGACGGCGACAATTGTTGTTGTTGTTGTTGTTGTGATCGTCGATGTTGTTGTCGTTGTGAACACATTTGTTGTTGTTGTGGCGCAGTTGACCCATGAGGAATTATATCGGTACAAGAATTGACATTCACAACATCAGTAGAGTTACTATTTGTTGTTGTTGTATTGTTGGAATTGAAAGTTGTTGCGGTTGTTGAATTTGAATTCGTACGTGTTAGCGGGAGGGATTGGCGATTAGTCGGTTGTTGTTGTTGGTGTTGGTGTGAATGGTTGTTGTTGTTGTTGTGTAGATGGGTGCTGTGATAATATTGATGATGATTGTGATTTGGATTGTAATGATGAGAATTGTAATTCTGATTTGCGGGAAAGGATAGCAATAAGGGTATGGGACGTCGATGCTGATTGTAGGATGTATTGGTGCTGGTGTTGTTTGGGGCGGCAACAGTTAAACATAAGCGTGCTGGATTCAGTCTGACAACGGACACGGACATTGAACCAAATGCGTGAGACGTTGGCACATCATAGTAGCTGTGATAATAGCTGTGATTCATTTGATTGATTGGACTGATCGGATTGGGTGTGGGTTGAGGTTGTTGATTGGGATTATTGTTTTCATTGTTAATAATGGCAGGAATACGAATACTACTCAGATTATTGCTGTTGGTGTTAACAGTGCAATTGTTGTTGTTGCTGTTGCTGTTATTGTGTGCAGTGTTGGTAATTGTATGATGATAGCTGTTATTGTTAATGTTAACATTATTACTGTTACTGTTACTGTTAACGTAACTGTTACTGTTACTGTTATACTGTGTGTTGTGGTGGTTATGGTTATGGGCTGGTGATTGATGACTTTGTGAATTTGTATTGTGATTGTGATCGAGGTTATTAAGGCTGTTGTTGTTGTGATGATGCGTTTTGCTATTGTTATAAATACAAGTTCCGCTAGAATTACTTGTTTGTACATCGCTGGATTTTCGATTTAGGTTTGCATTTGCGTTTTTTTGGTATTTATTTTTTTTTTTAATAATACATATAATAAGATAATGTATAAATATATATATATTTGGTTTTACGAGATACATTTGAAAATTGTTCAATCAAATCAATGCAGTAGCAGTGTGGTGGTAGTATAAACACAACCCATATATAGTTATTTTTGTATGCATATACATGTACAGGTAGTAGGTAGTAGTAGTAGTAGTAGTGTATATATGCAGTAGTGGTAGCCACACATACATATACGTTATTTATATAGTTTTTTTTTTTTTTTTTGTATATTATTATTTTTGCAGTTTTTTTCGGTTTTTTTTATGAAGAAGAAAGAAAAACGAAAAAGATAAAAATAATATATATGTAAATGGCAAAATGCAATAATTAGATTATTAGTTTAATATATAAGATATACATATATATAGTAGTAGTATATATATGTATATATGTAATTATATAATATCAATATATACACACACATATATAGTTTATAATAATATAATGGCAATGCGTGTATATGTAGCGAAAAATTATTGCTGTTGCTGTTTAATATTATTAACTAATTAACTACATATACACACATATACAATATGCATTTAGTAGAAACAAATACGTACTAATTTTGCACATAATGTATTTTCTTTAGATTCTTTTTTTTTTTTTTGGTTCTTATTGTCTTTGTTGTACTTATGCATTTAAAATAGAAATTTGTTGTTAGTTTTGCTATTTTAGTTATTTATTTGTTTGGCTTTCGCTTTAATATGCACACTACGCTTACAAAAAGGAAAATTCAAAAATAATTTAAACAACAGATGCGAGTATCACAGTTTAAAAGGACACTTTTTCAACGTAACGCTTTTCACTAGCTAAACATCAGAGATAGATAGATAGAAAGAGATAGAGGGTTATATGTACTTATTGTATGAACGAGATAGAGAGAGAGTGCTATTACATGCTCAAAAAAAAATATACAAAAAAGAGAACGTAAAAACGTAAACCGTTACTTTCAAGTACGCGTTTTCAAAAGCCAGAGAGAGCGAGCATGTGTTGGGTGCGGCGGCTCTGAAGAATCAGCTTTTGTCACGCAACGCACAACGTAACCGTAAGCACAACAGCATGCGTATGCGAAGCTTAAGGGTGACACAGACAGATCGAGTGATCGAGTTGGAATATAACAGTTATACTATATATACACACTCTTACACACACACACACACACAAAGAGCAGCAGTTTGAGTGGGCATTAAATAAAATACGTTAACTTTTTAACACTTACGCACTAATTGCCAAAAGCTGCGACTGCAACTTAACTCGGTTGTGACGTAAAACTTAAGAGATGAAAATCATACATAATAAGTATATATGCTAAATAGTTAACTATTTAAACAGAGTGTGACCAAGTTAAAGAATTTGCATTGAATTTGCGCTCACACACACAATAACAGCGTATATAATATTATATTTAGTATTAAAAATAAAAAAAAATACAATGAAATACGGTAAAAAATAATAATCGTAACGCATTGAGAGAGAGAAAGAGATTTTAATAGTAGCATCTTTTTGGATTTTCTAGTTTTGAGGTACATTTAAACTGTCTGTTAAACATTCTAAGCCGCAGTGTGCATAATGCAAATAAATAAGTAAAACATTAAGCTGAGTTTTTTGATTATTAAATATATGATTTGTTTATCAAATGTTTTTTTTGTTTTAGATACAATTTAATCCGGCACCACAAAATAATGCAGTTAAGCGTTAATAAAAAACGTACACCAATCTAGTATGTCTATGGAGAATAACAATCAATAAACTCAACTAAAATGCATCATCATTCATAATAATGTTGAATCGAAAGAAATATTACAACTAAGTATTTACGGTACGGTTTGGATAAAGAGGAAATTTTGTAACTAAACTTTATATATAATACTTGGCTTGCACTTTGACGGGTTGCACTTTTTATTTATATATTAGTTAATTACCACATGGTTTTTAAACATCACAATATTTGGTTGTTATTTTGTTTTTTGTTTGAAAAAGTTCATTTAGCATAAACGTGAAGCAAAACTATGCGCAAAACAAAAAAACGAATATAATCGGGTTGTTCAAAAAGTATAAGAATAAACAATAATGAAACACAAAAACTTTTCTACCATTTTATAGTTTAGTTTTGTAACTAGTTCGTGTAGCTTTTTGTCTAAATATGCATGAAAAGCACTTGTACTCAAGGAAACACTAGCTATCCTTTCACTTCCGACATCTAACGGTGAACTGCATTATAACAGTTTGCTTCTAGTGGTGTATGACTGGTTCATTTTGACAAAAAAAACTAGTTCCACTCAACAAGAGATATGCATAAATATATATTGTACTGTGAAAATTAACTAATTAAAAACTTTTTTTTACCAAAATTCTTCTTCACAGCTGCTTTCTTTCATTATTTTATTATTTCTTCTATATAAAACCAAAACCGTTAGCATTATTGAAAATTAATTACAAACACACGTAGCATTAAACTAGTTTTCGTAAATAAAGCAACATAAAATATGTAAAATATGCAAATTGCAATTGTTCAAAAAAATTATATATTTTTTTTGTAATTAACTACAAGTACGAGAACAAGTTTACACAGAGTTGATTTTTCGGGCGAGTAGTGATACTCGTCCCAAGAAAATTGCTGGTCCAGAGAACTTGCAAAAATATGTTGGCATGCTTGGTTAATACCGTTAAGCGCGCTTTACATACGAGAGAGAGAGAGAAAGAGATTATATAAAAGTGTTTAGTAGGTACGTAACTTAAGAAGCTTTTTTTTTGTTTTTTGGACAACAAAAAAATAAAATAATAAAACAACTACTAGAAAAAACTTAGGACATTTGCTACGTATAAAGTTTTTGTTCGCCATTTTTCAAGTGCTCTTCATGCATTTTTCTTTGGTTTTTAATTTGTCATAACTTTTATAAAAAGTTAGTTAATTATGGTTGATAAATATTAAAGAGTATCTGATATGTTAATGCATCTACTACGGAATTTTTGCCTGGTATAATTATACATATTTTTGTAATTGAAGCGGTTAGAAAAATGTACATACGATACATTAAGGAATTTGTATTATTATATTTGTTAAGAGCAAAACGTAATTTGTGTGTAGTTTCTTTTGTTTTTTTTTTTTTTTTTTTTTTATGTAAATGCAGAGATAATAGTTACAACGATAATTAGTAGGTTGAGGTAATAATACATAGTATGTGCCAATTGACAAGAACAAAACATAAACAGAAAATGTACAGTACGAAAGAGAACAAAAATTACAAATGAACACGAATGTATAATAGTTTGTTAACATCAAAACAGATGCAGGCGCAGCAGCAGCATCTGTGCATCACTGTGCCATACAGTTAAGAGATGCAAAGAGAGTATGTGTGTGTGTTTGTGTAGTGTGAGCTTTTTGTGTAAGCTTGCTCTCTGTCTCTTTTGTTGTAGTAGGGCGGCTGCCGCCTGCAGCTGTTTTGATGTCGATGCAAGTTCTTAGTGCTTCGAAAATTCAACGGTTAAGGGGCCAAACAATAGTTTTGGCTGCGTTTTGCTTTTGCTTTTTTTTTTGTAATGTATTAAAATTTGTTGACTTTTGGACAAACACGCGATTAATTACAAAATTCTCCCTTTAGCCTAAAAGCGATTGTCATTCAGTTTTGTTGTTGAGAGGTGTAGTTACATTGAAGTAGTTAGATATTTATATATATAAATATATAGATAGATATATAGAGAGAGAGATAGATAGATAGAAGAGTAGAGCAAACTGTTCTATAGTTGTCGGTGGGGAGCGTGGAAAACGAGTTACAAAAGGATGTTGTTGTTGTTGTTTGTTATTATTATGGCAGATCGTTTGGCATAGTTCGGTGTGGGATTAACGGCGGGATTTGGGCGCTTTTGGGTAGGTTGTGGGGTTAGGTTAGGGTACTTCAAATTCGCTTTTAATGTCACTTAAAGCTAACGTACGTTTTTTTGGTTTTTTTTTTTTGTTTTTTATTGTAAATACCATAAGCTGCACATCTCTTACCAATTTGAGTTTCTGCCATCGATTGCATCTTTATTGGCATTGTTGTTGTTGTTGTTGTTAATGCCGCTGTTGTTATTGTTGTCATTATTGTGGCGATTCAGATTGACATTGCACCAGGGACTATGACCGGGCACAAGGCCATTGTTGTTATTATTCCTTTGCTGCTGTTGTTGTTGCTGCTGCTGCTGTTGTTGTTGTTGTTGCTGTCCATTGGGATGCGGCGAGAAGAGCATACGACCGCGATGAGAGCGAGCCGATGATGAATTACGCGAAAATGGCCGACGGCTGTTGCCCGAATGGTTCGCATTGGAGTTCAGCATTGTTGTTGCTGCTGCTGCTTGGGACTTACTTTTGCTGTTGTTTTTGTTTTTGTTTTTGATAGTTTTGATTTTTGTTTTGATTGAAGGGGGGTTATTGCAACTTGTTCATTTAGCTGCAAGTTGTACAAGAGGAAAAACATTGATTGTTGCAACTTCAACTAGGTTAGGTTACGCATATATTTTTTTGTTTTTGTTTTTTAAATGCCGCAACCACGTTCCAGCACAAGAAAGCAAAATAAAACGACCAAAACAAGCCAACATGCTCCAAAAGTAGATAAGTAAAAATATCCAAAAATAAAGAAAAACCATAAAACGCAAAAAAACAAATAACAAACATTTATGGACTACAGGGAATACACTAGTACTTACTTAAAAAAACGAGTAAAAATTTATATGTGTATGTGTTTGTGGGTGTGGTGTAAAGAGTAAGGAGTATGTATTTGATTTATCATAAATAAAACACAGCAACAATTTGAGTTTTGGTTTTTTATAACAGTGTAGCTTTAATAGATTTTTTTTTTTGTCAATAATAACAAAAACAATAATGTAAATGAATGATGTAGGGAGAGAAAGAGAGATATACGTGCGATTGGTTAGTCTCTGAGAACTATATAGATTACACAATATGCCTTGATATATGGAAAGGAAAAAGTTCTGTTTTCATACATATCTAGTTGTTATAAAGTATATATAATTATATATTTAAAATGCATTGGTGGTGTGTGTTTGTGTGTGTGTGTGTATGATAATATAATATAATAAACAAAACACAATATTAGTAAATGTTCTTTTTTTTTTTTTTGGTTTTATCTTGATTGATTACAAAATGTTTCTTATCAGTTTGTTTGGATTAGTTGGTATACTATTTGGAGAGAGCATTGAAACTTAAGAAAGAGAGCATATGTATAACACTTATCTTACATGTACAATATGTATGTTTGTATATATGTATGTATAATGTTTGTATATAAGTATGTGCATCTAAAGAAAGCGACAGTCCAACTTTGATAATACAAATACAAAAGCTTCTTTGTTTAAAGGTATCACAGCACAGTACAGTTATGTTATGAAACAACTCAATTTCAATTATTTTATAATATATGTATGAATATCACATTACAGCAGTCTTTCATGTTAGTTGATCATAAACTTATTAAACAATTTTTAAAATTTATTTCATATTTTTGTGCTATTGCAGTTTTTGCCCACAATCCAAAAGAATGCGATCCTTGAACCCATTATCTGCTCTGTTAAACTATACTTAACATTATGCGTAAATGTTAACTTTCAAATGTAAAGCTTTTACATAGCATCATTCAATTAACATACAAGAGAGGTTTTAGTTAACAGTTATATATCAAAGTTGTTCTGTATTATGTATTTACATATATTTATGTATGCATGTGAATGTGCAAATAAACAAACAATGTGTGTATTGTGGTGTTGTTGTTTTTGTTGTTGGATGGTAAAGGTTAGAGCAGTAATTGGAACCAAAGAACATAGGACAAATACAAAAAATATATAAATATATAGTGAGCTAAGGGTAATGCGTAATCAAATATATAAACTGTTAGAATAAAGCAATAATAGATGGAATTGGTTAACTGTATATATAATTTGATATCGCATTGCCTCTATGTATATCAAATATTACAAATTTGTTTTAGATATTAAATATTATATATATATAGATGTATGTTTATAAAATGTACAAAAACAAAGCTTACAAACTAAAGCCGACAGACTGTTGCCAAGTTGCAGTTGAATGTTGTTGTTGATGGTTGTTGTTGGTTGGTTGTTGTTGTTGGTTGTTGCTGATTATATTATTTTGGAAGGCGGTACGAGGAATAATACTTGATATTTAGATATATATATAAGTATATGGAGGCGAGCGAGCGATAGCTCTCTTTTTTTTAATAATAGTATTTTTTTTTTTTTTACTTGTAACATGAGCTTGAGGTTGAGGTGTGTGCAGTAGTTTTTGAGCTTGCAGTTTGCAGTTACAGTTGGTCAGTGAGATACAGATACAGATACATACGCGCGGGCAAAATGATGGCAGTCTTATGTGGTATTGATATATTGTACTTAGTATACATATATCGGTTTAGTTTCAATCTATTTTTTTTTTACATGTGGGATAGTAGTAGTAGTTGTCAATTGAAAAACACTTGATGAGATCGATTTTCATTGAGAGACGTGTATATATTTTTGTGTGTTAAGAAGCGGGCACGTCTGGGCCACGGCCATTAACAAATGCAAATTTACCACCAAAACCAGCAATAAAATATTTGTATGTATTTGCTAAAAACAAAGAAAATAAAAGTAAAAGAAACATTTGCAATTACATTCAGTAAGATTTTTTGAAACTAATTTACGTTTTTATGGGTTAGTTCAAACTACATAGTACAGTAATCGCTCGCAAATGATAACGTATAACAAATATAAATATATTATATACATAGTTAAACTTTAGAATTATATAGTTGAAGCTTAAGCGTTATATTTTGCGAGTGATTACTGTATGTATGTAATATGTGTGATTTGGACGCATATAGGAATGAATATAGATAAAAAGCGTGGTTTTTAATTGCCAAGTATTAAAATGCACATGGTTATATTAACTATTAAACTAATATAATATTTAAGCAGGCAGTTAAATAATATATATATTCATATAAGTATGTACGTATGTATGTTTGTTTGTTTGCATGTATACAAATGCACATTGAGCTCATTAAGCATCGTTATTAAACTACAAACAAATAACTTTAGATTATGCATACATATGTATGTTTGTTTATAGACACAGTTACATATGTAAAAGACATTAATGCGGCGTGTATGTAAGTGTGAGTGTTTTTGTGTTTATGGCCGAGGGCCACACATAAATACTATGTACGTAGAGTTGAACACACTTTGCCACCCTCTCAAAATTAAAAACAATAAATTATCAAAACGAAAATATGTATGTTTGTCTATAGAAATGTACGTATGTGTGTGCATATACATCACTTGCCTTTTTACTCTCGCCAGTTCAAAGCCACTTTATATTGAGAGAGTGTGAGAGGAGATAAGTAAAGCAAAACCAAACAGACGGACAAACAAAAAAAAAAAACACACACAGTCACACAGCTTAAACTGAATGAGAGTGGCGACGGACGGCAATGAGCAGAAGAGAAAAGTAAAAAACCCACCTAACAAAGTCTCGCGTCTCGCTGTCTCTTGTTGTTGTTGCTATTGCGTAGTCATGGTAGTCCCAACTTCAACGACGATTGCTCTTTTTTGACACACACACATATATACATCGATTATATGAATATGTGAATATGTATACTATAAAATTGTTTGCTGACTATTTGTTTGTTAACTACACATTCACAGAACTTTTACGTTCCATAATATTGCTGTTTATATATTTGAACACTATTACACTATGTACGAACGTGTATTCACTAGCACACACAACGATTGCAAAATAAGACGGGAAAAATAAATAATTTTACACATCAACGCGAGCGAGAAAAATACCAGCACGAGAGCTCGCTTCAACAGACAAAGAGGTAGTGTGGCAAAATGCTCAGACAGACCATTTATTTGCTCCCCCGTTTGCTTGGAACTCTCACTATTTGTATGCCTCTCTCTCTCGTTCTTCCTCTCTATTATTCTCTTTCTTTGTGTGGGGAGCCAAACCGTATCAATTGTAAATGCGTTGCGAGTATACATAGACATGGGTAAAAAAAAAAAATCGAAACTCTGCCCCACAGAGGCTTCGAACCGCTCCCCTTTGGTCATAGCTCACTTAAATCAACACAAGTTCACATATGTGTCAGTGCGTGTGTGTACACATGCATTTAGACACACATACATACGTACATATGTATATAAATTCACAATGACAACCACTTCGTCACCATTCAGATAAAAACTGGCATTAAACAATTGCGTTTTATATAATATCACTACGTAAATGCGTTTACATTGTCGAGCACAGCTTGCATTACACAAAAGCTCAAGTAAAATTCTACTTTTTATAACAAATTACACTTGGTATAATATGTATCTTGATTTTTTATGGGAGTTTACCTCTGCGTTTCTCGACCTGACAAAGCGCTGTATATGTATGCACAAATGTATATTTTACTTTATTGAAGTGGTCACACTTTTCCTTTTATCGATATTTCTATTACAAAGGTGTTTCTTAATTATATCGAGTGTATTCGTAAAATCAACCCCGCAGTAAATCATCGTGCCCTCATGTGGTATCGATTTATTTTCGTCACAAAAATATATACATCGATGCCAGAACGCCATTGAAAATAAAACTTTGCTATTTCGAGTTTTAAACGTTTTTGCAACAAACTCGTAAATAACTTGACGACTTATCACTGAACCTCACATTTAGTTAAAAAGCAAATTGCAAAATGTAAGTACTAATAGCGTTTTAAAAGCTTTGCTCAATGACCGAATTTTTTTTTTCTTCTCTAGGGCGCGTGCCCGGTCTCCCACTGCCGAGGGCGAGAAGGAAAATAAAGAGAAGGATATAAAAGAAAAAGACGCTAAAGCCGCTCCATCCAACTCGTCACGTAGGGATCGAGAACGCAAACGTCGAGGCTCCGCATCTTCAAGCAGTGACTCCAGCAGGAGGTAAGCCATTAATTAGATATATACATATACCCCTTTGCAACCGGCATTTATACAGGCGGTGTGAAATTTATATATTTAAATTGTTTGAAAGTGTACAGTTGGCAAAAGAAAACCATCGTAGGTTGCATTGCTCTTTTGTGCGATAATTAATAAAGCTAAGAGTTATTAAAATTCAATTTTCTTTGTTCTTTCCAGCTCGTCCGGCAGCTCATCATCGCGCAGCAGCTCGGGATCAGATTCACGCTCGAGCTCAAGTAGCTCTAGTGATTCATCCAGTTCGTCGAGCTCATCCACGAGCGAATCCGATCGCAGCGGAAAAAATCGCCGGCGTACTGCTGCCGCAGCCACCAAGGATGCATCACGCTCACCGCGGCGCTCCACCAAATCTCCAAGGGCCAATAGTAAGGCACGCAAAGAAACTGATCGCGAACGAACTGAACGCGATAGGGATCGTCCGCAGCGCACTCGCAGTCGGTCAAGGGATCGAGCACGTCGCAGCTCTAATGACCGTGCGGGCGCAACCAGTGCTGCTGGTGGTAGTGCTAGTGGTGAGACGAATAACGTAAATAAGCGCGAACGTTCCCGATCTGCCAGTCGTTCGCGTTCGCCGCGTCGTCGCGGGCGTGGTTCCGTCGAACGCACGCCACCACCAAAGCGTCGGGATCGCTCCCGCAGCCGCAGTCGAACTCGTTCGCGTTCACCTACCCCAAAACCGGTTCGTATCCATGTTGGTCGGCTCACACGGAATGTAACCAAGGATCATGTAGTGGAAATCTTCAGTAGCTTTGGCACCGTCAAGAATGTGGAATTTCCCACTGATCGTTATCATCCGAATTTTGGGCGCGGCATGGCATACGTTGAGTACACCACATCCGACGATTGCGAGTCTGCTATGAAGCACATGGACGGCGGCCAGATCGATGGCCAGGAGATAACGGTATCGCCAGTTATATTACCCAAGCAGCGACCACCAATGCGACGACCATCACCGCAGATGCGTCGTCCGCAAGGCAACAGATGGCGTTCTCCACCCCAATTCAATCGGTTCAATAATCGTGGTGGCGGCGGTGGACGTCGTAATTCACCTCCACGCGGTCGGCGCAACTCGCCTCGCCGTCGTTCACGTTCCCCTATTCGTCGTCGTCGTCGCAGCAACAGCTCGGACAGCTCCCGTTAAGAAAGTTAACATACAGTTAATAGTAACTTCTATTGGTAAATGATATCGGCAGAAAACAATAACTAATAATGCACATCAATTCAATTTTATATATAACCAGAAAACAATTATTTAAAGCTTAGACACGAAATATATTAATTTACAAACTAAACTTTACAAGATTTTTTTAAGTGCGACGAAGCTATTAAAATATATTTTACTCAAAAAAACTTAAAATTCTAAATGAATCAATAATCTATGCGTTGTTTATTCAGTGTATAAAAGTGCACTCACTGTCCTCTAGCGGACAGCCCTGTGGATGGTGTAGTTTAAAAAAGCAGGGTCGTTTTTTGATTGTCGTAAGCATTCCAGGGGCCTGAATCGCAGCTGTAGCCTTGGGCTTACGTATACCAATTTGATCACTGCCGCAAAACTCAAACACCTCATGTTTATTTCTCAGCAAGGTTTTAATGCCACCGCACTCGGATTTAATGCCACTCAGCTTCTCTCTGGTGAGTCCTTGTGCAATTTCTCGCATTGACAAACGCTTTCCTGTTAGCCAAGAGTGGTCCTCTGTGGTTGTTTCATTGCCAAGCAGCATAAGAAAAATTTTCAAAACCAGGGCATCTAAAATGCTCTTTTCAACTTGTGTACAGTTTCTTACGCTCTCTGCTTTCTCCCGAAGCTTAACTGAACTTCCCGTATTGTCTGGGCCTGACATGTACTTTTGTAGCTCTTGCTGCACAAAATATTCCAGGCTTTTGGAAGCTTTTGCAGTTTGTTTTAATCCAATCAGCGCTAAGCGTTTCGTGCTCGGTATTTTAAGGCGGTCCTGCAGCGTTTCAAAGCCACATTCATCGGAAACTTGACGAGTGTAGAGAATAAAGTCTTGATAGGCACTAATTCCAGTGTTGCGCCTCTGAAACTTAAGACCCGAAAGCTCAAACGGACAGCAGGGCAGCAAAAAGTAGCTGGTCTTAAGACGCGCTGCCATCACTGGTAGCCAGGGCGAAAGCTCATCGGAATGATTTCCAATGAGCCAATCTATGCCATCAAAGTCCAGACTAAAGCTGTTTGGATCAACGGTTTGTTCTATGAGGCAGGCAGTGGTCTCCGACGGATAAAGTGACCAGAGCTTACGTCTGCGCACATCGTATCCGTATCCCTTTGAAGCCTTCAGCATTAAGCACATGCACTAGGAGCCCATTACCACAACCCAAGTCGGCAAATGCCGTTGGCTCAGATCCTGTACAGCTCCACAATGTTATTAGATACGCCGCAATTGCCAAATCTTCGTAAATGAACTTTAAGGGATCTGTGGATTCGTTTGCCGTTTGCCAATATTGGAGCAGACGCTGTGCATGCTTTTGCTTGAGTGTTTTGTACAAATCATTATACTTTTCCACATCCAACAGACGCAACGATTTTACAGCGCTTTCGTCCCGTTTGCTTTGTGACCAGCTGCACAGCTTAGGCTTTAAAACAAATTCTGTCCAGCGGTTGTTCGGCTTGGATTCTAATTCCGGTCGTTGGGTTAAAGTAGTCACCTCCAGCTGGCCGGCAACTAAACGCACTGCGAAATCCTCAAAGCCATCCTCGTCAACAAAATGGCATTTATAGCTTTGCTTGGCAAAATCTAAAATATATGTTTTTTTTATTATAGTATACACATTTAAATTAAAAAACGTGTCTCACCCACAGTTCCATTGGCCAAAACATTTGTGGCCATCTTTTTGGTCAACATCTTAAAGCTGATCTTAAAGCCATCACAAGTTCTTGCATTAGGAACTGTTTGTAGTTGCTGCTCCAGCTCATCTTCGTTAGATTCCAAAAGTTTACCATGCTGCTGCTTTTGGACTTGTGTTATGAGCACTTCGAATATCTTTTTATTCAAGGCGTGATAGTTTTTCAGTAATATTGCAATTGATTGCCAAAATTGCGGCTCGTCGATCTGCTCAGCTGCCATTTTGCAATATTTACCAACACTGTGGGACTAGTATGCTAACCACACAAAGCTTTGAGCAAAGCGAATTATCGTAAATGAAATAAATATGTTCAGCAGTTTTTCAACCTGCGCTGGGCATTTTTAAAAGAAAATTAGCAGCAACAATTAAAAATATTTAATTTTTTTTTAATATTTGGTAATAACCTTTTGCTAGTTCTTTTGAAGCGTGCAAACGTTATGTGCTGCATACCATGCTTAGCCTCATACCTGTTGCGTAACGCAGCTGATTCGATTAGAAGGCAGCAACAGAACACGCAGCAAAATAATAAATAATTATATTATCTTTCGTGTGTTCCCTGCTCCTATTGTAGTTTCCTTTTCGTAAACATGTCATTCCTGCGTAAATCCTTTCAACTTTTAAATGCCACAAGCACGGCCAGACATAATGTCAAATTGGTTTGTAGTCTAATTGGAAAATACAAATGAGATCACAGGTCACTTGTTGCCGTTGTTATTTCTATGATTTTTTTGATTTTAGCTTGGTGCACTCAACGCAAAACGCAGCTACAGTTCCAGTGGACAGGCGGCAGCTGACGAACGTTCTGCATTTCCGGGCGCTCGTGATGCACCATTTGTAAATAGTTTGAAAATGGCAATGCCAGAGGATTATGCGCCCATACCCATATATCGTGTATTGGATCGCGATGGTTATCCACTCAATGAGCAAGAGGATCCCCAGCTAAGCCAGGAGGTGGTCGAGAAAATGTTTCGCGACATGGTCCTGCTGGCGACAATGGATAAAATTCTGTACGAATCGCAGCGACAAGGACGAATCTCCTTCTACATGACCAACTCGGGCGAGGAAGCTTCGCATATTGGTAGCGCTGCTGCACTTGAAATGCGTGACGTCATCTACGGCCAGTATCGCGAGGCTGGTGTTCTGGTCTGGCGTGGCTTTCGCATTGATCAATTCATCGATCAGTGCTATGGCAACGATGACGACATGGGACGTGGCAAACAAATGCCAGTGCATTATGGCTCCAAGGAGCTGAACTTTGTTACCATCTCAAGTCCATTGTGTAAGCAGTTGTTTGTAGATTAACCTTTTAACTGAATACTTATATTTAATCTAAAAATCCCATTTTAGCCACGCAAATACCGCAGGCTGTCGGCGCCGCCTACGCCTTGAAGCTTAAGCCCAACAATGATGCTTGCGTTGTTTGCTACTTTGGCGAGGGTGCCGCTTCCGAGGGTGATGCACATGCAGCTTTCAATTTTGCAGCCACACTGGAATGCCCAGTTATACTCTTCTGGTAAGCAATAACATGTTTTTGCCAAATAGTATAACAGTTAAATTTGAATTTTCTTTCAGCCGCAACAATGGTTTTGCCATTTCGACACCCTCAAATGAGCAGTATAGAGGCGATGGCATTGCTGGTCGTGGTCCGATGGGTTATGGTATTGCCACCATACGTGTTGATGGCACCGATGTCTTTGCCGTCTACAATGCCATGAAGAAAGCACGCGAATATGTCTTGCGCGAGAATAAACCAATTGTCTTTGAGACAATGGCCTATCGCGTGGGACATCATTCCACATCGGATGACAGTACCGCATATCGTTCAGCGGAAGAGATCGAAGTGTGGAATACACTGGAGCATCCCATCTCAAAACTGAAAAGCTACATGGTGCACAAGGGCTGGTTTAATGAGCAGCACGAGAAGGAATTTGTGAGCGGAGTGCGCAAGCAGGTCCTTAAGCAAATTGCCGTCTCAGAGAAGAAACTGAAGCCCAATTGGCGCGAGATGTTCGAGGGTGTCTACGATCAAATGCCACTGAATCTGCAGCAGCAACAGCGTGAGCTGGAGCAGCATGTCGAGGCGCACAAGCAATTCTATCCCCTCAAGAACTTTAAGCACTAAAGTTCAAATACTACAAAAAACTTAAACGGAGAGACTCAATCGAAATGTGCATTTATTAAGCTTAAGCAATCTTTGTTCTGTTTTATTGTATGGTTTTAAACCAAAAATTTTTGTCATTGTTTGCCAAATAGTTAGAAAGAAGCCGTTGATGCTGGTTAAATACTTGATTTTTCATTTTATTTTGAGGCATGCCATGCAAAACCGTTGTAATATACAAATGCAACATATATATTTTTCTCGAGCATTTAGCTTAGCTATATAATTACAATTAGTATGTTTTGAAAAAATGGTGTTAAAATTTATTAGTTCGATTTACATACAAAATACAAATACAATACGCAGAAAAAAACAATACAATTCTTTATAATAGGTGTTATTCCTGCAAACAAGCAAATTGTGGGTTTTTTTTTAGTTACGAAAATCAGTAAAATTTACAATCCGAATTTAAAAGTTGCATTGCAAATTATTTTTGGTTATGTTTTAATAAGTACGCCATGAGCCGGCTGTTTTTTTTTTTTAGCTAAATCCGTTTGAAAAATATTAAAAATGTTCGTTAAAGGTTTTAAGAAATAAAATCAATTTAACGTTTGCAGGAACACATTTGTAATATATATATATATACTTTCGACTTAACGCACATATAAAGGTGAAGAAGCTATCTAACATACTCCTAACTCATACTAGACGAAACAAGAATAAGAATCTTTGCTTAAGCTTGGCTGGAATGTGTGTTGTTTGGATCAATTGGTCCGTAGCTGATAGTCTCCGTTCTGTGTGATATAGCGGACCCAAGGTAACGCCTGATATCCGCTCTTCTCAATGATCTTAAGATAACGCACTTGTATGCCTGACGTGGTAAAATAGGGTATCTCGAAGCGCACCTGTATCGGTGGCTTACCCTCCGTATTATCCTCGCTCTCAACGCTGGGCAGACCAAAGTGTGCACGCATTAGATACTCCTTGCCACCGGGAAACGATTTCACCGTCCATATGATGGCATTTTGCTCTGGCGCATACTTGCAGCTGCCAATGGTTGTCTTGAATTTCGGCGAATCTGCATCTGCTGGCACGGGTATAACAATTTCAACATTATTAGCTGTCGATCTACGCTTGAATTGGGATTTTGCCTTAATCATGTATTCCACACGCGAATGGGCATGTCGCTCAATGACCGATTCAATCCATATCAGGGGTTTTACCTGTTACAAACAGAATTGAATAATTTCTTGATATTATCGATTTTAATTTGTACTTACATGAGTGTTAAGGCGATAGGACATCAGCTCAAACTCGCCATCCGGTGGTATAAACGAGATTGTGCGATCGTTTTCAAAACGCGATAGACGCACACACTGGTGAAACTTGACATCCTCCAGCTCCACGGATTTGGATTTGCCGCGTCCAGTGCTCTCGAAGAGCACCTTATCATTCAGGCCCAAGCGCAGTTCGGGCATGCCGGAGAGATAGACGCGCATTTTGATGGCGCCAACAATTTCGCTGCGCAGAACATTGCCATTGGCATTGGCCAAAAGATTGACCGACTCGATGACATCGAGAAATACTTCATTTTTGCGATATTTAATGCCCTCGGAGCGCCAGGAGACAGCATTCGTTACGGCAACGGGTATGCGTGGCTGCAGCTCAAGTTTGTGACCCTCCTGTGTGATATATTCCTGCAGGATTTTTGAGTCTGTCGTCTGCGGATAGCCAAAATCAATAAGCTCGTCGAGCAACTCGTATATGATGACAAAATTATCCCGTATTGACTCCTCTTCCAGCTCTTTGAAGTACTCGACAAACACCTGTGCGATTTTGTGCAAAAACACAAATACCAATGCGATATTAACATTCTTATTGCGTGGCGTTGTTGACACAATATACAAGTTGTTGGTCTTAATGTACGCAAATGTTGTCTCTGTCGTTTGTAGGATGGGCGTGACGAGACCCTCCTCTTCGCGTTCCATGAGCAGCGGCATAAATTTATCGATCACCGCCATGTCAATATTGTCGCCGCGATAATTGCGGGATATCAACACCTTGCCCTTCACGTCCAGCACAAATATGGCTGATGAAGACATTATTCCGTATAATTTGTAAGTCTTTTTGGTCAAGAATCTTCCAGCTGCCACTTGTTTTTGTTGCCCCGCAGTAAAAAAAATAAACGTCAAACGCTTGTGTTTGCGAGCCTGCGAAGTAAATGATTGATATGAAAACACCTTACGGAACTTGATGTGCAACTATATTATCTACATTCTTATGGAAAAAGCTTGGATTTTGTCGCTTAACCACGCAAGTGGAATTAAAGTTTAGTCACACAAGAAAATTACTTACGTCGTCGACTGCTTCTTCTTTTTTATGCTCTCATTCGCGATAGCTTAAGCGTTTGTGTCATTTTACAGCACTGTTATGTGCTTTGACAAATTTCAAGGTCTATCGATAGGTACTTCTAGCGAAACCGTGAATTAATTTTCTTGTGGTATACGCATCGCTAAGCAAAAATATCGAATAAGACGCTGCTCCTACAAATGTTAGAAAAATAAACAAAAGGGGAGAAAATAATTAATACATTTGGAGCATGCAAATGAATCCGAGCATTACCATCGAAAGAAAACGCGTTGATTGTAACGCACTACCAAAGGGCTGGCAGCGCGAGGAAGTACATAGAAAATCAAGCTGCAACTCGGGCGTTGATGTTTTCTACTACAGGTAACCAAGCAAATTACTCGGCTGATCTTTAAGAAACGCACAGGTACACGGTGAAGGTGAAGCCTGTCAACTAACGTTAACTGTAATATACACACAAAAAACACTGAAAAAAACACAACGACTGCACGTGCGATAACGAAAACGTTGTAATCACTCTCACTACTTTTTTGTTATTACATTTACATCACACACAAACAAACACACACGCACAAACACCCACCCCCACCAACACCAACAAAACCTGCCCCCGTCCAACCTATTTTGGATGTGTACAGCCCCACAGGCAAAAGAATTGATAGCAAAGCGCAGTTAGCACGCCAATTAAGCGCTGAGATGTTTGACATAAGCAATTTTGATTTTCAAACCGGCAAAATGCAATTACAACGCCAAATGCCGTCTCCATCAATATCACTCTATCGCTGCAATGCAGCTGGCGCTATTATAAGCAATGCTGGCTTGGGCAGTAACGCTGCTAACGCACTCAAACGTAAATATAGTCGTGCTCAAGCTCAAGGCGCCAATAACACCAGCAGCAGCAACAACAACAACCACAGCGGCAGCGGTATAGGTATTGCAGCATCGATAATGGGAACTGGAATTTTGGGATCGGCAGCTCCTACAACAACAACCGCAACTGCAGTCGCCGCAGCTAATCTGCGCCAACAGCAACAACAACAACAACAGCAGCAACAACAACAATTTGAATTCAGGTAGAGCCAAGCTGAATGTCCTTGGCTCCACGAGCTCCATGCATGCGTCTGAACTATATTCAATCTAATCCACCTAAAATTTCTACAATCACAACAATTGGCCCGTTCTATTGTTTTCTTGCTGTAGTGTTAGTAACTTCCTTATAACTTAACTTAACTAATAACTTTTGCATGTTAGATTAATCTTTTATTTAACACTTAACACAAAAGTTTGTATTTGCTTTAAGAACGCAATCTTTTATACAAATTTTTTTTAAAGTTTATTCTGTATAATCATATTGTCATCATAGAAATTATTGCAATACTTTTTTTTATTCAATTTCTATTTTATGTACGAAACTAATCAATGTTTGCCTTTGCAGCCGCGCTCTACGCACAGATGTCTCCCTGGTGCCACCTATACGCCAAACAGCCTCCATATTTAAGCAACCGGTGACCGTGGTGCGAAATCATGAGCCAAGCAAGGTGAAACACGAT
The DNA here is from genome assembly GCA_018152965.1 of Scaptomyza pallida. Classification (NCBI taxonomy): domain Eukaryota; kingdom Metazoa; phylum Arthropoda; class Insecta; order Diptera; family Drosophilidae; genus Scaptomyza; species Scaptomyza pallida. Next base: position 1,681,474 of record JAECXP010000002.1, read on the forward strand.
GCCAAACACGGTGGTCAAGAGAAGCCAAAACAATTGTTCTGGGAGAAGCGTTTGGAACGCTTGCGCGCCTGTCATGACAACGGCGAGGAGCTTGACGATATATCACTGCCAAAGACCATACGCACTGTTGGTCCCAATGTCAACGAGCAGACTGTTTTGCAATCGGTGGCAACGGCATTGCACATGCTCAATGCTGGCGTCCACGGACAGAGTTCTTCCAAGGCTGAGCTGACCAAGAATGCCATGGCGTTCATGAATCCCGAACAGCCGTTAATGCATGCAGTTATCATATCGGAGGACGACATACGCAAGCAGGAGGATCGAGTGGGCGTGGCACGCCGAAAACTGCAGGATGCACTCAAAACATGAGTGTCTAGATATTCCAGTACAGCTAACATATAACTATATTATATATCTCACTTCCAATATATCTCCATTGCTTGATTTTCGTTTCCACTTTTTAATCGATGTGACAAATATTTAATACTAAGATTAGATTTTTAATAAACATTATTTATGTCAAGCAAAAACACATTTATAAAATTTTGAAATCTGGGTGTTGAACTTCCCATAATTAAGAGTATAAGATGAACATTCAGACATTTTTTTATTAAAAACAAGAGAAAGGTTTAACATATGATCTCTTCAATAGATGAATTTTATTAGAGTTTTTAATGTGACTTCCATTTTTATGTGAAAACGTAATATAATAATGTTTTTAACAGTTTAACTTAAAACATTTAAAGAGTTATGCTTCAAATTTTTAGCGAACACTGATACCATTTTTTATAAATAAGTTATGCACTTTAGTTTCAAATAACATGAACAGCGTTAGTTGCACGTTTATTACGCTTTGGTTGCTGCTTTCCGGTTTCTAACACACAATTTTACATGGGGAATATATAGGTTAAAATCGAATGACAAATTTATGGATGTATGTAGCTTCAAATTGTATATACTATATATACTGATGGACAGACGCGCGTTTTGTGTTACTCTCTTCCTTGATTTTAAATATACAGAGATAAATAGAACCTATATACATGTACATAGCGGTGACTAATCCAACACCTCCTCAATATCATCGTCCTCATACTCAACGCCATCGTAATCCGCTGAGGAACGTGTAAGCTAAAAGTAAAATGAAGAAATTAGATTATGTTTAAAAATAAATAATGTACTCTTATACCTGGGTGTAAATGCCACGCCAAGCTGCAAACGCGCCCATCGCTACCAAAGCGCCAATGCCAGCAACAATTTTTGTGTTAAGCTCTGTTTCGAGAAACTTGCGCTCGGACGGCGTTAGTGTGCTGTCCGGATGACTTGAGGCTTTCGTTAACTTTATCGAACTATAACACTCATTGCGAAATATGTCCTTGGTAATGCGGTTTATGAAGTTAACTAGATTTTGACAGCCTTTTATGTGGTTCTGTAGCGGATTATTTGGCAGCGTTATTTTAAAGATGATGGCCAGATAACTGTAGACAATGGCATCCAATTCACTGTAGGTATCACCAAAGAACCAAACCTTGCGTCCCAACTTGCGCGAAAGTAAATTCACACACTTTTTGGCATTTGTCACGAGCTAAAATATTTTGATATATGAGAATATAGCAAGTTTTTGGTTTATACTAAACGGTTATTCACTTACATAGTCACCCTCATGCTTTTCCAGCTTATCGTTAATGTCGAAACCACCCAGCACCTGAACCACATCGCAGGCTTCTCTTTGATACGTAGACGGGTAATAAAAGTTGAAGGGGAATGGTGTGCGTTTTGCATACAATCCACGTGTGGTTGTATCATAATTGTGGGGATCACCATACAAAAAGTAATGGTAATAGGCATGCAATTGTGTAAATACCCAGTTCGAGTATGTGGTGGACAGATGCTTCTGCTTTGTATTTAAATGCGCATCAACTGGGTATCCCTAAAAAGACATCAAAACAAAACAGATTTAAATTACGCTTTTATTCAAAGTAAAGCAATTGCGCATAAAAATAAGAGCAATCAGCCTGTGCCTATAAATAGTCAACAGGTTCAATCACCCGTTGGCGCGTTATTATGTTTTGCTTACCTCAAGATCCAGCACGCGTTTGATCTCCTTATATCCAATAAATTTATCGTTGCCTATTTGAAGATAGGGCAATTTTCCTGCACCTGACCTCAATGGATTTGTGTTTGTTTGTATGTCCATGGGGCAGCGGGTGAAGCGTAGCAGACACTGTATGGCAATTTCACCAAATGACAATACTTTGATTAATACATACTTATTGATATCGCTGATAGGAGTTGTTGCTGATTATGATGCAACTAACTTACCAAAGCACGCATACATTCGAAATCAATGGACGGCAGCCCCCACTCGCCCTTATATACATGAAGTTTGGAGCCCAACTGCATTTTTTCTTTTTTGGATACTACTACTTGTTGTGGTTGTTTCAGCAATGCGCATGCAATTGCATTGTAGAGATATTTTAATCAAAAACTTAATAAATGTGCCAAAATGTGCCGGACTACTTGGAGAGAGACTTTTGACTGACACTCACCGCCAGTGTAACTGTATATATATAAATTAAAAAAAGCTCAAGTATTGTGGTATTTAACTTTTCGCTGCTAAATACTAGATCCATAGCATATGTTTTACCGCTACACATGTGGTCACACCGTTTTTTGCAACCGGCATGAACAAACTTTTGCTGCGAAAAAGTAAATAAATAATTTCGTTCACATAATGTCACTTGTGGCTTACGGCAGCAGCTCAAGCTCTGAAGGTGAGGAGACAGAGGACAGACCTGTTGCTCCAGTCATTCTCAAAAGGTAATGTTGAGTACTAGAAATAATGCGATGCCTCTGACATTTTGAACTCGCTAGACCGGCTTTACCCACAGCTGCCTCCTTGTTAGGCTCCAAGATAGCAAAGACTGCCATAGAGGATGATGAGGAGGATGACTATGATAATGCGGCATTGCATGGCGGGCGAATACGTAGCTTTAAACACGAACGCGGAAATTGGGCAACTTTTGTGTTTGTGCCAGCCTTAGCCTGTGTCGAACAGCTGGAGGACTTTCAATCAGAGGCTACCGAAAGACTGGCACCTGGACTTGAAATGCAGGCAAACGAATCATTGCATCTAAGTTTAAGCAAAACTGTCGTCCTGCAATATCATCAAATTGATGAGTTTCAGCGATCACTGCAGCATGCACTAAATAGCTGCGTTGGGTAAGTACTATACTCAATTCAACCGTTTTAAGTTTTATTTAAAAGATTTGTAATTTTTACAGTTTTAGCAGCACGCTGCACTTGGTATGTTGATTGAGTATTCCATACAGACGAACAATTGAATACGTTATATTTAATTATTAGCTTCGAGTATACACAAATGAGGAACGCACGCGTACGTTTCTGGCCGTGCAACTGGATGCTGCATTTGCGACAAAAATGTCTGCGCTATTGAGGCCCGTGGATTTGGTAATGCGTGACTATCGGCTGCCGCAATTCTATAATCCACCTTCATTTCATGTCAGTCTGTTGTGGTGCGTTGGCGATCACCAGGCATTTCTGCAGGACAAACTTAAGGAACTCCAACAATTACTCGATGATCATGAGACTCTAAAACTGAATGTCAATCAATTGAACTGCAAATGCGGCAATAAGGACTTCACTTATAAATTAAAATAGTCATGGATATTGTTAATATTTATATCTAGGTTAAATCAAGTCCATTTCTAAACTTTAGTTTAATTCAAGCCCTTCTTTTTGTTCCCATTGCCCTGTTTGGCCTGCTGTGCCTGCTCCTCAAGGAGTCGCTCCTCTTCCAGCTCCAGAAAGCGTTGGCGGCGTCGACCTAGCGGAGTTTTTGACCACCATGATTCAAAGGTCTCCTCCTCTTCGCGATAGACAGGATCTCGCGTGCTGCAACAGATAAAAATATATGAGCAAATCTTTCGGACTTTATTCCTACCTTAATCACGCACCACAGCACATTGATGAGCTCTGCATTTGTGAGCGGTTGGGAGCGAAGCTGTAGCTTTCGCTTGCAGGTCATCACCTCGCGAAGGCAGGCATCAACTGAGCCAATGGTATAACCATCCGATATTTTGGCCATAGCGCTAGTATCCAAGTTTGATATGCCGCCAGAGTAATCACTATATATTCACAGGAAAAATGGTCAGAACGAATAGAAAATAAAAATAATTTAATACTTACTGCAGCAGTGTTTTCCAGGCATGCGACATGGCACCGTAATCCGGACGTGGAATGTAAATGAAACGATTGTAGACAGACTGCAAAAGCTTTTGATCCGCTTCCCATGGCAAATTTGAGGTGCCAACGAATATAACACGATCCTCGGGCGCAATATTTTTTATCAGCTTGGGCAAATCCTTTTTCAACCGCTTGGGATCCGTACGATCCGTTTTGGGTATTTTCTTCATAAACGGACGCTCTGCATCACCCATATAAATAACTGCTGGCTGCAGCAATCGGGATACCTTAAGTACCAAGTGTATAAGCATGATGAGACCTGATTTGCCGGGATACTTTCCCACAATATTGGCTGGCGTCAAATCAAATAGAACGGCGCCAACCTCTGTGCAGATCGCATGGAGCAGTGCCTTCTTGCCAGATCCACGAGGACCGGCCAGCAGCACGGAGCGTATCAATGGCGTACAGTTGTGTATGGCCTCTGAGCCCAGTGGCAGGATGCAGTATTCGGTGAGCACCTGACGTATATCACCCGGCGAAGGATTCGTTCCATTGCGGGCAGTAAGCGCTTTGTCGCCCAGGAATTGTTTTAGCTTTAGTTCCGGATATTTGCGTATTATGCCATTGGTAACCAGCTCCTCGTACAATGACTCCGTTGTACGATCTGGTGTCAGATCCTTTTCCTTTTTCTTCTTGCTCTTCTTGCCGGATCGACGTGTCTTCTTGTTGCTCTTCTTCACCTTCTTGCCCACCATGGTCTGAAGTAGTTCGAGCTCCTGACGCATTACATCGTCGACAGCGCGTCGGAATTCCAGCTCGACTTCTTGATACTTTTCGGAATAGATCATATCCTCATACGCCGCCTGACTGAGCACACCGGTTTCGTCCTTATCCCGCCAGGTGTCGTTGAAGCTGCATCAAAAAATAAATTATCCAGAATTAGAAACCAAGTTTTTTTTATACCCTTAACCCATAAAATGGGTAAATAAGGGTATTATGGTTTTTTGCAAATGTATGTAACAGACAGAAGGAAGCATCTTCGACCCCATTAAGTATATATATTCTTGATCAGCATCAACAGCCGAGTCGATCTAGCCATGTCTGTCTGTCTGTCCGTCCGTCTGTATAGATCTCAGAGACTGTAAGAGCTAGAGACTTCAAACTTAAAACTTAAACTCTCTACCATAAGCAGATCAAGTTTATTTCAGATTATCGATAACACGTCTGTTTTCCGATATACACATGTGATCGATAATAAAAAAAGATTGAATTTCAAAATTCTGAAAATGAGGTTTGAAACTATAAATAAAATAATGAAGATTTAAAAAAAATTGATCAAAATCGATTAAAAACAACTGAGATATCGCAGTTTGAAGTTTGATCATATTGGTCACTGTACGGTTTACATATGGGTTTAAGGGTATGTCCTAGTCGGGAGTTCTCGACTAGAGCCTTCTTACTGGTTTCTTTTAAGATTTTACTTACAATTCAATTTCTGCTCGTATATCGGGTAGACAAACGGAAGGAGCCGGCTGAAAGTTAATGTCCTCCTCCTGGTTTTCGTTAACATTTAAGTCTCCACTGCGTGCTGGCGACTTGGATTTATCCTTGGTCTTGCGTGACTCCTTGGAGGAACGTGCCGAGGAGCGACTGTGCTCACTTTCTGTGCCCGGACGACTGAAAATGTGCAGCGAACCGCCCTGATCTTCGGATGGAAAATCCGGCAATTTGCCCGTCTTGTCGTAGCAATCCTTGATCCAGGCACGTATCTCATCGGCAATATCTTCTTTCATGCTGGGGCCATGTTTTTGCCTAATCTCCTCAAGTATGGTCGCCTGACGAGCCTCAAACTGCGCTGCATAGGTCTTTTGGGCCACGTGTCGTCGCCGGACATCATGCTCGTTGTGCTTCTCCAGCTTTTCGGCGCGCTCCTTGAGCACTGCAGCTGGTGGCGGCACCATGCCTATTAAGATCATCTCGTCCATTTTGCGACGTCGCGTAATGCGACGAGCCGTGTGTCCGCGCCACATTTTTTGGATCTTCATGGCGGCCATAAGACCGGAATCGGTGCGCTCCTTATCGCTGCGTTCCTCCGATTTGCCTTTCTCCTTGCGAATCTCCTTCATAAAGTGCGCCCGGAGACGTCCTTGTCGTGCTCGCTCATGCATCTGCAGCAGCCGTATGGCCTCAATCTCAGTGAGGGGCTCCTCCAGGGCATGCTCCTCCAGCCAACCCAGCTTGATCAGAATCTCATGCATGGTCCGCTTACGAAACTCCAATTCCTCTTCACGTTCACGCAAAAAGTACCGTGGTATACGCAGTTCCGTCTCCATGGGCGTGAGACGTAGACGCTCTATGACATCGTCATTATAGCTAAACTCCATTAGATCAATGTTGACCAGATCATGCTTAAGCTCCACCACACGTCCCAGACAGGCATCCAAAAGCTTACGCACCAATTCACGTTTCTGGGGCTGTATCATCTGGATAAGGGAAAAAAGTCAAGATCATATTTACCAGGGACCGCAAATAATAATTATGAATTGAAAAAAATTAAAGACCATAAAAGCTTCCATGATGAGGGTGAATCACACAAGTATGTTATTTTTGTATGGCATACTCGGAAACACGATAAACTTTAATTCCAATTTTTAAAGTAAATTTAATTATTAAATTTAATTTTTATAATAAACTCAATAAATAATTTTTATTTTCAATTTTTAAAATAAAAATCACAAATAAAAATTATAATTTAATTTGAATATAAAAATTATAAAATAATAATTATTTTTTTTTTATTTTAAAAATTAAATTTAATAATTAAAAATAATTTTTTAAAAAAAATAAAAATAAATAATTTTTATTTTTCAATACAATACAAATTGTAGCCGTTACGGTCCCTGATATTTACTTTATATCTTTGGTTATACTTGCATTATCATAAACCTCCTCCAAGCGATTACTGAGGCAAATATACCTTAGATAGAATTCATAAAGACTAGACTGTAGCAGGGCCTTTGCATCGGCAGCGGCAGCCACAGAGCTGGCAACGACACCAGTAACGCCGCTAATTGTCGCCACTGTTGTGTCCACATTCTGATGCTGTCGCTCATAGTCAATGATGGCCAATTGTTCGCATTCATGCTGGGATTGATGCCAGATCTCGTTAAAGTATGAACTGGACATGGTGAATCTAATTTTCACAATAACTCATTGGAAGTTTTCGCTTAGTTACCTAATAAAACCGTCATCTCTAAGGAGTTGTTGACCTTTCAACAACATTTTAACCGCTTGTTGCCCCATCAACAAATTTGAAAATTAAAGTTTTTAATATATTTATAAAAGATTATACACATATATGGGGTATACATATATTACACATAACAATCGCAAAGATTTTCATATAGATTAATTGGTTTAAATAACACATAAATAGTTAACAAATAGGAATAAGTTTAGTATATGTATATTTGTGATAGGGGGAATGCGCCGAAGGGCCTTTAAAGGTTGTCTGGGGAACAATACTTAAGCATGGATTTGGTATGTTTAAATTGTGTGCCACTTGTGGCAGCAAGAACCTCACTGGTAAAGCTCTGCGAATTGTGGATAGTGGTGCCACCAAGAATAATCCTATAACCAGCATTATTCAGTTGATGCACTGTCAAGGCCTCCTCATACGTGGCGCCACCAATGATAAAGACAACAACTTCCTGTGGCGGACGTCGGAATGGCACTAGCTCGGAATTAATAGCTGGATAAATTGGCTCTAGCTCGCGACCCTTGAAAACATCCTCGAGCGTTTCTTTGAGCAGCGGCGTGTGCTGGGTAAAAACGTTCTCCACACCCTTCAGGCCTTTGATTAGAATACGGGTCAGCTTTACCGCATCGGTAATGCGCACCATATTAAATAAATCGCCTTGACGCACATGCATGCCCGCATACTCAATCAACGCGGGCACAATTTGCGTATTCCCGCCGCGACTCTTGATTATCTGCAGCAGACCAGAAGTATCGCAGTTGGCATGTCGCTCGTAGCGCAATGCATACAAGGCCACCAATTTGATGGCATCTTCAACGCTAACACGCTCATCGGCAATTAGTTTTTTGATGCGCTGCAGCTGGGCCGAGTGCTCTGCCTTGCAGGCAATCTCCTGCTCCAGTTCAGAAACCTCGAATAGATTGCGTTTGTTCGTTATGGTTGACAGTTCGCCCATGACGCACAAATGTTTCTGCACTGTGCCAGACATTTTCTTGAACTGAGGATACGATTCAATGAAGTTCTTCATATCAGCAATACTTTCGACTTTCTTGTGATCGTTGGCTTTTCGTTGAAATTCTTCCATTAGCTGTTTTATGGTGCTGCCAATTTCGCCATAATTGGCGTACATATTGTTGCCATAGAAGTCATCCTGATCGCCGGATAGCACCAGCTCTTTAAACTCCTTGGGCACACTGGGACGTTCGGAGAGATCAACACGATTATTCCGTATTTGAAGCAGCTCATGTACCATTGCTTGATATGACCATTGATGCAATAGTGGAGTAACTGGATCATCACGGCGATCCAACAGCAACAGCATTGGCGGCGCAGCTCCATCAACATTACTTCGAAAGTCAAACAGCGATGATTCCTTAGTAATTTGATCATAGATCAACTTTGCAAGCAGCTGGGCAACCTGTGAGCCAGCCCGATAACGTATCACCGGATTTAATTTAAGGGATAACAAAACAGCTGTTATACCCTGAACGCTGCGTGTCAAGGCATCCGGTAGCCAGTTAAGATTTGTCATGCAGTTGGGTAGATTAAGTGAAAATAGATTGGGATTAACGCACAAGTAGTCCGCATACAATTCCTTCACTTCCCTCACCGACTCTGACTCATCGCATTCAGCCAAATATTTGATGTCAGTGCGTGGTATAATGTTGCTAAAATCTGTTCAAAAGTCATGACATGAGTACGTTATCTTTTGCATGTTTTTGAGACTCACTTACATATAAAATATGCGCTGTATTTGGGATTACGCAGCTCGTTGGCCAGTAGCTGAATGTTTTGCTTAGTGGGGCGTATGAAAACAATGCATTTGAGGTATTTCAAGCGTTCATTGGAACGTCCAGAGTCCAGGCGCTCGAAAAGATAGACTTCGCGCTGTAGCATGTCTGACTGGCTAAACGCCATTGATATAATACTTGTCTAATTATTGTTATAAAAAAATAAAAATAACATTACACATTTGATCAATTTTTTTTTTTTTTTTTTGCTAATTTCATACCGTCTCCTTATCCAGCAGAATTATTTTCATGCCTGGGCCGGACTCTGTGCACATCTTCTCAATGTACAATTTAATGCCACTTATTAAATTCATTATGAATAGCAAGTTTTACTAATAAATGTTCAAGTTGTAATTTTTTATGAATGCAAACAGCTGTTGACAGCGATGTGTAGAAAAAAAGGCCACCCACTCCAACAAAAGTATTTGGTTGCTATCGATACCTATCGATGAACAGTGCGCTACTGGGCATATTTAAAAAGCCAATTTTAATTACATTCTACAATCTAAAGAATGTTCTTGTATACTTTTATTCGTTTTTGTTGTTGACAATAATCACAAAAGTCTATTAATGCTACGTGCAGCTAGAAGATATAAACGTGCCTCCAAAATTTATAACTTAAGCAATACAAATCACGTTTGTAAGGCAACAGTGAACCACAGGCATAACAAAATGGTCAGTCGCTTAAACTAGAACACAACTTAAATTAAAACACAATGTGGTTCGATATGCGGCTGTTGCGCTCTTATGTGCGTATCTACACCCAAGGTTTGTGCATTTTAAAGCTGCTCATTGCGTCACTGCGGGCTTCTCCTCCAGTTCCTTCTTGAGCTTCTCCTGCTGCAATTGGTAATTATAGGCACGTCCCAGTTGCACCACTTGCGTCAATCCGACAAACAGATTTACCGCAAACAAACTGTAGTTCTTAGGTATAATCACCAGGGAGTAACGTGACCAAATTATGCCCGTTGCCGCCAAAGCAGCGCAGCTCGATACGGAAATTGTGTCCGCTGGACGCGCCAAATCACTAAGTCCAGCTGCGACGAGACCCTGCAAATAGATAGCAATATACAAATCAAATTTAAAACTCATTTATGTTGATTAGAATGCATTAGAAGTTGTGATTACCGCTCTACAATGATACCGAGATAATAAAATTTAACCACTTGAAAAGCAGCAATAACAAATCACGAACACTATCTCACACACACACTTAAACACAAATACGCAGTTATCGCACGCTCGCTCTCTTGAAAAACGAATAGCTACTTTACCAACAAGTTTATGGTGCTCGAATAAACAAATAATCATAAAAAGCAATCACGGCAGAGGGCGGCGGCACACTCACAGATTTGTGTTTATAATGTCATTCAGAATTTGTCTATCAGCAGCAGACGACAAGAGATAATGCAAAATTAGCGAAGGTCACCTGTCCTAATTATGTAACAGGCTCATTTAATGTCCGTCTGTCTCAAAACTTACCCATTTAAAGATTGGTGCCCAGAAGAATATCGTTTTAGGACCTAAAAGCGTAGAGTATTAAAGTTAAAGCGCCACGTGGTATACTTTTTTTGAATTATTCATTTTGTATATACCTGCTGCGTGCATCCAAAGTGGCCTTAATTTGGCTGGTACAAACTTGTCACAGACTCCAATCATGCCATTATAGATCTTTGTGTGGATGCCTTTTCCAGCTGCAGCAGCAGCTGATGAGGGTGGTGGCGGCGTTGGCGGAACGGGTGGTGGTGGTTGAACGGCTGTCGAAGACATTTTGTTTGTGCGAATTTGAGAGAAACACCACCACAATAATGAAAAATAGAATATCCACGCAACTGCGAGCGCTGACTAGCGTACGGACAGACAGTTTCACCCGTACTGAGTAAATGGATTCAGTGTGAATAACAAAAGCGTTGAGTTGATTAACATAAGCGTCGGCGCGCTAAGCTCTCTCAAAGTATATGCATGTGTGTGGTTGTATGTGTGAGCAGGTGGGGGCGCGAGAGACATTTACGACTAGAAACATTCACTCACCTTAAACAGCTGAGAGAGCTGTTACATGAGTATCTGTTTGACTTTCTCTAAAAAGACGAACAAGAAAAGAACCTGTTTATAGATAAAATTCTCAAGTTGATCAATTCATAATCAGCTCTCACTTAATACAACTGCAACAACGCAACGTCCTTGGCCTTGATATTCACACGCAACATTCGTTTGACATTGCCATTCGTGTAACGCTTGCGCCAGTTTCCGCAGCGCAATGTTGACGGAAGCATTTACATATATAGGCGTTTAACTGTATTCGCGATGCACAAGTCTAAATATAAACATAAAACTGCAGTTTTTTATGTCTGTGCTCCGACGAATGCATCACGAGACACTTCGACTCTTCAAACAAAGTCTAAATGTTCATTTCAAGAGAGCTAAAAAAAATATATGAATATAAAAAAAATATTTAAAACATTAAATGCATTTGCTCAAGTTCCATATGGATCACATTATTAAATGCAATCAAAATGTGTATCTCACATTTATAAAAAGATTTGATATAAAACTGACTTGCACAAGTTGGGGACAGCGCTCATACAAGTAAAATGTTTGGCCAAAATATAAATACTCACAATTCAGCTATTAAATATTGCAGCTAAAAGTCAAACAGCATCTAAAACCAGTTTTTAAAATCATTATGTTCAAATTCTCAAGAGCTACGCTCGCAACAAACAATTGTAAGCAATGCTTTAAGAAATGTAAGAAGTAACTATCGATAGTTTGCCATTGCTGATTAGTAAATTACCCAACACTAATCTTGGCGGTTACACGTAATGTCCACCCTAATATCTGTATAATAAATGTATGTGTGTACATATATTTCGCAGCCTCTATCAATATGAAATATATACATGCTTATGCACGCATTGTGATTCACGCATATGTTTGTATGTATGTTTAAGAATCAACTCAAGAGAGATGTATATTACGTTCATATATAGTTAAAATCGATCAGACTATTGCGCATCAACGCAAATAATATTGTATTATTAATGACGTATTTACATACATACATATGCATACTTGTACAAACCTTCATATCAGTATCAGTTACTTGATTAGTTAGTCAGCCCACCTTTTAGCTTAGCGTCTGCTACATCTGTTTGTATGTATGTACAAGTGTTTTCTGTTCTTCAGAATAATCGTTTTTTCAGGCTTTTCCTGTAAATGAAAAATAAAACCATAGCAAATGCTGTTTTTTTTTTATTGTTTTTTTTTTCATGTTAGAAATGTTTATGTAATTTAAATTACAAATCAAAGGCGTACATTTCAATTAAATTATTCATTACAAATCAAATAGTTCTACAATTTTTTATAATTCCTGTCTGTATGTGTGTATTCTGTTGTTGTTGTTTGCCGTGTTTAGCACATTTTGTTTGTTGCAGTTGCAATATTTCGCTTGCGCCTTTGTAGCCCGTTTAAAGAAATATATAAATCTTATTTATGGAAGATATCTAATTGAAATTTGGGTACTTAGAAAATATAAATAATAAAATAAAGGTTTTTTGTTACTATTGCAACATGCATCAGACAAAAGATCAACAATATTATTAGCTTTGATTTGTTTTATATTTACATACACATTATTTATGTATGTACGTATAAAATTTAACACAGAATTTTAAAAGGGGTTGATTGCTTTATCTGTTTATGTTTATGTGTATTGTATGTTGTTATTGTATATAACCAAGTTGTCATATAGAATGTGCATATTATTTTCTTTCTTTTTTTTTGTTTTGTTTTGTTTTGCTGTCAAAATTGTTAGCGTTGAATGGGCACAGAGAGTATCGCTCGAAATCTTATTGCTATATGCTATCATCATTGGAGTTATACACAAATTTGTTGTGTATTTGTATTTTTGCTCATCCACTTTAAAAGTTTTAAAAGTTGAACGAGTTCATTGGTAGCTTTTCTGTGTTCGGATCAAAGTTGTATTCTGTGCCATCCGAGGTCGGTGCCAGGTTAGATTGCTCACCCTGTGGATGGAATGTTAAGAAGTTGAACATAAATTAGTTAATTAATTCGTAAAATGTTAGCGTATTCAACTATTTACCTCTGTAAAGTATTTCTCGATAATTTCGTATGCCAACTTGTAAATATCCACGTTCTCATGGTTCTGGAGTCGCTCAATTTTGGCGAGACCTTCGCACTCCTCAATTAAATTGGCAACCTCCTCGACATGCGATCCGGCCACTTTGAGCATATTGTTAAGACCATCGAGCACAACCTATTGGAACAGTGAATTAATATTAATATTCTTTGCATTGACAACAACATTCAGCTTACATTGATCACTTGTGTATCCTGGCACGAGAGCAGATCGCAGAAGGGGGGAATGACACCCTCCTTTATTAATGTAAACACCTGCTCGGGTCTGCCGCTAATGGTCAGATTACTTATAGCCCATGCGGCCTCTTTCTGCGTTTGGAATTCACCCTTGCTCAAGTTGTCAATGATTTTCGGCAGCAAGCCGACGTTAATGACAGCCTGCACCTGTGACTCGTTGCCAGCGGTAATGTTGGAGAGGAACCACACAGCCTCCTTGCGTATCTTCTCCTTTGGATGCGACAGAAGTGCTGGGAAATATGACAATGCTTCGAAGTTGAGCACCACCTGTGTCTGTTCATCTGATCCGGTTACAATGTTGCCAACAGCCCGCAATGCTGCCGTCTGCACCTTAACCTCGCTGTTGCCCAACAGCGGTATCAGCTTTGGCACAACGCCGCTATCGATAACCATTTGGATTTGATCGTTGCCACCATCGGTCAAATAGCTGATGGCCCAGACCGTATCGACCAGGATGTTTGTGTCAGTGTGATGGATCAGCACGTTGAGTGCGGGCAGGATTTCGTGTATTGTAGCAGCTGGTGGTGGCGGATCCTTGTTTCGGCACAAATTCACAATCACCCAAGTGACATTGCGCAAGAAAGATATGGGTATATCTGGTTTAATGAACGACAACAGCGGCTGCACAACGCCGTGCTTGATGACATAGTCACGCAACATGGGACCATCGCCAATGATATTGCCCAGAGCCCATACGGCTTGTTCGCAGACGTTAGGTGCGGGTGAGTTCAGCAATTGAAGGAAGAGCGGAACGGCTCCAGCTGCAACCACCTACAAGAATAAGACCACAATAATAAGACACTTAATCAATATACATTTTAAATGCATCATGCGATACGTAAAGAATTAAAGGTCTAAAGATAATATCACGCAAACTTAATATAAATATAAATGTGTTTTGTTCCTACCTGATTGGTTTGATCGGATGTGCCTGATGCAATATTGGTCAATGCCCATGCTGCCTCAAACTGCAGCATTGTGTGATTATGTTGCTTTAAACATTCAACAAGAATGGGTAATATGTCGCTATTAATCAGATCATTGATGGGTGGATTTTTGTCAGATGATAGCAATTTACGTGCCGCTTGAACAGCGGCTAACTGTTGTTCTGGCTTTGATAGATCAGCGGCGGCCAATGCAAGCTTCTTTAGATTTATGGAGTTGGGCAACTGTTCGTCCTCGTCTGTGTTAGAGTCCAGGTTGGGCACATTACGACGCTTCAGAATTGTCTCATCGCGTTTGTTTTTACGTAGCTCGACAGTCACTTCGTTGCGACGACGACGCATCTCCTAATAATTTTAAAATATATTATTTTTAATTATTTTATTTTTTTTTTAATTTTCCATTCTGTAGCTTACATCTTGATCCTTTCCTTTGTTTTTGAAGTTTTGTAAACGATTTTGCTCCAGCGAAGTCATTTTCACTGTTTTTATATTATTTTTTTTTGCGTTTGCCAATAATATTCAATCAAAATTGAAATGCTTGTGGCGTTCGTTTCCAAATTCGGAGATATTTTTTCGTTGTCCTCTACTACTTAGTTTTATCAATTTTACTGGCAACGAAAATTTCTACACACACACACAGAGCAAATACCGACACAAACAAAAGAACAGCGTAGGCACGGGGCAAGGTAGAGTGCAGAAGCGTAGACGTCCGTTCGTTCCAACAAAATCGAAATCGAGAGAACCAACACAATTGCACGGCAGCACGCAGCACGATGACAATTACAGTCGTAGAAGAGGGCAGAGCCAGGCGAAAAAAGAAATGGCGATTACAAATGTTCGCAGTTTGCAGTTAAATGACTGTATTAAAACAGCAAAAACTACTTTTCATTGTTTTTACTTACATTTCCAGTTATTTTGACCCGTATTTATAGCTCGACTGACACTTTACAGGCCTTACAAAAAGCGATTAAACCTTTTTTGATATATAAAAATTGCAATTCGTGACAGCGACGAGACTAAAGTTGGCTGCGCTTCGCAATGACGGGGCTGGCAACTCAATAAACAGTTTAATACAAATATATCGAACTGACTCACATCACCATTAGGTATGACATAGATTTGTAATATTTTGACTTGAGCTATCGATAAGAAATGGTCAAGGCGTGCAAAAAAACTGAACTATTTGTGTATATATAAAAAATAATGAAATTTATCTTTTACCGCCAGCTGACGCAGTTCTGGCAATGACTGAAAATACGGAGAGTGCCAATGCACTAGAGCAGCAACAGCAGAAGTCGCAGGATGCTAGTGAACCTCTGCCTGTACAGGTGAAAAGTGAGAAGATTGATGCCGAGGTCGAGGCGAAGCTGCGGGCCATCAAATCCGAGAGTGCTTCGCCTCCGACGAGGACACCTTCGGAAAGTGAAAGCAACGATTCTTTGCTGGAGGATAAAAAACAAATAGCTCCAGTAAAATCATCGAATGAAATTCTTGCCGAGCTATTTAGTGTATTCAATGCGGCACCACCAGAGGCACTTTTGGATGATAAAAACCTGCTAAGGAAACATAAGAAGTCGAAGAAAGAGAAGAAGAAGAAATCGCGCAGCAAACCAGAAAAATCCGATGGCGAATGTTCTGAAACGGATGTGACATCCGAAAAACACAAGCACAAGCGAAAAAAACACAAACACAAGCACAAGGACAGCAAGGATAAACATAAGGATAAGGATCGTGAAAAGTCCAAAGAAAAGGGCAACGACCACAATCAAACCAGAAGATGGGGTGGAAACAAAAAAACGTCATGCGGTGCAACAGGCGGAAAAGGTGCCCCTGCACAAAAAGGAGTCGGAATCTATTTCCGAAAAGGATAAGGAAAGGGAGCGAGATCGAGAACAACGGGATCGAGAGCGGGAACGCGATCGGGAAAGGGAACGCGAGCGTGATCGAGAGCGGGAACGAGCTCGAGAAGTTGATCGAGAGCGTGCCCGAGGCCACAATAGTTTCTACAATGGTTACCACGATGGCAAGCGACCTCGGTCCAAGGAGAAAAACACTAAATCATCAAAAATTATTAAATTAGAGCGTCGTCACTCTGATGAGCTGTCACTCTCCGATGAGGAAACATATCTGCGAGAGAAAGCCAACGGGCGACGAAATTTCTATGGTAGCTCCAAGCCGGAGCCCAGCGACACTAAGCGCAACAATAAACCAGCTCGCCCAGCAAACAGCTCCAGCGCTAGGCAGCGCTCACGCACCCGTTCCCGCTCCCGTTCGCGATCACGTGATTTGGGCATCGATAAAAAGCGGCTGCTGGAGATTGCGCGTCGCAATGCCATAAGCATGTTTAAGCGGGGTAATATGGCTGGCGTCGCTGAGATGACGCCGGAGGTTAAGGATAAGGTGTTGCTTAAGATGCGCTACGGCGGGCGCAGCGTACAGGATTTAACCGACTTTTGCAAAAAAATCTCCAACGGTGAAATTTTGTCAGATCTCAGCTCCGATGAGGATTCCGATGTGGACAAGAATGGTAACGCCAAGGCGTTCCATCATCCCTTTCAGCTCAAGGAGCGCGAACCCATTGTCATGCATATACGCAATTCGACGCCCATTGTGCCGTCCACGCGGCGCGAAGATCAAACAAAAGCAATAACTATGCAGTTTCCCGTTTCATCTGGTCAGGTGCATCGCATGTCCGAGGTGTGGGTACCCGTCGATCCACTAGCGCCATTACCTGCCCTGCCGGCTGCCAAACAGTCCACCAATATGTTCAAGGATGTGCAAAAGAATGTCTTTGCCAAGCCGTTGCCGCACCAGGAGTCGCAGGAGCCCGCTTTTAAGCCTACCTCTAATCTGTTGGATGCCGCCGGGACAACTAATCCTTCAAGCTCTGCAGCTACAATGGTACCTACTGCGCTGCCCCCGCCTCTACCGGTGCCTGCGCCTCCTTCAAGTGCTCCTTTGCCAGTTCCATGTCCTGCTTTTGTTGCTACGCCAGTTTCAGTGCCTCCGCCTCCTCAGCCGCCAGCACCTATACCAACATTTAAACCGGAAGTGCCCATACCATCGACAGCGCCAAGTGCATCCATTTTTCCACAAGCACAGGCGCCCAGCAAAGATGTGTCCAGCATAATAACACAACGTCTAAGTGCAATAAGGCGATTACAAGTATGTATTATATTTTTATATATTTCAGTCAAGTTTCCAAACTGATAGCAACGTTTCTCTGCAGGATAACCCCGCCGACTCGGAGGCACTCAAAATGATGTACAACGCACAGAAGGATATGTCGTCCTGGGCGTCATCAAAGTTTCTGCCAGGCCAGTTTACAGGCAGTACGGGTGCCCAAGTGATGAAAGTGCATGAGCTGAATAGCGGGCCACAGTTGTGGGCGCGTCGGGATCAACTGACCTCAAACAAACCCGTCACCGGTGGCATGGGAATGGCACTCTTACAAAAGATGGGCTGGAAGCCGGGTGAAGGACTGGGACGCACGAAGACTGGTTCCCTGCAACCTCTACAGCTGACCGTTAAGCTGGACAAGCGGGGTCTGGTCTCGCGCGAAGATATCAAACAGCAGCCGCCACGTCCAACGGGTCCACGTAGCGTTAACAAGACTACAACTGCTGCCACAAATATCGCACAGGCTGCGCTTACTGCTCAGGACAAGCATCCTGTTTGTGTTCTCAACGAATTGACATCGAAGAACAGGTGGACACCACCGCAATATACGCTTAGAAATGATTCGGGGCCATCGCATAGTCGCATGTTTCTATTCTCTGTGGAAATCAATGGACAGTCGTATACGCCTGCCCAGGGTTGCAATAACAAAAAGGAGGCCAAGATGAATGCCGCCAAAGTGTGCTTACGAGCTTTGGGCATATTGCCGCCCAGTTAGTGACAATTCTTTGATTTCATGTTTTATTATTTTTTTTAAATTTGAGGGTGCATTAAATTCTGCCCAATGTTAGTTTAGCTAGAAATCTATATGTATATTTCTGTATATATAATTATAAATAAACTAATGTTAGTTAACCATAGCATGAAAAAAATAAAAATAAATATAGGGCAACGCATAAATACCCTTAAACTATTAAATAACCTTCTATAATGTATGTACTTATATGTTGATAAGTACAAATTATTGTCTAAAATATATTAAGGTCAGAGAGCAAGAACCTTATTCAGAGTATTACAATCCTTATGTTTTGCATGCCAAGCACTAAACTCAAGCAGCGGTTAAACTTTTCAAATCTTTTGTTGAAAGCAAAAGCTTTTGGCTCTCTCTCTCTCTTTTGCCTTTGTCAAGCATATTGAACGTCGCACAGTGGGTCAGAATGATGTAAAAAGCTGTTATCGTAAACTTTTTAACCAAAAAAAATCATAGATAAGGAAACGTGTTAGGATACTTTTGAAAACACTAAATGATTTGTATTTGCTTTCCGTCTATGATTTTGTCAAAAACCTATTTTTTTCCAAATTAAAAATTATTGACTGATTTTTATATTTTTGCTTTTTTTTTAATAAAAGTCAATGACTGATTGTTATTTAAAAGACTTTCATAACTGTTACTTTTTGATTTTTTATATAAAAGGTTAAAATTAACTATTAAATATTGATTTTTATGATAAAAGTTATAACCGTTACAGTTCCTGGTTTATATATGAACAAAAATTTTGAGAACATTTGCTTTTAACTATTGCCAGCTTCCCACTGGGGCAAAGCTTCAACTTGTTTTGCAAAAAAAAAATGCAAGCTTTGTATTGGGTTTGGCTTTTGCGCAAGTACACAAACAAAGCAATAACAGCTGAGTGTATGTACATACATACATAGCTGGAAAGGGCCAACACCGACACATGCGCCCCACTGCTGCAATAACACACATGTATATTAGAAGATGTGAGTGAGACTGTGTGTGTGTGTGTGTGGGAATTCAATCTCTCCGTGATGGCTTGAACAAACATTGAAGGTCAGTTCACGCGGGAATGTGCTACAGACAACATCTCGCACTCGCCCAGGATGTGCCAAAAAGCATACTGATTCCTGCTGCTCCTCCATCCACTTCAACTTATGTACAGGCACAAAAGTTTTTTGAGTGTCCCAGGTTCAAAGCACAGAGTTCACAAGCAGCATCCCTGCAATTGCCAATTGCCATAACTTTTGCAAATGGAACAGATGTTTTGCAGTAACTCCAGCTGTAAAATTGGCATAGAATATGTGTGTGCGGGTGTGTAATAATCGAGTTATTTGGTAAAGTTGCATAACTTTACATGGACACAAATACAAGCGCACAATATGTATGCATGCAATCATTTACATATGTTTGTATGTATGCGTTTGTATGCATGTTTGCATTTGCTGGCTAACAACAATTGCAATTTGGACCTGGGCGTCACGGATTGATGTTGTTGACGGTTCAGTTTGTTTATTGCCGCAGCCATGGAAACGTGTCGCACTTGTGCAAGGTGCGATTTCGAAAATGGCAACAACAACTATTGGCTGGACTTGTTCCATCCCGCTCGTTGGCAAAGCGAAATGGCGCAAATACGCTTGGAGTTTGTCAACTGGAAGTTACAGGTAAGAGCGGCAACAACACAAACAAAAGAAATACTAGATGCAACCACAAATGCAATGCAATTATGTGAAAGTTTGTGTGTTGCATTTTAATGAAGCTTTTGATCGTACAACGGTGGCTTCGACATGTACCGATAACGATTTTTGCGTACGTTATTTATCGGCAAAGTAATCAATTAATTTGAACATTGTTTTAAATCATAAACAGGGACTGCAAAAATCAACAATAAAAATTATTTTGTGAGCAAAAAATAAAAATCATAAAATTACTCTTATTTTTGATTTTAATTAAAAAAATAAAAAATAACTGTTATTTATGGGGCAAAAAAATTTTATTTATAAATAATTGTAATTTAAATACTTTTATACTCAAAATTAGTAAGTAACCGTTAATAATATTTTTTTATAAAAATAATTGAAAAATATAGGTTTTGTGGCAGAATCATAGACGGAAAGTATATACAAGCCATTTGGTGTTTACTAACACGTCCCTTTATCTGTTTTTTTTTTTTTTTTTTTTTTTAATTTTACGATAACTGTTATTTGCGGTCCCTGATCATAAATTAAAAATTTATTTTTTTTTAGATCTCACCTAACGATGGACTGCCACAGAAAATATGTAGTGATTGTTTTACAAAATTTTGCTCGATTTATACGTTTCGCATGGCCTGTCAGGATGCTCAATTAAAGCTTTCGAATATTTTTGATAAAATCGATGCCCACGAAGAAGAGCACACGAAACAAGATGCTGATGATATACATAGAAGAGCAATAGAAATAGAAACAACGACAACAATACAAACACAAAACACTGCCATTATTGAGGCCACAACGCCCGCAACGCCCGTAGAAATCTATGTGGAAACAGTAAATATCAACGAAACACTAGAATCTCAAGAACCAAAATTAAATGAGCAAGCGGATTTAGCATCCGCCGATTATAGCAAATTAAATATTAGCTATGCTTGTAAATTTTGCCACAAGCCACAGGAGAGCTATGAACTACAGCACATGCTACTAGAGCACATCAGTAGTGCACATGATCCAGATCAGCCCTATAACTGTCCGGATTGCACCGAATGCTTCCAGGATGCTGCATCACGCACCGTACACATGAAGAGCGCTCATGTCGTTAAACACTATGCCTGCGATGTCTGTGGCAAAAAGTACGGTGATCGACATAATCTTCAGCATCACGTTGAGAAATATCATTCGGAAACGGATTTCGAGTGCAGCATGTGTGAGAAGCGTTTCTTTACACGTAAAAGCCTGCACTACCACATGAACTGGCACAAGCCGGAGCGACAGCTTCGATGTCGTCACAGTGGCTGCGATAGGCTGTTCATCAATCAACGACATCTGAAATGTCATGAGGCAACGCATACAACCGGATCCCGCAAAAGTGAATACTGCGGCTTTTGTGGCAAAGGTGAGTGGGTGGCTTAGTTAAATACATATAAATTTATGACATATAATATTTGTTTATAGCTTTCACACACGTTAAGACTCTACGATGGCATATCTATAGACAGCATGGTGGCGAGAAGCCCTTTAAATGTGCCATTTGCACTGAGGGTAAGTTAAATCTGGTTCAGCTTTAAAGCACTTAAGCCGAATTTAGACAGTAAATCAGTAAGCTCATAAGATATATCCTACATAGGAGAGCAATAAACAAAATTTAAAGATTTATGGATTTATTTGAAGGATTAATAAACCGGCTCAAGTGCTAAACATTTAATTCTTCATTGTGTGAGCTTTAAATATTTAAATTAAGTTTAAAGCTTCCATTATGAAAGTTATCTTCTAAGAAATCATTAATGATAAACATCTGTCGCATCATCAAAACATTCATCGAAAACGCTTTTACTATTCTCATCTCTGAAGAAGCCATTCTGCTGCTTTTTGTTGTGTGTGTGTTTAGTCAAGTAATAAGCAATCTAACGGTAAAAATGGCTCAGCTTTTATTTATACACATATTAGCCAAACCAAAAAAAAAGCATGTCCACTAACTTCTTACATAATGCCAAGTCTTTTGTAATGTTTTATAATGTAGATCACCATGTTAACCAAAACGTTTAATAACCTCGGTCTTGCATCACCCATAAAGCCCCATCGTACGATATCCCCCCCTGGAGCGCAGCATGCAATTCACTAGTGGTCTCTCGTTTACAACTCATCAAATACACAAGTCGGCAAAAGTATTTTGACAAAATTTAAAGATAAATCTACGCATAATTTATACTTACTTTATACAAAAAATGTTTTGATGCAAAAATTTGCTTCAAACAATTTTAATAGTGACTGAAAAAAATTGTTCAAAAATCTCTTCGCATGTATTTTTTATGATTTTTTGAAAATTGCTTACTATTTTGCCCTCTTTTCATTAAAAATGTTCCTTTTTAGTCATTTTTTTTTTTGTTTAAGCCCTGGGAAAAAAGTTAAAAAAAACCCTTGAGAGAATTGAAAACTTTCAATGGGTACTTAATGGGTTATGAAAAGTATTGGATCATTAAAACGGAATATAAATGACCTATCCATTGATACCAAACTTTTTATAAAGTTATTATAAATTATGCGTAGATTTAACTTTAAATTTAGTCAAAATACTTTTGCCGACTTGTGTATATTTATAGTTTTCAAATTGATCGAGTGGCCACTGTATATTTTCAATACTGTTTCATTAAACCTCAAAGCATACCGTTACATTATTAAAGTGTTGTTTACTAATTTATATTTACCTATATTCCTCAACAAGTTTTTGACTCGTATGCTGAAAAGCGTATTCACATGCTTGAGCGGCATACGGAAAATCTAACACATCAAGAGCGTAGCGAGTGCATGTTTCAATCCTGTCGCCAGGAGTTTGATAGCGAACAGGAGCTAATACAGCACATGACCACAGAGCATGTGCAGCGGGAACCATCAGCACCGGTCATTGCAAATAATAAACGTGTGCTGCAACGTAAGCGTGAACGCCAATACACAGGTCTCTTCCAATGCGTCAGTTGCTCGCAAAGGTTCAACATGAAATCGGCATTGGAGCGGCACATGGCAGTGCATTCTGTGGATCGATTGCATGCCTGCAGTCACTGTTCCAAGCGCTATAAGCGTGCTCAGGATTTGAAGTGGCACATGAAGACGCATGCCAATGAAAAGCCCAATGTTTGTGATGTTTGCGGCAAATCCTTTGCCCTGAAATATGTGCTTACGCAGCATATGCTAAGTCATGAGGGTAAATAGCTTAACTGACCAAAATTTACATTCATTATAATATATTTGCTTTTTTTTAGTTCTTGAAAAGAACTTCAAGTGTGACACCTGTGGACGTTCATATCTATTCGAGAAATCTCTGCGTCTTCACCAACGTGTCCACACGGGCAACACTTATTACAAGTGTGATTTGTGCCAGGAGCGTTTTGTGACTCACATTAAATTTAAAAGTATGTACTAAAATAACAAAACAATATGTACCTAAAAAATATAAATTCTTTGCTATTTCAGCTCATATGAAGAATGCACATGATACAAACCAGTTGCATACCAAAGATTCGCTGGATGATTTGATCAATATTGTGATTTCCTAAATGTACCATTTAAATTAGTTCAAGAGAATCAGCACAAAACTTAAATTGAGATAGCTTAGCATCAAAAGTACTATTTAGCTTAATGAAGGGTAAACAACTTTTAAAAAGTCTAACCCGACACACAACTTTTAAATCGTAGACCCTCCACTTTATCCACATTTTTCATATAGATAGCAAATACACATAGATTCATATAACTATACCTACATAAATGGATCAGACACAGGGTTCGTTGATTCGTCAGGTGTTGAAAGCTTTATACTCTGTAGGCAGAAAAAATAAAACAAGATATATTTCATTATCAATCGCTTCTTCCACTAAACTCCAGTAGATTTAAGCTCTCACATCCAGAGATAGAATTTTATCATCCATCCAGATCTTAACCAACCTTTATATATTTCTACGCCCCTAACATAAAACACATGACCATTTGGTGACCATTTTAGTATTAAGAATAAAATTGTTATAAAACGTATTTAAGCTAAACGACAAGCAACATTTCAATGCTCAAAAATTATTGCATTTATTTAAAAATAAAAACACATATTTACAATAAATGTTAAGAGAAACCCATATTTTAGGAAATATCAATACCCATAGAGTTAAATATACATATTAGTTGATTTTTACTAAATTCAAGTTCCAAATACTAGCAAATATTAAATTTTAAATCTTGTTTTATTTTTTTTATTTAAAATTATACTTTATTCAAAATACGATATATATCGTCGGCATCACGCGGCAAAACTAAAACAACCCTGTTGTTTGATTGTGTAGTGCTGCCAGAAGCTGTTTAGACATATGCCGCCGCACTGTCTGGCAACTCGATTTCTTTGGCCTCTGTAGTTCGCATAACACGTCAGTGTTTAGGTTTTTAAGCAGCAAGTTCTACCAAAATTAAGGCAGACGTTTGACTGAAGAACAATAACGAGTCGGCTACCGATCGAAATGAACACAAATCAACATATTGCGTTCAACCATTCATAACTAAAACAAAGCAAGGCAAAATTTTTAGTTTTCTAAAAAAGACTCCAAATTTACGGCAATCGCTATAACAACAACATTAAATATCAACTACAAGGCAGGTGCAACGGTAAAGATTAGCAGCTGTGATACACAGACAAGAAGAAGAAGCTCTCTGCCACGCCAAAGTTTTCTTTATAATCATAAGTGTGACGTGTGTATTATTAAACTTTGATTTTATTGTCTCAATCACAATTGGTTTAGACGACTAACACGCACACGCCCACGTCCTCACACACACACGCACAAATTGGCAGGCAGCATAATGGCTTTGCCATTAAGCGATCTGCTTCCGTTTGGCAGCGGAGAACGAAGATTGGCCGCCTGTGTACTGCTCTTGCTGCTAGAACTCTTCATGGAAGGTAAGAAATAATGCAGTAAACAAAGGAAATAATTATCAGACTTAATAATAAAACCACGTCACCGTATGCAGGTGCTGATGCGGTATCAAATCAAGCGGATATAGACAATCATCTAGAAATGGGCAAAGACTTTCTGGCACGCGGTCAGCTGTCGGATGCACTGACGCACTACCACGCAGCTGTGGGTAAGTTAAAAGTGTTACCAACATTTCGTTGCAATCGCCCACACTGATTGACAGCTAAAAATAATACTATCTATATTTGGTATTTATTGCAGAGGGCGATCCAAATAATTATTTGACTCTGTTCAAACGTGGAACTGTTTATTTGGCGCTGGGCAAGACACGCTTCGCCATCCAGGACTTTAGTCGCGTGCTTGAACTTAAGCCGGACTTTACAGCAGCGCGCAGCCAACGGGGCACTGTGCACATGAAGAGCGGCGACTATGATCTCGCCTTGGTGGATTTCGAGCTGGTGCTGCGCGAAGAGCCACAGAATGGCGCTGTGCACGAGAACTATGCGCGACTGCGTCCGGCAAAAGAACAATGGCAACTGGTGCAGCATCTCATGAATAATAATGATGAACAGAATGCTATTGGCATGATTACCCAGCTGCTGGAGATCTCACCTTGGTCTGTCCCCTTCAGACAAGCGCGTTCCGATGCATATCTTAAAGTCAACGATCCGCTGTCAGCTATTGCGGATTTGAGGCAGGTCAATCGCTTGTCACAGGACAGCACCGAAGGTCACTACAATATAGCGCAGCTGCTATACAACATTGGACATGCAACCAATGCGCTGAAGGAGATTCGCGAGTGCCTTAAATATGATCCAGAGCACAAGCTTTGCTTTCCGTTTTACAAGAAACTGCGCAAAGTGGAAAAACAACTGGTGACAGCGGAAACGGCGAGGGAGGAGAAACAGGCGCCAGAATGCATAGTCGCTGCAGAGGCCGTACTTAAGCATGAGCCCGAAGAAATTATGATACGCTATGAGGCACACAAGCTTCTCTGCTCCTGCTACACCACGGATGAGCAATACGTCAAAGCGTTGTCACAATGCAAACAGGCTCTGGAGATACTGAAAGATGCTCAGGTGTACTGTGATCGAGCCGAAGCGCTGCTTGGCAGCGAAATGTATGATGATGCCATACACGATTTCCAGTCCGCGCTGGAGCTGGATGAGAACAACGCTCGTGCCAAGGAGGGCATCCAGAAGGCGAAGAAACTGCAAAAGCAGGCGGAACGCAGGGATTACTATAAAATCCTCGGAGTTAAGCGCAGCGCCAACAAACAGGAGATTGTGAAAGCGTATCGCAAGGCGGCACAAAAATGGCATCCCGACAACTTCAAGGATGATGAAAAGAAACTGGCTGAAAAGAAGTTCATTGACATTGCCGCCGCCAAAGAAGTGCTCACAGATCCCGAGAAGCGACGCCAGTTCGACAATGGTGAGGATCCTTTGGATCCGGAAAGCAATCAGCATGGCTTCCGCGGCGCAGATCCATTTGCGCACTTCCAACACGGTTCGCCGTTCCAATTTAAGTTCCATTTCAATTAAATGGAGCCCAAAGTTGCCATTGTTGAGCAAAATTTCTGTTTGTGATTACCCTCGTTGAGTTAGTCATGTTTACTATATATCCCCGCTTCCTATCCAATCCTCCGCCCGACTTCCTCTTGATTTGTTCACGCCCAAAAAATCTGATGCATTTTGCCTACACCTGTACGATTTTACACTTGTTTGTGTTGCAACTCTTCAATAGCGTGTAAATAGTAGCCTAAAGACAATGTCCGATAACTGAAACGCAAGACACAAAAAAAAATAACAACACACAATCACTGAAAACATTTAAATATAATTAGCTTATTAAATAAAATAATAGTAATGTAGTACACTTTTCTATATATATATAATATAAAAAAAAACAATTAAGCGAAAGAAGAACAAAAAAATATGGAGTTTTAATGCACAAGATCTAAATGGATTCAAGCTATTCCGATATAGCCTCAATAACAGTTCGTGCTTTATTTGTTCGGTAAATATCAGTTTCGATTTATTAAACGGTTTACCCATGGATAACAAAGAAAGAGAAAATTAATTTTTTTTGCTTCCACCTTTTTATTTTACAATGTTACTTGTATTTTTTATTAGTCTATTTAAAGGCGAAAACGAAACAATTTTTGAGTGTTGTGATCCCTGATTTCAAGCGTCCATCATTGTCACTTGATTTACATGAAATGAATGAAAAAATGTACAAATATTATATGAGATTTAACTAAAAAGAGTTTTTGCCACATACCATGCTATAACAGATTTTTAGATAGTTAATAGTACATTTTTGCCATAAGTCAATAGATAATTAACGTCCTTAGGGTGTTACAAGCACATACACGAATGTGGCAATAACAACAGCTAATGTTAAGCAAAAGTAAAACTTCAAGTGATACTTCTGATCCAATTTGCTGGCGAGCTCACGAAATTGCTTCATGGGTGAATCTGCATCACGCTGCTGAATGTTGTTGTTGCGGATTTGTGGTCTTGCTAAGGGCGATGATCGTTTGCGTACATCCAGTTGACGCGAAAACTGGCTGACATATGGGGATTCGATGGTGCTGCGATGTGAGCGCTGAATCTCCTGCTCCTCGGATTCGCTTTCTGTGTCCACATCCATTGGCTGTGGTGTGTTGTTGGCCTGATCATAGAACTCATTAAGTTGCGGATACAGTGTGTTGACTTGGTAAGTGGGCTGCAGTAGACGACCTCTGGGTACGCCACTGTGGCCTATAGTATTGCGCTGTCTCGAGGCGTTGGTGAATTCAGCGCCCGGATTAAAAGGTGCCGCAGAGCCGCTGTATGTATTTCGTGGGGCATCTTGAAACAGTTGATCATTAATGTCGTTCGAATAGCTGGTTGAGTTTAGCTGGGTTTGGGTAAGACTTTGCCTTGAAAATGTTGGAGCACTTGGCTGTTCGATGCGTGGCTTATATACCGGCAGTGAGTGCATAGGAGCTGCTGCCACCTGTGGGCGATGATAGATATAGCTTTGCGGTAAGTCCACCTCCTCTTCATATTCTGGCTGAGGTTCCTTATCCACCTCGCGCGTGTAAGATGTTGTCACCACGCCGGATTTAGACAATGAAACTGAGCGACGGTTTCGCTGATCATTTGCTTTATAGCTGGGCGACATGTGTTGGAAGTAATCATCGTCTTCCGATTGCGAACCCACATCCGAAACAGTTGTTGTAGTTTCTACACTGCGCACAGATGAGTTATCTAGCGGATAATATTCCTTGGGTGTAGCAGCAATTGTGCGGCGACTGTTGTTGTAGTTGTTATTGCGGCTAGAAGCTGTAGCTGCTGTACCTTCATTAGCAGCCGGTGTCATCTTGCCGTTGTGTATGGTTTCTCGTCTAGGTGTCTTCTTTGTTGCCGTCGCAGCAGTTTTGCCTTTGTTTAACGGAATGCCTGTAATTGCCGAGTGCAAGCGACGCAAAATAACACGGCGACTGGAGTCAGTTACTGGTATGTTGGGTAAACCATATTCTAGGCATTTGGCATGGATTTGCTTATTGCTCAGCATATCCAGATATGCTAGTTCCGACATGTTTGCGTGCTTTTGTGAAATTTGTATTTTGGTAAACAAAAATAGCGATGTCGTCACCGTCAGATATGTAAATGACCTTGGTTGGAAAACAAGTCAAACGATTAATTTCAATATATTGACTTATGATTTAAACTTTAAATTTTACACTAAGTTCACTATTTAATCGTCAATTTTTTGAACTTTTCAATAAAAAGGACGCTGTGCGTTGAAAGAACTTGACGCCTGTGTGTTCGAAATCATACTAATCGTTGGCACAACTACTCGATAGCTTCTTGGTATTTCAATTA
Source organism: Scaptomyza pallida (assembly GCA_018152965.1). Lineage (NCBI taxonomy): Eukaryota > Metazoa > Arthropoda > Insecta > Diptera > Drosophilidae > Scaptomyza > Scaptomyza pallida. The sequence goes on from JAECXP010000002.1 coordinate 1,710,496, forward strand.
ATATCGGAATTTGCAGTTGTCTGGTAGCCCTGGCTATGAGCCTTGTCTATCGACAAATAAAATACCACAACAAAACAATTGCAATTCGGTTTTTCGACAATTAAATTCGTGCCGTAAACATGTCGCTTACAATGCGTATATTCACAGCTTCGCGCAATGGTTAGTGACTTCCAGAGTATTCAATCAAAAAAACAAAACAAACAATATTACCCGATATTGATTTTATTTGCTGAGGTTATGTAACCTTATGTCACAGTAAAACAAATTTGCAAATAAGGCCTATTTTCTAAATATTGCTGATGTGCCAAGCACAATAACAATACAAAATGTTTTCTATGCAGGTCAGCGCATGTTTGGCACTTGCGGCGCACGCATGCTGGCCGCCCAGAAAGCCGAACCCAAAGATATCGTTACCGTTCCCAAAGGCTACGTGTATGTAAACAACAAGGAGCTGAGCATGGACTTTGAGGATATCACTGACCGTGCCGCAACAACAATGTTCTTTGGTGAACTATTTCGCGGATTTGCCGTTACTCTGGCTCACATCTTCAAAGAGCCGGCAACAATTAATTACCCATTCGAAAAGGGACCACTGAGTCCACGATTCCGTGGTGAGCACGCCCTGCGTCGCTATCCTAGCGGCGAGGAACGCTGCATTGCTTGCAAGCTGTGTGAGGCAATTTGCCCAGCCCAGGCTATCACCATTGAAGCCGAGGAACGTGCCGATGGCAGTAGGCGTACAACGCGTTACGATATTGATATGACAAAGTGCATCTACTGCGGTTTTTGTCAGGTAATTTATTATTTTGGAAAACAAAGAAGAAATCTTCTGATTGTGTCTTACGTATTTTTTGTAGGAGGCTTGTCCCGTCGATGCAATTGTTGAGGGACCCAACTTTGAATTCTCCACAGAGACACACGAGGAGTTGCTGTACAACAAGGAGAAACTGCTGTGCAATGGTGACAAATGGGAATCAGAGATTGCTTCCAATCTGCAGGCCGATCATTTGTACCGTTAACTATAATAGTACATATTAGAATTTTTGTTTAGAATGTTTTCCAATTAAAGAACTTGGTTGCCCCGGCTACACTTATAATGTGAATATCCATTGTGTGTTGTATTAGTATTAGAGGGTAATTTGTAGTCGGCCAATAGCCAGATTACATTGTATTCGTATTTTAATGAAAAACATTTGCCGTTAACTAAATAATACAATTCGATATTGAAAGAAAGCACTTGTAAATTCCTTACTAAATTACGTTTTGATTTTGTTTATTGGCCTGGACCGGCCAGGCTCTTCTCCATGAACTTCTTTTTGGCAAAGCATGCCCACCATTTGTTTGGTCTTCCATCCTCTGTGCTAAAAACCTTTTCTACAACGCGGTTGCCAGTCTCGTGGCGCAGCTGCAACAGATATTGACGCATTAAATCGGCATCCTGTGCAGATTGTGGCTTAGCGTAAACAGAGTTTAGTGGAAATCCAGCATCGCCGGGTATATCAAATTTGGAAATTGCCAAGCTGTACATTTCCTGTAGGCCCTGTGCCTTGCTGGTGCTGCGAGTCAGTCGCTTTAGGCATTCCGTTATGTATAATGTTATATAGATGAGCACTCGATCGACTTCTGACTGTAAACAGTAAGTTATAAATGTATTAATAAGACATCACGTTAAATAGAGAGGAACCTACCTTGACTTCGTATGTGCGAAAGAAAACATTTGCTTTAAAAAAATAAAGTGACTCATCAATGATGTCGTTTTCCACATTAGCACTTGGGGCTGGTCCCCGTACCTGGGTACGCAATGGCAGTATAGCCATGTTGCCCACCTGTTGACGAAAATCCTTGATTTGTGAGTGGTATGCCTAAATAAGTAAACAAAAGATAACGATTAAATAAGTTGCATGCTTTGCTTGGGGTCTACTTTTCTACAAAAGTTATGCATAATTTATAAGAATAAAGGCGCAAGAGTCTTGATAGATGTGCAGAGACTATTTACTACTCACCGGCATTCTGAATTTTAAAAACTAAGCTTTATCCAATTGAAATTGTTTAATTTTCTGCAAATAGATATATGGTTAAACACCCACAAGAAAAATTAATCAGTATGGACGCGTTTTCGATAATTAAAAATACCAAATTTAATAAAAATACCAATCATCTAAACCAAAAAATCGAATACAATCAAATTGTTTTCAATCGATTATGATGAGAAGAAAAAGCGAGCCGCGAAAATAGCTCCTTGGTGTGCGCAAGTTTAAAAGTTGTTTTTTTGCTGAAATAATAATGAATCCACCATCAGCTGGACGAGGGCAGTCCAGATTTGTGCGCGGTAGAGCACGCGGTGGTGGTGGCTATCGTCCCTATTTCTATTTTCGTCGCAATGGCCGTGTTATTCCTGCAGGCGGCAATCGGCCAGCAACAACATCGGGACAAGATCCCGTTGGAAGAGGCGCAGCTACGCAGCCTAGAGGCTGGAATCGTTCACGCACCGATAACGAATCACGTCGCAAGCGTGGACCAAATGTTGCCCTGAATTGCAGCTATTTGCGCCCAGAAAACTATGCTGCTCCTGAGGACGGGCTGCAGGTGCAGAGTCTGTTAGTGGATAATCCCCGAAGTTGCCCCGGCTGGCGACTGTACTTTCTACGTGAGCAATATTCACCAGACAGTGAGCTTGCCAAGCGCATTGTGGCCGTTGAGGCACACTATCAGCGTAATCCTCAAAAGTATGATGTGCTTCTGATCCGCCAACGCGGCTGCTTTCAACTGAACGCAGCTGGCATTGTGCACGACGAGCAATTAAAGACGGTGTGGCCAACGCTCACAGAGGACTTGCAGCAACAACCGCTGCGCACGCTGTCCACCATTGCGCTGGCAATGCATACGGTCGTCGTCAACAATTCCCTGGATGCGGCCGATGAAGCAGCAGATAGCTTAATGCCACTGGTATCCACAAAGGATATGTATGTGCCGCGTAATCAACGCACACGCAAAATCTATGCGCGTCCAGAAGACTTTGTGCCCGTCGAGCTGATCAACCAAATAAATCACGCTCGTGTTGACAGTTTGTTTGCGGTTCGAGGAATTGTGAGCAGTGTGGGTGAGCCCACATATAACTTGGCTTGGCATGCCTTCCGCTGCACACGCTGCCAGACGGAGCAGTCGCTGCGGCAACGTGGTACCTACACACCACGACCCTATCACTGCCTGAAGCCGCAATGCGGTGCTAAAGACAATTTCTTAGCGCTGCGCAGTTCACCATATACACGGCTGTCCGTGCGTCAAATTATTCGACTGGAGGAGTCCAGCTTATCGCTGATTACGGACTATGATAATACGCTGCCCGGTCAACTGGACATTGAGCTGCGACATGAGCTCGTCGATGCCGTTCATGTTGGTCAGGAGATTATTGTCACGGGCGTGTTGAAACTGCACGCGCTGTCCGACAGCAACGAGGAGGCAACGACCACTTCCACAGGTGGTGTTGGCGATCTACAAGCCTATCTGCGTGCATGCAGCGTGCAGCAGGCAAAGCACGTGAAGCGTGAGTTTAACGAACGTGATCTGGAGGCCATTTCCATTATCAACGCGGAACCGAATAGCTTTAAGCTACTCGTGCAATCGCTGGCGCCGGAGATGCACGGCCACGAAATGTCTAAGGCCGCATGCCTGCTATCGCTGCTGAGCGGCAACATAAATGTATTGCTCGTCGGTGATCCGGGTATTGGCAAATCCCAGCTGCTGCGACAGTGCGCACAGGTCACAGAACGTGGTGGCTACATCAGTGGCAAGCGTAACACCCAAGCAGCCAACCAATTGGGCATCACATTCAGTGGTCGCAATAAGCGTGTCATGGATGCAGGTGCTCTGCTCTCGGCCAGCACTGAAGGTCACTGCCTTGTGGATGGCGTCGATAAGCTGGCATCCAAGCAGGCACTGTTGCTGCAGAGTATGCAGTCGGGACAACTGAATATGCCGCTGCCAGGCGCCTTTGCATCCTTTGATGCTCAACCCTCTGTTATTGCCTGTGCCAATCCTCAGCGTGGCCAATACGATCAATCGCGTTATTTGCTGCAAAACATACGCATCACAGCTGCCCTGCTCAAGCAGTTCCATTTGGTTTATGTCCTTCTTGACAGACCCTCGACCACACGTGACATTTCACTGACGGAACATGTACGTGCTTTACATGCTGGTTCCAAGAAACGTGCACAGATTACAGCACGCTATGCCCTTAAGCCCAAGACAAACGATTCTTTGTGTGAGAGCAGTTTTTATGATCCGCCTGCTGCGCCAGCTGATGAACAGGATAGCATACTGCAGCAGGACTATGACTTGGATAAGCGCCTGGAATATAATGTATTGGAGGATGCCGAAATGGATTTATTGCCACCCATTTTGATTAAGAAATTTATTGCCTATGCGCGTCAAAGTGTCCAGCCCCTTCTCAGCGATTCAGCCGCCAGTGCCATCAAGCGACACTTTTTGGAATTGCGCAGGCGCAGCGAGGCGGAACATGAGCAGAGTCAAATAGGCATGGGGTGAGTAGAGTATTTAAAGGATTAAACATTAAGATCATTTGAATTTATGGTTCATTTGGACTTTATTTAAGTTAAATTACTTATTTTTATTGCCTAACTACACAAAATCTTTAGCATAAGTTAAAAGCTTAGTTTACTATCGAAGATAAGCTATTTTCTAATATTCATCACCTTTAGAAGGTTTGTTTTGAAACTCTAAAAAACAAAAGCGAAGCCTTTGGAAATCAATTCCATTTGTAGTTAAAAGTTTCAAAAAGCTTAAAGCTCGGTTTCTTATACCTCCTTTACTTAACTAATATTTCTTTAATATATATATTAGATAATGTATCCTTAACGCAATAGCTTTAGACACGATGATACTGGTAACTCTATAAATATTGCCAGAACTAAAGAACTCAGATAAGAGGCGCACAGCACATAGAAAATGTAAGCAAACTGAAATGAATGCATAATTAATTGAAAAATTTGAAAGACATTGTGAAATCTTAAACTTACCATTGTACCCGTTCCGAAGAAGATGGGCTCACGAACCGTAGCCAGTGCCACACGTGCCACAACAAGGTGCACTATAAAGGCACCATAAGTAAGGCGACCCAAAATGCGGAAAATGGGCAGGCAAGCAAATTTGCGTAGGATCCCTAAAACATAAAAAAAAGAAGAAATTAGAGTTTAATTCACTATGATTATGACAGCTGTACTTACATCCAACCTTTGAGGCCATGCCCACAACAAATATGCCCAAACCAAAGCCCCACAAGTTGCGCTGCACGGCCGCATAGATGGCGCCCCAAAAGCATGGCGTCTCCGCATAATAATGCTGATAAATCGGATGCGCCGTAAAAAGCCATAAAACGCCAACTGGTATCAATGCAAACCACAATAACTGAAAGCTGCGCAACTCTCGCAATTTATACTGCTTAAGGGATAACTGATCGTAGGCAATGGCAGCCAGAACACCACAGAAATAGGCACCAAAATTCATTTGAAAGGATGTATAAAACTCGGTGAACTGGCGATCACCAATAAACGAATCCTTTTGGGTTCTAGAAAATTAACATATAAGCAACTTAATACAGAGTTAAGAATTTAATACTTACTGCGGCGTTGGCAAAAATATGGGATAATAGTCCAATGCATATGTCAATACTGCAGGCAACAATATAAAGAAGCCCAGCACAAGAGCATATAGCTGCTTGCTCCAGCGTCCAAAGCGATGTCCCAGCATCAGCACAATCAAGCTAAAAGCAAAAGATTGCGTATCCGCCGCTAAGTACCAGCCCTGAAGCAGGCACTGCAAGAAACATATTTTTTAGTATAATTAATTCCTGGTAAATTTCCCATTTTCACTCACCCGCTCATCGGTGCGCACAAAATTGTTAATGAACAACAAATTGGTCCACCAGTTCTTGCGGCAAGTCAACTGTTCCCGTTCGTATACGTGACGCCAAAGCGGACCGCCAGCATTCTCAAAGTACACACCGCTAAGCAGCACAACAAAGCCATAAGGCACTGTGAGACGCACATAGCGGAATACATTGAACTTGACAAAGAGACCAGCATACTTGGCCAAGCTCCATTTCTCAGTCTTGTGATCATCCACGGATCGAGTTACTGCCAACCAATTGATGGTAAGCAATAGACCACTAATCACAAAGAACGTCACTGTTATGAGTGATCCAGACATGAGCAGCGTGCCAGCAGTTGTATGCAGCATTCGCTCTGGATCCTGCGGATTGCTAATGGCGCCCTCATAAATCACCCAATTGGTGTGCGCAAAGATGACCAGAAACATGGCAAAGAACTTGAAACAATCGAGAAAACGTAACTCGCGTCCGATCTTGCCATTTGGCTCCTGATTCAAACGATACCAATTCCTAGCTATACTAAAAGTCAAAAGCAAGCGCGTGATCAGGCTGCGTGGCGGTGTCTTGTAATGATCGCGTTCCTTAAGCATTTTGTCATGTCTACGACGTTTCAAATGCAAATCAATAAGACTGCTCGCGCAGGACAACAGGATCAAAGCACAGACCACAACATAGAACAACACATTCCAGGCATCATCTGTAACAAAAATGTGATGATCGTTGCCATCAAATGACACATGTTTTGCTTAGTAGCTCACCTTCTTCGATAACCTTGCCGGCTGTCAGCGACGTATCACAATACTCGATCACACTCTTCGCTTGGACACCATAGTTGCGCTGCTGCAAGCGCCAGTTAATGCACGCATTGGTCAGTTTGTTGTACTGTGTCCGATGGCTTGCCTCCATGGCAAACAGTTCCAGATACACGTTTACCTGTGTGTGCAGGCGACCAAAAATCACAAATGTTAATCAAATTGTCATTAAATTGAGCATTAAATATCATAGCCTTGGCCTTGAAAGAAATGCATATTGCTCCAATTTGCATCTGTTTTAGGTTTTTATGTGGATGAACCGCCATGGTATTCAAATGAAACGTGCATCTTTTGTGTTGACTGCAGCTACAACTAGTAGACATCAGTCAATCAGTGGGTTTTCCTGCTGCTGCGATCGCATCTTTTATGTATGCAGCAGACCCACCTAAATGATGCCCCAAACTTTTGATAAGATTGAAAAAACAGCTCTAGTTTGATTTTAAGCATATTGAAGAGCAAACAGCTTGTTCGGCTAAGCCAAAGCTAAGACTAAGTTTGAGTTGAATAAACTGTGGATCGCGAGCTTTTGTGTTGATACAATGGGGTAGTTTAACTATTTGAAACGGTTTGTTATCTATGGCAAAATCATAACTTTACTAAAAAGGTTATTTTATTGCTTTTAAAGAAAACATTTTAAAATTAATTTTGATTAAATAATTGCAAATTCATCTAAATAATTCTCTTCGAAATTAAGAGTAAAAGAAAGAGTAAACGTCGTTGTGGTCAATATCGAAGTTTTATCTAGTTTGTTTGTTGTTTGATATTTTCTGTACGCTTTCGGGCTTTTATTGTTGTTAGTTTGAACATTTTACATTTCATTCAACACTTTATTTTCTGTTCGTTTCGTTATTTTTTTTTGTTGAGTTTGTTGTTGTGTGTTTGGATGTTTATCATTTTATTGGTAGCTGTGAGAGATTTTGAAATCTTTGTTTTTCTTAAAAAGGTGCAACCAGGCGGCGGCGGCGGTTGGGCAAAGGCGTAAAATTAAATTAAATTGTGTGTGATCTTTAAAATGCATTGAAAAGCGAGTTTCCAAAAGCTTGAATTCATTTTCCATAAGCTTGTGTTAATTCAATTCAAGCTATGCGACTGATAAAATATCATTGAACCATTCAAATTGGCGGACTGCTGCTTATTTGTATGTTGTTAATAATTACTAGAAACTGATGATCATCAGATAATGATGATGATTCATTGCCAAGAAGCAAAGATGTTAAGTGATATCTTACCTTGGCATTGTCTGTAAGAATGCCCGCCTGCAACTGTTCCATATCGTTTGCATCCAGTTCAGCCAATTGCTCCTCACACTTGTGCAAACAGAGACCAAAGTTCAGCTGGCGATGATCGAAGTGATGTCGATCATACTTGGAGATCTCCTGGATGGCACGCCAAGCGGCCGTTGAGTTATCCGGCTGAACCTCGGCGCGCACAAAGCAATAGGTGGCTGTGCTGCCACCCAATTCCTGCAGGCATCGGTCGTAGTCATCAAAGTCATAAAGCTGTGGCATCTCATAGTACTGCGTCACTGTGGATGGTTACAAATGCACAGATCATTAAGGAAGTTGGTGGCATGATTCAGCGAACTGAAAACTAGTTTCGATGCAATAAAATCCCCACATATCAGTCGAGAACATGCAACATTAACTAACTAAATCTGTTCGTGTGATCGGCCAAGTGAAAGGGAACTCGTTTTCCTGCCAGACTTGCGGCTAAGTAATAAAAAAAGACTTAGGACACAAGCTTGAACTTGAATTTTAGGTCCTTAACCCCTTTACGTTTGAGAAAATTCTAGAACGCTAGCAGTTACATTTATGTTTAGTATATGCTAACAAGCTAAGAAGCAAATAACAATGATCTTAAACTTTAGTTAAGCCTTTCTCATCCAAAAGAAATTTATTCACACCTTTAAAATTGAACTCAAATTACAATTCCTTGAACTTTGCCGGATTTAACGCTCATTGCAAAGAAATGAGTTTAATTCACACATTCAGAAGTCTGAGGTGCTTAACATATTTGAAATCAATAACATGGCCTTTTATTTGTTTTTCCCTCGTCAAATTGATATGTAAATAGTGCATTGTCATTATGTTCCTGTGGGTTGGGGGAACTTTACGTTTTGCTTAAGTGACGAGTGCCAAAATACGAAAGTGGATGAATCATAAACTATTTAATGCGATCTTCTTGGGTTATTTTCATTCAAAACAAGTCGAGCAAAACAAAAGAACTAAAACTTCTCGCCTCTTTATTTAAATGTGATAATTATTAAGAACTCAAAATTCTGGCGTAAACAATCATTTTGGGTAATAAACCATTCTGAAGTGGAATGTTTTTGTTGTTGATTATTAACTTTTTAGCATGTATGACAATTAAAATCGCAAATCGCTTTGGAGCATTTCTGGTACAGATTTGTCAAATCATTGTTTATTGTCATAAATCAATCATTGTCACTGTGTAAAAATCATGAAAGGCCCTTAAAGATGCATTTTGATTATCCACTTCGTGGAACATTATTTAATTACACATTTCCTTCTTTCTTTAAATTAAATATTAACATACTCTGTTTGTTCTGTGAAATGGGCTTAAACTGTGTCTGGCTAATACTTTTAAAAACAAAAAATGTTTTTATTATTTATAATAATATGACAAATAATTATTAGCATTCCTTAAAAGGTTTTGCTAAAAATGTTTTTATCGCAATTTAATTTAAATTTATAGAACTGTAAACAGACTATGATGGTAAAGGGAATTATCCATAAATGGAAAACCCATTTATGGTCAGCTTTTAAAAAGTTGTAAGAACTGCGTCAATGAATTTTAGGCCCTTAAAAAATCCCAAGCAACACGCATTTAAATTTAAAGAACTAACACGTGCTAATCTATTCTTGTATACTAACTTACATAAAAATATTAACATGCTTTTGTTTTGTTTAGTTTATGTAAGCAAAAAATGCTTTTAAAAAGGGTTTTTATGATCGAATAGATAAGCAATTAAAAGTAAAAGCTATAGATACATATGTGCGGCAAGTCTTTAAACTTGATTTGCAATCAATCACAGATACAAAAGAACTTTTATGGCAGTTATACAATCTGTCGTAAATGCTTAACTTATTGCATTGCAATTAGAATTATTTAATGGTTACATTTAAATGCGGATCGCATACAGGCGCTTAACGAAATATATTCAAGCACCTTTAATAACATTTAAGCGGATTACTTACTGTTCATCTCAAAGCATTGCACGCCCGCAAGAAGAATGCTGAGCGATAAAAACAAATTTAGCGTCCACATGTTTGGCTGCATCTCTGCCCGATAACAACTTAATTGTATTTGCTGCACTTTTCGACAAATATATATATCTATATGCGGTGAGAAACACTTTAAAACTTGCGACACGCCGCCGAAAAAAAAATGTCTCGCCGCTGGCCAAGTTAAAGTTTCGACAACGACAACCTGAGCATTAAACAAAAGCCGCTTCAATGCCAACTGTTTGGAAATTGCGCTCTGCTTTCAATACGCTTTTCCACCAATCGATGGAAACCGTCAACTGTAAAGCAAATCGTATCTTATCGAACCGCACCGAACTGAACCAAAATGTGAACCGTGCACGCCAACGTGCGAGCCGAGAATGAAAATACGAAATTGATAAATTCAAATGAAAGGTGCGTGTAAGCGTTGTGTGCGCTTGTTGTGTTTGGGTATCGACAACAACCCGACTGGCCAGTCCAGCATCTGTGTAATATTAATGCTCATTAAGCGATTTCTTGTCTGATGCATGTTTCAAAACTCATCCGCTACTCCAATGCGTTGGAACATGTTCGATGTTCGCCCACATGCACTTGAACTGAAAATTTCGTTTTTATTTTTTCGATCCCTAACTATCAATAAGCCATATATGGTGCAAAGCAGTAGTTACCATCAAATGTTCTGACATCCCAAATTTGTTTACAGCTTGCCAAAAACAAATTAACGTGGCACGCATATGCGTAGAACATTACAGAAATGTGTAAACAATCCAAAAAGAAAAACAGGTTGAGTTTTTGATGTCATAGTTTAGCCTCCAGCTGGAGAAGTTTAATTATTATGAAGAATAAACAGTTAAGGCGTCATAAAATATGAATATGGCACATGCAGCTAATATAATTAAAACAAATAAATTGAAAAATCTAGCAAATCGAAAGACTTAGACAACGAACTAATAATTATCTTTCTTTTAGACAGCTGCTTGGCCTGATAAGCCTGGCGGAGGCACGTGCTCGATTGGATCTGTCCAGTGTTGTGACGTCGCTGCACGTGCGCGATGTTATTGCTGTGCTAACGGAGAGCATGGCACAAACACGTCTGGGCGCAGGTCAAACAGCAGCTCCCGTTAGCAGTGCCGGCAAGAGTTCACAGTTACAGAGCTTCTTGCGAATGGTGCAGCTAAAGTCAGCTGCGATGGGGCGGCGCATCTTTGAGTTCGAGGAACTCAAGGAGATGGGCACGCGAGCGGGCATCATGACTGGCATTACAAAGCTGGTTGAGATTGCCAACATGGGCGGCTATATACTTAAGAAGGGCGCAAACATGTATGAAGTGGTACCCGACTGAGCAAATTGCTATGCAAATATTTGGACAATGTTGTTAAACAACACATTAAGTATTGTTAAGTTTTTCAATTGTCTAGAGCTAAGTTTGAATTTAAGTTCCTTATTTAATTTCGATCAATTTACTAAATAAATATTTATCTAACGTTCACTTAAACAACAATTAGGCGTATTGAATTTAATTTAACTTTGCATTTGGTTCTGACTGTCAAAAAATACTTAGAACAAAACTTGGGAACCGGAATAAATTGGTTTTTATAAACATCGTGCCTCGAAACTGGATATTAAAGGTATTTGAAGTATTTATAGCTATTGCATTTTAACCAAAAATAAGTAACAATTTGGCTTTAAGCACCAAAGATCTTTGTACTATTTAAACCTTTTGTTTTTCGGCGCGAAGGTGGGCGGGGTCCCGTGTGAAATTTGCATATTTTGTTTCTTTTGTATGTTGCATAATACGGACAGACAAAAACCATAAAAAATATAAATAACATTCTCATGTCATGAGTTCCCAGCACCAAGTACCCAGGCGAAAGTCAATTCAATTTGGTCGCGCGCTCGTTTTTGATTGGTTGCAAGAATAAAATTGAATTTGTAATATAAAATAAAAATATGTTGAATTTATTTATTTATTTATTATTATTTGAAAGGAGAAAACACTTTTGTGTTCAACGCGCTTGGCCAAATTATGTTCTTATCAACCAAAAAAAAAACACATTTAAAACCGAACAACGAAAATCGAAAGTCGCGCGATCGTTTTTAATTTCAATTCAATTTGGCAAAAGTGATTTTCGATTTTCGATTTATATGAAAAAAAAAAAAAAGTCTTGTAATTTTATTTAGAATTTTTCTGCATTCTCAATTTTTTTTTTTTTTTTTGACATTTTTGGCGTTTTTTAATTTAAAAAATTTAATTAATTTATTAAAGGTAGAATTATTTGGGCATGAATTTTTTGTTATACCTCAAAAGTCTTGTAATTTTATTTAGAATTTTTCTGCATTCTCAACTTTTTTTTTTTTTTTTTCGATTTTTTTGCCGGAGTTTTTTTTACCATCGCCATCTAGCGCCGGGTGTCAGCGAAATTCACAGGGGAAAGTCGCGCGCGCGTTTTTGATTGGTTGTTGGTTTTTTCTTCTTCTTCATTCTGCCGCGTTTGGCTGTTGGTTGCTGATTGCTACGTTCGAAGTGCAACTCCATCTGCTTGGTTTTTTTTGCAAAAACTGCTTGCAAGCAGAATTACATTCATTTTTTTGGAAAAACTGCTTGCTGGTAAGCAGAATTCGCCGCCAATGGCCGGAAGATGGCCAAATTATGTTCTTATCAACCAAAAAAAAACACATTTAAAACCGAACAACGAAAATCGCGCGCTCGTTTTTGATTTCAATTCAATTTGGTCGCGCGCTCGTTTTTGATTGGTTGTTGGTTGGTTTTTCCTCTTCTTTTTCTGCTATTCTGCCGCGTTTGGCTGTTGGTTGCTGTCTACACTACGTTTGAAGTGCAACTCCAGTGCATTAACTAGCGTTTTTTTGGAAAAACTGCTTGCTGGTAAGCAGAATTCGCCGCCAATGGCCGACAGATGGCGATGGTAAAAAAAACTCCGCCAAAAATGTCAAAAAAAAAAAAAAAGTTGAGTATGCAGAAAAATTCTAAATAAAATTACAAGACTTTTTTTTTTTTTTCATATAAATCGAAAATCGAAAATCACTTTTGACGGATTTATGGCCAAATTGCGAACATTTTTTGTATTTTTAAAAAATATAAATAAACCATTCTCATGTCTTTCGAGGCTGCAAATAAAGCATACTTTTAGGCATTTTCTAAAAATATGCTCTTCTACATATCAAATGATGCGCAGAATTAAGCACCAAAGATCTTTGTACTATATAAACGCCATCTAGTGTCATGTAGCTCTAACATATTTTGGCTTGGGTCATTAAAACGCTGCATACTTTTAGGAAGCACCAGTTAAATGTTCTGCTCTTCTTCTTTCTCCCTACTAATGTGGTTGTTGTAAATTTGTAATTTCTTCTTTCTCCTTCCTATGTGGTTGTTGTATGTCCGGGGTAACGACATAAGATCGACGACATAAGTTCGCCAGTACAATTTTTCGGCGGTCTTATGTCGTTTTTTTCTCGGCGAACTTATGTCGTTTCATAACGACATAAGATCGCGCGAACTTATGTCGTTTCAAAGCGACATAAGTTCGCCGTCGGCGATCTTATGTCGTTTTTTTCTCGGCGAACTTATGTCGTTTTGAAACGACATAAGTTCGCGCGATATTATGACGTGTTGAAAACGGCGAGATAGTGTGATCTGCTCCGGAACATAGCAAACAGTGCCTTAGCAGTGGCGTGAGCCACTGCTTTTACGGCGTTTTCTTCTCGGCGAACTTATGTCGTTTCAAAACGACATAAGATCGCGCGAACTTATGTCGTTTCAAAGCGACATAAGTTCGCCGTCGGCGATCTTATGTCGTTTTTTTCTCGGCGAACTTATGTCGTTTCAAAACGACATAAGATCGCGCGAGCTTATGTCGTTTTGAAAACGGCGATCTTATGTCGTCGATCTTATGTCGCTATGCCGTATGTCCGTCTAAATTCCGTCCGATTTTGTCCGATTTTTTGTGGCATTTTTGCCGGTTTAATCAAAGTAAGAGCATCTTTTAGGCTGAAACTTTATGTTGCTTTTTCGCAATTGTTGTAACTTTACCAGTTGTTGTTGTTTTGTCTGTCCGTTGTTGTTGTTGTTTCCTTTTTTGCCTTTGGAAGAATGCCGCTGCGATGCAAAAGAGCGGTATATTGCCGATATGGCTCTATGGAGTGCAGATTTGGGGAATAGCAGCCAAGTCCAATTATAAACGTGTACAAGTTTTGCAGAATCGCGTACTTAGGACAAATAACCAACTGTCCCTGGTACGTACGTGGTTCCACACTCCACAAGGACCTCAATCTGCATACAGTTGAAGAGCAGATTGGAAGGCACACAAGCAGATACAGCGAAAGGTTGCTAAGACACCGCAGCCTGCTTGCTAGAAGACTACTCCCTGCCCGACCTTTAAGGCGATTTAAACGGCAAGGTTTTGCCAAGACGCTTGGGCGTCAATAAGATGAAATGTATTTAAAATCCTCATACTAAGTTATGGGGTTTTGCTTTTATGTTACATTGCCACCTATGTGTTGTTAAGGTACTTATCATGATAGTACAGGGTTCTTCACTTAATAAATATATATATATAAAAAAAAAAAAACTCAAAGCCAAAAAACCCTTATTTTAAATCAAATTGTGTAATTTTTATTTTTAAATCCTTTTGAATAAAACAATTAACAATAAAGTCTTTAGAAACAATACTAATGTCATTTGGTTTCAATTAATACTTTATTCATTTTGTATTCATAAAATTACATAGAATGTGTCATGCTAATTTTTGTAATACATTATCAAATATAAATATATATATTATCGTTATGCTAAATGTTTAAAATCAAACTCATAAAATGTCTTTGTCCTTGCTTAATTTTTATAATTCCTCAAATATAAAGAGAATTCGACTACGCTGTTGTTTTTGTTGGTTTTCTGCTTGAATTTAATGTTTTCTATTAGTTTTCGGTACGTGTGAGGCTTTAGTAACTATGGTATCTTTTGTGTATGTATCGTATATCAAAGATTCGTTTACGTTTTATAAAGTACAATACACTACTTAGCCTAAATGGATTAGTTTTTGATTTTGTATTAGAGCTATCTTTTACCGTGCCTTGAAGAACTATGTACAAAAATACATGCTAATGTGTCGGTTATTGGGATTTTGCGTAGAAATGTACTTCAATATTTGGCTTAACTTTTTGCTATCCAACACGTTTGTTAAAATTCTTAATCTATTTCCAAGTGTCTTCCTTTAATTGAGATAATATTAATAATGTGTTCATAATGCCATCAATTTTGCTAAATAAGCATACATTATTTCTTGTTTTGCAATTATTTTAAGCTAATCAGTCTAAATAAATTAAATAGAAGGCAACAAAAATGTAACATTTCTGGCTAAAAACAAACAAATATTTTGCTAATTCGCTTGCTTAATATTTGCTGCTAAATAATTATGTGCTATAAGTATAATCTTTAAGCTCTACAAATTTAGCTAAGTTAAAACAGGCAAGGTTATTCCAAAAAATATAATAATAAAAAAAAAAATTAATTTAGATGTTGCCAGTTGGTCTTAAATAATTTTTCAATAATGTAAAAAATCCATTTGTTAACAAAAGTTAAAAATTCATTGATAAGGTATTTGTTTAAACAATATTGCACAAAGTGTGATCCGTAATGTTTTTTCAGTGTAGTTGCTTTAACGGAATGCTATTGGGCAGTTAAATGGTCTATCGCACATACAATATGAAATAGTTTTGGTTTTAAATGTGTATGTTTTCTCACTAAGCTATGGGCTTTGTACTTAAAAATGTGTTGTTAGTGAAAACAGAGAGTTGGGTAAATAAAGCTTAACATCCACTTTTTCGTACTTAAAAACTAAATAGAGTCCTAACTAAAACGTTAATAAATAATATAAATACATAACTACTTTCGATTTAGTTACAAATGAGATACAACGCGAACTTAAAGTCTACTTCGACTACTGGCTATCCCGGCGGCTTTTACAGTTCACCGCTAAAGGTGAGATTCAAGGTGCGCAGCTCCATGGGCTCCAACGTGATCTGTGCCAATGATCGTAAGGTCTGCGTTTGCATATGCTTTGGCAGGCCCGTCAGGCTTGTCGCCTCAATGGTTTGAAGACGCAGCTCACCAAAGCGTACGTTGCCAAGGCCATTGCCCATCAGCGGACAAAGGCTGCTCATGTCCAGTTGCTGTGAACTGATACTGCAATCGTAGCCCTGTCGATGCAGCACTAACAGCGCCGATGCGGACGGAAACAGCTGCAGCTGTGGTTCGGACAGCGTGCGCAACGTTGTCAAATGCACATCACAAGGCAGCGCTCCGTGTGGCAGGAGACGCACTAGCGACTTTAATGGAGCCTGCGGCTGCTCAAAGTTGCTCAAAAAGTAAAGATTCGGCGGGTAGCGTAGCCCATTGGCCAATTGTTGGGCCTGCAAGCTGAGCACCTTATAGCTGGGTGGATTGTCCACCTGTTGGCCAGACGGCATGTCCTCCACCAGCAGCCAGAACTTGTGTCGCGTCAAGCGGCTGTCGACAACACCTTCGCCCATGCCGCGATAATCATCGTATAAAGTGCGACGATCCAACATAACCTCCAGCTGGCCGGGCTCATAGCTGGCGGCGCCTTGGGCATGTGTGGTGAGTAGTGTCAAGCGCAGGCGCGCATCCTGCATAAATGCAGCGGATGTAATGGGAAAATAGTTGCCCTCAATGCCAATTGCGGGCACCTTGATGCGTCTGTTTTGGTAAAGATAAAAGTCGTTTAAGTTGTATTTAAATTAATTCTATATAAAAATACTTACTGATGAAATTGAAAACCATTTTGATCTGTATAGAAAACGGGCAGCTCGGGCACTATAGTGTCCGTTGGTTCCTTAAGCGGATCACGCTGCATCGGCGCCGGTGCAATGTTATCAATGTTCGTCACCAGCCGCATAAAGAGCTCTGTTTCCCGATTCTTTGGCGGCGGCTCAAAGTCAATGTCATTCTCAATATATATGGCAGCATCTAAGTGACTGTGCGTATTAAAAATTCGCACCGTATGCGCCATGAATGGACCATATATAACTGTGACATCGCTGGCAATCGGACCGGACGTTATAATAATGCGTACATCCTCATATTGTTCCAGTACATCACGCTCTGCCTCACTTTGCTCGGGATCCGTTTTGAACAAATAAGCACCAGAATGGAACTGTGCACTGCGATAGGCAGCAAATTTAATGGCGCATTGCATTGGTAACAACAATTTCTGTTGCTTGTTCTTCCTGGTGATGGTCTTAAGGAAACCACTCTTCTCATCAAACAGCAATCGCATGTTTTGATTCTCCAATTGAATGTCACCTAAGAAAGGAAAATTAATATTAATATATTGTTAATGGTAACTGAAGGTTTCAACTTACCCGCTGGTTTCGCTTTCGCCTCGAAGACCACCTCATTGGCTGGACTGGCAGTGCTTGTACCCGGTTCCGCTGTATTTGCCTTCTCCGTGCAGTCATCACAGTAAATGGTGGCTATGTTCCGCTTAAAGTTAAACTCATCCACCTGAACGCGATAGGTGGTCAGTGAGAGCGGTTCCAGTTCGGCCACAAACATGACCTCATATTGTCGCGTCGAGGTGCGAATGCGTCCAGCGCCACCGGTACTTGCCTGCGGCAAAGCATTAAAGCCCAGATCGTAGACATCAGTGATGTTCCACACGGGATTGATTTGGATGTGCTTGAGCTCAATGCCCTTCTCATTGTAGATGCGCACATTGGGCTGTTGGACGCGCAGTGTGACAATCTCAATACGTTTCTGGGTGAGAGCATTGTAGAGCACAAAGCTTGCCTCGGCATTTTTGGATAACGGCACCGCAGACTCTTCACCTGCCTCAGCTGTAAGCGTGCTGCTGCCTTCATCGCTGCTTCCTGCTGGATACGATAGCGTAATGGGCATCTTGCGTGGCAGTTTACTAAAGTTATCCCGTTCGAACTCGCTGAGCAAAAATCCGTGCTCATGTGAGCTACCATTCTTAAGCAATAGCTCCATGCACGACTCCTGCATTTTGACCATATTCTGGGTGCTATCAAACAGACGCATTGCATAGTCGCGCATCACTGCTGCCTTGGAGGTGCCCGTGATGGCATCGTGATGCTGAAACAGACCCAGATTGCGCCTGGCATGTATGATCTGTTCGTAGTTCTTCTCATAGATCTTGATGGCATCCTCGTGTCGCGCTTGACGCGCTGTATTATAGGCGATCGTAAAGAGTATCTCGGCAGCGCGTAGATTATGCTCCAGCTCAGCGCTGAGCAGCTTGTAGAAGGGCCTGGTCGTAAAGTAGCCCGACCAGTAGGCGGGTCTGCCCTCCGAAAAGATATCGGAGTAGACAAAGAAGTCACCCTTGAAGCTAGGGAAGGATTTCTCGCCCATGCGCTCCTTGATGGCTGCAAAGTAATCACTGGGCGTTCCAAATCGTATATCCACATTGTACAGTCGCTTGTTGGCCATAATGTGACTGATGAGTTTCTTGTAGTTGGTGTACTGTTGATCCACTTCACGTTCTTTGTTGTAGCGGAAATCATCGCCGACCGGAATGAGCGCCACATTGTGCGGAAAGAGCGATGCAGTGCGTGCATATTGATCCAAGAGCAGTTGTGCCTTCTCCTCCACATTCTCGTCCGTTACGAATTGGGCCTTTAGCGAGTACTCTGTATATTCTCCGGGTATTTTGCGAAAATCAAAATTAAGACATATCGAGGGATGCGGTCCACAGGAACCCTTTATCGAGTAGATATCGAAGGGCATATTGTGCGTTAGAAGTTTGCCTTGATCCTTTGGGGAACGCCAGTAGGGTGTCCATATAAAATCACCCGTTTGCTGACGCGCAAACCACTCTTTCCAGGCATAGTGAATACGTTGTATGATGGCGCCCTCAAATTGAGCACCGGATAGCAAATAGGGAACAGTGCTGCCATGTCCAAAGGGATCAATGGACCAGCCCACTTTGGGCGTGACATTCAAGTTGTTCTTGAGCCATTGATGACCCTCGATAAGCTGATCCAGCATGGGATATATGTGAACATTGGCCTCATCTGTCATAACCCAACCGCCCGTTGTGATCTCAATGCGACCGGAGTTGACCAGACGCTTGAGTGCACGCTGCTTTGTGGGATGCGCCTGATCCCACCAGAGTTGCAGAAAACTAATCTCTGACCAGATGAATGTCATGTCCTTGTACTCTTGCATTTTGGTCACCAGCAGATTGAGAATCTGCCTGGAATCCGATTGGAAGTAGTTGAAGAATGTCTTTAGCCAGCCAGGATCGTTGTGCGAATGAGGCACCACTATGACCTTTAAAGGCGGTCGTTGTTTATCCTTCTTCTGTGTCTCATAGCGCTCCTCAAAGCCACGATCCCAATACTCCTTCGAGCGCATCCATTCGGGCTGTGTAAGGAAATGAGAAAAATAAAAGTGAGTCGAAGTTTAAAGTGGAAAAAATGTAAATTCTTACCTGAAAATCAAATCTGCTGTGCTCCTCGGTCGCTGTGATGTTTGTTCTGCTTTGGAGCAGCACGTAGCACTTGTCGCCCCAGTGGACATTTCTCTGCGTCTCTGTATCCAATTGCTGCTGCTGCTCCAGCTGCGTGCTGGCATGATGTGATTTCTGTGGCAATTGTTGCAGCTGCTGTTGCTGCTGCTGCTGTTGATGGGAGGCGCTGCTGCCACCACCCACTATAAAGCTATTCAGGGCCGCCGCAGACGGCGCCTGGTTGCGACTCATAGACACAGACAGGCCAACCGCACTGGCATCCTGTATGTGGCCCGGATTGGGCTGGCCAATTGAGATATAGTAGAGGCAGAGCAATATGGTTACAAATGCTGACAAGAGGCCAATGCAGCGCGCCGAGCCGCGTCGAAAGAGCTTAAAGGACATGTCTTCAACTCTTCCTACTCCTACTCCTCCTCCCTCAGCTGTGGTTAAGTCCGACTGTCGCAATCCTTGTTGCCGTTGCTCCTTTGCTGCTGCTGCTTTGCTTTGCTCTGCTGCTTGTCTGTCTCTCAATGGATATCTTTGGGGAATGCTGAGTGTGTATGTGGTTACAAACTCTGCACTACATCTGCAATACAACATCATCACGATATAATCATCATTAGTCAAATGCGCAACAAAAGCCACAGAATTTAAATATATGGGTTTGAACAACTGGGAAATGTCCGGGTGTGTTTAATGTTTAAATATTGGTTTAATACGATAAGTATTGGTAAATGTTTCTAATAAAACTATCTATGTACATCTGTCTTAAATTGGTTAATTATCAATATGTTTCTCATTTAAATCATAATGCTAATACATTACTATGAATAGTTTAAACATCCTTATTCACAGGATTCAGCTTGTCAGCTCATTGTTCTGTTCAGCTACAGCTGTTGTGTAACCAAATACTATGAAATGATTGTATAATTCCTGGAACAAAAGCAATGTCCGGATTTCAGTAGCTGTTGTTCATAAATTTAAGATGTTACCGCGTCCCCCCGCCCGCGCCTTTGTGCCATTTGACCGCCTTCTGCGTTCTCTGTTTCAGAACGTCGAATTCAAGTGCTGTAATATTTCACAACAGTTTGCATATTTTATGCACACAATAAGCGAGCGAGAGAGAGCTGACGAGCAAGGATATGGACAAGAGGAAAGGGGCTGCCTTCTGGCTGCCTTGCTGCCTGCGAAAATTTAATTAAGGCACATCCCAAAAATGCTTTGCATGTCTGCCACGAATATTGTGCATACATGTGGCATACACACACACACATATTCACACCCACACACACACACTTATAGCTGGCGTTTTTGAGGCTTGCTTGAGCGTTTATGTGGCATAAATGTGTAAAAGCTTTAAATATCATCATTTCGCTTATAATTCTAATCGAAAATTTGCATTAAATAAGCTGGAAATAGTTTTGCCGCCAAAGTGTGAGTAATTGCTTAATTATTGGGAAAACCCGTTATACCAAACATGATAATAACAGTCAAACTGAACGAGAGAACGGTAGAATGAGAGAAAACCACTTTTAAATTTCTGCTAACTAATGCATTTAATTATTGCACGCTTGTGGGCGATTATTTAAAATTTTAGCGTGCAATTATTATATTCCGTTGCAATTGGAATTTGTATTTCTAGTTGTGTTTTGCATTAGTTTCGTTTGTTAATGACTCATATCTATGCTGATTTTACGTTTAAAATGATACTCATTTCATAAAATTGTTAAAAAAAAAAAACTGAAACTCCAATATGGAAATATCCGACCTCAAAGTCGATTTTTGCTTAAAAATTGTTGACATGAAAATTGAGTAAAACTTACGATTCTTGATTTATATGCATTTTTATTTAAGAGTTTTATACAAAGCTTCTAAGGTATTTTATTTTATTTATTTATTTTATTTTATTGAAAATCGGATGAGTTTTGACAAAGTTATGGCAATCGAAAGTTCTATCTAACTTTCAAGTCGATTTCTGGTCACAAAAATTTGACATGAAAATTTTTAAAAAAATAAAGCTCCTAGATTTAAATGCAGTATTAATTTAGAGCGTAAAGCAAAATTTAGATCTACTACATTTAAAAATCGGGCTAATATTAACGAAGTTATGGCAATCGAAAGTATGTCCTAGTCTGGACTTCTCTAGTAAAGGTTTTCAGCTTATCTTTTAAAAGATTTGCAATTTGCAATAAATTATATCTGCATTTTAAGAAATTTAAAACTTAATGAGTTTTTTTTTAGGGTCACTTCACATTACAAGGCATTACATATTTATCTCTTGATGTAATATAAATGCACTTAATTACAGCTCATAATTTACAGCATTTATTTCAACTGAATAAAGTATATTAATTCTTTATGCACACACTAAAATTACTGCTCGTGTCAGCTGTTAAAAGTGCTGCAAAAAACGCATGGTGAAAAGTCAAGAAAGTCATGGCAAGCAAATTACTTTGCCCTCGTCGAAACTAACGAACTAAAAATAGAAAAAAAAGTTGCATATTCAAAAACCCAAAACTTAATCAAAAACTCTTTATACATATACATATATACACACGAACACGTAGGCAAAAAGTTTATGATAACTTTACATGGTTTGGTCCCAAATTTGCTGAAAAAGTGCGGGTGTGCACACAGTGCGTATGTGTGTTATGCATACATGAAAATGCATTAAGCATACGCTATGCGAAACAATTTTCAAATCATAATTTAATAGTAGCCTTCCGAAAGGGAGACAAAGAGAGAGAGAGCGAAAGAAAGAGACAGACAGAGAAAGAGATAGAATAATGTGTGAAAGCTAAATTTGAATTGCATTTAATTTAATCTAAGCGGAAAGCCAAGAGCTAAAGTGTCACCTGAAACTGCAATTCATCTACCCCAAAGCCTCACCGCGACCAATGTTTCAATTAGTCGCACACACACACGCACACACAAATCACACACCATGCACTAGCAGCATCAGCCCCTCGCACATGCTAATCAGCGGCCATTAAGTGACATTTGCTTTACCATGTCACTCTTTTCCCACTCGCCCGGCACCTGTCTCTTGGATAATATGGAAATGTGTGCTGGCGGCCCCCCTCGACACTTTCAGCAGTTAACTTAAACGTTACCCAGCCAGCACCTTACCTAGAACTCTGCCTGTCACACAATGTGTGAAGCACATATTACGAAAAAACGCGACAGAAGAAGAGTGTGTTAAACTCTTGCTTAAGCTCATTAGCAGTGCAGCTTGCAAGCTGCATGGGGTTAAACTGAAACTGGAACTAAAAAAGCGAAAAAAAGCAGCGCGTGCTACTCTCTTGAGCTGCGAATATGTTTTTTTTTCTCTTCTTGTGACATCTTAACGTTTTTAAAGACATACTTTGTTGTTGGAGATGGGTTTCACCCATTGGCAGCGAAAACATTTGTCAAGTGCCCCTCAAGCGCCTTTCAATTGACATTGAAAAATATCATTCGCATTCATAACTTTTTGAAGTTGAAGTAGAAAAAAAACAAACAAAAATTGTGAAATAATTTAAGTGGTTTCTCAAATCAAAAACGAAAGAAAAGCGAGAAAAAAAAAGAAGAGAAATGTTGAAAGCTAAAGTTGAAGTATGTGCTTCAATGCAGTTCATTTGGGATTTATAGTTTAAGTGGGTTGATATTTTCATTCATATTTTCTTTCATCTTTTTTTCCTGGCTGCAAAACTGTTTTTATCGTTTCAGCTTTGCCTTGCTTACTCCAAGGGGAATATACTTCCTTTTTTTGTTTTTATACAATAAATGTATTTATTGTGGGTGTATTTAAGCATAAAAAAAGAGTTTTTGTTCAACGTTCTAAAGCATAAAATGTAAATACAACTTAAAGTTATCATTTCTGAGAGACTTCCGTATTTGGGCACTCGCTTATCTTTTTAAAAACTTACTACGCACAATTCCTATCTTCATATATTAGGCAGCTCAGCAGTTTTCAAAGTAATGATGAAATTTTTGATTAGAATGATTTGACTTTCAAGCTAAAAGCTTTCGCTAAAACTTTTTAGTTGATGATTTGCAATAGTTTCCGTTGTATACCATGAGTTTTTAATTTTCTAACTGCAAAACTTAATCGTTTCCGTCTTAGAGTATGCAAAACTTTTGGATGATAGGCAAATAATACAGCTCGTAAGTTGCCAGCTCCGTTTCAATGCAACTGTCTAAAAAAAAGTTTATTTTCCAAATCGAACCTCACTATTGGTTGAAATTCCAACCGACTTATTAGTTGCTCGGCAAAACTTTTTTGCCAAATTTGATTTCATCGCAAATTGCTCTGGCCATAGCCAAGGGACAGACAGTTGCTTTCTGTCTAGCGTCCGGTTGACGTCCTTTTTGACTTTTTTGACATGTTGGCCCATGTTGCTCGTCTATGTTTTTTCTTTGCTGGTTTTCTAGCTTTTTTTTTTGTGCTTTGTCGCCCGCCTGAATTTCTGCACAATATGCGAGTCATTCTAGCTCGAAATGGTTTCAGTACGTTTTGCATATCCTGCAGGCATAAAAACTGTGTTTAAAAGGGGTTCTTGACTTTGGTGTGAAAATGTTAAATTGAAGCCTTAATGATATTACAAAGATGCTTCTTTCTAGTATATTTAACTTAAGCAATAACAAAGTTAAGCAATGAGTGAAGTGAGGAGCTCAAATCTATCTACAGAGCATCTTGAAGTCGTTCACTGACAACTTCAGCCTTTCAACTTATTTTGTTTGTGTTGGAAAAACAGTTTTGCATGCTCCCTCAACAACAGCAGCAGCATGAAACCCAAGTCAAAAAGCAAAAGTCGTGAAGTTTTTCTCGCCTGCCCATTTTGGTGCTGAGTTTTCTCTTTTGTTGTTGTTGCTGTTGTGTTTTTTTGTTTTCAGCAACATAGTCATCGTATTGCAGTTCAAATTTCCCATATGTAGTTTTGCTGAACCATGTACAAAACTACACACAGACATACATACATCTAGTAAAATACATTGATTGCTGGCAGCCGAGAGAGAAAAAAGCGGAAAAAACAAAAAGTTACGATTTTGTTGTTAGTTTCGTTGCTGTTGTTGGTGTTTTTTGTGGCTTACCAGAAAGTTTTGAAAGCCCTCGAATTCAATTTTTTAACTTTGTTGATCGAGTTCGCAGTGTGTTATGCACTCTAAATAGTTGTTCTTTGTTTTCTGTGTGCTCTACTACATATTTTGGTAATAAATTTAAATTAAATTGAATTTTTGTTTGCAAAAAATTGTTGTTGTTCCATGTCAGCAGCCAGAGTGGAGTGAGATTGAGATATGCGTTGGCTAAAAACAACATTGTGCTAAAGACTAATAAAAAGTAAACACACAAAAACTAAATGGTCAAATAAATCTGTGGGAATTGCATTTGTTTTTAGGAATTTTTTGTTGTTGCTGATAAATGTGCTAAGCGAAGATGATAAAAGAGTTGGAAAGTAAAGCATTTAATAAATAAAGTTTGCTTCAATTTAAGGTTAAAGCATTTTTACTTAAACGAATATCTATTTATTTTCCAATTTCACCGCAAAATCGTTTATCACAACAGAAAACTCCGAGAGAAAAGCGAACAATAAGTTAACAATAACAACAATTTGGCATTAATCAATTGCAACTACTGTTGTTGAGAGCCAAAAGAAAGTGCCAGAGAACTGTAGTGCCACAAAAGTTTCCGTTGGAAAACTTGAAAATGAATGTCAATGCGTAAGCTGTTGGGGGTTTGGGTTTGGGGCTAGATTGTGTAAAGGGCTTTGCTGTTGACACCAACACAAAAGCACTCGAGAACCTGGTAGAAAGTTCAAGATATTTTTTTAATTAAACAAAGCAGCGAAGCACTGAAAATTGACACAGAGAGACAGAGAGAGCAACGGAACCGGTAATAGTGCTTAAGATAGTTAGTTGCCTTTTCCGCTCTTAACTCTTAAAAGAGCTTAAGTAACAGGTGATGATGGTGTGGCATGAAAACGGTAGAGGGGGGTGATCTTTTTCGGTGAGCATGTGGGCTTGACATGTTGCCACCAAAAACAACATCATAACCCATTAGCATAGGCAACGACCCATCAAAGATGGTTAAAGAAAACAACGTTAAAACTTTTAAAAGGCACGAGAAGTATTTTTTCTTGGCATTTTATTATTATGTCGACTCATTAAATTAATATCAACAACTTAAATGTATAAGTAGTTATGTACTTTAATAGAGAATATCTTTTATTTACACTTTAAACAAGTTGAATAAAAAGCAATTAATGTTTGAATGAAATGGAAATAAAATGGAATTCGATTTACTTTTTTTTTTTTTGGTTTTTACTTAAAAACTTACCAACTAAAGTACTTTAAATACATGCGTATATGATGTATGCCGGCTATTAGCGATAATCTGGGCCATGTTAATTCAACTCTTTGGCGCCCACCCACGACAACAGTACAGAGTCGAAACAACAGCCATTAAAACAACAACAACTACAACAACAAATTGCTTTATGTTGATGTCAGTTGCAATCGAGCCAAAAGCAGATTAAACGAACTGAGCAGCGCAATAGCAACAAATACAGCGCCATTGGGACTGAAAGCCGTTAGACGACGAACACACAAATATAAACACAGAAACACACACACAGATACGTGTCGAACAACAATAACAACAAACAGTCAGAACATCGCAGTTAGTCATATTTACAGAGCCGTTTTGTGACATATGGAAAAAAAACATGGCTGAAGGTTTTGACATTTGACCCGTCCAACAATTAAGCACAGCGTATTAAAAGCTTTGCGAAATCTCAAAACTGAATTTGGCATGTGGAAAGCGAGAGAATTGAAACTCACGTAGAAAAATATATTTACATTTGCATGAGACAACTATTTTTTTAAAAGAATTTTTCTTAATTTCATTTCAATTCTGTGAAATGGCATTAATATCGGCTGCATAAATGATTTGTATCTATGCCTCAATTCGCAACAATCAAACACTTGCAACAAAATGTTTGCAGCTGTCCTACTTAGAGCGGTTTCTGGTTAAAATTTATTGCACATCTGCAATCCCCTCTTCTAAACTTGCAACAGGAAGCGTTTCAGTTTCGTCTTAAAAAATAAATTAGGAGACTTTGCAGCTGTTTTCGGTTTTTGTTTTTTCGTCTGGAAACAGCTTTAGCTGTTGTGGTGGTCTGCTTTGGGTCGCTGTATGGCAAATTCTAGACGAACTTTTATGTTCTCTTAATTACAAATTATGGTTATGTTGTCGACAATGTTGTGCTAAAATGTGCAAACGACACCCCGTCTGAAAAAATATTGACCCAAGCCAGAATGGCAAAACGAGAATCACACCCAAAGGCAATAATCACTCTCTGTGTGCATTTGACAATTCCCAAACGTTTAAAGCGTCAACTTGATGAAATGATTTGACAGCAAACATTTCTAATGGAATTTTACAATATTTGCTGTGTCAAGAAAAGAACTTTTTGTTCTAGAGAGCTTAAAAAAATGAATGGTAATGTATATATTTTAGTTTTTGCTGCTTGGTAAATGGTGTCGAAAACGCCCAAACTGTGCCACATTCGAAAAGGGGCAAAGTGATTGTGGTTCTGTTTTGTTTTCTCTCTTTTTCTTTTGCTTTCGAGAACCATAAAATCGACTCGGTTTAGTACGGTCAAGCCATTATGGCCATAACCGTGTGCCGCCAAATGGCATTAGCTAATGACTGCCAATGTCTGTATGAAAGTGGCTCAAACATATACACACATATAAATATTTCCTTGTCAGGTCAATTATGCATGGTATGGTATGGTGCATATATTAATTATGTAATTATTGCTTTAAAAGTGCAGAAAATATCGATTGATTTAATATAATGCCATTCGCAACGGATTTCGAAGAGGTTAATTTGAAAAGAAAGAAAATTGCAAAGAAAGTAATGTAAAAAGTGGAATTAAATGAAGGAAATGTGAATGAAATGAAAATAAACTGTGAAATTAATCTATTAAAGTGTTATTAATAAAGATAAAAATAATCATTTCTAAGAATTTCACTCAATTTAATGCAACACGAATAGCATTTAACATGTGAAAACTTTTAAAAGCGCTGCACATTTAGCTTAAATAACTAAAATTCAAACCAAAACTACTTATCTTAGTTCATTTACAATTCGAAATATTTAATACTTTGCCTAATGGCTTTTAAGCAACTTTAATCTCACTTGAGCACTGACAACTGCAGTGCATTGTATGCAAATAATTAAGCCCCATTTCACAAGCTGCTTGTAATTTTGTAGTTTTAAACGACTTGCAATTAGTTTCTCATGAATTACACATCAAATAAACACAAAAGTGAATTCCCTAAGCTCGAAAAGACATTTAAGTGCTTGCATTCGAGCCTTTTGCTCTACTGGAAAATGTTCTTGATTAATATTAGCTATAAGCCCGGGCGCATTAAGTGCTGAAAAGAACTCTGATAGAGCACAAAAATGCCTGGTCATAAAATGTGAAACGTGAGAGTTTTACTTTTTGTGTAGCACTCTTTAAAAAAGGGGGCGAGTGCAACATTTTTATTTATAGTATTCTTCCTTTATTTTTAGCCTGGTTAAATGTACAATGGGGAGTGGAATAAAAATACATTTTTATTCTTGTGTTGAATGCTCTTATAATGTGGTTTTAAGAGGGTAATCATTATTGAAAGTGTATTTGAACTTCGTTTTGGACCTTTCTGTTCATGTTTCCTTGCGGCTTACAAACCAACAGGCCTAAAAGCAGCAGGCACAAACAATAGAGCCGTTTATTGCATTGATTATGAAATTTTTCTTCTGGTTGTTTTTAATTTTCATGCTTTTTAAATGCTGGGAAATTACACACACACACACAAACATTGTTAGAGCTTATACCAATGTATGAACGTATTTGTATAACAGGTTTACGGTTACTTATCATGTAATTATAAGCAAACATGTTTGTGTGTGGGAAATCTGTGGGAACTCCAAAAGAATTTTATTTGTATAAGCCACATTTTTTGCCTTGTTACTATTTCGTATGTTTTGAAATAAAAGTACGGTAAGAACCAAGCTTAAATTCATTTGCAAAGTACTCTTAAAGTACGCTCAAATGTCTGCTCATTAGCAATTGATTCATTAGATAAATAAATAAGAGATCACAGCGGCAAATCAGGTCAGGTTCTGCACTAGTTAAAACGTGTATGCACAGTAGTAGTAGCTGTAGCTGTAATCAGTTAACTGTAACTAAATGAACATTACCAGATCCGATAAGTGCATGGAACCGTAACATTCGGCCGACATACATTTTGGCCAAATCATGATTTTCAATCCACGCACCCCCCTGTCCCACTTGTCAATCATTGGTTACGCACCATCAGCCAAAGAGCTGTTACATAAACATCAACTTTTAAGTTGTGGTAGCGTAGCAGTATAGAGTAGTCGGGTAAGTTGTTGATGCCGTGACCAAAAAAGCCTAAGCCATAGTTGTCGCTGATGTGATGATTATATTGCGCGTCGCAGTTTATATGGTAAAACGATATGATTGCATGATGACATGACATATAATAAAGTCGATTGAAGAGGCACACAACCACAGAGACAGCCCAGAGCGCCATCCACCAGACGACAATAGCTCGAGACAAGAAAAAAAGGTTTAAATAGAGATGGGAGCACGTGGAATACTTTCAGTACTCTTAAGTGTATATAGTATATTAAGAATAGAAAACTATTAACAAAATCTAAGTATCCGCTTAATTTTATACCCATTTATTGTTTTTAAAAAATTTTTAATGATTTTTTTCAGATTAAGAATTTTTCATAGTTTTTTTTCGCACAAAATTCTGCATTCGTGTCGCGAAAAAAAGCACGACATTTGCCCCATCTCAAGTGTCAATCGTTAAAAAGCGCCACCGGAAAATTGACAGCACGCCAACAATAACAATAGCAACAATAAGCGAACCGAATGGAACCGAACCATCGTCAAACACACGCAAACACACACACTTGCGCGGGGGAGAAGTTTGTAAGACGAGACAGACAGAGAGAGAGAAAGAGAGAGAGACTAGAAATCCAAGTATGAAGTAATGGAATAAATGGAACACACAGCATGCACAGAGTGTGCCTTGTGGGGGTCTAAAGACTAATTTTAGTGACACAAGTTATTAGCTGCATGCATATGCCATTGTGTCCCATTGTATGTGTGTGTGTTTGATATCTAAAGGCTTAGCTTAATAAAGTGATATAGGTAATCGATAGGATCCCCAACCCCTTGCAAGGCATGTGGGGGAACGTTGAAGTGAGATAAATAGATAAATGGTGTTGTTCAATGAAAATGTATAAATGGAAACAATAGCGTGAAACAAAAATGAAATAAAGTCATCGTAGGTTATATGAAAAATCAAAACAAAAATTATTGCTATATTTAAGCACTTATGGGAGTGCCTATTTTAGTTAAAGCTTTGCCATTTGCTTATCAGAAAGCATTTTACTTATATAAAGAATGTTATTAAATCCAAATTTAATTAAATCTTAAACAGTATAAAGCATAAAACCAGAAAAAACCAAACTAATTGCAAAGAACAAAACGGACTTACAGGAAGCTGAAGAAATGAGAAAACACAAAACTGGCACAGGAAAAAGGACAAATGAATGTATAAGGGAAATTAAATAGAAATAAAGAAAGCTTCTTTCTTGGCAAAGCAAACAAAAACAACGTATTTTATACCAGGTAATGGTAATGCACATCTAGATCTCAATTTATGTGGCAGAATACACACACCTCTGTCTCTAGGGGTTCACAGATAGAACACACAAAAGGAGCAACATTTAAATGCAAATTGTAAAAAATGCCAACTTACACATAAAATCAGAAAAGTTGTGGTGCAACTTTTAATGCCATGCCAGCGAGTCCTTTGCCGTTGCTGGTGCTGCCGGTGCACTATTTGCCACACCAAGGACAACAACAAAAAACAATCACAAATATAAATCAACAGCCGAGACAGACGACACCGAAAAGTAAGTGCCAGAGTAAGTGTAAATGGTATTAAAGAACAATGCAGCACTTTATATCGGTTGCACGTTGCCAGGAACGAGATTCGCGCCACTTAATCCACCGACTGGCCGTTAAATTAAACGTAATTGCATTTGGCTCTGTGAATAATTAAAAAAATAACTTCACGACACGGCACTGCACGGCACCAAAAATCCCAAAGCCAAGAACAAAAGCTCTCGAACTTCGTTCGTTTTAGATTGAAAAATTTCGGGTTAAGTGCTGCACGGGGACACTCGCTGTCGAGGTGTTATGCAGGTGCAAGCACAAAACAATTAAATTACAACGTTCAGGAAAGCAAAGTGTAGTCCTCCTCTCTATGCTCTCTGCGCGCTTTCTAACCCAACCGACAGCGATGCCGCACAAAACGCAACTGAGCGAAGCGAAGCGAACCGAACCGAACGTACCAGCGACTTTATCAACTTCGACTGCGACTTTAACTTCGCTCATTGACTCTCGGCTCAACAAACGGCGGGCGACAAAGGCAACGACAGCGACAGCGGCTCCAGCAACAGCTGCTCTCCTTTTTTTTGTTTTTTGCAGTTGCGGGAGCCCAAACGCTTGAGGTTTGCCTTCGCAATGCGTTCTGCTATTTGGCTGCTTTTGTTCGTGTATTTTTTAATTGTGCATTTTCGGAGTTGTGATTTTAAAAGTTTTTTCATGCATAAGTCATCCTTCATGTAAACTGTCCGTAAACATTTCATTGTGGAAGCTACTAAAGTGGTTTTCAAGCGGCAGCACTTTATTTGATCTTTCCAGCCTTAATGCTCTTGTTACATATCCGACTCACAAAACCCAACGCATAGTTTCTATTTTATTATAATTTTAAATTTGTCTATGTTTTCTTCTTAATTGGTATAGCTTAACATTTGTTGTAAAGTTCTTGAACCTTGTTGCCTATGAGCTCAAATGTTCCTACGGCAACAACGTGGAAATCTTTACCTGAAGCATTAATCTGCGAACCCGCTTAGCGCATTGAGTTCATGTCTTAGGTAGATTGTCATGACTCAAGGGTGCACCATGTTCGCCACAAGGAGGTAAGCTTAGTAGTGCTTAGTGCTCTGCTCAGTTGAGTGCAGCAATTAACTGTTGAGGAATGCCTACAATACGAAGGTGGAGAATGGAACGCCCAGTAACAGTAGGCGGCTCGATTTTGAGTGGAGCCCTCTAAAAAGCATAAGAATTCATGTAAGAAGCAGAAAAAAAAGAGCTAAAGAATAAAACAAAGAATCAAGTAACTTTTAAGTGGAGAAGGTCGCTGTTTATTGATTGCACGGCCACAGAGACCCAAACCCAAAGCACAGAAGCAAAAGCAGACAACAAGCAAAGCAACCGTCAAACAGGGAATTGGCACAGGCCCTTGAAAAAGAGAGAGAAAAAAAAACACGCTGTTCTGAGCCCACGCAAAATGCGACGAAGCGCATTCAACGTTAAGATGACGAATAAGTGCAAGTGGCATTACTGAGTGAACGGGGGGGGGGGGGGGGTTACCTTTATATACGACGATCTTTTGTATGCTTGCTGCTTAAGAGACTTTTCTATAGGAAAGCTGCTTGTAAGGCTTAAGGGATTGTGTAGAAAGAAGAAGTTTATGATGCAGTCTTAAGTATTTTTCTTTTTTTAATTGAGACTATATATTTTTTAATAAGTTGTTAAACTAGTTTCTTTTCTTTGCCCTGAGTTTCTTCTTTTTCCAACGTACAGTTATTATCAATTACTTTCATATTGATCTGTTGCCCTTAACATCATTTATTTATTGCATTTTCCCTATGTCAGTTTTTTTTTATGATTAGTTTTTCAACGATTCTCTTTTTCTAATGAGTTTTGAGGATCTCTTAGGTCAGCTCAACATAAAGTGCACAATAAATATGGTATATGGCAATAAAGTTTAGACGTCTGCGAATAGAAAATGTTTGCCCTGAAATCAGAGACGTCAATAACCGGCAAATGGCAGCAACAGCCAAAGGCATACAACAAGCTTTTTTTTGAGTGCAGCAGTTGCGGCATCTTAAGCAGCTGGCCTCATTGAAGCAAGTGGCGCACAAACTCAGACGAAATAAAGCGCAAATGATGCAGTGTGGCAGGACATTTTTCTCTTGTTGATTTGCAGGTCAATTGCGCTGCAGACACACCAGTCACCAGTCGGTCGGTCACTGTCCCCATTTACGTTCCCATTCACGTTCACGTTCACGTTGTAATTCCCAAGTTGGCAATAGACAGACACTGGGCCCCAAAACCTCAGATCCAAAGTGACACTCGACTAAAACGTAACGGTAGAAAAGAGACAGTCTCTCCCCGCTCTCTTTCTGTCAGTCGAGAAGTGCGTGCAACGTTTGTCAAATTGCAAAAGCGATTTTCCCATAGCCAACGCAAAGGCAAAACCCAGTCCAATCCTCATATAGTAGTAGTAGTGGTAGTAGTTTGCCGCAACCGGTAGCTGCAATGCCATCATCACAGTTGACAAAACTTTACCAAGCAAACCCACAGCAACAAACACAGAAGCAACAAACAACAACAACAACAGCAACGACCGCAGCATTTGTAATGGAAATGGAAATTCCTGCATTGAAATCTCGTTTTATTTGCTTTGTTGCTTCGTATTTGATGTTGTTCTTTTTATTTTGCGGTTTATTATTGTTTTGGTTTTTTTTTTGTGGAATACTCTTATTAAAGGGTATATGGGTTTGTTGATAGGAATGAAAAAACCAGTCTTAAAATGAAAGCATTTCTACTAAAATATATTTAAACATTTTTTAAAGCTAAAATCGTAATTTTTGACAGAATTGTATTAAAGATTGGTCAAAAAATCTGTAAAAAACTTATTCATGATTGCATTTTCCAAGTTTAATAGCGTATTGCAAATTCGTTATAGGTTTTAAAAGTGATTATTTCTTGTTCTGTTTTTGGTATTTTAACTGTAAGTGACATTGCCCGTCAGTTGTTGTCATCATTGTTCGTTGTTCGTTGTTGCCGTTGTTATTATTGTTATTGTTATTTTAACTGTTGCAATTTCGTGTTGCAAGCCATACGCGTCTCCTGTGTTGCAAAGTCAGTGAACCATCCAAAAGTTTTTGACAGCATTGTATCCATTAAATATCATTTCACAATTCAAGTCACGATATGTTTGAAATTACCACCCAAAAAAAAGTGCATTTCAATTGCAACAAGGAAACGAATTCGATGTAAAACAATTTTGAGGCACTGTTGGCGGTGTTGCGATGTTGGCGAAGTTTTACATTGTTTTCAGTTCTGAGAACTTGGCATCCGATAAAGGAGAAAGGCATTTTCGAATTCAATTATTCTTCAAAAGGTCTGGGTTTTGTGTTGGATGTTGAAATTTAAATAGTTTAGATAAAGACTTAATAAAAGGTTGACGAAACCAGAATTAATTTTATTTAATTCTTATCCAAAAATAAAAGAAATATAATAATTAAATAACTAAAACTAACTTTTTAATGGTCAATTTTTTGTTTGTTTTGTGTACCTAACAAATCTAGCATGTTGCAAGCTTGT
The DNA here is from genome assembly GCA_018152965.1 of Scaptomyza pallida. Taxonomy (NCBI): domain Eukaryota; kingdom Metazoa; phylum Arthropoda; class Insecta; order Diptera; family Drosophilidae; genus Scaptomyza; species Scaptomyza pallida. The sequence continues at coordinate 1,744,507 of JAECXP010000002.1, forward strand.
TAACGGTTTCCTATGCATGTTAAATGCAAGCAAAATTAATAATAATCATGTTTAATGGTTATTACTGGCAAAAGCCATGTTAGCGTGTTGCTAAATCGCTGTTCCAAATCGTTAATTCACATTTTGCTAATTGCAAAAAAAAGTGAGTTTATTTTTAATGCATTTTAAGTGTATTCAATGGCAAAAGTGGTTGAATTCAGCATAAAATTTATAATTGCAACATTTTTGTGGAATATACACAAAACTTTTGTGCAAAAAACTAAAACTAATCGCATCTTTAATTCATTTGATGACCAATTTTATTATTGTCATAATAAATTGAATTCACAGACACATGAAAATTGACGAAAATTGATGACGATTTGCAAATTTCACTTTCCATTAATATTCATTGATACTTTGGGGCAGTCAAATATTTACTTTAAACATTATCGGACAAAACGAGGCGCACGTTTGCTTGAATTAGTATGCGTACAACAACAACAAGAACAACATCAAACAAGCAATCAGACAACAGACAGCAACAACAACAACATCGTCAAATACCTTAGCGAAAGCAAAGATTAGAAACAGAAAAAACGAGGTTCAAGAGCACAAACAAGTAAGTCGATGTAGTTGTGAGAGAAAAAAAGGTCAAAGAAAGCAATCAGAAAAGGGAATGTACGTACGTATGTACATATATGCAAAGGGGAAAGCACAAAGAGCTGTCAATTTGCAAAAACAAAAAAAAAACAGCACAAGTGCTAAAGATAAACGAAGAAGCAGAAAATCAATTTAAATTGAATTATACAATACGAAAACGAACATTGCATTGAAACAAGTTGAGCCACAAGGCGAGAATTAAGGCAAAAATCAAAAGAACCTCAATGAATGAATGAATGCGAATGTGAATGCGAATGAGAATGAGTAAGCAAGAAAGCTAAATAAAGATGAGCTGCTGCTGCTGCTGCATAAATTAAAGACGCCACACACACGCCTTGATGCGGCTAGCAATTTTGTAACAATTTGTAAAGGCAAAAAAAGGAGATGCAAAAAAAAACAGACCAGACAGTGTGCAGTCTGATTTGATTTTATTTTTGGCCCTACCAAATTGGATTCAATGAGGTGGGGGACCGAAGGCATATTATAGACAACCTTGACGTTTGGTGTCAGGTGCGTTGTAACGGTAATTGAACGAGCTTACACAAACACACACACATGCATACAGAACAAAACACAACCACAAGAACAACGCGACATACAGCAATTTTGTTAATTTGATTTAAGTCAAGCACAAATACGAAAATTTAGTTGTCTCGTCTGGTGAGTTTTGTGTTTGCCGCTCAACTAAACTTGAATCCGGTTTCTTCTTTGGTTTATTTTCATTTTATTTTTTTTGTGTCGGGATTATAAACGGAGGGTTGAATTTGAATGTATGTGTGTGTGTAATTGTATCCGTGTCTTTGCTGTCAGGATGGAAATACTATTGATTGTTGTGACCTGTGGCCATTTTTACGCACCTTTTCGTTGCGTAGCCTGGCACTTGTTATATTTTCTGGTATTGTCGCTGATTTATTTTTTGTTAATCACTATGCTGCATCTTATAAAATTCACTGACACATACGCGCAAACACACAAAGGTCGCGTAATCCTTACACCAACAACACGCGTCACACACCTGATCACATGTAAATAAAAGAGCCACTTGTAAATTTGCAAACTTGTGATTGTTAATTAAAAGGGACGATAAGTAACCGTTACAGCGGTTTAATACTTGTTTTGTTACAGTAATTTAATGTAAACATAACACTTAATCAATAGAACGCGTAGCGTGCGCCGCATCGATGTTGTTGTTGGGCCAGACTTAGCGCGAGACTGCTTGGCAGCGTGAACGTATTGTGAAAGCGGCAAAACGACAAAAAGATTGTAAATGGTATGTAAGTTATCGATGAATCGATTGAGGAGACGAATCGATGCTTTGGATGGACTAATCGAGTACTTGATTTTTAAATTAAAAAGTTTGTAATTGCAGGGAAAATGATTTTAATATTTAAATGACTCATAGAGATTATGTACTTAAATTATTATGGTTAATTTAATATTATAACTTTGTTATAATTAAAAAGGAACAATGTTTAATAAATAAATATATAGTAACTTAGTAGAATACCTGTAATACGTTTGAAAATCTAAAAATATATGAATATGATTGGCTTGGGATTTTCCAATGCCCCTCAAAATTATTCAGACGGAAGTTCATTGCCGTTGTTACGAAAACAATGAGAAAAATTATAACAAAAACCCAAACACTCCTACTGACAATTGTTAATTATAGTCAGACTTCAGCTGAAATCAATAACACGAACTGATAACAGAAAGAATTGATAAAAACAAAAAAAAAAACCTTAAGTGCAACTTCAGCAAGCAAAGGGGGTTTGATTAACAAAACTCCAGCGATGCTTAACAGCTGTCACTCAGTTTTGAAGAGTCAGCCACGTCATGCAGAACACAATTCCACACTTTGTGCTAATATTTTCGCTTCTGTGGATCAGTGGATCGGATGGCGCCCAACGTCGTCCCGATGGACGCATTGTAAACGGTCGGGAGGCAGGTGAGGGAGAGTTTCCCTATCAACTCTCACTACGCCGTCTCTCCATACACATCTGTGGCGCCTCCGTGTTGGATGGCAGCTGGGCCATAACAGCGGCCCACTGCATCGATGGGCATGAGAGACAGCCGCAGGAATTTACGTTACGGCTGGGCAGCGTCATGCGTTCCAGCGGAGGATCTCTAATGACTGTGCGTACAATCTATAAGCATCCCTCCTACGATGCCAAGGACATGAATTTCGATGTGGCTCTGCTGCGAACCCAACTCGGCGCTCTAACAATGGATCCAAATGTGTCACCGATTAGTTTACCAGAGGCTGGAGAGCCCGTTCCAGAGAATTTAAATGCCGTCGTTTCGGGGTGGGGCTATATGAGCAGCACTGATGCCGTGCTATCCACTGTGCTAAAATATACCACAGTGCAGACGGTTAATCAAGAAAAATGTCACAGCGATTTGAGATATCATGGCGGTGTCACAGAAGCGTAAGTAATGCGAGATACGCGATTCATGAACTCACTTGTCTAATTAATATCTTATTTAGCATGTTCTGTGCCTCAGCACGTAACACGGATGCATGTCAGGGTGAGTCGACAATAGATTATAAATCATTTTTATTAATAAATTACTTTTATATTTAGGCGACAGCGGAGGACCACTTGCAGTTCAAGGAAAACTAATTGGTATTGTTTCGTGGGGCGTGGGATGTGCAGGTTGGTGCTTTTTTTAATAAATATATATGCTATTTGCCATCTTAATACTTTTATAATTTTGCAGATCCTTATTATCCAGGTGTTTATACACGTTTGTCACATCCATCTATAAGACGCTGGGTGCGTTTGCTATCCAAACTGTAAAAGATCTTTAATAATATTAATAAATTGCGTGATAAAAAGTACATGGCTTAATTCTTTGAATAACTCGAATTTTTATCCGCTAGTACTTTTAAAAAGTGCGCGCTTCACGTTTTCGTGTCGTGCCTGTCATCGATAGTTTCGTGATTTCATTGATACCATTTGCTCATCGCTAGTCTGACTTCTTATTGGAAAATTTACGCACACACCATTTCGGCAGTGATTTTAATTAAACGACGGCTTTTTTGTTAGGACGACTGTGGCCAAACGATTAAAATTCAATTTAGTGCAAAACAAATTTGGCCAGCAACTAAAATTCAAGTGCAATTATTACACCGTACACAGTGTCAGCGCGAGAGCAAAGCAAAAAGTGAGTGAGAGAGGGAGTGGCTAAGGAAGGTGGTCGGCGGCAGGCATTCTAATTGGGGTAAATGTAAATTACCAACAAATAATCAGTGCTGCCAACAGCTTGTCACTAAAAAAGGCCAAAAAGGCTGAATTGGCAACACTTAAACAAACTAACAAAACAGCCGTTTATAAATAAACCCCAAGAGCAACAGCAACAACTGCAACAATATTTAATACAATTTGTATCTGCATCTTTTGCAGTCTTTTTGGTGAATGTGGTGGCGCTGGTGTTGGGTGTGCTTAAAAATGATCTATAAACTATTGTGCTGTTCAGTGAGTCTCGTCTTCTTCTGCTTCAATGTACTGTGGTTTATCGTGTATATGTGTGCGATATTATATTTAATGTTCTCTTCAGTATAAAATACAACACGTTGTCTTTAAGTTAAATTAAGTTTTTATTTGGTGTGCTCTGAGCGCCATCTCACACGATACTCTCGACGATACTGACGCTTAGCTTCCGATCTATCTAATACTATCGGTGATCATATCGATAGCTTAACTCATAGTCATCGATATCTACACTTTCCGAGTTGCCAGTCCGCCACAGGGCTCCGCCGCTAGATAGAGTCCTACTCTATCGATAGCGAGAGGGAAAATGGACACTTCGTCCTGACCTGGTTGTAGATGTGGCAGTTGTTGCTGGCGCCTGGAATTCGTCTGGAATCGGCTGCTGAAATGCCGGTGATGATTCGCTGTCCAGAAAGGCGGGTTTAAGCCGATCAATGGAAACATTGACTTCTCGGTGCGTCATCTGGATCTTGTAGAATTTATCATGTTTGACTAAAACCTTATAAGGACCCTCATATGGTGGTTCGAGTGGTGACCGAACGCGGTCTACACGAACAAATACATGGGTCGCCGTTTTCAGCGCTGTTTGTTGAAACGTAGCTTTCGATCCATGCCTTGATGTGTCGGTGCTTCTGACTTTGCGCATATTGCTGCGTAGGAGTTTAAGGAATTCGGTCTCGTTAGGCTGAGATTCGTTGAGTGTTACAAACTCGCCCGGAATACGAAGCGGAGACCCAAAAAGCATTTCTGCAGGGCTCCCCTCTAAGTCGTCTTTCCAGGTTGCACGAAGACCCAACAGTACCAAAGGAAGAACATCGCTCCAGTCGCTAGAGTTGTAGCATTTGATTGCGGTCTTCAATGTTCGATGCCAGCGCTCGATCAATCCATTCGATTGTGGATGATAAGCGGTGGTTCGCAAGTGTTTGACACCTAGGATGCGCATGACATCTGCGAAAATGGCCGATTCGAACTGTCGTCCAAGGTCACTCGTAATGCGCAAGGGAACTCCAAAAGATGAAATCCAACCATTTATGAGTGCTGTGGCTACAGTTTCTGCTGACATATCTGGAATCGGAATTGCAGTGGGCCATCGTGAGAATCTGTCGATGCAGGTCAAACAATACCGATTGCCACGTGATATAGGCAGCGGGCCGATGAGATCTATGTTTATGTGATCAAAACGATGGTTGACTGGGCCATAGCTCCCCAGTGGAGATTTATTGTGGCGATGGACTTTACAGCGTTGGCATTGGGTACATGTGCGTACAAAGTGGCCAATGTCCTTTGCCATTGATGGCCAAACAAATCGGTCTGAAATCAGTTTAAATGTTGCTCTGCGTCCAGGATGTGCTAGGTCATGTATTTTATTCATAACTTGCTTGCGTAGCGGCGTCGGAATGAATGGTCTAATCCTGTCATTGTTGACATCACAATAGAGAGCTGTTGGAGAGTTGAGCAGACTAATCTTTTTTAGCTGAAGAGAAGTGTCTTTCTCCTTGAAAAGCTTCTGAAGCTCGGCATCATGTTGCTGAGCTGCGGCAATCGTCTCAAAATCAATTTCGGCTATGCTGTTGATTCGCGAGAGAAAATCTGCTACCTCGTTTTCTTTGCCGGGCACATAACGTATGTCCGTGGTGAATTGGCTGATGAATTCCAGCTGTGTGCCTCTCCTGGGTGGTGTTTTATCGAGTTTTTGAGAAAACGCATAAATCAGCGGCTTGTGATCCGTGAAAACCGTAAATTGTCTTCCCTCCAAGAGAAACTGAAAATGTTTAATTGCCAGATAGATAGCAAGGAGTTCACGATCATATGTAGCATATTTGTATTGTGCTGAGTTAAGTTTCTTTGAGAAGAAACCTAGAGGTTGTAGCTTGCCGTCCACGAATTGATGAGCTACTGCACCAACTGCACTGTCAGAGGCATCAGTCGTAAGTGACAATGATGAGTTGGGTGCTAAAAAGGTCAACAAAGTAGCGTTAGCCAGTTGATCTTTGCATGTTTCGAATGCCTGAAGCGCATCGTTTGTCCACAATACCGATGTTGTATCGTTTTTCTTATTGCCTTTTATGAGCAACTGCAATTTGACCTGATTTGAAGCAGCGCCTGGGATAAAAGGCCGATAGAAGTTAATCATGCCCAGAAACCTTTTTAGTTGGCTTGCCGTAGTCGGTTGAGGGAAATCTCGAATAGCTGAAACTCTCGATTCCATTGGCAACAGACCATTGGAGCTGATCGTGTGTCCCAGGAAATTTACTTCAGATTTTGCGAATTGACATTTGCTTGCATTAATCGTAAGTTTGTTATCTCTAAGTCGCTCAAAAAGTGTCCGCAAGTGTTGCATGTGCTGATCGAAGCTGGACGACGCAATGAGAATATCATCGATGTAGACAAAAACAAAATCCAAGTCACGCAATATATCGTGCATAAATCTTTGGAAAGTCTGCGACGCGTTGCGCAAACCGAATGTCATGTAACAGAACTCAAACAATCCGAACGGAGTAGTGATTGCCGTTTTTGGAATATCAGATTCTTCTATCGCAATGTGATGATATGCTCGTTGCAAATCGACGATTGAAAAAATTCTTTTTCCGAAAAGAATTTGTGTGACGTCATGAATAAAAGGTAGAGGGTATCTATCAGGCACTGTTTTTGCATTTAATGCTCTGAAATCCCCACATGGTCTCCATTCGCCGTTGCTTTTTTGCACCAAGTGTAGTGGACTGGCCCAGCTGCTGCGTGAGGGACGGCAGATGCCTCGTTCGAGCATGTAAGCAAACTCTTTTTTTGCAACAGCGAGCTTTTCTCCTGACAGCCTCCGTGGCCGTGCAAAGGATGCAGATCCCGTCGTCTCGATGACGTGTTTTACATTTGATGGTGATGGCTGTATATTGTGGTTGTGCATCGTCAGCTGTTTGAAATCCGCTAGTAATTTGGCAACATCGTTGTTTAGAATATGTGCTACAATTGTTGTCTCACATATCTTCGATGCGGCTCCTTGAACATGAAGTAACGTCTTGCGGTCAATTAATGTGCGTCGTTTGCTATCGACTAACAAATCATAGTGGCTCAAGAAATCTGAACCTATGATTGGCGTGGCCACGTCGGCCAAAATGAATGTCCAACTGAAATCGCGGCGCAGACCCAGAGAAAGCTTGAGGCGCTTCTCACCGAATGTTTTGATGGGCGTGCCGTTCGCTGCAAATAAGTTGTAAGAGTTGATTTTGCCGTACTTATCCTTTTGTAGTGCTGGAAGTACTGATACATCCGCTCCAGTGTCGATTAGAAATTGTTTTTGGGTGCCCATGTCGTAAAGTTGAATGCGGGCCACGTGGCCTATGTCTTCTGATTTGGTGGGCGACAAATCAGAAGAGTGTTTTAGTTTTTTGAATTGTCGTTGTACGAACATGGCGGCTTGCATTTAGTGGCCTTGTTACCAAATTTCGCATGATACCAACATGTAGATTGAGTTGTGTCGCGGCTCTTGTTGCCTGAAGAGCGATTCTTGTCGTCCGAAGAGCGGTTCCGTGAGCGAGAACGTGATTGAATAGATTTTTCTAAGCGCTCCAGTCGGTTTATAAACTCGTTCATTGCGTTTGGTGGCTGTACAGCTGCTGATGCAACGACGTTTCGATTAAATCCTCCTACCTCCAGTATCTTATCAGCCAGTTTAGCTAAGCCGACTAGATCATCATTCGAGGCTTGCAGAATTGCTCGAGCGTGTGGCGGCAGGCGTTGCATCCAAAGAGACTTTAGAAACTCGTCGTTGACGCGGCCTTTGGCCAAGCCACGTAACTCGTTCAGCAGTTGCGTTGGGCGACGATCACCCAGTTCGACGTCAGATAAGAGCTTTTGCATTCTCTTTTGTTCACTGTCGGAGAATCTCTCTATGATGCAGCGTTTGAGATTGCCATACATGTCTGTCTCCGGTGGAGAAAGAACCGCGTCTGTAATTTGCGCTACGACGTGCGATTCCATAGCTGCCACAACTGTATGAAATTTGGTCTGGTCTGCAGTGATTCCAGCAATGCAAAATTGCGACTCGATTTGAGCGAACCAAATGTCTGGTCGCTCGGCCCAAAATGGTGGCACCTTGACTGCTACACGGCTGATTCCAGTTTGTGAATCCATGGTGACGGGAGTTGTATGTGGTGCCTGTACGACAACTGTATCGTCTAATGCGTCCTGATTTTCTTCCATTTGAGATATTCACCAAACTGTGAAATTAAATTCGCAACGCGTGAGTGTGTGTGTACATGAGACACGCTAAACGTTGCGACGCAATCTCTTGTGCAAAACTTGCCGTGGTAATATTTTATTTTTTGAAGGATCACGTCGGGGTCACCAGTTATCGTGTATATGTGTGCGATATTATATTTAATGTTCTCTTCAGTATAAAATACAACACGTTGTCTTTAAGTTAAATTAAGTTTTTATTTGGTGTGCTCTGAGCGCCATCTCACACGATACTCTCGACGATACTGACGCTTAGCTTCCGATCTATCTAATACTATCGGTGATCATATCGATAGCTTAACTCATAGTCATCGATATCTACACTTTCCGAGTTGCCAGTCCGCCACAGGTTCTTTTGCAACCTGGCAATACCCTGGTGCACATTGTCGCTGCTCTTCATATGTGTGGCATCGAAGTTCGTCAAGCTTCAGCGAAGCCCCAACGAGAAGCGTTTACTAAGTCTCCTAAACACGCCAGACGATTGGCCCAATTATTGGCCCATTGCGAATCGTGGTGCCGGCTACGATGCGCCCGAGAACTCAAAGGCCGCTCTCAAAAAGGTGTGTGTGTGAGTTTACGTGACGTCACCGTCACCGTCACCAGCAACCACCCTGCTGTTTCAAATCAAAAATCAATAACAACCCTGTGTTTGTAGTGTCTTGCACGTGGCTACCGCAATGTCCTTCTGGATGCCGGCATAACGGCCTGCAATGAAATTGTGATTGCCAATCGCCTAACAGTGGAACGTGCTGGCCTTACGGGTAACCTGTCGCATCATACACTCCATGAACTGCAGCAGCTGAGCATAACGGAGCATCATCCAATGGGGTAATCAATTACTAAACTTTAAAATTATGAATAAAACTAATTAAATTATTTTAGCTCCCAGTATGAAACGGAGTCGGTATCCACACTTAAACAGCTTGCCGATTTCCTGGAGGATCAGAGCACTTCGCCCACATTGTTTCTGCATCTGCAGGACACCAGCGCCGCCATGATTGATCAGCTGCAAAAGTTTATGGCTGCAAATGAAACATTTACGCAGCGAACAATTGTAATAAGTCGGTCACCGTTGGCGATTTATCAGGTTTGTAATGAAAAATACACAAGTCGGCAAAAGTATTTTGACAAAATTTAAAGTTAAATCTACGCATAATTTATACATACTTTATAAAATAGTGACTGATGAAAAAATTTTTCAAAAATCTCTTTCCTTTTTTTATGATTTTTTTAAAATTGCTAAAAATGACTAAAAATTAACATTTTTAATGAATAGTCATTTTTAGCAATTTTTAAAGAATCATTAAAAATACATGCGAAGAGATTTTCACTATTAGAATTGTGTGAAGCAACTTTTTGCATCAAAACATTTTTTGTTTAAGCCCTGGGAAAAAAGTTTAAAAAATAGACCTTTGGGAGAATTGAAAACTTTCAATGAGTACTTAATGGGTTAAGAGTATTGGATCATTAAAACGGAGTTTAAATCACCTCTCCATTGATAACAAACTTTTTATAAAGTATGTATAAATTATGCGTAGATTTAACTTTAAATTTTGTCAAAATACTTTTACCGACTTGTGTATGCCTATGGCAAATCCATACCTTAATTACTTACTTTATTCACTGATAGCTACGCAAATTGAAGCCTGAAATTATTTGTGGCCTTTGGCATGAGAGTTGTCTATCGCTGTCCATACTCAAATCCTCAACGCTTATTACCTCAATCTATGGTGCAATCTTGCGTAATATTATTGCGCCAGTCATTGGCATTAGTGTTGTGTTTCTAAACAAGGAGGAATTTAACTTGTAAGTAGCTTAATCAACTTTCTTAGTATTTGATATTACTATGTGTAAAATTGTATTTGCAGGCACATTGGCGATCTGTGGCGCAATGTGGGCGTGCGTCCAATTGTGTACATGGTGAATTCGCCCAACGAGAAACGCTATTTTCAGAAAACAATGAAAACGCAATACCTCACAGACTCATTGCGGTCCGAGCCGCATCTGTTGATGAAAGCCTAAAAACGAAACAAAAAACCAAATTAAGAGAAAAACATGCGCACAGATACACACAACTACACACAAATCATTTGCATTTACATTTAACGGATTGTTTTTTAAAGTTATACTTAATTTTACACATTTGACATGTGTATATAGTAGATTTTTATATGTACTTTGAAGCTCTTAAAAGTATTACCCAGTGAAATTGAAGCTAGACCTATTTATGTTTTATTTGTATAGTCAAACGTATTTATGTTTTATGATAAGTTTTATAGTGCTTTATTTGACGTAGATGCAATTTAAAATAAGTGGAGCGGGTGCTAAACCTTTTTATCCACATACGTCCTTTATAATTTATTAATTTTTTTTGTTATGTTTAAATCATTTTTTGTATGCTATACCTAAATGGCACAAATTTCTGCCACATGTTCTCAAGCCTTTTAAGCTTAGGTCTTTCGATTTATGTACTAAAAATATATATATTGTATGTATACATACATTTTATAGGCAGCTTTTATACACGAACGTATACCCTATAATATTACTAAACATTTTGTAGTCCCTTGTTATGTAGAACACCAAATAAATGTATTGAAAGGAGAACCATAAAAGAACGAATTAGTTATACGATTATACCAAAAAGCAAAACTATTTTTAAACGAAACAATGAAAATATTTATATGCGTGAAAAATAATTTATAAACTCAATAAACAACGGCAAAATCTTAAATTACACTTGATGTGTTTTACTTTGTCAAACTATTTGCAATCTATAAATTATGATTGTTTTTATTTCTAACTTTTAGCACATGGAAAACTTACGTGTCTAAAATAGCTAAACAAACTAATGTTGAAGTGTTTTTTTTCAAAGTTTTTTTTTTGTTTATTGGTTAGTTGTTCTTTTTGACAATCCTTAGAAGGTAAGCTTTTTATTTGGTAATATATATATAAATGTATTCATATGTATTGTTAATTATTATAGTTGTCCGTTAAGGTTTTTGTTTGTTAAGTTTTGTTATCGTTTAATTTAAAGTTGAGCTTGTCTTTATTTGTAAAATTATAGCTCTACTTAATTTTTTTTTTTTTTGTAAATTTAAAAATTAACAAATCGTAACTATGTGTTTGAATTACCATGCCGTAAACAATGTTTTTCCTTTGTACACAGGAGGTATAAAAACAGAAAACAAAAAAACGTTAATTCTTACAATTCTAAAATGTTTAGTGATTATTTTCGGCGCGAGCGTGTGGCACGTTTGGGCGCGGCGTCTGCCACAGCAGGTTGATCAATTTGATTTGCCTCTTCCGTTGCCTCAAAGTGCACTTTGCGACCGCGTCCGCCACGTGGAATCGGTGTTGCCGTTGTCTCCTGCTGTACATCTTCTGCTGCATCGGGCACTTTAACGGTGGCTTTGGCGTGACGTCCACGAGCTGCCGGCGCTCGTTTAGTTGTCGGCACCTCCTCATCGACATCGATGGTCTCGGCTGGCTCTGCCACAACGATTGGTGTCTTGGCGCGTGCACCGCCTCGTGCCTTTTTAGTAGTCGGCTGGGCATCTTCGGTTTGCTCTTCGACTGCCTTAGCTTTACGTGCATTGCGCTTAGCAGGCTGCTTGGGCAGATCAACATCCGTTTCGATTTCTTCGGGCTGTACAGTGGTGCTTGCCTTGCGGCTACGCGGGCCACGTTTGGCGGCTGTTGGAGCAGCAGCAACTTCGACTGGAACAACTTCTGCAATTTCAGCTACATCGGCAACTTTACGACGAGCAGCGGTGCGAGATTGGGGCACAGGTTGGGGTGTGGAGTGCTCTAGTGCAGGTTTTTTCTCTAACGGCTCCTCGACGACATCGGCTTTACCCTTGCGCCGCTTGGGCGTTGAGGATCGCACTTCTGTAACCGCCAGTTGCTCTAGCGCCTTGATGGTTGGCTGACGCATGCGGCGACCACGTGAAGTGCCTGGCTTGTCATCGTCGGACGTCTCACTGTAGTTCTTTCGCGGCACATTCCGTCCCTCACGACGTTGTGAACTTGTGGGTTCTGGCAGTGTATTTTGCATTATTGGAGTTTGGGGCACCACAGGCTCAACGGTGGGGTGTTCCACTGTGATCTCTGGAGTAGTTGCTTTTGGCAGTGTTGGCGTTTCAGTTTCTATAGCTTTGGCTGCTGTTGTTACCGTTGCCTGTTTGGTGGCGGCAGGCTTGCGTCCCCGGCGTGCTGGAGCGCTAACCTTATCTTCATAGATTGTCTCATCATAGTTTTTGCGTGGCAAATTGCGTCCCTCACGACGGCGCGGCGTCAACTCATCTTCGGAGCTGGGCAGCTGCTGTGGCTTGGGAGATACCGGAACGCTTACAATTGTATCTGGTTCCACCAGCTGTGCGGACGGCTCCTGATCTACCGGCTCGACGCTAGCAGCTGATGGCGAGGCTTTGCGTCCACGTCGCGCGGTTATCTTCTTGACTTGTGGCTGCTCATCCACAGCCTTGCGACCACGTCGTGCTGGCTTCTTCTCGACTGGTGTTTCCTCTGGTGGAATGGATTTTTCTTTGGAATCCAGTTCGATGGGGTGTGTGTCAACATCTTTTGACTTCACCTCAGTTGCCTCAACTGCCGGAATGATTGCTGCATCTGCATCTGCATCGTTTGTCGCCTTTCGTCCGCGTCGCGGTGCACTCTTTGCACGCGAACCATGGGCTTCTACAACCTGTGTGGCCGGCTCCTGATCTACCAGCTCGACGCTAGAAGCGTTGCGTCCACGGCGCGCAGCTATCTTCTTGACTGGAGGCTGTTCATCCACTGTAGGCTCGACATAAGCCGAAGCCTTGCGACCACGTCGTGCTGGTTTCTTCTCAGCTGGTGGTTCGACTACTGGTTCCTCTGGTGGAGTAGATTTTTCTTTGGAATCCAGCGCATGTTCGGTAGGATGTGTGTCATCAGAAGGCTTCTGCTCAGTTTTCTCAATTGCCTGTACGATAACAGCATCCGCATCGTTAGTCGCTTTCCGTCCGCGTCGCGGTACGCTCTTCGCACGCGAAGATTTTTCTTTGGAATCCAGTTCGATGGGGTGTGTGTCATCAGTAGGCTTTTGAGCATGTTGCTCAGTTTCCTCAATTGCCTGGACGATTACAGCATCCGCATCGTTGGTCGCCTTGCGTCCGCGTCGCGGTACACTCTTCGCACGCGAACCGGATGCCTGGAGAGGTTCCACTGTTTCCGGTGGTATCGCTGAGGCGACAGATAGTTTGCGACCTCGTCGTGTAATTTTGGGCTCCACATCGGCATTAGTCGCTGCCTCAAGACGTGGCTTTTTATGTTCTGGCCCTGCAGCTTCCACAATTATTTCCAATTCCTTTGTTTCAGCTGATGCCCCTGGTGTTTCTACCACCTCCGCAGAGGCTTTACGACCACGACGCTTTGTTTGAGTTTCGGGTTCAACAACTTCAGCTGATGGCTTGCGGCCACGTCCACCTCGTTTTGGTTGGACCACGTTTGCTTCATCCGGCATTTGTTGATTCTTCTCTTCGAGTGTTTCAGTTTCTGTCGGTTTGCGACCTCGCCTTTTTGGTATTTCCAAACTGATTGCTTCTTCTGCATTTGTGTCCACATGTGTCTCAGTATCAGCATCTACATCGATAATTTTGTCCGCCGTCGCGTCTACCTTATCTGCAGAAGTCTCAGTTTCAACAACATCTGCAGTTGCTTTTCTACCGCGTCTTTTGGGTCTTTCTATGGCGCCCGTTTCTTCTGCAGTTTTCTCTTCAAGCATTTTAGTTTCATCTTCTTTCGCTTTGCGTCCACGTCTTTTTGGTTTTTCTAAATCGGTTGGTTCTTCTATTTTCTTGTCTATTTGCGTTTCTGTCTGTTCAATAATCGGCTGATTCTTGATTGATTCTTGTATGATTGGTTCTTCTGCTGTTTGCTTTACATGAGCTGTAGATTCATCTGCAGTTGCTTTTCTACCACGTCGCTTGGGTTTTTGTTGCACACCACTTGTTTCTTCTATTTTCTTGTCCTGCGATGATGTTTCCTCAACATCCACGTCAATAACTTCATCCACTATAGGATTTGTTACTTTAGTTTGCGGTTTTGTTTCGTCTACGTCAGGAGTTGACTTTCCTCCACGTTGTTTGGTTTTGGGCTTGTCACTTGTCTGCGTTTCTTCTACGTCGACATTTTTGATGAACGGCTCTGTTGGTTGAATATCTGCAGTCAGTCTCCGACCGCGTCTTTTTGGCTTTTCAAGATTGGTTGTTTCGATCGGTATAGTTTTAGTGTTTTTGCTTTTTGGTTTCCCAACATCAATAGGTTCCTCCGACACCTTCGTTAACTGTTCAACATGAGATTCAATATGAAGTTCTTGAGCTGCTTTGGGTGCCTTTTCAACATGCATTACATCATCGTCCACAAGGTTGACGTGCACCTCTTGTTCGTTGATTCCAGCAATCGCATCTGTTGACTTGCGCCCAGCACGCTTGTGCTCTACGGCGCCGGCAACGTCTTGGGCAGCAGTTGCGGCTTCAGCCTCTACCAGCTTTGAAGGCTTACGACCACGTCGCGATGTTTTCTTTGGCTCTTCCCTCATTTTTGGTATTTCTAATATTTCAGCTGTGATTTTTTGTTCTGTTTCAGGGGTTACTGATTTAACATGTTTTTCTTCAGTGGTTGGCAAGGCTTGATTCACTTCGTTGGCAATAACTTCATTTGGAACTACGTTTGTGTCTTGCACTGATGATTTAGTATTTGCTGGATCCGTTTTAGACTCGTCTGACTTAATCACCGCAACATTGCTTTCGTTGCAGTGCGCTTCTTCTAAAGTTGCTTCATTTGATTTTTTAGTGGAAATTTTATCTTCGCCTATTTTATCTTGGCTTTTCGCTACAGATTCTTCCTTGGATTGATTTTCAATTTCTGTCTGTGTTGTCTCAATTTTTTCAGATGCAATCAGTTGATCATATGATATAGAAACGAGTGTATCCTTTACTTGCTCATCAGGTTCCGTAGATAAGCTTTTCTGACCATCAGATTCCAATAGATTTTTAGAACTTGTATCCAAATTATCTTCTTGGATCCTAATTTCTTCAAAGGATTTTCCATCGACTCCTCTTAAATCACTCGTATCCACTTTAGCTTTTGCTTCCGAACTGGCCAACACGGTGTTTTCTTGCTCTTGATTTTGATGTTCAACCTGAACCGATAAATATTTATTAGACTTTGTAAAACCATTTAAACTTAAAGATAGAACATTTACCTCCACTGGCAACGGTTTGACTTTATTGTCAGCATTGCACGACGCATCCCGTTCAATAACTTCGTCAACATTCGATTTATCTGCAACTGAAGATTCCAACGCAAGCTCCACACGATCTTCCGCTGGCGAAGGTTTGGGTTCACTTTCCAAGTCAGCATTGCACGAAGCATCCAAATCAATAACATCATTGTTATGTGGCATTGTTTCATCGGCTGGTGCTGATTTACCTTCGGAGACATCATCATTTTCTTTAATATTTGATTTATCTGCAACTGAAGATTCCAACACAAGCTCTGCACGATCTTCAGAAGGCGTCGGCGTGGGTCCACTATCCAACTCAGTACTGCACGAAGCATCCAAATCTATAACATCATTGTTATGTGGCATCGTTTCATCGGCTGGTGCTGTTATAGCATCGGAGACATCATCTTGTTTTTCAACATTCGATTTATCTCTAAGTGAAGATTCCAACGCAAGCTCCACACGATCTTCCACAGGTATTGGTTTTGTTCCACTTTCCAAATCAGCATTGCACGAAGCATCCAACTCAATAACATCATTGTTATCATCATCAACATCATTTCCCTTAATATTCGATTGATCTGCAACAGAAGATTCTAAAACAAGCTCTGTACGATCTTCCGCAGGCGAAGGCTTGGGTCCAATATCCAACTCAGTACTGCACGAAGCATCCAAATCTATAACATCATTGTTATGTGGCATCGTTTCATCGGCTGGTGCTGTTATAGCATCGGAGACATCATCATGTTCTTTAATATTTGATTGATCTGCAACAGAAGATTCCAACGCAAGCTCCACACAATCCTCCGAAGGCGTCGGCTTGGACCCACTGTCCAACTCAGTACTGCACGAAGCATCCAAGTCAATAACATCATTGCGTGTAGATTCATTTTGCGGCAAAGTTTCTTCGGCTGGTGCTGGTTTGTCATTGGCGACCTCATCTTGCTTAAGCTCTCCACAATTTTCTGATTTTTGAGATTGCACTGGCGATGGATTTGGTCCACTTTCCAACTCAGTATTGATCGATTCATCCAAATCAATAACGTCTGCATTTTTAGTTGATTCATCGATTGGTGGCAACGTTTCTTCCGCTGGTGCTATGATAGCGTCGGAGACCTCATTTTGTTCCTTAATACTTGATTGATCTGCAACAGAAGGTTCCAAAACAAGCTCCACACGATCTTCCGCAGGCGTTGGCTTGGGTCCACTTTCGAATTCAGTACTGCACGAAGCATCCAAATCAATAACATCATTGTTATGTAGCACCGTTTCATTGGCTGGTGCTGTTTGATCGACGGGGACCTCATTTTGTTCCTTAACATTTGATTGATCTGCAACAGAAGATTCCAAAACAAGCTCTGCATGATCTTCCGAAGGCGTCGGCTTGGGTCCACTTTCCAAGTCAGTACTGCACGAAGCATCCAAATCAATTACATCATTGTTTATTGATTCATCTTGCGGCAAAGTTTCTTCGGCTGTTGCTTTGATAGCGTCGGAGACCTCATTTTGTTCCTTTATATTTGATTGATCTGCAACAGAAGTTTCCAAAACAAGCTCCACAACATCTTCCGCAGGCATTGGCTTGGGTCCACTTTCCAACTCAGTAGTGCACAAAGCATCCAAATCAATTACATCATTGCTAATTGATTCATCTTGAGGCAAAGTTTCTTCCGCTGGTGCTGGTTTAGCATTGGGGACTCCATCTTGCTTAAGCTCAACTTCCTCTGACTTTTGGGACTGCACTGTCGTCGACCTGGGTCCACTTTCCAACTCAGTATTGCAAGACGCATCTAAGACACTTACATCTTCATTGATATGCGACATCGTTTCATCGGCTGGTGCTGTATTAGCATCGGAGACATCATCTTGTTCCTTAATACATGATTGATCTGCAACTGAAGATTCCAAAGCAAGCTGCACAACATCTTCCGCAGGCGTTGCCTTGGCTCCACTTTCCAACTCAGCATTGCACGAAGCAACTAATTCAATTACATCATTGTTATGTGGCATCGTTTCATTGGGTGGTGCTGTTTGATCGACGGAGACCTCATTTTCTATTTTAATATTTGATTGATCTGCATCAGAAGATTCTAAGCGATCTTCCATTGGCGTTGGCTTAGGACCACTTTCCAGCTCAGTACTTAATGAAGCATCCAATTCAATTACATCTGTGTTAGTTGAATCATCGATTTTCGTCATCGCTTCATCGGTTGGTGCTACATTGATTTCGCAAATTTCGTCTTGTTTCTCAATATTTGGCTCATCTACAAGTAATGAATCCAAAACAGGCACCACTAGATCTGTCAATTGCTGAGATTGCACTGGCGTTGGTTTACCTTCACTAATATTAGCAGATGCAGTATTACACGAAGTATCCAAATCAATCGCGTTGCACGTTTCAGAAGATTCTTCAACTTGCAGCACAGTTTTTTCGGCAGGTTTAATGGAGTCTGAAACCTCTTCTCCATGTTCCATGCTATAGGATTGATCTGCAGGTGAAGCATCCACAATCGATTTTTCAGCATTATTTTTAACCTTTGATAATTTATTGTCTGCAGCTTGTTCAATATCATTAAAGGTATTATCAGCTTCTGTTACAACTGATGCTTCCATCTGAGTTATGTTTGGGTCCTCACTTACAGTAAACGAGTCTTCATTAGACTTTGGCGCACTTTCGTAAGCTCCATTATTGACTGAAGTTACGTTAGGTTCCTCTGTCACAGTCGACAAATTTTCAGCAGAAACTATTTCGGAAGCTTCATTCTCGTCCTGAGTTAGATTTGCTTCATCTTCTGTTTCAAGCGCATTTGAAGCATCCAAATCAATAACAGACTCATTTGTTTCTTTCTTATCTGGAGTTTGATCCGAGCACAGATCCTCAACTAATGATTTCTTAGCCGGTGTTAACACTACTTCAGGATTTCGCTCATCGCTTTGCTCCTCTGCTTTGTTGCTTTCGTTTATAACAGGCGATTCGCAATTGTTAATTTCGTCAGCTGTTGATTCTTCTGAAGATCTGGGTAGGATATCAATCGACTTATTGAAATCAGTTGTATTCATAGGCGCAACTTCATTTGCAGTAACCTTTGATACGTCTTCGTCCTTTACTGATCCATCTTGCAATTGTGACTTTTCTTTCTGAGCTTCTACAATATTAGTTTCGCTAGACAAATCTGGATTAGCGGCAGACGTATCTGAAACAGATGGCTCAATTTGTGTTAACGATTTGTTTAGGGACGTTGCCAAAGCAGACTGGACTTCCTGAACATCGGCAGCTGTAACGTTCGTGTCTGTAGTCGGTTCATCTTTATGTTCAACTTCAGCCGACTTGCTGACTTCAGAGCATGTTTGTACTTGAGTCTCCGTTGACAATATATCGACGGTCGTTAACACAATTTCAGGTGTTTGTAGTTTATCAAGAGTCTGCTCAACTTTATTCGACTCCATTAAACCTGAAGTATCCGCCGACTCGTTGAACAAAGTGCCGTCATCTTGTTTTGGAACAGGCACAGCATCGGTTTCCTCTGCAGACTGTGTTATAGTTTCCTTAACTGGATCAACTTCCTTTATGAGACTGGATGTATTACATTTTGCTTCTATGGAGTCTGTAATTTCCAACTGAGAAGCTGATGATGCATTAAGACTATAGTTTTGCTGACTCTTGGCTTCAGCTTCTATTAGTTCCGTTGATTTATTAGAGAGTGTTGTCGATCCTTTTGCTCCGATTACCTCGTCATATTTTAATATTTTAAAACTCGTAGTTGCTTTTGTACTAAGCTCGCTTGACATTTCAAGTACTTTCTCAAAAGAGGCTGCCAATATTTCATCTGGAGGAGAAGTTTCGTCTACTTCTTTTTCAAGTCTAACAAGAGCAGAGTTTTCACTACTAGCGTCGTCTTTGGACGCGTTTTCAGCATTAAGCCTAGGGGTCAGTTCAAAAGTTGACTCTTCCGGCGATTTGACCAATGATTTATCGGTAGGATTGGTTGTGGCTTTTTCACTCTCACCCAAAGTAGCTTGGCTGTCGTCAATAGGATAGATTATTGATTTACATTCGTGGACTTTGCTTAAAACATTGGTAGCGATCTGTTCAGATGAAATGTTATTAATTCGCACGCTAGCTTTTTTTGATTCATCCACTTGTTCGTCATCGTCGCTAACTACCAAAGGCTCTGTTAAACCAACCAACGAATCCGTATCAGAACTATCTTTCCGCAAGTCTTTTTTGGGCGAATGATTGTCGACCGCATTTGTTTCTTCCAAGGTCACGTCGCACGAGTCCACACCAGTGACAACCAAATGTTCCGAGAACATGGAATCAGTCGTTTGGTCCAATAATTGTATGCCGCTCATTCCGCTGATATCTAGAGACTTCGCTCTATCTGCATACTCATCATTAAGATGATCTGCCCTTGCTGAGGGTTTAAATGCGGTGCTTGTTAACGGATCGTTGTGAGCGTCTTCAATATGTCCAACTGTAATCATAGCCTCAGACGAAATGCTGTTATTGTGCTCCATGTTTGAGGCTACAGATGATGCCAACGGATCAGCAGCTGTTATGTTCGCAGTACTAACAGCCGTAACATTAATTTCGGCCTCCGAATCATCTACAGCGGTATTTGTTGTCTCCACTGTTAGCACGTCATCGAAGATTTTGTCCAAATGGAGTGGAGCATTTGTTGCGTTTAAATCGTATTCCGTTGTTGTGGCCAGTGAATTGTCGCGCGTTTGCAATACAGCACTAGCTGGTTCATTGGGTATCATTAGATTTTTGCCTCGTGGCGTTTTGAAGTACAAATCCTGTGCATCGCCAGCTGGCTCAGTTTGTGAAATATCCAAATTTATGCGGTTAACAGTTATTTGTCGTTTGGGTGTTGTTGTTGTTGTTGAAGTATCGTTTGAGTTGCCCTCTAGCAGTTCCTCAATGTTTTCTAGACAGGGCGAAGCCGCCATCTTGGGAGTGCGCATCAGTTCGCGGAGACCTCTTAAACGTGGGGTACTGCAACTCTTAGGCGTCTTGAGCAGCTCCCGCATGCCGTGATAATCAATATTTTCTGGCTCATCTGTAGCCGAGGAAGGCAACTCATTACCGTAATCCTCAACCACTGGCAAATGTTCAGCTATTTAAAGGAATTTGTGCGTTAATAAACGAGCTCGACATGGGATTATAAACTTACATTCAGCTGGTTGTGCCGTCGTCTCCTCTACAACAACGCCCATGTCTCCCACGGATTCATCTACTGGTGCAGCTGTCTTAGGAGTGTTGGGCATACGACGCAGCGATTTGCGCGTAGGAGTAGACATTTCCTCTGTTAGACGGCGTTTACGTTTGGGCGTTGCAACAATACTGCCGTTTGCAGGATGTTCCACTGTAGCCGAACAAGACGCACGCCTAGTGGGCTGTTTGCTTAACTCCATCGAAGGACGACGCAGGCTACGCCTTGGCGTCAAACTAATTGTTTGCTGTTCCATTGATAAGCGCCGCGAGCTGCGTCTAGGTATTGGCGTTTGGCCTGGCGGCGCAACCACTATATCGTGTACCTCATCATCCTCCTCTTCAGCTTCAATTTGACTTTTTTGAAGATTAGCAGCATCTAGAAACATTAATAATTTTGTTTTAAAACTAGCTTTTATAACAAAGTATATTTTGATTGTTGTGAAATTTAATATTGAAAATAAATACCATTTGTTGTATGGTCTTCAACGGTGGGAACTTCCTCACAAATCGTGTCCTCATCTAGACGTACATGTGTTATGCTCACGGTCTCTACGGGTGGAAATTTGTATTGAAGCTTAGTCGATTGATATTTGAATTTACTATTTACCTTCTTGATTTGTGGGAGTTGTGACAACTTCCTCGCAAATGCTATCCTCAATAACAAACTGTGCTTCAGCTGGCAATGCTTCGTCCGTAGTTGATTTATTATTGTTGGAAACGTTCTCAGTAACTGCGTGCGAAACATTCGGATCCTTAGCTGGACTGAGATCTGCTTTGGCAGATGTGCTTAAAACATCTTCTGTCTTTTCTATAGATTTATGCGCATCAAATGTATGGTTTAGTGGCGTTGTTCCTGAATTATCGTTGGAACTAGCATTTTTGTCAATGATTTTGGAGTTTTCTTTTTCAGCGTTTTCGGCACTTATTAAAGATGTATTCGGTGTGCTGCTCATTATTTGCATTGTTTGAACAGACTCATTGAGATTTTTTAGTGCACTCTGATCTAGTAAAGATGATGTTCTATTATATTCGTCGGTTATTGAGAAGGCAATTTCCTCTAATGCGGCAACTGTGGGACTGTGAACCACTTTATCCCCATCTTCATTAAGTGTAAATGTTCGGCTAAGCTCAGCCGACGAGTTATGTTCAAGAGCCGGTGTTGAGGTGTCATTGAGTTGATTAGTCTGCGGCGAGGCAGCATTGGGTGATCCGATGCGCTTTGGTGAGCTATGCTTAGGTGAAGAGTTGAGAGCTCTACAGGCATTGGCAACAAGCTTATTGCTCTTGCTAAGACCCGGATTTGTCTTAGCAGCTGCAGCAAGTGTCTTTCGCATTTGCGAACTCTTTGTGTGACGCGGATTGCTAAAGGTTATGGACTGACGTTTTCGTGGCGATGTCAACGGTGCTTTTGCCGGCAATGCGGAAAGCTGTCGCCTGGCTGGTGTACGCGATTGCGGCCGTGGGTGAAAGGGCAGGCGTCGAGGCGCTGTCTGACACACACGACGTGCCTCCAGCAGTGATTGCCGACCAGGCGTTGCCAATGGCGTTGTCCTGGTAGTGTTATTGACGGGCAATTGCTTCTTAGCGCTGGTAAGAAGCGCACGTTTCATTAGGGATTGAGGCGTACGTTTAGGCGTTGCACTTGCCGCCATCAGCTGCTCTTTGGGCGTTTTTGGAAGTAAACGCGACTGTTGCTTGGCCATCGATGTGGAAGGCGTGGAGGTGTTGGTTATGTCAATGACCAGCGGCGATGCATCTGAGGATTCATCGGTGGAGTCAACACTTATGACCGCAGAACTTGCAGGCGTCTGTTTGGCCGCTGGGCGCAAACGCTGTGGCGTCGTCAAATCAATGAAATGCATGGAAGATGCTCGCTTTTTCGATGTGGAAGGTGTACTGAACTCCATCAGGTCGCGACTGCAACTGTCTTCATTTAGCTCCGAGAGCACGCTCTTGGGTGTGTTATAAACACTCTTGGGCGTTGTCGTCACTGACAACAAGCTGCAACCTGTACTCGGTTGTTTTATAAAAATGAACGATTTTTCCATTTGCACGCCTGTTACGCGCGGTGACCACGATGTAATTGTCACGTCTGAGCGAGCGCACAGTTTTAGCATTGATTTATTGGTCACTGTGCTGGTATTCTCCTTGTTTTGTGTCGCTTCCAGTAGGTCAACTTTGGGCAGGCTCTCTTCCGCCTCTGGTGCATTGCTGCCTGTGCTGGTGTCCAGCTCACGCGCTTCAATGGATGTATTGCCTTCATCATCCGAGTTAATCGAATATCGAAGAAAGCTGTTAGCAATGACATAAGGATAAGGAACATTAAGTTACGTTTTAAAGGAAATATTATTTATGACCTATTGGTTCTTACGCCTCTTTTAATAAACATTTGGTGAGGTTAGATTTTTTGCGATTTAACTAAATCATTTCAATAAAATGCTAGATGAACAAGATATATAACTCAACTGTAAAATGTTTTTACGTTCAGAAATACTTGTAGTTTCGAAACTTTCATGTCTTGATTTTGCTTGACTTTTGTTGATTTCAGCAAATGGCAGCGTCTCTTAGGGGTTAATTGTGTGTTGAGCATTTTTTTGACTACCTGGATTCGCTGTTGCTACTTTTGCTTGATATTACTTACTTGTGCACGGTAAGGCGATTGTCTAATTGTCGTCGTTGCCGGTTACCCTGTAAAATGCGCGCAAACCAACATTATTAGCGTCTATTTCGAACCTTTAGTTCACCATATGTACTTACTTTAAAGCTTGGCGAAGAGTTTGATGCCTGCTGCGGTGGCTGACGATCCGGCGTGAGCTGATCATCGGTTTTGGGAAATTTCCAAATGTACACTTCCTGTAATATTTCAATGCGTGCGCCATGCGTTAATGGACGCTTAGCTGCCGCATGCACAACCTGGTCGTTTACCAAGATGGGCTTGTTGCGCGAGTGATTGTAAATTGTAACCTAAAATACACAATCAATAGAATAAATAACTCGTAGGAACGCCAAGTCGAAAAGCGCGTAAGACGCGCGCATTTGCGCTTACATTTACAGCGTCACATGCATACATGTAAACATACACACACACACACGCTACTCACCCTGCCGAAGGGGTCGCCTTGTATTTCGCAGTGAATGCGCTCAGCGTCGGGCAGCACTAAATCGCAGCCTAAATAGGAGCCTACAGTGAATTTATTACCCTTTGTGGTATATGTTAACGCAGTTCCAGCCGCATTTACACAATATAATTGCGCTCCAATTAGCGACATTATACATTTAAGATGTTAGTGCAGCTGCGAGAAAAAAAACTACAGATTGTGTTCGGTATGAGTGTCGGCGTTGTCCGCTATGGCTGCGACATTCGCTTGGTGCAGAAGCAAAAAAAAAAAGAAGCCGCACGCAAACAAAAATTAAGCTGCACTTTATGTTTGAAAAGAAAACAAGAAAGCATGCCTACATTTTCACTATTTTCGGTCATAAACAATGTTTTAAACAAACTATATGTGTTTTTTAAACTTTTATAATGACTTTTCTTTTAGCACAAACAGCCCGGTTTTCTGTACAGGAATTCTTTTTGCAAGGGACGCGCGGCTTGGACATGCCAATCTAACGAAAACTGCTGTTAAATTCAAACGCTCTTCATTTCTTTACGTTTTGGTGCTGCCAACTTATCTTGATACATTATTGACTAAAATAAAGGTTATCGAAAATGTAATGAGGCCCTGGGCTCAACCAGCTGCTCAGTGTTGCCGGTTAACTATTTATATTTTGTATTTTTAACTTAAATTACTTTCATTATTTGCCTTAAATTAGAAATATTTATTAAATAAATACAATGTCAAAAATTGTGATGAATGAACTGAAGCATCCGCAGCGCGTGCGCTTGCTGTACAAAACAATATTGAGGCTACATCGCGGTAAGCGCAAAACACAACAAAAACATAAACAACTTTCAATTTTTATTCAATGAACTCTGTTTCCATAGGCATGCCCGCAGAACTACGAGCCTTGGGTGATAACTATGTGCGTGATGAGTTTAGACGACATCTTAAATGCAATCCCATGGAGGCACAACTCTTTATGACCGAGTGGGCTGTAAGTTTTACGTAAGCACGCGCTACAAATCCAATCTAATTGCCGCCCGTTTCGCAGCGCTACGCATCAACCATAACACAGCAGCTGGGTCTGCGCGGCAAACCGAAGGGTGAACTAGGCGAGCAACTGGACCCTCAAGCTGTGGAGATGCTCAAGGATGATCAAGTAGTGCAGCTGTACGAACTTATGCTAGCTGCTAAGGCACTCGATGGCGATACGATAACTGCAGATGATGTGCGTGGCCAAGACAAATAATATATGTAGCTTTTATTAAATGTTATTGTTTTTCCAAAATCTTATACACGTATTTAATGCCATTCTCCTCCTGCTCGCCATGTGGTGTGTCGTCGTCGAGCGTCACCTCTTTAAAGAAATTCGGTATACCTGGAAAGTACGTATCGCATTCGAAATTCTTATGAATCTCAGTTAAATAAAGGCGATGGCAACGCTCGGATTCCATTGCCTCAGCATAGACAGAGCTGCCGCCCACAATCCATACGTTTTCCAATTGATCGCGCCATTTGGCGTCCTCTATGGTTTGCATGGCATCCTCGAGACTGCGACACAGCAACACGTCTTTGGGCAGATCGGCTTCAGACATTGTTGTACTTAGCACAATGTTAATGCGCTCGGGCAGCGGACGTTTGCTTTCTGGGACGCCCAAGTAGGTATTCTTGCCCATAATGACGACATTGCGCTTGGTGGGATTGCTAACGCGCTTTGTCGTGTTACTAAAGTACTTAAGCTCCGATCTGCGAGTTGCATACGCATTAACAATTAGTATTATTATATTATATTTTGTTTGACTTTGAAACTTACTTGAGACGCCAGGGTAGATCGCCCTTGAGACCGATGCCCAAGTTTTCACACACAGCAACAATTAAATTATATCTTAACGACTTGGATGACATTTTCAACTAATAGAATTTATCTCGAACTTATCTTTATATCATCAAAATCTCCATAAAATTTAAATACAAATGTTCAAGGCAAAAATATAATCTGTTATCGTGTTAATTTCCATAATGTTGTGAATGACAATTTCCCGCCGATATCTATAATCGATCAATTTGGTATCGAATATTTTAAATACCTTTTATCGGTGGCTTATTACAAAAAAAGTATGCCGTTTGGTTCTACAATGATTTTATTTAAATATTAACTAATACATAATATAATGATGTGTAAGTGCATTATTTTTCTGGTCCATCCAGCAGCCAGTACGTTTCCATATCGCCTTTGCCTTTGACTTTAACAAAACCACGCGCCTCAACTTTGTAGCCCACTTCACGCACCTTCAAGGCAGTATAGTTGGACAACTGAATTTTCCAAGGATCGCAGCTACTCTCCATGCGCGAGGCCGTATTAACCGTATCCCCGAAGAGGCAATACCGAGGCACCTTCATACCAACTACACCCGCTACGACCGGTCCTGAATTGATCCCGACACGTATAGAAACATCTGCCAGGTTGTGTGCCTTTACCTTCTTGATGACGCGTAGCGCCATATCGCACGCATGTTCGGCATGCAATGGATTAATATCGGGTGCTCCAGACACTGCCATGTAGACCATGCCCACAGTTTCGACCTTGTAAACAAATGGTGATATGATCTCTTCATCTAGTGCTGAAAACACCTTGTTTAAAGTATTCACAGCTTGCATGGCATCCTGTATATTGTTTGATCCACTGTCATAGATGTTCATAACCTCAATGAAAATGACTGAAACCTCTTCAAAACTCTGGCAAACGTGCTCTTGGCCTAATCTCATCCTTTCGGCTATGGGACGTGGTATCATGGAGTACAACAGCTCGTCGCCTTGACGCTTCCAGGAGTCAGCCAATTCCAATGATTTTTCTAGCTCATCCGAGCGCTGTTCCTCTTTCTCGAACATCATTTCTAGCTTGGAGCAATGTTGCCAGCCCGCCATAACGAGCTCACGACTCAGACCATGCGGATTGAGGTCATTCACATATAAGCCTATACCATGAAGCTCATCAAGATTCTCTATCAACGGGCTGCACAAAAAGATCAAAGAGTCTATATCCTTGATATGGAACATCTGACCCTTCAGTAAAATGGATCGCAGACCCACAGATGGACGACGCTGTCCTGTTGCCGCATCAATTTCTTCTTTTGCTGCAGCCACTGCTTCTGCATCCTTTTCATGCTCCTTTTCAAACTGCTGGGCCTTTGCCAGTGCCATGGTCTGTGCCTCGTTTAAGCTGTCGTCTGCGTCATAGTCTGCAGTCAGAGCCGCATCGTAAGCGGCTCGACTGTGTCCAGTTCGTATAAGCTCAAACTCAAACAGAACCGTACGCATCTGTAATAGGGTATCCCATTCGACTTTGGTATCCTTGGGTCGCCGACACTTAAACACATCCATGACATGAGAACCAATAAAGTTTTTAGGATTTACACCTGGATTATGCAGAATCCAAGTCTCAATAATCTTTTCGCCGGCTAACGTTATCTTCATATCATGATTTAAGACAATCGTAAATGGAAACAGCTCCAGAAATACATCCAAATCCACTGGCGGCATTTTGACCTGCGTCGGATGAGCAACGACATTGACACGATTGGCCATATAATCACGATTGTCAAAGTCCAAACGATACTTGACGATCACCGTCAAAGGACCTTCTGTCATCTTGATGGGTCCAGCAGTGCCACCGCATATATCATTCTGACTTTCTATAACATAGGCCGACATTTTCAAACCATAGAATTCCCTTGCCACCTCTGTCATCTGACCAATAAGATACTTGGACATGCCCGTACGACCACTACGATATAATATAACTGCTCCGTTATCATCCATGTTGGTCAGCTGCATGCTTGGCGACTTCATTTTTGGATATGTGAATTTCATCTGCACGTGTATGTTATCAATGGACTGCAGAAAATCACAAAAGTAACGACCCGTGGAGCGTATTATCTTGTCATAACCAAAATTACTAAAGAATCGCACAAAACATTTGCCAAAGAAGTTCATGCAAAAGTCAAAGGATTCGCCTGTTACAGCAGATAGAGCGGCAGCAAAATCTGGCATCAGCTTATCCGGATATATCTGATGGGTTTTAAAGCTATTGTGCTTGCAGTCCACTATATGGCACATCTTCTTCCATACGTCCGCGCCATACTCCTCCTGCACATAGTGCTGCACACTCTCATAAAGCATGCCATACATGATGTTGTTTGTGGTTTGGTAAATTTACGGTGCTCCCCTGAGTGGGGAAACAAGGGGCGCACTGATGGCTGGCCAGGTGCCTAAGTGTGCGTCAAGTTAATCTGTAACGAGTGGAAGTTTGCAGTGGCTGTGGTAATTAGGAAAGTATATAACAACAAAGTTTTTCCATTAAGCAGAGTCTTGGGGAAAAACTTAAGTTAAGTTGTCAGGGATTATCTTAATTTTGGCTGAGAGAGATTAGACTGCAACTTTATTATGCATGTTAATATTTGTTCTTTACTGTTTAGAGTGGATATGAAAAGCGAAAATGATTTAAAATAGAATACACAGAGAAAAAAAAAGTAGCGTGAAATCAAAAACTTAATTTTATATTTAGATTTTAGATTTTTCTTTTCAAGTACGAAATTATTGAATTTAATAATTTTTTTAAATTACCTTAACAAAAAATTAGAAGAATTATGAAAGTTAATAAATAAATTTTTGAAAAAAAAAAAATTAAATATAATTTTAAATAGTTTTCATTTTGAAATTAAAATGCTCTATGTTTAATTTTCGATTTAAGTCAGCCACAATTTATTTTTACAATTTTCATAACCTATAGGTTTTAAGTAGGCTACATTAAGCTAAAACATTTCCTCTTGGTATTCACTTGACTTAATTGATTGCTGCTTTAAAAACTAGATAAATCAAAAGTGATTAATAACTATTTCCTTTGTTCTTAGTCTTGTTTAAATATCAAAATGTTGAAGTAACCCATTTACAAACCTTTTAAACAAAATGATATATCTAGATTTTAAATAACTCGTTGAAGCCAAGCTGTCAGGCACACAATTCAGTTACTTAATTTGATAAATGTCCCATGTGCATAGGTCTTCCACTTCTCCTACTTTGCTGCCTGTTAAAAACAGAAAACTTGTCAAGTATTTCTTTCGCGTCACATGCACATGAAGTTAAGCAGCTTCGGCCAAACAAAAATATCTCTTGATTTATTGTTGCTGTCAGTTTAATTTTACTTATACGCCATAACAACAAGAGAGCGCCTGTTTCAGAAGCTTTCTGCTTCTCATTCCTTTGGGCATGTCCTTCTGCCAGTCACGTTCATGAAATAACAGCAGCTCGCGGTTTGTTTAACTTATTTCCAGTTGCTTTTGTTTTTTGCTAATTTTATTTGTGGTGTTCTCTAATATTTTTCAATTTAGCTTGTGAAACATTTGACTGAGATGCCTTTTAATATGACAGGCATCATACAATTTGTGGGAAGCAACTTACCTAAACTTTCGTAAATTTATCACCCATGATGGTATTTATAAAAATATGCATATTAATCTCAGTTACTCTAAAAATAATTTAATTTACAAAACAAAAGACTTTTTCCTTTAGTTCTACCTATAAACTTTAGTAATATCTATATAAAAAAATAAATTATTATCTAATAAACTTACCAAAAAAAAAGCCTAAAAAAAACTTTAGCCAAGAGCTCAAATATGAAAATAATGAAAATATTTCATACTTATCGACAAAGACACTCTTTTACAATGACCTTCAACATTTTTTTTTAGCTAACCCAATTGCCAAAATAAATGTTTTTTGAAATTCAAAATAACGTTTAACTTCTGACTGTTTGCCACACAAAAAGAATATGACTTAACATAACTCCCGGAGAGCTAAAAGTAAATCCTACACATGAAGATGTACTTTTTCAGCAAATGAAGTCTTTAATCACTTTCGTATTCACTTTATTGCGCTGACATTAGTTTTATATTTATCAATGGCGACCTATGCGTATCATTTATTTTTAATTTACTGTCAAGCAGCATATGCTGAATGGGGAGCTATACGACACACACACACACACACTTACACATACTTGAATACAGATTTTGTCCGGAATTGTCGTATTGTTTTTCCCGTTGTTAACACTCAGTTTTTTCGCTGTTTGACGTACCGTACCGTCGCTTTCGGCTGCTGTTGTTCAACTAATTTTGTTGTTGTGCTTTCGACTTGTGCTCCATGACTGGCAGCATGAGAGGTGCCTTTAACTGTTCGTGTTCGTTTGGTTGTGCTTGTGTGATGTTGGTGTCGTGTATCTTCGGCTAGCTTTGTCGTTCGAATGGAGCGTGTATCGTTAACGTCCAGGTCTTTTATAGCCGGCTCTGAACCTCTTCGTCTCCGTCTCCGCCATTTGCCTTCAACTTTTCCGCGCACTTTACGCCTTTATTTTTCTGTTCCCTCCCTTCCCGCTCCCAGCACTCTCTCTCAACTTCTCTGTCAACAGTGAAGGCACGCACCGCCGCGTCGAACCGTTCCCGCCCGCATCATCATCGTTAGTGTTTCATTTCATGTCAGTGCTCCCCTCACACCCCCATTCTGGCGGCACACTCACTTTCCCCAGTGGGTTTGATGCCAATTGACGGTCGCTTTTCGATAAAGCATCAAATGAAAGCGAGTTTATTCCTTTTTCCTTGCTTCCTTTGCTGTTATGTGCTTATGCGCTCTTGGCATTTCCTAGGAAATGTTGTCCTTGTCACTTGTTGTGCTACATTGAAGTGTTGCAATAGGGACGCAAACAAGAAGACGGGCATTTGGTTGTATGTTCAGGGAATCACATTATACTGGCATATAATAGTGAATGTAGAGTGGAAATTGATTTCCTTTGACGTCGAACATAATGTTACTATAATATAAAGCTTAAGTATTATGATACTTTAGTATCATTTTATATAGTTTGAATTGAATTCGTTGTAACTAGTTGATAATAATGATAAACATATTAAAAATCGAACATTGGTAGGAAAAATTCTTCTTATTGCTCTTTGAATTTTAAATTTTACTCTATTTCGTTCGAGAACCATTAGTTTTTTTTTTTTTTTAATTTTTTTTTTTTTTATTTATTATATGGAAATTCCTAATTTCCCAATACTAATTCCAGTTTTATAAGATTGTAGCCCTGAAATTTGTATCTCTTCTTTTTGACAGCTCATGAAACGTTTTATTGTTGTAGCCTTTGACTTTGTTCCTGTGTGAGTTTGTTTCGGGTCCTGCCACACTTAATGCCCTCCCATAAAGTACACAAAGCACAAAGATATATACACAGAAAAAAAAATGACGTTCTAAATTCTAGATTTTTATTCTAGAATTATCCCGATTCGTACTTGAAATTTTTAAGTACGATTCGAACTTAGGAATTCTTAAAATAAGTCTAAAACGTACTTAAAAGGAAATTTTAAGAATCAAAATCTTGATCTTATCCCAAATAAACTTGAATTAAGTATAAATTTTCTTAAAAGCCTCATAACAAGTTCAAAAATACTTAAATCAAGTACAAAATTCTTTAAATAAGTATAAGTGGACTTGAATCAAGTATATTTCCAGAAATACTGAAATCAAGATCAAAAGTTCTTGATTCAAGTACGAGTTGTGGGTTCGAATCCCACCCACGGCATTTTATAATTTCTATTTTTTTTTTTTAAACTTTTTTTTTATATTTCTGTTGCTATTTTGAACAGAGATTAACAGGAAAATAAAAACCTTAAAATTAGAAAATTTAAGCTTAATATAAGTACGAAATACTTATATATAACAAAAAAAAAAATGAATGAATACAAAATCGCTCTCTCGCATACACAAAATGTAACGGCATCTTTCTCAAAGGAGAGACAGCGATGTTAGCTTAAAATATCCATTAGCTGCAATAGGAATGTTTACGGATCTTGCTCAACAGATAAGACATTCGCCGCATGCACAAGAGGTCTCAGGTTCAAATCACCGTCACGGTAAGTGTAAAAATAAATTTATAATAGCATTTTCTTAATTTCTTCTTCCCGACATCTCTATTTAAGACATGAGGAGTGATTGGAAGCTTTAGCAAAGAAGTTTTAATAAATCGAGCTTTAATTAACTACTGCAATATGTACTTGAAAAAAGTATTATCATACTTAGTTTAAGTACACAAATTCTAGAATCCAGAACAACAAAATACTTATTTTTAGAAATGATTGAACTTAAATTAAGAATTGAAAATCTTAAAATAAGTTCATTTCATACTTAAAACGTTCTTAAATTAAGAATCCCCGATCTAGAACGTTTAGAACGTTTTATACTTGATTTAAGAATTTTCGGTCTCGCACGAGAAATAAGTCCGAAAAGTGGTGTTTTAAGGTTGAAATTCTTGATTTTTTTTTTGAGTGTATATGTATGGGGAGGCTTGTGTGTTTGTGTGTGTGCAGTTATTTGGTCGTTTAGCTGCGTATTTCATGCTGTGCTTTAAAGCAATTTAATGCGAATTTCTGGCATTGGGTAAACCAAAGTCTGACATTAAGAGGAAAAGGATTTAAGCGAGCTTTTGTTGAATATTGTATGGCACAGATTGTTAAACCAATGATGTTGATGATGATGATGATTAGTGTGTGGATGGACATTAAACGTTTTGCGCTTCATTCTTTTCTGTTTACGCAATAGGGGAAAAGAAATGCAAATTATGTTTATTTGCGGATATTTAAAAGCTACTCAAAATACCATTAAAGAAGGACAACAACGAATTATGTAAAAAAAAACTACGTCAATAACAATAAGATACCTAAGAAAATTATGATTAAAACGCCATTTGTGAACCCTACGAACTTGAACTCGTACTAAACTTAATTGACTCAACTAAGTTCAAGTATAACGTGCGACATTGAGAGCCCTTTGGACACGCAAAATGTCTTCATTTAATTGTTGTGGCACAACACAGAAGTAGAGGGGTTCAGCCACAATTACCTCTTAAATTTCGCCAGAAAGTATGCTATGCTTTTTTATGTGTCCGTGTGCGTTGTGGTCGTCGCTCATTTTGACACGCAAACAGATCATAAATGTTATTACAAATGATATCTGGATGAATGATACTTGGTCAGCCCAATGGATGAGCGGCAGTTGGCTTTGGATACCTGAACCAAACGGACGTCAGGTCGTTTTGGTCTTATGGCATGTAATGATAATATTTGACAAAGAAATACAACCTAATTCCTGTTTGAAATATAAGTTTTGCAAAAGTACGTAAGAATTATATAAGAACCAACTAATTTACTTTAATGTTTGCAGCAAAACAAGCTTTAAATGATGATACAAGTTTCGAATGCAAGAACTTAAAGGGAATTTGTATCCATTACCACAAATACAAACCAATAAAATTCAACCAGGAATTTGGAAACATTTAAGTTTATTATTTAAGTGCAATGTGCTGAACATTAAGGCATTTTATTTGTATTAAAAAGAGTGCAAAGGTATATAAGATATTTAATTAATAAAAGTATGTTAAAATATTTAATCTTCAGGTCCTGCCAGCAGCCAAAATGTTTCCATTTCGCCCTTTCCTTTGACCTTAACTGTACCACGCGATTCCATTTTGTAGCCCACAGAGCGTACTTTTTCGGCTGTATTGTTGGACAATTGGATCTTCCACGGATCGCAGCTGCTCTCCATGCGCGAGGCCGTATTAACAGTATCCCCGAAAAGGCAATACCGCGGCACCTTTATACCCACCACTCCAGCTACGACCGGACCTGAGTTGATTCCGATGCGAATAGAAACATCTGCCAGATTATGTGCTTGTACCTTCTTTGTGACTCTAAGTGCCATATCGCAAGCATGCTCGGCATGCAAGGGATTAATATCTGGTGCTCCAGACACTGCCATGTAGACCATGCCCACAGTTTCCACCTTATAGACAAATGGTGATATGATTTCCTCATCGATAGCCGAGAACACCTGATTAAGAGTATTGACTGCCTGCATGGCGTCTTGAATATTATTGGAACCGCTGTCATAAATATTCATAACCTCAATAAAAATGACAGAGACCTCCTCAAAGCTCTGGCACACGTGCTCATGACCCATTCTCATGCGTTCCGCAATGGGACGTGGTATCATGGAGTACAAGAGCTCGTCGCCTTGACGCTTCCAGGAGTCAGCCAATTCCAATGATTTTTCTAGCTCATCCGAGCGTTCTTCCTCTTTTTCAAACATAATCTCTAGCTTGGAGCAATGCTGCCAGCCAGCCATGACGAGCTCACGACTTAGACCATGCGGATTGAGATCGTTTAGGTACAAGCCGATGCCATGAAGCTCATCAAGATTCTCTATTAGCGGACTGCACAAAAAGATCAAAGAGTCCACATCCTTAATGAAAAACATTTGTCCCTTGAGCAATATGGAGCGTAGACCCTGCGAATGTCGCCGTTCGCCTGTTGCCGGATCGATTTCCCGCTCGCCTTCCGACTCCTTGTCCTTTTCTTCCTCATGTTTCTTATTGAACTCCTTTGCATTCTCTAGAGCAGCAGTCTGCGCTTCGTTCAGAAACATGTCATCATAGTTCTCAAAGTCCATATTGAGCACTGCATCATAGGCGGCACGATTATGTCCAGTGCGGATGAGCTCGAACTCAAAGAGCACTGCACGCATCTGGATCAGAGTTTCCCAGTCTATGGTGGTGTCTTTGGGCCGTCGGCAGTGAAACAGATCCATGACATGGGCGCCAATAAAGCCCTTGGGATTTGCACCCGGGTTATGCATGATCCACGTCTCAACAATTTTCTCCCCTGCATGCGTTATCTTCATATCATGATTTAAAACAATCGTAAATGGAAACAGCTCCAGGAACACATTCAGGTTAACAGTGGGCATCCTGTACTGCGAGGGATGAGGCTCCGTATTCACACGCATGGCAATATACTCGCGATTGTCAAAGTCCAAACGATACTTGACTATCACCGTCAAAGGACCATCGGTCATCTTAATGGGTCCTGCAGTACCGCCACTTATATCGTTCTGACTCTCAATCACATAGGCCTTAATTGGCAGGCCGTAAAACTCATTCGCCACCTCCGTCATCTGCCCTATAAGATACTTGGACATGCCCGTACGACCACTACGATATAATATCACGGCACCGGTATCATCCATGCTGGTAAGCTGCATGCTGGGCGACTTCATCTTTGGATACGTAAAGCGCATAATCAAATGTATATTGTCGATGGACTGTAGGAAGTCGCAAAAGTAACGACCCGTAGAGCGTATC
The DNA here is from genome assembly GCA_018152965.1 of Scaptomyza pallida. NCBI lineage: Eukaryota > Metazoa > Arthropoda > Insecta > Diptera > Drosophilidae > Scaptomyza > Scaptomyza pallida. The sequence continues at coordinate 1,779,707 of JAECXP010000002.1, forward strand.
ATCTTGTCATAACCAAAATTACTAAAGAAACGCACAAAACATTTGCCAAAGAAGTTCATGCAAAAGTCAAAGGATTCGCCCGTTACAGCAGATAGAGCTGCGGCAATGTCTGGCATTAGCTTATCCGGATATATCTGATGGGTTTTAAAGCTATTGTGCTTGCAGTCGACAATACGACAAACTTTTCGCCAAACATCCAAGCCATACTCCTCTTGCACATAATGCTGGACACTTTCATACAACATTCCATACATGTTGAATAGAAATTTTTTGATACCTTAGAAAGTTTGAAAAGACTTATTAGCATTAATTAAACTTTTAAATAAAAATGGCTTAAAAAGAAGTGCTTAAGGGAAGGGTATGGTATTTTATTATTTTGGTATTATTTGGTATTTGGTATTTTTCTAATCTAATATCAATATGTAAGAACATTGTGTCAAAATTTCAAGTCAATTAGTGCAAAATTGACGAACTTATGGGTATTTTTATACTTATTATTATTTATTTTTAGGCTGGATTTTTTTGTGCTTAAAACTCTAAACAGTTTTCCCACAACTCACGTTTTCAAAGTCGATGCCCCTCTAACTTCAAAACTGCTGCACCGATCATTTTGAAAATTTAAACACAATTTTTGTACATCAATAACGAGGTAACGCTGGAGTTATTTTTTTTTTTGTAAATAATTTTTATTTGCCAATAACAAATTCACCGAATTTTTCCCAAAAAATTGTGTTTTTCTTTTCAAAGTGTTCGGAAAAATTTAAAAAATAGAATTCCTATAAGCCCTCCCAGGGATACCTGGGGAATTGGGGATTTTAATTTTTTGGTTTCAGATGATCCAACACCGAGTTATGAGGGTCACCGCAAGTCTACTTGTCGGGACACTTCCGAACAATTGCTGCCATTGCCATATTTTTTATTATTTCGTCCTAAAAATTTGACAAGACATTCTTCAGATGATACTGAATGTACCATTAATTGAATAAAGAGATTTTAACTGTGTCGTCAGAAAAAAATCACAAAAACATGGTTTTTTTTTCCTTCGATTTGACCTTACCCTCCCCTTAATAATAATTCCATTTTTTGCTGTAAACTAAAAAGTTCTTAAAGTCTTTTCATTAATTATTCTTACATCATTTCACTTACCTTTTGCGCTGTTTTATTTCTATGGAAGCAACAGATGTGCTTTACAAATTTAATATAAATTACGCTGCCTTTCACTTTTAAACTGCGTGTAGTTTCCTACTCATTTCCCAGTGTCATTATTTATTTATGGCATGAACGGAATTTAATTTGCTGAAGCACAGCAAAGCCCTTAATGTAGTTTCCACAGCACTTTTTTTTGTTGTTGCCTGAGAATGTTTTTGCTTGTGTGATTTTTAACTTGTTTTTTTGCTTGTTTGTTTTACTGGCTGAGTGTGCATCCTGCGAATGAAGCGCGTGCCGTTGTTGGCAGGAACTTTTATAGTCAGTTGGCTGCCAAACATTTTCCATTCGCCAACCCTTTTTAGGAGCTCCCTCTTTATGCTGTCAGCAGCACCCATTCCCATTCAGCGGCTGCTCGTTGACAATGTTTCATTACATGTCAATGCTGCTCGTTGATGCCCATTGACGCTCACTTAGCCAAGCCAATAAAGTGTCGTTTTTCCTATATTTATTGCTTTTGTAACAATAACTCACACGCACATTTAAAGTAATTTGCATTTATCAACTCTTTAATATTTAGTTTGGGGTTAAAGACCTCAGTTTGTTTAGTTATTTTGCTGAAGAAAGATATATAGTTATACTATTTATTAATTTTATTAAGGTTATCTACGTATGCGTGATATTTAAAAGGCGGAATGTAAACAATGTTGACAACGGTTAAACGACAAGGATGGCATACCGAGCTGTGGTTTATAATGTGTACTTGTTTTGCAGCACACAAATACATACATACTGCCTGTTGCCATAAACGTGACGGCGCACTTAATTAATAACCCCCTTGCCGCAACAGGCGCTTGCCATTGATTGGTTAAACAAGTCGCAGCACTTGTGGCTTACTGGTTTAATGGTCATAATCAACGCAACTTAACAATCAACGACCACCAATTAAGTTAAATAAGTGAGATTCACAATTTAGGATATTTTTATGTTTATATGAATTCAATTAATTATTTGAATATTACAAAAGCTAAGCTTGCAGTCGTTGCATGATTATTTGCCCAGGCCCACTTTGTTGAAGAGCTTGTCCTTAACAAGCTGTGCCATCAGGCCGTGAATGAGCTCTATGGTTGAGCGGCTGCAGTCGCGAGTGGCTTTGGATAGCTTATCCTCGGAACGTTTTTCATTGACATCAGTGCCTGTAAATTGGGAAAAGCCAATTAGAAAACAAAACAAATCTTGTGAACGGGAATAAAACAAGTATATGTACCGCGACCTAAAAAGTTTTCACTTTGCTCCAGCTTCTCGGACAAGTCCATAATTTGGCCAGTGGTGTATTCAGTATTGGTTAAAAGGCCAGAGCTGCCCAATGTATTCACCCAGTACTTGTTCCACAACGAATCGAGCAGTTTGCGATCCAAGTCGGACTTAAAGTAGCTTATCTCCAGCGGATAGTATTGCTTGCAGTGCACACCAAAGTCTTCAATTTTGTTTAGTGGAATCGTTTGATATTCCGATGGTTCCTCATTGGGCGGCTTGTAGCCCTTTGGGTATGTGCGGAAAGCACCCAGACAAACCTTGCCAGCGGAAACAGTGCGCACAGGATCAACAACAATGGCCACAAATGGCTCCTGATAAGTCTGATTGAGCATCTGTGTGGACACATCAATACCCGAAAGCCAGCAACCATAGCCAGGATGGCTGTGATACCAGCCCACAGCATGCTCTAGACGTCCAACTTCCTTAGCGGCTTCCATATAGGCTGTCATATACTCATACGCCTGGGCCTGGGCATTAACCCGTGTCTCCGTGCCCTCTACAGGTAGAGCAAATGCATCCATTACAATCTACAAAAAAAATATTAATACAATATTGACGGATTCTATACCACAACTCTTGCGGTTAGTTACCATTGTGTTGTCTTCTACTTTGCCAAGCATAAGACCCATGATTTCTAGGGTACCGCCAGAGCGAGCGTGCATGACCATTTTAAGCAATGCCAGAGCTGATATTTTAATATCCTTGAAGTAATGTGGATCCTTTTCCCATGGTTTGGCGTCAATTATTTGACGCTGTTGTTCAGAATCATGGCGAAAGATTTCATCACAGCTGGGCAATGTTTGTATATTGTTTTCCAGCTCCCACGTCTTTTGAGCTGCATCAACGTCCATATTACAGTTTTATAACAACAGCTTTTTTGATTTTAGTTTCACAATTTTATTTTTCCGGCTGCCTGTTTCGATTTGTTGTTCTTTAAGAGAATGACATATAAAAATAGTGGCAGCGCTAAACGATATCTCCTATTGCGTTAACAGCAGAAAAAAATGCGCATGTTAGCATTCTGTAAACTGTTTGTAAACATATGTATTTTTTTGGGCTATTTTATATTTGTCATTTGTCAACAGTTTTTTATTGTCGATATAAAAGGCGGGTCCTTTATTCAACGTTTTAACTTTAATTAAACACAATAAGTCAAAACAATTGTATCTCTATATCTAAAAGTTCAGCTTTCCTGCCAACATTTTGGCACCCGACGATTTTTGCTCAAGCAATAGCTTGCGAAGTTCCGAAACCTCCAGAAGTTCACGGCATTTGCTCAGCAAGACCGGTGATGCCGCCACGACGTTAACAAGCACATAGCAAGCTCGATTGATGCCCAACCAAACTTTAAGCACATCGCTGGACAAGTGTTCTAAGAGTTTTGTTCCAAATGGATGGTCGCCGCGTTTCTGGTCGTTTTTAATTATCTTTTTGAGAACGTGATGCATGCCGACTTCCTCAATGCCTATCATAGTAGGCAACTCCTCCACAACTTTGGCCTTTTCCTCTTTGGCTTTTTTTACAGGTGTGCCTTCCTCTGCGTCGCTCTCCTCGTCGCTGCTAACTGGCGGAGGTAAAGCGCCAGCAACCTGCTTTTTATTTCTTCGCTCGCTTGTTGCCTGAGCTATCAAGGCCTCCACATCCAGAGGTTTCTTCTTGTTTTGAGCACTTTCAGATGGCACGATGGATACCTGCCAATCGGGCTGAGTGATCACAGAAGTCAGTGCTGCAACGGCCTTATTATAATTCTCGTCATTTATGTGGTTTAGTATATCCGCTGTAACAAGTCCAATATGGCTATTGGACAGCCAAAATGGAGCATCCTCTTCCATGGCCACAGCAATGGGCGACTCAATCTGTTCTAAGATCTCCTGCCGGCGCACATCCTTCTCCTTCTTGCCATAGACCAGTCCTTCATCTATGTATTTTATGAAATCGGGATGAAAGCTCGAAGTGTCTCCAGGCGCTACCAACCAAAGTATAACACGTCGTCCATATTGATTGGCTACCAGGGACTTTAGTTCGGAATGCAAAGGATCATAAATAGACTTCTTAGTGGCCTTTGTGTCGTCGAGAGCATTCAATAGTGCTATGAGAAATACATGACCATGCTCGTGCAAGGCAATCTTTAGTAGATGATCCTTGATGCTTTTTGTGATGACTCGGCGATTCTTTGTGGTGGATTTGTAGAAACATATAATGGCCGCCTGGGTACCATCCTTGGTGGTTAGCATGTGTGGTATTAGTGGAGCAAACATGACCATAGTTTCTTCAAGCTTTTCATCGTCCGTTGCATTCATAAATTCAAGTATGACGGCATGAACTAGTGAACTGTCCACCAGATTTTTGTTGGCGATGTGCTCCAAATTCGCTTTGACGGCGCCCATGATGGAAGCCTTCATGTTTGTAGCGTTCTTATAGGTGTCGCTTAGCGTCTGGACATCTTCGTCCTTAGCATTTTTATACAGATCGCTGTAAAACTCTTGTCGCATATGGCAGCGCTGTTTTTCGTTGCCATTCAGATAAATTTGATCTAAAATCTTGCTGGCAATATTGTGACTTGACAGCCGCACTACATTACCCAGCAGGCCATCCGCCAACTTGGACTTGGTGGCAGGGGCACCATACTTTAGCATGCGCTGGACACAGAAGTGTGCATATTTCGATTGGCACATTTCGACGATGTGTGGCATTAGTTTGTCGGACAGCTCAGCGCGCAATGTTGGTTTTCCATGCTTTAGCATGCACTGCAATACGCGCGCTGTATCGTGTGCTTTGGCCACTTTGGATATGGAGTCGCCAACATTCAGAATTTTATACATTTTATCGACAAGTTCGTCTTTGTTAGTGGTTCGGCCGCATTTCACTTGTTCGTATATTTTTTTTACCTCCTGCGTAATCTCGTAGGTGTCACGGGTACTCTTTCGTTTTAATTTCAGATCCTTTTTTTCCTGCTTGAATTTATTCCAATCTTGCTTTTCGGTAGTTGTTTGAGGAGCGTCTTTGCCACGATGCGACGTGCCGCCTTTTTGAGGGCCCTTAAATTTGTTAAAAGGTGGCTTTCCTGGTGCATTGGCATTTTTTTTAAATGGCCGCTTTAAAGTTGGTGCCTGATCTTTATTGTCAGGTTTGACTGGTGGCTTAGGTTTTTTAGAGACAATCATTTTGTCTTTAACTGTGTTACTTTTAATCTGCATCAACGTCGTTTTATATGCAGTTTTTTGAAGACACCGTGTTTTCGATTTTAGTTTCACGTGTTTCAAAGTGTTGTTCTTAAAGAGAATGACATTTAAAAATAGTGGCAGCGCTACAGAATATGTCATATTGCGTTAACAGCAGCAAACAAAATGCGCATGTTAGCGTTATGTAAAATCTTTATTGACAAATTTAAATGCGGATATTTTAAGTATTAAATTATGGTAATGCCAAATACAATAATGGCTGCATTTGTATATAAATTGGAGAAAAAACTCAATTTTATATGTTGTTTTCCAGAGGCTGCCAAACAAGTTTTAAAATACATGCTTGTAGATTAAACGCTAAATGTGTATTCATCTGGCGCATTTGATCAGCAACAAAATCGCGAATCTTCCTATCCTCGTGTTTCTAATGGCACAAAAGTTTTCTTGGCTTTAAAAGTTGAATTGGCAATCAATATCACCGGGTTCATAATCCGACTCAAATATTCGCAAAGCCGTTTATTATTGGAATCCATCTGTTAAATATAAAACACAATTTTACAAGTTTCGGCGTTGAACAGCGCTGCCGGACATCTCCGAAGGCAGTTAAACAGTTATATGGCACGAGTAGTTGCCAGATGTCGTTTTCCAGATTCGTGATGCCAGATGAACATGTCCATAGTGTAAGTAGTAACATAGTTACACTATGAACATGTCAATTGAAAATAATAATATATTTATTCAATTGTCTAAAAACAAATAGTTTGATTATCAAACAGCTTGACAACTAGCCATCATCTAATGGCATATAATACTTAAGTCACAATCTTACTCATAACAGTATATTTTAAAACGTCTAGAGATGGTGCAAATATATATTTGTTTTAAAAGAATTTACAATTCCATTTGTTTATTTGTTTTTATCATGTTGTATACATAAATATATTCATACTAGGATCGCTTAGTGGGGGAAAATCCCCCGCAACAGAGCTGCTGCCTGTGCTGTGTGCTACGCTGCCAGCGTCTCTGTGGCGCAATGAAATTGTTGTTGTTTCCGTTTCGTATGCTTCATATACGTATTTCTCGTTTACCTGAACTTAACAGGTAACATTGTCAAATTCATCGAATGGTATATTCCGTTTCAAAATCGGTTAACGGGAAGTAGGGGAAAAAGGGATTACTAAAAAAGGCTTAGCCTATTAATATATAGATATATAATCACATGTGCTGAATCTACAGAGAAAAGGAAAACTTAAAGCCAATTGTAATAAACAATTCAGTACTCAACTCGCACGCTTTCATTGAATCAAATCAAATTTTAACCAATAATAAATACATAATACACACACACATTTGAATTAACTTTGGCTAACTATTTTTACGCCATATCAATTGAGTTTATGGCCGAGCTTTCTACCTCTCTCTCTCGTATCTCTCATATTATGAACCTTATCTTAGCAAGCACCGAGTGACAGGTTTCATTTCGTCTTCGTCCAAAATGCAGCGCATAATAATGGTTCATGCTTTTTTGTTTCTACATTGTTGTTATTGAGCTGCTGCTGCTGGTGGTGGCTGATCCGCATGCGGCTGTGCCTCATTATTCTCGGGGTTATCTTCTTGCATCACCGGCTGTCCTTCGCCGCCCCACATAAAACCACCAGGACGATCTTCTGCAGGTGCTTGATAATTGCGTTCAATGTGCTCATTGAAAAGTCTTTTACTGAAAGCATTTCAATTAACAAATTAGTTTATTTTCGAATTTAGGAGCGATAGACTTTACTTACAGAAAGTATGGCGTTTTTATCAATCGATAGCCATTAGATAGCTGTGGATAAACATCTTCCAATACATAGTAGATGTGTCCAACGCCCATGCCAATGATATCCACCCAAACAGTATTGCCCAAAATCATGGAACAGCAAAGCAGCACCCAGGGTAGATACGGCGCCTGTTTGTGAGGTTAACAATAAGTATGATACAAACAAAATTTTGCTTAATTTAAAGCTTGCCTGAAAGTTAAGTACTCCAAAGAAATTCATTGGCACCAGGGGATTACGTCGGGACCAGACATAGACAAGCATTAACGTGAATGCCTGGCCAAGGAAGAGTAAGTTGACAAAGATGCCAAAGAATGTCATGAGAAAGCCACCAAAGATGAACATCATCACAAAGTCAGAGCTGCGACCACGAAACGAGCCGTCCTCGAGCATCCGACAATAGCGATATGTGAAGACCATATTGAAAAAGAAACTTATACCGATGGTGCCAAAGTATAGGAATGTGGTGGCCAGACGCCAGACTTGATATTTGCGAACAATCAGTGTGGGATTGAAGTACAGTTGAAGCGGAGAAACCAAATCCAGATGCTAAAAAATAATGGGTACACGTCAGCTCGCATTGGTTAGAAATCAAATTCAAACTGGAGACAACTTACCACCGCTAGAGTTGTGAGCACACATACAGTGGTATAGGCTCGAGTAACTATTGGAATTTCCATGTAAAACTGTCGAAGTGAATTCATTTTGAAGCTTTATGCTTTTATTTTTTGCTTATTTTTTTAGTTGGTGGGTTGATGGAATTGTGCGTGTTTTGGTTGCGCTCTGGCAACGCGAGCGTTCACATCTGCTACAGCTGTGATTTATTCGTCTTTGGCTGCAGGTTTCAATGGTTGCTAGTTTGATAGGTTTTTCGTTGTATTTTATTAGTTTTTTATATATTTTGCTAAGTTCTAAAGATTTTGTCACAGAACTTCTGTGGCATATGAGCGATGTAAATTGTTATTGTTATCGTATATCGTTAAGTAAACATATCGAAATCAGTGTGCCCAGCTTCAGTTTGCAGTGTTTTGGCGATTGAGTATAAACTGGAAAAGTCACGATTTAATTTGTCACACGCTGCAAAGAATATCATACTATATTTTAAAGATGGCAAAAACGTATGTTTGCGATATTGGAACAACGTATATTCTTTATTTTTATTTTATACATTTGTTTAAGTAAACTAGGAATACCTTCAATAAAAAAATCGAGCGCAACATTGGAAGCCTGAAAAACATCGTTGAGCTTAATTTTAATCGAACAAACATCGATATAGCTCCTCCCATTATTCTTATCGGCTACAAAAGTGCTGGTCGCCATTATCGATTTGTGGCAAAAAAAAAAAAATAGAGAATTAAAGATCGCGTTACAGCGTTACGCACCGGCTAAAGAGCGCATTAAAACGCGGCGTTAAATTGAATTAGGCAGCAACTGCAACGGAGAAACAGTTTGTGAACCTACAGCTAGTCGGAATATTTCGTGTTAAACAAATTGCCACACAACAACTAATCAATATCAAAACGTCTCCCAGTTTGCCTGTGTGTGTGTGTGTGCGTGTACTCGCGAGTGTCACAGTGTGTGTACGTGTGTGTTTTTTGGTCCATTCTTTGGTGCACATAATCAAATTAGATTGGAAATAAACTAAAGTGATATTAAAGAAAAAGCAACAACAAAAACAGCTTCATCATGACTATGGCTGGGCAAACAATCAACGACAGGCTGCTCGCAGCTCGTCACAGCCTTGCAGGCCAAGGACTGGCCAAATCTGTGTGCAAGGCCACAACTGAGGAATGCATTGGGCCGAAGAAGAAGCATTTGGATTGTAAGTGAAAAAACAAATATTAAATCAAATAAAGCCTGCATATTGGTCGCAACTTGCGACTGGTAAGAGAAGCAGAAACGACAAATATGTACATATAACGGTTATCTTGTTCTTACATGCGCGCACACACACACATATTGAAAAAAACTTTGTCGTCTTGTCAACATTTTGCCATTCATTCAATTACACAAAGCATCATCTCTCTCTCTCTCTCGTCTCACCCATTGCGAGGTGTATATCTCCTCAAATTTTGTGTGAAATGTAACGTTATAAATGCACATATGCATAAAGAAAAAAGGAAACTGTATGCATGCCATTCGTAGGCCTCCATTTCTGCGTTCGCTAATACATATTTTGTTTGCCCATGGGTTACTGTAAATTTAATCACTACAAAAAAAAAAAACCGCAGTCCCTTCTGCCCGCATTTAACGCCCACTCTATGTATGTGCTTCTTGCCCTGCACCTGCTGCCTCAGCTGATGATTTGCGGTCTTTCCTTTGAGCTGCTTCGTCATTCATTGCTCGCGCTCTGAGTCTCTCTTTCTAATGTTACGTCACTTTCTCACGGCTGCACGTGTGTAAGATTTACAATGATAGTGGGTATGTGTGTATGTAAAAGCATTTGATATTATTGTTGTTGCTATTAAAGTATGCGACGTTTCAACGATGTCATTGCCTTTTAAATTTATGCACAAGCTGTAACAGAAGAAAAAAAACTTAACAAACAAAAATTCAAACTCGTCTATTTTTACATTGCACTTCTGGATTGTCCAAGCAAAGGTTTCTTTCATGCTGCTGCTGTTTACATGTTTATATGCATGGTATGTATGTGTGTGTGTGTTTATGTTGACCCGTTTCTTTATTTGAGTTGTGCCGTTTATTTGGCACGTTTTGCAACTTTGTTGTTGTCCAATAAGTGCGAAATGAGTCATAAGAAAAGTTCGTTAATATCCAGTACCGTACATAATACATACATACACGCATGCATATGGATATAAATGTATACACGTGTGTGTACACATTACTTCTACTTATTTGTCACATAATAAGCTTTGCGCTTGTGCAATATAACTTGAATAGAAATTTGTCTATGATACGTGTGTGTGTTTGTTGTATGTGTAATAAAGAAAATAAATCAAGTTGAAGCTTATGGTTTTTGTGTGCCCGCGTCATGCTCCAGTTCCAAGCTATAGAATAGCAACATTGACCCCACAGAAGTTTGTCTGATTGGTGGTATGCAGCAGTGTGACCATTGCTTCTGTATATAATCGATACGTTTTAAAGGTTAAACTTGTTGCTATTTGCATGCACTATGCTCTCGATAGTCTGAATATTGTTATTGCACTTATTTGGCAGTTTACAGGGTATTTATTATTAGCTTGAATTTATTTTTATATGCACCAATGAATACTTGAAACTCGCATGTGTAATTAAGAGCGAAGTCAATCAAAAGATTTGCCCATTCAAAACGCAAACAAGCTATAATTTAGAAATTAAGTATGAAAGAAAGAAAAAACAAACCTGTTCTTGGGTTACATTTTGCCATTCATACGGCAGGTAGATTGTTAAGAATACACTTTATATCACATTTCTCCCTCTTCCATCCTTTCGATCGTTTTCTTGGCTAGTAACTAAAAAAAAAAGATTTTACGAAACCAGTTGGAAATTCGTAGAAGTAGGGAAGATGAAATAAAGCTAAGAATGTAGTTCCCTGACATAAAAATTATGTTTGAAAGAAACTTTGTTAAAAAAAAAAACAATTTGAAAGGTCATACTTCGATTTGGGCAAATAACACCATTTTTGCATATATTTCTTGCTGTAAAGTTTAGTCAGAAAAAAAACTTTCGAATTCTTCCTTCGACCTAGTTGGACCTTTGATGCATTAAGCAAAAGAAAGTAACTTTTCTTTGCCTTAAACTTTGTTACTCTCCCAGAAAATTAATCAATTCTTGTTGTCAAGCGTTCATTGAATAAATAGACGTACAAAATTACCATATGATTTCAGATACTGTATTTCAATTATTGAATTGATTGAATGTGTGTGTCTGAGTATATATAAAAAAATTGTATATGTATGTGTGTGTGTAAGCAATCGGTCGAATGCATTTGTAGGCTTTGGCGAGTCGATTTATAAGCATCTGTTTGTTGCCCCATATGCATAACGCCCCTCTTAAAAAGTCGATAGCATGCTATATAAAACGAAACGATGATACTTATATAATATATTTTATATACTATGTACATATGTACTGATTGTAGTTTATGCATTTTTTTGTTTGTTTTGTAAATGGCAACAATGTCGCCAGAGACAAATGCTTATCAAACATGTATTTAAATGTCTGGCGTTGGCACAGCATAAGAAGGAACGATAAGAAACAAAAACAATGAACGATTGGCCGTATAAGTCGACACAACAGAACACACGATGATAACAATATTTATTGTATATATGCATTTTTCTTTCTTTTTAATCGAAAATGTTTGCGCTAATTTCTTTTGTCTTGCAGATTTGGTGCATTGCACAAATGAACCGAATGTCTCGATACCGCATTTGGCCAATTTACTTATCGAACGTTCACAAAACGCCAATTGGGTTGTCGTCTATAAATCGCTGATAACAACACATCATTTGATGGCATATGGCAATGAGGTATGTAATACATATATAATACCCAACCAAACAAACAAACAAACAATCAAATTGAGAGGGGGGCGTTGTGCCACAAACTTTTACTTTTATTCTTTTCACTTTTCATTTACACACGAACGTAATTGTGGGGCGTTGCTTTTATAAAACGATATACTACTATAAAAAGGTCACGTTCTTTGCCGCCTGTATTTGTAATTTGTTCTTTTCTGTTTGATTTCTTTGCTTATTGTTGTGCTTTGCGTGTTCTTAAGTTATTTTTTTTATGTTATCTGGGCGTTTATTATGAATGTTGAATGTTTCCTCTTTAAATGTGGAACTTGTTGGTGATAAATTCGCAAACTTTCTTAGCTTTATGGGCATTTATTCTTAAAATGTTAAGCATTTTTAATACACATTACTAGTTTTTATACCCTTAAACCATTACATGGGTAAAAGGGGTTTAATGGGTTTTGTGCAAATGTTTTTGACAGAAGGAAGCATCTCTGTCTCCATAAAGTACTAAAAAAGCTTACCCACGGGCAGCTCCCGCAGGCGGACATCTCTCCTAGCTGGACTAAAATACTGATGTCCGCCTGTTGTCCGCTGTCTGCCAGTAGAGCTTTTACTGTTTATCTTAAAAACTGTATGTGTTCCGATGTAAAATTGTAATCGAAAGTAAAAATAAAAGTTGAAAATTTGATTGAAATCGGTTAAAAATCACAAAATGTAAAAGGTACGAGTTAAGGGTATATCCCAGTCAGGATTTCTCGACTAGATCCTTTATACTTGTTTTATATAATTTAGACGATATTTATGAAAACATTTTCTATCTTTTTTTACAGCGTTTTATGCAATATCTCGCATCAAGCAATTCAACATTCAATCTCAGCTCCTTTCTGGACAAAGGAACTGTGCAAGGTATAAAAACAAAAAAAACAACCGCAATAAATCAACGGTCCAAATGAATTGTTATTTCAAAATTCGAAACATTTTTGCTGCTTTCTAACATTTTTACACACGCTATCAAAAATCAATCAAAAACATTTGACTACAGCACCTAACAATATACTTATGTATAAACAAATTGATACAACATGCTTTACTTACTCTCTTCTCTTCCCTTTCTCTTAAATCACTCTCATTTTTTGACTTACACAAATGTGAATGCTGCGATTGCGATTTGGCTTTTAATTCATTATGTTTATTCGTTTTAATGATAACATTTCAACAACAATATTGTGCATCGAATTTTAATCTGCAACTGCGCTGCTTACTCACTTCAAAAAAAAAAAAAAACCACATGCATATTATAAAACTAATTATAAATAATTTTGAAATCATTCCTAATGTAAACATATACATATATAAATGCGAATTATGAACCTATACTACAGATGGTGGCATGGGCGTTCCAGGTGGCAGAATGGGTGAGTATATATATTTGATAACGCGTATTTTCATTATGGTTAACGGGCTTAGAGACAAAGAACAACCAAAACAACAACTACATTTTGTACTAACTTTTGTGGTCATGGCTGTAAACTAAACCAAAAAAAAAAAAAAAAAACGACAAAAATTTTGACTAACTTACTAAAAAGAATGAAAATCAAAATTGACTGAAATGAGACTGGCGTTTCCTTAATGTGGCTTATAATAAATCGATTATTGTTCTAATAATACCGTGTAATCTGCATATTCAACAGGTTATGATATGTCGCCGTTTATACGACGTTATGCCAAGTATTTGAATGAGAAATCGCTCTCCTATCGCGCTATGGCTTTCGATTTTTGTAAAGTAAAGCGTGGGTAAGTTTTAGCCATGAAATATAATATTGAACTATCAATAAACTAATGGATTTTTATACATTTCAGAAAAGAGGAGGGCTCCTTGCGTAGTATGAATGCGGAGAAACTATTGAAGACCTTGCCAGTTTTGCAGGCCCAATTGGATGGATTGCTCGAGTTTGATTGTCAGTCCAATGATTTAACTAATGGTGCGTCCAATCTTATATTTCTTTATAAACATTAAGTTTATCCCATTGAAATATTGATTGCCATCAACAGGTGTTATTAACATGAGTTTCATGCTGCTGTTTCGCGATTTGATTCGTTTGTTTGCGTGCTATAATGATGGCATCATCAATTTGCTAGAGAAATACTTTGATATGAACAAGAAGCATGCACGCGATGCTTTGGACTTGTACAAGAAGTTCTTGGTTCGCATGGATCGTGTGGGTGAATTCCTAAAGGTTGCCGAGGTAAAAGCAAAAATGGATATTGGTTGAACGAAGGATTAAGAAAGTTATTTTTTGCAGAATGTGGGCATTGATAAGGGCGATATACCCGATTTGACAAAGGCGCCCAGCTCTTTGTTGGATGCTTTGGAGCAACATTTGGCTACATTGGAGGGACGCAAAGTGTCTGCGGCCAATACGCCCACACAATCGTCGAGGTTTGTTTAGGAATTGTTTTACGTTTCAAAATTCTTATAGTTTTATTTTTAACTTAATTTAATTTGTAAAATATTTATTTTTTATTCAATTAGTTTGCTTTCTTTAATTTAATTATATTTTTTGTAAACTTTTTTTTTCGTTTCATATGATTTTTTTATGTTTGATCTGATTTGTGTCTGCGTAGCTATCAACGCACGAATGTTAAATCCGCTGTCTCTGCACTCTCTTCAACTAGCTCGGCATTTGGAACAGCAGCTGCGTCCAGCAAATTCGATACCACCAATGGCATTGACGAGCAGCTCAAAGCTCAGGTGCTTGCCGAGGAGGAGGCCGCCATGAATCAGTACAAAGTGAGTGAGACAATGCTGAATTGATTGTTGTTTGTTTTGTTTTAATTGATATCAATTGAATGGATGGATATTTAATCAATTTGTTTCTGTATTTTGCATACCCCAGTCCAAGTTGTCGTCGCCCACTAGTAGCGGTGCTGCTGGCGCTAGCGCTGCACTAACAAATCCATTTCTATCGTCACCGCCAGCCTCACAGGCTGGTCAGCCGATAGTTGATCTGTTTGGTGCCGCGTCGGCACAGCCCGCTGCTGCTGCAGCAGCTGCGCCCCAGGCGCTTGCCACAAAGGCATCCGACGACTTGCTGCAGTTGGGCAATCCGTTCGCTGACATGTTTGAGGCCAGTGGCGGCAATGCTGCCGCTGCCGCCGGCGCCGCCGGAGCAACAGGTGCTGCATTAAATGCCAATAATTTATGGATGCACAATAACGGTAGCATGCTATGATTTTTTTATTATTTAATTATTGTACCATCTTATGTTGACTGCTTAAGTTTGTTAAGTGCTCACTAGTTAGTGGCTTAAGTGTTGTTTATATTTGATTTTGTTTATGATACTTAGACTTAAGTATATATATCTATATATGTATTACCCATGTTGTCTTGTAGCTGTCTCAGACCCAAAAAAGGCGCACACACTCCGTCCAAGCTCTTTTTTCTGGCCCACCTTAAGCACCAACTTCTTGTTGCACATTGTATATGTATTTTGTCATCATAAAAAACATATTATTTACTTATGATTATGTACCCTATATATTATTTTGTAAGATTTTTTATGATTATTTTTTAATTTTATTTCTAATTTTTGAATTCTTCTCTAATGTATTGTTACTCTTCATTTTCATCACTTGCTTTCTTTTCTCCACCAAAAAAAAAAAAACCAACAACAACATCAACGTTAAACATGACTCGATAAATACTCGATAACTACTCGATAACACATATTATGCTCAACAAAACACACTTACACAAAACTGAAAACTAAATCAAAAAAATCAAAAACCCTAAACAAAACCATAAAAATAGGTTTCAATGGCTCTACAGTTTCCTCCGCTGCTGCGACAAATGCATTCGTTTCCGATAGTAATTTTACGTCCGTTTTTGGTAATACGGAACCAGCAGGTAAGTGTTCCAAGTAAAACAAACAACAAGCCAGCTAATTTCTTGCATTAATACATAAATGTATAATAAATTATCATAAAAATATAACACTATTCTAATGCTTAAGACTAATTGAAAGTTCTTATTTGGCGAGGGCTAAAGTTTTCTCTTAACTTGCACTTTGAAAACAAATTTTAAATGTTTCTAAAACTATTTGTTATAAATGAATTATTAATTGCTGGTATGTTTAGCATGTTGTACTAACAATTTTTTATTTGTTTTTAATATGTACATTAATGGTGTTTAGCAGACTACAAAACAAGCTAGACTTTTGCTGCAAAATTTAGTACTTTGTAGTTTTTAAGATTCCAAACACACGATTTTTACCTTATTATGTGTATGCGTGATACTCGATTCTATACAAAATCGCGAATCTTTTTGAATTTTGCGCATTATATTGATTGTTCGATTCATTTTGTTTTTTCTTTTCCTTGTATACTTTTCATTATAATTTCATTAAATTTATTTTATGGCTATTCCCAACAAAAAAAATAAACATAAAAATGTAATTCAATGAAATCAGCGTCGCCAGCATTGCCAAATCCATTTATCGATGATATGCAGCCCGTGGGCGTTCCCTATGGTCATTATATGGAACCTTCACCATCACAACAACAACAACAATATCAGCAACAGCAACAAACAGCCGCATTGTTTTATATGCAACAACAGCAGCAACAGCAACAAATGCAACAACACCAGCAAGAGCTGGCTTTATTACCAACTTCCACGATGTCACAATTCTCTACAGGTGAACTTTTCGAGCAAAAAAAAACCAAAAACAAAAAACGAAACACAGCAGAACCCAATTTTTACGTTGCTCGCTTTGTTATTGTACAAAGCTTCAATCGTCAACACTGGCCTCATTATCTCTTGTGCTTGTAGTGCTGCGAATAAATACACACACAAACACATACACATACACATCGAAGACATTCAACCATACGCCCCAAACCATCTACCTTCATGTTCAGATCGCGCTGTTTTTGCCCTGTATAAACGATGTCTCTGTACTTCAAAAGTGTTGCACAAATGCGTATACGTAACGAATATTTCAATATTTTGATCTTAGTCTTTAGTATCTTTTGTGATACCCTCTTTGATTAAAGTTATTCTCCACTGTTTTTGTGCAAGACTTTCTTATGTCCCTCGAATTCCTGATGAGTATTATCATAATTTATTTGTCAATCAATATTTTTGTAAATTTTTATACGTCAGCTTTGGTTTTTATTCGCTTTTTGTATGTATAATTTTTGATCTTGATTGTTTATTGAACGTAAAATTGCGTGATTGTATTTAAAATGTGTTGTTTGGTGTTTGTTATCCCTTAGCTCAATGAACAAATCAAATGTTAGGGTGCTTAAAATCCATAATATTTTGCAAATAGTCAGGTCAAAGAAGTAATTTTTAAATTGTTGAAAGTTTTGTATGATAAAATGATATTAGTATGCTGTTTGCTTTGGTTAACTGGTCCTTAATCTAATTATTGTATTTAAGGCTTAAAAGTATTTGCTCTACTAACATTTCGTTCATAATACAAGACACGTTATCACTAAACAATTGCTTTAATAAACGCTTTAAAATATCCATTGGTTCAAGTAATATAGCTTTAACTCTAGTACCAAAAGTAAAATAAAAATATTTAATAATAAATTTGCACATTATATATTTAATAATATACAAAATAAATATACAATATATATATTTATTCACATTATTTATTTTGTCAATGTATTTTTTCTCTTTTTCTCCTTTTTATGTTCTTATTATGTACGTAACATAAAAATAAAAATTAAAAAAAAAATCTTGACACATTACTCATGTTAACAAAACGTTAATGTTGGTGGCACAAATTCATTAAATATAATATACATATTTTTTTAATACATCATATTATGTGTGTTAAAATATAAAACAAAAACAAACAATTGTTACGGAAAAAACGAATTATACAAAAAAACCAAAACAAAAATCATTATAAAATTATTGTGGGCTTCCATTTGTCTCATGCTCTATACATAAAACTGTGTATGTCTCTTTGTGTAAATGTCTGGCTTAAATGGTGCACTGGCTATATATCTATCAACAAACAACAACCACAACAACAACAACCAAATATCATACATATATATGTGAATGTAAATCATGCCAAAATAAAAGGCTTCGATGCTTTGGGTGATGTTATGAAACCGGCCACAGCCAACAGCAACAACAGCAATCAAATGAATGTTGTCACCGCAGGTGCCGCCTACCAGGGCTACAATAGCAGCAGTCCAGGCCTGACGCTACAACAGCAACAACTCCAGAACTCACAACACCTACAACAACAGCAACAGCAGCAGCTACAAATGCAACATCAGCAGCAGGCGCAACAGCAATCAGCTGGCACTGGCAAAATAATAACGGGCGATTTGGATAGTTCACTAATGTCACTAGTTGATAATTTAAATATAAATAAAACGGCAAGTGCAAAGTGAGTAAAATGAGACAACAACAACAAATGCATAGTTATATTCGTGTGTGTTTTGCGTCTGCCTGTTGTAAATGTGTGTGAAAGAGATGAGAAAAATGCAATCATAATCATATTAAACATTGTTCATCAATCAAAAATCGAAAATCAACTAAAATTCAATCTATGAAAAAAACCCAACATCCTTCCTGGACCAATAACCCATAATACAATCCATTAATAACCGCATAGTATTAGATTCATGTTCCATTTTGTGTACATAAAAAACCAACTTCGATTCCCCATATCGTATTGATTAGTTTAGAAAAGATTAGAAAATCGAACTCAAAAAAAAAAAAAAAAAACAAAACAATTTTCATTGATTTCGTCTCTCTATAAATCATTACTCTCTTACCTTACATTATATCTCATAGACCCGTGCAATGGAATTCACCTAAAAATACAGCGAAACCAGGTGCTAATTGGACACCACAACCAATGGCGGCTACAACTGGTGCTGGCTATCGTCCAATGGTGAGTTATGACTACTAACTCTCTCTCTCTCTCTACTCTCTTTTTCTCTCTCTCAACTCAACTCAATTCAACTCAAATCAAATCAATCGAAATCCTACAACAATTACAACAATTACAAAACAACAATTACACAAAAAAAAAAAAACCCAAAACAAATCAAATGAGAGATAATATGTAAAATCAAGAGTTATGAAAGTTCATTGTTAGGAAGGAAAACTTATTCATATTGATATCGATCAAAGATTGTGTCACTCAACACTTGAGGCTCACTTAATAATCCCATGTAACATACAAAAGTTTTTATTTTTATTTTCATATATAATTTCCTTTTCTGTATTATTTTTTCTTTCGAATTATGCATATTATTTACAAGTTGCACAATGCATTTGCTTAACAACTACAGCTACTTGGTTTATTTATTTATTGTCTTGTTCTGTGTGAAATTTTATTCTTAGATTAACCCAACATTTTTACTATTCATGCAAGGCTAAAAATTCTAGATGTTGTGGTAAATTTTTATATATTACAACATATGACTTCAATTGGTGAAAAGCTATAAAAAATAACTAAGAACAAACCAAGTTGTTGCAAGCTGTAAGATTTACTTATAAAAAATACCTTTATACTATATATATTTTATTATTATTATTCAAAAACTATACTCTTTATAAATATATATTGGTTAAGGTCTTTCATATACACATTTTGCACCACACACTTTCACAACCACAGCAAGAACAACAGCACTAGGGCTAACTATTGTGGCACACCTCGCAAGTGTAGGATCTATAAAAAATATAAACAATGGAAGCTAAATTACTTAAAAACAGTTTTCCTACACGAACAGGCATATATTACTACTATTCACTCGTACTCGTACATACATTTTATCCATTATGATTTTATTTATCTTCATTATTATAATTTTTAATATATATATACTTAAATATATACAATAAGTATATGCATACTTATATATAAACTATCACTTTCTTTTCTTTATTTTATGTTGCTTTATAAATATTTCAACTATCCAACGCATACCGCAATATCAAAACATATCAAAAAAATTATTAAAATTACACCAAAATGAAAAAAAAAACTCACGATGCGCCTGTGTTAATGCTGTCTGTATGTTTGTGATATATATATTTATATATATTTAAAACTCACACACACACACATACACACACTATATATTTGTATGTACTTGCATACTATATATATAAAATATATATATATATGTATACCTAGGCACATGGCATGACAGTAAGTCCTGCGCCAATCACAATCAATCATCCGTATATACATGCTAGTTATCCTGTAATGCCAAATTATATGCAGGTAAGAATGATGCAAACAAACGAAAAAAACTTTAAAAAAATAAATACAATCCCAACGTACTACCAAAAAAAACAAAAACTGTTAAACAACATAATCAAATATAAAATAATGTGTTTATAAAATATTTAATATATATTTATAATTTGCTTTCATTTTCAAATTCTTTTTCGTTTCATTTCAAATATGTGTGTGTATATTTTATTTTTGATTATGTTATTACTATTTATTTGAATTTTTATGTTTTATGCCAACTATTTTTCGTTACGACTTCACTATCTCACTATCAATTCAACTTACGCCTGACTTCTATGCCTATGCACAGAGCTATAAGAACTGTTGCCCAGAGCTTCCCTTTGTTTTTTTTTTTATTAAATGGTTATGGTACCTCCTATCTCTCTACCTTTATCTCTACTCTATATAGGTGTCTCTTGGCATATATGTATTATACTCGAAATTGTATATTTCTGACTTTTGTTTTAGGTTTTTTATTAGCATATCTTTTGATTGTAGAATTTTAAAGTTTTGACTTTGTTATCCTTTGTAGAACTTCACTAACCCCAGCCTGAAAACCAACAATATATATATACTATATGTTTCTGTAGCAGCTCACGGCGACCCTACTTAAAAATGCCAAACAACTTTCTAACAACAAATCTGTCAAGTCCCATAACCAAACCTAATCAACTATTACTATTTACTACCAACCAATTTGTAGCCCTTGGCGTCTGTCTTAGCCGTTTACGTACCTTTTGCCCCAAAAGAAAAACTGCATGAGTTTGAAGTTTTAAGTTTAACAATTGCCATTTACAGTGTACTTATTCAATATTTTGACAATTGTAGGGCATGCCGGTGATGGGGCAGCAGTCGAATATGCTGGCACAGGCAGCCCCTTTGACTGGGGGGCAGCCGACGATGATGGGAACGCCGCAAAGTAATGCGGGCGTAGCGACGGGCATTATGCAACCCACGCAAGCGACACAGAATGGAGGCAATAAAAACGTTCCACTCGATCCATTTGGGGCGTTATAAGGCGCCATCACCAATAGCAAACACAAACACACACACACATTAAGCGCTGTAACCTCATAGACAAGGAACATAACCAATATACAAAAACACACAACACAATATATAAATATATATATTTGCAGATATTATATAAATGAAAATGTAATTCATATGAAGACAAAACTAAGAAATTATAAATGTTTACACTATGCTATACCATACGAAAAGAAATGCTACAAAACAAATTCTATTATAATGTTGAGCATTTTGGGCAAAAAAAAAAAAGAAAAACAAAAACACATAAATGAAATTGCTATATACATATACATATATTTATATTATTATTATTATTATAAACAAAAAATATAAAATGAGTTTAACTATTTATATGTATACAAACAATTTATATAAACACTGGTATGCAAACATTTCCATAAATAGCTAAAGTGAAACAAAACATATAAAATCAAAGTAGCCTATGTGAAATATATACCTACATACATGTATGTATGTACCTGTAGTTGTGTCCTACGCCAATCACTAAACCTAAAGCTAGTAAAACAAAATAAATGTTGCATGGAATCTGTTAAATACTGAACTATTTGTACACCGTCAAAAAAATTATACGTATACATAATTCATTAACAAGGATACAAAATCCATTTCTTTGTAGACGCCATAATGCTATAAATGATATATATTATATAATTATGCTTAAGTGAGAGCAATTCTGAAAGAACATGTCTAAGCGCCTCTTAACATTTTGCAATATTTAAATCCGTCTATTAAAACTAATACTAGTTTCTTATTGTTATCTGTAGTCTATTTTCTTATTTTCTTGTGTGCTACCATACGGTTTTTTGTTAATTGTTAAAAATTCTTTGTTGATTTCGGAACGAAATCGGTAGTATGGAAAATGGATAATGTGAAAATTTACTCGTATTTGTAAAGCATTCCAAGCTAGTTTCAATTTGGTCCCAAGTTAAATTTGTAAATGTTAAGTATTATTTAAAATATTTTTTGGAAATGAGTTGCATTATTTTAATTGTATATTTAATAACATCAAATTAGAAATCAACAAAATATATATATTTATGTTCGTTTGTATTTTAAATAATCTGCTTGCGGCATTATTTAAAACAAAATCCAATCAAATCATCTATATATATAAACAAATATATTTATACATAGTTAATTTTTAAATTGTGTAAATACCATATAAGGTGCGGCAATGTGCTGAACTATGTTCAAATAAAAGTCGCATATGACACACGATGTACCAGATTTGAGTTTGTATATACTTTTGTCATGTTAATTTTTTTTTCAGGCAAACCATTGGGATATAATATGATTCGATGTTCGACATTAATAAATTAAATAACGTCTTCTCACTTAAGCGCTTGAAATTTTTTTGCAAATTCCTAAAAAAGTTGTATCTTGTTTAGTTGTGATTTCTTCTTTTTTTTAAATAAAATTGTAACTAAAGTATCTTTTCTATTATTATTATTTTAACTATGCCTAAAAGTAGACCGTTCATTTTATTGTGAAGCGCAATGGCGAAGAGACTCTTCGGAAGAGTATGCAACATTCTTATACACATTCACATACACCAATGCAACAATATTAAAGGCAACAATCATGCATGAAATGTTTCTGCAAGCTATAGCTACAACAAACCGAACAAATCAATGTAAATTTAGCAAAATTATACAAATATGTACTATTATTACAATGTTTTATGACAATATTTGTATGCTGTTTGAGCTAATTCTTACTTGACAAGCAAAAAAAAAGCTAAAAAAAAAATCCCATACTCTAGGTCTAACAAAAATACAATTACTATCCACACAAATTTGAAAGTTTGTGTCCCAAATGCGACCACTTGTTGAAGTTTTTCCAAAACTAAATTAGCTTGCAACCAAAGTAAATGATAAACAAAAACAAATTAAATATTTACATTATAAACTAACACACAAAACGTCATTGATAAGCTTAGGGAGTTGGCTCTTCACATTGAGAGATACATAGAACATTATTTGTAGATACATCTAAGAAGTGCAATAAAGTTCGTCACATAACTTAAAAACATAACTTATCTACATAACTTTACTTTTAAACAAACTGTTGAATGTGTTTCTACTAGTTATTTTTTTTATCTTACCCAGCGATATAATATGTACACCAAATATTTTCTCATAAAACTCATTTTATGCAGACTATATAAGGAATATTGAATAACTGCATAAGTACAAGCATATTTACATTCTCAACAGAACAAAAAAAAAACAACAAAGAAAATAAGTTCAAGTACTTAAAACGTTTTATGAATAGTATAAAATTTATGTTGATAGAAAAAATCAAAGCAAAAAATGAAACAAAACACAAAAAGAAATGTTAGTGCAAAATAAATGTGTAAAATATATTTATAGTCTTTTCTTCATTAAATTTGCTTTTTAAGGCTTTAATTTTTATGGATCTAGCAATCCTGGTATAGCTTTCAGCTTGATGAGCCGAAAACAAATAAAAAAATTGACATTCAAAATATACAACTCATTCGAGACATACGTACAAAACACTTAAATACAAATACATAAACTTAATACAATCACAATGCCGTGTTTCAAGCAAGAAAAGAGTTTGGAGTTCCGCTCTCGTCGTGATAAGACCAATGACCGGGATCCGATGGCACCCAAAGCAGTACGGCCACGAGCCATAAGATATCATGGTCTCTTTGGTATGGCTATTGCCGCACAGCATCTCATCGTAGATGAGAAGTGGTCGCCAAGCTCGTTATCTGATCAATTTATCAGATTAAACGATTTGCTAAGTAAGTTATCTTCACAGTTTATTTTTTATTGAGTTGTCTAAGAACAAACTATCCTTAAGGAACTCACGTAATCTACAAGCGGCATGAGACACAGGCCAATCGTCGGCGTCTTTGCCGTGAAAGTCAGGGAATCAAGTCGCAATTGTTCGATGGGCGCATCAAGCTTCAGAAGATTTCAACCGGAAATAATGCACAAATGGTACGCAACTTTTTGATCCTTCACAAGGATATGCAGCGTTTGTATCAGAAAATGCCCATACATCTGATTGCAGACAATATAAATCAGCGCACTTTTACAATGCGTAAGGAACGTGATCGTCTGGAGTGCCGTTTGAGTCAGATGAAGCTAAAGTATAAGAATTTACTGGTAAATAAATATGTATTTAATTTTCTATTTATACCCTGAACTTATGGACTGTACTCGATACCAAAAAATGACTAAAATAATGAACGTTTAAGAGTTAAAAATCGAGCGATTCTAGATTTAAAAACAGTATTATTATTGATCTCAATACAAGACCTTGATGTATTGCACTGGAACATCGGTCAATAATTTTACAAAGCTATCAAAAGTTTTTGTTGGAGAGATTCCCTGTTAGTCTTAGTTATTTTTCCAATACAGAGTCTTTTAACTTGTTTCAATTTTTTGTATGCAGCTGGATCGCTCCGAAGTGCAAAATCGCATTAGATATGAGAATGTGTTTGTGCTGGACGAAGAAATTAAAACGCGTATTTTACTTAAAAAAATTGAAAACTCGAATGTGCGCTTGAAGGCCATTAAGACCATCAATACCACATATAAGAAAATGGTGCAAGTATTAATGCAAGACGAAACATTTTATGAGCCTATCTTGCGCTCCCTTGACAGCGACATTGAAGATCAATCTAATTTTATTAAGCATATTCTCTATCTTGGCACGCCTGCCATATCCAGATTTAAAAAACTCAACAATGAGTTTCGACAGCTAGACGAAAGTTGTCGCAAAAATATTCAGGCCAAGTTGGCAATTCTGAATTCATTGAAGAAGCCTCTTGCTATTGGGCCACCTGAAGTCAAGATCAAAAAGATTCTAACAAATGATCCAAAGCGTTATGTGCGTGTAACGGGAAGCATGGCGCACCTTAAGAAAGAACTTCAGACCATCGAAACAACCATTAAGCGCTTAAAATTAATAACATTATGCTCGCAGGCCAAAGAGATTTATCCACGGTAAGTATAAATCAAAAATGTATGAACACTATTTATATTTCAACTATTGTCCATAGCGTAAAGGGTCAAATGGAGAACAATGAAATGCTACATCGAAAAATCGAACAAGACCTCATGCGTCATGAATTGCTTAAAAACAAAATGGATTATTCCTCAGTGATGCAGGGAGTTTTACTCAATAATCTATCTGAGGAAGAAATTAAGTATGAAATTAATCTAACCTTTTGCTATGTTATGCTAATCTGAAATTTTCTGCCCGAAAGTCGCCTTGCGCGCATAGATCACTTACGAAAAGTATTGGCGGCAGATGATGGTTTTGCAGAAAAAACTATGGACCATATAAAGAATCGCGCCGATGCTTATGTTGCTATGCGGTAAGCCTCAACTCTTCTTTTTCAATTTTTTTGGTAATTAACATTTATTGTTGCATTTACGCAGGTTAACTCTTTGGAATCTTAATGAGATTCTTCGTCATGTCGAAAAGAATCCCCGCACATTTCGTCATACCTATCCGAATTCGTATCTAAAGTTGCCACTTCTCAAATTCGATATGCTTGATGCATTCGCTGCACCACCGGACCTCTACGAGGAAGACGGTAGGTCTATGATATTTAGTTATTAACTTATAATACTAAAATAACTTTCCACAGTTAATAAACTTATGCATTTGCTCAAGCGCAAGGTATACAAACTGGTGAAGGCTTACAAGGCGCAAACGGACGCAATGGATCTGGAGCACAGCCGTGAGAAATATCATGCCGAATTCTTGGCTAGCTTAGCATCGGATGGCAGTCAAGAAAAGAAGCACACAATACGTGACTTCGACGACGTTATAGGCGAGGAAAAAGTTAGCGGAAATATTCCGGATCGGAAACATATTAAGGCACAGAGTGTCAAAGTTATTGAGGACCACATTAGGCTTTTGGATCTCGGGCCATAAGATTTTAATTTTTT
This sequence comes from Scaptomyza pallida, assembly GCA_018152965.1. NCBI lineage: Eukaryota > Metazoa > Arthropoda > Insecta > Diptera > Drosophilidae > Scaptomyza > Scaptomyza pallida. The sequence continues at coordinate 1,805,901 of JAECXP010000002.1, forward strand.
TAAAATCCAATTTGTAAATTTTGCACTTTAATAAATACAGTCACATAGAATTTTGTAAATATCAACGAGCTCAATTATTTGTAAGGACACGACATTAACTGCGATTTAGTATTTCCAAAGTATTTTTAATTATGAGCTTAAAATTATACAAACAGCAAGCCATGAAATGCTTATCGATATAGAGACTATGTGCTTTCAGAAAATACTTTTATTCATTACACATACATTACACGATACACATATAGGGACACTGAACACGATAATATTCCAAAATAAAAAATAGATAAATAAAAAATAATAAAACAATCACAATGCCGTGTTTTAAGCAAGAAAAGAGCTTAGAGTTCTGCCCCCGTCGGGATACAACCAATGACCGGGATCCGATGGCACCAAAAGCAGTTCGACCTCGTGCTATCAAATACCATGGACTTTTTGGTATGGCCATTGCCACTCAGCATCTTATTGTGGACGAGAATTGGACGCCCAGCTCGCTACATGAACAGTTTACTGGCATGACCAATTTACTAAGTTAGTGGAGGATTTCTAGACATACAAATATACTTTAATACTAAACTAATCCTTAGACCGTCGCGTAATATACAAGCGGCATGAGACAAAGGCAAATCGATCACGCCTTTTGGTGGAGAGCAAGCGTTTGAAATCCCAATGCACTGATGGCCGTATTAAGCTGCAAAAGATTTCTCATGGAAACAATGCGCACAAGATACGTAACTTCTTGATCCACCATAAGGATATGCAGCGTTTGTATCAGAGAATGCCCATACACTTGGTTGCGGACAACATAAACCATCGCACTTTTACAATGCGCAAGGAACGAGATCGTCTGGAGATGCGTTTGTTTCAGCTAAAACACAAATATCGAGAGTTATTGGTAATTAGTTGATAATGCTGTAACTATTGTCACTTTATTTGCTCTATTTATAGCTGGATCGAAGTGAGGTTGAAAACCTCATTAGATATGAGAATGAGTTTGTGCTACAGGAGGCGATCAGTTCACGTATGTTGCTGAAGAAAATTGAGAACTCAAATGTGCGCTTGAAGGCCATTAAGACCATTAATAATACGTACAGAAAAATGATGCAAGTGTTGTTGCAAGATGAAATATTTTATGAGCCCATTATGCGTTCCCTTGACGATGACATGGAGGATCAAGCGAACTTTATAAAGCATATTCTCTATTTGGGCATGCCGGCAATATCCAAGTTCAAGGTGCTTGAGCGCAAATTCAAGTTGTTGGATATTAAATCGCGAAAAAACCTCCATGAAAAGATGCAAATTTTAGCTTCTTTAAAAGTAACTAAGCCTATTGGCGGCTTACCCCCAGCTAAGGTTAAGGAGTTGCTATCAGCAGATCCAAAACGTTATGTGCGTGATACAGAAAGTATGGCTGCAATGAAAAAACAGTTGCAGACCATCGAGAAGACGATCAAGGAATTAAAGATTGTGACACTTTGTTCACAAGCCAAAGAGATATATCCACGGTGAGTACATATTTTATTTAACCACTCATCAAGTTTCTAAATTTTACTTTGTAGTGCCAAGCTTCAAATGGAAAACAATGAAAAACTGCGTTATAAGAACGAAAACCATATTCAGCATCGAAAAATGCTTGAGGACAAAATGAACTATGCAACAATGCTGCAAGATGTTTTGGTTAACAATTTATCTGAGGAGGAAATTAAGTATGCAACTCTATCTATAAAAAAAAGGATTTCTCTGTAATATTATTTTCTCATAACGCCCAACAGTCGACTCGAACGCATTAAGGACCTAAAAAAAATGGTTAAAGAAGGCGAAGAGTTTGAGCAGGAAACTCTGGAGTATATAAAGAATCGCGGAGATGCATTTGTTATGCTACGGTTAGTTTTTATATTTTTTTTTTTAATTTTCTTAAACATCTTAAACCTTTTTCATTCTAGTGTAAGCCTTTGGAATCTTGTTGAAGTTTTGAGACACATTGATCGTGATCCCAAAATGTTCCGCTCTCACTATCCCAACTCGTATTTGCGGTTGCCACTACTCAAATTCGAGATGCTTAATATGTGCGCTGCACCACCGGAGCTTTACGAGGAAGACAGTTGAGTTCGACCAGCCCAATATAATAAACATCTTAACATTAATGCCTTCTATACACAGCTGAAAAGATTATGAGCCTGCTTAAACGTAAGGTTTACAAGCTAGCTAAGAGCTTCAAGGCCGGCAAATCTAAAATGAATCTAGCTGACAACAGAGAAAAGTATCATATAGCATTTATGAACACAAAGATCTGTAACTCAGCCGTTGAAGATGACGAGGTACCGACAAGCGACAGTCTTCTTATGGAGCAGAAGACGGCTGCCGGTGTTCCCGGTCGCAAACAGATAAAGGCATTGAGCACAAGGCTTATAGAGGAACATGCCAAGCAGGAAATTCTATAATTTACATCATCAGATGTATTTGTACATTAATAAAATTTACACTTCTCTACTATGTAGTCAATGCAGATAAATGACGTTTTAATATCATTTTCATTGAAAATCTTTTTTTCGCCTCGAAGAAGTTATAATTAATCAAAGCAGTCTTTGAATTCTACTTTTCGAGACACCTTGTCATAGTAGGATATTTTATTGTATTGTTAGGTACACGAATTTGTTAACATACACAAAAAAAAAAAAAAAAATTAAAAAATAAAAAAATAAACAAAAAACAAATAAAAACTCAAAAAAAAAAAACACTTAAAAATGCCCTGCTTTACACGAGAGAAGAGTCTACCACGCTGCCTGCAGAAGGACAAGCAAACTGATAGAGATGTACTGGCGCCCAAGCCAGTGCATCCTCGCTCTTTAAGATACCATGGACTCTTTGGCGTATCTTTTGTTACCCAGCATATGATAATCGACAACCGATGGACAACCAACTCTTTATCGGATCAGTTTGAAGGAATGACCGAATTGTTAAGTGAGTGAAACTCTTTAAAGTTTTTCAAGTCGTCTACATGAATATTTTGCAGCACGTCGTGTAACCTTTAAAAGACATGAAGTGAAGGCAAATCGACATCGTTTTATACGTGAGAGTAGAAAATTGAAGCTACAGTGTCGCGATGGACAGGCGAAGCTTCAAAAAATCGTTAGCGGAGACAACACGCATACGATTAGAAATTTTCTTATCAACCACAAGGACATGCAGCGTCTCTATCAGAGAATGCCCATACATCTGGTTTCGGATAACATAAATCAGAGAACATTTGTCCTGCGTAAGGAACGAGATCGTTTGCAGTGTCGATTGGGTCAACTGAAGGACCGATATAGAGAAATGCTGGTTAGTATACACAAGATTAAATGACCAAAATATGTAAATTAATAATGCCTTAAATATAGCTTGATCGATCAGTGCTGGAAAATCGTATCAAGTACCAAAATGAGTTTGTATTGGAAGAGGAAATCAGATCGCGTGGTTTCATGAAAAAAATTGAGAACTCGTTGGTGCGCTTAAAGGCCATAAAGACCATAAATAATACATATAAGAAAATGATACAGGTGCTGCAACAAGATGCAATTTTCTACGAGCCCATTCTGCGATCCCTTGACGATGACATGGAGGATCAAGTTAATTTCATCAAGCACATACTGTATTTGGGCATGCCAGCCTTAGCAAAGTTTAAGGAGATCAATGAACATTATAGACAGCTGGAGGCCAAGTCAAGAAAAAATCTTTTAGACAAACACAAAATACTGTCCTCCTTTCAGACTGTTAAGCCATCCGGTTCGGTAATGGCTCGTGGCAAAACAGTAGAGGGAATTGCCCTATCAGCAGATCCAACACGCTATTTGCGCGAGACAAAGAGTATGTTAGTGCTAAGTAGTGTGCAGAAAACCCTCGAGAAGACAATTAATGAGGTGAAATGTGGGTCACTTTGCTCCCAGGCCAGGGAAATTTATCCGCGGTATGTACACTAAAGCTATTGACGAATCACTTAGTTTAAATATTTACTTGCAGCATCAAGGCCCAAAAGCAAAATAATGCAAGGTTTCAACGCCTTTCCGAAGAACACACGATGAATTATAGGACGCTAGAGGACAAAATGAAGTACAGCACAACTCTGGAAAGTGTGTTAATTAACAATCTTTCAGAGGAGGAAATTAAGTAAGTAATTGGCATACTATTCCTTCAAATATGTATGTTTATCTTATTGTTTATTAACAGTCGCTTTGAGCGCATTTCGGACCTTAAACATCAAATCAATCATGCTGATCAATTTGAAGATGAAACTCTGGAATATATGAGGTATCGCGGCCATGCATTTGTTTTGCTCCGGTAAGTTTTTGGTACATATATTTTCTGTTTCTTATTTATTGAAATCAAATTCCCTCAGATTAAGCCTTTGGAATCTTGTTGAAATTCTGCGACACATAGATCGTGAACCTAAAATGTTCCGCGCTAACTATCCAAACTCCTACTTGAAGTTGCCACTTCTCAAATTCGAGATGCTTGATATGTATGCAGTGGCACCCGAGCTTTACGAGGAAGACAGTTGAGTTTTATCACTCCAATGAATTTAACCTCATTTCATTTGTACCTTTTATATATAGCTGAAAAAATTATGAGCATACTTAAGCGTAAGGTTTATAAGCTTATGAAGGTTTTCCATGCAAGAACAAATCCGGATCTCGTCAACAGCAGAGAAATGTATCATCATGAATATTTGAACACAATCAAATATAATTCACACAATACTGATGATGATGGAGAGGTGGCGCTTGTAGGTGAAGATCTATTGCATGAGCAAAAGACGTTGGCACATATCCCGAATCGTAAACAGATAAAGTCACAGAGCACCAGAATCGTCGATGAAGCTATGAGACGAGAAGAAGAAAAATAAACTGACAGAACAGCTGTAAAACCTAAATGAACATTTATATTAATAAACACCAAATATGAATAACAATTTAAATACTTTTTATTGGTTGGGAGAAATATTTATGTAATGCCAATTTGAAGTTTTCAAGTTGCCTAAGAAAATGCTGTCTACCTACATAAGTTAGTTCATAGATTTATTTTAAGTTCATTCATTTACCGTTAACGTTATTATTATTATTATTTTCCGTTTGTTAAAAAACACTTAAATACACACTGACAATGCCCTGCATCGTGCGCGAAAAGAGCCTGTCACATTGCCTTCGACGGGATAAGCAAAGCGATAGAGATGTGACAGCTCCGAAGCCAGTGCATCCACGCGCCATACGATTCCATGGACTCTTTGGCATGTCCTATGTGCGCCAGCATGTAATGGTTGACGAACGATGGACACCCACCTCTTTGACCGAGCAATTCGGTGGCATGACAGATTTACTAAGTATGTAATAAGTGCATTTAAGTGTTCTTCTGTTCAAGTTTTTGTTTCTAGCACGTCGTGTGATCTTCAAACAGCATGAGACAAAAGCCAATCGTCAAAACTTCTTTAAGGAAAGTAAGAAATTGAAATTACAGTGTAGCGATGGACGGACTAAGCTTCAAAATATCCTCACCGGACATAACAAGCACAGGATACGCAACTTTTTGATCAACCACAAGGATATGCAGCGTTTGTATCAGAGAATGCCCATACATTTGGTTGTTGATAACATAAATCAGCGCACTTTTACAATGCGCAAGGAGCGAGATCGTCTGGAGTGTCGATTAAATCAACTAAAGCTTCAATATAAGGAAATGCTGGTTAGCTTGTAAATTATACGTATTGCAATAGTTCCTAATTATATCAAAAATTATAGCTTGACCGTGCCGTTTTGCAAAATCGGATTAACTATCGGAACGAGTTTGTTTTGGAGGAGGAGAACAAATCGCGTGTTTTCATTAAGAAAATTGAGAACTCAAATGTACGCTTAAAGGCCATAAAGACCATCAATAATACGTATCAAAAGATGATACAAGTGTTGCGACACGATGCTATATTTTATGAGCCAATTCTGCGCTCTCTCGATGTTGACATGGAGGATCAAGCTAATTTCATAAAGCATATACTCTATCTGGGCATGCCAGCCATAGCAAAGTTTAAGGAGCTGAATGGTCAATATCGACTGTTGGAGGCTAAGTCGCGAAAAACTTTACAGACCAAGCTACAAATGTTGTCCACTTTAAAAACAACCTATAAAACACAGCGGGACGTCAGCTCGACATTGGGAAATCGTATGAAAGTCAGAGAAGAAGTTCCCAATAGCGTAGATCCAAAACGATATTTACGAGAGACGCGCAGTATGTTGGTTCTAAAACTTATGTTAAAGTCTGTCGAAAAGACTATTAAAGATGTGAAGTTTGTGACACTGTGCTCACAGGCCAGGGAGATCTATCCACGGTAAGTGAGACTAGTTGACTTATAGAAATAGTTTGTCTAACAATATGTTTGTAGCATGAAGAGGCAGGTGGACAATAATGAAAAACTGCATCGTTCGATCGAAAGTGATATGCTGGCGCACGAAATGCTCGAGACTAAAATGAATTGCGCTAATGTGCTAAAGGGTGTGCTGGTTAACAATCTATCCGAGGAGGAGATCAAGTAAATATTAAATATTAGATTTTGTTTAAATCCTTATTACTATTGTCTTGTTTCTACAGTCGTCTGGAGCGCATTAAGGACTTGAGAAAGATTTTGGAAAGCGAAGCAACATTTGAGCAAGAGACTTTGGAGTATTTAAAGAATCGAGGAGATGCTTATGTTATGTTACGGTATTGATTCTATATTTCTATATAAGCTATACATCTATGCTTACCATTCTGTTCTTTTATAGCGTAAGTCTTTGGACCCTTGTTGAGATTCTGAGACACGTTGATCGTCAACCGAAATTACTGCGTTCGCACTATCCAAATTCGTATTTGAAGTTGCCATTGCTCAAATTCGAGATGCTCAATATGCGCGCTGCAGCACCAGAGATTTACGAGGAAAACAGTAGAGTTAAAAATCACACAAAAGAACATATCATTCGAATAACTATGATTTATTTCAGTTGATGCTGTAATGCACATATTGAAGCGTAAGGTATACAGACTGATGAAGGGCTACTTGGTGGAGATGAAACCGGCATTGATAGCTCGCAACAGAGAGGAGTATCATGCCGATTTCCTTGCCAGCCTCGATTTGTATGAGCAAACGGATGACGAGGTCGAACAGGCAGTGTTGCCAGAAGACGAACTGCTCGTGGAAAACAAGAACAATGCCAATGTGCCAAATCGCAAACAGATCAAGGCGCAAAGTGCCAAATTCCTGGAAGAGCTGGCGAAGCGCTATGAATAGGGCAGTAGACTATGTAGATTCATGTTTGGCTTTACCAAGGGGGCTCAAAATTTGTAATGTAAATAGTGATCTGTTGGTAAAGTAATGCAATGAATTTGCTCATAATAAATAACAACAAGAAACCAAAAAAAAAAAAAATGAATAAATCGTGAGCTGCATTGGACAATCGCTGGCCAAAAACTAAAATACTAAAAAAAAAAAACAACCCGAAAAAAACACAATGGAAGCGTTGAATCTATGACGATCTTCTGCAGAAGTCGCTAGTTAACTTCATATAATTGATCCGAAATTGCGGCAAACAGTCGCTGCCTGGGATTTCATCGCCTCAACTTTGGCTTTTGCTTGCTGTACTGTCTTCGACTGATGCGACGCCCTCCGGTTTTGTTTTTTGGTATTTTTTGTTTTTGCTTTCCAGTAGCACTGACAGCCGCCACAATTGTAGGAGGAAGAATTGCACTGCAGCGACGAGTTGCCACACAATATAATTGTGGACGAGAGAGTCTCTCTTTATTTATGAGTTGTTTATCTGTTTAGTTTTTATTTCAGATAATCTGTTATTATTCTTGCAGCTGGTAAAATTTCAAAACCATTTATTTGGCTAAGCAAGTTCACACACTGTTTTCCAATCTTACAAATTCTTGACCTATTTTAATATATTTTTTATCTTTGTTATTATGTTAGGATCAATGACATAAGAATCATAAATACTCTTTAAGCAATAAAACATCTCTATAACTTTATGGTACACATAAACAGTTCAATAGCCGAACATTAATCATTTCCTTTGACCAATACAATGCAACTTCCTCAATAAATTCGAAAGGAAAATACCCAAAATCTATTCATTCATGTGCTGCTCCCTCGACAACAGTATCATAAAAATGTAACAACTTTATTAAACCAAAAATAAATAAGTTTTGCCAACGAAACGATCAACGACAACTTGGGGCTCATCAACACCAGAAAACCCAAACTTCAACCACAAAACCAGAGCTTTTGAGTAGCGCACGCTTCAACTTTACTCCACTCGAGTTTCGAGTGCACTTGTTTGTGTATTTGTTGTTATTTATTTTTTTATTTTTTTTGCTTATGGTTTATCTGCGTACACGATATCACGCCGACGCCGAGGATGGGAACACGCGAGCGCAGCCCAACAACATATAAGGCACACAAATGAGGTTATATAAGTTCGCTTAGACAATCAACGTGCCTCAACAGCCTGAGTGCCCTCATCCAATGTTTATTCATACCTTTCATACGCCCCGTACACCTTGTTGCGTCTGTCGGGTGGGAGGAGGAAGCAGCTCCCGATGTAACAGCAGAGAAATTGAGCACATCAAGTGCTAAAAATTAGCTGATGATATTTTGCGGTTGCCCTTAAAAGTAAATGTCGTTTGCCGCTCAATAAAAACACAATTTTTGGTCAACATTCATACAAACATGCTTCAATACAAATTGTTTGCTCCGATTCATTTCTTTTGTAAGTGCTGAAATTAGTTTGTTGTGTAAATATAACTGTATACAGTGTGTACAAATGTGTTTGGATGTGTTTATAACAACAATACACTACTCGCCATTGGAATAGGTTCGTTTTCAAAATACACATCGAAAGTGTTTAAAGGTAATAAATAAGAAAAATATATTATACAGCATTTTGTATTTTGTAACATTATTAAACTTTAGCGTGCCATTAAGTATTGTTATATTTTTCGTTCAGTTTCTATTGAATTGACTGTTACTGTACGTTTCAAGATAAATGAGGGCATCTGACAGATGAGAGTTTTTATTTCTCATTTTGATTGACCTGCATGCAACAGGCACACAGCTATATCTATGGACATTAGTAGAAAAACTAATTTGTTATGGCTCGCCCCAAATATGCTTAAGTACACATACATAATTCAATTATAAACATATTTATCATCAACGTATCACAATAAATCATATAAGTAACGGATGTATTGAGTAAGAGAACAAGATCAATTAGAGATCGCTTCTGTAGGTAGGTGTGTTGTTAGCCCAAAACAAACTTAAGTGAATCATTTCACATGACCCGATGCGATTGTTTACAAACAATAAGCATTCAAAAGCCGTAGCGAAAGCCTTGCAACTGTCGGCCACAGAGAAGACCTATTTAACCCGATACTTTGCACTCTTGGCCCAAAAGCAGCAGGCAGCAAGCAGGCAGGCAGCATCAGTGGTTACATTTTAACCATCCAAACGGTTACAACATTTTCAGAAGCCACAGCCCACAGAAAAAGCTCCATGGCTTGGACCACAACAAACGGTTTGGGGTTTGATAATTATGAACCTTCTTGAATGTTGGCGGCAGTTTGTGTTTGAAATTATTCGTGAAGGAGTCGCAGTTTCGTGGCTAAAACAATTGGTAGTCAGTCAACTTAACGCGAACTGCGAAACTAGCCAATTTTGTGCTTTTCAGCCAGCTGAATCGTGGCCAGCGATTTTTTTTCCTTCTCTCCTTCTCATACAATTTGTAAAACGCAGACGGACAATGGTCATAAAAAGCGGGATTCAATAAGGTTGCTGTATACTCTTTGTGCTTTGGAAGAAGAATGCTTTTGTGTAGAGTAAAAATAAAAAAATAAATTTTCTATGCTATTTTTATATTTTGTATTTTAGTTTCTAAGTACTGTAAAAATGTTAAGTTGCAAATAATATGAACTATTTAACACCACATTTTATCATCTGACACCAACAGCTTATCATAGTCGCACTTTGATTTTATTCAATTTGATAGTGTATCCGAATGGATTTACTGAGCGCATGCAGCTCCTAGGGAATTATCTTGTCAATAGCTGCGCTTCAATTGCGGTCCAGTCTTTTGCTTGGGCTGGGCCCCATTGCGAATCCCATATGTGTGCTTGGACGGATGGATGGGAGTTAGGTAGGTTTGGTAGGTAGGTCGATAACTCAAGGCAGCTACCATCTTGAGCTTCCCTTTTGGCAAGCTGAGTTTATTCATTGAGTATTTTTGTACTTTTTTTTTTTGAGGTGTGTTCCTCCTGTGCATGCGATAGATAGTCGCTTCGTATTCGTGCAATATTTCTTCTTCATTTGCTGGCATAATTTACATATGGTTATGTAAGCCGCATCTATGGCAATAGACCAACTGCGGCATGTTTTATTTAATTGCCAAAAACGGCAAATGGCCAAAGTGAAAGAGCCATAAATTGGGTACACATGTCAGACTAATATAATATTTTTTAAGCAAATTTCATGCAGATTCAATTTTTTGCTTTTATTTCAGGGTGCGTAGTCGTTGTCCATTTCTCGGGCACAGCAGGATAGCATGAAGAAAACAATATCATAATGAAGCATTCAATTGAGGACTACTTTCCAATTGTACAGTATTTTGTTAGGTTTTTTTATTTATATTTAGTAAGTATTATAAGCAATAAAAGTTCTAAAGGCTTTTGTTGTCGCACCCATTTCCTTTGGGATGCGCAAACCGGCTTTTTTGACTTGACAAATCTCAGCTATAAATAAATCTGTGTCACCAAACATAAAGCGGGCCAACAAAAGCCCAACAAATGAATACATTCGTACCCATTCATGATTATGCAATTTATAAAATTAAATGCGAATGTCAAACACGCAAACGAACTGTGTTGTCGGCCAATAAACTTGCTTTGGTTCTAACTGTGATTTAAAAACTTTCCCATCATCCAAACAAATGACTCAGGCAACGAACTTGGCAATCAGTATTGGAAAATGCCATACATAAATATAGTCATAATGTTGTTAAATAATCTGCCTAATTAAGTGTGCCTCATAAATATTCGAAATCATAGATAAAAGACTTACAGACATTTGCCAATGGAGACGGGTTCTTCAAGCTCCATGTTGCACGTTCCATTTCGTGTTGGGATGCCATTAAAATAAGAGTCGAAATCACCTCAAAGCCTTAGCTGACCGCCGAATTTTGTTCTAAGACGTCGCTGCTTATTTCGAAATTCCTCTCACAGAACTTTAAAAATATGAATTTTATTCTTTTTGGCTGTGTGAGCGTTATAACCACTGATTATTTTAATTATAATCTTATGATAAAAGACAAAGCCAAATAAACGCCCAGTTGTCAATGGCAAAACAAATGCCAAAATGTATGCTTGTTATACTCTGCAATTGCACAATGTAGTAGGGTAGACATAACGGTTTTTTCTTATGTTTAAATAAGAGAAAAATCTTTAGCTAATTGGTTTTAATCACAATCAATCAAAATTGTTAATGGAACGGAACAACACGAAATTTTATGAATATATATATGCTTACAAAAAGAATGGATTCTAGCTCGTATTCGCTTTGAGATCTAAAATCTCCTTGATATTCATTTAACAGGGTACCTTCTAGTCTATATGGGTATACATTTTGTCTTTGTTATGCAATTTTCGGTTAGACTACTGCAAAGTATGCTTCTCAAGTTCTCTCGTCGTCAGCTGCTGTTCTATGCAAATTTTATGTCTTTATGCCGATGCCAAATAATTATACATACAGCTGTAGTTATCAGCAAATTGAAACAACAGCCGCCACAGACAAGACCTTAGACCCCCAAATACATTGTCGATTGCAACAACGCCCACGATTTGTGGCCAAGTCAAATGCAAGGCAACAACACCCAGAAAAAAAAAAAAACGCAGCAACAACCAAATTGTCTCGTACCGTTTGCCCTTCAACAACGTCAGCAGCTGCCAAGCATTGTTGTTGCTGCTTTTGTTGTCGTTGTTGTCTAACTGTAAAGCGTGATAATGCAAGCATTATACACTTCATTTCATTTAGATTGAAGATTGAAGTACTAGTACTTGTGTAGTTGTTAGCTGTTGTGTGTGTGTTTGTGTGTGCATCGCCTTGTTGTCTTTCAATACCTCAATTAACTCATTATGCGCATGCGCAACTTCTGTTTACCCCAAATTTTCAGCTTTGTATACTCAAGATGCCTATCAGTCGGAAGCTTACACGACCATTTTCCAGCATCTTAGATTAGTAGATAGTCGGTGGTGGTGGTGCTGCTTGTACCTATTAGAACTCTGTGACTATGGGTTAGTCAACGATTGCGAAATCGTGAGTTGTTTGTTCCGTTTTAGGTTTGTACTTGAGATAATTATGGCTTAACAAATATTTAAGATATGTAATGTAAAAGAAACGATTCGAGATTTCAGTTTGTATGTTAAAATTTTATTGCAGTTTGTAAGGGACATAAACATTAACTTCGCCATCGTTCAAGAATCTTAATATCGTGCTGCAGTTGTACATACATATATATTCTTTCAACTTAAGCTGTCATTGTAACAGAAAAATTGAATGCTGAATGACATCAGAAAAAATCTGTGTTAGTATTAGCCATTTGAGATTTGCCAGTTGCTCATCTCATAGTCCGGTGAAATTGTACATATACGAGTACGAGTATATTGACCCGGGACAACATATGTTTAAATATCAACGGAAGAATCGCCCGGTGGCATATCTATATATCTCATATTCAAACAAGTCAGGAAAGACCCGACTGTTCGTCGTTATGATTGACGTCACAAACATCAAATAGTCTATCTGCCCCAACGACAACGTAGTGCTGCTTAAAACTTGCATTTCACACATATAGTACACTTGATGATCCTAAGAAATATACCTAAGAAGTCTTTAATTGGGGTACTGGCTCCATGAATTGATCCTCTTCCCTAATGGTATGGTTCCAGAGTTGGGGAGAAATTAACTGCTTTTTGAGTTCCGGCCGGTCAGGCGGATCCAAAGTGGAAGGCTGCTGCGCTTTTCTTTTGCGTTTAAAAATAACGCGACACCATTCCGTTGGCCAAAAACATACGGTATTACGCCTTTTGTTCAAATCAGTGATATTTTTCATATAATAATGATCCTGGATTCGCAGCTGTTTTATTTTGTGCATTCTGGTTATATCCTCATATGCCATAAAGAGGCTGGTAAGAAACAACAATGTTAATATGCCCAAGATGAGAAAGAAGAATATGTCCTGCATCAGTGACGTCACGCAGCAAGCAATTCTGTACATTAGCCCTGATGAAAGTTTGGGCTCCATATTGGGCGACTTCATATTTGCATAAACCGAAAAAGGTTTTACAAACAATTAAAAATTATTCATGAATATATTTTCTTTTTTTTTTGTGCTTTTTTTGTTTTTCGAAACGTTGAATTTTGGGCGAGTTTAACAAACTGAATGAATAAAAATATTTGTGAGAGGACTTACATTTGGAGTATGTTCTAACAAACAAAATTTGACAGAATTTGCAAAGATGATTGGAATGATTAAAATGAATTTTCTACTTTTTGGTTTACACTGGTTATAAGTGTATAACACGTAAAAGGAACCATATCTTTACATATTCTTAATCAGCAATGAGAGCTGAGTAAACGAAGCCATGTCCATCCGTTTCTATGCAAACAACATAGTTCCACAGCTTGTGTGCTATCAAACTGAAACTTTGATCAAGGTTTTCTGTTTGTTGCAGTTGGATCACAAGAAAAAATCGGCGAGGTCAAACGCACCACTTTATTAAGTACTTTGAGGTGTTAGCATGGAATATATTAGGTTAGGTTAGACCTGCTGACCCATCCCGGAGGAAGTGTCACACATAGACCACTGAGAGTCCTTATTGAGGCCGGCGGTTGGATATGTTGGTTCACAGTCGCTGTGAACACGACAAACGTAACTGACGTTTTTCTAGAATTAAAACAATAATACATCAGTTGGCAATATTGGATAAATTGGTATGGAATTCCAATAATGCTATCTGCAACGCAGTTTTATTCATCGAGGATTCCAATGTAACATTCTGGTTGTTACTTCCAACCACGATTAAATTTCTAATCCCATATTTTTCTATTAATACTGTTACAATAATAATAAAGTACGCCAATATAATATTTAATAACATTTATTTACACGTTTAACTCTGTTGGACAGGGACATGTAGTGTTACAATAGTGTTGAAAATGTGTTACAAGCTGTAAGTGTTTGTGGTAGGGTATTTGTTATTAAGCTGAAAATTTGATTAAAAATTTAATTAGGTACTGTCTTGCCAAATGTCGAGATGTCAACCTACCAACTGTGAGACGTCAAAATTGTGGGTATTGGCCATTTGAGAGTTGCATGCCGCGCCTCTCATAGTCGCGTTTTCTTGAAAGATGTGTGTTTGGTACATATTGACCCAAGCCTATATCTCTCATCACGAAAGACATTTGCCCAGTGGCATATTATGTTGTTACTTCAAACTTTGTATCAGGAAAGACCCGACAGTTCGGAACTTTTTGCGGGACGCCACAGAAACTAGTACCTTGTGCCCACTGACAAGTGAGGCGCGATGCATGCGCATACTTATGGAAATAAACTCTTATTGTATGCCGTTGTTTGGAAATAATATCTGCGAATGAATAAAAATACATTCATGTTCATATGATGTGTAGGAAGTTTCAACTTACTCCAAGAATATTTAAAACTCATTGCGCTGCGACAATTCCACTTTGATAACCTGTTATATAAAATCCTGCTGCTGCTCATCTCTCGGCCAAGGACAGGAACCTAGGGGGAGTACCCATCCACTGGCGCAAGTCAAGAAGTGCAAACGGCGTAAATGAACCAAGCCACGAAATATATTTATTGCTTGTAATATTAGAATTTGCACCAGATCGCGGCATAAAACAATTGCCGTTTGAATTTTGTTTCACTCTTTCAAACATGTACAGGAATAATAATATTTGGAAAGCGCACAATAAGTTTCACGAAAACAATTTTGGTTTTTATTTTACTTTTTACAGCCGAAACATTTTAATTTTTGAAATTTTAAAGCCGAATATCAAGTTGTTAACGGCTCGGGTTGAGCAACTAGAATGATATTGAAATCTACAACGTGCACAGAGGACTAATGTTTCGATTTTGAAAAAATGCAATGCCTACTGTGTCGGTAAAGTTTTATGAACACATTTTGTTTTTGTTTTTCTCAACTTTCTCAACATTTGACCAATCTGCAAGCTCAATTGCTGTAATTGAAAGCCCTTAACGGCGTTTTAGAGAGCCATTAGACTGGCGTTTGATGTGATTGAATTATTGGACACTTAAATTTGCATCCAAAAGGAAAATGCTAGGCAGCCAAACTTGCTGATGTCCAAAATGCGATTCCCTTGGCTTGGGTAAAAGCGTGAAAAACATTTTGCCCGTTTAACACCTCTCACCATGCCCCGCCGACACCCCCTCTAAGCCGTTAAGCGTCAACACATCTTCGCTTATTGCATTTCTCCCCTGCACCAAATGGAAATGGAAGCTTCACATATCGTATTATTGTCGGCGAGGCTGTTAATGAAGATGTTGCCGAATGGATTGCCATGTCTGTTGTGTTTCATTAGTCCGGAAGTGTTATACATGTTGGAATCTGCGCATCTGAAACTGTCGAGCTAGCTGGCTGGCGGATAGCAGGGGAGGGGCATTAGCTTGCATGCATGTTTGAAGTAATTGGAATTTAATTTGATTATAGCATAGCAGGTTACATAATGCATGTTATTTAACAGCTATTTTTAGACGTCCTAAGAGGATGCTATATTTATTTGAGACATTGATAACAAATGAGAAAAATGTAGATAAACTTTTACGGTTATCCTCAATGATTTAATAATCCTTAAATGTTGAAAAACTCCATGCATATGCGGACTCGAAACCTTTCCTCAATGCATAAATATCAATCCAAATTACTCACTGCGTAACCTTAAATTATCATCAAATCTATAACAACCGGAATTGTAGAAAAATTGGTTATGCCCATCGGAAATTGTAACAAGCAATTATAATTGCTGTCAGTAGAATTAAGTACTTGAATATTTCCTTTACAAAGCCTTTTTCAATTGTTGGTGGCATTCAATTACGGGGCACCCGGCTGCACAACTGTTATATCATTTAGTGTTTGGCCCCCGAGTGCAATTTCGAATGCAACCAATGTGCTGATAAGCACCAGCCCAAAGAGCTGCTCCAACAATGACAGACCGGGAGTCGTTGCACAATAACCCACAAAAGCGGCCCCAACTGAGCCCAGCTCAGACCCAAAGCCCGAGTAACCCAAAAAAATTGTCGTAATACAGTTTACAGCATTGAGCTTCTAACAACAACAACAACAACAAAAAGAGCAACAGTTGTCTATGTGTGTGTGTGGGAAACGACAAATAAATTACAACAATGCTTAAGGTCAAGTGATTTGTGCAGAAAATAAGGCATATAGAAAAACATATTGTTGGGAAGCCAGAGATGCCAGCCATGGCTGCTTTTTTTGATAACCAAAGAAATGAATAGACGACGACGCGATGCGACGCGACGCGACGACTGCAAAGGAAACGTGGCTAACTCTAAGTCTAAAAACCGCTTGGGGGTCAAATGCCGTTAAGGTAACGAGCGAACCAGCGAACGAGCGACTTTGCCGTTGGATCATCACCATCGTCGTCGTCGCATTTCAACACCATCCCAGCCAACACGTGGGTAAAACTCTTTAGAGCTAGCATCAAAAAAAGAAGTAAAGAAAAAAAATTGATTGCCACTTTGGAAGGCCATTTGGCTGCCGTATGAATCAAGAATGTCTGGCAATTGCAGACAAGCTCTTAAGTTCATTGAGTGCCTTTGCACTCAGTCATTTTGTTGCTCTGACATTACATTATTCAATCCTCGGGGTGTGTTGACTGCCAGCGAATTTGTAGGGCGTCAATTTGTGCTGTGACCGCTCATTAATTATATTCGCATTAGTTCGCCAAATTATTGACGGGCCAACGAGTCAATTGTAAATGGTGTGAACTGGTTAGATGATAATTGGAATCTGATTCTAATTTATCAAGTACACAGTTATTTACAGCAAAAGCAAATTATGGTTATTATCTTTATCATAAATAGTTTGTGTGAAGTTGTGGAGGAGTAATGGTTATGGCTATTAAAAATCATGATAATAAATAATGATACTCTACAAAAGTTTAAATGTGAAAAACGTAAAAATGTAAAGCAACGGCATTTTAAGGAAACACCATTCAGTTTAGTAAGATATCATTGTTTTTATATTGCTTACTTACTTGTATTATATCGTATAAGCAGTTGATTATCACATTGCCGCATCAAACCACCGATCAGAGCTATTCGCCCACATCAAACATTTTATTTTTTTGCATTTTAACAACTTGCAAATTTTGTTTAACTTTGTATTTTGCCCGCGTGCACAAGTTTTTTTGTATTTGTTTTTGGGATTTTCTGAACCGTTCCTTAAAAGATAAATATATATAAACCCAAAACAAACTTTAAAAACATTATCACAAGCTGCAACGTGATTTCCGGAAGTTAAAGCGCAACAAAGGCGCCTGCACAAATGTCGTCGCTGTCGTATTGATTGTTGTTGTAGCTGCAGCTGCAACGAAGAAGCTAAAGAAGAAAGTCGTGCGGCAACAGCTGCCGCAGTTGCAACCTCAGCCCCACAGTCCCAGTCCCAGTCCCATAGCCATCCTGTTTCTCGTGCGAATAATGTCATTTGTGTTTGTTTTATAACCAAAATTACAACAACTTGCCAGACAACGGGCCAAAATAAACATGCAGCCAGCATAATTGTCGACACGCTCAAATCAACAACATGCCATTGGCAGGTAAACAGGGGCAAGGAAGTGCAGTTCAATTGTCATTCGTTCACAATTCAACTGCTTAAGTCAAGAACTTTGGTCTGTCATAAGCGTATATTGTTATATGAGGTTTTATTGTTTGTTAAGTGTGAGTTGGCCAAGTTTAGTTGCCATGCGGCAGCTGACAGCTCTTTTGGGCTGAAGTAAGACCCCACAGACGAAAACAACGAAATTAGCTGACAACCAGGCAACAGCTCGAAATAGTTTAAGTTTTTGTTTAAGCAAACACCTGTCTTCATTTTAATGTGTATACTTGCAGTTTGTTTTTGGATTTGTTTCGCTTAAGCTATTCGAATTTCTGTTGTTAGCTTTAAGGTGCTAGAAAAACGTTTTTAAACTAAGTGGGGTACAAAAAGACTTCCTTTTGTTTCAATTTTTTTATTTGTCATTCAGTTTCAGCTCAACTTTCTTTTTTCAACTTTCCCTTACTCTATAGAACGCTTCTTAACTCACTTTTTACAGCGAAAGTTACAACCTTATAATCGTCTCTTCAGCAAAAGAAATCGGTTCAACTTTCGCCCCAAAGGTATTCTTCAACCATTGTCTTACATCATCAGTATCATTAATCATTAGACAATCATTGCCATTGCATGATTGCTAAACTCAAAGTCATGGCCAAAGTCTGGGTAAATCACAATAGAAAAAGTTACGTAAGGCGATGTTGTTGTTCGCTTTCTAACTATATTTATGTGTCCAAGAGATTAATATCGTATTAACTTTTTGTTCTTTCTAAAGAAATAAAGCTGTCAAGTTTCCGACATAAATAAGCATTAAAGAAAATAGTAAAAAGAACCCATCGTATTGAAAGTTATCGTCAGCTTTTTAATTAGCTGTTGGACCAAGCCAAATGGTGTTTTTGCCCTCTAGACCATTCTGTATGACCATTCTTTGATCATGTCTAATTTTATGTTATTTCAGAAATCGCAGCTATTGCGAAATTGGAACCTCAGAGTCTGGCATTTAATTAATGTTCTAACATAAATTTGCATTTGCGGCACAGGTTGAGATTCTGTAAGAAAAAATATTAATATAATTTTTGCTACCTGTCGTGACTTAATGACCTTTTTGGATGCTGATGCCTAGCATCAACATAACTATATTAATTATTATTGGCAGACACTTTACAAGGCAGCCGCGAAGAATATAATTTTATAATAATAACAAGTAAGAACTTTGCAAATGAAAAGAAACCAACTGCGAGATACCTTTTTCAGTGTGACTTTTGGATGATTTAAATAATATTGCCCGAGTCACATATTCCCTACCAGTCCCAAAAGACACAGTACTAAAGAATTTTAATGAGGCGCAGCATTAATTGTTGTTCAATTTTGTATGCACTTCAGTGTCGGCATTTAATTAATTATAAGTCTGGTTCTTGATATGGCCAAAACAAACCTGCATCATCCTGACTGTCTATCCATGGTTCATTGAAGGTCATCGCGCATACCAAACAAATTGTTTGACAGCGCATCCGCAAGAGACGCATTCAACAATTGCCAATTAACGCACAACTCTGAGTTAAGGTAGTGCCTTGATGAAGTCTTCACAGTTTTGAGCTTTTAACTTTACCTCAATGCACTTCACAGCAACTGCTTTACGCTTGACCTTTCAATTAATCATGGTTAATTTATTTTTATACACAACAAAAACTTTTCCAGTTTTTTTTGTGTTTCTCTTCAACGGTAGCTGCTGTCAGTTTGTCTAGCTTTTCATATACAACATAATTTTAATTCAAGCGTCTATTAATTTTCACACCAAGAGTCAGGTTTGAAACTTAAAAGCAAACTTTGCTTAGCATATTTGAATATTTTATAGATTTTGTTTATGCGTTTTTTTGTTTGTTTAACATGGTAATGAAACTAGTTTAGGCATGTTTTTGCCTTAGGGATTTTTTTTAAAGTTCAATCAACCCTTTCTTTGGCATAGAAAAATTTCACATTTAACGGCTTATAATGTTATGCAATTCTTAGTTTGAATATATGAAGCATCGATATCTTTTATAATATAAGAACATAAGATCATATATATATATATATATATAGCGATTAGTAGCTGATGAAATCGTTTTAATTGAATTTGTGAATAACATGTTGTGATGACTCTTATCGCCTCTCATCAATTAATCATGGTTAGCTATTTTTCGAACAAAGCACAACTATTTCAAAATTATAGAGACTTGCAAGTAATGTTTCTTCTGCCATTCTACATCAAAATTAAATCATAAAAAATATTAAATTCATTAGCATATAACAATCATTGAGTAATTAATTTCCACTGCAATTATACGCACCTTTCTATAACTCCTCTTATTTTTGAAAGCCCACCTCTCCTTATTGTATAACATTCGACAAACAAAGTAATGTGTAATTCCGTAAGCTCCGTCTTCTATTAACAACACTCTAGGGCCATTGAAAAATGAAGCGCCACGAAATTAGAGCAGATAAATATTCGAAATTAAATTTTACAATTGCAAAAATTGATTTCCAGGTGAAGAAGAGTGGACAATAGAAACGTCGCATCATCAAAAAAATGTACAACGACCGTAGATAATGGTGAATAATAAATGGATACAATATTTGCAATGACACAATAAATAAATCGAGAAACAATTTTCGTTGGTAATTGTGTAAAATTAAAAATAATTTCACTCTCTCGCAATTTCAAGCGTTATCAATGGAGATCAGTAGGTGAGTGGCATGAAAAAAACTGTGAGCTCGCTACGGATATTGCCACCGTTGCCACCAAAAAAAACACACACAGAGTATGACATTTTGCATCGCAAATGGCCTATTAATGGTCAGTTGGCGCATAGGCCGGGCTTAAACAATGGGCTGGTGTTGCTGCTGCTGTTGTTCGCTACTCACAGCACTTTCTTTGAACAATCAAGAGGTAAACAATTGGAATATTTGGAGCCACAAATCAAAAAACCATCCTAACAATGAGAAATCGCTCGCATTAGCCAGCAATTGTTTGGCACTTTTTGTAAAGCCGATTGAAATTGCATTTGGCCACACACTATGTAAATGTGCTTGAGGCACGCTTTTTACTTGGAAGGGTATTTTTATTGTGATGATCAATATGTTAGGTATAATTGCCAAATATGCCCAAAATTATGTAACATATAAAAGGATGCTTGACATAAAAATCTGGAAAAATGAAGCTTTTAGATTTAAATTTTAAATGCAGCATTAATAAGGAGCTAAATACCACACTTTTGGTATAGTTAATATACAAATCGGGATAATATTGACTAAGTTATGGCAATCGGAAGTTCCGTTCCACGCCCAAGTCGGTTATCGATCATAAAAAAATCGACTGAAAATTAAGTTTCTTTATTTTGTATTTTATTAAATGCAGTATTAATCAAAAGGGTAAAACAAGACTTTTGGTGTATTAAATATGAAAATCTTGCAAATTTTAGGGAAGTTATGGCAATCGTTAGAATTGTCCAACTCCCATTTTGTCATAATTTTTTGGGTCGAGCTTAGGTACTCATCATTTTAGTTCATTTCGTTTATTCATAGGTTTCCGGCAGCTCATCCGCAGTGGAAGTCTGAAAAGTTTTGTGTATGCGTGTGTGTGGACTAGGTCAATATATAAGCGCTTATCAATCCAATCAGCGGGCTTGCAATTAGCTGGAATTGCATTTAAGTACTCGTAAGTGCAACAGCTTTTAAACTACAACAATAAAAAATGTTATAAGTTCTCCAAGTTATGGTTAATTTCCGCTCGTCAGCAGCGGTTGAAGCGGTTTCCATTTTAAAAGCTGACGACTTGGAAAAACGTGTGAAAATTATGAAATTGCATTTGTAGACGATGTTGCACTTAAGTAAGTGGATTGCACTCCCGAAAAACTCCAACAACCGCAGCACTAACTAAAGTGAGGTTAATTGTGGCTTTTGTTGGTCTTGTGTGGCGTTCAGTTCATTTATCATGTCATATGATCTACTTAGATCTGCCCGAGATTTGTGTGTCCTGTCATAAAGTGTGTTTTTCTCTTTCTCTCTCTCTTTGAATTTGGGCTAAAACAAAACCTATATAAATAATTTGTTGCAATTTATGTGTCTTTGTTTGTTTGCTGATGCGAATTCATTAATTCGCATTTATCATTTCATAATCGCAAAACAGCTACCAAAAAGCTTTGTTTGCCTAGTTTTTTTTGTTGCTTTTGTTTGCCTAAGTCAGTCAGGAGCTTATAAATTGCACTGCCTGCACTTTATCCGTGAACTATTGCATAATCATGTTTTCAATACCTAGTTTTTATAATTTGGCATTTTATTTGAATACATTTAATTTCAGGAAATAGTCAGTTAACTATTTACATTTGGTTTGTTTTTTGTTTCTATAAATATTCCTTAACAAATTAAAGTATCTTTTTAAGGCTTTATTAGTCATTTTCAAGTCATTGTCTGTTACTTTGTTAATGAATGTTAACAGTTAACAGCTTACTTATAAATCTTTATTTACAACCTTAAATGATATTGTTATGCTTAGTTAAAGCTCATATCACAGATTTCCGACTTTCTCCAAACAAAACTTAATAATAATTCACTTAAGTCTATTTACTCAGACAATAGACACATAACTAAGCTAAACAACAGGAAAAAGCCGCAAAAAAAAACACTAAAATTGAATTAAGTTCAAGAGTTCAGGATGAGCCAGGCCCTATGATTTTTTTCCTTTTTTGTGTTTCTTTTGATTTTATGGCAACATCTGAGTGAGTTGCTTTGACGGCAATGTCTTGACAAGCGACGAGTACTCGTAACCGTATTCGTACACTCGCACACACTCTCACATGAAGGTAATCCCATGCCCAAAAACCCAAACTTATGCAATGAGTTTGCCGATACACAAAGCGACAATTTGGCGTGGTCGCTGGGATTGAGGCTGGTGTTGCTGAAGTCATCTCATCATCTATGATTTTCACACGCGTCAACAATTAGTTTGTCAGCTGTTTGCCTTTGGTCTCTGGCAAATATAGACCCAATATGGTACAGCCAATACCACAAACTGCGGCCGACATATACATCGTGGCTGCCAAACCGGGGCCAAAGATCATAAGCGGATATATTTTGAGCGAGACAAAGATGAAGGTGCTCAACGTAGCCATGCAAATGGACGTGCCAAGGGAGCGTATCTGTCAGGATTAAGCAAATGCATTGTGTTATTTTAATAAAGCGATGTTTGATCTGTTAAATACATTGTGTTAAACGATGGACTAAGCAATTGCAAAGTCAATCTTCATATCCAACTTACCTTGGCAGGCAGCTGTTCAATGATTATTACAAAGATGAGCGGTATAACGCCTATAGATGCAATATATGCCACAAAGCACATTAGCAGCAGCGATAGCCAATTGTTCTCAGCCAAAAACTCCTTGGATGCCCATTCCTTCATCAGGCCTATGGCCAGTTCGCCGAGACCCATGCCTGCCATGGATGTGATCAGCAGAGCACGTCGACCCACCTTATCCACTAAGCCGACAGCACATATTATGCCCACCACTTGCATGCAACCCACAACAATCGTGCAGGTATTTGCCTCAATTTTAGTATGCAGTTCGCTGAATATGTGCGAGGTGTAGTTGAAGAGTGCAAAGCTGCCCGACAGCTGATTGCAAATGAGTAGCGTAAAGTTCAGTCCAAAGATCTTTACGGTTGGCCAATTGACTGTAGAGATAAGCGAACACACATAACTCCAAAGCTTATCATTTCTATAATAAATGTTAATGCTTACAAAAATCTTTCCAGCTGACATCTTGCCTTACACCACCACTAAGCACTTGTTGTTTGAATGTCTCAAACTCTTTTTTAGCCTCATCATCGTTAGCTGACTCATTGTGCGGATTAGATGATGGAAGATTCTTATAGAAATAATATGATTTCTCTGCTTGGGCATCATGTCCCTTGCGCAGCAAGTATTGTGGTGTTTCAGATAAGCTCCAGATGGCAACTAGATATACGATTGGCACTAAAATAGCTATGCAAGGCATCAGATAATAGTCGAGATACGAGGTGAGTATATAGCCCACTATTATGCCAAAGCTAACATACATCATGGCCATGGAAGATAATGCTCCACGTATGCTGGAAGAATAAAAAATATATACATATATATATATACGTTAAATAATACAACAAATAAGAAAGTGTTTAGGTTTTTTGAACTTTGAAAGGCGTTAAAACACACATATACATATATCCTAAAGACCTTGAAGTATTTTGATCGTGTTAAATTGTTAATTATTTATGAATTTACTTTGCTTAACATTGTAAAGATTGCCAAATATTCTGATAAAACATTATACACTACGCGTGTATAGGTTTTTTAGATCGATTTTGAAACTATTAAAAGTCCTTTTAAGTGCATAATAATAATGCCTAAATAACTTCATATTTTATGCCTTTAACAATTTACTTACTTGTTATCAGAGATTTCAGCAACGAATATTGGTAATACCACATAACAGCCGCCGCCAGAAACGCCAGCTAAAAAGCGACCAGCATATAGATATGTCACATCTTCAGCAAAGTAGATAAGGATCCAATAGGTCTGTATTCAAAAATGTAGATATTTCCTTAGCCAGACTGAATAGAGAGTAGCTAAACAATCTGCACTTACCATATTAGGTAAAGCTAGAAAATACATGCAGAGCTTGCGGCCCAAACGATCCAGTAAAAGTCCAAAGATTATGTTACCCGCTAGGGCACCCAAACCAATCAATGAACCTATCCAGGAAGCCTCATCGATGCTGATGGGTTTATCGAGTGGTGTCTGATCAGAGGATAAGCGTGGCAGCGAAGGCGCCAACCAGCCCACACCAATGCCATGCGTCAACGTCATTAAGTGCACTATGATTTGGATAAACTTTTTTCACAAAGAATTCACAAGTCAAAGTAAACTGAACACCCACCTCTCATGGTGGCTATGACTTGCCAACGATATCGCGCACTGAACACATTTAATTTCTTCTCACTGACACTATAAACCATTTTGGTTTTTCTTTGACGATGTTCAACACTTGTCAATATGCAACGCGTTCTCCGGTGGTGTGTCTACTAAACGTTCTGAATGCGATGCCCATTTGCTTTTATAGTAAAAATCACGACTTGTGTGCGCTTCATAAACGGTATTACTAAGATTAGATATGTGAGTAAGTGTATTAGTTTAAGGTCTTGCCGTTGAATTTTTGACAACTACCTGATATACTTAACAAGAATGAAACTTATCACCCGAACGTGAGCATTTGGAGTGGTTGTTGGGGAATTTCTTTAATTACACACAATACAAACAAATCAAGAAGACATAATGGATCATTCAAACAATTACTTGGGGTACTCTCACGTAGTTTGTTGTAAGTATTGGTATGTAATCATTCAAAGCGCCAACTCATAGTGTAAAAATAGATATAGTTTATTTATCTTTTAATTGTTGTAATAACACTTTAGCTTTCTATATGTATATCTTTCCTTTAGTCTCTTTATCTTTATTATTGCAATGACAACACTTTCTGATATATGTACTACTTAAGACTTATATGGAATAACAAAGTATGTTTTATGATGCGCTTTGTATTCTAGCTATCTCATTCAGGTGTTTGCATATTGCGCTTATCTTATTATTAAAACTTACAGCTTCCTCATAAAAAATGATCTGGCATCAAATATGCAGATTAATGTGAACTTTGCTCAAATGAGTGTGATGTTAAGATAAGTTAAGCTTTCAACTTTATTTTTATTTCGTAATATTATGAAGAAACAAATTGCTTGCAAGCTTTTTATGCTCTCTACTCATTAAATGTGTGAAAATCCAAATAAAAGTCTTATGTGTAATTTAAACACAGAAGCTTGATTTTTTTGACTGAAAAGGAAAAATATTTTGCAGATAATATCGTACTGTTTTTTAATAGTATTTGTATATGTTGATATCTGAATTTTTGGGTGTTAAAGCTTTTATCTTTTGTTAGCAGTGAAAGCCGCACACTTTGCCTTATCTCATGAGTTGCTAATTCTGTTATTTGCTAAACAGACAGAAATAAAAGTGGGAAATTATAGCATCAAATGATAGTATTATACTCATTAGGCAAAACAAAGATGAGCATAATTCGCATTGGCAATACAAAACAAAACGACTTGACAACAAGATGAGATTAGAGGCAAAGTCAATTGGCCAAATGTACAAGAGACATGAGAGACTCAACAAGTTGGCAATTCAAAGATTTGTTGCATTGATAAACTCACAAATTCACAATTGGTGATCGTGTCACAATAAATGATTTTCCTGCGATCAAGTTGTGATTAACGTAGTACTAGTTCCTCGTCTACGATCCCACACAAACTTATGTCGTTCGATAATGATGGATGATTCCCTGTGCTACCAGCTTGTTGCCAACTCTGACTCTCTGCACCGAACTTGCATAAATCTTCATTGCATTAAAAGGAAAAAAATGTGTTGTATTGCACTTTTTTGAGCTTGCTTCTTTCTTTTTCTTCAACTGGCGTCCGCATCGTGATTCGTGGACAGAGTCTGTCCAGGGTCATAGTTCATACCCTGCGGTCTGATGTGCAGTTTTGTAAAATGCTCAATAAAAGATACATTTTTGTTGTGGCTCTTGTTAGCCTGGAATTGAGTAGCCATTTACCGGGCTCAACATGGCATATTATGTCGCTGAGTTTTATAATCAATATGGGCAACAGTGTGGTTTTTGTTTTCTTTATTTTATTGCCAACTACTACATGATCTTTCATCATTAGTCCACGATTGTCTTATAATTTCCAAATGCTTAGCTGTCAATTTCAATTCACAGTTGTTCAACTTTACTGCTCGATCACTTGTTCAAGTTGTCGCTAAATAAAACTTTATTTTCACCCGTTTCTTTAGAAATATTCACATTGACATTCTCAATGCATGATGCTATGCTAAATGTTCGATTTCATGATCACTTTCAAAGCATGAGACACTAAATTAATGATGTGGTGGACACACAATTAATGTCTAACATATTAGTTTTATTTGGTAGTCAGATTAAATCTTAGAGTATTGTTTGCTGAAAGTTTCAGTTGTTGGGTTTTTTCCAAATCAATTCAAGTAAAGCTTTGAAAAATGGCTATTACTTCTATCGATTACTTAAAAAAAAAGAAAATAAATTGTTTTTTCTTGTACTTGTGTGAGTGCAGTATAAATAAATTTAAAACTTACCATTGAAATTTTATTTAGATTAAGGCTAAGCTCGCAAAATTTCTTTAACATTTTTTCTAAAAAAAGCGCATTTTACAAATGTAGAGTAAACATTTGTATCTTTTAATCACGATAATGTATTTTTAATGTGTTTTTCAGTAGTATTTATTTTTCAGATTTTATTTTAAAGCACATAAATGTATGTCACTTTAAAGAACAACCATAAATCAAAATGTTTATGCTTATCTATAACTTTGATCTTGACATTTTTGGGTCTTAAGACAGAACAAAGCCTAAGCTCCGACAATATAATACATAACCTCAGAATTTTCAAATTCTTGCCGTTTGCTGAAACTTTGTCCACATAAACACATGTATGAACAATAAATAAATGCTTAACTTGATAATTACCATGGGTAGGGCAAATGACAACGAAGAAAAACTCAAGACCCTTGGTTCACAAAAAATTAATTAGATTAATTGCTGTAATTTGCAATTAGCTCAAGAAGCTGTTGAAAATTCTTCCATAAAAATCAACAAATTGCCACTGCCAGCGTTGAGCTAGATATAACTTAACGTGCTGAAGAAATGACGGCATGAATGGATGAGTAATTGAAGGCAGAAGCAGTAGCAAAAGACATCAACGGTACAACGAGTAAAAATACGTTGTTTTCTTTAAGTTTTTTCTTTTTTTTTTTCTTACTTCTTTTTTATTGTTCTCATGCTGTGACTGAGGTCTGAACATGTTGACAGCAGGCGCGACAAACGATGCCGACTGCGACTGCTGTCGCCGCTGCTGCTGCGTCGCTGTGTGTGGGTGCAACATACTAGTGCCAGATACAAAGGGTATCTGCCAGATATTCAGTGGAGGCCACCATGTGCCGCTAGCAGCACACCAAAAATCGCACGTTTCTATGCAAATCTTCGTTGCTTTTCAATCTCGTTTCTATTATTTTTGGTTTTTTTCGGGGGGATTCTCTCTCTTTCTGTTGAATCTTCTGGGGCCTGTAGGTAATAATTATCGCTTGCATTACGTATTTCGGCTGGTAGTCGCTTTTGTTTACGATGCCAGTGTTGCGCCTTGTTTTTTTCTAATACTCTGTGTGGCAATCTTACAGCTAAGCTGCTGGCATAGAAAACGGGTGTTAAAATTAACGGGACCTAAATGGTTTTTCAATTTTACAAAAAAAAAGCTTTGCCGTCTTGCATTCGATTGCAAGCACAAAAAAAAAATTACACGAAAAAAAGAAGCCCTCGTTTCATGTACTTTGATGGATAGTTTTGGGTTAAATATAGGTTAGGTTATGGCTTCTTAAGTGCTACAGTGATGATTTGACACTTTGCCCGCAAAATGGCAAACGACATTTTAAGGTTGTTGCTCAATGTGCCCAACGCTGCCATGCATTCAAACGTTAAAGTATCTGGCTCGCCTTTAAAGATATGCAGCTGAAATGCGGTTTCTTCTAAAATTAATTGTGGCAATGAGTTCGCAGCAAATTGCCAAATAATTTTCTGTATTTAAACATGCTTAGATCCTTGAACTGTGGCTAGAAATTTTAAAATAATGTATGTAGTGACTAGAAATAGACAAAGAAGATTTGGCTGACCCAACAGTTGTTCTTATTGTTTATTTTAAATTGTCGTTAAGCGCTTAACCTAATTTGATTCGTTTTTTGCATTTATTTCTCAATGTCAAATACTAAAGAGTTCTAAGCTCAGCGCGTGCATAAATATAATTATGATTTAAACACTCGTTGAATCAATAAAATTAAGTATTTTTAATGCCGCAAGCAAACATTCTGCAAAAAACAATAAAACCAATCGTTTAACAATGAAACTTCTTTACTTTTAACGTCTTAAAGATACCCTATTGTATAGTTTCGTAAACAAGTTTGAAGAATTTGCGTTGATTTTGTAAAATACAATTCAAAACCCTAGAAAATTTATCATTAAGCAAAGCTCTCTTTCTTTACAAGTTTTAAAGGGTATGCAAATTGTTCAATGTCATTTTGCAAGCAAATTATAGAACCATTTGGCTGTCTACTAAGTAAATATATATATTAATGTTTGTGTATATTTTACAAGTTAGAAGCCAACCCAAATATGAAATGCAGAACCAAGTCGCTATTAAAATCACGTTAAATTTAAGCATGCACAGCAAGTTCGTTGCTGCAGTCTTTCGTTTTGTATTCTTTTTTGTTTTTAGGGTGATTACCAGCGTCGCTTCTGCCAATGCTGATTCGTTCATGTGGCAGACAGTTAGACGCTGCTGATGGCTGGAAGTAGATAGCTACCACCAATAGAAAAAAAATGATGAAAAAAACTCGTGGGAATATTTGTGACTGCGATTATTTAAGCATTTCCTATGGCAAAAGCATTATCGAAGGCGCAATGAATGCGCCGTGTAATGCTGCCATCTGCTGCACGTGGAGGTGGAGGGGCGGTGCCAAAGATGAGGTTGCAAAAGGAAGCAGAAGTCGTTGCTTTGCCCAAGAAGCGGCAGCAGCGCGGGCAACAGCAACAGCAGCCAAATCAAGCCAGAAATTCAAAAAGTAAGTTATGCAATGGCGGCGCTTGTCAGGGCTGCGAGTCGCAGCCAAAATCACTGCGCCCGTCATCCTCAAGAAGCTAGCAAATCATAATAATACATAAAAAACACAACTGTCCACTGTCAACTCTTCAGCTGTCTTTTATCTCATCCTCTCAGTGTATCTCTATCTCAGTCTGTTGCTTGATCGCTGTAGACAGTGGCCCATAAACAGAAACCAACTCAAGTCATAAAGTCGTCAATGACAGCGTTTCGAATCAATAATTTGGTATTTGTTTTTTACTCCGCACTTCAGCAGCGATTCGAGGGCCCTTCAAGAGCGCCCATTAATGATATATCTGCGCGCTTCCCTATCCCATCGTCATCAGTTGTGTGCGTCACTCAAGTGTTTTCAAATGATGATCAAGATGTAAAATCTTGAATTTGTTTTCTTTTATTTTTTTTACATTTTTAATAAACATGTTGTAGCTCTAGTTTCTTAATATTATTTTACACATATATGTTGAAATTGATGTGTTCTCAGGTATGGTTGCACGAGCTTCTATTATCCATACAGCTTTTGGTTATTCAAATCTGGGTATTAAATGTGTTTATTAAGAATCAATTGAATTTTAAAAATTAAATTTTAGTTATAAATCAATACTTAAATATAAGAGTTCTGAAAATATTTTTATTTGACCAGCTATTACTAAAACCATAAGCATGCTGTTAACAGCAGTGTGTAATCTTAACAGTTTCGTTCACGTCACTCTCTGTTTCTGTTAGTAGCCAAAAACCATAAACTCTCTGGCTGCTCTCTCAACTTGAACAGCTGATCGCTGGACCGGTTGCAAAGACAATTGCATTTGTTTTTAACTTTTTGCTTTTGATTTGTTGCCTGTCTAACATGAAAACGTAGTTGCTGACTTCGAGGAAGATGTTCGCTTACTTCGGGGCTTATAGCGAAGATTTGCGGTAGCTTCGTTGATTTTGCCGACTGCTTTTCTTGGCTGACTTTGCTGGGGAGTTGCTTTTGTGCGTTTTCGCTGGAGAAGAGTTCGCCGAGTCGGCATCGGGGGCCGAGTCAGAGTCGCTCAACTACTAAAGTTGGACGCCGCATTTGCCAATTGAAACATTCAAATGTGAATATCGTACGGGTGAAGACGTCTTCTGTTCGGCCTGGCTCCTCAGTTTGCACATAAAGCTCAGAAGGTTTATTCCAACATTTTTGCATTGCAGCTCAAAACTGTTGTGTGTTTATATCAATCGAGTGTGAAGTGTTTCAAGCGAATATTTTGTAGACAAGTGATATGGCTTGAAACTTAAGTGATTTAACTGGATTTGATAAAACAATAAAATATTTAAACATATTCTTAAAGAAATATCAGACATTGTGTAGAACAATATCAGTGCTTAAAGCATTTTTTGGAATTATATGATATGAAAATAAACAAAATCACTTTAAATTAACTTGTCAGAAAGATTTGTTCCTTTCCAAAGAATTGTTTCGTAAGCTTTTAATTATTTTTTAATAACCTTAAGTTTATGAAACAGTTTTATTACAAAAGTCGCTACGATAAGTTAATTATCTTTGCTGATGATTTGTGGGCGCTACTGACATTTTATCTCTTGAAGTGATTTTGTTATTATGTTTCTTTGGCCTAACGACAACTTAATCGTGATATCTGTTTATTAGACAAACTAAACAAACAAACCTAGTGAGACATAAGAGAAAAAAACAAAAAACCCAAGTTAAAAACGAAACAAAAAATGCAACATTATAACTAATATACAACTAGAAAAATACAAACAAAAAAAATCATAACGAAACTACGGAAAACTCTATAAAAGCGAATCAAAACATATTACTTCACTCACGAAACCGAAAGCAAAACCACTTGGCGAGCACAGGAAGAAGTTGCTGAAACAGTTTTGTAGCCACAGAAAAATCTGACATTGAGGCTTGTTGCTGATGCTGCCGCTTCGAGGTAAGTGACTGTCTGGAATATTGGCGGCTGTTACTTCTAAGCTATTCATAAATGCCAAAAATGTTACATTTTAAAATGGCCTTTCACATATAAGTCAAGTTTTTTTTTATGGGCTTTAAAATGGCATTAAGTGTTATTTTTCTTCAAAATTGTAGAAGGATATAAAGGCTTAAAGCAAATAAGCTGTCGGCCATATATCAAAGGTGTTATTTTTTGATTATGTAGATTTATTTTATTTTTTCTTAAATTTGATTTCAAGCCAGTTGGGCTGGATGTGAAAAAAACGTTTATGTTTTTTTGTGTTAAACCATTTTTTTTAAATGATATTATTTGTGGCAAAGATCATCCTAACATGCATGCCACATTGTCCTTAAACATATTTCTTTGTTAATGTCACATAATTGTTAATTGCATTTATAATCATTTAATAATGATACAATGTCATCACAATTAAATGTCAGTAGCTACATCTTGTTGTCTTAATCAACTGTCTGTAATTAACTAAACTCGTCATTTTTTAATTGTTTTGTCAAAATATGCAAACAACTCGTATATGTCTTGGCAAGTCAACAGAATGATTAATAAATCATAAATTTATGGTTAGCATGAACAGAAAAAATTGATCAGCCTTAGAAAATTGATGGCATACATTTCAACGGTTATAATTTTATTTTGGCTTTTGTATTTTTGCTTGTTTTTAATTCATGCTTTACCGCATAAATTTACCATTGCTGAAATAACCACAGCAGAGTTTTTTTTTGTTTGTTTTTGGCATTGTTATTAAAGCATCTAAGATAAAGTACCAGTAGTTCAAGGATGCAAAGCAGTAGCTAAAGCAGCAATGGCTCAGAATACGCTGCTTGAGGGCATTTTGGGGCAGCTGCAATGCTTGGTTAGATAATTTTGTGTTGCAGCGCCCAAAATTACAGTTGAAGCGACAGCAGACACAGAAAGTACTTGTGCAGAAATTAGGAAATGCGGCTTAAATGTCAAAGAGTTGCTACAGATATTTTTACCAGCCTTGTGGCGCAAATGAACAAAAGAAAAGCGCAATGTTGCTGCAGACATTGCTTAGGGAAAAACGAGACAAATTTAGGCCAAATGTGTGACTTAACATCTTTCACATCACACACCCACACATATACACACAGACACACACACAAAGGCGAAGGTGTTTTAGTTATTTTGTTTTATGTGGCAGAGGGTTAAAGTTGAGATGGAAAAAGAAAGAAATAAAAACAAGGGGGAACAGAAAAGAAAACACAATACTGCCTGCTTAAAATGTAAGCAAATGCCTTTATACAATATAATTATACCCTTAACCCATAAAATGGGTAAATAAGGGTATAATGGTTTTGTGCAAATGTATGTAACAGACAGAAGGAAGCATCTCCGACCCCATAAAGTATATATATTCTTGATCAGCATCAACAGCCGAGTCGATCTAGCCATGTCTGTCTGTCCGTCTGTCCGTCTGTCCGTCTGTATGAACGCGTAGATCTCAGAGACTATAAGAGCTAGAGACTTCAAACTTCAAACTTAAACTCTCCTATACCATGGAGATCAAGTTTGCTTTGATTTTCGATAACACTTCTGGTTTCCGATATACACATATGATCGATAACACAAAATCTTGATTTTAAAATTGTAAAAATTAGGTTTGAAACTACGGATAAAACAATGAACATTTGAAAAATTTGATCAAAATCGGTTGAGAAACACCGAGATATCGCATTTAGTTTGTCTATTTCATATCAGTCCTCAAAATGCCAAATCTGTCGTTAATATCGTTGGGTTTCTTTTTCAGTTTTACTTGTTTTGTTGTTGTTATTGTTGTTTCAGTTGTTGTTGTTGTTGCAGATGGCCAGATAAAAGTTCAAAATGCGAATGTTGCTGTTGTTGCCCGGTTCGCTTTAGTTTGGTTTTTGGCTTGGCTTGGCTTGGGCCTGAGTTGGTCCGCTTTGCTCATTAACGTTTGCCAGCAAAGAAATGGCAAATAAATTTAAAAGTCATTCAAGCAACAATGCCCAAAAGCAGACCCCACGCACCTCACCCCACCTTACCACTCTCTCCCTTGCCTCTCACTGCCGCAATCAGTATCAACTACAAGTTTTGTTTTGTTTCATCTATTTTGGTTGCCGTTGGCTGTACTTGTATTCGATTCAAGTGTTGATGCGTTAACTGGCGCTGCGTGCGCATCGCTGAAAAGCCAATGAGCCGCATCTGTTGCCGGCTTTAGTTCGCTACAGCAGCGTGTACGCTCAAGTAAAAGTAACCTAATGGATCTTGTGTTTTGTTGTTGTTGTTGTTGCTGTACCCCCTCTAACCTTACTGCCGTTTTTTTAGTGCCCATCTTTAGTGATTAATGAAGTGTGTAAATAATGTACATGTTTTCTGCCTTTGATGCTGCCACACGATTTCAACATATTCTAAGCATCAGGTTGGTTTTTTTTTTGCTCTTTCCCCTGTATTGTGTTGTTGTCTTGTTTGTTATTCTTTAAGTGCGCAACATGTTTTGCTTTGTCTTGGGCGCTAAGCTTCGTTACAAGTTATGAAAACACAAGCACACACTTACACACAAACGCACACACTTGGAAAAACAAAAGACTTTGACAACGAACTTGCGAAGCGCAAAAAAAGCAAAACTGAACAAAACATCAGCTGAAGTCGTTTATTTGTCACTTTTGGTCAAATGTCAGCTACGCTTTAAAGTGCTATAATCAAATCGTTTGACAACTTTTTTTATTTTTGGCTGCAAAACGAAAGACTTGGACAGCGAACTTGAACTTTTTGCTGATTTCCTTCCAAATTGAACTTTAAATCGAGTCATCAGTAGTTTTAAACACACAAAAATTTGTATTTCCCCTTTCGAATTGCATCTTGGCACAGCATAAAGTTGATTGCATGCGTAAACGATTGCATTACATCACGATTTTAAATATGATCATTATGTATATGCATTTAACTACTAAATGCCAAGTTCTTAAATAACAGTTAACATAAAAGAAGATAAAACTGCACATTCATCAAGCCACGTGCGTTGCAAATTGCGTAGCCGCAACATTAGCTCGAATGCTGTCCGTTTTTTATATCTTTGTATGGCAGACAACCCGGCTCTTGATATACGGCCAGCAGTATGTGGCTAAATGTCAGTGCAAAATGCTGACCTCCATGTGGCTGACAGTCTGCCATTTTAGGGCTGCCATTGAATGACATTTGCTTTAACCAAATTTCAGTTATTGGCAACGTTTTTTTTTGAGTTTTTAGAAATTGGAGCATCTTTATTTATATTGCAAAAAAACAATAAGTCAATGCCAGATAATTCTTTATACAAATAGCTTGAAGCTTAAGCCCGCATGACAAATTGTATAAAAATACAAATGCTATAGTAATAATTTTTGGCTATTCCCAATAAATGTTTTGCAACAAAAGCTAAATAGATAAATAAATAAAAGTGTATTTTAAATTTTTATGAACACAATTATCATCTTTAATGTGGCAATATGTTGAATGTGCGTTCTACAGAACAAGTTTTGGACGCTACAAAATCTAGAAATTTATCAGACTTGCTTTGTTTAGAAATGCAAAAGTGGCTTTTACAGTTAAAAACAACAGCGACAATAACTTGTTTGTTACTACGCCTCATCAGGATTTATATTTAAGTTAATGACATCATTATTATCTTTAACCAAAGGATCATGTAGTGTGGCATGTCTTTTAAGACCATAAACTTGTTTTGACTAGGGTGATTCATGATGATATTTATGTTAATAGTCCAATCAGGTGTCGGCACAGTAGGTGGCTTCAAATTATGCAACTTAATGCGACAATAAACAAAGCTCCTTTTTAAGTTGTCGCTTAATTTTATGACCCGCATTGTCTTAAAATATAATATATAAACACTATATTCATAGTTTTTTGACAGACTTTCAGTTCCGTATCATTTTTCTCAGGCTGACAGCATTTTGCAACTGTCATTGCCCGGGATTTCACGAGTACTTAGGAGGAAGCTGCCAATGATACGTACATTAGACCAGTAATTAAGTACGCATCATAGACTTCTGCTAGGCGGCTTTGGGCCAATTAGAAACGCCTCGGCATCTTGAGAATCATAAATCAAAAGCACCCATAATTCCGCATCTAGTATTATTTCTCTTTTGATATGCTCGGGTAGGTCATTTTGATTATGTGCTTGAAGCACAATTAAAAGCGCGAAGGCAACGCAATGACAAGAGCTCTTAACAGTCATAACCGAGGCACTTTGATGTTTTCGACAACTTGTTCGCTTTGTCATCATTCAAAAAAACAAAACAAGCAAACAGCAAAGAAACACTTTTAAGACGGCGTGTCTGCCACAGTCAAGTTCGATGCTTAAGTCTTTTGTTGTCTTTGCTTGTCTTTTATTTTAAGAATTAGCAAAAGGCGCACAAAAAATGCCAATAAATTATTATTTTTTACGTTTATTAGCTGGCTTTCAATATTTGTTTACTTTCATTTGCATATTGTAATAAAATTATCAACAAAAATGATTATTTTGATCATTTTATAAGATGTTTTCGTTGAATCTGTTTACAATAATCTAACTAACAAGCTTGAAACTTAGATGTTTAAGCTTGAATATGTTGCAAGCTGTTTATGTGCTGTTATGTAATATGTTATTGTATTATTTTGTTTAATAATAATATCATTTGGGCTTAATTTGCCCATAATGTGTATTGTTATGACCATTTGTTTTGATAACAATTTAAAGTTAAGCTTATAATGACATACAGTTTTCAAGCCATTTCCGCTTGTATTACATTTTTCCGCTACTGACCCAAACAAAAATAGTACCAACAACCACAACAACAATAACAATGTGCAATAAAAATCATAGCAAAATGAATATCAAAAACTGACTTTCGTTTACAAAGCAAAACCCACAAAAAAAGTAAAGATAGATAAAAACACAGACAACAACAGCGGCGGCAACAAGAAACAATTACTCCAAACAATAAGCGACTAATTCGCAGCTTCAGTTGAGACGTTGGTGGCGTATGAGCAATGCATACACACACGTACATACATATATACTTGTGTGTGTGTGTGTGTGCAGAAAGTGTACAGAGATGAGTGCGAGTAATCATAAAAAGGCCATCACGATGAGGAAAAGTGCGCTGGTGTTGTATAAATTAGAGAAAAGCCGCATAAGCAAAGAAAAATTGTTTTCCATTGTTGTTGGTTAATTAATCAGCAACAGCAGCAGTAACAACAAAAACCAACAACAACAGCAACAGCAGCCGCTGCAGCAGCTGATTATTTAACCAAGTGACATAAATCTCTGCAGCGTTGGATGGGAATGAAACACTGACCCACATTTTGTGGGTGGTTCACAAATCAGATATCGGTCAAAAGGTAAAACTCAAAAAAAGAAGGAATGAAAATGCAGTGCAAGAGTTTCTACCGATTTTGGACTGTGGCAACTCTGAACCAGACAAACTGGCGGCAGAACTACGGCAATTACCTATTAATTGTTGCTGTTATTTTTGAAGCTGTTTTGGTTGTTGTTGTTGTTTTGGTTGTTGTTTGCAGCTCGACAGCTGCAATTGTTGACGGCGTGTCTGGCGCCGCCTATGCTTGTCATAAATTGCGGCGTCGCTTGTTTTCGCTTTGCCGGCGATTGCCTCATATCAATTGAAACTGCAGCATTGCTGTTGCGGCGTTTGTTTGTCTTCTTGTGGCAGCTTTTCGATCTTATTTATCTGTAGTTTAACTTTTATTTAGTTTCTTTTTCACCTAACAAGTCGGAAACTTCAAAATGTTGCTTTCTATGGGTGCTCACATGAATAATAGTTATTTCATAATATTTGTATGTTATTTGAAAAGATTTATCGATCTTTGAAAGATTTACTACATAATTTAATTGTAGAACATAATAATTCATCCCAAATATCACATACGATTAAAGCTCTTTATAAACTGGTTTGTTGCCTGAGTCTTTTGTATGCAGCTTGCTGTTAATATCATTTGTTTAAATTCTCGTTTTGAAATTGTGTTTTTGACCGAATGTTTATCATTATTTAACGGCATGCAATAATGCTTTTTGTTTGTTATGGGCATCATTTTGACTTTTTTCAAGTTAATTTTTAAACCACTTAAAATCATATGTTTTCCAGATCATAAATTTGTTATTATAGGCATAACATTTAGATAATAAGCAGCCGCAATTATTAAGCAATTGTTAAATAAAAGAAAAAAAAATAGACATAATTAAAAGTAAAAACATTTCCAAAAAAAAAATTAAACATATTACTTCACATACGCAATAAAGATGAGCCACAGAAAACCAACAATTTTCAACATCATAAAATGGGGCGATTGTTGGCCAGTGGAGCGAGCCCAGCGCACAGCCGTAGATGGGCAATTAGCGCCCTTTGGCGGGCGGTCAATTGCTCCCTGCGGGGGTCAACAGCGGTTGCATGATATATATGTGCTGCGGCACCGCCGTGACCCAAAATGCGGAAAAATCTCAAAGCGTTAAGTGCTCTGGTTTGCTTTACAAATCACAACTGAGTTCCAATTTGCCACTGCGCACTTTTACAGATATGTTTAATTGGTATGGCCGGGTTGCATGGTAGGCGGCGCTGTGGGCGGTCCTGACTAGGGGGCAAAGTGTGAAACATGTGCGGACAGGCATGCTGGCACGAAGCGTCGAACTGTCTGGCTGCCAGCCACTTTTTGTGCTCTGCCACACAAATTGCAAATGAGCATCAAAGCAAAAACTGCGCTGCGGATATGCACAAGAATTCTTGTGCAAAAAACAACAAGTTGATACGCCACAAAAACATACCGAAATCGTATCAAAGGCAGAGCACATCTTTAACAAAAAATGCCGCGGGCTTCAAAAAACAAAAAAAGATGGGGAAAAAAACCAATTGCATATGACCTCAAAATCTATTAGCACGTCGAACTCTGGCGGCTATGAAATGCAATCGTAGTCGCCGCCTCCCTGAGGGCAATTTTTTGGTCAAATTTTTGTGGCTGCAAACATTAGTGTCCAAAAACTGTGAAGTTGCCCCAAAGCCAAAGCAACAGAAACAGCAACAACAACACTTGGAGTAGCTACCACAGTTACTTCAGTTGAGCATCTGAGCGTCTGTCTGAGCATCTGAATCTGTGGCACGTAGGTCAACGCATCAGCGACCGCATCGTCTACATCGTCTGGCTGAGCACCAACTTTGTCTGTTTATCTGTCCATTTGTCTGTCTAGCTGCCTATCTGACGGCCTTTAGCTACATCTTCAGCATACAAAGAAGAAGTTTAAGTTTTGTTATTGCAAAATTTACATGGTTTTTGTTTTTTTTTCCTTCTTGTTTGTTACACGTATTCACACCTGACTTTGTGTCTTGTTGTTTCGTGGGCACTCAAGTTCCACAAGCTTAGAAGTAAACACAAAAGTAGCAAACAGTCAATATTTATTTATCTTAAATTTGCCTATTTTCGTAAAAATAGTCTTATGATTTTAGTAATCTTCTCTGATTGCTATGTTTTTTGTTGTTGCAACTTCTGACCTTTTCAGTTATATAAAAATGTAAATTGCACTGGATAACAACAATATTGAGATATTTTTACTGTTTTAAAAAAGTGTCATTAACATTCTCTCGTTTTTAATATCTTCAAAGAACAGTTATCCATTTATTTCACAAATTTGCATTGCAAAATCACGTCAACCGCAATTTAACATTTTTGAACAGTGTTACGGACACTTGTTTATTAATTTTTAAAAAGGTACAACTTAATATATCGTGAATTGCATGTTTAGCATGTGTTAATCTTGTTGTTGTTGCTGCTGCTGTTGCGTTGACCTAATCATTCATTCGTTATCTGTGCGCTTGATTTACCGTATTTGGCATTTTGCCGTTAATAACAATACAACAACCACAATTTAACCCGATTCACAGGGCTTACAACATCTCCCGTTAAATTATTCAACTTAATTATAATTATAAATTGTGCAAATATTTAAACGCACATTAGCCAAACGTTTAGGATAGAAGACATCAAAAGTTGTATCAAAAAGTACGTCACAATTGTTAAGGGGTTTCATCTCCCAAATGTTGCCAATATAAGATAAGCTTTTAATTGCTTAGCTCTAAGCTCTTGGGCAAAAGAAACACCATCAAAAACATAAAAAAAAAACATCAGCATCATTTGCAAACTCCTCTCTAAAAACAAAGTGAACAAAACATAGTATATACAATGGTTTTTGGGACTTTCAAAAATTTGTTGATGTTGCTGTTGCTGTCTGGGAAACGTAGCGCAAGTTAAGTTGTTGGCGCGCTTTATGCATTTATAATAACATTTTTCACACAATTAATTTAAAGCGCAGGTAGAAAAACAAAATAAACACTAGAAAAAAAGAAGAAGAATTTTAAATGTTAAACATTTTAATTTGCATTGTTTTTAGCAGCGTTTATGCTAGTGAAAACAAAATTGTTTGCTATTGATCATTAATTATAGAAATTAGCATAATGTTGCGTATTTGAAAGTGTTAAAACAAAAGACCTAAGACACGAACTTGAACTTGCCAAGCTGCAACGAAGCTTGAAATTAATGTGCGATCCATTGACGCACCAGCTGTTATTCCTGTATCATTAAACAACATATTCACTCTTACCGTAAGCCAAAAAAATAAAAAATAAAAATAAATATATAAATTGACCAGCTGCATCTTGGCGCTCCCACATCGAGTTAAAGCATTATCTTCTTTTTTTGTTGTTGTTGTTGCTGTTGGTGATTGCATTGAAGATGCGGCGATTTTATGCAATATTACCAACAGGAATTGTCAGCAGTTGCCTGTACGCGCCTCTGGCTGCCATTTCATAATGCAGCGAATGCAGTAGGTGCACAATTCGCATGCCATCGGATAAAGGTGAAATTTATTTGGCATATGCACACAGATTGCACACAATAAAACAACAAGAAACTGAATTAAAAAAACAATATAACTTTTGATACTCTATCAGAGAGTATTGTGACTTTAAAGTAAATAACTATGAACCTATCTGAACCAAAAATTGTTGTAAACATTTTTTACCATTGGTCCCTAAGGCTTTTTTTATGCCTACCATAAGTGTATCAAAATCTTCGGCACCCTGCATTTTCCCGTTTCCATTTGTTGTTTTGCTTAGTTAGCAGTTGAGTGGGCCACACAAAGATGCAGCCACAAAGGTTCGCTTGAGTAAGCAGCATGCGGTGCGGCGCACGAGATAAAAACGGGCAAAACAAATAAATCAAAACTACAAATAACACGTAGACGACACGTTGCACAGATAGGCAAAAGACAAAAGGCAAGCCAAATATTTTGACTATGCAGAGGTATGCCTCAGTTACAGTTGCTGCCGTTGCAGTTTCAACACTTGGCCACACAATACAAAGAAAGAGCGCGAAAG
The DNA here is from genome assembly GCA_018152965.1 of Scaptomyza pallida. NCBI lineage: Eukaryota > Metazoa > Arthropoda > Insecta > Diptera > Drosophilidae > Scaptomyza > Scaptomyza pallida. The sequence continues at coordinate 1,846,983 of JAECXP010000002.1, forward strand.
AGAAAGAAAACCCATACTGAATGCTTCCTTCATGTCAGCGGTGCAAAACCGTAAAGGTTAAGCGGCAACTTGACAAAAAGGTTAAAACGATTTAACAGACATTTGGCAGCGATGTCTGTACATGAAGATTGGACGATGCATGCAGTGAACACCCGCATTGCGTCCTGGCCAACACTAGCCAGCGATTTATCTCTCTCTGTGTTAAAGGCGGAACAAATTTTGTTGGCCCTCGCTTAGCTACTTAATGTAAGATTCATGCTGGCGTCTATTTATTATTATTTGTATAGTTGTTGCAAGCACCTGTTGCTCGGTTGTTCGGCTGGCCGTGTTGACACTTTTTTTCTTCGCGCCTTGATAATGATTCAGCAGCACCAACTGCAACAGCAGTAGCATCATCTCAACAGTTGCAACTTCCTTATTTGTCATTGTAGTCTTTTGATATTTCGCATTTTACATGCTACTCTTTCATTTCTCTTAACTTTCGTTCACCTGTGAATGCCCAGCCAGCTAGCCATTTATCATTTGTGGAGACTACATGGAGGATGATTGAATTGAATTTCTTGTTTTCGCCAGCGCATTCATATTGTGCAAACATTTTGCTAGCAAGTGCAAGTAATTAGTAGAAATGTGTATGTATGTTATTAAATGACTCTTGAACTGACATAATGCTGTACTGGAAAGCTAAGATGGCATATGAAATAAATCAAATTTGCCGTTTTTGGTATCCACAGTTAACGATGGTTAATCAAAGTTCACAAAGGAAACAAAAGCTGATCAAATAAAAAAATAAATAAATTACCGTTCATTTCGATTTTGCTGATGCCGTTAAGAAAAACCTTGGCAATGACAAAAGCTCTTTTCGCGTAATTGCAAATTGAAAAACGTGCCTTTTGGCCAACAACGAATTGCAACAATCAAATTAAATATATTAAAGAAGCATGCAAGCAACGATCACTTGAACTTTAACTAAATGAGTTGTACAGTTATTTATTTGGGATATTAAAAACGTTTTTATTAAATTCTAATGCCAGGTGTTTGTTTGTTTGTTTGTTCGCTTTGATTATGTAATTTGTGTATTTGATGAAATGAAAATGAAGAAGAAAAAATAAATAAAATTAAATTTAGTTGTGAGAACAACAAAGACAAACAAGAACCCCAAACCCAAGGCAAGCAACTAATTTAAATACAAACAGCAATTTCAGCAGCAACCCAGAGAAGAATCCAACCAGACAATGCATAAGAAAAATGAGAAAAAAAAAACGCTTTCGCAAAAACCGCACCCACTAACTCCCCTTCTGCGCCTGCATTTAATGTTAAATTGAAATTTATGTGCACATAAAATGTATTTCGATATTTTGTTGTTCAATTTGTTCATTGTTATTGAGAACTGAAAGAATGTTTGAGCACTTTGCGATAGTAGAGAAAAGATAAAGCTTTTGAATAAGCGAAACCATTGAAAAATTGTTAACTTAAATGCAACAAGAGTGTCACATGTTATTGTTGTTGCTGCTGTTGTTGTTTGCAGTTGTGCAAATTAAAACAATTATATGAAATTATGCAAAGTACGCAGTCGCTGTCGCAGCAGCAGCACCACCACCAACAATAATAACAACAACAACAGCTGCATAAATGAGCTGACGGAAGTGACAACGACGCCAAAGTGAATGTCTGCAGCATTTGTGGACTGACTGACTAACTTAGTGACTGACTAACTGACTAGCGCGGTGCATGCTACACAGCTGTGGCACACAACTCATTTCTCCCATTTCTTGCAAAGCCCTGCGGCATGCAATACCCATACGCCCTGTGGCGTCTTTGTTTAGCTGTGGCAACTGCCGAGTGAATGACTTATTAACTAATTATGTTGTCGCATCCCACTGTTCTTGTCATTGGCTGCTGCTACTTAATCACACATACGCCCTGTTGTAGTGCCATATTTTATCTACTTTATCTATGTATATTTTATGTTCATCTTGTACCTATCTATAACGTGTCTATGGTGGGTGTGTAATGGCATTATGTAATCAATCTTCAGCATCATTTGTACATGATGCGCGTATGCTCGCATAATTATATTTTACTGTTGTTTTTTTTCTTTTGGGGTGTTCGTATAGTTTTCATTATTTTTGGTCATCCCACGATCTGTGGTAATAAATATTTATAATTTTCAACTCAACAACATATTTTAATCGTTCATTTTTGTTTATTTTTTTTAGGCAATTCAGTTAACAAAATGCGGCACACACAACTACATTTGCTATGCTGCGGTAAGTAACAAAAAAATATTTAATAAGCCCGTAAAATAATTAAAGGTTCTTCTGCACTGTAAGCCGGTCAAGATCAGATATAGTTTTCTTTAAAACTTAAAGTTGCCCCATTTAAGCAGTTGTCAACGAATTTTTGATGTATTTAGTTAACAAAAGAATGCAAATAAACAAATAATTTATGATGCCATTCAATTTATGTCATAAAAGACATGCAAATAAATATAAAAGACGACGCCAACATTTTGCAACCATCCTTGACCTTGTCAACGCATTCAATCGGATTCCCACAATCCATTAACGTTAACGGTACATTTAAGCCAGGCTGAAAGCGACGCGTGACGCATGACGCATGAAGCACGACGCTTTCGCGTATGCGTAGGCAGAAAATCGGCAAAGTCAAAACGAAAACAATAAAAGAGATGCATAAAAAAGTGTCTTTGTTTTGTGCCGAAGTTTGCTGTTTGCGGCGTGCGACAGAAAAAAAAGTGAAGAGCAGATTTAAAGACATAAGTTTAGACTGGAACATGTTGTTAATTAATGAAGCTGCGACAATGCCTGGGCAATGCCTGGGAAATGCCTATAGGAAATGCCACAATTTAAGACCCTAATTAGCAGTTGACCCAGACCCAAATGTCAGATGCTGAACAAAGATATTTCTTACTCAAATAAGCATCTCGAATCAACAATTATCAACACACAAATAAAATTAAACCATGGAACAATGCAAATATTTGTGTAATTGACAAGTGTCCGCGCCTCACTCCATCCTCTATTTGACGCACGAACTATTGATGCGCTACGGCGTTGTTTGGCCACCTGGCGTATGCTTAATGGCTGGCCATTCGGTTTGCCTATTGGCTTTTTTTGGGGCGTTTCAATCAGCGTGCACAAATTATAGGCAATTGTTTAATTATGTGAGGCAGCAACACCCTCGATAGCATCTTCAGTTACTGATTCATGGACAATTGAATAATGATTCATATAATCACGACGATTATGCAGCAATCGAACCTTGAATCTTGTGGTTACCAGTTTTTTGGCTTTTTTCTATGGTGTCGTCTTCATTCCAGCTGTTAGTTAAGTTGTAGTCCGTCAGTAACTGCTCTCCCTCTTCTGTCTATTAATTTTTTTTATTTACCTCATTCATTTAATTGTTTTTATGGTTTGAAAATTTAATTATTGCATTTGGCTGCCTGAGGTCAGTAACTCGCTTTACAATCGCAATCACAGTGACAGTGACACTCACAGCCACTGTGGTGATTGTCACAGTTTTGCGTAATTCGGCAATGAATAAATAAAAGTCAAGGTCTGTTTAGTCCAACATTCGGGAAGTTAATGTTTTCTAATATTAAATTTAATTTATCATAAGTTGCAAAACATGTTGAAGATAATAAATGAGACAAAGAAACAATTAGTTATGTTAGATGACTTCCAATGATATAAAAATAACACCTGAACATTAGATTAATCTTGACTTATTGTGCAGATAAAAGTCATTACGAAAACATAATCATTATTCTTTCGATTGTTAAATAAACAAGCAAATTTTTATATTTCTATTATTGATTTCTTTGAATCATTTTTACAGTTCTTCTCCTGCTGGCGTATGTAAGCCAAACCAATGCAGAAGCTAAGGTAAGCATTTTTAATTTGAGTTCTGCTAAAAAACTAATAAACTTTCCAATCTTTAGCAATATCGCACACCGGCACGCATTCTGGCCAAGCAAACGGGTGCCACACAGTTCGAGGAGGAGCGTTATGAGACCCATACGAACTGCAATGATCACAAGCATCATCTGAAGAAGCGTGCCTCCGATGAGGATGTGGACTATGAGGTATACCAGGGCGTCGTCGGTCGTCCAGGCATCGATTTTCCCATCTACCCACGCATCCCAAAAGACCACATTCAGCTGTCGCTCCTATGGCAATGGTTACTTTGCGGACATGGAAACGGATTGCCAGGTAGGGAATTCTTGACTTTCGATATATACGATATAATTAAATTATTTTTATTTCACAGGTCTTTCACATTTGCGAGGAGGGTCGTAAGATCTCCTTCCTTTGTCCCAATGGCACCATATTCCAACAGAGTGAGCTGACCTGCGATTGGTGGTTCAAGGTTAACTGCCTGGGCTCATCGGGATACTATGCTGAGAGCGCTGAGATTCTAAACAAGCAGCGTGTGCATCGCGTGCGTCCCTCGGTGCCAGTGCAGGGCTTCAACATTGTTGGTGGCGGTCTAAATATTAAGCCCAAGGTTACTCCTGCGGCAGGACAGGCGCGTACAGGATCACGCTCTGGCAATAAGTCCGATAGACGCATCGATTCCACAGAAGATCTGCATGCATCGCTGGAGAGCGTTGACTTTGATGATGTGTCTGGAGAGAAGCAACGCAAGGTGCTACCCAGCATTGATAACAACAACAATGATCACGAACACGAGACACAGATAACCGCAGAGAGTTCATCTTTTGTCAGCGGACCTGGTAAACGACGCAACAACAACAATAACAACCACAATAGCGCCAATCCCAATAGTAATGACGATTTGAGCTTATTAAAGCCAGCACGCAGCCGCACTAGCGCCTCCTCCTCTCCCTCCTCTTCACCAGATCGCAGCACACAACAGAGAGGTGAGTCCAGGGAACGCCTACGTAATGGACATCGTGGACAGCAGCGCTACAAGGATCAGGAAAGTGACGAGCAGCCTCACAGCAAGGAACACAGCAAGGAGAAGCTTAAGGAGAAACCAGAATTCTTTGAGGCACATGCCACACGCTCGGTGCAGCATACAACTCCGCATTACACACCAAGCAGCTATTCCACAGCGCGCCGTCTGGAACCCAGTAAAACCACACCCTTCTACACGCCAACAGTGCCCAGCGTATCCAAGTCCAAGTCCACAGAGGGCAAACTCAATTACATTAAGGGAGGTCATGCGGCAACAACGCCCAATCCAAACCGTTTTGGTGGCCCTTCGATTTCAGGACTGTTTCTGGAATCCTCGGTGGCTCCCAAGGGCATCAAGCCCACAGCTGATACTAAGGTGGAGGTGGAGAGCACCTACAGACCTATTATAATAGGCATGCGTCATCACTATGATATTGCTAGCTCTGGAGAGCTGAAGCCGCCCAAGAAATTGACAGAAAGTCGCGATTATTTGCCTACAACTCCTGCGCCCACTGCAACCAGCAGTGGACCGACCTATCTGCCCAAAATTGGTGCAGCAGCTCCCAGATCAAGTGCAGCTTCAGCTGGTGAAGATTTGCTGCTGTTCGCACCCAATCCTGTCAAGGAAGAGTCCGTGTATCGTAATGTGCAAGATATGCTGAAAACTGTGAGCTTGCTCAAGGATAGATTTGATGATGTGGAGCTAAATGCACAGCCTGCAACCAATGCACGAGCTGGCCTAGAGATACCACCCTCATCCGGTCCAGATGCGCTCGTCTCACTAGCCAAATACTTTGCCCAGGAGAGCAATGATTCGGGCAATGCCCTCGGCAAACCCGAAAAGTCGGGCGTTCAAACCAAGTTATCCGTTAAGCCACCATCGGCATCGATATCGCCCACAGCTAAACCCTCTGATACAACAGCCACGTTGACCACATCCGAGACACCACCAAGCATCAGTGAGCAGGCAGATGACATCAAGCAGAGTCTCCTAAGCGCCAAGACAGTGCAAAAGTATAGCAATCTCTTTGGCCTCAAGGCAGTTAAGGGTCGTGGCCAGGCTGACAACCAGACGGACATCAGTGCCGGATTGATTCCACTGAATGAGACGCAGGTGCCACTCAAGTCAACAGAGTATCAGCCCTTTCCACAAATTGGCTCCACGGGCTCCACAATAAGTGCCTTGGCTGAGAAGCCAGAGTCTCGCAAGATAGCGCAAATCTTCTCAAACGCCTTGACCAACTATCTGGATAATCCAAACAGCTTCAGGGCAGAGCTGGCGGCACGTGCGCGACCCACAGAGCCACCAACAACCAAGCTAGTGACTACAACAGACTCGCCCTTGTTCAGTGATGGCACTGCCAGATATTACTTGCCCACAAAACCTGTACGGGATACAACGACACCACAAAATATTGCTGTGGAAATCAATCACAAGTTTGATTCAACGCCAGCGCCAGACTTCTCTACCACCACAGAGCTGTATGAGCTGAGCACGAGCCGATCACAGGACTCAGAATTGGAGCTCTCTGCAGAGTTAGCGCCACCCAGCGCAGACTCCGGAGAGGGAGAGTTCCTTCAGCAGCAGCAGACGCAATCCTTTGTCAAATCTCGCAATGATTTGTTAAAGGATGGCCGACCACAAAAGCTCATCACAACACACAAGCCAACAGAGAATCCTTGGACGTTGAAATCGCAAACGGATTTCCTTGATCCACTCACCATTAATGATGCACTGATGAAGGATCGCACGACGACCACGACGACAACAACGACAACACAGTCGCCTTTCACCTTTGTGCCCAGATCACTGACCAGCGGTGTACAACAGACGACTACTTCACCCTCACGCTATGAATGGGAGGATATTTTCCGTAGCTATGATATTCCACGCGATGCTCTGCCCTCTAGCAGTGGACTGCAGCGCATTGCCAACAAGCTCTTTGGTGGCCTCAACGAGCAGGAGGCACTGCATCTGCGCAATGTCATGGCCAAGGCGGAGCACGATCGTCAAGTGCTGAGTTTGCTACTCCTACTCATCCAGACTTGCGATGATCACAATGGCAAGGCGCTAGAACGCTCTCGCAAACATCTGCTCAATGCACTCATCGATATCGACAGCAAGCTGCCCTCCAAGCAGAAGCAACAACGACTGGCAACGACAACGTCACGTGTGCCTGTGACCACATTCCGTCGCGCTAGCAATGCGGATTACTACACAAGCACAACGACAGCACCGTCGGGCTATACAACCACAACGGAGCTGCCGCTGACCACAAGCACAACGGCGCCGGGCAGCTATGAGGAGACAACGAAATTCGAGATACGTGTCGAGGATGTGGACGATGTGGACTTGGCGGCGACAACGCCAGCAGCGACGCCAGCGCAGCAGCAGCAGCAGCAGCAGCCGGAGGTGAATTCGGATCGTCGTGCGCTGGAGCTGCTCAAGTCATTATATTCGCTGGCATCGAAGTTTAGCAGCAGGCGATAGACGGTTGCCAATTCCTAATCTATGGCACAGTGTTTAATGCTTAATTTTTAGTCAACTCTATAACTACCGCCTTTCCGTTCTCTTCCCCTCACTTGACTCGTCACTGAGTATTTTAGTTTAAATTTGAATTAACTTAACTTTGTATGCCCAAACGTTTTTTTTAGAGTTTGCTTCTTGTTGTTAATGCAATTTTCGCATTTTAGTTTGTAAATATGTAAAAGTTCGAAAACGAAATACTCGAAACATACTTGAATAATACTCGAAACAAAATACTATAGACATTTTTCCACATGTTGTATTAAATTAATTAAAATATCTTTTAGTTGTAACTACAAATTACGAGTATTTTTCCAAGACCATTTCCCACGAAAATTAATTGTGTACAAGCTATATGCCCATATATACATTTATGTCTTTATGTCTTGCTCTTTTTTGTAAATATTTATTTAACGTTAATAAAGTACATATAAAAATAAATAAAAAACAAAAAAATATATATTTCAAAGGCTGTTTTTATTTTTGGAGTATGCCTAAGGTGCTATATAAAGAGAAAATGCGAAGAAGCTGCAACCTGGGGTAATTAAAATATTGGGTTAGTTCGAGAAAATATGCTGTAGAAACAAAGTTTTTACAGCTTTAAACTTGACATTCGGAGACCTTTTCCACTTCAACGTTATTCAACAAAATATTTTTTTAGGTCAGATTAGAAAAAAAAGGCTTGGCTTTAGTAATTTATGTAATAGCTACGAATAATGGTTTACGCACAATGATTTCTCTTTTAAACTACACATATGTATTCAAAAGTACCATAGTAAATTGCCCATTTACAATAAATCAGTAAGCATCGACTGGACATTAAATAATTCAACTTCGATCATTGAAAAACCTAACACAAATTCGATTGTCAAGTCTGCAGTTCTAGCCTATTCGCGTATATAAATACCTTCAAAAGTTTTATTCTAGCGGGCAAAACGGGAAAGGTCAAACCAAACAAAAAGACATAAAGCTCACATATAATCAGGCAGAAATTTAAATATTTTTGTCATTTCAGAAAAAAATTCGAATGTTATTGGCAATGCTTCAAGGGCGCAATAGAATCAGATTTCAATTGCATTGCACTTGAAATGCGAGGCATATTTAATTAAATAACGTATACGTAACGAACCGAAATATTACGTATACACATGTATCTGATAACCTGGCAACAATGCACAATGCACAGTGTCATAAATCTGCTCAAAGCGCAAGCACGAAACCAAACTGACGAATTGTCATCAAACTGACGAACTGTCGAACAACATAAACATAAATTTAGCAAAGATGCAGCAGCGGCATTCAGCTTAGAACATCATCTATAAATGTTTCTTGCTAAACGTTGCTCAAGTCAGTTTTAAGGGTTCTGTCTCAAAGGTGGTTCATGTCACGTCAGGTGTTCCGCAAGGAAGTCACCTTGGACCGTTATTATTCACACTGTTCATCAATGATCTGCCATCAGTAATTGATCATTCTCGAGTTCTGATGTATGCTGACGATGTAAAATTGTGCATGTTAGGTACTACTACGTTGTCTGCTCAAAAATTACAAAAAGACTTAGATAACTTCCAAACTTGGTGTCGTGTTAACTTGTTAAATCTTAATTGCAATAAATGTAAAGCAATGTCCTTTTATAGACGCCTGCCTTTTTTAAATATATATTTTCTTGATGGTAGCCCACTCGATCGCATTGAATGGGTTGATGATTTAGGTATCCTTTTGACCCAAAACTTAAATTTCACATGCATATCTCTTCAGTAGCAAATCGAGCCTCTAGTACCTTGGGATTCATTAAGCGCTGGTCGAAAGAATTTGACGATCCCTACATAACAAAATCTCTTTATACTTCTTTGGTACGTCCTATTCTTGAATACGGATCTTGTATTTGGTATCCCAACTACAGGATTCACCAGGATAGAATAGAATCAGTACAAAACAATTTCTGCTCTTTGCCCTTAGGGGACTTAATTGGGATACTAACATTAACTTACCTTCCTACCACAGTAGACTTTTACTAATAAATCTTCCTTCTCTTGCTGATCGGAGAACAATGCTAGGTGTAATCTTTTTACATAAACTAATAAACGGTGAAATTGATTCTTCGGAATTAATCAGCCAGATTAGTTTTGCAGTTCCGATCAGACGGACTAGGAATTTCCTACCAATTGCTCTTCAAACCTGTCCTCTAACTATACTATTCATAATCCTTTCCGTATTTTATGTTCAAACTTTAATGACTTATCTCACTTATTAAATGGTGCCACTTCTATTGGTTCTCTTAAAAAGCTAGTCTTATGTCATTTGTCTACATGTTCGCGATCTTCGTAACCGCACGTTATGCGGTGTGCCTCTCGGTCGGTGGGGCGGGAGGTGGTTGCATTTTTGCTTGGGTCCGCGCGTTAACAAGCCGGTGCTTGGTATCGTTGGGCCACTTGATGGTACTGTTCGTTAGTACGTCTACGTCCAAATACTTAAATACTTATGAACTGCAGTTTGTTCTGACCATTTGTGCAGTTCACAGGCAAAAAAGAGGTTAAAGGATAACACAAACTCTACAGTACAAAAATATAATTCTTTATTCTGCCATGCTGATACAACGCTACGCCCCTGTCTTGGCAGGTGAGTTAACCAAACGCAACTGCAGCTCAGGGTCGGTTTCGCATGTATAGAGAGAGAGAGAAAGAGAGAGACTTAGCGCGTAACTCAACAGTGACCGACCCGCCTCATCATTATAAGCACTTCCTTTGGAGCCAACCGATTCTGTTGTTGTTGTTGTGGGCGTCTGTCTGTCTAATTTTTTGCTGCCTTGCATATTTACGAGGCATGCGTCTTCTTTTTGCCCAAAAGCAAACAAGCAATCGCAATTCTTGGCAGCCAATTGATGTAACAGTGCGTTGTTATGGCACAGTGGTCTAAGATAACTTTATATTTCATCAAATGAATGTTACATTACACAAAACAAAGAAATGATGTAAAATATCCTTAACTAAAAATTCCATTGTTAATGGTAAAAAATTTTGGGTAATGCAATTTTGATTAAAGCACAATTCACGCAATAAGCTTGAATCGCACCACTGTGCCAGACACCTGAGTAGGAAACTGATAAATAAAGATCGCAATGTAGAGCCGTCCGCGTTTGCTATCAGTGCCAAGAATCGCAACTGGCAACGTACTTGGCCCTAAAATGGACATTTGCCAGCCTCGTTGTCGAAGCTGGGGCTCAGTTCATTTCAATTTGTTGCGTCGACTGGTTCGAATCTCGGAGCTAAAGGCCAAATCTCAACGAGAATTTTGCACAAATAGAAAGCTTTAATGTTAAATCGTTACCTTGTTGCAGTTCTACTGCTGATCTGGAGCGGATGTGGAGCCCAATTACAAGTTCAGGTGAGTTCAACAGGATTAAATCCCAAATGAATCCTTGGTGAAACAAAGCTCTCTGCACAGGCACAAAGCGGATATAACTATGTGCGTCCGGAGTTGGCCACCACAGGTGGTGGCGGCGCAGTTGCATCACGTCTACAGCCTGGAACCTATCCCACGGGTCCAGCGTTGCCACTGACCCCAGCCCCAGCGACAGCCTATGGCGCCAGCCTGTTTCCATCGACAGCTGTTGGCTATACGCCCAGCGGACAGGCAACAACTGCGTTTGGCGCCCCAGCTGCTGCTGTAAGTACCGGCAGCAATCTGTCCAGACGACCCACAGGCACAGGATTACAGACAGCATCGGCTGCTGCTGCTCGTGGTGGTCCCTACGGTCCACAGCCGCAGTATGGCAATGCAGCGGGCACGCGTGCCTCCTCCATTGCTGAGGACTACAATGATGGCGCTGATGGTGATTACTCGGCCATACCCGGTGTTGCTGGCGTTGATTATCCCATCTATGCCCAAGTGCCACGCACCAATTTCGATTGCACGCAGCAGCCACTGCCTGGCTACTATTCGGATATTGAGGCCCAATGTCAGGTCTTTCACATATGTGCACTGAATCGGACATATTCGTTCCTGTGTCCCAATGGCACTGTGTTCAGTCAGGAGACTCTTGTCTGTGTCTGGTGGAATCAATATGACTGTGTCTCGGCGCCCAGCCTGTATGCAAACAATGCCTACATCTATGACTATAGTGGCAGCAGCAGTTCCAATGCCAACTCCAATGTAAATGCCTATCGCGGTGGTGCTGGTGGTGCACAGCCAGTGAATACAGCCTATGGTGCAGTTGCTCAGTCTCCATCTGTCGGCGCCACGTTGCGTGCAACTGGTGCACCACAACTCACGGGCTATAATGCACAACGTGGTGCATATGCGCCACCCTCACCCACGCCAGCACAAACACAATCCCTATATGGCTCTGGCACTATCATTCGCCCTGGTAGCGTCTCTGGCACTGTGCCGTCACCAGGCGCCAACAGAATTGCGCCAGCAACAGCTGCTGTTGGTTTGGCTGCAACTGCTGCAGGCATCTTGCCAGAGAACGCTGTTGGTAGCTTCGCTCAGCCCGTCGTTGGTGTCGGAAATCGAGAGTATTTGCCACCGAATAGCGTTGGGCAACAACGTCAGCAACGCACTCAAGCATAGAGAATCTAACGAATCAAAGCATCTGTACCCGGTTATATGGCAATAGACTCCAATGTCCCTTAGGCTTAGCACAATTAGAATTTAGATTCATACACACATATATATACACTTAGGAGCTCCTTACACCATCTTTCTTAGTTAAGCTTTAATTCATGTGTATTCAATTTTAATGATTAATACAATTTGCATTTCTTTAAAAAGTGCTGATGATTTAATTGTTTCATATTTAATACAAAGCAGACACTTTGATTTTTCTTCTTTTGAGAATATTTACAATCGAAAAAGGTCCTAATCAAAAATGAATTTGTCACATTTTATGCTTAACATATACTAAATTATTGTTTTTTGCTAACAATATATTAAAATTGCTAAAGAATTGTCAGCCACACTCAGTGATTTTTCAGTTCACTAAGGAAATCTATTTGCAGCATATTTTTGGACAAGCTTCGTTTCTTTTTACCATCCCTCAGCAGTTGGCTATAGTGTTGCTTGAAGTCTGAACGTATATAAATATGCCGACCCCGCTTGAGCTTGGGTTCACCCTGTTTGGGCACAGGAATTGCGGGATTAAACGCCATCTGCGAGCTATCGAACTTCTCAAAGAGCTCATGCGCATTACTACAAAATATAAGTTAAATACATTAATGTATGAAATTATAAAATACAACAACAAATTGCTTACAGTTTGCCAATGTCGGTGGGCAGTGCGCCTTCTCCAGAGGCAGGCACTCCGTTAGCTATATGGTTAGCCATGCGACGCACTGTGGGATGATAATGACGTGCCAGTAGCGAGAGCTCATAGAGCGATGTACTCGCCGCATTACAGAACTCCGGATCGTTGAGTTCAGGGTCATAGCGACCAGAGCCAGTTGTGGCATCTGTATCCAGCAGCGCATCCAGCACAGAGGTCAGCTGGAATGTCTGTTTAATGGTGCCAAGTGTAGCCAGAGTGCCGTTGTGCAACAGGTGCAGACTACCTGTCAACAGACGCTTAACAAATGCCATCAGACGCTGCTGGCTCATGTTGCGCCGACGCTTTACCAGCACCTCGTCCAGTGTGCGCAGTATTATAGTGAAATCAGCGTGATTTTTGCCCGCCTGCACGACCAGCATGTTGCGATAGAAGTGCTGATAGAAACGGATGGGATCTATGTTCAAGACTTCACCTTGACCGGAGAGGATGACAAAGATTGTTTGGATGCAGTGAAGCTGCTCACGGTAACCCAAATCTTGCTCTTCGAGAATGCGATTTAAAACATCAATGAGATCTGCAAAGAACTCCAGGTTGATGACATGAGCGAATCTGTAAACAAAGAGTTTAGTAAGTTTGTAATACGATTTCAAAATAATAAACTTACTCCGCCAGACCCTCAAGAATCGCACTGAGCACACGCGACGTGGGATCATTCTTAAGCACACGGAAATAAATTGTGAAAACCATTTTGATGATTTCTGTCAGCTTTGTGTGCTTGGTTTGTTTATTTTCCTCGGCACGCGTTTCCTCCAGCTCCTTGTTGACCTCGGTGAGTTTCTTACGACGCTTACGCTCCTTTTTGGATAAACTAAGCAGGCGCTGACGATGCGATTCCAATTTTTTCTGCTTCAATTCATTCTCTTTTTCTGCATCCAAATTGACATGCTTGATCTTTAAGCCCATCATGCATGTAATGCACTCGACATTTACATTGTTTTGCTTTGACTTAATCAAATGATTAATGCGACGAACTATAAAAAGAGTCATGTCCAGCTTCTTATCGTTGCTAAAGACCGTCCGGAAGCATTGATTGACCGCCACACGCATCTTTCCATAGTTGCAATTGAGCATATAGACCAAAAGCTGAGCAATGTTCTGAACGTAATTGAAGTATGGATGGGCAATAAGCAAATCACACATGCACTGCACCGCTACGCTAGCCATTTTGATGGTTTGTGGCGTCTTTTGGCCACCTCGTTTATTCACTTGAGCAGTCAGATGTTCCATCTTCTGTAGAAACTTTTTAAATTGCTGGAGAAGGGCATTTTCAAAAGTCACACGCTCCAGTGTGGCCTTGCGCACCGTTTGCATCTTGGTATCCACCTGACCCACACGATATTCGGGCAGAATGTCCTTAAATATTTCCGTTACTGAAATAATTGCCAGTTTACGTACAGCAAGAAGATTAGGCACACCCGTTGTTAGGTTTATCTCGTCCATTAGTTCATACAGTGCGTTAAAATTCCTCATTTTATCCTCCGGTTTCTCTAGGATGCCGGAACAAATAATGCCAATACGATATTTTTGACGCTCAATTTCTTGCTGGCGTGCAATTAACAAATCTGTGGTAGATATAAGTTTCACCTGTGGCACAGGAGCTTCATCATTGACCACATCATCATCGCTGTCTTCGAAAATATCATCATCGCTGTCAGCATCTTCCTTAGAATCCTCATCCTCTTCCTCATCCGCGTCAACCTCTTTTGTCTTTTGCTTTGGCTTGGGCACATAGTCTACTTCTGTGCTACGCGTTATAATCTCACCATCACGCGACTTAATTGGCAACAGATTGACCTTTATTTTCTTTGTGGCTTGTTCCTTTTTGGTAGCCGTCGCATAGGCCATTTCCAAACCCACCGACTGCTGCTGCTGATCATCGACAGGACCAGCTTTGGCCTTGCGCTTACGTTTGTTTGCTTGCAATAAGGCCAAATCATCGCCGTCCAACATATCCGCCACATTGTCAAGCAGCATATCGCCGCCGAGATCATCACCATCCTCATCCGCATCTAGTCCTCTTTGCAGCCCAAGGGACTCTCGTTTGTTGAACTTTTTCCGTTGCGCAAGGTTGTCACGTTTGTGCGCTTTTTGTGAGAAGATGTTTTGGCCATGTTCTCGCTTGGAGCTCAGTTGCTCGCGTTTTTGTTTGATCTTCTGTTGTTGTTGTTTACTGAGCGGTGTTTTCTTTGCCTTCAAATGTGCGGATCGCTTCACTGAGCTGATTTTCACTTTTTTCTGCAAGAGTCAGATTTAAATTATTTCTTCAGATTGTAAGAATGTTTTGTTTATTACTTACAGTGCCCATTTTATTTAATTTAATATAAATAAACAAGTAAAATAACTAAATTTCGGCAGCAAATTTTAAAACTCGCGAGCACATGGCATACCAGGCAGCCAATAGAGATGACACAGCCATCAATTGCGGTCGCATCGATAGCACTTATCGAATATCGAAACAGCGCAACTAGCGATATTTGGTTACTATTACAGTTCAGTGTCAAACAGCTGTGCGTTAGTTTGTTTACGTTTTTCTCTTGGTTATTATCGTAAACAATGTCCGAAGATGAGGATGATTACATGTCTGACAAGTTTTTGTCTGGGTAAGTTTAATATTAAGACGGTGGCTAATCGCAATAAATAACTCAGCCATATCTTTAAGACTACAGGAAGTGCGTCCCAGCCTAGTTAAAAACCGCGCCAAGAAGCGCGAAATCGAGGTGCAAGCCAAGCAGGAGGCAAACAAAAAGCGTCAAAGAGAAGCCGCCAGTGCTGCTTCGATTGACGACACGCGTCTGCAACAGTCTCTCAACAAGCCACTTGCTGCAGACAACAAAGGCTTTCAGCTTATGGCAAAAATGGGTTACACAGCAGGAAGTGGCTTAGGAAAACAAGCAGACGCACGCCTGGAACCTATAGGAATAAGCATCAAAAAGGATCGTGGTGGACTAGGTCGTGAAGCGGCAATTGCTGAGCTAACAGCCAAGCGACAGGAGCTGCGACGTGAGCATCTGCTACGAAAGGCAGGCATAGAGTCTGGTGAAGAGATCAGTACTGAAGCATATCGCAGGCGAGCAACTCAAAAGGCGGAGGAACGCAAGCTCAACTATGATATTAAACGGTGTCAGCAAACGTGCGAATCACTGGATTTGTCCGCAGGTGTAGCTGAGCCAGAGCTCGACTTCTTCTGGCCACCTAAGCCAATCGTGCCAAGTGAAGAGGAAGAATGCGATGAAGCAGCAGCCGATGAATCCCAGCAAAAAGAACAGGAAGAAGAGGAGCAAGAGGATCAATACAGTGCCAGTGAGCAGTTGGAGCTGCTGATAAGTTATCTGCGCACAGCGTATACATTTTGCTATTGGTGTGGCACGCACTATGAAAGTATTGAGGACTTGAATAGCAATTGTCCCGGTTTGACAAGGGATGACCATTAAGTAAGATTTTAAATACATTATTTAGGTGTAAGTTTCACAAAATACGTGCACATTTATGTATGTATGTATATTACAATTACAATAAAACGTAGTAAAAAACATTTATGTATAGCGGTGTACTAGGATTAATTCGGAATTGAGGCATCAAACAAGAGCGCATGATGCTACACACGACCCTCAAGCTTCTGTATAAGATCATGCGTCCGCTCGATGACGCTGTAGATAAAAGGCCGTTCCATGGGATCAATGCGTAGCATGTACTTAATAAGTTCATGCATGTCCTGAGCAATGTAAAAGGTAAATATGTAAAATATTTTATTAGAAAAAGGAATATCCATTAAGATTTACCTCTGTATAAATTGAGTCCTCTGGAATGTTTATGTTGCCACTGAGGACGGCCAATGCAACGCTATCGCCACGTTCATAGATGGGATCGAATGGACTGTTAAAGTAGCACATTGCAAAAAGCACGCAACCAAGACTCTGAAAAGGACAATGAGGTTCAGGATTTTGTAAAAAAAATTTATTGTAATTACTTACCCAAATGTCCGTGCGCTCGTCTATGGTGCAGTAAGTTTTGACAGTAAATAGTTCGGGCGCCCGATAGACAATTGAGCTGCGCTCCTCGGCCTCATCTTGAAGCCGCTGCGCATCCGATTGGCCACAGATTTGAAGCCGTGCCTCCGTCATGGACCCAAGATCCACAATAATCGGCTCAAAGGAATCCGACAGGCATATGTTGGCAGTTTTCAAATCACGATGTGCCAGCGGAACTGGCTTCGCCTCGTGTATGGCCTGCAGACCCTCACAAATGCCCAAAAATATTTGCAATATCTGCGCTTCGGGCATATGATCCTGTTTGCGGGCGCGCAACTGTAAATGATCCAACAGTGAACCATGCTTGTAGTAGGGCAACACAATGAACAACGTGCTCATTGTGTTTATCACAATGTCTGCCTGGCCATTTAGTTCGTAGTCAACAACCCGAATGACATGCTCCGAATCTATTTTTCGGCAATTTTCAATTTCGCGCAATGCAATATTTTGATCCTCGATGCTATGGCAAGTGATGCGCTTTATCGCATAACAACGCCTCGTTGCCGCATTCTCCGCTAGGTCAATCAGACTGAAGCCCCTATTAAGAGAGATAGTGAGAGATAAGATAACAATATCTGTGTAACGGGAAAATGTAGACCTTATCCTACAGCCACAAACCAAGTCGGGTATACACCAGTAGCTTCATAGAAATTAGCTTATTTATCATAATTGCTACTTATATTATAGTTGTAGTCTCTAGTTAAAGCCTTGCAAAAACTTTAAAGGTGATCTTAAACAGACACAAATCATTTAAAATTATTATATTTAATGACCAACATTTTGACGGCTTTAATGTTACTACAGGGTATTTGGGTTGCAAACACTTTGTCTTAATTTGTGTATCTCACATTTATTTAAGAACTGTATATATATAAAAACACTATTTTGTCTTTGTTAGAGAATAGTAACAGTTAATTATAATTTAATTATTTGCATGTTTATTTTTACCCTTGTGCAAGTCGCTCGCGTACTGTATAGCGGGAGCCATTGATGTTGAGCCTTTCTTTGCTGCAAAAACAGCCACGTTTCACTATCAGCGCCCATCCAATGCTGTGCATTTTGTACTTTCTCTAATTTATAATTTACAAAACGCACAAAACTTTGAGCTTAACAAACCTAACTAAGCAACAACAACAACGCCTAATTAATGTCGCGATAAACAGCTGATTACAAAGACAGGGTGGTTAAGTTAAACACATGCAGCATGCTGACGCAGCGTTGCCACCTAGCAACATTAAACATACGGAGTGTTTACCCCAGTTTAATTTATTTTAAAAAGATTTTTAAACGTTTTTTAATTTACTAAATGACAATAACGTCAGAAGATGCTTGGCAGGATCTTGTTGGCATCAGCGCCGACCCACCTGACATGCGTGACAAATGTGAACAATGCAAGTAAGTATATTGTGTTCAATTACATTTTTTTCGATGCACGACATGTACAACTTTTTCTTTAAGACGTCCCGTTGTTGTCTGCTGGTGTTGTGCCCTACCTCAGCCACCAATTACGGTGGCCTCGCAAATTGTGATACTTCAACATCCCGCCGAGGAGAAACGCTCGCTACGCACAGCTCATATGCTGCAGCTGGGACTGCAGCCCGGCAAATGTGTTGTTTACAAGGGCAAGCGTTTTCCCAACACCCGCCATCCTCCAGAGCTACAGCATGTGCTTGACTCTCCCCAGACGCTGCTTCTATATCCAAGCAAAGACTCTGTGCCATTAGAAGAGATAGATCGTAGTGCAGGTCCCTATACGTTGGTGCTCATCGACGGCACCTGGCCGCAAGCAAAAGCCATCTATGCCAGCAGTCCGGCACTGCATCGCCTGCGCCAAGTCAAGCTTATTGCAGTTGGCACTAGTGATTATATTATACGTACACAGCCCACGGAGGGCTGCTTAAGCACGCTGGAGACTGCTGCACAGTGTCTGGCAGTGCTGGAATCACAGCCAGAGCTGCGTCAGGTGCTGGTGCGCCCACTGCACGCGCTATGCAAATACCAGCTGGACAATGGAGCTGTCGAGCATCAGTCAAAGGAGTTTTTGTTGAAAACCAACCAATATCAGAAACCTATTGGCAAAAGGCTTAGTCGCTTACTAAACAATACTACCTGTGGTAGTGGAAGTTCCCTAGAGGCGTTTATCCCGAAATCTTGATAGAGAAAAGCAATTAGATATTCGATGCCTTGTGCACGACCGCTGCTGCATATATATATTTAGTAAATACTTTAAACTATTTGTACTTTTCTAAGAAATACTGTGGTTATTTAAATTTGTTTTTTTTTTTTAAATATTTAAACCATGGGCTTGTTCCTGGCATCTGTTAAGGCTCGCATCATGCAGCATTGGGTTATGGCATAGGCTCGCACACATGCATGCTCCTCATCCTCTGCAGGAAAGATATTAGTTATATTTTAAATTAAGGGTATTATTAATTTCTGTACTCACTTCCTTGCTCTTCACAGTATTCAATGGAATCACCAGTTGCTGGCCACATATATTTGCGCACCAGATCCACATTTAGTTTGTAGTTATTGAGAAAGCCAGCTTTTTCGAAAAAGCAGCGAAAATAGCACTAGAAAAGAAGCGATAAAAAATAACTTTTTCAAATTGGGAATAGTAACAAACCATGCTTGTCTTATCAGTTTCATCCAATAGCCTCCCCGTGGTATTAAACTGCAGCACATGAGCTTTAAGAATAAAAGTTTACATATTAAACAAAAACAAAATAATTGCAGATTGCCTTAAATCCTGTTCAGAACTCACACATTGGGGTTACAAAACTCGAGTTACAGTACTGAATTACTGCCTCGAAATCAATATAGCCCTCTTCTCTTGGTGCTGCAGTTGTGGTCGATATGTCATCCACATCGCCATCAAAGCTATCATAGTTTATGATAAATATATCCCCATTATCCTTGGCACGATCACCAAACGCACTGATTAAGCCAACACATAAACTTAGCCCGCTAAATAGAGCAAGAGATGCTTGAAATTTCGAAAACATTTCCGCAACGGTAAACAGACTTTAATGAGGAGCTTTGAACTCGGAACTGATTTTATATGAAAACCGATGCTCAAATTAAATAAACAAATTTAACCTGCACGCAATCTACAGCTATATTATTTATTACGTGCTAAGTATTGGCAAATAATATCAACGGAAATGGCGTGATAACAAATTGGTTAATTTTCAACAAAATATTGGACATAATGGAAATAAAGATTGGAAATTTTCATAACAAAATAATAATTTGTATGGTTTAGTTTGTATTGCAATTAATAAACAATAAACTCTGACAAGAAATGATTCCCAACCCTATTTTCTGACCCATCTTACCATATGGAATCAAAAACTCTTTAGCGCATGCAGTTCTTATAACGCGAAAGCGTGCATGGGCTTCTCGTTGAATCTCAGGATCATCTGGTTCAGGCTGCACATCCTGTTCCATCATCACTTTTACAATTAAAGCACTTAGCAGCAGAATTAAAAACGATCGGGAAAATGACATTTTCAGTAAAGTCCAAGATTAAACTGTTTAACAGCATTCAGGCTGGCTTTGCTTTTATAAAACCCACCAACCACCAATCTATAAAAACTCCATTTAGTATTACAATAGATCGATTTAAATGACAGATAAATGTTTAAACTAAATAGTTGCACTTTAATCGAACAATAAATACATGCGATAGCAATATTCTCATTCATATAATACAAAATTAATAATATTTAAACGATTGTTAAACGAAATCTACCAAATTCAATGGGTGTATACATTTTTTTAAAAAAAACATTTACGAAAATTAGTTTTAATAGCGTAAAGTTAACTTAATAGGTGTTGAGAACTTTAGTATAGATCGCGCAACGAGGTCAGTGCTTAGAGTGAGGATCATTTTTTATAGAAATAGTTGAATAAGTATAGCCAAAGGATAACATTTTAATAGGTTATTAATTATACATTATGTATCGAAGAATAGTTTTTTTTTGTTGTAGTTTGTAGCCTTATAGATAATTTCGCTTAATTTTGTATCTGCTTGCAGTAATTTTGTGATGGAATTTGTGTTTGTATTAAATTACTCTATGCAGCGTCCACGTTGCATCCACACGTCAGACCTTGGCGCCCCAGGCGCGTTTCAGCAGATATGCGCCCTTCTCGGCGATCATAACAGCGGGCGCATGCGTGTTGCCCGATGTGACCTTGGGCATTATGCTTGTGTCCATCACACGCAATCCTCGAATGCCATGGACTCGCAGCTCGTGATTCACAACGGCAAGAGGATCCTGCTGTGGACCCATTTTGCAGCTGCCCGCCTGGTGGTTTTCTGGACCCGTGTTCTGACGCACGGCGCACTCCCAGTAGGCATCGCTGCCAAAGGTCTGTGATTCACAGCCCTTTACAACCGTCTTATCCAGCCGCATGCCATACTGCTTAAGGGGAGAGCTCTGCGAGAGTCTAATAGCAAACTTAATGCCCTCCACTAGGGTCTTCACGTCATTGTCGTCGGTCAGATAGTTGGCAAAAATGCGTGGCGGGTCAAGTGGATCAGATGAACGTAATGTGATATAACCACGTGATCTTGGGTTCAGTACAGCCGGGAAGATTTGTATGGAACGTGAATTGTTTGAAAGCAATTCACCCACTTGACCTGTGCGTGCACAACTGGCTAAATATCCACCAAAATACATTTGCAGATCAGGCAGATCGGGTCGCTGTGCCCAGCGTGTCGAAATCTTAGCTGTCACATCCGAAATGCCAGTGCCCGACATCAAGCCATCGCGGAACAATAAATACTCCATGGCTGTAGCCCAGTTAAGTGGCGCTGTGTCCGCATCATCAATAAAGAAGTTTGTGAAGAATGCCACATGATTCTGCAGATTCTTGCCAACGCCAG
Source organism: Scaptomyza pallida (assembly GCA_018152965.1). NCBI lineage: Eukaryota > Metazoa > Arthropoda > Insecta > Diptera > Drosophilidae > Scaptomyza > Scaptomyza pallida. Next base: position 1,868,689 of record JAECXP010000002.1, read on the forward strand.
GTAAATTGTGCACACAACGCACATTAACCTGCTTCAAATCCTCCTTTGGACCAACACCGCTCAGGAGTAAAATCTGTGGTGAATTAACGGCGCCAGCACTAAGCACCACTTCTTTCTTGACCATAATCTTGCGTGTGCTGCCAAACTGATCGCTCACCTCTACACCCAGCACGTTCTTTGTGTGTGGATGGATGAGAACCTTTGTCACGGTTGTATTGAGCAGTATGTGTAAATTGTTGCGCATACGTGCGGGTCGCAGGAACGCCCTTGCTGAACTGTAACGGATGCCGTTGCGAGCAGTCATCTGGGCGATCATGAAGCCTGTTGCGTTCTGTCCATTAAGATCCTGTACCGAATAGCCCATCTCCTCGCCAGCCTTAAGAATGGCATAGGATAGTGGTGGATTGTAGGGGAACTTGCCCACGGGCAGAAGGCCCCCCTTGGCATGATAGTCTGTGCCAACCGCATCCAACTCGAGATTGTCTTCTGATTTCTTGAAGAATGGCAGCACATCGTTGTACGACCAGCCTGGATTACCTTGTGCCGCCCAGTCATCGTAGTCCTCGCGATTGCCTCGAATATACATCATACCGTTCATCACCGAAGTGCCCCCCAAAACTTTGCCACGTGGCCAATAACAGCGCTGCTCCGTGGAGGATAGGCAGGCCATGGGCTCTGGTTCTGTGTTATAACGGTAGTCAATATCGCTGCCTATAAAGTTAAGGAACATGGAAGGTATTTGAGCACCAACGGGTTCGTCACCACCTAGAAGAGCAGAAAATGGGAATTTCGGGTATATAAAAAAGTTAATGCATTTATTGTTTGGTAAGTAAATTTATAGCTAATCGAAGAAATCCCCGCTCAGGTTCTTAAAAAAAATGAAGAGCCATTCACGAAAAATGGGAATTTCATTTGTTCTATTGTTAACATTGTCTAAAGGTCATTACCATTTGCTTTTAATGTTGATGTTTAATTTTGATTCAGCAATCTAGAATTTCCGATTTTGCATGCACCCACGACTTTTGGGCATTTCAATGCTCATCAATTAATTAAAACAATTTAGATAAAAGGGAATTGATTGCTATTCAAGCCGTGGGAGCTAAAAATTAGCCGCCAAAGCTGTCCAAATAATTATTTAGCTTGTCATTTTGTCAGATGGTACAATGCCTAAAACAAACAAACTGCAATTGCCACAAATTGGGGCCGACTCAACAAGCGGTTACTTCAACTTATAACTTGTTCTACTAAAACTGAAATAAATGTATTTAGCATGTTTATAAGTCGAAAAAGTACAATAAAACAAGAATCTTAGCATCCGAATGCCGAAGTTGTTGTTTAGTGTTTACGTCGCGAGACCCAAAAAAAAAGCAATTAGCACACAATACTTGATTGAATTTAAATATTTTGGCTGGTAGACGAAAGTATAAAAAAAATACATATAAATAAAACGAATATGTCAAGCATACATGATATTTCTCGATATCTAATAAATATTCCAATATTTTATGAATAAATAATAGCTTTAACATAAATAATATGGTGAAATTTATACAATTAATGAATATTTAATAAAAGGCGAAACGCCTTTCAATACACAGCACGTACTTAAAAAGCATAATAAATAAAATAAGCAAATTTCTACCAGATACGCAACATCAAGAAAAGAAAAAACACTAAGAACAAAAGTTGCATAATTTATAGACAACAATAACCAAGTTAAAGAGTTTAAAATATAATAAATTATATTGGAGCTAGAACACAAACTGAAATTGTTGCTTGTTTTAGTCAGCACATACAAATTTGTTTTAATCACATATTAAATGGTTTATTGGTAAACAAAAACCAAATAACACACATTTGACCTCTACGAACTAGACATCCGCTTGCTGATGCACAACTTTTTCAGACGGTTGACATTGAAAATGAATAATGAACCAAGAAGCAACGCGGCGCATTGCATTGTCTATTGTCAGAATTGGGGTTTTAAAAGTGTCAACCCAGTGATTATACATATTATGTGTGCAACCAAGTGGAATTAACGCAAGAGCGTCTTAAGCACAAGCACGAGCACTTAACAAGACCTCATGGTAATATAGTATTGCCAACAAAGCAATCATAATAATAGCTCACAGTTAATTACACTTTAGGCATTGCTAGATCATTAACACCAACGCACATTGACAACAATGTTTGTACATATCTATATTTATATATTTAATTTATTATTTCTTTTTAGTTGGCAATTATTGCAATTAGTGACAAGGCGTAGTAACAATTAAAATGGGTTACAAGCAACACTAACCCCAAAAGCAACTCAAGCAGTGCCAAGTACGTCAACTGATAAGCTTAGGCTAATGGACACTGCCAAGGTTAAGATATTAAGATAAATCATTCGGTGAATGAAAGTTGCTAAGTGTGAAATGATCATCCTTATCAGTCTATGACCTACAGTTTTTGCTGCCTGGTACCGCCATATACTAAATAAACTCATGTTTTGATTTATGATGTTCTTTAACTTCATGATGATATTATCAGTTTTTTGGACTTTGTGTATTTTTTTTCACCTTTTAAAACTTGTCCCACTATAAAAGATGTCAATTTTCTGCTCGAAACTCGCTCATAAATTATATCCATTAGATCAGCTTTGCCAGTGCTTTGGCTGGACTAAATAATAATCAACATAAATTTTATTATAAAATAAATTTAAAACACGTGAGCAATCAAATGTAAAGTACTCATAAAGCTGTTTTTAATCAGAGTGAATGCCCTGCATTGAAAAATAAGACTAATACATTAATAAGTATATTCCCCCGCTGCCCACCTCACACTTAAGTGCGTTAATTATGCGCATCTTAATTCATTCATAAAAAAATGTGTAAAATGATACAATAACAATTGGCAATTGTTAAGTGCAAAAAATCGGTGAAGCGTTAAAAAAATAACTTTGCGGCTGGACACCAAGACCAAGTGGCTTATAAGCCCACAAACAAAGCACTGTATGTACATTATGTATGTATGTTTTTATACAATAGTTATTTGCATAGGCGCAAACTACCTGGGGCGAGGGTGAAACGCAATGTTTAGCATAGGAGTTGGGGGTAATGAGGGTGGCAGCTCGTTTACTTTACATAATGCTCAAGGCAGTTGCGGTTGCTTCTTTGGTACATTGTTGTTAGTGTTGCATGCTGTTGCTATTGTTAAGTGTTGCTCAAGTTGCTCATTAATGTTGTTGTCTTTGTTTTCGTTTAGCTGTTGTTGTTGTTGGTGTCTATGGTGTGTAGCTGTTGCGGTTAAGCTTCAATTACTTCTAAACAAATGCAACATAACGCGCGTCTAATTGCCCAAAGCGCCCCTAACTGACAACATCGTAGTAGTTTGTTCACATGTATATAGACATGCAGTTGGCAACATGTTGCCGTTGGTTTAACGGCTTTAAAAATGAATTGTTTGTCACTTACCGGCTTCAATGAGCAGCACTTTCCACTGCGGCACCTCAGAGAGACGGGAGGCAACCACAGAGCCCGCTGAGCCGCCGCCAATGACAATGAAATCGTATTCATAATCTGGCTCTGAACGAAACTGCATAATTATATAATTAGGTAAGTGGTTTTTCTCACACTTTCAGTCCGTAAACTTACCCTTGTGCTGGCACGTCCACAGGGATCTTCCAGATCGCATTGGGAGCGTATGAATACCTCGAGCAGACCCATGAACAGCATAAATGCGCTGCCGCCGCATGTGGAGGCGAGTGTTGGGCCGGTGGGCACGCCCACCAAACAATCACACGCTGATGTGCTGGTGGACATGTTGTTTCAATCACTGTAAATGGCATTAAAAAAGAAAAAAACAAAAGACTTAGGCAACAAACTTTACAGGCTTTAAAAAAAACAAAAGACTTCGGCAACGAACTTGACTCGTTATGACTAAATATTGCTATTTTGATGTATCTATGTATATTTTCTTTTTGGCATATTATTGTTAATGATCAATAATAATTAAATATACATTTTTATATATTTTAAACAATAAAGGTAGCCTTGCAACTGCAATCCATTGCAGAGATCCAAGATGCCAAATCACAATTTATCTTAAGCACTCAGTTAAACAATGACTTGGCTCTGCCGCCGCTAAAGAGGCGTTGCCTGTGCACGCAAAAAGTCTATAAAACGAAACAGAAACCGAAATTGTTTTTTTGTATGTACTTTTAACCAAATTGCCGCTAGCATTGGTAATAGCAAAAGGCCAAGTTAGGCAGCAGACAGACAGAAGTCATAGCTCATCATCTGCGGAGGTCCCAAAGCGCTTGGCCCAATGCTGAGCAATTCCGTTGTTGGTTTCAAACAAGCTCTGCATAGTTTCACATGACCTTAGCCCAATGTGGCTGAAGTGCTTGCTGTCTTTTATCTTATTTCTACTTTTCGCTATTTTTCTTTTGGTAAGTTTCAAAACGTTGCACGTCGAGTTCATGGCGCCTGTATCTTAAACAGAAGCTATTCAATTGTTGAATAATCCAAGTACTCGCTGTGGGCAACAACGATTGAGCAATAATTATGTCATTTGTTGATCCAGTTGAATTTTCGGGTGCTGAACTCTGAACCACAAGGTGAAATCGAAAGCAATGCTTGCGGTTTTAGAATAATTTGGGGCCACACAGGGGTAATAACTGGGCTCAGCTCTAGTATTATGTTGCTTTGAACTATAATTTGATAGTTGGAAATGAAAAAAGAAAAACCAGTTGCGATTCATAAATCAAAAAACGTTGTTTTTGTGACAATTGACGCGGGCAAAGCTTTCATTGCTTTTCTGTTTCTTAATATCTTGCGACTTAATCAGCGTAATGTATTTTACATTAACGAAAATTGCCTTTTCATTAGATGCATATCCGAAACAACTAAATTTGTAAGCCGCACATATTTTCACACAATTTCGATTAACAATTACAGCCGCGACCGCCCGAAAGCAACAATCAAAGTGGTTAGCATTATAATTTGGATTTTTTCTTCTTCTTATTTTCAATTTTTGGAGATGTGTACAACGTTTTTGACCTCAATTAGACTAAGCAACTCGGTTGATTTGGATACAGCAATCAAATTGCAATTTGTGGGCAGAAAACCAAAAACAGAAAGTGAAACACCAGAATCAGAAACGAGAAAACTGAAACTAAAACAGAAACTGAACAAATTTGAGATGATCAAGCAATTGCAATAGTTCGAGATCGCAACATCGATTTGCCACAACGATGGTGTGCACATTTGACATTTGGAACACGATTTTGTTACCATTTGTTTTCGGTTTTGGCCTCAGTCTGTCTCTCCGTTACAGTTCCAAGCTCATGTCGGCAACGGCAAAGTTGAAGGATGCCTCGAAAGTAATCCAACGCGTACGCAGCGTTCACAAGAGCGTGAAAAATCAAAAAGAGAGGCAGTTGACCTCGTAACAAGTTTTTCCACTAAGCCAAAACTAAACTAAAACAAACAGAAATCGGCAACAACAACTACCTAAAAAACAAATAAGCCATGCGAACTTCAAAGTGCAAGAAAATGCGTGCAGAAATCGTGCACAGTTATATCCATAAGAAAATAAAAGCATAGTTGCACTTAAAAGTTGTCCTAAACAACTTTTCGGCGCATATTTATTGTTGAGTTGAGCTATAAAAGGGGGTGTGGGTTGCGGAAAAAAAATATATATGGTATTTATATATAACATTATGCCCATAGGCTGAAAGATTTTGGTCAAAGATATAAACTATATTCAAGTTCGTTGAAACAAACCAATATCCATCTAAGAAAAATTGTTTGGCTTTAAAGAATACTTTACTATAATTTAAAAAAATCAAGTTATATAATTTGCCGGCCGGTTTATTGAAAATAATTCGTAACTTGACATGTTTTTTATGTAATGAAATATATTTTAGATATTTTCTTTTGACAGCAGCCTTAATCCGCGCCACCGACTGAGAACTAGTTTACATTTTAATAATTATTAACGGCTAAAGTCCAAAGATTTCAGTTTTAACCAATAAGATTATACAATGTATAAAAAACATATAATGACATAGTTTTCAGCTTGTTAATCATTAAGTACTTTCGGCGTTGATAATGAAGATTTTAATCTTTATGTTTTTGCACTTCCTTGGCCTGCCTTTATAATCATGTCATGATATCTTGGGCGCCCTCCCTAATGAGCTGTTGTATATTTATATCCATATATCGCCAGGGCGTCTTATGTTGTGCGCACTGAAGCGATGCGCTTGTCGATTGTGCGAGTGCCACATATCAGTTGTTGCTGCAAGTAAGTACATATGTAAGTACTTGCATTGTGTTCGTGCCATGAGTATGTATGATATCTTCATTGATATGGTTGGCATTGTCTGCATTGCTGTTGCTTTTTTTGAAGGTTTCTTTCAGTTGTCTGTCAGTCCGTCAGTTTGTTTGTCGGCCAGTTCGGCGTGTTGGACTCGTGCTCATTGAAACGTTTCGTTGGTGTGAACAAGATAATTATTATAAGAAAGATACGGTTGCAATCTGGCATATACTGACTATTTTTTTTTTTGGTGGTAGTGTGTTTTTGATGGTGCTTATTAGTGTGGGAAATATGCATTTATTAGAATAATAATCATAAACTAACGGAATTTATGCGTGCCATGACAATGGCGTTAGATTAAAGCATGCGATCTTATGTATGGATTTCGTAATGCTGTGCGAGGCTTATAGACAGGGCTGGTGTAGGAAATGTGTGTCTCAGGGTCTTGAAAGTAAGATCAACTCTTATTAAGTTATTAAATAAGCTTTTTATGTGTTCTATAACAATTCCAATTGATTGCAATGCTGCAATCGTTTTGCAAAATGAAAGCAACAGCTCAAAAAATAAATAATAACAATAAGCTCCAATCTTTAATCGGCGTCTAAAAGCCGTAACCAATTTAATGGTCTACACATTGTAGTAATTAATTTCCCCAATATGACTCAGTTTATAGCTTAAACAGGTTCGTACAAATCAAAACTAACTGTTAACAAGCAACAAAACACAAACAAAAATAAGTGAATAAAATAGTAGGAAAAAACGTGTCATAAACTTTGTTGCGTTCAGGAGCGTCAAAATGACAAGCTGGCAAAATGCACGCATAATTTAAAATTTAAAAGAGATGCAAATAAATTCGAATGAAATAAAGAAAAGCCAAAACACAATCATAACACCTAAATAAGCCAAACTAAGTTGTGCCGCTGTGCAAGTGCCTAAAGCGGATCTATAAATTAGTGGCAACATCTACAACGCGGCATGGCAGCAGCAACTGTGAAGTGGCTAACAAGTAAATGCAAAGCAAACATTTGCAAATGTTGCAGCGATATTGATAACTGAACTGCTCTATGGCTATTATGTGGCTGCAACGCCGGCGGTTGGCCATTAGAAATTGGCCAAGAAATCAAATAGTGTGGCGGCTAACAACAACATTAACATTAACAGCAGCAGCAACAACCACAACAATCAACAACAAGCTGATATAAATGCATTCGCAACTTAAAGGAAGCAGCCGCGCAATGTATGGCTAAACTTGGAAAATGTATCTCACAGCTTGTATCTGGTACATCTGTGGCGGTGTATCTGCGTTGTTTTTTGTCTTTTTAGTTCGGATGCCGGTGCCGGTCTCCCATGGGTTAACTTCCTATTTTCACTTTCGTACATCATGCGACCCAGGCTACCTATAGAAATGCAATAACAACAGCTACTAAAGTGCTGCCAACCTGCAAGCCGAATGATTTGGCTTTTCTTGTATTTAGTTTTTGTTTGTTTATTTTTGATTTTTTGTTTATTTGTATTTTTTGTGTGTTTTCCTTTTGCGTATTTCGCATTGTCAACGCGCTTTCAACCATGTGCGAATATTTTGATGTGAGAATTTGCCAATAGTTTTTGATTTGTTTTGTATTATTTTTTTTGTATTTTGTTGTTGTCATGCCCATCACGTAAGTGTGCTGTTGTTTATTGAATGCATTGAGGCTTATTCAATTTTTTGGCTTTCATACCTTGGTGTCTTGTAATAATTTGTAAATGTGTTAGGTATGTATTTACAAGTTATGTGAAAATTTAATTTTTTTTATTTTAAAAACAAATTACTTTAGTAACATAAATGCATAAACTATTATTGCGCTACTGTATAAAGTTGTAAAAAAGATTTATTTAATTAGCATAAATGTCAGAAACCCATTACGCTATTTAATATGCCTTTAACAAAGTTTTATTGTATGCTAATTGAGTATGTTGGCAAACAATATTTTGTTTTTTTTGTTAGTCTAAGAGACTTAAAGTGCAATTTGTTTATATTATATTGTTTTATAATGATTACAGACACATTATACTGAAATTTTCAATAAGATATAAAAAAGTGGGGATCACCTGGGTTTTTACAATTGTATAATTGTTAATTTTTTAATTATTTCCAGTTAACACGGAGCTATAATTTACATAGCACGATTCGTTTTTGTGGACTTAATTTTTGTTTTTTATATCACACAGAAACGGAAATGCCATAAACAATACTTAAAATTTTCTTCCACTTCGCAAAAAAAAAACCAGCTTGAAACGTGAATTTCTGTTTTACATAATTTATTTAAATTTGTTGCTATGTTGCACGAACTACGTGATTGAATATTTGCAACATTTCGCTGCATTTACATTTTCACCAAAAAAATACAAAAAACACAAAAAACAACTAAAATTTTCAGTTGCATTTTCTGGAAGTTGCAGCAACTGCGATTGCAACTGCAACGCCATGTAATACCCTTGGCTGCCCAATGCACGGCCGCTGGGCTGATGTTTGCCAATTACGTAGGCACTGCCAGCAACTAGCAACAACAAGCAACAGAAACAACAACAACAACAACAATGTGACCACAATTAAGTTTAAAGTGAAATTCTGCAATTGCTGGCGCATCATTTGAGCATCGCCGAGATGAGCTTTGTGCCTTTGATTGATCGCTGGTTACGTGCTAAAAATGCTGAAAAAAAACAGCTATACAGTAGTAGTGCGGCAACAACAACAACCAACATAAACAGCAGCAGTAAATAAAATGTGTTGCTGTTTTGGCCTGCAGGCGGATGCAAAAGTGGGCAGCCCGTCAACGTTACTCAGGAGCTGCCTGTCAACTGTGGTGCAGCTTGGATGTCTGCCAATGGCTAGACACTAAACAACACTTTTAGTTTCATTGCTAAATGAGTGCATTTGTTAACAGAGTTGCTGTTGTTGTCGCTCCTGCTGCTGTTGCTGCTGTAATTGATGTTAAGCTCAAATTTCTCACGCTTGTCGCTAGGATAACGTTTCTAATATAAGTCGTGTTCAGTTGGACAGACAACCACACAAGCAGACACAGATTAAATATATTTGTTGACCAGTCAGCTGCTGCTGATAATCAGCTTCGATATGGACATTAATAGCTTTCAGCGCATGCAAATTCTGATTATAATTAAGTCGTAAAACGGGAACTTAATTGTTCTCCAAAAGAAACTTTAGAGCAACAAAATTCAGTATATTTGTTAAAAGTTTATTTAAAAGTAAAATTATTAATTGAATCTGTGACACCTGCAGATAATTTAAACCTTATGTAGATCTTATCTCACTAAAATATTTATAGACATTTGAAATAGTACATATCGAGTGACTAGCACGTTTAGCCTTTCGACTTTCTAAAAAACTAAATAACCATAAAATGATATGCTAATCAAAAATGTTTAAGGCATTCTTAAATGCCAACACCAAGACGAGAAAAGACTTCAACCAATTGCCCGTCTTATGTGACCCAGTTAGGGTTTTATTTTAGTATTGTCACTGTCTATGGCTTAAAAAGTGTGCCACTTCTGAGCTTAAATCAAAATGTGCCATAACGAATTGTTAACAAATAGAGCTCAAACTGAAGATCATTTAAATGGCAAAAGGCAAATGATACAACAACAGAAGGAGCCAGGTAAAAGGCAAACAGATCACAGATGAATGAATGAATAAGTGCTAGCCAAAAATGGGAGCCACAGCAAACAAGACAGATAAACAAACAGCTAGATGCAAAAAGTCAATCGTTGCCGTTCAAGAGTAGCAACAACAATAGGCAACAAAAATCCTATAAAAATAGTAAAAACCAACAATGGATGGTAGCTTGTACAGCATGCTCCCAAAAAACACGGGAAGGTACAAATTGTATCTTTAGCTGACATTTCAACATGACTTCAACTCCAACTTCAACTTCAACTCCAATTGTGAGTCGTGTGTGTATTGTTGGCAAATACGTTTTTGGTTTAACTACATGCCAAATCTTTCAAGACGGCACAAAAGAAAGCGGACATCAAGCTACACTTATGGTGTGGGTGTCTGGCGGTCAAAGCACTCGCCTATTCAATATGTAGCCGAATTAATTTCATTTCATTGCCCGCAGCCGGCACATGTTTGAGATACCCTAGATAATGAGCATACATCACCTACATAGATTGGCAATTGTTTTTTAACCACTGTTTGCCCTCAATAACAAAATGTGATTGATCATCGCTTCACGCTACACTTTTTACACTTCAAGATCGCTCTCTCGCAATAACAACACCAAATTTGATATGCGGCAATATATATAAAAAGTTGTGCTTTCGAACTTCTGCTTAATGAGTTCAGGCAAAGTCATCAATTTGCAAATTATTTTGATTGTTCATTATTCTTTTATTTATTTATTTTACTTTTTATTTGAATCAAATAACGCATACGATTTTTTTATTTGAAATGCGATAAGTAAAAATTCTAATTAATATGCAAAAAAAAATTCGTGCATGATTTGGTATTGAGATAATTATTTAGAGCAAGAGCAAAGCTTAAAACCAAGAGAGCTTCAATTAAATATTAAGTGTAAAAGTTGATTTGTTTGGCCATGAAAAGTGCAACTATTTTATTGATACAATAATTAGGTAATGTGTCTTGAGTGCTTTTTGGCAAGTTCACTATACTCTTTACAGGGTATATTTTTGTCAAACACTCCCAGCTAGCACCCCCTTACCTAATCTTCATTCAAATGTAAAATGTAGCTATAAACGGATATTCACATGCATTCAAATCGATTGCAGATCTTTAAGCAAAATTTTACTCACACTAAATAAAGTGCTTTGAAGTCTTTTACAATGCCTCAAGCTTCCGTTGGGGCACAAAAACTAAAACCGGGCTAATTTCCTATTACTGTAATAATCGCTTTATTAACTGTTATAGCGTAACACCTTAATACGACTATAAGACGACGTTTTTTTTTTGTGTTTGCCGCAAATTTGCGAGCGAGAAAAATCAAACCGATTAGTTGTCACATATATAAAAGAAAAACCAGTACAATGGGCAAAACGTTTAGACTAATTTTAGAAACAAGTCTTAAAAAAAAAAATCGTGAGGCATGCGCACACATACACTTAATTCTCGAGAATTGTGTCAACAAGAAACTTATCGACGTTATTTTATTTTTTTTTGATTCTTTTAGAATGTAATAGCTGCAAAAGGTTGCTAATACCGCATTGAAGTTGACTTTGTGGCAAAGTTCCGTTTCAGGGTTGTGTTTGACGCTTCCTCAAATGCCAAAACTGTTGCCAATCAATATATGTATAAAAGTTACTTACGTTTTGTATGCCTAGTATGTATGTCTAGTAGTTGGCCAGTTTCCTTTTTGGTTGCTACTAAATGGTAAGGCTTTTGGCTTGAATATTTTCTTATTGTGCCGCTCCTTATTGGTAATGCCTTTTTGGCCAATTGCACAACTCGCCGAAGACGTCCACAATAATTTGACAGTAACGATTTTTCAAATGTTATTCGCAGATTTTTTTCTTGTGACTTTTAGTTTAGTTAGCACACACAGTAGCACACACGCGCACAGTACTTAGTTTTAGTTTTTTGGTTTACTGCTTATACGGGCAGCTCACTAGCCAGATATTTGTTAAGGCCTGGCTTTGATTTCTGCAACTTGTATCGAACTGCGCGCAATCGCAGACCGTCATCGACTCAACGTCTGGCCGGTAAGCGCGGCTCTTTTTAAACTCCACTCAAGTTCAACATAAAGCTTCAGCTCTCATACAGTTCGTCATTGAGTTGCTGAGGGAACGACTGGTTCCAGTTGCGCTCAGTTTATGGAGCTCAAAGCTCGAAGACGTTGGTTGGCGGCAAGTTTAAATTTGTAAGCTTTTTTATTCGTTTTTGAACTGGTTAGGTATAAACACATATTTTTAGCATTGTGATTTAGCAATTTTGTAGATTGTTTATTAACAGTTGAAAATACTTATGCTGCTTATATATTAATCAAATTATTTTTATTTTACCAATGCGTAACAATTGTTATGACTCATATTTCCAAGACTCTTCTAGTTCAGCTAATTATGCATACCTTTATAACACACCACCCTCAGCTAAATGTAATGTTATCAAAATACGTCACAAGGCTTCTTCAACCACCGATTGCAGGCGAATTGCCGAGCATAAAACACTCGCCGAGCAACCCACACAAATAGTAACGAGTATGTTTAGAGCGCCGGCGCAGGATTAACGATTTGCAGAGGTGGACAACGAGTGGGCTCATGTCAATTGAATAGCAAAATAAGGTGCAACTGCTGCGGATCTGCGTTGTACTATTACAACAGTTAAACTCTAGAAAATATTTGTTAAAATATAGAATAAAGAATTAGTAGACAAGTGAGTGGTATAAAAGTAAGAATATCATAGCTTAAAATGTTTTTGCAAAAATTATAAAAATGCTTGAGAGACAAAGACTGAAGCCAGCTGCAGGCAGAAAAATGAAAATTCGCTTCACGACAAAAACAAGAGTAAACAGTGCTTAGAATAAGCTTCTAAATTGGTTTTTGACAGTTAAAGTCAATTGCAATATAGTTTTAAATAAAATACCCTAATAAATGATTTTACTGAACTCGAAAAATAAACACACACACACATAAAATGTAAAACAGGCTGTGCTCTGGTGGGGGTGGTTCGATGAATCATGCGAATTAGACATACATAAGTATGTGTGTACAGGTTTCGTATCTGTGTGTTTATATCTATCTGTGTGTGAGTACAGCTCAAGTAATGACAAATAACAACAAGAGTGTGCAAAAAAACGTGAAAACCCAAAGGAGCAGCTGGGGGAATGTAAAAAAGAAGAAAACTCTAGCACTGATTTGTGGTAAAATCGATGAGACAAGACAAGAGCCAAATATTTTCTTTAACTATTTTCATTGCATGAAGTTGGTTGTTTTTTATTTTGTATTTTCTTCGTGTACTCATTGTAACTAATTGTTATTCTGTGCAGCTTCGCGAAACTTCAAAGCAACTGGAAGACAACGTGCAGAGCGGCTCTAGCCACAAGGCATTTAAAATGGCTGACGAGTATATGCCAGATGTCAGCATGATGGACACAAGTGAGTACCATATTGTAGGCAAAACTAATGGCTCATTAGTTTAACGGAAAGTTAAGTTGGAAAGTTTTAGCTTAAGTTCAGTATCACCAGATTTAATTATGATACTAACTAAAACTAATTAGTAGACACCGTTGAGGTCATTGAAATGTTGTGAGGCAATGGAAACCACAAAAAAGGTGGCTCTTAGTTTTTCTTTAATATAAAAATATTTGATGAGGACAATTAAATCTTGCTTGGATATGATTTTTGGTATAAAATAAGGTTAATAAAAAGACATTAAATCTTACCTAACTCATACGATTATATTTATTTTCAATATTTTTTTTCGTCCCTTAACTTTTTGTAGTTTAAGTGTTATTTTATCAAAGAAATTAATGTTTTAAAAGTTTATGTAGTGAATATTTTGCATTTGAAATTAAAATTTTATTACTTTATACTAACTAAATACATTTCTATACGTTTGCTGCAGTTGTGCCCGCAATACTGGGTCTCACCGCGGCTGCAGTGCTTTCGACGGTGGCCTGTATCTGTGCCAAGCAGATGCGCATTCGGAATAAGAAGCAGAATCATCACGATGCGTCATTCCCATTCCAACCAACGCGACGCCCGACTGCAGTTCGTTCGCCAAGCGGCCAGCCACCGCACTATCTGAAGAAATCACCATCGCCCACTGGAGGCAAGCAGATGAGCTTGCTCTCGCCCATGCAAGATCAGTCGACATCTCCGATACCTCCACAGAAGTATGGCGATGAGGATGAGTCACCACCACAGCAGATGGCACAGCAGCAGCAGCATCAGGGCTCCAACAAGCTTAACGTCGTGGACAATGCCAAACATCATAATCAACATCATTCGCCAGTGGAGACCATTGCCAATGGCAATGTGACCATAACACTTGATGAGGCACACTTGAATGGCAAGGAGCTGACCATAAGCGATCAATACGGCAAACTGGGCACCATTTACTTCAAGCTTCGCTATTTAGCTGAGAGGAATGCTTTGATGGTATCGATTATACGCTGCCGTGGACTACCCTGCAAGGGTGGTGCTGGTGGCACTGGCGACATACCCACTGGAATGAATGGACGCACTCAGGCAGCCACAGATCCGTATGTGAAGCTCCAGCTGTTGCCGGACAAGCAGCATAAGGTAAAGACTCGAGTGGTTCGCAACACCAGGAATCCCGTATACGATGAGGACTTCACCTTCTATGGCCTAAACATGAACGATCTGCAGAACATGAGCATGCACTTTGTCATACTCAGCTTTGATCGGTATTCGCGCGATGATGTCATTGGCGAGGTTGTCTGCCCCTTGACTTCCATTGAGATTGGCGATATATCGAAGGAGGCGCTCTCGATCAGCAAGGAGATACAGCCACGCAGCCTGAAGATACGCGCCCAAGGACGAGGAGAATTGCTCATCTCACTTTGCTGGCAGCCAGCAGCTGGACGTTTAACTGTTGTTTTGCTAAAGGCACGCAATTTGCCACGTATGGATGTCACCGGCTTGGCTGACCCCTATGTCAAGATCTATTTGCTATATAATGGCCAGCGCATTGCCAAAAAGAAGACGCATGTCAAGAAGCGCACGCTGAGTCCAGTATTTAATGAAAGTTTTGCTTTTGATATACCCGCTGCCGAGGTAAGTGCAATTGTAAATCATACTCCACATTGTTCATTCTTATTTAGCTGTTGAGTTGTTTTTAACAGCTTTTAGAATCTTTATTTTGTGTTTATTTAAATGCAGTATTAATGAAGAGCCTAAAACAAGACTTTTGGTGTATTACATATGAAAATCGACCTTATTTTAAGGAAGTTATGGCAATCCGAAGTTCCGTTTCACGCTATAGTCGGTTATCGGTCATAAAAAATTGACATGAAAATCGACTAAAAATTAAGTTTCTTTATTTTGTATTTATTTGATTATGTATTATAATTCTTGAGCGTTTAACAAGACTTTCGATGTATTGCATATGAAAATCGAGCTTATTTTGACGAAGTTATGGCAATCGGAAGTTCCGTTTCACGCCATAGTCGGCTATCGGTCATAAAAAAATGACATAAATATCGACTTAAAATAAAGTTTCTTTTTTTTTGTATTTTTTAAATGTAGTATTATTCTTGATGGATTGCATATGAAAATCGTGCTAATTTTGAGGAAGTTATGGCAATCGGAAGTTCCGTTCTACGCCCAAGTCGGTTATCGGTCATAAAAAATTGACATGAAAATCGACTAAAAATTAAGTTTCTTTATTTTGTATTAAATGCAATATTATTCTTAAGCGTAAAACAAGACTTTGGTGTATTGCATATGAAAATCGAGCTAATTTTGAGGAAGTTATGGCAATCGGAAGTTTCGTTCCGTGCAAGCTTAAACCTTATCTTTATATATCCTGATGTGAAAATTCGGGTAAACATTAAGTTTCTTGATTTAAATGCAGAATTATTCTAGAGTCCAATGGTATTACATTTGAAAATCGGAATAATTTTGACGAAGTTATGGCAATCAAAAATTTTGTCCGACTCCAAAGTCGATGTTTGATCACAAATTTTTGACTTGAATATCGAGTAAAAATCGATTTCTAGATTCGAATGCAGTATTATTTAAAAGCTAAATATACAACTTTTAAAGTTAAAACCCGTAATACATTTTGACTTTTGTTCAGCTACTAAATGTTCTTTTTTGTATAAATATGTACATTTTCTTTGGCATTACTTCATTGATATTTCTGTGCTCTTAGCATTAGTCATTCCGTCCTATGGTAATAATATAGTTTTAATGTGATTCTTGAACCTTTTGCATATATTTCAGGGCACTGGCGCCACCTTGGAAGGCGTCTCATTGGAGTTGATGCTACTCGACTGGGATCGCGTGACCAAAAATGAGGTAAGTCGCAATTTGTTGTTTAAAGTTAGCAGCTGCTCAAAAGTAATTTTCTTTGTGCCCTTAAAGGTGATTGGTCGCTTGGAGCTGGGTGGACCAACCTCGAGCAGCACAGCATTGAATCACTGGAATGAGGTTTGCAATTCGCCTCGTCGCCAAATTGCCGAATGGCACAAGCTTAATGAGTAAACGCATAAACCTTATCATGTTCTTGGGGCAGCGACCCGGCGCTGGCGCCGCAATCCCAACAACAATAACAACAACCATAGGCAAACCAATATGTTCGTTAAGTTTGTTTAAACCAAAAAATTAAATTTGTTTATTTACAATTAACAAACAACATTTTTTGTTATAAATATTGCGGATACAAAGAAAACTTCTGTTCAAACACCAAAAAATTAAATTTTGTAATATTAAAAAAAAAGTTTTTTTATTTGATTATGCTCAAGATTATATTTTAAATGTATTTTTAATTTTTAATGATGTGTAGCATAAAGCACATAAGAAATTTGGAGCAAAGAGTAATATTTACCAAAATGAAAATTATCTAAATTAAATGTACTAGAAAATGTTTAGTCTGTAACCATGCTTCTAAATGTAAGATAATATATAAAAAAAAAAATGGAAGGTAAAACAGGAACACATACGTATTAAAAATTTGTTGCTGTATAAAAAACATATATTTTAAAGTTTGGTCTAAAGGAAAATGTATCTTAATCGGCTTAAACGAAATATGTTTTGCATTTTTAAATTACGTCTTACCTGTAATACAAATTATTTGTAGTCCATTTATTATACTCTGCCCACCATAAATACATTTGGTATTTGTTTAATATGTATGTATTTATATTATATTTAATGAACTTTACAGTTCAGGCATACAATTTTCTATAATTTTTCACAGACTAAGTTCGAAACACCAAAGAAAAACATATATATAACAAAACCAAAATAAAATTTAAAATTGCTTTAAAAAATATTTCAAAATGTGTCGAAAATGTGTATAACGCTAAACGCTTTTCAATTTATATATACATATTAACGTACATATACAAATAAAACAAAAAAATCAAATCAAATCGAAAATGAAACTTGAGAGAACACGCAGCAAATTGCTTAGGCACCAAAAAGCTACAAAATCACACACAAAAGAACGAAACAAGTCAAAACCCAAAAAATAAACACACAATAGCATAGTACTTATAAGAGCAAAATGCAAAAACCAAAGACATATTGTATGTAGAAAACACAATAAACAATTAAATATATTAAATGTAGAGTTACGAAACACATAAGATGCATAGCTCAAAACAAAAGCAGAATTCAAAAGCATTATTACAATCTAAAGTCACTTACTAAGCGTACTTCTAAAAATCTTTCCAAGCATAACTAAGCAAAGCTTAAAGCGCAAAAACCCATAACATTTGACGTATGTCAGACGGTATATAATATGCAAATCTGCTTTTATTTGTGCTATATTTTGTAAAATGTTGTCGGAACAACAACATATTAAAAAAAAAAATAAGAAGCAACTAAACAAGAATACAACTTTAGATGCGAGCACAAAATGCATACTATACATATAATCATAGCCCGAAAAAAACAAAAAAAAATATTACAATTTGTGTCCACAATCAAACTTCAATTCGTCTAAAGTGAATACAATAATTAAATAAAAAAAAACGAACAGATTTTCGTATACATAAACATATTTATATGTACATATAAGTATACAAAGGTACATACTTCATGCAAATAAATATATACATACATATAATACCTACGTACATATAAAGTGAAATGTATAATTCTACATATATACATATGTAATAGGAATGGTAAGAAACATTGAATGGTTAATTTCAGTAATAAAACATATTAAACAAAATCAAAAAAAAAAAAAAAAAAATTAATAAAAATTAACAAGGTTGTTTTTATTTTGGCTCTCTTATAATAAATTAGTGTTAGGAGGACAGATTTTTTTTGATTCCGAGCTAATATTGTTGAGACGCTTCAGACTGTTGATAATCATATCATCATTCATTCCTTATACATCGCTTGAAGCGATCAGTTCGTCTTTAGCAGAGCTGCTGTGCGGAAAATTGTATTAAAAATACATCTTATCAATTTTTTAATAAAATGCCGTCAGCTATAACTGCGTTATCAGCTATAATTGTGCCGGTATTAGCTGTTTGTATTGGCAAGTATTTGGAACATATATTATGGATTATAAAATTGTATATGTATGAGACGCGTGCGAGCTAAAACGTAAAAAAGCACATGAAATTTTGAAACCAGTGAAAGTAAAAGCGGATGCTGATACAAGCAAAGTTGTAGCTACATACATATGTACAAAAAACATTAGATACACCAGTATCAAGCAGTTTTTACTTGACATATGTTTTAATTAGTCACAAATATACTTGTTGCTTACAGCTTACTACATAGTGGCAGCAGGACCATTGAATAGTTGCAGTTCCAGCCAGTTCACATGTCAGGATGGGGGATGCATTAACGGCACACTGAAATGTGATGGTGTCAAGCACTGCCCTGATGGCAGCGATGAAATATTTATTGCCTGCTACAACACAACCTGCGATTATGATACTCAATTCCGTTGCAACTACGGCGGCTGTGTGGACACCGACAAGCAGTGCAATGACGAATATGATTGTTGGGATAAGAGCGATGAAAACAAATTTTTGTGTGCAGTCGATAAAGACCTTGATAATTTTATAAACAACCTTCGGGGCGGTTGCAGGTAAGCTTTGATATACTATAAAGGTGTATGAGACTGTATAACTCAAAACAATGCATTTGGTTTTAGCTCTTCATATGCGCTGCAATGCAATGACGGAGAAAAGTGTTTGATGTGGAGTCAAGTGTGCAATGGCGAAAGCGACTGTCCCAATGGCTATGATGAATCTGCGGATATTTGTGGCAGTAGCATTTGTCCAGATAATTCGTTTCGCTGCGAGTCTGGCGCCTGCATCAGTCTCGATAAATTCTGCAACCGCAATATAGATTGTGCCGACGGCAGCGATGAGATACCCGCCATTTGCCTTAAGGAGAAAATGGCCGAAGATGTAAAAATTGCTCCGACTGATCAAGCTGAGAAAAAAGAAAAAGAAAAGTGGATAACCAATTCATGCCCACTGACACGAAAGCCGGGCATGCATGTGGAGGACTACTTTTCGGAGTTTAGCTTCCGTCCCGATGCCCAGGTGCCGGACAAGACCATTGTGACTGTGACCTGTGATAGCGGCTATGCGATCTTTGGTTCCAATATCAATAAGTGTGAAAACAACGAGTGGCTCAGCGAATGGGCCCTATGTTTGCGTATGTGCGATCAGAATGCCTATGTGCGCAACGTCAGCTATTCAACTCAGTGCTTCTCCAATAACGCACTGGTCGATTGCCAGCAAAACACACAAATACTCGACACCGAGCTACGTGTAACGTGTGCGCCCGGCTATAAGGCCAACTCGGGCTCTGATCGAATGGGAAGGCATATCTGCAATGAGCATGGCAATTGGACTGTCGCAACACCAAATCCTATCTGTGAGCCTGTTTGCGGCGTCAAGTCACCACAGCATCCTGAAATCATTCCCTGGACTGTGAGCGTTTTTGAACGCAGCTCAAACAATTTAGACTATAGCTTTAAGTGTTTGGGCACAATTCTTTCATCAAAAATAGCTATTACGGCAGCTGAATGTTTTACCGATTTGCTTACATCGCATGCACGTCTCAACTACAGTATTGCAGAGGGCAATCACAATGTGCAGTTCAAACTGGATGAGGATCATGGCTATGTTTTGCACAACATTTTGGACATACATGATCGTACGATGTACTCAGTAAAAAAGAACACTGAAATGAAAAAGCAGTATACGGTAGCGTTACTTATCCTGGTGCAGCCATTCAGGTTTGGTGCTCTTCTCCGACCCATTTGCTTAACAGCCCAACAGGCCAACAGTGAAGATGAGCACACGCTCATCACAGAAGCGCTGCCGAATCAACAGCTGGGTGAGGGTGTGACGCACTTTGATGAAAACAGGTATACACTCACACATATAGTGGCCGGCGAATCGAAGAAATTTAATATTGAAGGTCTTGTAAATGAAATTGGTAGAGATATTGCAAAGAGTGAGCTGGATCCTTGAACATTAAATTCACTTTATTATAGTTTGATTTAAGAGCTAAAAATAAATGAGAATTTACATTAACTAAAACACACACACATACAAATCTACTACTTGGCAATAACATAAGTATATTAAATATGTAATTATTTGCTTTACTTCAATAGATTTCCATTTAAAGAGTAAATTTTTTGTTTTCATATCGAAAAACCTTTTGACGCAATTCTCCTGCTGTCATTTGCTATGCTTAACATTTTTACGTTACGTTATTTAACTTTTTCAGCTTTAAATTTATGTAAATATTTTGCTTTTAGTTTTTTGATTTATACATTGAGATTTGCGGAATTAGACTCTAGCTATTTTTTTTTTTGTTATGTTTGTTTTTTATTTGTTGAGTTTGTCGTCACACAATACTTTTAATGCGGTTCTACTTTTTGTGTAATTTTTGACATTTAGTATGAATTTTAGGACACATTTAGTTCAATTCTCTTAGTCAATACATTGTTTTTAGTACAAATGTTAAATTTAAACCTCTATCCAAATTTTTCACTTCATTTTTTTTTTTTTTTTTTTAATTTTGATCACGTCAGTCTTACCAAAAATATTTACTTCAACGGTAATTTCTTTCAGTTTTAAACATTGAAATTTTGGTTTTAAATTCTACACCTTACTTAAAATAGTATTTTATTCTATCGCATTGTGACATTCATAGTTTGTTTAGTTTAATACAAATTTGTAATGCTCAACTGTGTGATTTGAAATTAATAATTTTTGTTTTCGTATTCGAAAATTTCTTTGAGAAATCTTTGTATTTAATACACGTTAATACATAATGGTTATTTTATGTTTTGCCAACTCTAACTTTAGTAGTTTTATATGTACATATGCGCTATACCTTATAGTTTGTAGTTTACGTTCGCTTTGATTTTAATGCTGTCATTTGATTTAAGATTTTACTGCGAGATCTGTTTTGCCCATGGATTTAATCTATATATACTAAAAACATGTTGGTTATATATATTTATTTACATGTATGCAATTCAAGAGTTTGTCAAAATATATTGTTGCAGGGTTTCTGAGTTGATGGCATTTTGTTTTAGTATTTTGCATGTGTCAATCCTTGAAAATGTTTTAGCTATAATTCGAAACTCTCCGTTTGCTTTCTCAAATATAATCCAAATGCATACTTAGTGGCTCCACACAATTAAGCAACCTATACAAATTCAGCAAATATAAATTAATTGGTATACATTCTCATTCTTTCGTAAATAATTGCATGTTGGTAATTTAGATTAGAAATAAATTGGACGGTGTAGTTAAATTAGAATAATTAATACGTATAATTGGCAAATTTACAGTTTTACTTAATGAGATTAAAAATATATATTTTGTTTTATATATATAAGCTAGAACTTAACTGTGCATGTGTGTGTGTGTTTTGCTGTGTGTACATACATATATATTTAACTTAAACCGAGCAGAGAGTACGCACTAGGACTAACTACGAATTAATACTGTACAGGATACGCGACGGCTTTCATAGAAACTAATAAACGGGCTTCGGCTCGTATTGCATACAAATCGGCGGTTAACACAATATCATATATGTATGTAGATATATCATATATTTAAAGTATCATTTAGGTAGGTAATAATTTAAGAACGGGGGGAGGCGTGGCCAACTTAAAAGTACGACGTTAGCTATCCTTTATCCTTGCCGGGCCCAACACTAACGCCGAGCAGATGCTCACCGGCCATCAGACCCGCCGGCTGATGCGCATAGTTGCGTATTTGATGCAGCGAGATCAACTGATTTGGAAAGGCATTGGCATTATTCTGGTTGACATTCTTGTTGGGAAAACTGATGGCATCGTAGAGATAGGGACGCTGCGCCATCGGATGGTGGCTCAACGAGTTCAAATGCGGCGGCATCGAGTTGATCGGCGTGAAAGCCGAATTGCTGCTGCTCTTCGCTATTGATGCCGCATCATACGGCCCCACAGCTGTGGGTGTGGATACTGTGAGAAGGCATTATATTAGCTTAACAGTATCAATAATTAGGCCACAAGAAATCATTTTCCTTCGTCCTACGTGGGATTTTTCAATAAGAATTCAAAATGGGGTATGTTAACTTACCTATATCTTCGCGAACCGGTTCGGGCATGATGCGATGATGTGGCTGCAGTTGCTCTGGCGGATGACCATTGCTCTGATTGCTGTTGGGTGCCGTAGGTTGTGTTACATAGTGCGCTTCCATGCCATGCTGGGGCGGTGGTTGCTGTTGCTGCTGAGCTGTATGTTGCTGTGGATGATGGTGCTGTGGCTGCTGCTGTTGCTGCGGCGGACCATGTTGCTGCGGTGGTACACCCAATTGTGTGTGATGGTGATGCGGTTGCTGTTGCTGCTGTTGTTGTTGCTGCTGTTGTTGTTGCTGTTGCTGCTGCTGTTGCTGTTGTTGCTGCTGCTGTTGCTGTTGCTGCTGCTGATGCATCACTTCCATGGCATTGGCCGCCGCAGCCGAATCGGGACTTACCTTTGGCCAATAGCTGTTGTCGCTGGGCGCTATCGAAACTGGCGGCAATACCAAATTATTGCGCTGATGCTGTGTATTGCTGCCTGCTGTTGCTGCTGGTGCATTGCTACTTTGAACACCTCCACCACCGCCGCCACCAGCAGCAGCAGCGGCGGCAGCAACAGCTGCAGCACTGCCCTGTACAATAGGTGGCCGTTTGTCCGTGCGCTCTGAATGCTTTTGCATGTGCTTAGTCAGATAGGTCTCCTGGGTGTACGACTTGCCACAGTACTGACAGATGTGCGTCTTCAGATGCTTGGACTCCTTGTGCTTGGGTATGTGCTCCAGCAGCGAAGGCTCATCGGAGAAGCACTTGTAGCATGAGTTGCATTTGAACGGTTTGTCTGTTTGATGGCAGCGCGAATGCGACTGCAGATTGGAGAGCTGGGAGAAGGCCTTCTGGCAACCAGGATGACGGCACTTGTATGGCTTGTCGCCGGTGTGGGTGCGTATATGCTGCTGTAGGTGCGATAGCTGTGTAAATTTGCGCTGGCAAATCTCGCAGCGATATGGCTTAATGCCCAAATGGATGCGGGTGTGCTGCGACAGATACGATGAATTGGCAAACGCCTTTGAACACTGCGTGCACTTATAGGGCTTTGCTTCGCGCATATGGATCTGCGTGTGCAGCTGTAGATCCGCCTTCGAACTAAAGATCTGCAATGAAAATGTTTAGTTGTTAAAATACCGGAAGTGCATGGATGGTACGTATTAAGGGATTTACTGTTGTTATTCATTGCATTGCGCTGTAATATTCTTAAGCTTTAAAAACTATTTCAGTCCTCACTCTTTTAAAAAACTTTCAAATCTTTGTCATAATTAAAATTAATTAAAAATTTTACTTAGTTTGAGAGTTGAGTAACCGAAAAAGACCCATATTAAATTATAAATACTTCTGAAAAATTGTATGCCATGCTTTTTTCCCTTACGGTCACCTTGGTATCCTTAACATCATGTGTCATATGATGTGGCGAACTGGTTGAAGATGAAATGCTATTGGCATTGGCAACGCTGCCACCAACTGGAGTTGTATGTGGAATCGGAATTGTATTCGAGTTGGTGTTCGTATTTGAGTTTGGATTGCGTTCATTGAGCGTTGCATTCTGCATGCGTATGCCACCGTTATCCACACTGTTGCTGGTTACCACAATGTGCTGATTGGGATTCGGATAGATGCGAGATTTGCGGCCACGCGTGGAGCCTGTGGGTGCTGTAGTGCCAGCACTGCCGCCTCCAGTGCTGCCACTGCTGCTGCTGACGACAGCTTCATTAACTTGTAGCTTGGAGCTGTTGCTGACGCCGCCGTCGGCAATTGACAAGGCGGAGCTGCTCTCCAGCGTAGGCTTTGGCTGATGCAATGCCTCTCCACCGCTGCCACTCAAGTGATATTGATGCTGCTGCTGTTGTTGCTGATGTTGTGGCTGCTGCGGCACATGTGGTTGCTGTTGCGGATGTTGGCTGTAGCTGAGCATCGAGCTGCGCAGATCTGGCGTATTGGAAAAGACACTCAATGGTCCGAGTGCGACGCGTTCGTTTAAACTGTTGCGCAGATGATCAATGGAGCGGTGAACGGCATGGGAATAATCACCGCCAGCGGGCGGAATCTCACCAATTAGTGGTGAATTGTGGTGGTAATCAAGACCACCGCCAATCGGACGATATTCAATTAAACGTCCTTCCATTTTATTTTGATTTTATTATTTAATTATTCTGTTCACTTAAGTTATTTTGTTTTAAGCCGGTTTTTGTTGCGTTTAATGCGCAATGGTCTATAAAATCAGTTTTAAGCACAATTTGTTATTCTGTGAAAAATATACACAATTTAAAAAAAATATTTCTTAACGATTCACTTTATTTTTATTTCGCGGGCCTCAAATGCTTGACTCTTATACGAATTATTAATGAGTCGGACAAAAAATATGAAATAAGTATTAAATAAATAAATTCAAATTTAAATTAAAAAACGTAAAACCTATAAGTGAGACATCTAAGGAGAAATTGTTCTAAACTACAACGCATATAAAGATCCTGCACGTCTTTAAGTTAAGTTAAGTTTAAGTTAAATTTCAAGAGATTAAATATAATTTCAATAAACCTGCATATAATGCTGAATTCTTTATCATTTAAAATTTAAAAACTGTTAGAAAAACTCCATTGGTGTTAACCAAGAATCTGTTTGCTTAATGGCAGCGAAGATGTCATCTTCTGCCTGTTGCACAGTTTTTGCATAACCCTATTTTTTTGTGTCCAATTTTATAGGTGTTGGGCTTAAAAAAATTCTAAATCTGTGAGACGAGACCGCAAAAACGTTTTTGCCTCGCCCCGTTGCACCAACATCTATTTTTTTTCTTGTTTTGTTATTTTGTTTGTCCTAAATCTAACGGCAATTTTACTGCGTGTTTTTTTTATTTTGAATTTTCAATTGCTCCGTTGCGCAGCACGTTGACAATTTTTTTCCGACGCGGAAATATTTTTTCGCCACGCATTTGACTTTTCAGATTTTATACGCTTCCCCCTATCTGTGGCCGGGAGCAAGTTTTTTTCAATTTGACTATTTTCTATTTTCTATGCAGTGTTTTCTTTGCTTCTTTTGGCGCGCTTCGATTAGATTTTTCACCATAAAAAATCCGGTATTTGTTTGCCTCTCTCACTAGCATTCCGTGTTTTTATATAGCTTTGGATATTTTTTTGAAAACATATTTTTTTTTACATTTTCCAGTTGTAGGGCAAGTCATTGAAGCGCAGACAAGCAGCAGACATCCTGCGTATTTGTCAGGTGAAAGTCCTCGTTTGTTTTTATTTGCATTTCATCTTTTTTTGTTTTTGGTTGAAGTCATTTTTTCTATTTCTAAACGCCGCGAATAATGCATTCATTTGTTGCATACTCCAACATTTTTTTTTAGCTGCTGTGAATGTTGATTTTTGATATAAATTCGAGCTAAACGCCAGAAGTCACAACGGAATTTTGTTTATTTGGCGTTTAGATGAAATTGCAAGTTCGTTTGATATTCATGACATTGACCTTGAACATTTCAATTTTGTGGGTTAACATTTATGCAACGCTAAATCCCACAACAATTTTATTTCTCATCATATTCGGTGTTTCGCTAATATAAGCATTAGGATGAAAAAGTTGTTTAGAGCTTTATAAAATCTGGTTTATTTTTATTGCGTGATAGTTGTGTAAATCTTTCTGCAGTTTTTAGAAAGACTTTTTTTCATGCCTTAATCGCTTTTTGGAAAACATTAAGTTGGCTTTTTTTTCCGTCCAACTAATTTTTCTGAAAATTCTCTAATTCTATATAATTTGTTCTTTAAATACAACTTTTACTAGAATAGCTTTTCGTTTCTTAGATTTCATTTGAGATTTTTATCCGCTATTAATGTTTTAAGCTCCATGCTTATTTTAATCATTTTACAGTTGAAGCGGAATATGTCATTGTTTAATGGCATTAAAATGCACTCTTAAATCGAGCATAAAAATTACGCATTTATATTAAATCAAGGGGCAAAGGTTATATACACTCGTTTATACATACATGTGTATATGATGCAGTTCTTTTTATTTTATTTGTTAGCTAAATATTTATTTGCGTACAAATAAGGACAGGCGTTAAAGTGGGATCTTCCTTCCTTTAGTTTTTATTTTGTATGGGTGTTATGTAAAACCGCTAAATGAGTGTGAGTCGCGTATACCATGTAAATATATACATATGTATATAATATGTATATAATTAAATGCATTGCACATAATGTAAGCCCCGTCCTAAAACCGAATTAACAAAGAAACAAATAAAAATGCAAAAAATTCTGAAAAACTGGGGAATGGATGTATGTATGTGTGTGTGTGGGTCTCTATGTGAGATTATGTTTGTTTTGTGGGCTGAAGTTCAGGTTAATGCATAGTTCGGGCTTTTAACTAATTAACATTTAGCGGTTTGTCCTGCCCCCATGTCTCACACTCCAGTTTTTTAATATTAATTGAAAAATGTGTAAAAATGGGAAAAAAGAGATGAAAAATATGTCCGCTCTTTTATAATTCATAATTTTTTATTATTGTTGTTCGCTGATTAATGCATTTTTCACACTACTTTTTAGTTGGTTTTATTAAGTTGCACAAAATCACAAAAATGTTTCCGTTTCACAAATACTTTTTTTTCAATAAAATGCATATATTTTTTTGTTCTATTGTCAGTTGATGAAATATGCACTGACTGGTGTCATACGATCCACAGATATTTTTTTTATTCATTTAATTATTATTTTTTATGCATTTTAATGATATTTAATTTCATATATGCTGTGGCTGTATTTTTTTCTATTGGGTACCACGCTTGTTTGCACTAATCATTATTTAATTTCACATCACTTCAAATATGCAATTAATTTTTGCTTCGCAGCTTAATTAAAAATAATATACATATTAATATAACATAAAATAGTTTTTATTATTAGAAGCGTACGCCCGAAATTATGCGACAGTGTTGTGAACGCTGCGATTGACTTTGATTAACTGATCGAAGCCTGGCGAATTTTACTCTGCCACCAAACAGGCTCCAAAACTCTCGTAAGTGTGTGTATGTGAGTGTGGGCGAGAGGGGCGTGGCACAGCTGTGAACGCACAGCTGCGTCTCATTAACGGGTTGTGCAGCGATTTGTGTGGCGCTTGCTTTGCATCTTCTCAGCATATCAGGTTTCCCATCCTTGCCCTGATCCTTTACTAACTGAGTATCATGCGTGCCTCTGCCTAAGACTTGGATTTACATTCAGGTGTTTTGTTCTGCCCAATTAGCTTAAGCTCGAATGACTTTTCGAAACCCACAGTTGCAAAGACACAGGCGAACAGCATCAGATCGAGTTAGTGTGAAGTCAGCTTGAAAAAGATGCCCGATGCCTAAGTAGGTGTAATCGAACCTGGTATTATGTCAACTATGTGCTTTTCGAGCGGCATAAGGATTTGAATATTAATGTCAGCTTGATGCCTTAGTATTCTGCATTTGAAGACTTAAAGTTCAATTGAAAGCGTAAGTTGTTAGTAGCTTTAAATATACTTCTATTTTTTGACAAGATTTTTATAAAGTGAATAATTTTCAATTTAGGTCAAGTCTTGGAACAAAAACATAAACGTTTTATGGACTTTTGGTTAAGTAGTATAGGCTTAGAGCTATTTAGATCTTAACTGAGTATTTTTATCTTAACCAGCTTCAATAACATGGCATTTCAGACCAATCCAAGTTTTTTTTGCTTCCCCTTCGTCGTTCGTATAAGCCTTTTATAAAGGTGAACAGATTTCTTGATACTATATAAAATTGATCAGCTTTTAAACAAAATACTTATTTTTTGGATGTTTTTTATTTTTAAAGTCGATTAAGTTATCTTGTTGGAACTGTTAACGCTTTCGTCAGAATAACTTGATATATGTAGTTTTTAAAAACACTTTGATGGGAGTTATGTAAAAGAATTTAAATATATAACTGTCATTTATACTGATAGAAAATAGTTACAATATGTGAATATAAAAATTATGTTTATTTAAGGACACTAGAAGCATAAAAAGTCTAAAAAGAATAAAGAAAGAAGTTTAGAAAAAAAGAACAATTTTAATACGTGAAAATTTCCATTTCGTTAACTTAAGACAACAAATAGAAATACCTTTAAATAGTCATATTAATTCCTAATCTACTATTAACATTCTTGACCCTAGAATTTGAATTCTTTAGATTTTGATTAATTTGCACTCCGAGTTAAATGTTGAAGCTAAGCATAATGCTGACCTTGATATTGAACACAAGAAACAGCTGATAAGCAACACATAAATAACACAAACACACACCTACAAGCATTGGCTATGCCATAAGGAACACACATTTATTATTTATATGCACACACACACATTTGTGAATGTATGTAAAGTGTATGTGTAAAGGAAAACAAAGCCAGCTGCTTCACAGACTGCTTCACTTTCTTCTCAGCGCCAGAGCACGTGACGCTGAACGGGGAGGCAGCGCATTAGAAGTTCGCGTATCTTAAAGATACACTCACACACACACTCACACATACACATACAGACATCAACAAAGTCGCACACACACGTAGAGTGTTTGTGTATTGCGGCAATAAATAAACACAGCGCGCAATTGAATCGAAAGGCAGCAGCCGGAAAAAAGTCTAAAAGCGCGCACACATTTTACCGGAAACGGAAACCGAGTCAAGTGCGAGTTCGAGTTTGAGTTTGTTTCTTCTTTCACCATTTTTTTTTCTTTTGTATATTTTTGCACGTTTGGATGTTGTTGCTGCTGTTGCTATTGCAGGAATTGCGACTTTTTCTTAGCATTCACGCGACGACAACTACTACAACAAGAACGAGGCAAGCCGAAGATGTTGCACGTTTTGTTTGTTGTGATTGTGTTGCTGTTTGAGGTTGTTGTTGTTGTTGTTGCTGTTGTTGTTACTTTTATTGGCGGCGTCTCAAGGAACATGTTGCGCACACAGAAAAACACACAGCTGAACTGAAAAGTCGCGCGCTTTAGCCCCCTGTCGAGCATCGACAGAATCAAAAGCCGTCGAGTGTCGAGCGTCGCTTTCGTTGAGCGGCAGCAGCAAGCGCGTGCCGAGAGCCGAGAGCACGATCCGTCAC
Source organism: Scaptomyza pallida (assembly GCA_018152965.1). Lineage (NCBI taxonomy): Eukaryota > Metazoa > Arthropoda > Insecta > Diptera > Drosophilidae > Scaptomyza > Scaptomyza pallida. The sequence goes on from JAECXP010000002.1 coordinate 1,898,333, forward strand.
CAATGTAAAAACTCAACTAAAGCGATGATGAAAAAATCTGAAACAATATATTTTTCGGGGGGTCGTACACACACACACACAGAAGAGATGCAAAGCAACGCAGCGGCGACGGCGGCGGCATCGACAGCCACGAGGTGGCAACCAGACAGACAAAACGCGCACTAACACAAACGCAGCAGCGGCGCTTCAAAACGCAGCAGCAGCAGCAGCAAAATGTAGTTGTGTGTGTGGGTGGGAGTGGGTGTGGGTGGCGAGCTGGGCTTACTAAAGGCCGCCGCCGGCTGACACAGCGGCAGCAGCAACATCACAAATAACAGCAACAACAACACGAACACATACATAGAAAAGGGGCAAGCGCTAACACACACATACAAACGGAGAGCAGCAACTTCGCAAAAAAAAGCAGCAGCAGCAGCGACAGCAACAAAAACCAACTAAACGGGCAAAAAAAATGCCACGCACACATATATATACACACACAAACACAGCGTAAAAAGCAGCAGGCGAAAAAAAAAAATGTTTTGGTTGCATAGGCGGCGTCGCTGCTGGCGCTATTCAAATGCTGCGCGTTGCGCAGCGACAGCGCTGCCAGCGTCGCAGCCACCTGACAGAGCAGCGCCAAAACAACGATAGCAACAACAAAAATAACAACAACAACAACCAGCAGCAGGCAGCAGTCGCTGTCAACATTGACCCAAACTCAATTTGGTATGGGGCAAGTTTGGAGCCGACCGATGGGCTCTAAAAAACGCGCAAAACCAAAAAAAAAAAGGAAAAAAGAATGAAAGAATTGTGTGTGTAAAAAATTTAAAAAAGGGGAATTTTGCCCACGCACACAGTCAAAGCGGCAACGCACACACATACACATACACAACCACATAAACATGCAAACGCATGGAATTTTTTTCGCTGTGTTAGCCTTTGCCGCCCCCAAATTTGCTGTCAGTTGCCTCCTGCCCCCTTCTAACCAATGGTCTGACATTTTTTTTCCGCATTTTGTTTTGTTCGACTTTGATGCTGTCTGTTAAATTTATTTTTTTGTTTTGTTTTGTAATTTGGCTTTGCAAAATGCGTTTGATTTGAGCATTTGGCATTTGAATTTGGGAGCTGTGATAAATGGCCAACAATAAATTAAACCCATAATTATAAATGTTTAATTATAACTATTTAATTTCTAATAATTTTGTTAAGCGTTCAAAATTGTATTTTAATGATGCGCTTAAAAGTTGGCAGCACTCACGTACGCCGCTAGCCCACACCAAAACAGTGTTGTCAACCGCCGTTTGGAGCACTCTATCAGTCTGGCTTCGAATAACGGCAAAGCAAAAACCAACAGCATAAAATAAAAAATAAAAATTGAGCTTGAAAGCGCAGCAGAACTGAAAAATAAAAAAATGTTTCACAGGCACACCTTCAGGCAGCCTCCGCCCTGACCTAAGCCACCGCGTGGCTTAACTGCCAGCAGCAAGCCTCATGCTCGTACAACAACCGTACACACACACACACACACACCTCCCACATACTCATCCCTCACACATACACAGACAGGCCACAAAGCGCACTCATTCCGCTGCGCTGCAGCCGTCGTTTGTCTGCTGCTCTTCGTCGACGTCGTCGTCATCATCGTCGTTGCTGCTGCTGCTGCTATTCCTAAGTTGTTTTTTTTTTTCGCTGCTGCAACCTTGCCTCGGCTTCTACTCCACTCTACTTGCCCCTCTCACTGCGCATTTTTCTATTTTTCCATTTTTTTTTGCATCTCTTCCGTTTCCATTTGCTGTGCATTTTTTTCCACGCAACCTCCCCTTCAAAAAAAATTTTTTTTTCCTGTGGCCGCCTTGTCACAGGAAACAATTTTTTCCATTGCCTCGTGACGTCTCGCTTGCACGCCGCACTTCTGACCCGCTCAAAAACAGTATTTTTTTCTGCTCGGTTTTGTGTTTGGCTTGCTTTTGCGCTATTTGCCCACTTTCATTGCCCCTCCTTCGCGTTGTTGCAATTGCTTTTGTGTTTTGCATGCTGTATTTGCCTTTGCTTTTAGATTTTGCTTTTTTAGTTTTTTCTCTTTTTTTGATTCTGAATGAGACTAAAGGATGGTGAGCGGGTTGGAAAAAAAAATTGTAGAGTTGCCATTGAAAAATGTATTTATTATAAATTGCCGTTTTTAGTGTTATAGAATTGGGTTAGACAATTGAGGCAATTGAATGTATAGATTGCTAAATGTAGGCTATCGAGCATAGAGTTTTAAAAAAAAGGCATCAAACAAAAGTGGTTTATTTAAGCTATGGATATAAAAGGTTTTTGAAACAAATGGTTGTAAAATTACTAAAGTTGATTGATAGATGTTTAGGATATGCTCAACTTTACTGAATAAAAATCGTGAGAGTGCTATGATATCATTTTTTCAGATTGATCAACATTTTTGATTCAGTATTATTAATCGGGCTTAAAATCCAGATTTAATTTTAAACTGTTTTAAACACCATTTAGTGATCAATTAAGGCTATCGTTGCTTAGTGATCATCTCTAACATCATGAAAATAATCTCTTATTGTTCATTTGATGTACCGAAAGAAACGTTTCAATATTTTTGCTTTTAGAAAAACTGCGGCAGCTTTTGTGTGTGTGAAAAATTAATTAACACCACGTGGCAACACTGTCAGTGGATTTTGATGTAACATTTCCTCCTATTTTTTTTTGCCCACCATGCGTGTGTGTGTGTGCGTGCTTCGTTTCCCTGTACGTTTTTGCATTTTGCTTTGGTGAGCTTTTTTATGCTTTTTTTTTTTTATTTGTTCCATGTCACAGAGATTTTTTAGTTGTTTTGTTGTGATGTTGTGTTCGAACACAGTGGACAGTTGAAAACACACACATGCAGATATTGACAAGGTGGTTTGGGTGGTGTACGGTGGTTTTTTGGGGGCAAAGCCCGCACATTTGCTATGGTTACTTGCATGGGCTTATGCCGATGCGTGACTGGCGTTTGTGGACTTTGAATACAAACAAAACAGACGCATACACTCAAACGCACACTCACACTTGGGCCACTTATTCACACACACGCACACAAGCACATAGAGAGAGTTTTGTATGTATGTGCACATGTGCATTTCAATACGCATTAATAACTACGAATTCAATGCGACGCCCATCAGACTCTCACAAACACACATACTCACATAAATGAGCAGGCACCCCATCCAATCCAAACTAACGCACACACACACACATGGATGAGTGCTGCTGCTGCTGTCGTCGCTGCTGATGGAGAAGCTGCAGCAACTGACGCCTAAAAAACGGCAACAAAGTATAAAAATCAAATTCTTTTGCCTTTTTGCCCGCCTCGTTCGTTAATTTTGTCTGTTTGCTGCGCCTCATTCGCACTCACATCCCCATCCCCATCGCTCGTCTCCAAAAACAAACAACCAGAATATAGATTCTGCTCAACGCTGTGGCCGTTGTTCGTTTAAAAATTGATGGCAAAACGCTACGCCGCCAAGTATGCAACACATTTGTCAGACACCAAAAACCAAAATCGAGCAAAAAATTGTGACATTTTTATTTGAACTGCGCTTAGGTCTAACATTTTCGCTTTTTGATATGTACACCTAACGCTGTGCTTTTTTCCCTCTTGATTTTTATTTGATTTTTCACCAATTTTTTAGACGTATTTTGTTTGTCAGCCGCAAAACGTTTTTCCATGAATTTTTCATCCATTCAGCGAGGCCATTGAGCCATTTTCAACGCGCTTAGAATTCATTGATACTTTCGCAAATTGTTTTCCCATCAGATTTTTTTACACCAATCTCTGTGGCGTGACATTGAATTCTCGTGAGTGGCGCACAAGCATTTAAACCGAATTTTTGTAAGCTCGGTTTTTGCAATACGAGTTGAGGCTTAAGGATCTAATTGTCTGACATTGATATAATATATATCAATTATTTTGAAGAAATATAAACTGTGCTTTTTACAACAGTCTATGCAATATCGCAAGTATTATCTTGCTTCCAATTTATTCTTATCATTCTCAAGTGCATAAAGAAAACTTATACCAACCGTGTAAAGTAAACAGACACCATATGATCATATGATATCAAAATAAACATATCCAAACAAGTTATTCATTAACGTTTTTATAAACCCTTAAGTGTTTTATTAAACATGTGCTGCTTAAAAAACATATGTCAGTAAGTGCCTTAAGTTTTATTAAAAAAAGTAAAAGGTCTTATTTGGAAAGAGTGTTAATATGTTTTTTCAGATAAAACATAACTTATAGTGATAGAAAACAAGAAAGCATTTTGCTGATTTATATACTTAAATACATTATTTATATAAATATAAAATTTTTATTCTTTCTATTAACATCTCATTGGTATTCTTGGCGATCAATTGCAACATTATCAATGTTCACAAATTTGTCAAACCGATATCAGATATTCACTTTCAGGCAAACTGTCATCTGAGTTGCTTTTCGAGTTTTAAATTGAAACTTTTCACAGCTATTGTGTGCATTGTTTCGTTTTTATATACAATTGAGACGGCGGACAAGTTATCGCAGTGGCACAACAACAAACTGCAACCAAACATTCAGAGAAGTAAACTTTTGCTAGAAAAATATTGGCCAGGCAGCTGACTCAATGAAAAGCGACAGCTGATTTAGTCAGAACCTACAATGAACGTGTATGTATGGTCTTGTACATATGTATAAGAATAACATACAAGCACATATGTACACATGTATGAGGAATAGTATCAGAAGTTGGCGATAACTGAGTAAAACAGGCGTTGTCGTTGAGTTCTGTTAAGCTTTGGCTTTTACTTGTTGCCGAACCGTTCTACGATGCAGTTGATGGACAGAATGAGACGCGAGTATAATTCATACAGTGACCTGAGCGGAAACTTTCGCCTGTACGATGAGCAGTCAATGGACTCCCTGCTCAACGATCACCTGCGCATTCACATGAATCCAAATGGAAGCGACGAGGACTCATTGCATCATGTTGGCTGCACTACATCTATGTATACGCCCGCCTATCCTCTGCTACGTCATCACAACTTTAAGCTCAAGTCCTATTACTCGAATGTGGGCAACTGTGTGCAGTGCAACAAACGGTGAGTCGATGAGCTAGTAGATCTAAATCCACTGAGAGAGCTATCATAATTGTCAATAAAGTGCGAAAAGCAAGAATCAAAGCCATATAAGGTATTATACTGTATTAAAGGAACGTTGTTACAAATACTTCAAGTATTTGTGATTAATCGACCAAGTTAGAAACAAAGTAACAGAAAAAGTTTTTAAAACATTCTGTACTTTTTATTGCAGCATTCGATTTGGTGTTCCCAGCTTAAAGTGCCGCGATTGTCCAGTGCGCTGTCACACTGAGTGTTGCAACCGGCTGACTGTTAACTGCATACCCCAGCCACTTGTAGGAACAAAGCGCGGTCGGTTGATTGACTACGTGCCACAAGTGGCGCCAATGGTACCTGCCCTGATTGTGCACTGTGTGACTGAAATTGAGGAGCGTGGCATGAAGCAAGAGGGTCTCTATCGCGTCTCCTCCACCAGAGAGAAGGTGAAGCGACTGCGCAACAAGCTGCTGCGTGGCAAGACAACTCCACATCTGGGCAACAAGGACACACATACGCTTTGTTGTTGTGTTAAGGAGTTTCTGCGCTCGCTGAAAAGTCCTCTGATACCCATGTACCACAGACGCGACTTTGTGCTGGCTACACAGCAAAAGGATCCAATAATCGCAGAGGAGCAACTGTATCTTGCCATGGAAGATTTGCCCCAAGCCCATCGTGATACCTTGGCATTTCTTATGCTTCACTGGCAGCGTATTGCGGAAAGCCCGTCCGTGAAGATGTCCGTCAACAACCTGGCTGTCATATTTGCGCCAACGCTTTTTGACGATATTGATCTTAATCTGAGCAACATAGTGTTGTGGCAGCAGGTATTGCGGGTGCTGCTTCTACAGCCGCCTGGGTTCTGGTCGCAGTTCCTTGAGGTAGAGCCACTACAGCCGTCATGCTCATTGGATGACGATGAGTGGAAACGTGAGAATAATAACTATTCACCTAGCCTGCATTGGCAATCGGTGAAAACCTATTTTAGATCTATGGTAAGTTATTGACACAAAAAATAAATCCATTTATACAAATTTTTATGAATTGCAGGTAAATCTGGCTGATTGAATCAATTGCCGTGAGTTATTGATAAACGATATACCTTGAGTATATAAGCTGCAATAATAATTTGAATTGAAATTAAATTATTTACTTGAGCTCAATGTTTATCGCCAAAATCCTGGCAATCCAACTGGTTCGTTTCCAAAACAGCTGTCACATATTAGCTGAGGATTGTATCTACACATGTTAAAACATATTTTTTGTGAGTTACACACAATAATTATTTAATCAGCACATGGCAAGAATTCAAAGATATTGAAATGATGAAAATAATTAAACATTCTTTTTAACAAGGTAAAATATATTTGTGTATAAAATGAAACCAAATTAATTCTTTTAAAAAAAATAAAGAATTTATATTTTTTATACACATTGCAACAGGTTGGCTGTCGCTAAGAAACCTAATAATACGTTTTGATATACCACGCCTTATAAATGTTTAAAAATTATTTTCCAAAAATAGTGCATTAGGCTACTTTTAACTTTATTAAAAAATTCCTGTCGCTTGGTTGGTTGATTGGAGCGACGTTAAATAAAAACTATAAGAAGTTTCTAAAAAAAATAATTCCAAAGAAACCTTAATCGTATATAAACTATTTATGTATTTTATTGGAAATTAAAGTTCAATTTATAGAATAATTAGATTGACACACAAAATATCAATATTAATATTAATATATCCCTGAAATCAATTGCTGCATGTTGATTATTTATATTGTTTTAAGCAGTAAGCAAAACATAAGCTGAAATATTTGCATGTAAATAAATGAGTTGCCCAAAGCGTTAATACAATGATAAAAAATTGAAATTTAATAAAAAAAAAGCCGCTAGATGACGGTTTAAAAACAATTTTCTGAGTGTTGGATAGGGCGAAAAAATTGTATGATTTCATGCAATATGCAAAATACAAGCAAAACAAAACAAAACACTTAAATGCAATGGCCGAGTGCATAAATAGACAAATGCCCACCTACACACACACACTCACACACATAGATACACACTCACACGTGTAACACATCAATGCATTTGGAAAAATAATGTACATATAATAAAATTAAAAATAAACAAGCTGCAGACTGCAACAGACAGAGATGGCAGCAGCTGAGCAAAAGAGACAGCACTCATAGATTTTTCAATTTTGTATGTTTGTATGTGTGTTCTGTTGCTAACCGCACTAAAAATGCAATGCCAATGGATGAGAGGTATACTTTTTTCGGTCGATAAGAGGGCGACACGCGTTAACATTAACCAAATGCTAATGCCAAAGGCCGCTGACCAATACACATACACAAACATCCTCCCACGCACGCACACACACACACGCAGGGGCAATGGCAATACACAGGGGCCACCAATACCGTGTCGTAAAGTTGCAAAAGCGTAAAAATAAACCAAAAAATAACAAAAATCAACGACAACAATAAAAATAAATATAAAAATAGTTTACATAATTCATGCATTATATCGGATAAAATTTTAATGCCAGGCGCCTGGCATGCGTATGCATGTGTGTGTGCGTGTGGGTGTGAGCTGCGCGCAGCTTGACAAAAAAGCGTTGCCTACTAGGGGGCGCGTGTTAAAATTGTTTAACAAATGGCACGCTTGCAATGTATGTGCGTTTGTGTGCTGGGTGTTGTGTGTGCGCTTTTTTGCGTGTAAGTGTTTCTATGTGTGTGTGGCATGTATGCATAATCGCTTGCAGTTTTAACTCTTTTTTTTAGACTTTTTAGCCTATTTTTATTGCTAATTAAATGAGGGGAATTACAGGCACAAATACATACGCACACTCGCACTGCCGAACAGCAAGTGCATATGCGCAAGTGTGTGATAAAAACGTTTTATTTTATTTTTTTGGTTTTTTTGCAGCCTTAATTTTTCTATTTTTTCCCTAACGTGGCAAAACATTTTGCGCTCGTTTTTCGCATGTAATTTTACTAATTGATAGTGTGAGCTATTTGAAGAGGCGCTGCCCCCTTCTTGCAACCCCCTTTTCGCTGGGCTGGACTGGACATGTTCAGTGCTTCAGTGGCTTTGCTATGCGTGTGTAATTGTGTTAGTGCACTGCATGGAGCTGGGCAGCCAAAGAAAGATGAGTAAATGCAAAAAGACGCAAAAAAGAACGACAAAAACTAAAAAATTTCAGTTAAAAATAATAAAGGGGCATTACGCGTGTTGAGCTACGGAGGTTGGGGCATGAGGGCGGGCGGCAAAATATATATATTCTGCACATACATTCATACTGGGGGATATACACACACACACACAACATGTTGTATGCGCGCTAATAATAAGTGGGCGCAAAAAAGTGTTGCATGCTATTGCGCGCATTTCAGTTAATTCTTTTTTGCAGGAAATTTATGTAAGCCGAGCTTTTTTATTTTTTGGTCAAGTGGGCGCGGTTACGCCCCATTTTTTTTATGATTCATATGAAATATTTGTGTGGCAATAAAATATGTATACGGATTTTCATTAAATGAAGCAAAAGATTCTTTATGAAGATTGTATTTTTTTTTAGCTGGATTTTGTACTTAACGAAAGGCTTAACATGAAGTAAGCTTACATAACAACCCATACTTATAATTGGTTTATTTTAAAATGTATCTAAATTTTTAATCAAGTGTCAAAAACAATCATTGCATTGATTTTTCTCAGCAATGTACTCGCAAATAATTGAAAAATAATTATATAGCCCCGAAAAGTGAGCACAACAGCAACTTCTGGCGCACCTCATTCACCTCATCCCGCATATAATTTTTGGTCCACAAAAAAGTGCAAAAATAACACTTGCCCTTCCTTCCACTGAGCTAAAAAGCAGAGTAAAAAATTGGAAATGGAAAAGGAGGCCAGCGCACACTAACATGATAGGCTGGCTGCAGCAGTACCTCACATACACACACACACACATGTTGGGGCGTACAAAGGCAGCCCACAAGTGGACATGATGCTCTATATGCTATATAGATACGTAGATGTGGGCAGTCAAAGGCATTAAAGAAGGCTAAAAAAAGCAAAAAAATAGTGGCTCATGTTGCTGCTGGTGCTGTTGCTGCTACAACGCAGATGTGAGTGCCAAGTGAAGTAATTCCAATTGAAGCTGTAGTTGCATCGGCAACAACAACAACAACAACAACAGCAATAGCAAGGAGACTGCCAAAGCAGCACCAAAAAAAATGCCAAGTGTGGGTAATTAAAAACGTAGCAGCAGCCCAGCAGACGCTTTTGAGCGTAGAAACGCACTAATTTTCAGTAGTGCAGCTTACACACACACAAACACACCCACACACACACTTACACTCATAAATTCATATGTATGTGAGCGTATGTGAGCTTAAAAAAGAAACACAAAATTGACACAAACACACACACAAACACCAATACACCCACCCACAAACGAACACACACACACTTGCACAGCAACTGTGAATTCACTCGCACGCAGCGGGAGCTACAAAAAATTTTGCAGCATACTTTTAGGCATGCTGCTATTTCACTTTGCCTCGCACAAATGAACACCTCTCCGCCGCTGCCGTTGTTCTTGTTCTTGTTGCTGCTGCTGCTGTTGCTGTTACTATTGTTGCTGGCTTTTCAGCAGCGTCATCAACATCACCAGTCAGTGTGTGTATGTGTGTCGCTCATCAGTGCACGATGCAAGAGCTGTTAGCTCTGCACCACAATTTGTGGGCGTTATGGGTGTGGCATATCTGGCCGACATATCATTCGTCCAATGGACAACAAATTTTTGTTGTCGTTGCTGCTTCCCAAAAACACACATAACAACAACTACACAAATTTTTCCAACAATTCCTAGAACTGTCGTTTTTTCTGGGCGTTGTTCAATTTACTTTCATTTGTTCGATCTTCCTTATCGCCATCAGCCAACATAAATGGGCTAACAGCATATATAACAGGAAGCTAAGCGGAGAACTCTGTTTGAAATAAGTACTATTCATTAATCATCTAAAAGTTATAATTAGCTTTTTCGCTTAGGATTCTCTTGAAGCACTATGCCCACCCGGTAATGTGTCCCACGCATATCACTAGCCAAAAATCTGAAGCTGCCACCTGCCACTGTCCACAGGCAACACACCGAAACCAAAAGAGAGGAGAAAAAATGAAACCGTTAAAAACAATAAGCTCAATTAGCTGCAATTAACACTCTCACGAATACAAACATACTTTCACATACGTATGTATGTACATGTTTTTACACATATCGGACGATGCATAATTGACCTTTTATGAGCAGCTGCAGCATCTGTTTGGCCTCAACTTGAGTGTCATTAATGCCGGTTCTGGCCAGTTGTGTTCAGATCTGGCCAAGTGCGTAGGCCGCCAAAAACTGAAGCTGAATGAAATGTGGGAAAAAATGCACTTGATACAGGCACATGTATGGCAACAGCAAGAAATCGAGAGTGAGAGAGGGAAAGCAAGCGTGGAGAAGAAGGCTGACCCTCTGAAATTCGAAACTTTGTCGCTAGCAAATCAACTGGAAAATTGTAAACAAAAGCTGTCGCAACGCGCTGCCTCTCTCCCTCCCTCGCATGCCATTGTCTCGAGCTCTTGTCAACGTTTTTTGGTGCTAAATGGCAACCAATTTGCGATTCCAAGGCCCGACGGCCAAACCAAAATTGTACTGTTAAACCTTTGGCCTTAACTTAACGATTACGAGCAATGCAAATAACAACAGCACTGACTGTAAAGAACTCTTTGGTCACAACTCACCTGCGGGCACATTTTGCATTGATATTTTCGTCCACTGCCGCCACCAGCGGGTGCATGTCCACCGCTGCCGCCCACTCCGGGTCCTCCCATTTTACTCGCATTGATGGGCTGGGGTACGACAAGAAGAGCTGCAGCCGATGCAGCTGCCACGGCATTGTTGTGATGATGCGCAGCGGCCGCAGCGGCGGCTGACACATGATTGCCATGATGCGAGCTGCCAGCTAAGCCAGAGTTGCCACCACCACCTCCACCACCGGCAGGTCCAGAGCTCGCGCCATTGGCGGCGCCACCAAGTCCCAGGTTGCCTGTTGGGAAATATTGGGAGTTTTCGTTAATTGAATTGAAATCAACAAATTACAAATAATAAAGAAAATTAACTTGAAGAGTAAACTAGCTTTAAACCTTAACAATACAGATTGTGGCTTACGAAAATGTCTGTCTGCACAATATTTTTTAAGACCTTAGACCGACTAAATTAGTGAAAGTTTGTTAAAGAAGGCAGCAACTTTGTCCACAGCTTACTCGATAGAGAGCAAAACGAGATTTTTGGTGTATTGCATATGAACATCGGGCTAATTTTGACAAAATTATTGCAATCGGAAGTTTTCCCCCACGTCCAAGTCGATTATTGGTCACAAAAATTTGACATGAAAATCTTGAAAAATTTAAGTTTCTAGATTTGAATGCAGTATTAATCTAGGGCCTAAAACAAGGCTTTTGATGTATAACATTTGAAAATACTTTAAAAATTGGCGATGTTATGGCAATCGGAAGTTCTGTTCTGTTCCACTCCCAAGTCGGTTAACGGTCATAAAAAATTGACATGAAAATCGACTAAAAATTAATTTTCTTTATTTTGTATTTATTAAAGTGAAGTATGAATAAAGTGCGTAAAACATGACATTTGATGTATAACATTTGAAAATCGGGCCAAAATTGAGAAAGTTGTGTTCCACTCCCAAGTCGATTAATGCAATTTTATAGACGAAGTTATGGCAATCAATGCGGACGTTTTAAAACAAATTATGCACATACATATTTAACTGTGTATGATAATTATATGAATTTAAGTGTTTCAAATAAATAATAAAATTCTTTAGGGAAACTTGAACTATTTTAACTAAAGTTGAGCTCTAACAGTTATCTGTGTCTAAATGCCGAATCGTTGCTTTCGGTGTTTTCCCAAGCATTGGATTTCACTTCCTAAGTTTTTGCTAGTATTAGTTGTATTAGATAACTTGTTGACAAGTGTCACAGGACCTTAAAAGGCAACCTTTATGTTGAGGCTTAAAGAGACTCACCTTGTCCGGCGACCGCCGCATGATGCTCCAGACGATTGTCATCCAGAAAGTGACCTGCAATTGAGTTGTTTGCTTCAGTTGATGTTGAATTGTGTCAGCCGTGGCGCCATCTAATGTTGCCACGGCTGTCCATCAGTTTCGAGCTGTTGCAAGTCGAGTCAAGTCTGGTCGAGTCGAGTTGAGTAGAGTCGAGTGGAGTCGATGTACAACTCTTGCCGCTCGCGACTCTGTTGAAGTTGCCGACGTTCACTCACGTCACGTTTGCCGCCAAGCTGCCACCTGACAACAGGCCAGCAGATAGAAGCCAACAGCTAGCAGCCTGCTAGGCCACTTGCCGCACACTGCCTGCTCCTAGCCTAGCTAAAAGCTCTTTCGCTTCTCTAATTAAACTTGGCCGCTCTGATTGCCACTGGGAAATCGCTCGCTCGCTGAACTGAGTTACAGTTTATGTGAAAATAGTTGCACAGTTTTTTTCAAATATCTTTTTATGTCTGGATGCCATCTATCTAAGCCACCATCAAACTACCTAACTATCTATCTATAATTGAGTGGCCAGCGCATTTGCGTGCAAAAATTGTGTGAATCCGTTGATGAGCTCGAACGGATGAGTCGCGTCTCCAGCGATTGGAGTGGATTATCGGCAGCACTGTTAGGGGCGACCCATGCTGGCATGTCAAAAGCATTTCTAATAAAACATTTGCAGACAATTGTTGCCACCAAACTGGCAGCAAAAGGCTCCTCAGTACAAACATTGTTAGTGTTAATTACGGGCGGGCAAATGGCGCCAGCACGGTACAAGTTGTCTAAGCTGAATGAACAGGACAGGCCAACAGCTGCACTTAACAAAAAAGTTATTACAAACGAATGGTAAAGCTAAGAAAAGGCCTGATTTCCTCTATCAAAATAGATATGTAAGATTTTTAGATTATTTTTGACAAGATGTAAATTACTAATTTTAATATTTTGTCCAACAACTTGAAAGTTTATTGTTATTAGAAAATATTGATACATAATTTCATAATTTTCTCAGTACTGAAAACTTCTTTTTACAGTGCATCGATATGAGCTACTTCATACAGCCATTAAGTATTTGCAGACAAGCCAAGTCTTAGCCAAGAGTCTAAGTCATGGCCAACATAGTTGTAGCCGTCCGTTTTGTTAATTTGTACAGGTAAAATCGAACAGGCATACAAGTAAAACTCCAATGCATCGCATAGATACATCTACATCTACATTGTTGGCCGCAATGTTGCCGAGATGCTTATCGCTGCAGCAGCAGCAGCAGTAGCAGCATCAGAAGCAGCAACATCAACAGCAGCAACACAGGAGTAGCGGAGTAGCAACAATGTTATTGGCCAATTGCCTAGCGTTGACATTATCGGACCGAGATCATTGCCGCCAACGGAGTTAAACTGATATCGAGCCCGAACCCGTTTACCCAAAACCCTTTTGGAGCGTGTTGCTGTCAATGTTGCCGCTGTTGTTGTTCCTCTTTTTGCTGCTGTTGCTATAGCTATGGTTGCTGTGGGGCTCCACAAAGATGTTGTTTGCATTTTAGGAATTTATGTAAACATCTTGTAAGCAGCTTGTTGCCAATTGTTGCCGTTGCTGTTGTTGTTGCCGTTGCTGTTCTTTCAGTTAAAGGTCAATTTTTCGTGGGAGTATCTGGGGTGTATCTGGCCGTAACTGAATGGGCCAGGCCACATTGTCCGCTTGCTTTTGTCTTTGCTCCAAACAACATCATGCCGCACGCGTGTTGCAATTTAACTTTTATATGCAACGTATGCATTTTGATGCCAGATTACAATCTGCAAATCGCGCGCACCCCGTTCTAGAAAAAAAATCTGCGCATATCTGCTCGAGATTCGTGATTATCGTTTGTTGTTTTTCTGAGCAATTAATTAACCAGTGGACCACTGAACCAAGCAGCTACTTTGTTTGCCTGGGTCAGGTATTACAGTTTTTGGGGCAGGTCATTGCGGAAAACAGCGGATATTGGTTCGGTTCGACTTGGTATCGTTGCTTACCTTTTTGCAGATTATTGTGATGGTGGTGATCGTTCATTTTGGCCTGTAAAATAAAGATATAAACCGATTGGTAGTACTAGGCGAGAATTTAAACAGGAGTTGCAAGAAAAGAGTAAGATTTTTTTATGATAAAGCCCATTGTTAGAGAGGTTCTTATTTAAAGATTGAAATGCATTTAAAAAAAAAACCATAACATAATATATAAGCCTTGAATTTGATATTTAAACAATATAAACAAATAACCAATTACAATTGTTATGTTCACTGCACAATTTAAATAATAAAACCCTTTACAGAAGCTATTAATGTTGATGAATATTTCACACACATTTTATTAACAAAATCAACGAACAATATCCATTAAATATGCATTCAATAGGCCCAGACTGTTCCCAATCAAATGCAACTGTCAAAATATTTAAATACAGTTCTAATGATTTCCCACACAAGCACAAACTGATGCGTAAACAAATTATAAAGGTCTCAAATAAAAAAACCCGGCAACAAAATGGTATAAATTAAAGCAACTACAAATATTGGAGATCTAAGCCAAATATTGTTTGGCGTGTGCAAATGTTTTCAATGTGCCTGTCAAAGCGATTTATAAAAATCCCAGACAAATATCTGACAATCGAACTAAATTCAAATCGAATGTGCGACAAAATTCACGTCAAAACATAACAAAATAGTGAAAAAAAATTCTAAGCGAGAGTGTGGATAAATGTGGTGGAAAAGCAAATAAAAATTGAAAACGAAAATGGAAAAAACATAAAAAAATATATATTGCTGTGACTTCTGCTTTCGATTGCATGTAAATTGTGAATATAGGTTAAATGCCTCGAGACTCTCTCACACTCACTCTCACCCTTTCTCTCTTTTGCTTTAACTGTTTGTCTGGGCCAGACATGACCTAGGACACGGTGCAAATAAAATGAAATAAATTCCGTGTCCCCCACCATTTAGAAAAAAAACCTCTCAAAAATAAATGCCGCGACTGCTTTTGCCTAAACATTTTCGATATGTTTAGAAAAAAAGAAAGCCGAAAACGAAAAGCAAAACAAACTACCGACAAAATGCAACAAAAAAAATACTGAACAAAAAAAAAAATAGAGTTATTTGTATACAATATTGCACACAGCAACAACACAAAACAAACCAAAACAAAGCATGAGGCAAGCTGGGATCTAAATAAAAAAGCCAACAAATCCACAAGCGTCAAACGAGGCACGCGAATTTTAGAAATGTTTTTGTTTGAGTTTGTTTTTGTATTTGTTTCTGTTTTGTTGTTGGTGCTGGTATCGTTTTTATACCTATGCCACAGCATTTAGCTCACAATCTATGCGCATTTAACGGCACTTACTAACACCACTTAAACCACTGGCACCACTTACCTCATATTCCTGTTTCAGGGACATCGGATGATGTTCGCTGGCATGCTGATGTGAGCGCGGCGTCGGCGGCCAAAGATTGTAATCGCTAATATCCTTGGCATGCTGCACAAATTGTTGCCATGAAAATACATGAAAATTAAAGGCAATTATTATGGTATTGTTATTATGAGAACTAGAAAACAACTGCAAAGAATTGAGTAATTATTAGGTTCATTAGAAACTAATATTTAAATACAATAAGTAATTGCTTTTGGTCTATATAGAGAGCTTTGAATTCTTTTGATAAGAGCCACTTACAAACTTTTGTAATACGAGTTATATATTCTATATGCTTTTGAAAAAAGTGCTCTAGAGCCAATAAAATATGTTATTAAAATATTCAATAAGCTTCACTTGAGCTCAAATCATTTTAAAATTCCTGATTTTTATTTCGAACGCACTTCAACAAATTTCTATCATTAATCTAAAGGTAATATGAGTTTTTAAAATTGTAAAACTCATATTGGAAAAAATTCTATATTCGCATCAACGGCGGTCACATATCTTTTGACTTGTCGCCATTTAAAACCGCTGGCAAATAAAATCGAAGTGACAAACATAAAAAAACTAGAACAAAAAATAGAATGATACATGTTACAAAACAAAAACAGAATTAAACATAGGGGAGAGTATCAATTGAAATAGAAAACCGCGTGCTACACACAATCAAAGGTGTCAAAGCGACGGTGTTGGCGAGCGGCAAAAGTGCGGCGGCTTTTGCTTTAGCTGCTGTTGCTGTTGCTGCCGCTGCTTCTGCCACCAAACAAAAAATAACAACAAAAAACTGGCTTAAAGGAGAAAAAAAATTGTGCATAGCGCAAGGGGAGTTGCCGCAGCGTGTGAAAACGAAGCAGCAAGCGAGCGTGTGTGTAAACCACATAGCGTTAGTTTTTTTTTCTCTGTTGCTTTCGGTTGCACTATACCCAAACTGCGCGCCAGTGTTGGAAAGTGTGGTGTGCATGTGAAGCGCCGACTAGTTAGTAGGTGGACAAACGAAAAAGTAGAAGAAATGTCTACAAAAAGAGGAAGAAAATAAATGCAAACACAGTTACACATACACACACACACACACACCCACTCACACACACACTTTTACATATATATGTACATACGCACAGAGAATGTGCGATGCTGCGTTGGCAGCTGCTGATGAAGATGACCAGAAGTAGAGCTAGCGCCAGGGACATGAACGGAAGTTTCCTCTAACCAACATGCCAGCCAGCCAGCCAACAACAACAACAACTGGTAGTAGTAGAAGAAGGCGTTGAATGGCCCACACCATCTTCTGGCCAGCCGTCGCTTTCGGTTTTGCAGCAGCACGCAGCAAAATGGAACAAAACGAAATTTCGAAAAAAAAATGAAATCCAAAAGAAAAGTGGCAAAAAAAGAAGTAATATTGGTACAGCGCAGCAGCAGCGGCGCTCTCTTGCTGTCTCTCTTTCACACACTCTATGTCTCTTTCTTTCTCCCTAGCTGACCAAAGCCAAAACATTTGGAAGAGCTGGGCACAGAGAAAAAAATTGTTTCTGTGCTAGTGGAAAAAAATCAAAACAAAAATTTTTTTTAACCCCTTCACAGCGGCAGCGACGTCGACTGAAGCGCTCACACTTTCGCGCTTGGAGCTTTGACCACTGGGTGGGTGTTTTTCATTTCTTTTTTTTCCTTTCTCCTCTCTACTTTACTGTGTTTTGGGGTGGTGCAGTTTCTATGAACAGTTCGTTGTCTAGCAAAAATAAAAATAAAAAAAAGAATTAGGCGGAAAACGTGAGATTTTTTTTGCAATTGCAGGTTCGGAACTCGAGTCCCAAACTCCAAGCAAAGCGCGTTTTGCACATTGTAGCAACCTTTTGGCTATTTCCGACTCCAACCTTACAGTTGTAGCTGCTTCTTTTTTTTTGGCGATTTTTTGTGTCGCTTTTTTTGTGCATTTTGGTTTTATTTAACTTCTTTCGCCTTCATCTTTTTATTCATGTTGCTGCTGTCTGCTTCTATTGATTTTTTTCGCATTTAGTCGGCTAGAAAAAAAGCATTTTTTTGTATTGTTTCCATGTTCAAATGTTTGACCATTCCCTGGTTTCCCTTTTTGCCGCACCGCACCCGCGCTCTCTTGGCTGTGGCCTGAGGTTAGAATTTGGTGGCTATTGTTGTTGCTGCTGTGCGCAAATTTGTTCAACTTTATTGCAATTACTTTAAAAATTGAAGTTGCCAGCGGTTCTCGCGGTTTTTTGGTTCAACTCGCCTCCAACTGCTGCCCCCTCTGACCAATCCACAATCAATACCGTTTCGAATTTGTACTATAGCAGCCCTGACAGACGACTGGCCCCATTAGTCAGTTTCAGTCCAGTTTTTAGCCCCATTCCATATTGCGCTTTTGCTTCGCTTAGCCTTTCAATTTTCACTTTTTTTCTCCCCTATATATGTATGTATACATATTTTTTTCATGCTTTTTCACTTTAGCGCCACGTTGACTTTTTTCTAATTGAAGTATATAAGTATTAATTGCAATGCTTTGTTGTGAGGCGTGCTGTGGTTTAGGGTTTCCTTTTCGCCTCGCTTCACTCCCAACTGAACATTGGAACAACAACCTCAGTGACGTTTTAATTAGAAACTTAAAGTAACCAAGTCGAATTGAACACAGCTTATAGAAATTAAATAAATGGATATAAAAGGTTTTAAAAAATTTGGGAGGTGGACAAATTCTCAAAATATGCTTTGTGTTTTCAGCATGAATATTCTTTAAAAAGATTTAATACTCCTTACTTCCTTCTTGGAGAAAATTTTTTTAAAGTATTTTTGTTTTATGTACTTCTCAGTTGTCGCTTCTAACTAACTGTTAAGTCAGAATCAATTTCAAGTTAAGGTTCTTCCAACTCAAGTTAAAGTTGAGAAAATTAAGTGCAATTGCTTTCAAAATTAATTAGTAAACTCTCTCTCTTTCTCTCTTTTTGCCTTTCCCTCACTGCCAGCGGCTAACTAATTTCACTAATGCAAGTGACAAGAAAAACAACAAAGTCTGCAATTGTTGACTTCAAGCTCAGCTCGCGCGTCCATTGTTGAACTTTAAAAATTAATTAACTTCCGAGAACCTTTAAAAAATCAGTCAGTCGTTGGGGTGCGACGAGTTTTAAAATTGGTTTTTTCTTAACCGAAGCAAAGAACGCGCTAACGAGTAATTTTGGGAAGGGAAACCCTTCCTAGCCCAATTCGACCCGTCGTTGTCCTTGGAGACAATCAATCTCCATTCAAAACAATAATTTCAACGCACCAAAAAGTGAAAAGCGAGCCAATTCAAAGAAAGCGAGTTAAAAAAGAATCTAAAAGGGAAAAAGGAGAACGTGCTCAAAAAAAAATCTAGATAAAAAACACACAAACAAAGTTTGACGCGTCGCGCAAAGAAAAACTTGTTTACATCTTGGAAAAAAAAGAAAGAAAACAAAAAACACGCGAAGTAAAAAATGCAGCAACAACAAAAAATGTAAGAATTTTTTTTTACTATGGCACGCGAAGAGCGAAACGCAGTCAAGAGCAAGGATACTCATGGAAGGAGCAACAGAAAAGGTACGAAAAAAATTTGCGGTGCGGGGAAAAAAAGGACAACAAAAAATATTGGGAGGATGCTGCTCAAAGGATATCTTTTTTTTAGCGTCGCGTCTGCCTGCTCAGGTTTACGGGCAGGGGAAATCGAGGAAAGAGGTTAGAGTTCTTTTCGTAGTGGACTTAGACTGAAGCTGGAAGAGGAATGAGAAACGACAGCAGGAATGGGTCTGGGTCTTGAACTGGAGCTATGTGTCCTGTGCTCTTTCCTGTTCGCGTGGCAACAGACAGAAACGGTTTGAGTTTGGTCAGTTGTCGACTGAAGTTCGTCGAGTGAAAGTGCAGCGGGTTTGGCAGCGGCTTCTCAACCGGGGTTAGACCACGGTTTCTTTTTGTGGGTTTGAGTTTTTTTGGGCGTTCGGCTTCGAACTTACCACGTATAGCTTGGCGGCTTTGGGGAGCATTTGTTGAGTTAGAAGATAGAGGTTGGGGTAACGCCGTAATGAGTTAACCCGGAGTGGTGGTTGTGATACTTTTGGCAGTGAAAAACGGATGCTCTCCGTGTATTTAAAGCAACAGCATATCAAATTTGATAGCACTTAATTGTACAAAAAATTGTTGTCCAACTATTTTACTTCTTTCACTATCTTGGTAAACCAATCTTCACTTCGCCTTTGAGATGCGCTCATTTAATTAACTCAGTTCCAACAAGTTCTAATGCATATTAATTATGAACACTCTGCTTTGCTGTCTCCATCACACTTTCACATTTAACACCGATATAATCCAGGCACCACTCAGCAACTACCAACTGCCAACAGCAGAACTAAGTGTTCAACTTTTGCAAAAACTTTTCCGCACAAAAAAATATGTATACAAATTGCAGCAAACTTAGGCACGAAGATAAGATACCCTTAACGACCGGAACTCAACGACTATTAAATATACATATATCAAATTATGAAATTACGTTAATATATTTCCTTTATCATTGGATTTTTCTATGTTACTTTAACCTTTGGTTTAAACGTTTAAGACTGGTGTAAGAGGTTTGATTCGTTGATACTCACATCGACATTGCCATTCCACATGTAATGCATGCCAACGGCGGCGCTGGGATCGTGATGCGTTTGTCCGGTCATATGCTCGGCCATTACGGCGCTCATCCAGTGGACGAGGCCCTGTGTGGGATTCTGTCCCTGCACGCTGCCGATCGGCATGTTGACAGCGGCGGCAGCAGCAGCGGCAGCGGCCACAGCAGCAGCAGTTGTATTATTGCTATTACAGTTGTTGTTGGTGTTGCTTTCGTGAGTTTTGCACGTTGTGGCAGCGGCGGCGGCAGCGGCGACGGCTTCTGTTGATGGGTGCGCGCCTGTTTCCGGTGGTGATTTTACGGAATTGCCGTAGCTGGGACGTGTTTGTGATGCGGGTTGATTCAAATTAATTGCGGATCCGGACGCTGTCGTGTGACTGCCGTCTACTGGCGGCGTTGGTGGCGTCGCTGGCTCTGAGCTTGGCAATAGTCCTGACCCTGGTCCGGTTTCGCTGGTTTGGTGTGAAGTATGTTGATTGTTGTTGTTGTTGTTGTTGTTGTTGTTATTGTTACCGTTGACGACTTCACTTGTTGACCAGCTGTAGCCGTTGTTGTTGTGTTGGGGTTTCTAAAAATGTAAAAACAAATTTGTTCTTTTATTTTGGATGAAAAGGGATATTTTTTGTTTGGTATTCAGCATAAAATATGAAATGATTTTTTGATGATTTTTCACGTTATTCTTGTGGTTGTAGTTGTTGGCTTTACCGCCACAAAACAACGCCAAATTTTCGGGCTACCCATAATTAGCAAAAACAAACAAACCAAATTTTATATGTATATACATACACATATTTTTCTTACGCTTGTTTCGCTTAACATAAAGGTCGCACTTGGAGTTTGAGACGGGTCACCCTTATTTGGAAGTTGAAATGCTTTAATTGGATTTTAAAGCTAATTATGACTTTTTAGATGCGTAATCAGAAGGCTTAGGACAAAATTGTGTAACTCAAAAATACTTTTATTGTTGTTAGTGACAATTTTCTGTCA
This sequence comes from Scaptomyza pallida, assembly GCA_018152965.1. Classification (NCBI taxonomy): domain Eukaryota; kingdom Metazoa; phylum Arthropoda; class Insecta; order Diptera; family Drosophilidae; genus Scaptomyza; species Scaptomyza pallida. The sequence continues at coordinate 1,919,616 of JAECXP010000002.1, forward strand.
TTATAATTTAGATTACAATATAAGGCTGCCACAGATTACCGAAGCTAATAATCTTAGTAATGTCCAAACGTATGTTTAATATTTTACAGATATTCATTTGCATTAATAAACTGAAATATAACACATTAGCTTAATAAATGTATTATTTCTGCAAAAAAAAGTTGGTTTTTTCTGTGTTGCTTTAATTAATTCTAATTAATCATTAATAAGTAATTAAAAGCAATAAGGATTAAGCAGCATATGCTTTTAATTTCACGGTGGTAATCCTAATCAATAATAAATAATAGGTAAGAGCCATTTATGTATAAATACTATTTTACTAAGTCAGCTTTTACTATAATAAATAATATTTCGTATTGAAAATAAAATGCTTTATTATATATATTTTGTTTAATTGTTGCCAGCAATTGTTCTGCTAAGTTTCATACTAACATTCTCGGCAATTTCCACTCTTTCAACTTTTTCAAGGACATGCTGCGCGTTTTCTTTCGCATCCTGCGGCCTCAGCTCTGCTTGCAGTTGGCTGCGCTTCGCTGACTCCACGGCGGCCACGCAAACAGCGGAGAACAATAGATTGCTCGACAGATGCGAACGTGCACCAGATGGAGGCGTGCCACTACCCGCTGCCTTTGTGGGAGGCGTTGGCGAGGGAGTCTGCGGATACCAGCGACTGCCATCGCATTGTTGTTGTTGCTGCTGCTGCTGCTGAAGAACTGCGCTGGCGAAGAGGCTCTTGTAGAATTCAGCAGGTGTCAAAAAGGCTGAAGGATTTGCAGGGGCATGGCTAAGAGCTTCCATATAGCTGCCCAAGTCCTGAGCGCGGCGTCGCCTCAATTGATCCTTAAGCATGATGACGCTCAAATGTAGGCAACACTTTTTGTCAAACTATCTGCGACACTTTTACTTTCGCCAGTTACCCGACAATTTGTCTAACTCGTGTGCCGTTTATTTCGATTTGCACACTCACACTAAAGTGTGGGTTGCCCGCAGACAAAAAACAACAAGTGGCATAAACGCAAATAAACACAAAAACTTTTTCCAGTCGAGTTTTGCGGCGTTCTGTTTTTGTTTCTATGTTATTTGTATGTTTTATTTCTTTGGCTGAACTTTTATTTTATTTAAGGGGCAGCATAAAAAAGTTTTTGTTAGCACTTGATATGCTTTATTTGTGCCTGTGACGCGTCGAGTTTTTCGCAACACTATTTTGTATTTTTAGATGCAGCTTTGTAGAACCAAAACAAACAAATCATTTCATTTACGCCCAACAAAGCTGGAAGCATATGACCTTGACAAAGTTGTTTCGCGTAAAATTTGCGAGGCGTTTTCCACAAGTTTGTTTTTTTTTTATTTATTTTTCGGTCGGTTTTATTTTATTTCGTATCCCTTTTATTTTGTATTCTTGTTGTGGACTTTGTTTAGTTTACAGCTTGTTGAGGATTTGTGTATGATTTATTTGATGCTTTAGTTGATTTGTTGATGTTTATTTTCCATTTATTGACGCGTTTTGTGGCTTTTTGTGTGTTAACTTTTATATTTGACGAGGCTTAACATTCATAGATTGTCGCAGTTGTAATTGAATGAGTTTTAGTTGAGTTATTTAGATAATGGTTTTTATATATTTGATAGCCTGACAAAATGTAAACTGCTTTATTAGCTAAAAACAATATTGACCAAATAAAGCTTAGTTTAAGTACAAAATTAGCTTTGAATAATTGTTGAATGTAGTTTTAGTTTCATTATTTAAAAATGTAAATAAAAATAAATTTTAATTGTTAAAAATCTGTTTACGAAATAAAAAAGAAATATAAAGAAATAAATGTGTTTTGTAATAATGTGACCTCTTATACCTTGATTTATATATATTTATTTATTTGTATACGATTTTGATTATTATATAACGTATATTGTATTTTTAAGATTAATAATACTTCATTTTACTTTTTGTTGGTATTTAATATTTATAGATATTTTATACTTCGTATATATATATTTGTTTGCACTGTGTGCGTTGTTAGGAACTTTTTGTTACGTTTATTACACTTTTGATTTCGTTTAAGCTTTTATTTTACATCATTTTCTTTTTGTTTGCACTTGAATTAGGAACTTTCGTTGCAGCAAAGATTGTGCTTTTTAAATGAAATCACACGCTCAGCACATTTTGGCACATATTATGATGATATTGTGAGTGGCAACCACTGCATCACGTATACGCCACCGTATGTGTGCACTTGTACGAATGGTGGCACACTCATTTCTCTTTTATAAATCAGATGTTAGATATCAGACATATCAATTTCGCTGGTATCTTTTTGTTACACTGTTGTGGAAGTTGAAGTGTTAGTTGAATGCATATTACGCATACGACGCGTGGCTGCAGCTGCAGCTAAACGTTGCTGTCTCAAGTTGTCCATGTGTGATAGTCTATGTGTGTGTGTGTTTGTGTGGGATTTTGTATCGAGTCCTTGTCTCAGTCCCGTCCGTCTCTGTCAGGCAGTCAGCGAGCGTGGGATAGCTTGCAACAACTGAACAACAGAAACTCAAAGTGCAGCAGCTGAAGCTGAAGCTGCCGCAAAAGAAATTGCGAGCGCGCGCGAAGCAGTCAAATATGTATACAAAGAAATACACATACAAACATATACACACACACACACACATATAAGCCATGTATGTATGTGTGTGTGTAAAAACTGTTTTGTATGTTGTGAATGTTTTTCTTTTTGCCATTTTGCTTCCATTTTTTTTTTTTTTTTTGCTGTGTGTTTCGCTCTGCTGCCTTCGTCCCTGCAATGTCAGAGCAATCTCAGACTCTGCTTCTCTTGTTGTTGTTCAGATGTATATATTTTTTTTATTTCGCTTTTGGTATTTTTTTCTTCTTATTTTATAATTTTTGCTTCTTGCTCCTTTTTTTATGAACGCTGCCGTTATAAAGACATACATTTGCAGCGCACTGCAGCATTTTCTTGTAAGAAAACGTAGCGTATAAAAAAAAAATATAGCTGAATTTGCGCGATGTCCTGCTGCCAGGCGGGTGGAAGCGGCTGGTCTAGTATGTTGAGACGGGGGCGCAAGTGGGTTTACTTTTGCCTGGGCTTTAGCACGGCAGATTGATTTTCTTGTATACGGTTTGCTCATGTTTGTGATTTTTATTATGTTTTTTTTTTTTTTCTTTCTTGCCGCTGCCATTTTCTTTTATGCGTGTGCGTTTGTGTGTGTGTGTGTGGAAGTGCAAGTGCACGTGTGTGTGTGTGTTAAAAAGATGTTAAGCACTATTACTATTGTAACTGAAGACGAGCTGGTGTAAGGCATTCTTACTTAACCGCAAATAGAGTGTCCAAAAAGTTGGTTAGAAAAAACCAATAAAAAAAAGAAAAACTTAAACTAAATGTATGGTTTTTTACATCTCTCCCTAAGGCTATTTTTGGACACTGGACTTTCATCACTATCATTCATTTAGATAACAGAGTATTTCAAGGCGTTTTAAACCGTTTCTTAAGCACAGCTTTAAGCACCTTGTACTCCTGAAACATTTTAAGAACATATACAGAAATAAAAGAGGAATCGCAAAGGCAGCAGCAGCTGATTTTGAGTAATCATGCTAGACTGTCAGTCAGACTCGAAGTCGGTCAGTGGCACTTGTGGCTATGTTGATAGCGTTAATAATTGGTATGTGTTTGTTTGTTTGTGTGCGTTATGTCACGTGGCGCCATCTAGCGGCTAGTAGCAGGAGTTACAGTAAAAGTAAAACGCGACGCGTTACGCGGCACGTCGCGCCGACGACCAATAGATTTGGCCAAACCCAAGCGAACTGAAGACAACGACAGTTGCAGCGCGCCAAAGGCCACGGACACATGCAACAATCGAGCACGGGCTGCGACGCTGGCATCGACTGCGCTGCAAGCAGCAGGATAAAAGCCAGGGCGACTTATGCCATGTTTGTTGTAAGTAGCAGCAGTAGCAGGAGCAGCAGCAACGGAGTAGCAGCAGTAAAAATGGCGCGCGCGAAGAGGAAACTCAAGAAGTAGAACCAGCAGCACAGGTCCAGAGCCAGGACACACACACACACACAGGCACATACACAAAGGCCACACAGATACACATACACACATCAGGAGCAGCATCAGCAGCAACATAAAAAAATTCAAGAGAAATTGTATTTTTCTTTTGCTTGCTTTTTTTTTTGTTGCCTTCACATGAAGCAAAAAAATAGCAGCGACTGAAAGAAAATACATTGGAAAAGGCGGCGGCGACGAGCAAAAAACGAAATAATAACAAAAAGTTGTAAAAGAAAAGCGAAAACCGTGTGATGTCCTGGCACACACACACACACACACACCCATACTCCTCGCAGCAGCAGCGCGGCAACGACGACGACGACGACACATCGAAGAAAGGATAAAAACATTCAACATTCAAGCGGGCAGCGCTGCCAGCTGCAACGCTGACGTCTGTGCCGGCGTCGACGCCCGTTAACATTTCATGAGCGCCAATTTCCTTGCCTTCATTTTGTTTATTATATGTTGTTGTTGTTGTTGCTGTTTTCCGGCACGCCGTACTCCTTTTTGTTATCCTTGTTTATTTTCCATGGCGGTGCATTTTTTCTTTATTTTGCTATTTCTAATAGATCTTTCCATATACTTAAAGTAATTCAACTTATATTTATACTGCCTTTATACTGCCTAAATAATTGTTCGATATTGCAACTTTGTTCTCTTTCATCCTCGTTATAGCTGCTTGTCTTATCACCTCGCCTTCGTTTTCTTTTTGGAAATCTAAGCTTTCTTTTTTTGTTGTGTTACCATGTTATATTTTTTAAGCGCCTTAAAAACAACTTAACAAACGGAACAAGAAAACTTTTAGCCAGAAATTGCACAAGCTGCACATGACGCTAGCAGCGCAGCCGGCGTCGCAGTCGACGCCAGCGTCGTAAATGCAATGCGCGCATTGAGCTGCTAGAGAAACAAAAAGGAAAACAGAAAACAAGTATTCTGAACCGGGACCTGAAGCATATGTTTTTATATGCGTTGCTTTTTTATGTGCAAGGATTTCGTTTGCTACGCGAATATTCCTTTTACGGCACACACACACACACACTCGCACACAGCCAAGTTATATGGTCCTCCAGCTAGAATCGCTGATAACAGCTAAGGATATGCTGCCGCTGCGTTTTGCATTGTCAGGCTGCAGATAAAACTGAACGTGCCTCTTTAAGATTGCTGTCTTCTCTTTCGTCTGACATTTGAAATTGAAATGATTGCTATGGCGTGGGTGGGTTAAGCATTAAAGGACACATTTATAAAACGAATTTATAAAAAAAAAAATTCAAAAGCTTAACAATATATTCAACATTTGTTTGTTTTAAATTAAGAAGTGATTTTAATTTGCACTGCATGCATGCCACAAAAAACAGGTTTGATTTTGATTACCATTTTAATGCTAGTATAACAGTACCATATAATGAAAATGCAAGATAGTCAAGTTTTTTACTTATACAAACTTAGAAATGAAGTCAATTTGCTGCTAATTACGTAAGCACGTAAGTGCGTTAAATTTGTTGCTTAATTTATGAGCACGGAATGAACTCTATAAAGCGTTTGTTAATGTTAAGTAATAAGATTAAGATAAATACATTTATTTTAAGAGCAAGATTGGGATATATTTAAGCGTCGTATATATGCATAGCAAGCAGCTTGGAAAAAATCTTATATTTAAAACGTATTCTGTAAGCTTGAAGAGCAAAAAAAAAAAAAAAAATTCATTTGAATTATTATCTCACAAGAATACTTCAACTGCAATCATAAACTGACCTGCCTCTCATTGAAAGTTCTCAGCCGGATTCATGACAAGGCGCCACAAGTTGTTTGCCTTTTTGCCATAAAGGACATTTTATGACTAAAATTAAGCTCTCGACAGATTACAACCTGTTGCATTTGCTAACATTACAATTTCTTTGCCTTTTGAGCATAACTCAAGCAAATTCAATTGAAAGCTTTTTGTTTGAAGCTTTTAAGGACTAGCACTTTCGCTGCATAATTATGGCGTATCCTGTGCACAAACCAGCGCAGTGGCAACGACAAAAAAAAATATCCTTTCGCCATGGCCATAAAAACCAAGCTGATGGCAAGCTTTACGCTCAAGAGCGACAAAAAGCAGCTCAAAAGTTTGCAATGCTCTTTGTTAAATATTAAGAGCATGCTGCTCTGTCTCTCTGTGTGTGTGCGTGAATTTGGGGGCGTGTTTGTTGTCATGTTTTTTTACTTGCTGTCATTTTTTTCCCCATGTTTTTTTACAAGTTTTCCTTTTGCTTTTTTGTTTTCTCCCTGTTGTTTTGCCTGCTTTTTTTTTTATGGCTTTTAAGTGTTATTGGATGATTTTATGAAAATTGATTTGAAGCACGCCCCTTTTGAGGTGACGAGCGTTGCAAGTGTGGCAAGAAAATGCTACTGTACTTTCAAATTACAACTCACCCGAAACTGATGATCCACTGGACAGTCCAAATTCAGGGCATAATCATCGACGACTGCATTCAATGTTGTTGCACTTGTTTCCCCAAAAACCTGTTCAATTTTGATGGCTGGACTGAGAAGTGTTCCTGTATCGGTTCTTGTTCCTGCTCCGTTACCGGTTGCAGTTGCACTTGGATTTATGCAACCGACGGCGGCAGCTGCAGCGGCTGCAGCAGCGGCGGCCGCAGCAAAGGTTCCCTCAACAATTATTGGCGTCGCCTCGGCTGCGTTTTGGCCAAGTTGAAGTCCATGGCTGTTGCTACTGCTGCTGCTGATGCACGGCGTACAGGGTGTACAGGGCGTGGGCGTACAGGGTGTGGCCGCATGTCCCTCGTGATAGGGTGTCACAACAAAGGAGGGATAGGATCGAAACTGATTATGATAGTCGGTGTGTGGATGATGCGCCAGCTGTGGTCCTTTGTACCAGCTACCATGCATAATCATTTAAACAGATCAACTCGCACGTTAACCAACACTTTACACTGTTTTTGATTTTCAAAAACACTTGATTGATATTTTTCAAACTTTTGTCACTTGTTATTTACGTTATTTTGTGGGTTTTTTGATTATTGTTATCCATTTGCTGTTTATTTTTGAAGCTTAAGAACACTTTTAATACTGTAATTAGTTGGGGTAAGGTTAAGGACATTAATTAATGTTGAAAACATTGTGTAGACATAATATGCGATTCAAGTTGATGAAGATCCCATCCAAGGAAAAAAAATTTTATCAGCTTTTTACTTCATAAAAGTATTAGTATGATATATTTTTTCTATTTTTGAAACGGATCTTTTTAATTATATTATGCATGTGATATTGTATACTAGCTAAGAGGCTAAGCGGATGATACAGAGGTGTATCGCTTGCATTTTAAAAATTACATATATCATATTGGAAACACGATTTTTTTTTTTATTTGTAATCGAGAAATGTTTGTTTTTTAAATGTTTTCGTTTTCTAATGAATAAAACTAGCTCGTTTTCCGGTCAAACCAAAACTGTTAAACTCAATATGATTCCAAAACCCCCACGATTTTACGATCTAAAGCTTGCTAACGTTCTACACCATGAAGAAACATTGATATTACCGAAATATTATCTAACGAAGCATCACAGTTAAGTTTTTTCCATTATCAAACGTTCGACATTTAAATTCATACTTATATTTTTAAAAATTTTAACTAACAACTATTTGAATATATCTTAACATTCGTTTCCATTCCTACATCTATCTACATTTTCAAAAAACTACTGCTAACTTCTTCCCGACTGGAATTTCATCTTCTTTTTTAAGCGCATAAACTTGATTATCGTATAATGACATGAACATTTTGTTTACTTGACTTTCACTTTTGATCGCACACAAAATGATGATGGTTGTTTTGTTGTAATTTTATTTTAAATTGGCAGACATGAAACGAGAATCAAAATGGCGTCATAATAATTCATTCACTTGACCGGCGATTCATTTCATTCACATAACTCTCGCGATATACAAATACATACGTTAAACTGCTTATTTTTTTGAGGATGCTTTCTTGTTGTTGTTGTTGTTGCCGTGTTTACAATATGTTGCACTTGTTTTTGCTTAACTTCTGTGTTGTTGTTGTTGTTGCACTTTTATCGCGCTTGTTAATTGTGAATGCAGGAAAGCAGCTGCAACTGCGGTATGGCGAAAATGCGTTGCACTTGGCGACTCCAACAAAATTCTTGGCGTAACGCGCAAAAAAGCCCGAGTCTTCGCGCGCGCACTTCAGACTGGATACGGGATACTACTAAGTGTGTGCTGTAAGCTGTATGCTGTATACTGGATACTAGTACAGTGGCTACTGGATAGTCTGTGGCCAGTCAGTCCGTCAGTCAGCTTAGTTTAGCGCTCGGCGTGGAGCAGCTACTGTGCAGTAGTAGTAGCTAGCAGGCGGGCGCAGGCACAAAAAGTTTTGCTGCCAGCTCGCAAGAATTCCGAACTCGAATGCTGAGTGCGACAACGAAAAAAACATTCAAATGCCTTCGCCGCCAAATCGCAGCCACTGCGACGACGACGCCAGCGACGACAGCCCCACGAGCGCTTACACAAGCATACAAACACGAACACGAGCCCACAAGAACAGCTCGTTTTGCTCTCTCGAAACGGGTACAGCTGCTGTGCTCTCGCTCTGACGGTGCAGTTTTTTGGGGGGCAGCGACGGCGACGCATGCGCAGCTTTTTACTCCTTTTTGGCGCGCGCAACAAAGCAAATAACCAGCAGAAAGCCAACAAAAAGCTATAGCGTGCGCTCTCGTTCTCTCTCGCTGCTGTCACGCTCTCTTCTTTGCTGTACGAGAAAAAAAATTGTTTGTGGTTTTTGGTGTTGCTTTGGATTTTTTTTATGCTGTTTCGCACTCTTGAGCAGCTTTGATTTGATTTTTAGACTTTTTGCTTGAGTGCATTCGCTTTGTGCTCTTCGTTTGAGCATGAATGGGCATGTTGTTATTGTTGTTTGTTCATTTCTGTCTTATAATCAGCTGAATATGAGCTGAAGAACACAGTAGGCCTATTCGAAACGTCATAGAGTACTAAAAATTAATTGCAGTTTTAGGTTTTCTTTTGGCCAAACAAAACTTCACGTAAAATTTTTAGTTTCTAACTTAGAATTCCAATCATGGCCGACAACAATGAAGGTGACCCACCGCCAGCAGCCGAGGAGAATGCCGAAGATCAACCCAAAAAAGATTCCATAGCCAGTAGAAAATCAGAAGCGAAAGCAGACAACGAAGATGAGAAAGATGAGAATCAACGTAGATCCACAAATAAACGACCCAGCAAAAGCGCATCGAATAAAGATGGTGAAGATGAAAAAGAGGATAAGGAGGACACAAACGAAGGAGATGAGGAAGCAGAAGGTGGAGAAAAGAGTATTATGTCATATGCATTTCAAATATCCCGTGCAACAATTATCTTTTTCCTGGGCTGCTGTGTGACCTGGGAAGTAACAGGAGTCTTTCTCTGGAGAAGCCTCGAAAGAAGAATCTAAGCAACTTGCCAAAATTCGTATTCGCAACCAGAATATCATATTTTTCCTTTGGAGTTGTAGTTTAAAAGCGTAGTTAGGTAACAAAAATTTATTGATATATGGTAATTTAATAGTAATTTATTAATTTATATAATCAATAACATTTTTGGGTTTAGATGAATAAAAGATGTACATATTTTTATCAAATTTGGGTTTTATGTAAATTCCAACTAATTCTTATATGAAGATGCTGTGAATAAGAGCTATTGTATGATTAGCCTTCATTAATAGTGGGCGTTAGACAATGCCTATAAAAACGGTATTCAAAGCAAAAAGTTGAAAAGACATCCGCTGAGTTGGACACACATTAGCCCATTGACCAACTTATGCGGATCGGGCAGCACAATAATGAGTTTTTAATACGTGTAATATTCAAATTAAAAATCTCTGTCACAAAAAAGCAGCGCATTCAGCCTTTAATAAAAACGAAAATCAAATACATAACCGTATAAATACGTTTTTTGTGTAGTATTGTATTGTGGCAATAATCGCACGTATTCATTTCAAGTGCACATAAAAACACTCAAACGAAAGCTCAAGAGCAGGCAACGCAAAAAAGCACAGAAGCGCGCTCTTAAAAAAACTTTCGAGCGAGAGAGAGAGAGACGCAGCAGTAGCAATGCTGTGGTGCGAACAGTGCAGCGTGCACAAAGGCGGCGGAATTTTTATTGGAGCACTTGACGTTGCTTTTTTTTGTTTGTTTGTGTTTGTTGTTGTTGCCGCTCGCCTTTGGATTGGCATTTTTTTTGTTTTTGTGCAACGTCGGCACTTTTTCTCTCTCTCTTTGCTATGGCTGCTTGTGTTGTGTGTTGTGGTTGGGGCGGAATTGAAGAAGATTTTCGGCTCGACAACTGCAACAATTCCGTAGGGAAAAAGATGACTGCATAAAATTAAAAAGACATGAAAAAAATAATATAAAATAAAATGAATAATGGGGGAGAAAACATTGAGCAAAGACTCAAACTGCATGGCATTATGCAATGGGGCAAGCTAGTTAGTTAATCAATGCAACTGCAACTACAACTGCAACGTTGCCACCTTGGGGGATTACGCTGCACTCCAGTTCGAGTTCGAATACAGTGCAGCTCAGTACTCCTACCTACCCCTCTCTGCCATCTCTTCATTGTCTACAATTGGAATGCGAATGCGAATTGTTCGCAATGTTGTAATGTTTGCCATTTTTGCATTACTAGGAAATTACTTTATTTAGCTACTCGCTTAACCACAACACAGGCCCCGACGGCATAATATCATCTACATAAAACTATAGCAAAGTATAACATTTATTTTAATGTCTGGCACCCAAGATACATATCAGTTTATCAGCTAATTTGATTATTTCATTATATCAACAGCGAAAACAAATGCAACGGCAATTAGATTTTACTTTTTTTTTGTATACGTATTTGTATGTTGTCATTGGTTGTTTATATTTTTACTTCATATTCGTGCTATATTTCCATTTATTTGAGCGCAATACAAATTTGCCTTATCGCCAAATGTGGCTGTCATTTCACTTGTTTGCACTGTCATCAATGCAATTTTCATCAGTACGCTGGAAATTATATATAGTAAAATTTATTACTGACTCTATTTGGATAGTATACTGAGGGGCTATGTCGTAGTTTTGACGGGTTAAATGACTTTTGCTTTAAGTAGGAATATTTCTAATGAAAATGTTTCAAATGCCATGGTCAAGCTTAGTAAAGATTTAAACCAGCCCTATATTTATTTTTACACATTTAGTTGGTTATTGGAACGATTTTGTATGACAAATAATCAACAAATTGTTAAGGAAGAAACATATTCACACTTGGCAGTAGTACTCTTCTTTCTTTTCACATCGAAAAATTTTGCTTTCAAAACTGTAAGAAATAAATAAATTTACATCCCATAATGTCTTATATTCAGAAAGTTCTTGTTGTATATCTAAGTTTGCCTGTCCTGAAAGATGCTCAAATATCATACAGTTTATTTACGTTCACACTGGTATTTTACTAGCAGCATTAACATTTATTTTGTGCTTTACTACGTTTTTACCACAATCGGATCTCACGCATACATATAATCTGATTCTCAACAATTTTGGTTTGGAAAACTCACAAAAAAACTTAAAACTTGACACATGCACTTTATATTTCTTATAAAATATCTTTATAACTATATTTAAGCATACAATTAACAGTAGAAACCGCAGGGTGAAATCTTTGAGATGCATTTTGAAGCATATTGCAATGTATTATCAAACTGCAAAAGGGCCAAACCGCAGTTGAAGTTGGAGCTGAAACAGCTGTGCGGCGGGCGCCATTGACGATGCAAGCGAAATGTCAAAATGCGAAGCCGCAACATTTGCTGCTTGCGAGCTGAAGTTGGAGACAGAGCTGGAGATGGTGATGGAGTTGGAGTTGGAGCTGGAGCAGAAGCTGGACTCGTCATGGTTGGTCATGGACGCCAAATTGGTTGACAGACAGGCTGGCAGCTGGCAGAGCGGCAATGGCGCAGGGCTAAGGCACCTACAAACAACACATACATACATATATATAAGATAGTACAAAGGGAGAAGCCGGGCAGCGAGGGAGCTTTTGTGCTCCGCCTTTTTTTATGCGCGCACATGGCGAGCAGACAGGTTCGAGCCGCTTTTTGCCGATTGGTGGAAACGGGTTGAAACCAGTCTGCAAGCGAGATGGCAACGCCACACGATTGCGTCCCACATGAGTGCGAGCGAGCAGCAAGACAAATGGACTTGCTAACTTTGAAAAAGCAACGTCATTGGAGCTGTGGAAGCGAGAGAGCGCGCCTTCCATGCTTTGCCGACAAGCAGTGCAAGCGGGAGAGCTTAAAGCTTAAGAGCGAGCACGTAGCGAACGCTCTCTCTGCATTTGCTCTTAGTTGACAATGCAGAACACGTGTTGTTGTTGTTTTTGTTGTTAACGTGCAAAATATTTTGAGTTTTTGTGTGTTCGTTATCGGTGGTGGCGTATTCTGTTAATTTAATTAAACAAAAACGTTTTGTTTGTGTTTTTTCAGCGGCTTTTTGTGTGTTTTATGTATATGTGTACAACTTGCAATTGGAATCAGCGCATTTGATTGTCCGTCGCGATTCTCGCACAACTTTGAATATGTTGAGCACACAACAACACACACACTAGTATACAAAGTTTAACATGTTGTATTTGTCATTTAATGACTTGTGCCGTTAGGTTTTAATTGAAATATCACACAATTGTAATTACAACTTTCATTGTATTTGTATCTTTTATATTTCTTTTGCTCTCTTTCTTTGCATCTTTAAGTTTCTCAACTGACTGGAAATTGGTTGAGTTTAGTTCTTTTGTATCTAATTGAGCTTAAAACTTGAATTTGCAATAATCGTGATTAAATATGAGATTGCAATCGGACAAATTTTATTCCTACATAGTATCTTTGATATATATTAAGGTCAACCATACCCCTATTCTACATCAAAAAATGTTAAGAAAACTCGTAGCTTCTTTTGCTCGTTTTACAACTTAACCCAGTTAGTACCCAGATATTTTAGAACTCAAGCATATAAAAAATAAAAATTTGGGTTAATTTCAAACGGAAAATCAAAGTGTGTAAATGTTAAACGGAAGCTAAATTAGCTTTAATACAAAACTTGCATGTTATGATATCAAAAATAATACAAAAAAATATAACTAGAAAAGTTTTGACGGCACTTGAAAATGAAGTAAAACTTCCGCACGTGACTTCCGTGGCTGAAGCGGCAGCAGCAGTAGCAGCAGCAGCTGATGAGCCCAAGCAAAAGAAAGCCCAATTGTAACTAACGATGGAGTCGGGAATTACTGAAGGTACCAACTCAGGGACAGGTAATTGGGCATCAGAGCAATGCAGGCAGGTGAGGCGTAGGCGATTAAAAGACGATTAAATCAATTGCGCCACGACATCGCTGACAGCGATGGATGACCAGTTGCCAGATACAATAAACAAGTAAAAGATATACACTAAGGAAAATGAGTTTCGTTTGGAACTCTTGCTTGCAACAATATGGTAAAAGTTAGTTAGTTTTTCTTGCTGTGCAGCTACAAATACAAGGTAACAGATACAGATACACAGCTACTTCAGCTGATGCTCTTTCTTGGGGCATCCGTCAGCAGTAGCTGTCAGCGGAATCGGCTTAGCTGCTTCTATGTTAATGCGCCCCAAAAACGTTGACATTTATTGACAGTTATTTATGGTGGGCATGGCCCGTGCTGCTGCTGCTGATGCTGGTGATGATGGTGCAGTGGCTCAACACCTATTTGGTGGGGCAGCTGCTGACAACTCCAAAATCAGGCAGCAGTTGCAGCAGCAACCGACTATGGAAAACTCTGGTAATTGCAGTGAGCAGGCGACGTTAAGGTGCCGCATTTGGCACATGCGCTGTGGCACGCGCTGTTGACGCTCATTAGAACTGGGTCCACTGAGGTTCCGTGAGAGGGATGCAACTGCATTTCAATGGTATCACAGCATGTCAACAATGACTCCATATGGAGCTCCAGTATCTCCAAGTCCATAAATTTATTATTATTAATTATGACAATTTATGAGTAAAAGTGTTTGTACTGTGGCGCTGCCTTAACGGTTGTTACCCTGGGGAGCTGGAACCAGTTCGAGCTTCGAACTTCCAGCTGTCCATCACCCATGTTTGATTGACTAATGAGTTCATTAGCATTTTCATGCATTGCATATTTAAATATTTTGCATTACTTTACAGCCTGCTGTTGTTTGATCTAGTTCCTGGAACTATCGTGCTGACAATCGAGAGCTGATGCTGATGCTTGGCAAGACACGTGCCTCCTCTTAAGTTGGTTCTCAATGGCAAGCCATGCCCATATTGGCTGGTGTTCGATTTGTCGCTGCCGCCCATAAACAGGCCGAGAATACCGAACTAGACGCAAGCATCCTACCATCCGCCATACATACTTACCACATACAGATTTGTTACTTTGTTGCAGCGGGCAGAACACATATTTCACATAGACTTGCAGTTGCAAGGCATATTATATTTATTAAAGTCACAAAAAGATATGTTTAAATATTACAATTCATCTCTGGCATATGTATAGCGTTGTTTGGATGGCATAAGTTCCTTAAACTTGGAATGTGGAGGCTGCGTTATCACTGCCTCTTCGGTCTGCTCCATACTCTGTTCAGTGTCCTCTTCGCTATCAACAAAATGATAAGCAAAATGTAGTTCGCCCGAATGGAGTTTGGCAATGAATTCCTTAAGCTTTCCCGGTCTATGGAGGTGAGCGTACTTGGGAAACGTATACATGTGCTCAAAGGAGTCGATAACAATGAGTGGCAAATCCGCTGTCGTACGACCTATATGCTGCAGTGGATGTGCAAAATGTTTGCCAATTGCTGTTACAAAGTTAACATGATCCAGTTCATGACGTAGTTCCTCGTTGACGACTTTTGTAAAGTCTTTTGGCGATGTGATATCCTCTTTATTGTGAAAGAGTATAACTAGGGGCAAACCCTCTTCTGTAATTTCCTCGGCATTGTGAAATGTTAACTCACGAACCGATGGATCACACTTTTCATGAAACCATTGAAGCACTCCAGTAAAGTTTGACAAGCTATGCGAATAGTCCACATGGGATTCCGTATGATTTACATGTTGCCTAAACGTTAGTTTATTTGGAACATGTTTCTCACTGAACTTCACATAGAAGTGACAGTTATCCTTAATAGTGCTTGCTGCCTTGCGATAGATCTCATATTCGGCGTGATCCTTGTGCTCAAAATAACCAATCACCATATACTTTAAGCTCATTACGCCTTTTATATCGTCAAGGGCGTTGATCTCTTCAACATGATCTTGCAGCTCCTTCATGACAAACTGTGTAATAGCAGCTAAGGATCGTTTTCCTCTATATTCTCCTCTGCCCACATGCGAATGACGCACGATCTTTATTGTAGGATACTTGCCCACATCAAATTCACTTTCCATATCTCGTTCTTCCAAACAGTTGACTTTGCCAAGTTGAACTTTTCCAGAATCACCGAATTGAGCTCGCAACTGATCAGCGGCAGCATCGAAGATTGGCATTAGGCTCAAACTGAACGGGCATCGTGGCGAATGGAACATGAGTAGAACCAGCTCATTAGACTGAAGTATATTGTCCACATTATATCTGTTCACGTTTATTGATTCACTAGCTATAGGTTGAAGCCAGACGGCAAGTAAAACCAGATAACAGTTCAGTTTTAAATACATTCTTACATGCAGACAGCTAAGTTATGTTTTCAACTCTGAAAAACCTAAAATTGTAGTTTAAAACATGTTCAGGGTTTATTTGTCAAGGCTCAAAATCAATTAGCTGCGCAGGCGTATCAAAATCAGTATTGTTCCGGTTCATAAAATATATATAATGCTGTTTTGCGTATTATTCAGTATTAAATATTTATGATAAGTTGCGATAAGCAAGCTTATCTTATACCGAATATAGTTTACGTGATACTAAATATTATATTCTGACGACTCTTTTATAATGCATTACGAAATCTCATTATGAGAAGCGCATCTAATGAAATAATTGTATCAAGCTATTTACAAGCTTTTAATGCCAATACTATTCCAATAACAATTTCGAAATGCAATTAAAATATGCCATAATTACGTCGCGTAGAACCAGCTGGGGTCTTACCAAGATGCCCCATAAGGGAGCCTTAGCCTCAGACTCAGTCTCTGCCTAGGAGCTAGAGCCTAAGCCAGAAGCAGAACCTGAACCAGAACCAGTCCCGGCACAAGTTGCAATGTTAATGACATAATTTTGAAAAGCATTTCATGAATAGACATTGCCACAGCTTAAAGACTTCGGCCACAAAGAGTAAAAAAACGGGAGAGACTCTGAAATAGCTCTGATTTAAAATTCAAAGTGAAAACATAAGCTAAGGCTGCTCTGGTGTTGATGCTAATTAAAAGCAACAAAGGCTCTAACCAGGTTCCAGTAGTATTTATTTATTCATTCAGCTTGTGTTGGAATGAAGATAGAAAAAAAAAGCGTGTTTTTAGTTGTGGTTACTTCACTAACTATTCCACTCTTCACTAATGTGTTTTCATATAAAGGCTTTTAAAATAAAGTTTATAAATAAAATAAAGAGCTAGAATCAGAAATGTTGTACACTGTCTTGTTTCCATTCTGCACTCTAATCAGCTTGTATACAATCTGAGAAACGCCTCTATCTCTGTATGTGCAAAGTTGTTTGCCCCATCAGTGCCAACAAACTATTTTCAATTACAAAACTAAGCACATGGCAAACAAACACACCTCCGATATCCGTTTTGGATGCTGGATAGTGCCAAAAAAGATGGCATAACAATTTAAACACAGCATGTGGTCGGAATATCTAATTTTCGGTATCGAAACCAAATAACTCATTGCTGAAATGGCAAAAGTCAGCAATTACTTAAAACGCAGAGCAATGGCATCAGCCTGCGAAAAAGGATAATAGTGCTGAGACGAACAATTTGCTGCGCTCAGTTGGAATGTCTCTTATGTCTTCCATGACGGCGACTTGGCATATTTATTTCTACAGCATTGTGCGCCGGTCACATTGTGTGTGTGCGGGCAAAAGACGCACATAAATCACTTGGCAGGACCTGCAAAAGGATGTGAATTATATACAAATAATTTGACATGCCGTACGCTTGTGGGCGCCAAGGACACATTCGGGCGATGGCAAATTCTCCCTGCCCTCCAGCGCCCTCTTTGTGCCGCGGAGACGATGCCACAGCACTAGATAAGCATAACTAGCAAATATTTTCGGTGACGTTTTGTTTTTGCTTTATGTATTTTTTTGTCAGTTGCAAGATTTGCCAGAGCTAGAGCTGAACGTTAGTCGTGTCTAAAAGCGTGACACGAATTTACTATAGATGAAATTTTAAACTTTATATGTAAATTGCTTAATATTTTAAATACTTTACTCCATTTCCAGTTGTGTCATTTTATTAAAGAGTTATTTTTCTTGCACTCTGTCTTCATATATTTCTGTCTAATCTGCCTGCTTGGTCATATATCATGTTGCAGAGTATTTCGTAACTACAACACAAAACTACAATACGCAACACTTTGGAATGCAAATTTTAGTAAATTGAAAATCAGGGCCGCATTGCAAAACCACAAAAGCCATCGACAAATAAGTTTTGTGTTTGTTTTTTTTAGGTATAGCAGGGAGGTGGAGTTGTCCACGTTTAGGTCCAGTGCAAACTTCAAGACGAGCATGTGCATTTGTCATAAATTAGAAACTGTAACTGTAACTTGGGGTGTTACCTTTTTTGTGCCTTCGGGGCAACTAGGTCCGAGCATAACACTTAAATTTATTACAAATAACTCTTTCCCTGTTTTTTTGCAGCTTTTGACCATGCTGCAGCTCGGTGTGGGGCATTATTTTTTAGCTAAGCTAAGCAAACTAATCAACGCTCGTAATTTTGAACCCCGTCTATGCGGGCTTGAAGTTCAGTTTGGGCCAAAAAGGCACGCGGCTAAATGAAGTGTGCACATTGCGAGATTCCCCTTTCAAATGAACTCTCTGTGTGTGGGGGCTGTGTGTGTTTGTGCATTCAAAAGTAAACAACAACTTGGCTATTATAAATCTTGGCCTAAGTGTTGTGGTCATTTAGCAAATGTCCAACGATGTCCGGCAGCAAAAGTTGCGGCTGCAAATGGAAACAGTGACCAAAAAGGATGAGCAGCTCGGATGTTACTTATGATTTATAAAATATATTAATTAAATGTTGTCCAAAATTTTGCTTGAGATTGTTAGAAAGGGTTAACTTTTGTATAAATTCATGTACAAAAATATTTAAGTCCTATCTTAAACAGTTTTAAAGTCAAATTTAACAGACATTAAAATGATATAATGCCCATGTCTCGACTCACACACACCACACACACGCACATATCATAATATACAAATGTTAGTGCTGTCAAAGTCTAAATATGCCATGGCAGAAAATAGAAAAATTGCCAGAAGGAAAGCCAAGAAGCAGTCCCTTTGCTAAGGACTTAAGTACTGAAGAGAGGGTAGACTTCTAGAGGGTGGTGTGTAATGGCATATGAGAGTATTTGTTGATATGCTAAAGTACGTGTCCTTGGCTTGTGTAAAGGAATTCCAGTTCCACCCCTCAGATAGCATAGAGCGCGACAAATCGGTGTTTTGATATTAGAATATGCCCAGAATTATTAAATTGCACAAACGAGCAATAAATCTTAGCACAAGTTAAAGATAAATAATTAGCATAGTCATGAAATCATCGCATATTGTCTAACTGTTGCAGCTCTTTAAGCGAGAACTGTAAGTGTGAAATAATCATACCAAGAAATTGTCAATAAAAACTTTTAGCCGGACAATAAAAGTTTTGTCCCCTTGGGTGGCAAATTGTCAATGATGGTTGGTCATAAAGCGATTTAGATATTGACCCTTCAATTTAAGATATTTATTGAGTGCCAAAACAAAAACAAGTTTGGGAAAGAAAAAGTTAAGGTGAGGCGACTTGGAGTTTTGCTTTTTTGGCATATAACTTTATAACAGTCTTTAATACAGTTTTTTAATTTCATAAATACATTCACCAATAATTTTTTGCACAACTTTAAAGACAATGGTAAAATTTAAAGCACTTAATTGATTTTTCTGAAAACAAAACAAAATGCCAAAAGAACCATTACCAAAATTGAATTCAAATAACACACATTTCAGCCACAGACAGCAAGGTTCCAATCAGGTTGCCATTGCCCTGAAGTAGACCCCCCAAGACACAACCATAGCCGGGCCTTATCCATTGGATGGCGTGCCAGCTCATAAGGCACAGAAATGCAAAAAACCGCCATAATAAAGGATAATGTTGGCGCATATTAAATAAATGACTTCCGTCGTCGTCTAGGTCTAGGTCCACGTCCCTTCACCCCATCCCGCCTGCCATTGCTCCCATCACGTTGAACGTTTACTCAATGAAAACAAGCGAAAGGATATTGAAATGAGTTGGTGAAAAATGCAAATTCATCCTAATGGGAAGTGACGTGTGCAGAATTTCACAGGCCAATGATGAGGCAAATTATATATGTATGTGTATATATTGTAAGTTTATAAAAAGCATACTTGCAAGTGTTTAATTAAAAACTTTGAAGAACTTCCAGCAACATTTAAAAGTAAATTAAAGGCGCACAGGAAGTGTCCAACAAATTTATCAAATTGTGCCTGATTTTTGGTGCTCCCCATTGACCTGTTGCCCCACAAAATATGTGTAAAAGTGCTGCGTTCTCACAGATGTTAATTACGAAGAGCCCTACAGCAGACAAATCCAACTCGCGGCTTAATCGCTGTTTAAGTACACGGTCGTGGCTTAAATGCGAATTACGCCCAATGCGCTCACTCGCCCCAGACTCATGACCATTTAATGTAAACAATAATTAAAACCATGAAGTGCTTGACGACCAAACGTACCCAGTCTTCAAGTCTGACGCTGAGTCTGAGCCTCAGCCTGAGCCTGAGCTGTAAGTAAGCCACTCTTTGCGCTCCTCACAGTTTATGGCTTTAATAGCCGTAAATGCAGACGCTTAGCGTTCATTTCTTTGCCTTGATTATACATATTTACAGGTAGCTACAAGATTGCAATGAGCAGTACTCGTCCAAAAGCCCCCTTCGTGTTTGAGGTGCTTTACGAGTATTAGTCATTGAGCGGAACAGCAGCAGAGCATGTAGTAAAAGTAAGAAGCTGTTTTTTAATAGATATGTTAAGATTGACAATAATATAATTGAATTGTAGAACGAGCCTTATATTTATTGAGTCATGAAGTATTAATCCTTAATGATAAGGAATTTTATATATGTAAAAAAGTAAAATATATAGATTTAAATCAAATATATTAAATACAACCCAAGAATCTGAAAGAATTGTTATACAACTTACTCAAAAAAATAAGTTTACAACTATGCTTTGTCTGCCAACTTTATAGAAGAGGCGATGCTGTGCATTATCAATGTCAACTTCGTTGTATGCATTTTACGTGCCTCGCAAAATAAATAAAAGATATTAGAAACAAAGAATTAAAATTGTTTAGTCGTTTTTGCTGCTGCTGCTGTCGCTGCAACAAATCTAAATTCGTTTATTAAATGCACCCCTAAAACTAGGTTGCACTTTAGGGGCGTGGCCAGACATTGAGTTGGCGCAGTGTTTTGTGCGCAGCCAAAGCTCTTCTTCAGGAAAAGTAGGCGTCTATGCAGATTTTGCAGACGCTGCAAGTACCCTCAAATTGTGTTTGGCTTTGGGCAACGCCCACAACAAGGACAGAAACGGTTGTTGTTGTTGTTGTTGCAGTCATTGCTTTATTTTGGGGTGAGCTCACATTGTGGGGAGATTTATTTAGGAAATTGCATTTTTGACATTGCAGCTGGCTGCCTTTCTTTTTTGTATTATTTTCTTTGTCTTTAAGTCTCGAGGATGTCAGCTTTGTCTACGTGGTTATGTTTTTTTCTCTTTTGTATCCTTTCAATTAAATTAAGCCACAAATTAGAAGTTGCTTTCATGCTTGAAATGTCTTTAATTAAAGGAAAATATTTAAAGTTTGTGTCTAGTTAGTTAACATTCTTTATTTAATCAATTCTCATAGGTAATCAGACTTTATTTTGACACAAGCAAGATCTATATAGCCTTATGCCCAATCTAAACTGAAAACGTGTGTTTTATTATCTCTCAATCCCCCTTCTGCTATGTGGAAGGCCCAACATGAGCTAACCAAGTTAAACATTTATCAAAACTATTCGTACGTGCTGGGCCAAGTACTGAAAACTGAGGTTGAGTGGTAGAGGTTGTTGCAGATACACCAGTTAGATCTAGGGAAAATAGAGAGAGGGAGATAGAGGGTGAGAGTGAGAGTACTGGTCTCAAGGAGCTAGTATGGCTGGTCTCTGGGCCTGTGGGCTCTGGTAATCGTATTTTTCAACGAAAATATTTTTGCATAAATTACAATAACAGAGACAGCAGCAGCGGCAGCAGAAGCAACAGAACAATAAGCAAGATGTCTACCAGGAATAACAACAGCAACAACATTCTTGGCATATAATTTAGTGTCGTTTATGAAATAAACTTATCTAAGCGGAAATAAAAAGACCTCTACTAGAACATGCATGCATGAAGATACATGTGTGTGTGTGTGTGTTTGTTGTGGGTGAGTTTACACAAACAGGTTGTTGTAGCGCCCACATAGCGCATAAATTTGCGAGCTGTGCTTACGAAAAAAAAGTATCTTAGAGATACTTTGCGAGTATCTGTCGTATCTTAAGGCAGCGCGGGTGCTGAAATTTAAATTCCTTAGAAAGTCGTAAATTATTTTTAGTGGTTTATCAAGTCAACCCATGTGTGCGAGTGTGTGTGAAAGTTGAATTTCCCGTGGCGTTAGTCAGTTGGAAAAGTTTGAGTTTGGCTCCAGTTTAATTGCCATTTGTGGATTGACGCATTTGCTTGAGTAACTCATTACAGCTTCCGCTGTGACCGCAGGCGCTTATGAGTGCATTCTATGTACCTATGTATGCACTCCTTGACAAATGCATATGAATAGCAACAATCATCAGGGGACGTGCAACATTGTGCCTCAGCTCATTCATTCATTCATCAACAGCAACATTGTGGACCATGCAATGTTGCCAATAGCTGTACAAATAGACAGACTTCCACTGGCGACCAGGAATTAAGGCGACAAAACACTCATAAGTGGGCGTGGCACACACCGTCTGGCATACAGCGATGATGTATGGTTGCAGCCACAACTGCAACAAAAGCAGCAAAAGAATCTGCAACGGCTACCGATGGTCGACGCGTCGACCTGTGTACCTCAACTCCAGGCGCCAAGATTAAAGACATTTTTCCGTGATTTATTTAACTGCAGGCGCTACTGTCCAGCCCCCTAACTCCGCCTCTCTCTTCCAGAAGATAAAGCTGAATGCAAGTTGCAAGACACTCTACAGCTGGAATTTAGTTATTAAAGTTTAACAGAGCTTAGGCTTACTGTTAGTTGAGTCATTTATTGAGCTTTAACACAATTGCAATTACGTATATAATTATTATCATTTAAAAAAAAAACCCAGAAGGAACTTTTTAAATCTTATAACTTAATCTATCTGTTTCGAAACAAAAAAAAAATTTCACAGTATCCGAAACAAAACTCCATTTATGAGCCCATACTTTGAGCTTTTTTCAACTTCTGTTTTGAAATTGATTTAAATTCAATGACACATTAAGTGGCGCTATAAAGCAGCGCATTTAAATCAGTTGCCAAAGTTGTGCCGGAGTAAACACATGCCGGTGCCATGAAAGTCAGCATGAACCCCAAAGAGCGCCACACAGCCCGACAACCAGACAATCAGACTGTTAGCCAAGGAGTCAAGCATTTTGAACAGGCAAGAAACTTCGATGATGCAATACCCTTTAAAAATTTGAAGTGAGTATAACTGAGTCCAGTATAAGTAAGTTATGTAAAAAAAACTTCAAACGCACAATTTACAAATGCTTTTCAGACTTTCCGCATTTATTTATTATTTATATTATGTTTGAAAACAGGATATATTCAAGTCGAACACTCTCAATTAGAGCATTCTTACTTGTTTAACATAATCCTGTGCCGTAAGGCTGACAAAATGCGTCGGCAATTTGTTTATTGGCGCTGTCGTTGTTCTTGTTGTTGCTGTTGTTGTTGCTGTTACTGTTGTTGTCGGCAAACATGCCACAAACTACGCGCTGCAAATAAATCACCAAAAATATTTCAACTACACTCGCTGCTTGAAGTCGGACTAGGGGTATGGGATTGGGTTTTGTAGATGTACCCACACCAGAGGCATATGTTTTCGCCGGTTCCTTTGGCAGGCGGAAGTTTGCAATGTTTCAACAGGAAGCGTTTGTATGTATGTTTGTGTTTGACTGTGTTGTTGCTTTGTCAGTTTGTCATTCTGCACATTCTGTTATTTCGACTTTGGCCTGACACTTTGACTTTTGCATTGAAAGACACACATTGTATGCGACATCATTTCCCATTCGATGCTTTTGATGTGCTCCGAGTGAATTGCGCTAATTCATTTGTCAAGTGCTTCGGAAAAGTCGTGAATCATCAATGTTTCGATGCTCTATTGTCTGCTCATAGATTCGAGAATTATGACTTATACTCAACAAGGGGAGTTGGAAATCTTTAATCTGGCTTTAATATCAAGAGATTGACATTACCAACCCTTCCTTTTCAAGAAAATCTCATAAATTGAAAATTAAATTTAACTTACATAACTTTTGTTTATAAATGTTCTTGGCCTTCTTTCACATACTCAAATGTTATTTTTAGAAATTTTCCCAAGCCACATTTTAGCGGGTTTTGCAATCTCATAAATCAGCGTGAAATTCTTTAGCAAAAGGTAGCCCTGGAATTTTTGTGCGCCGGCCACCATTTTCAAATTTTCCTTGCATTGTTTCTAGAGCCAAAACTTTTTTTTTATATTTTCTCATATGAGTGTTACTTTTGTCAGGTAACATGTGGCACATAAATTATAAGGAACAAGAATACACAGAAATATGTGTGATTTAAAGCAGCGGAAAAGTAAATGAAATGCTAGCTGCCCCTAGCCTCTCCTAGATGGGGTTGTGATGTGGAACACTTTTTGCTTTATTTTAATGAATGTGTGAAATCCTTGGAGTTCCTCTTTCTAGATCCTTGGTGATAAGCTGCTGAAACGCAAAGCAGCTTTGACTTACATTTTTAATGCTTTAAATTAAAGTGCTTTATTCATTATCTACAAAAATACAAATTGTTTAATCTACATATTTTTAAAATTATGTTTATACCACATTTTCTTATCGTTATAGAATAAAAGCTCTTAAGCTTGTTTGTTATTTAAATATGAGCAAAATAAATAGTCAACATTATTTAAAGTACAATTTAAGTCTGTTCTAATCCACAGCGCCCCAAAAAGTGATGTCCCCTTGGCAAACAAAAGCTGCCGGCACAGCCGCAAGCATGTCAAGTGCCACACACATACACACACAAAACATACATGCCTATCTCTACCTGTGAGTGAGTGTGTCTGTGAGTGTAACCTGCCCCCTTTTAAACCGCTTAATAAAGTCACTTAAGCCCGACCTTTTGACTACCTTACAATTGACACGAGCAGAGTGTTATGGGTGTGCGTGTGTGTGTGTTGACAAAGGCTGTCCTGTCGCGCTGCCATTGTGTAGTTGCTGTTACAAGACACACACACACACTCACGCATACACACACTCGCATAGAGACATGTAGCCACAGGCAGCGTGACATCATGTCTTTTGTTGCGGTCAACCGGAAAACTGCAAAACATGTCGCCCGAAAAACAGGCCGCGTTCCCTTGCCCTTTTGCCAGTCACTTGTCCTTGCTGCTGCACGTTTGTCATAACAACAACAGCAACAACAATGTGTACAAAAAAAGGATCACAAACAAGTCTGTCAAGTTTTCAACTTACAAAATACCTGTCGCCGTTGCTTATGCGAATGTGTGCGAGTGTGTGTGTGTGTGAGTTGCACACTCAAATGTGATAAATACGCGCTACATAAAATTGTGAATCATTAATAAAAGTTGCCCTTAATGTGGGGGTTGCAAGCAACCCTCCCAGCTGCTTGTAGTGTGGAGTCCTGCACAATGATCCTATATAAACAACAGAAGTTGTGTCCGAAATGATTTCGTTTTGTGGCCAGACATTTGGCTGCTGGACTCAAGTAATTTGTACAATTTTTCAGCAGCATCATGTGTTTGTTATCAACCGTATCCTCAACGATGATGTCCTTATTGCTTTTGCTATTGCTGTGGCTATGGTTGTTGTTGTTACTGTTGGTCATTACGGTCATTAAGCTGCGGCCTGTATCTGTGTCTGTTTCTGTATCTGTATCTGTGGCTATGCCGGCGGCTAACGCTACACGCGTCTTAATCCTTGGCCCATTTGACGGGTTGTATTTGGAGAGAGCTAAACGCTCGTTAGACAGCTGCATTTTTGCCTTGATGGGGGGGGGCAGAGCTAGGAGCCACTTTGTAGCTACTAAGCCCACATTTATTACATTATGAGGGATTGTGCTTTGTGTGTGTTACCTTTAATTTGATCAGATTTGATGACCGCTAGAAAAATTGGACATTATGCAAGGATGTGTGTCAAGTGTAGACACATTCAGGGCTAAGACTTTAAGATTTGTTTTTGATTAATATGATAATGTGAGTGCATTCTAGACTCCAAATTTGTATACTGTTCTGTAATTCTGTTCTGTGTTATTAAGTGTCACTTATAGATTAGCTATCTACTGTTATTGTATTTATTATATGATTTACCATCTTGCTGCACAATCATTAGTCAACGCTCACTTTCTCTTTCTTACTTACACACTTTCACTAAGAATTTTTGCCAATTTGGACATTTGGCAAGCCAAGGGCAACGTCTGGATGTCTTGCAGCTAAGGCTAACAATAAATGTGTGTCGTTGCGTGTCGCAAAACATCAAAGTCAACTCGTAGCGAGTGCAAACCGCTGGCTGGTCAACTGTTTTGATCATAATCGTGGGCATCATCATGGCTGCAAAATGCTTTTGTGAGTGCCGCCAAACTGAGCTGCTGAGCTGAGCTAAGCTGAAAGCAGCTGACATATCGAGTGGGTTGCAGCAAATAGACTCGTCTGCAGATCGAGGCTTGTAGCCCAGTTTGGTCTACGCATAATTAGAACAATGTTGTTGCTGCTCATGATTAATTCGGTTTAATTAGAAATGCAGACGAATAACGAAATTAATTCAATATAAATTCCAGCTCTTGTTTTCTCAGCCCTCAAAAACTATGTGTTGTTTTTTGCGTCATCTCATCTTGTTGTGCCTAAAGATCACTATCTAATAAATTATCATTTGCACTGCAATCGTCAATGTCCTCCTTAGCCTTCAATCAAGCAAGCGGCCTTTGATCAGCTGCCGTGCCCCATGCTCCAGTCCTCTCAGCTCCTCCATTTTTGGCCTGATCAAAATTCTGACCAGATCGAGTCCGAGTGACAGACGTTTACTTAGTTGTTATAATTCTGCTCGTGTTGATGTTTTATTGGATTTTGTTTGCTTGGTAGTTTAGCTACCTGAGATAGCCAGGTATAGAACTCCTTCTTCTTCTTCTTCTTGGTCTTCGTTCGGTTAAACATGCCACATTCCTGTCGCAGTCTGGCAGCGGTCGCTATATGCAATACGTCACTGCAAAATTTGATGATCCTTTGATGGATTTCTGTTGCGTTCCAAAGCGCCGTTAGCTGCGGCAAAAGTTGCGCTAATCTAAAGCAAAATATTTCAAATATTTGTGGCGGTCAAACACAAAACAAAACGAAACGAAAAAAGCCAACAAAATAAATAAAGCAAAATGTGTGGCATTCGATGTGAAGGGCACATATACGAGTATTTTGAGGGTCATTTAGTCGGCTCTTACTTTCCGCACTATTTGCTTCTAATTTTCAAAAAGGTTTGCCAGCTCTTTAGTTCGAGCAGGCCAAATAAATTGGTACCGCACTCAATTGAACAAATCAACAGCTTTGCTGGTGTTGAGTGGGTGTTGTGTCTGGTGTACTACGATACAATAACAATAATTTCAACACCTCATGCTGTGTGTGTGTGTGCTGTTGTGTTGTTGCTGCATCGCTGAGTTTGTTCCTCACTTCTCCCTTCCTATACGTCTAATTGCCACACTTCCTACTTCCGTTTTGAGTGGCGTTCGCTATTTACGCGGATTTTTTTTTTAATCTGTAAAGTAGGTTTTGCCTATCGAAAGTGGTTTAGCATGTTGGCAATATGTACTCGTATTTATATCGAGAGGCTTGTATGTGTGACACTTTCATTTTCATTGAGCTATGCATCTATTAAACTGGAGCTTGAAGACTAAAGTGGAATTTAATTGATGTTAATACGGTTAGTTTTATACTTATATTCCAAACAGATCAATACCAATAGAACTAGATTCACGCTATTTAATATTATATAATATATTAATTATTTTACTATCAACACAGCGTAACAAATTTTATTGTTAATTAATAAAAAAAATTGTTAGTTAATTAAATGCCATGCCATAAAAACGAAAACTATATGAACAATTAATTTATTTATTAGCACAATGCGAACAGTATCAAAACTTAACTGCTTCACACAGTCCTTTTATAAGCATTTTCACATGTCAATCGGCAATTTAAACTCAATAATTTACCATGTGCCACTGGTCTTGGCGCCAAGTAAGCCATAGTGCTCATACTCTAACTTTAACTCAATGCTTTGCTCGTAGTGGTAAAAGTTTTTGCCAAAGCTCTTGTTGGCTGGCTCTACCTGCAGCAAATAAAACTGCGACTCATATTAAGCTATGAATTTTCATGTTATTGCAGCTAATTTTCATTTAATGCCTTTGCAACAAAGAAATACCCAAAGGTGTGGCTATAACGGGGGCTTGATTGATACATAAAAAATAAACATAAAGCTTGGGGTTACAATTGTTTTACAAATTCTTTTTTTGTAGTCAAATTTCATTTTATTTGCAAGCCCCTTTTAATATTATATGGCTACGCACATGGAGCTACTGTTGCCGCCAGCCGACAAACGCGCAATTTTAATTGTGGACCATAAACTATCGAACGTCTATCGCTGCAGTATCTAATGCCGGTGGAAACCCGTTCGCAAAGGAAATCGTTCAGACATTGAACGTTAGATTTGCCAGCTACTGGCTCAGATTCTCACAGTTAGCAGCAGACACAATCCTGAGACGCAGTCCAACGGACGTCGTCGTCGCTGATGTTGGCAGCCGAACGAAAGTGGCAGCACCTGATTTGAGCAGCAGTTGTCCGCCGTCTGTCACTCAGCCACTCAGGCGACTGGCCATTCAGTCAGTCATTCGGGCGCTCATTCATGCATGCTTAGATACTTATTGGAGCTGCAATTGGAGTCGAAGTTGCTAAAGTGCTGAAAGTGCTTCAACTTCAACCGGGGGCATAATTCAATTTCCGCTGCAGTTGGATTGTTGAATTGCTGGCTGGATCTCTAGTGTATCAGTTACCTATATTGACACATTGATTTAGTGCTTACATGGACCGTTGGCCATTTGTTTTGATATTGATTTATATTTTTCAGTTATTGATACGTTTCGTTTTGTTTTTGCTTAAGTTGCTCAGCTCACTGATTGAGCGATTAACGTTGCGTTCACTCGTAAACTTTGTCAATTTATGTCAATTGCTTGAAAGCCTTCAGTTGCCACAAGAAATACCATTTGCTAAAAACATAGCTGAGAATTCTTTAAGGCATGGATAATGAGTGGCTAAAAGGAATCCTGCAATTGCAAAGCAATTTAAAAATCAACATCAATAAATTTCATCTTTTGGATTCATATGTTTATCTACTTCTAATCGTGCCTATTCCCTCTCTGCCTAAGCTAGCATGTTGCCAATAGCTAATGATTAGGTTGCAACTTAACAAAGCAACACCTCTGAACAACTATGATTGCTAGCTACGCCGCTTGATTATTGTATGCGTGTCTATCTAATAGAACGTCAGCAACAACAAGAACAATAGCAACAACAACAACACCCTGTAACAAACAGCCAACAACTTTATCGCGTGCAAAGTGCGAGACTCGTGCTGTCTCGTTTGGTCAACAGTTTGGGGTTTGGTAATGATGATGATAGCTTTTTGATGCTAATGATAGACGAGGGAACTAACACACACACACACACACACACTCAAAAGCCCACTCATAAGCAAGCATGTATGCATCTATTTGCGCCATGTGTGTGTAATTGTGGGCAACGCAATCGGAAGTGACTGAGAGAACATACATTGATTGAAAGTGAAATTTTGCATAGCCAAAACGAATGATAATCGTTCAATCAATTAAGGTTAATTACAATTTAATGCAATTGGGCAGAAGCAACAAATTTGGCAATTTTTTGCTGTGCTTTGTTTTGTTTGTTGGCTGCATGTGAAAAAAGCATTTGACGCCGATTATGCAAAACTTGAGGCGAAGAACAGTTAGTTTTGCAGCCGAAAAACGCGATGGATCAACAGCCACTTTATTTTTTCTCTTCTCATTTTTAGGCAACCTTTTCGTGATGAACCATAATTTTGGGCCAAAAAGCTTATTTCAAAATTGCAGTAGCCAAAATGTTAGCCACAAAATGCTGTCCCAACAAAAAATTCCTATATGCAAGATATATTCTAATTTTTGCGTTTTTTATGATTTATAATTTGAAATTATTGGGCTACTGGCTTTTAGGGGCCTGCGGGCAATTCTGACTGTGGCTCATGCAAATTAGATGATACTCTTACTAAAAGGACATATTCTTCTTTATTTAAGAAAGTTGAGCTTTTAAAATTTTTATACAAAGAAAGTTAGTAAAATATTTTTGTATAGATAAAACTAAAAATCTCGTTTAAATATTTGAAAAGCTTAACAAAGCGCTTAAGAAATATATTTTATCTACAAACGTGACTGTTTGACTGGCAGAGTATTACAATTTCGGTTACTTAATTCAGCTTTCTTTTCATGTCAATGTCGATTAACTCTTTGGCGCTTCTAACGGTAATGTGCTTTGGACCAAGTCGCTAATTGAACGCTGCGTAACGTTTAGAGGCCCTGGCAATGTATATTTATCTGTCTGGATCATTTGCATATACGAAATGATAATTGAGAAGTATCCAAATTAGCTGTGATCTAAAAGACTTTTCAAGGTTATCAAGCCACTCAAAAGAATTGAAGCCAACCAGTTGTGAAGTGCTTACAACAGTTTGCAATCAATGTGTGTTTATCTCGGGAACTCCTTCGATTATCCACTCAAGCCCTAACCACTTCCCAGCTAAATGCACAATTAGCAGCGAAACGAAAGAATGAAAACAAACAAATGCGAACCGCAAAACAAATTTAGTTACAACAATGAGAACAGTAAACGAACCTGGGGCAATGTTTCAGGTTTTCTCGTATCGCTTGATGATTGTCAATCAGAGAGCAGATACAGATGCAGCAGAGACTTAAACGAAGGTTAAGAGTTGCATACGTTTAATCTGGCACAACGAGGCTGTGGCCAGGCCACAAACCGAATCATTCAAGCGCGTAAAACGTAGCAGCGGATGCTGCAACTCTGTCCCACCCCTCTGAATGCTGCTCCTGGTGCTGATGCTGCTGCTGCATGGTAATGATGTTCGATGTGATAGAGATGCGGTGCTCGTTGATTGCAATCGTTGCCGTTTGTTGTGTTGCAAATTTACAGCTGCAGCAACATCAGCGGCATCGGCAGCCGCAAGGTCATACCGTTTGCAACATATTAACCGAAGTGATGATGCGTTAAGTGGCAAAAATGGCGCAACCACCATCCACTGAGCCCACCAACCACCAACACACAATAAGGAAATTGGTTTTAGCGGTTTTTTATGAAGCGGGGGGCATGGCAGTTTTAAGCTGGCAGCCATGTCACATTTGTGTGACAGCTGCTAAGCAAACACGCCCACATTTTGGCACTTCGTCTTTGGCCAATTAAAATCAAATTTCATAAATTTTAGACAACTTTCGTGCTTGCTACACTTTTGGCACTGATGACAGTTTAATTACCCTGCCATCAAACTCAAACTGAACTTCTATAGTAGAGAGTTCAACAGCTGCTTTCACTTTGTCCAGGACATTTACTCATCACTCGTTTATTATGGTATCATCATCAGCCACTGATGCCACCACGTTGATAAGGATCTCAATAGAGCCGCATCAGCATATATTTTAGACATTAATTAGTGCACATTTTGTGGCCACTCAAAATATTTGCAATTTCATTTAATGTTTGTCTTTTTATGACTACGTCATTGTCATTATTTAGGAATATGTTTAATCTAGGGGCTGGTATCTGTATAAGAAAGGGGTCAACATTATAAAGTGCAAATTTATTGCCGCATAATGCAGGATACGTATAATTGATACGTACATATCAGGCTACGAAATATCATAAGCTATAATAATATTTGGCTCAAATCACAAATCAATTTCATAACTCTTGCCATAAGCACAAAATCATCGTTGAGCTACAATTAACTATCGACTTATTTGTCAAAACTATATGAGAATTACCAATACCTATTTACCAACTCTGTCAGTAAAAACAATACGACCCAAGTGCCGTCACTCTAACGTAAAACATAATCCCAGCTGTAAAAAACTGCAGGCGTCGCTCATTATAGGAGGAACTGCCTGAAGTCTAAGTCGAAGTCAAAGCCAAGTCCATTAGCATGAGCGAGAAATGAGAGACAGACTTTTCAGCACGTTTAGCTCAACTTAATTAGCCAAGTTGAGATCAAAGAGGCGAAACCACCCAGAAGCCCAGACACTTAAACAGTAGTAGCTACCGTCCATGCTTGACACAAATTACCAAGTTTAATGCGACAGCCAACCAGTCAGCCAAACAGCTACTGAGTCCTCTCTGAGTGCAAAATTAACATGACAACGGCAATACTTCAATAACCCCAAAAGCCCAGTACCAATCCCCCAAACCGAAATTTGGTGAGGCAGCATACACATGTTGGCGGGTTTTTGGTGTTAAAATGTGTATAGCTGCATTTTATTATGATTATTATGATTCTCTACTGGCAAACGGCGAAAAATTACAAATCATCGTACAGCGAGCGGCACTAAAGTCATCAGACAACAACAACCAGTCAGACAGACAAGCTGACTGACTGACCATCAGCAGAACCATCAACAGACCCATCAGCAGCACCAACACAACGGCAGCAACAGCACCACCAGCACCAAGAGCAGCCGCTTTAGCGGTAGCAACGGTAGCCGATCGAGTGCAAGCCAAACGGTTTTAATGGCCAATCTTTTGTTTTCTACACTTGCAGAAAAAGAAAATAATATTTGTTTACTTTCAATTCTAATCGATTGTTGACGATGAACAGTTTACACAGTTTGTAAATAAAATTCATAATAAAAAAAAAAGAGAATTAATAAGGCAAATATTTGCTTATTTGTTCTCAGTGTACCGGGAATTGTGGGGCTTGTGTACATTGCAGCAGGCTTCAATGTGAATTCCGTGCATTTGCAATCGCACTTGACTGCAAGCACTACGTCCGGTCGTTGGGTCAGTTGCTGGTGTTGCTGGTTGTTGTGGATGGGCCTCGGGGAGCTGTTGAGAGTTGTTGCTGGTTGCTGATGCTGATGACGACGTTGCAAAGTTTAACGCGTTTTTCGCTTTTTGTCTGATCATTATCGCAGTTTGCGCTTTACGCAACTTCTTCTTCTACAGCTCATTTGGCATTTGATGCTGCAGTTGTTGTTGCGAGTTGATGTTGCTGCTTTGGTTGCAGTGTTGCCCCGTTGCTTTTTGGTGATCCATCAATAGCAACTGTTGCTTTTGCTTTTGGTCTTACTTCAATGATGAACACTCATTGCATTCGATTTTAGCTTTGTCTTTAGCTTTAGTTCTGTTACCATTTGGGCACTCTTTGCCCCAGCTGATTGCTTTGTCTTTGGTGGCATCAAAAACAAATAAAAGCTTAAATTGTTTTCAGATCATAAAGCAGAAAGGGTTTAACCCCATTGATTGTATTTCAGCCTGATTGCCATTTATTGCCCAGCCCCCAAAATGACCTCAACCACAATTGCCTTATTCACAGTTATTGGGCTAATGAGCTGCAGTCGCTTGAAACTCTTTTTACCATCTATCAGAAAGCGGAAAATATCAAAAATATACTGCAACAGCAGTCACGCCCACCAAATGTTATGCTGGCACACAAACATTACGTATACGCTGCGTATGCAATTAAATGCCAACCAGATGAAAATTGGCCAGTCCGGACATTTACGAGCCATAAACTCATGCCACAACTACATTGTTAAGAGCACTAAAAACAGCAACAACAACAACTAATTGGGTCACGTCAAGGAGGGTAAGGGAGTTGTGAAGGAGAGCTTTGAAGCACACCTGTTTTGGCAGCTGAACGCGAAAAGTTGACCGCAAGTGACGTTTCACTTAGGGCCAAGCACTCATTCTCAAAAGCTGTCATAAATAAATAAATAATTTTTTTGTATTTTGACATGACAGCAAATGGGTGACAATAGAAATGATGACATGACGCATCACTTTTGTTGTGGTTAGTATTGTTGTTGTTGCTGTTGTGCATTGCACCTTTACACACAACCAGTTGCCTAATTGCGTCCTGCGAATGTATTTTGGGGCTCGGCTCAGCGCGGCGCATACACGCAGCAAACCAACAAGCAAATGGCATAAATTTAAATTTTAATTTAGTGCGCTCCGTCCTCAATTGAAGTCGTGCGGAGGCACTTGGGAACCCCGCACACACACACACACACATACAAACACACACGCAGACCCACATTCACAGTCACATCCAGTTCCATGCGGTGGCAGCAACTTTTATTTCATTTCATTTATTTATTTTGAGCTACTTGCAAAATAATTGCATAAATAAATATTTTAAGCAAAAGGTACATACGTACCAGAGAACATGGCTTTCCACTGTTGTACGTCCGTCTTGCAGTCTCCCTGCCTCCTTAATTTGTTGCATTTTGATTACAATCGCTCTGCAGGTTGTCCACTGTCCACTTCATCCACGGGCAGATGTAGCTCAGACGCCAGACGCTCACTTTTATTCACTTCCCTCTCTCTCTCGCTCCGGCTGATTGAAGTGTAGTGATTATTTGTGTGTGTAACTGACGTTTGCTACCTGTCCACCTATCAATGTTACTCCTCTTATTGCTGCAACAACAACAACAACAACAACAGCATCAGCAATAACAGCAACATCATTGTTTGCCATTCTGTAGACAATTTATCAATGAAACGATGGATATGCTGCGGATGTTCTTAGCTCCTCCTTGGCTCCTAGCTTAGGTACATGTAAATATCGGCATAGATATGCTAATTCTGCTCACAAATTGAGCCAACTCTGTGGGTCAACTATACCTAATGACGCATATATGCTTTGCAGTGTAATTAAGAAGTCGATTGGCTTGGGAAAAAGATTTATTATTTATTTTATTTAAAAGAATATCATCTTAATGGTATTTACCATTTACTCCACACTATTACTTTTGCATGAAATCAAATCAACAGCCATAAACGAGAAAGAAAGACAACTTAATCCAGTAGCTAAACAGGCAATAAAAAAAGAGAGTCAAATCTTACACACACTTACCACACACATGAGGACAGGCAATTGACATATGCACACACGATTAACAAGTGTTTAAATCACAATAAAACTTTAAATCCCACAGATGAAGCCATAAAAAACTTATGAAAACAAAACGAGTCAAAAGAAACGAAACGAAAACCAAATCAACTGCCAATGGACCCAGGGGCAAGCAGCATGCAAAAACTCCCCCCAATAAGCGGGAGGGCGAGAGAGAAAAAAAGTCAAAATATAAAAACAAACTTACGCATCCAAAAATTGGTCAATAAAATCAACGACAAAACTTTTGTTTAGCGGAGTACAAAGGACACCCAGCCAGGCAGTGCAATGCCATACACACACACGCACACACACACAACCAAATACAATGGCAGACATGCGAGTGAAGGCGCGAGGAGAAAAAAAGTTTCGGCGGGGCGTGTGCGTCTCTCACACAATGGTGGACAAAAAACATTCCCAGGGCAATAAAAATGACAACAGTTACAAAGTGGCGGCGGGAGATACATATTACAAAGGCAAACAGACAGACAGACAGACATACACAGAATGTGTGGACAGACATGCACACACTTGTGCAGATTAAGCCAATTTAACAGATGCTTTAAGTCAACCGTTCCATAATCTCGTGTAGGATTAACGCGTGGTAGTGTGAACTGCAAGTGACTTGTCTTGGAGGAAGTGGGCACAAACATATATGAGTAGTGTGTCGGTGTGTGTTAGTGTGGCAAAAAGGTGACTCACGTGAGTTTGTTATACGGAATAAGCAGCCGAGGGATACCCTATAAAGTGGCAAAGCTAACTATTGTTTTGAGGAATCTCCTAAGCACTTAGAGATGCATCAAGTTATGAA
Organism: Scaptomyza pallida; assembly: GCA_018152965.1. Lineage (NCBI taxonomy): Eukaryota > Metazoa > Arthropoda > Insecta > Diptera > Drosophilidae > Scaptomyza > Scaptomyza pallida. The sequence continues at coordinate 1,955,231 of JAECXP010000002.1, forward strand.
GAAATTGTTATGTTTAGATCTTTAAGGATATTACCGTTATAGCCTTTGGTATTGGAAACCCTTAAACGTTGTCATAACATTTACTTTGCTACCGAATTCTCTGACTTTGACTTGCATTTATTTCACTTTTCATTTGTGCTGATTTCTTTTTCTTTTACTTATATTTTCAAATCGCAGCATAAATTCCGAAACACACACACTTGCACAGCTTCACAGCAGCAGACAAAACGACCTCAGCATATCTTTTGCTCTTGCCTGTGCCCGGGAGCCTTACAAATACTTTTTTTTTCTGTAGATACTTTGTCTTTGCTGCATGGTCTGCGTTGGCAAATCCTTTAGACGACGTCGCATGTTTGCCTCTTTTTTTTTGGCACTCACTTGTTTTTTATACGATTTCATTTCATATCATTTTTTTGTGTGTATTTGCTTGAGTTGCCCATTTGCGGCGTTTTGATATGTTACCCGGTAGCGGCCCTTTATTTTTTGGGGTATTTTTTGTTTGTGCTTGCCTTCCCCCTTGGCTTTTTGGTGTTGCCTGCCTGCAGCTATGTTTGTGGTGGCCCCAACCCTTTTTTGGGGTCTCCTCACAAAATGAGCCACTTAAAGCGATGAGATTTTTGGCGTCTGGCGACGTCGGCGTTTATCAAATAAATATCTTTGAAATATATAACAAATAATAATGAAATGCAGTCGCCGAAATTGGTGTTATTAATTGTGTTCAATTGATTTGATTTGTTTATGGCTGGGAGTGAGCAACCAGGCATTTATCGCTCAGATACACACATATCTGTATACATATCTAATAAATAGATACATCATGTAGTCCTTATGTGTGGTGCATCATTAGCGGCTAACCTAACAACACACAAAGCCACAAATAAATTAATTGAAACATTACCTAAGCAAACTCGTCGACTTCGCCCCAACAACTTGGTCCAATATCATTGGGTTAGCTAATTGAATTTCCTCCACGAAAAAGGTCGGTCCAGTGTGCCCTTCCACGTGTCCTTCCGCTCCAACCGCTTGTAGAAAAATGAATGTCTCGCATTTTAAGTGTGCCTTGCTCGCATTGTCTCTTCGTTGTGTTTTTCTGGTTTTGGCTTTTTCTATTTTTTTTGTGGGCTATGTGTTTTCACGCATAAAAATTAAAGTCCTTGTGCTTTTGTTTGTGTTGTGTTCCTGTGGGTTCTATGCTGGCCTTTTGGGGTCTCAGCCACCTTCCTCTCTCTTCCATCATCGTCAGCTTACTGCAACAATTGGCCTTTGTTGTAAATGTGGCTATCATTAGTTTGCTGGCTACTTAACACGACATTGATGTAGCTTAATTATGCCTGAGCTTCAGATGGCGATGATCTAGCTAAGCAGGGCTGCTGTCGTTAGAGGGGTTTGGCATAAGAACAGAAAAAGGTACTTGACTTAATGATTGTGTAAAATGATAAAGAATTTAGTGCTTAAAGATTTAAAAATTATAGAAAATTATTTCTAGGTAATTTTTGGTTTTCCTTTATTATATTGTATAGTTGTAGTATTTGTGTGATAAAGATTTTTTCTTATCCTACTTTTTTATCAGCAACACAGCCTCTGGCAACTTTCTTCTTTTACCACCCAAAAGGCAGGTTCTATCTTGGCTTTAATTACATTTAGGCCAAAACTTTTTGGATGGCCACCAAAGCAATTCATTAAAGCTAAACAGTCCAAGTGGTGATAGGCTCATAACAATTTGCCCAGGATAACAGCTAGATGAGTTCAACTGTGTCCAGTCAGAATAAAAACAAAACGCTTGGAGCGTAGAAGGTGGAGCTATGCCACACCCTCCGAAGAACCGTTAATGATGTGCACCATGGTAGATGATTGCGATTGTGCGAAACGCTTGAAGTTGACTGAAATGAGATGGATGAATATGGCTGAATGAAATGTCTTGCAGAAAAGATGTCTGGTCCCGGGTTGACATCAGTAGAGAGTTCAAGTAGCGGGCTGCATCTCAAGATTGACTAATGGCAATGGAAACGGCGGCGACGACAGCGTTACCGTTGATTGATTGTTTTTCCATGTAAATTGTGCGACAAATTAATCAATGCTAATGACACTTTCAGACCGACCAAACAAGTTGCCATCTTCAGGTTTTATCCAAAAAGCGGAAACGGACACCAAACAAACTGTTTGTGTGTGCATTCGGGAATGCTAAAGAGAAGTAAACAAATTGCATTTTAAGCGGCAGCATTCTTAACATTGTCCCGTTGCAGGATCTGCTGGTATGTTTGCAATTTCTCAAAAAGGCTTAAGATAAAACTGATTTACTGATTTACACTAGCGCAATTGTTAATTACCCAGCAAGATGCTTAGATACTAAGACACTTTTATACATTTAAGTTGAACGAATTCGCATTCGCTTTTTGGCATAAATTTCAGTTATCTTAACTCTGATTTTATGCTAATGTGTCGCAGCGTCTTGTTAGCTGCAAGATTTAAAGATAAAATGTGCCAAGAGATCCAAAACTTAACTGAAACTGGCCAAAACATGCCACTTACCAACACTAACACACAAATACACACAACAAGCATTACACGCTTTGTGCGTCTGGTTGACGCCCACCGTAGCCTGCCTGACGTACACGTAGCTGAGCCACATTTGCATTGTCAACCCTTTCTGCACTTTGGCCGCCTGGCAGGTTCGCAATTTTACTAAGTTTCAGTTCGCACCCTGAACTCCTGCGTTGTTGTTATGCTAAACTGCAAGGGTTGTTGCTACGTTTTGTCGTCGTTGTCGTTTACGTTGTCGTGCATTGCACTTTTGTGGGCTGGCTAGTGGCCGTTGACTGCTCGCACAACTACTCGCAGTACATCTATAATTACGTCACCTTGGCGGCGCAGTGCGACGTCTCTTGGCGTGGCAGTAACATATACAAACACACATACAAACGACTTGACTGCTCTTTAAATTGCAAGCCAATGACAGTAGTCATTTTTCAATGGCATTAAATCATTCAATTAAAGTTGAGTGTGCAATTGAATTGTTAGTGTTGCGTAACTGTCCGAAATGTCTTGAAAGCTTCGAGCTATTTTGTAAGAGATTAAGCTTAAAATTTATAACATAATTGTTCTTAAAGCTTGCTTACTTTCTCGTTTTGTAATCTTATGCAAAGTCAACATCACAAACTGGTGTCATTGGAAGTTTTCTTAAAACGAAACCTGATAACCACAACTAAGCAAAGATGCTGCCAGACTCAAAGTACTTCTTGACCACAACACATACGAATGGGAAAGACTGTTAGGGTGATTTTTGGCTAGTTACTTACCTATGCGTAAGGTCAATAAGCCGCTTGGAATATATTACTATAAAATTTGTAAGCTGCTTGCCAAGAAAAAAAAAGAAATATATATTTTGTGGATGCAAGTCAACTTATGCTGTCCACAGCAGCAACATCAACAGCCTAAAAACTTTTTCAGTCCCATGATTTATATATGTTTGAGAGACATGAGTATGTGCAGGGATAGCTTCGCGTATACGCAACATAGCGTTGACACGTCTTGTGGTCAGGCAAAAGATAATAACATCCTTGAAGCTGGCTGGCAAACAGGACAAGCGTGCAACGGCCTAGTTTTTTCCACAAACAAGGAGTACCCATAAGTCGACACTCACTTGTATTCAAACCCGAAGCCAGTGAGTGCCACGAATGCTCGCCAACAGTTATCACAGTTTTTCGCCAGCGCGCGCGCTTTGGTTTTTGCTGATTTTTCACACTTGCTCGAATATCGTCCAGCTGTTGTCCAGCGCCCTTGTCAGCCAGCTGGCACCTTGCTTCATGCAGCCAGATCTTTTTTATTATTAACTTTTTGTCCATTTTGGTCACGTTTGATAAGCTGCTGCAAGGGAATAATTCATGCATGAGGCCAAGAGCTGTGCTGGGTGCGTCCTTTGGCCAGCTGTTGCTCGATGATTTTTAAATATGATTTGAATGAGTTTATAAGTTTTGTTTATTTGTTTAAGAATCAGTCAAATGCTACCTCAACACCACCCCCTTTGTGCTTACTCACTTAGCCTTGCGGGGTTGATTCAATTCAGTTTGATTGATGTCTTTGCTTTCGAGCGTTTGTAGACAGTCATTAGCTGAGCATTTTCTTCAACCGACGTTTGTCTATGTTCCATTCCATCTCAGCCACGCCTCTGTCCCGTTTGCCTCTCCCCGTCGAGCATCCCCCTGTTTGTAGTGAGTGCTGCTGACAGCTTACCAAATTGTCTGGCTGTATTTAAGCTCACACTAGCTGAAAGTGGAATGAAGAGTAGACGTCTCTGAGGTCGTCTCCAAGCATCATTAGCATCTATATAAATAGACCTAGAAATCTGTAAATAAGTATTTACAAATAAAATTTACGTTTGTATTTTTGCATAAAACTAAAGCAAGCACAAGGTCAAAAATGCCATAAACAAAATCCTAAAAAAAATATCTGGAGTGTTTTTTTAGTCTTGTCAAAACCTGAACATTTTTGAATATTTTTTAATTATAATACATAATATGTTCACCTGCAGCCTTTATTATTTCTCTAATCTTGTTTTATTAAACTGTTTACTTTCACCCTGAGAAGATCTGTTGAGTTCGTTGGAAAAATCCATTAATCAGATATCATAAAATATCAATAAAGTAAAGAAAAGGCTGCGGAAATGTATGGAAAGTAAAAGCCATATGCATGCATGGTACGTGCAGACATCGCACTTTTGTAAGTCCAGTTTTGATAAGTGTGATTTGAGTCCAAAAAAAATACAACTACCGAAACTAAACCGAGAGACTGAAAAAAACTTTAATTGTTTAATGAATGCAACTCTTTATGTTTCTTACCTCATCTTTGTCCCTCTCAACTCAGTCAGGCGGCGCCCTTTTTAATTTTGACCATGTTTTTTTTTCGGTAACTTTTAATAGAGAGCAAATTTTTGGCAACATGGCAGCCGACAGGCGGCTGAAGACAGTAGCCAGAAGCAGCTGCTGCCACATTGCATATGGCACGTGAGGTATTTCATTTAATTTTGATAATTTTGTGGCCAACAACTGACACGCAACTTGGTTAATGTTAACAACCATCGAACAAGAACAACTGACAACTGAGCCAAGTGTTTCTTAGCCATGGCTGAAACTTGAACCTACAAACATTGACTAATGACAGCTTGGCGATTTGGATTAGGATTGTGTTTGGGGCGGCGCGTTAGAGCGCATAATTCGACTAGCCAATGGGTAGAGTAAAGTGCCAAATCATCTTGAAGCTTCCCAAAAATATCTCAAGTCATTTGTTTCGTGGGATTTGCCAGCGCAAATCTTTAATTTGCTTAATAAATATTTGCTTAGCTATTGAACAACATGTAGCTTGTATTTTCGCCAGGCCTGGACAATTGTCAATTGCAGAGCGACTATTTTCATGGGGCGGATCTTGCGGGGGTGGCTCTGGCGCTGCTCTTGAGCTTTACTAGCTGGCCATAAATCATTTGTGTAACGCCAAACGATGACGACGAAAATGTCAGGCGCAGGATGCGACAAGGACAATGGGGCGAAACTAGGCGCAAGGCGTTGCAGCAACAGCAGCAGAAGCAATGTCGCCGCCGCACTTGATGGACACATTCAGGCCTGGCGGCCAAAAGGACACTCACACAGCAGACACTTTTGCAAGGATAATGACGCGCAAATCGTGCCCCATCAGCAGCCGTCTTTGTCGCTGTCTCTGCTTTGTTTCATGCTGATGTTGTTGGCTTTGCTTTTAGTTGCCACGATTATCCTTAATGCGACTCACTTTGTTAGAAACGTCAGTCGGCCTGCAAGCGCCATTATCATCATGTTGTGCCTGGCCAAGGAAAAGGAAAACAAAACAACAAAAAAAACCTTTGCCAAATGGAAAATGTGCAGACACGCCGGCAGCCGACTTCTCCATCTATATCCCTTATCCCGCCATTCTGTGTATTCCCAGTGAAATGTGTCCAGAAATGCACGAAAATAAAGATAAAACATGACAGGCAGTTCACATTCAGTCATTTATAATAAGCCAAATATGACCGCGACCGCATGTGGCTGAGAGACTACACTATATTCCATTTGCTAGCGGCTGTCACTCTTTCCCCATTCCATACATCTCCTTTGCTTCTTCTGGCTGATCTGCTTTGGGCGTGGAATTGGTTCCACTGTTTGTCAAGCGGCCAGCTTTATCCTTCGAGGAGCTTGCTTTCAAGTGCCAAAGATTAATTTTTTTGAATCAAGTTACATTATTGGGACATGACTGAGCCAAATACAACGATTTGTTCAAACAAAGTACAATATTATTATTATTTTATAGTGCGACAAGTTTCAAGAAACTTAAATTTAAGGCACTAGTCACTAAAACAAAATTATTAATTAAAATTACCAAAGCAAAAATTTAAATTACAGCAATAAGAAAATTGAAAGAACTATCTTTTACTTAAGCAGATTAACATTTATAAGCTAAGTTTAAGTGTTTTATGTTTTTTTATGTATATATTTTAAATTTAAATTTATTTTATCGTTAGATATTGTTTTGTAAATGCAGCAGAAGGCTGCTTTTAAATCGTGGTGCGATTCTAATTATCTTTAGGTCGTGTGGTAAGTTGTTCCACCGGCGAACAGTGTGTATGAAGTATTGTTGTTCAGAGACAGATAAACGATGACGTACAATTATTAAATTATTTGTCCGAACTGAAGTTAAGAAGAAAAATTTATTTTATAGATAACTGGGCTCTTTTGTATTTATATCTTTGAGTAACAATATTAATGCTCTGAGTTGAATATACAATATGTGGTATTAATTTTTAGGTTCTGTTGAGGCTAATCAGATTGTTCTGTAAGTAAATACCAATCTTTAAAGTGCAATATAAGCTTAGACTGTGAATAATTAGAGAAAAACAAACTTTGAACATAATTTAGTTCTGGTTTCCATCTCATTGCCTCTCACCCATAATGATGGTAATAAGCGTGCAATCTAAAATAAAACCGTCACAAGTTCTAGTGAATGTCGCACTTGAAAAGAATAAGAAAAACAACTGTGCAAATGTTGACAGCCACAAAGATACAAATTTTGACAGAGCGCAGGTGATTCACTTCATAAGATCATTTCTATCTTAAGTCAGAGCTCAACCAACATTCAAGTGTGGTGCAAGCAAACGAATTTCATAATGGCCAAAATACATGTAGTTAAAGTTTTATTTCTAGCGGCTTTGCTAATTGTTGGCAGTGAAGCAAAACCCGTGCGTGGACGAAAGCGTGCCTTTGGTAAGATATTCCAACCTCACTTAAACGGAAGACTTTTCAATCTTTTTATGGTTCATAGGAATGGGTCTGCTGGGAGGTGCCTTAGCTGGCGCTGTTGTTGGCGGGGCTGTTGCCAAGGCATCAAGTTCGAATAATAAAGCTGCAGCACCAGCATCGCCCCCAGTGGCACAAGTTGTGGAGACTGGAGTGCCCGATCGCAATGGCTGCTACAGGCAGACGGTCAAGGAACCCATGCCAGGCAACCCAAAACTATACACGGAAACGGTTCATCTTGTGTGTCCCAATGGGCAACCACCAGCTAATGCTCAGCCAGCGATCGTGGTGCCTGCTCAGGTGGTGCCAGCTCAGGTGGTGCCAGCTCAGATGCATCCCGCTGCTACATACTCTGTAGTGGCTGCTCCTGCAGCTCCAATTGCTGCTACTTCCAATCTCACACAACCTAGCATCTCTTCCCAATCAAACGCAACTCACACTCAAACTGTTTTGGTGCATCCTGGACCTGCTTCAGCTGCAGTTGCAGCTCCCGCTCCTGCAGCTCCTGCACCGCATTCCGGTCTCACTATTGTATACGCGAATGCTCCCAGTCCACAGGCGCCTCCACAGCCAGCACAGCCTGGTGCTGCGCATGTTATCCTTCTGTCCAAAACAGTTAAGAAACAGAAGTCAGCTGCACCGACACTCAATGTTTCGCACGGTCTTTTAATTTTGGTAATTGTTTACTGCTTAATAAGTAAGTAAATGTAAATTCCTTAAAATAAAGCGTAAATTGCCAGACTATGCGGCTACAATACTTTAAATTTGAATTTTAAAATTGTCGAGCAGCGGACTTCACGTGACTTACGAATGACACACAGCTATCTTCACGTCTTTGAATTAACTCTCACGCAGCCATCTTCAAGTGCGCCTTTAATCGCGTGCAGCCAACTTCAATCTAAAGTAATGTTATCGTTAACATGTTTAAATTTGAAACATAGGTGGCGGAACATTTATCTGTGAACCAACAGGTGGCGCTAGTAAGGAAGTGGCGCCATCTGCTTCTACATTTTTAAAACAAAATGTTAACTCAAAGTGCACTGTTATATTAAAAACTCGCAAGGCATGTGGTCACATTGTTATGTAGCCGGCGTCATTCCATTGTTTTCGTTGCGAAATTCGCGCACTAAAATTTAAGAAAACTCTACAAATTCAATGATGGAATGGGATCCCGATCGCGATGTGGAGCTAACGGACTCCGAAGATGAGTTAGAAATAAAACGCGATTTCCATGGGCGTGAAGCGATGCTCTTTGTTGTGGATGCAAATTTAAAGGTACTTGAATTAGGCATTAAAATTTTACCATAAATGTAATGTTATTTGTCTAGACTGATCGCTTAATGGAAGCACTTAAATTGATACGTGGAGCCTTTATATCGGGCATGCTGGTTAATGGAAAGGATCTGATGGGTCTGATGTTTGCCAACACCCAGCACAGTCCGCCGCCGCAGGAGAAACAGTGCCTGGAAAATATTGTGGTACCAGCAAATTGCGCCATATTTCTCCCTCTGCGTCAGCTAACAAAAGCCATTGTGGAACACTTCTTGGAGTTCATGAGCACCGCCGAAGAACAGTTTGCCAGCGATTATGGTGTGGCACAGCCTGATGGGCGTGGCAGCTTTGCCTACATGATACGCCTGTGCATTGAGTTGTTAGAGAAATGCGGCAAGAAGCTCAACAATGCCAAGATTGTCTACCTCACGGATGTAGAGGAGCCGCATCCACAGTCTAGTCGAGAGTTCCAAGCTGCATTGCAGAAGGCCAGCGATCTGGAGGGCAAGGAGTTTGAGTTTCAAGTTGTACCCATGATTGATGACTTTGACTACGAGCCCTTCTACAAGGAGTTCATAACGCTTTCCAGAGGTGAGACTTAAAAATGGTTAAATCCAGCTGAGGCATATGTGAAATCTGTTCCCCTTGTTGGCCTTAAGTTGTAGCTCAAGAAGGTTTTAAGATTTCGCAGATTAAATTATGCAAATTTTCACTCGCATTCAATTGAAGTTGTATTGAAATGTGCTTTTGGATTTGCAAACAATATTTAAATTTTAAATAATTTATTTATTTTAACTTAGTAATCAACCCCACTAACTAACATCTGTATTGTACTTTTCAGCGATTGATATTGATTCATTCCGTGTGCCCGATGCGCAACTGCAGCGTGAAATACTTGAGGATCGCAAACTGAAGCAAGACTTTTTGCGCCGCTGTTTGGGACACTTTAGTCTGTCGCTTGGTCCCAATCTGGCCATATCGGTTCAGTACTACAACTACTTCAAGCGACGCACCTATCCAAATAAGGTGCACATTCTGCGACGAGACAACAGCATTGTGCGCAAGCGGCGTATGATAATGGTGCAAAAAATTGACGAAGAATCGCAAACGGTAACCCACGAGTACCAGATCAAGTCGACGGAAGGCTGGAACGAGTGTAAAGTGGGTGATCAAGTGCTCCGTGTGACCACAGAGCATCTGAATCAGGTGCGCAACTTGCATCCGCCTGGCATGATGCTGCTGGGCTTTAAGCATCGCTCTGCACTGCCCGATATGATCTATAGCAAACCCAGTAACTTTATGTATCCAGATGATCAGAGCATTATTGGTTCCAAGCGTCTGTTTCGTGCGCTTTGGCAGCGCTGTCTGGAGCGCGAAAAGATTGCTATATGTTTGTTTATGTGCAAGCGCAAGTCCGTGCCACGCTATGTGGCACTGGTGCCCGTAGAGGCATCCCAACCGGATGACACAAATTATCGTTCGCTGCTCTCGGGTGATGGCTTTCAAATTGTTTATCTGCCGGAGGCGAAACACATACGCAACATTGATTTCTGCGAGTGGAACAAGATGGAAAACTCTGCCTCGGATGAAGGCGTTGAACTGTTTCAGAAGATCATCAAGCGTCTGAGCGTTGACTATCAGCCCAATTTGATCAATGATCCCAATCTGGAGGTATTGCAGTCAAATCTTCTTGCTCTCTCATTAAACATTAAAACTGAACAGGATGGCCTGAGTCAGTTGCCTGATCCTGCAGTGCAGGACAAGCGCATTGAGAAGTTTCTGCCCACCTACGAGTCAATCTTTAAACCCGAACCAGAACCAGAGGCAAAGAAGCGCTCTGCCAAGTCGGCTCCAGATAACGAAAGCGTCGCTAAAATACCCAAAGTTGAGGAAAACGAACTCAAGAGTCGTCGCTATGTGAAGCAGTTGATTAAGGATGAGCGCCTGGAAGGATGCACTGTTGCCCAGCTGCGTACTATACTAGACAAACATTTTGATATTCAACCTGCCAAATCGGTCAAAAAAGCTATGCTTATAGAAGAGATACAGAAATCGGATGCCGATAATCTATATGCTATTTGAAGAAACACCAAAGGTCTTTTTATTTTTGCAGTTGTTGAATAAAAGTGTTAAAGTGCATTGCATTCATTAATTGTTATGAGAACTAAAAGTTATTTAAAAATGTTATACAATAAGAAGTATTTTATATTAAACTTAAATGAAAAAAAAAAATTGTGTTTTTATTTTCAATTGTTTTTTTGTTATTTAAACGTCTTTTTAAATCGGTGTAAATACTTTCTGTGAAAAGCTATTAGAAAAGTAAGGCCTTGAATTTTGTTATATCTTTTCAGTTTAGTGTTAAATATATGATATTGTGTTTCAAAAAAAAAAAAAAAAAAAATGTTTTTAAAGATGCGATTGTGTCAGACCCTTTTTTGTGATTTATTGTCATCGGTCAAAAGGACAAACAATATTTGCAAGTGCTGCAAATGCCCTTGCCGAGACTTGTTAAATGACAATCCTTGAATTTCTATGGAATATACTTAACGCAAAGCGGCTTACCAAGATGGATCGTTTATGTTGTTGCACCTAAGCCTGAAATGGCTTAATTCGTCAGTCAGCGTAAATTGCATAATTGAGTTCTTAACCTGAATAACACCGAACGAAATGTTCTTACGCAATGAAAGAGCACAACTTTTCGGCGACTTTTGGGCCAAAAAAAAAAAAAAAACTTTGCACTCGCCTTTGTCCAATTCATGAAACAAGCGTCAAAAGGTGAAACGTTAGCAACGGCAGTTGTTGTGTTCCTCGAGTGCAAAATGAGTTAAAAAATTATTAAAAGTGCGCGTACAGAGTGGCAGGTGTACGGTCGAGTGGGGAAGTGGAGATGTTGTGGGCGGGTCACACGCATACTGGCAACAGTTTTTAGTGAAAAGGAAAAAAGTTAGAGCACGGAAGTTGCTGTTGGTTGCTGCAGCTTTGGCTTTGGCTTTGGCCATCTTCAACATGGCCAGCATGAATGTGGCCTTTTACTTTCTTGGCACTTTATTTTAATTTCTGCTGCACCGCTGCCTGTTCTAAAGTTTCTTTCTTCTTCTGCCAGTTTTTTTTTTTTTTATTTTACTTGCAGCTACCACTTTTCTATGCTGCTCACAGTTACTTGTGGTTAAGTAGAAATTACTTTAGCCTGCGGCTTCTTGTACCCATTTCAAATGTCTGGAACCGGGTATAATATATGTATGCATGTACTTGAGTTATCAACGATCTGTTGCACTCTAAAGCGAGATGATTCTGATAAGCATAAGATGAATCCAAACAATAAATAGACTAAACGATTTTTATGCAAAACAAATTAAAAATGTTAGCTTGATTCGTTGCAAAGATCTTATATTATTTAATTCTCCAACAATAATAATTCAAGCAACTTTTGCAAGCACATTCTTTAAGTAAACTAAAATAATAAGCTGTAAGATTTCTTTGCTAATTAATGTTCTTATGACACTTACAAAAAGGGTCTTTTACGTTTTTTTTTATGGGTCTTAACAACTTGTTTTACTCAAGGTAAGATTTTGTATATTTTGTGGTTTTTGAAAGTTTTCAACTTTACTCTGGTTCTGCTTCTTGGGGCAAGTACTTCGTCTTGTTCAAGACACTGTCCATCTGCTTATATAGCTCAATGTTTTGAAGATCTGGATGCAATTCGATAAACTTCTTAAGCTTTTCCTGCTGCTTATCCAGTTGGCGTGAGGTTTGATTTAGCAGTTCCTGATATTCACGTATCTGATTCATGTGTTCTAGCTTCTTATGATTCGGTTCGGATCGCATAATGGATTTTTTCAAACGATTCTGTTCAACTTCAACTTGTTGCATTTGAAACTGCTGGCGGTTCAGCAGGAAGAACACATTATTGCTTAATTTCGTCAAGTTTTGAATGCGTGGGTCATCCATGTTAGAATGTAACATAAAGTTATAATGAGTACAATTTTTGATTTAACGTATTTATTTTAGATTCGTTTAGTCAATTTGTTGCTTGAGAGCCATTAAGTTTCTGGCCTTAGTTTATGTATTTGACATAAAAGGCAACTCCTCAGGTCAAATGAAATTTGTAGTTTGCTTAAATTGCCATAAAAACTTTATTTTCCAAAAAATAATAATAAAATACATATATATATGTAAGTATATTTCAATAAAAGCTGGCAAACTGAAACAAACTTTTATCAAAGTGCCAGAGCGGCCAAAGAGTCGTAGTAGAAATAAAGTTAAACCATAATCAAGGTAACAAACAGCTAAATGACATTTGCCACAAATGCATGACGATAAAACTAGAAACAGTTAAGTTTGACAAACAAAACGGAACAGCATTGAGCTATAGATGAAATTGCAAAGAGCCAACTTTCAATTGGAAACAGATTTTTGCAAACCGCACTATTTTGTATGTGTGTAAGGAAAGAAAGTTTTTTTTTTTTTTTTTTTTTGCTGGTTTTATTTTTTGAATCTTTCCTTATAATAGGGAAACTAACAAAAAGTTTACAAATCTTACAAGTATTACTTAGTTAACTATTTGTTGTTGTACAAATAGTTGGTGGCCGCGTACCTCAACTCATCGCTGGGTCGGAAAGTCATTACGACGAAGACGGGATCGGCTGCTTGAGTTTGAGAGTCCTCTAGCAAGATAGTTTGGGTGCGATGACAGCTTGCCAAGGTAATTTTTCTTGTAGTCCGCAATTACTTTCTTGATTGGTGGGACGTTTAAGTCGTTTTGAATGTTTTCGTTGCGAACGTACCACGGTGCCCCGGTGATAGTTCTCAGGAACTTTGACTGGGCTCTTTGAACGATGTCGATGTTACTGCTGCACGCATTACCCCATAGGCATCCATAGGTCCAGATTGGTTTAAAAACAGAGTTGTAGAGCAGGACCTTGTAGTCAAGGCTTAGCGGGGAGCGAGCGTTGATAAGCCAGTGGAGGCTATTGGCTTTTAGTTTTAGTTGTGTTCTCTTGGCTTCAATGTGCCTGCGCCATGTAAGCCTTCTGTCCAGGTGTACTCCTAGGTACGTTACTTCGTTTGCTTTCGGGAGTGGGATATTATTTAGCATAAGTGGTGGACAATCTTTCTTGTTAAGGGTGAACGTTACATGTTTACATTTTAGTTCGTTAACTTTAATTCGCCAGTCGGATAGCCATTTTTCCACGTTAACCAGATGACGAGCGAGTTGCGATGTGGCTTGCAGTGGACATCTAGATCGGCTAAGAATAGCTGTATCGTCAGCAAAGGTTGAAGTTGTAAGTCCCCTGCATGTAGGAATGTCTGCTGTGTAGAGAACGTAGAGTGTTGGCCCAAGTACGCTTCCCTGAGGAACGCCGGCTTCAATACGGTGTTCGCTTGATGTTGCAGTGTTGCATCTTACTGCAAACTTCCTGTCGTAAAGGTACGACTTTAACAGTTTATGTGTGTTTGCTGGAAGCGTTGATTTGATCTTATACATCAGCCCTTCCAACCAGACTCTGTCAAACGCCTGAGCCACATCCAGAAAAATTGCAGTACAGTATTCTCGATTTTCAAACGCGCCTCGAATTTCTGAAGTTATGCGATTGACCTGTTCAATAGTTCCGTGGTTTTGGCGAAAGCCGAATTGGTGCGACGGGATTATGTTGTGAAGGTTCAGAAATTGATTAATCCGAGTCATCAAGCATTTTTCGAACAGTTTTGATAGACACGATAAAAGGCTTATAGGTCTATACGACGAGGGTACTGTTTGATCCTTTCCCAGCTTTTGAATCATTATGATGATAGACTTTTTCCATCTTTCTGGGAAATGCCCGAGTCGTGTGATCGCATTGAATAACTGGCAGATAACACAGACGGCACAATAGGGAAGCTCAATAATCATCTTTGGTGTTATTAGGTCTAGACCCGGAGATTTTTTGGGGTTTAGTTCCTGATTAATAACTCTTGCGACTTCGTTCGGGCGAAATTCAATGGGCTCATGTTGTAAGTGGGTGTCGTTTAATACAGTCGGTAGAGCGAACGAGTTTGTAGCAGGGTTCGGTTGGAAAACTTTTTGCAGGTGAACAGCAAACGCGTTGGCTCTTTCTTCATCGCTTCGGGCCCAGCCGCCAGCTTGGTTTCTTAGGGGCATCTCTGCTTTTGTCGGTTGGCTGAGAGTTGGGTGAGCTTTCCACAGTGAGTTTTTCGAGCTGGATGTTGATAATTGCTCAATGTATCGGCGCTGGGCATGTTCTTCTTCAAGTGCTAACGCTTTGGTAAGTTTACGTGTAGCGTTTTTTAGCTTTTGCTTAGCTGACGGCGATCTTAGGCATTGCCACTCCCGTCTTAGTCGCCGCTTATCAAGAACGAGCTGTTCAATTTGGTGATTTGTTTTCTTTTGGGTGGGTGCTGCAGTTTTTGCTTTCGGTGTTGACATACGAGCTGCTTCGACGAAGACTGACTCAAGTTTGTTTGCAATAGAATCAATATCAGCTTCCACTTTCAGATGCGGATTAAGTTCGATGTGTGAGCTAACATATTTCTTGTATCTTAGCCAGTTAGTTTTTTGTGATGTCAGCTTACCCGGGCGATTTGCAAACTCTGGGTGTCGTTGAAGTTGAATTAGTACAGGCGAGTGGTCAGATGATAACTCCGAAAGACATTCGGAGCTTATCAGGTTGCACGGAATATTTTTGGAGACTGCAAAATCAATTAAGTCGGGCAGTTTCTTGGGGTCCGTGGGCCAGTATGTTGGTGTGCCAGGAGAGACGTGGCTGAGCCTGTTCTTTGTACAGCTGCTTTCCTCTTGGAGTCACAAGACGAGATCCCCAGTGAGTGTGCTTGGCATTATAGTCCCCTGCTGCTATAAAGTGTTCTCCTAATGAGTTGAAAAATTGGAAAGAAAGTTGAATCCAATAAAAATGAAAATCAATTCTTATTATTTAAATGAGAATTTGATTTTAATTGCGAAAAGATATAAATCTAAAACAATCAATTTATTTAATCAGACTACACATTTAAATCCTTTCCCTTCCACGAGTCCCTCTCCTCATTTTTAATCAATCAAGTGAGTGAATGTTGATATTATCAACTCTATTTAAATACTTAAATCCTTTCGGTAATTATTTTAACGACAGCTTGTCCTTCCAGAGGAGGGGTTCCCGCCATGCCGCGAAAAACCCGCAAAACACGCAAACTTAAAGCTACAAAAGTTAAATCAATTCAAGGCACAAACACTAAGCCACAAAATACACAACGTTTTCAGCTATTATGCCACATATCTTAATATATATATTTCTTGTGTGCGTGTGTATGTGACTGAACTCCTCCTAAACGACTGGACCAATTTTGATGAAATTTTTTGTGTGTGTTCGTGGAGATTCGAGAATGGTTTAGATTTACAGTTTGGTCTACTGGAAAATGTTTTTTCAATTAATTTTTTATTTATAAGGAGTTGTTGATTTTGGAATGTTTTACATTAGATCCGGCGGACGGCGCTATCATCGCATTCAATATTATTCTATTTCAATTTTAGTTTGTCCTGACAGATGGTGCTACGATTAATTTGCAAAAGTATTTCGTTATTTTGTGTTATAATTGTGTTATTCAAGTGAAGTTGCTAATTAAAATATTTAATGTAATTAGTTTCGTTTGTAAACAGTTCAATTGGAAACCATCAAAACAATCACGATTATTTTGCAAATTTTTAATTCAATTTCAACTGCAGGCATTTATCTTTAAGGTGGTAAGTTGAACTGTGTAAATTATGTGGATTGTGCATTTGAGGTAAAATTCACCAGTCTGTCTATAGTCTAAAATGCCTAGAGGACGACGTGCGAACATCGGCCGCCGCACAAGACATGCAAGCCAGCAAGAAGAGTATAGACAGAACTTACGCGAAGAAAGACTAAATATAATAAGAGAAAATGTCCGATTGATACAAATGCCCGATTGTATACGAAGATCATTGGCATCATACAATCGCCTGGCATTCCAATATGATCCCACTGAGAACTACAGTGACGATATTGCAATGCGTTAAAGTTCAAAAGAGAAATCGGTGGATTGTGCGGCGCAAGTCAAAAATTCAACTGGATCCATTACTTACACCACAACAGCCACTGAAAGCATTGTTCGATGGAAGTGATCCCGATTCACGAAATGTTTAAAAAAAAAAAAAACGAGGTGGCGTAACGGTGTAAAAAACGACGGTGGCGTAACGGTGCACGGTTTTTTTTTTCGCCACCGTGAATCGGGATCACTTCCATCGTACACCGTACGGTGTACACCGCCACCGCCACCGTACACCCACACCCAAACCACCACCCCACACACAACCCCCAACCCACACACCACCCAAAAAAACACCAAAAACACCACCCAAAACCCACAACCAACACCACACCCCAACCCCCAACCACACCACACAAACACCCCCCCCCAACCACCAAACCCCCCCCACCAAACACAAACCCAAAAACCCCACCCAACCCCAACAAAACCAAAACCACAAAAAAAACAAAAAACAAAAACAAACAAACACAAAAAAACACAAAAACAAAAACAAAAAAAACAAAAAAAAAAAAAAAAAAAAAAAAAAAAAAAAAAAAAAAAAAAAAAAAAAAAAAAAAAAAAAAAAAAAAAAAAAAAAAAAAACGGTGCCGGTGTACGCGGTGGCGGTGTACGGTGTACGGTGGCACGGTGGCGGTGTACGGTGTACGGTGTACGGTGTACGGTGTACGGTGTACGGTGTACGGTGTACGGTGTACGGTGGCGGTGTACGGTGTACGACCACCACCACCACCACCACCACCGTGTACAAATGTAAATTTACTTGCACATAAACAAACATGTGTTTCAATTGGGTCAAGCGGAAGTGGCGCTGATATTCATTTCCGCTTTATTAGCACACGTGACAAAGTAAAAGATAAGTAAGAGGACAGCGCATGTGAGGAGTGTGAATAAAAATAAGTTAATAAACGAGATAACTGGCAGTGAGATTATGTCTTATGGACACACTTCAAAATTAATTTGCTCTAATGACAGAAATCTCTGATATAGTCATCCATATTATGCAACATTCTAAAGTGTAAGTAATTTATTAGCTAGCCACTTTAAGCCAAGCTTAGCTGGCTGAGCGGCCAAGGGCGTATTATTTTGGTAATTGTTAGGTCTGGGCAAATTTGCCATTAATCATCATTTTATTTATCTTTAGAATTTAGTTTAGCATTAATTTCCATGAATATAACAACACACTACTCGCCTAGGCCCGAGACACTCTGTTGCCTTAGATAATAATTTTGTGTCAATTAATTACAATTACCCTGCAGCTAGCCAACAATTATGCAACTTTGTCAATTTAACAGGCACAGCACAGGTAAAACTACAAGCAACTGCCTCGAGGATACCATAGACAAGCGTGTGTGTGTCGTTGTCTGTGTGCGTATGGTTGCTGGGAGTAACTGCATTTGTGGAAGGGTCTATGTATGGTATGTGTATGTTTCCGTAGATGCAACAAAAGACTGAACTATTTGCCAAAAGCCAATTGTCAAAGGTATTTACAGAGAAAGGCCGCAATTGCAGTTGCTATAAACTCAAACTGTGCACAGAAAACGTAGAAAATTTAAATTTAATCAACTTGCCAGGGACCCCGTGGCGTATGCGTAACAAATTTTGACCAGCCATAAATTTGAACGCACCTCAACACACAAACAACGTTAAACTCAGCTGAACCAACTGTCCGCAATACAAACAAACAAAACGGACAACAAAAGATATCTCAAGCACTTAATTGTGTGTTGTGTGCTAGTGTGCGTGTCAACGTTTGTGTACAAGTGTGTAGACTGTTTACAAAATAGTGTAAAAGCCAACAAGATGTTTTGTTTATTGAACTTACTAGCTGCCTTTAAATGTTGATGTTATACAATTAGTTGATTGATACTGTTATGTTATTTATTACTTATTACAAACAACATTATATAACTTATTACAAACATTTTAAATAGTCCTTGTAAAAGCAATGCTCATAAGCTGCTTTTCGATTAGGTTTTTCTTTTGAAAATTCATTTCCATCTGGAATATATATTTATATGTGCCAAGCAAATACAAATTCAAATACAAATACAAATGCAGTGCCTAAGCTGCCTATATACACTTCAGATTAGGTGCGTATTAAACACATACAAGCGTAAAAGCTTACAGCTCGCTTTAACACACGCCTAACAACATAAAAATGTTGCCTACTTAATGGCGCAAATTTTACAGTGACACTTAAAGCTGGCATATTATGTATGTAAAAAACGGTTGACAGCATTAAGCAAATTGGTTGAATATGTATTAAGTCCGGGCATTATTTGGCACATGAAAAATAAGTATTCGAATGTTAAATTTATTCGGGTAAGATATATTCTTGTCATGGCTTTAATTAAATTTAAATTTTGTACTATAACTTGAATTTTGAGGCAGACCAAAGTCATCAGACATTTTGTCAGCTGCTGCCACTGCTGATTCATCTGCATTAACATTGCTCTTAATTTATGTGGTTCGACTGAATACCCGGCTGTAAACACCCTCAGCCCCCAACTTGCGGCTGTCAACGCAACGCCTCGCCTGCCTAGCAACTGTAAATGAGTGAAACATGTGTGTGCATGCGAGTGTGTGTGTGTGTGTGCGTTGGCATTGGTGTGTGGTATGTGTAAAGAAGAGTGAGAGCATAAGAAAAAAGCGCAGCAAAGCGTTAAACCGTCGGCGGTTTCGTTGTGCAACAGCTGCTGACGACACCTTGCAAGACTTGCAACAGTAAAGTGTTAGACAGAGATATAGACACAGGAAAGAGGGGGAGAGAGAGAGAGCGATGGAAAGAAAACGTGACAAGGCTGACGTTGCTAATGCCACAATATGCGATTGCATGGCCCTATATGAGTTTTTGTGTGTGTGCGTGTGTTTGCTGCTTTGCATACTCCCACACATAGGCACACACACACATACACACTCATGCATTGTGGTTAAGCAATTTGCGCCAAACGAAATGAAAGTGCTAAGCGCATTGGTCGTCATACATATGTATAAGTTTGTATCTGGTAGCCAACCCAAATGGACCAGATGGATTCAGGAGACCCAAAAGTCTAACAGAAAGGCAGGATGTAAGGAAAGGTACTAGTAAAGCACTGGTACGTAAGGTATCGATGTACTTGAGAAATAAATCTGAAAGTAAAAAATAAAACGATTTCTATAAAATATAGGAGTTAACTGAAAAAACCTACTGAAACTAGTAGCACTTCTCAGATGCCATGAGGTCCTATAGGGTGCTATCGGTTTGTGTGCAGCAGGTGTGATATAGCAAAGCTGTCATACAACTGCATGTCGCCCCCTCTCTCTCTCACTTCTTCTCTCTGTATGTGTGTGTGTGTTTGTGTCTGTCTGCCTGTGTATAGCTGTCGGTTGTTTCTTTTTTGCCTGTTTTGCGGCTTGCGCTAAATTTCATAATTTTTGCGAGCGACTGCAGCACCTGCTCCTACTGCAGCTGCTGCTGCTGTTGTCGTTGCTCCTGTGCCTGATTCTGTTCCTGCTTGTCTACCAGTCACGTGTCATTCATTCATATCGCGCCATAAACAAGACCAGCGCCAGTGTCCAACCCATGCTCCACCCCCGATTCTCTGCCCCATTCTGCTTATGCTGTGAGTACTCCTCGCCCCAACTGCTGCTGCTGCTGCTGTTTGACGTTGTTGGCATGGCCGCATCGTTTGTTACTTCGTTCACCTTATTTCGATTTATTTTTATGTGCATTTCCTTCTGCACTTTGCACCGCGATTTCTGCTCCCCCCTTTCACATACAGTTTTTTTCGCTCATTTTTTTTTTGTGCTCAACCCTTAACTCGGACTTGTTAACTGAAAATATTTTCTCATGCGTAAAATGCATGACAAGCGATGCAGACAGAGACGTTGACGCATTGAAATTTCAGCTGGGCTTCGGCACAGGGGAGCAAAGCTTAGTTTGCCAGCTTTAGATGCCAAATTGTCTGGTTTTGCAGAAAGGGGCGGAGAAAGCGTAGGAGGAAGAGTAGTGTGTGCTCTGTCAGGTGTGTTTAGCGCTCAGGTGTATCGATTTGTTATGTGCGTGAACTTGATGAAGTGTCGGCCAATCGTGAAAATATTCTCTATGGGAAGTAACAGCAAACCATTTGTAAAGTCTTGAATCTTGTTTAGTTAAAAGCATAAATAAACAGCTTTGCTACAAATAAATTGGATTATAAATAAACAAATAAGTGCTTTGCCCAGTTGCAAGGTCAACTTATATAATAAATCTAAAGTGCAAGCTTACACTCTTATGTGGTTTATTTGCATGTGCTAAAAATCCATTAACCAAAACTTACAGTACATAAAAGCAGAGCTTAAACAATTGTACAAAATACATATAGATTTTTTTTTTTCCATTCGCTTCTGCATCAAATAACAGTTGAAAGCAAGTGAAACTCTCCGTTCACAGTAATTGATCGGAAATATAAACAAAAAACAGAAATAAAAGCATTTAATTAAATATGCAATGTGAATTAGCCTATAAAAAGAGTGAAGCAAAAGCAAACGGAAAATCAACAGCCAATTGCCAGCACAATATCAATGGGTAAAATATGCAACAACAACAAAACAAACAACAACAGCAACAACGGCAAACACAATTGAAACTTTGGCACGCTTGGAATATTTAAACGGAGCTGAGCAAAGGAAAAAAAAAGTTGCATCGGACTGATATAAACAATTATTAAAAGCAACCCTCAGCTGAGGGAGGGAAGGATGGAAAAATATACATAACAATGGCGCAACGGCTGCTGATTGTGGCCATCAAACCCCTCCACACCCCGGGGCCGACACACAAGTCCCTTCTGGGCAAATAATTAAGCCTGCCATTCATTAACCAAACTTGGACCGGGGCGTTATAATACAGAGCACAGAGCAAAGTTGCGGCCACTTTTGTTGCATTGTGGAATGCAAAAACAAAAGTTTTCCCTTTATTTTTGTAAGAGGTGTGTGAGTGTGTGTGTGTAGAAAAATCAGCAAATCAGGCAAAACGGCACAATCGACAGTTCGGGCCATGCAAATGCTTTTAGTTAACGTTGAACATTGCCCTTAGCCCATTTGGCAGTTATGGTCGAACTCTAAGGCAAATTGCAAGCTGGCGGCAAACTTTGTACATAACACGACTCGAAATCAGTTGTGGAATAAAACAAAAATATTCCAATCTATGTTTGCATGAGTGTGTTTGATATAAACAAATGAATAAGTCTGCCAGTGAATGATGTGATGTATTTATGTTTGCGGTCTTGTGGCCCATTCACATTTAAATATTTATAGTTTCTTGAGCACTGATGAGAGCTGGTGTAAAAAGTATTTACGCATTTGTACAAATAAATTGAAAACTTTTGTTTGTTTTTTTTTTAATATATTTTCTTTTCTTTTTGCATCATAAAAATTTGTACTTGCCTCACATTCATATGTTGCAGCGGATGCCAGTCAGCAACAAATGTCGCAAAAGCAAAGGAAACATTGAAAATAAATGCAACACTTGTCGGTACTTTAAGTAGCAGCTGGAGAGTTTGACCAGTAGAAGTTTTTAAATTTTCAAAAGCACTCCAAACAGAATGTTGAATATGCAATCGAAGTGCCAAAAAAACAAAGAAGCAAGCATAACAATACTTAAGCTGCCTGTCTAGTGGCTGCACAAATGTGACCGTATTGTCCGAGGCGGTCAAGAGTTTATCAGGGGTGTAAGGTTTATGTAACGGGTTGCAACTGCAACAGCTTGACACTTTATTTGGCTCCCAAATGAGCAACAAATAAGGGGGCGGCAAGGCAACACAGTGCAGCCTCGTTTAGGTGGCTGCGCAGATAGCCAGTAAATGCGCGTTGCAAAATGCTCAATCATCAAGGCAGCGCCCGAGCGTCTGCTGTTATTAATGCCATGTTATCAGGCGCGCGTCTCCAACTGTTGCCCATTATGCCACCCACCATCTCCCCGTTGCTTATAAATTTCAATGTTCTTCATGTAGAAGAGGCAGCATCAGCAACAGCAGCAACAAGAACAACAACAACAGCACGAGCAGCTGGAGAATTGTGCCTGCATAAAAAGCCAAAAAATTAGCATAATTTCAGGCAGCACTTGCAACACTTGCGGCCACAGATAAGGCGCAAAATGAACGCGATTCATGTGTGTGTGTGTGCGAGTGTGAGTGCACTTCTTTTGGCTGTATGTATGTTTGTGTGTGCGCGTGTGTTATTTCGGCTGCATCGTGTTCAACGTGCATCGTGTTCATGTGTGTTTGTGTATCACTGGTTGCATTTTGGGTTTTTGCGCTTGGCCATGAAGTTGTTTCGGCTGCTTGCGCCATGTGGCACAGATACTACTAACAGCCGCACACTCGCAAGGCATATGATTTGCATAAATGCACAACAGCGACACATTGCGTGGTTTCAAGACCCTGGACAATGCATCCTTTGGGGCATGAAACTGATGCAGAGTGAAATGTGACTTCTAGATGCATTTGGGAGAGTGAAAGATACGTAAAGCCAAAGAGAAACAAGCGAGACTGAAAGAGGGTAAAAAGATTTTAATAACGAACTTTCTCGACAAATTATTGTAGTATTTAAAAATATATATATAGAAATCCACATTTATTTTCGGTCCTCTATCGGTGCCCAGCAGCCCATATTTTTAAATTCAAAACTTTTCGATGAATTCTGATTAAATTTATTTGGGTCCGCATAAATTTGAACAACTAAACAGCCATGTCAATTGGTCATCCACTTCGGTTACCCATACGCACTGACGCAACAACCAGTTGGTACATGGCCAATATGCTGCTGGCCACACCAAGTCGCAGCGTTTATAATCTGCTGCCACCTGTGCTAACATCAGGCACAATAAGGGAGTACACTCAAGTTGGTGATGGAGTGCATTTGAGGCCGCGACAACAGCTGGCACTACTGCCGTCCTTAGAGCGTCCTCGGCCCAGGCCACATATGCTGGTGCGCAAGGTTACAGTGGTGGGCAGCCATGTTCTGCGACACAGCAGCCTTGCATCGAGACGCCACCAGATGCGCAACTTTTATCGCACTCGCATGTCTCGTATTGATCAATTTAATGCCTACAATTACGATCAAGTGGACGATGAAGTTGATAGCTCATTGAGCGAAGAAGAACCAACGCTGCCCAACTCTGGATTGCTGCAGATTCGGCCAGAGACCTATTCAGTGCGTCTTTTGCTGCCACCCGTAGATCAGGACAGTTCCACTCTAGGTGTCTTCGATTGGAAAATCTATGTAGGCATGCTGTGCATTATAGCGATGCAGGCTGTGATTAGACTGGCATACAATGAGGTTTTTAATATGGGCTGAGACCCTTAAATTTAAAGCTGACTTTGTCGATGGCGCTCAAAACAAAAATAAGGGAAGAATATGGCTGATTCAAAAATCAAGATAGATATTTGCTAAGAATCTAATATATAAATTGATTACATTACAATAAATTAAACTAAACTGCATGGAAGATATTGAAATTTTTTATTCAACTAAATTTATACCTAAAAGATATTTTCACATGGAATTAATGTTTTTATTAAACATATACCAAACAGTGAAAGTGCCCATCCTTAACATTCCATGGATTATGATATCAATTTTCTGCCGGCTCGCTTTCATCCAATTAACTTTTTGGTATGGAGCATATGTGAATATTCATATTACTTATTCATTTCGATGTACATTGCGCTTATTAAATGCTTCGACTTGCCTGCCAACCGAGTCCGGGGAGAAAGTGAAGCAAGTCAAGTTCAGATAACATGAGAGGAAGATGTGCAAGTAGAAACAATTCATTTGCCTGCCACTCAGATTCTCAGCTGCTTATTCCCAAAGCTGCGTCATCATGTTTGTGTGTATTGCGAGTGTGTATGTGAGTGTGAGTGTGTGTATGGAGGGGCCAATGATGTTGCCATCGTGCACACACTTGCTTCATAATTCAAAGTGGCAACACTTTTGCTGGCACTGAAAACTCAGCTCGACAGACGCCAGCCGCGCTGAAGAGAAAATGAATGATGGAAATCATCTCCCCAGGCATTTGGCCCCAACAATCTAATACGTGATATACAAAACAGACACCACTGCGATCCGAAATGAATTGAAATGTCAGCAGGTGGTGAGAGAAGAGGACAGGAGAGGAGAGGAGCGAGTGGAGGAAATGCGGTACAGTATGTTGCAGGCTAGTTGTTGCCTGTTTTTGCCTTTTTGTGTGTTGCAGCAGCAGCAGCAGCAGCAGCAGCAGCAACAGCAGCAATTGCAGCAGTCATTAATAATTGCATGGGCCACATGGGGCGTATGAGTAACTTGGCGAGCAATTTACTTTGATCAACTCAATTGCTGACGTCAACACAAATGAGCCACGCCCCCTGCTCGCAAGCAACATCAACCATATGGGCAGCAATGTTGGCACTTGACACTAATTAAAATCGCTCGTTAGCTAATTTCAATGCCACACAACTTTTGTGACTGCTCAAGTATTTTTTTTTTGCTTTTCAGTGCGCCACAATTACTTGCATCATGTTGCGCATATATTAAGTGCCACCTGTATTCACCCCAGTTGTGATCCACCATTCACTCTCATGGAATCCTGTAGTAACCATTATTCTGACCCTTGCAGGCATTGTTGCTGTTGCTTGGTTTTCACTTGGCTTCTATGTGCCATTTTGTTTGGCATTTACTATTAGCTCGTCGTACTCTTAAACAAGAATTCAAGTACTACATATGAATGTACATACTACAGCAGCAGTGGGTACTTCTGACAGGGGTTGAGTACGAAACAGGTACTAAACATGTATTTGAGGCATGCACAACAGAAATTAAGCATTGGTAACATTTGCCCGATTTCGTAATTAGCTTCAAGGCAACTGCAGCTTTGCGTGCTTCACATTCTTCTTTGTCAAGGACCCTTAACAGTTTTGTGAGCAACTAGGACAATAGTGGATACAGCATTTGTATGTACAATAGCGCCTTAGAAATCAAGAAAAACAAAACCATTTTCAAGCTTGAATCTGCATCTTCAACCTTAAGGTAAATCACAAGTCAACCGGAAAATATTATTGTTTTTGTAGCCTTAATCAATTCTTTTATTAAACATAAACTGAATAAGAATTCTAATCAACATTGTCGGAATATTTTTTGAATTTGACTGCAGTTGTTAATCGTGGCTTGTATTGAATTTTGGGGATTCCGACAAATGGTGTTCATGGTCCAGATCCAACAGCCCTTAGATTAGCTATCAACAGCCACCGTAGCCACTACAGTACGCTCCGCAACCGCTATCGCAGCATGGGCCACTCAACGATCCGCAGGGCCAACCACAACCCAGGATCATATTGTGAAGATGTTCTAAAAAAAGAAATGTTTTAAAAAATATACATTAAATAAAGTACGTAAACTAAGAATAAAAATATTTGCTTCCTACCTTTTTGGACCGGACCAATAAACATTTTGATGATTTTATTTTGAGAAAAATTTAGATGTTGTCCAGTAAGGCTAAGGAATAATACAGAGTTTTTAAAGCAAGGAAAATCTACTAGTCGGAAACTTTTTGATTTATTTCTCCCGACTACTTTGATGGAGCATTAATTTTCACAAATTCTCATATGGGCATTCGACGGTCTTGAGATGAGCCTGATACAATTGAGATATTTAAAAAGATTTTTCCTTCAGGCAAGACATATATTTATTAATATATACTGCTGTTATAAGAACTCGGGATCAGTTTTAGGACATGGAGTTCTAAGGAGCTCTCATCAAAAGCAAGTCAGTTAACCATTTAAATTTTAAACATAAATACACTTTAAAAAAGCTTTTTTAACACATACAGTAGAGTCCGGTTATGACGTCGCTGAAGAGACCAACGGCTTTGCGTCACTATAGTCGAAAGAAGCTAAACAGTAAAAAAATTTATACTTGTGTTTGTCATAAATCAAAGAAATTTTTTAAGCAAAATTTTAATTAATTCTAAAATAAAAAAATAATCATGAATTTTTTCCTATAGTCGAAAATCGGATCCTACCTAACATACATAAAAGCTTTAAATGAATTCGATTTTAAAATAAGATTTTGGTAATATTCTAAGGAAAAACTTCTAAAAAGGAAATCACAGCCAGCTGAACAGAAACACACGAAATAATTTTTTTAGCCTTATTTAAAACATTTTATTAAACGGATACCGAATATTAATCAACATTGTCGGAACATTTATTAGTCTTGCGTGCAGCTGTTAATCGTGGCTTTTTTTTTGCTTCTTAGCGAAGTTCCGACAAATCCTGTTTGATGGTCCAGACCCAAGCGCCATAAGATTAGCTACCAGCCACCGCAGCCATAGCAGCCACCACCAGAGCAGCTTCCGTAGCAAGGCCCACTCAACGATCCACAGGGCCAGCCACAACCCAGAATCATGTTGTGTAGATGTTCTAAGAAAAGTTTTAAAAGGTTTCAAAAAAATAAAATAAATAATAAACAAATAAAATTAAAATAACGAATTAAAAATAAGTAAATTTATGCTTTTACCTTTTTGGACCGGACCAATAAACATTTTGATGGCTGTTTTAAAAAAAAATTTAGATGTTACACCTTAAGGCTATGAAATTAGAATGTAGTAAGTAAAACATGGAACGGACAACGGTTAAAATTTGTGTGATTTGTTTTTCAATACTACTTTGATTATACAAGATTATACAAGATGTCTTCTTATAATTTTTTGTTTGCTACAATTTAAATGGTTGTTGTATATACTCGCGAAGTTGGAAGACCATGCATCCATTTTTTTTTTTGTGTCGAAAAGTGAAAATAACATTTCATCAATAACTGCTATCGCTAAAAAGAGTAAAATGGTTTTGTGTAAAAGTATGTAACAGACAGATAAAAGCATCTCCGACCCCATAACGCCGAGAAACCCCGACAAGGACATACCGTTAACCTCATATGTAACCCGTACAGTCATTTGTGTGTATTTACCGTGACTATGTTAATCAAAATTTGCGATATCTCAGGTGTTTCTTAACTAATTTTGATCAAATTTTTTTTAAGTGTTCATTATTTTATACATAGTCTTAAATCTAACTTTCACAATTTTAAAATGCATGCTTTTTTTGTTATCGATCACATGTGTATATTATAATAGCGCCAATTTTAATGTGGGCCATTAACGATAAGATTAGCAGGTTCAATCACTTAAACTGTAAAAAATTTGGCAGTCGAGAGAAATCAATTGCTTACGATATAGTTGATAGGTAGTGCTCGCAGTATAAAAATAGTCCATTGGCTCAGTAACCATGAGCTCGAGAGAAGTGTATTTGTTATCTTTGCAATATTCTGGTATAAAATGCCACTTTCTGCCCGTTTGCGTTAACATTTGGTAGAGTTTGCTAGCGGCATTAAGAATGGATTTTCGACCTGAGAACAGCTATGATGCGGAACACAGAGTATGGAGTGGCCAGGAAGAGCGTGAATACTTTTCATCGGATCAATCGATAGGAGAGCTTATATTTCATGAGATGCGACGTCATAAGCAGTTGATAGCACAGGCAAGTTCATGACCAACAACATATTTCTATATTTCTATACACCATTTAAACTACTTCATATGTTTTAGATATCAGATGCGGAGGACATTGTACTTACTCGAGAGCAACTTCTATTGAACTCAATGCGCGTGGCATGCTTTATGAGATCTTTGGGCTTAGTGCAAACAGATATTGTTGGAATTATTGCGAGAAATACGACACATCTATCAGCTGTAGCTTATGGCTGTTTTTTCAATGGAATTCCTTTTCACGCGCTAAGCATTATTTACGAGCAGGAAACAATCGAAAAACTCTTCGATATAACAAAGCCGCGACTCATATTTTGTGATGGTGAAGACTATGAGAAAGTCAAATCAGCTACAAAGAGCTTAAATGTGAAAATTATTACAATGCGTAACCATCAGAGTGGTTCGATTAGCATTGAGGAGGTCCTTGCTACACCTGTGGAAATAAACTTTCAACCATCGCGCTTGGAACAGGGAAATGAACATACCCTGGCCATCCTCTGCTCATCGGGTACCACGGGTATTCCAAAAGCTGTTACTTTTTCAAACAATCGCAAGATCATAAACTTTACTAGGTCGGTCGAGTCGAGTCGTTAAAGATAAATTTATGTTCCTATATTAATGCCATAAAATATTTCTAGATATCTAACCACAGCTGATGTGCAACTTTGTCTAAGTACTCTGGACTGGATTAGTGGTCTTATGACGGCAATCGTTTCTGGCGTTTACAGCACAACACGCTTTATAAGTGATAGACCCTTCGATCCCGTCCATTTTCTGCATATCATTGAGAAGTACAAAATCACTTGGTTGCTTGTTGCTCCAGCCCACATGGCAATGATGGTTAACTGTCCGGAATTTGAAAAGTCTAATCTTGACAGCATTCACTTCTTCGTTTACGGAGGCTGTCGCTGTGCCCTGGAGGTACAACAACGCATCCGAAATCGGCTTAAATACGATTGCTTGCATCATCTATATGCTTTCACAGAGGCTGGCAGCAAGGTTGCCATGAACTTCAACTTTGATAAGAAACCCAATTCAGTGGGTCGTTTGGCTGATGGCACGAAACTGAAAATACTAACAGAGCAGGGCGAACGTCTCGGACCCAATGAAGTTGGTGAGATATGCATCTATAATGGTCTGTATTGGGCTGGATATTATGGGAACCCTGAAGAATCGAAACTCATGCGAGACCCAGACATGTGGTTTCACACAGGAGACTTAGGTTATATGGATGACGATTGCTTTCTCTACATTGTGGATCGCAAAAAGGATATGCTCAAGTACCAGAACATTATGTATTACCCACACGAGATCGAAGAAGTCATCTCTCAGATGCCAGGAGTGGCCGAGGTCTGTGTCTTTGGCGTCTGGAGTCCGATCAATGGTGATGAGGCTGCTGCTGCAGTGGTAAAGACGATTGACTCTAATATCAATGCTCAGGATGTGATAGACTTTGTGCAGAAGAATATTAACTTAACATATAAGCAATTACATGGAGGTGCCATGATTGTTAATGATCTAAAAAGAAGTCCACACGGGAAAACAAATAGACAAGCTACTAAATTGTATTTTCAAGAACTTAGGCAGAGCAACGGTCATTAGGTTAAGTGAATAACGTATATTTTATGTGAAACAATTGAAAAGTTTGATAAATAAATTCCACTGCATTAAGTTTAAGGAAAGGAAAAGAGCAGAAACAATATTGGAAAACTTTTATTTATTTAAGCCAAAATATTATATCAAATTTGAAGTCTCTAGCGCTTATAATCTCTGAGATCGGAGCGTTCATTCAGACAGACAGACAGACGGACGGACGGCAGATACATATTTCTGGATCAGACGGACAGACGGCCAGACGGCCAGACGGACAGACAGACATGGCTAGATCGACTCGGCTGTTGATGTTGAACAAGAGTATATATACCTTATAGGGATATGCTTCCTTCTTTCTGTTACATACATTTGCACAAAACCATTAAATTCTTAATCACCCACTTTATGGGTTAAGGGTATAATTAATACCATAAATATTTTAAATAGCCTTAATCAATACTTTTATTAAACATAAACTGAATAACAAATGTAATCAACATTGTCGGAATATTTTTTGCCTTTGACTGCAGTTGTTAATCGTGGCTTGAATTGAATTTTGGGGATCCCGACAAATGGTGTTCATGGTCCAGATCCAACAGCCCTTAGATTAGCTATCAACAGCCACCGTAGCCACTACAGTACGCTCCGCAACCGCTATCGCAGCATGGGCCACTCAACGATCCGCAGGGCCAACCACAACCCAGGATCATATTGTGGAGATGTTCTTAAAATTTATTCGTCACAGAAAAAAAATTAATTTTATTTTTTTATGGAAAAAATTTACTTTACCTTTTTGGACTGGACCAATAAACATTTTGATGATTTGTTTTTGAGGGAAATTTAGATGTTGTACTGTAAGGCTGTGAAACTTGACTGAATTTATAAAACAGGCAACAGTACCTGGTCAAAAATTTAACGATTTCCTTATCAAAGCAACGTTGATGTTGTTTTTTGTGATACTTAGCTTTCGAATCGAATTAACAATTTTGTAGTTTTTCTACAATCAAATACCCATAACGACTTTATGCACATAACGTATGCAAATATATTCTCAATCAGCATCAACAGCCAAGTTGATATAGACACTACCGTTTGTCCGGCTGTCTTTCCAGATGTATTAGCTCGTCGATATCAGATACTTTAAGAGCTGTAAGCTCCAGATGTGGAACAAACGACATTTGCATTTGAAAATCAGTTTAAATTTGACAAATTATGGCAATCGAAAGTTCTGTTCCGCTCTCAAGTCACAAAAATTAGACATGGAAATCGGCTAAAAATTAAGTTTCTAGATTTAAATGCAGTATTAATTTAGAGAGTAAAAGAAAACTTTTGATGTATTGGATATGAAAACCAAGCTTATTTTGGCGAAGGTATGGCAACAAATTTTACCGACTTCCAAGTCGATTTTTTTTCTGTGAAACTTGACTGTGATATGTGATACTCAAAGTGTATCTGCTAGGCAGAATATCTCGATAGAGAAACGTGTGAAAAGATAAAAAATATTATTGCTGAATTTAAAACTAAATTTAATTAAACCATGGTCAGCTTTAGCTGAATTTAAAACTGTTGAAGAAACTTAGATAAATGAGCTTATCAATTATTTGATATTTTATTATTGTTCATTATCAGCATCATAGCCGGCATCCATTTTGATATTACTTTGTGATTGTGAGTATTTTGATATTTCGGCTGTGCTCACAGCATGCTTAATGCGTTTGGCCGACATCTCATCACAGAAGTTCACACGTTCCTTGCGTTTATTTCTAAATCTAGTGGATCCTTTGAAATTCCGCATGATCTTGTGGTTCGAGACGCATCCATTAAGTTTATTCTGAACTGACCTTAACTCTGGTGCCGAGTGTACGCTGTCCGATTCGCTTGACATAAAGGGATCCAAAGGAAGCAAGCTTACAGTGCTCCAGTTGTCCGTATCCGCTAGTGTGCTTGATAATGCTGATCGATGTGGTTCATTCAGCGTAAGGTTTGACATTTTGTGCAAGCATTCGCAAACTGTTATATCCATTTGACCAATCGTTTAATGCAAGCAAATCAAGACGAAATGATGTTTGTATTGAATGTATAATTTTTTAAACGTCAGTTATAGGCTTCTATGTGTTTATTTGTCAATTGAAAAGTACTTTGTGTGATTAAATATTTTGACATGACTTTTGTTTCGAGCATTGAAAATAGAATTCAAATTATTTTTGTTCTCAAGAAATATAAACTAACTCAATAAACTCCCTTTAAAATGAGGCACACATTCGCAATTGCTTATTCAACTTTAAATGTACGATTGCCTAGAATCCTTTTTGCTTAACCTTCGGACAATGACAAAAAGCAATCAGTTTTAGATGGTCAGCCTGTGTGGCTGATGGGAAGCAGGAGGGGTTGCAAGGAGGGGTTGACAGTTCACACAAATAAATGAAATAAAGTGTAAGCGCTGTGTGACATCTTTTTGTGGACTTTCAATACGCTGGCGTTGCAATTTAAATAATGCACCAAATGAATTAAGTCACCCAGTCAAATGGTCCTATTTCTTCCCAAAGCATTTTCAGTTTGTAAGGGGGCGTGGTTATGTGGCCGAACTGAGCTTAAATAAGTATTTAAACCAAATGGAGTAAATCCTTTCACAACTTCCATAAAAAACGAATCATGTTAACAAAGAAATGAAATGAAGCGCAGACAAAAAGCCAACCAACCAAAGATGGCGACTGATTGTGAGCTCTATGTCAAAAAAATAAGTAGGGATATATTTAACAAAAACATGTTGACTATTATATACCCTTCCCTTAAAGTATCTTAATGTACATTGTACATCCATTGATTGCTATTTAACTATCTTTACACTATCGACAATGTACCTAATATTTAAATCCATTTAATAACAAAAACAAATAGGGAAGCAGCTCTAATAAAACAACTGCTTTGACCAAAGCAAGTGTATAAGCAAAAGTATTAAACTCTCTTTAGCAATAGTTGTAAGAAGGATTTTATGGAAAAGTCAGCAGACAAAATGCTTAAGCAACTGCGTGGCAAAAAAGAAAAAGAGGTGATGGGAAAGAGCGGGTGTGTGGCCAAGGCAACATGTGAGCAGAGGTATCCATGCGCGTATAAAAACATATATTTTTTGTAAAGCATATATGTACGTACATATATTTGTAGTATGTGTGATTGTCTGTGTGTTGTGTTATTGATATATCGCTTGAGCAGAACTCGGGTGAGTTGCCGATACAGGAAACGCACGCAGACATTGAAGACGGCAATAAAAGTGGTAATGATGCAGACAAGGATGAGAATAGTAATCCAGAGACAGAAAGAGAGAGGGCGTAAGAGTGAAGAAAAAATAAAATATATATATATCAAATCGAAATGTTATTAAATGTTGAAATGCCAGCAGGCGCAAAGCGAATTGGAAGCGAAGATATATAAAATGTGCACAGAGTGCATCGCATAAAATATGCTGTACTTTTTGGACAACTGTTTAAACTCTAAATGGCTATAAGTATGATTATTCGTATGGTATGCCACATTAAAATGTGACAGCTTAATTTGCACCTCGGCGGATGTGCCACGTGCGCAAATCACGTCTGAGCAAGGATATGCGGGGAAGAGTACGACAAAAGGTGATGAGAAGGGCGGCAACAGATATGCGACATGTGTAGCCAAATTACCGCGACAGGCAGCAAGCCTGCATCTAAATAAAATATAATGTGTGTATGCCATCTAATTAAATATATCCGCATGTAGTTTTGCAGTTTAATTTGCGCAAAAAGTGGGCAAAACTAAAATACAAACACTCACACACACACACTCATACACACAATACAGTTGGAAAAGGGCTGTTGCAACAGTACAAGGTGAAAGTAACCGCATAGGGCTTGAAGGAAGATGCTGTTAAATGCGATGGTATACTTTTGCTCCTCACTGTACACACACACGGCTGCCGTGCCACGTTGAGGGCATATCACACACACACACACACACACACGCAGTCATACACAAATATGCACATTTGGAGCAAAGCTTCCGGTAAAATATTTCATTTGAATATTTTTAATGAGCTCGAAATTCTGGCGCCGGCAAATAAATAAAAATAACGCACGACTGCAAACAAAATCAAATACATAAAAATCTGTATAGATTTTAATTACAAAATACCATATAAAATATGTTGGTCAATCAATAAGGACGTGCTTTGTTCCAAAGGTCAGAGGTAATCTATATATGTAAATTATTACGAGCGTATTTGCAAACAATGCTATTGTTGTAGCCGTATACATCGACGACTTCAAAGATTGACTCAGAAAATAAAATAAGAAATAAGGAAAAAAAAAATTAATAAGTATGAAATGCATAAATAATATTACTTCGTTATAATAAAAATATAAATTTTTTTTTTTCGAAAAGTTCAAATTTTATCAATTAAATTTGCAGAGGCCCACCATATTGTTTGGTTCATACTTTGCGTTATATCACTTACTTCTCTGCCCATTTTTTCGGTGTCAATGCAATGCATGCATAAATATGGCACTTACATTTGCTCCCCCTTCTTGAATATATGTGTGTCTGTGTGTGTGCTTATAAATCTCGAAAGTATAACATGGCAGCAGTCAGTAGCAGTAACAGGACATGCAGCATATAAATATACGAGCATACATTCATACATTTGTGTGTGTGTGTAGCAAAAGCTGACGAATCTGCCTTGTCTGTCGTTATATGAATTGTTTTTTTTTTTTTTTTTTAATATTTTATTTCTTTTACTGGCACTGTCAGCAGCGCCAACAACGACAACAACCTCATCGAGTAGGAGCGTCTGACAGTTTGTTTTAATTTTACAGATTTACTTGTTTCGCTCAGTTCGGTTACGACTGAAGCACTGAAACCCTCAGGCAGCCATCAATGCTGCATGTTTTCAAAAGTTGTTAACTGTTTTGCAAGCGAACCATTCATATATTCATAATTTACTCACACACCCACAAATTTCTACCCGTGTGTACATACATAAATAAAATGTAGACGTACGTTTATCCTAGGTCTCGTCACACTCAATAAATATAAAATGAAAAATATAAAAATAAAATAACAAAATATTTAATCTGTATTTTATTTTTATGACAAAACTCGCATAGAATTTTTAATGTATCCCAGTGAATATGAAATACATACATTAATTGGTTGTGGTGGCAGTTGGGGTCATTGACTTTAATGTAAATGAACAAAACTGACTAAATAATGTTTAAAAAACGAGCTACAAACGTTGCCCATAAGATTAACAAAGTGTAAAAATATAAAATTCAATTCAAAATTAAATTTTCATCTATTCATTAAACCTTAAAAGAAAAAATTACAATTCTATTTACTCTGAACAGGATTAAAAACAAAAACACTGATGCATACAAATATATGTGTCTTACAAATACATCTTTCCACTTCAAATATATTTTCCCTATCAAGCGTTATTGATCTATTCCATTGACAATGTGTATTGCTATCCAAGAACATTTTTAACGAACAATTTCCCGTTTCCTGATTTGCACGCTACAAAGCCGCTTCAAAGACGAAGGGTGCAAAAGATTTAGTTCCGTTGTACGCATCCGCTACGAAGTCCCAGACCACGTCTCGAACCTAATTAGTGTGTCCGTTTAATGTTTTGCTTGACATTTTTAAACGGAAATGAATTTGTCAAATTGTCGTCACGGCTGTCAACTTAATTGGCAAATAATTGTTGATTTCAATAAAACGTTTAATGTTTGAAGTTCTGACAAATGATGTTCTGTTTCTTTAGCAAAATGCTTGCCTATACGGTATAGTACAGGTGCAGCTGTGATACAAACGAACTAGGATGAGCCAAATAAGCTTTACCACGCACAGAGCTCAAAAGTATTTCTCGGCTTGTGGTGAGTGCTTTTTGAGTATAGCTGCCAAGTGTTGTTCATGGTCAACCATTGGGCTTCCGCACACACGCAGAAACCGTATAAAAACATTGCGCAGTGTTCATTAAACGTGTATGTTTTGATTTGTAGCGGAACCTTTGAGCATCAAACTGCCTGGCTGTAGGCTTAGTTTTAGATTTTTGCGTGCATTGCGTATACGCAGTGTGTACCATAGAATTCATAACGCCCGCTGGTTATTAAATGGATCCAACTGTATGCGGGATTTTAACTGCAGCTGCATCGCAATGTTGCCTCAAGTTGCAAATAGGCACACACACACACGCATTTATTTCGAAACGCGCGAGTTGACAAAGCTCCGCACTCGCTTCATCAGCTAGTCGCAGGCATCGCTCTTCATTTCGGCACAGCGATTGCTTTTTGCTGCTGCTATTTTGTGGTCTCTTTTATATATCTTTTTTTTGCTCCCTCTTCTTGTATCGCGTTACGTTTTGGGCCTTATTGCGGTGTATTGTTTCCAGTTAACTGTGGGCCAAAGTGCATGTGCAGGTGCACGGGGTGCCATCGATTGTGCCCGTTACGTATTCGCTTTTATTTACAGCTCGTGGTCTATTGAAGCGTTTTATATTGTTCCGTTGGGTGGTTGCTTTGCTGGCTTTTGGCGATTGTTGCGGTTTTTTTCAATATGGCTCTGAGTTAGAACCAGGCAGCTTAATTGAAGAGGGACTGAATCGAAATGGAATAAATCTACAGGTAAAGTCGCTTTCACAGGTTTATTGTTGGTCCACTATAAATTTATTTGTCAGTCAATAAACAGAGAGCTCGATTTTATTAGATTTGTATACTGCGCTCTAATTAATTTTGTTAACTTATACAATTTTTATTTTATGATTTTTTAATGGAATTCTGATCCCAAACCGCAATGGAAAAGGCAATTACATTTGCTTATAGTACATCAGTTTTCAATTACACCCACAACATGTCGCATATCTGCGGAAACAATAAACTGGCAAATCGAAAAGGAGACAAAAAAAACCTTTATAAGAACTACATGCCAGCTTAACACCATTCTGGTTAAACCGAGTAGCAGAAACCATCAGCAGGCGGCAGTTAGACAAACGCATGGCCAACACATGCAATTTAACCTTAGACACGCACAGCGAGAGGAGTGACGCTCGTGGGTGGCGGGTAGCATGACAAAAGATACAAAAGCGCTGAGAAACAAAAACTACCTCTAGGCTAAAGAGGGGTGAGCGGGTGCCAAAGGTAAGCAATGGCAGAGGGAAACAATTTCAGCAGCACTTAGCCATTTAAACCCTAACTGAACCGAGAGCGCACGTTTGACCCTGGAAAACGGATCAGCACTAGAAGAGGGCAAAAAACGCTAAAACAAAAAAACAAAAAAATGGAGAGAAAACCAAACATAAGAATCCTGAGACACGTGTGTGAATCGAACGGGATGTTAGCTCAAGATTTGGTTGTGTTCACACCCCCACCAAAAAAAAAAACAAAAAAAACAGGTGGAAAATACAAAATTGTGATGAAAAAAAGAGTAAAGCCGCAAAGGAGGGGAAGGAGCTCTAAATTTATAACCAACGCGATGCTGCGCAAATAGGGCGATGTGTGGAGGCGTGGCTAACAAGCAGCAAAATGAAAGCCACGGTGAAATGCATTTCCAGAGTTGTTGCGCGACGCAAAAAGTGTGTCGCCCCGCTTGTGTGACGGCGGCGATCCGAGGTTCTGACCCCGCGAGCCAAGCGATGGCATTTTGCTCCCCTTTTTTTTTTTGGTATGCTTTGTTTGTTCCCTGGTCAGCTGGCGCCCAGTTTGATATAGCAACTGCAAAAATGGCAGCTCACCTTAACGGGCAACTCAACTGAACTGAACTCAACTGAATGCAGAACAGTTTTTGTCGCTTGCAACAAAAACTTGTCACATGTGCAACGCAACATTTCCTCTGTGTGTTTAGGTCGCCTTTTGTGTGTGAGTGTGTGTCTCTGCATGTATGTGTGGGTGTGTGTATGTGCATGTGTCTCTTTGTTTGTGTGTTTCACTTTTCTCTCGCTTTTTGTTTTGTCCCTTAGTCGAATTTCAAATGTTGCTTACTCTGCTGAATAGTCGAACATTTGGACATTGCTGCTAGTATTTTTTTTTTTTGTGTTGTTTACCCTTACAGTTGTTGGATCTAATATGTCTTGAAGTACATTTGACATTGTAAAGCATTAAAATGCCAATTTGAATGTAAATATAAATTTATAAACGTGAAATTATTTGAGTTATTTACTTATTTAAAGTTAATGACGGTAGAGTATTGAAAGTTCGTCAATTCAATAAGAATTTAAGCTAGTTTTTTTGTGATATTTTCCTATTTCTATGGCCTTTATTCGGGATGGGTGGCAATCTGAGCTGACAGTGACACAAAGTGAAGCTGCAACACACTTACTTCTATTTGGCACACTATTATTAAACCTATAAATTTAGACAACACCTGCGCTGCACACACACACACACACTGACACATGTCGCATTAACAGCAGCAACTCCAACAACAACAAAAATGACAACAAAATAGAGCGATGAACATTTTAATGCCAACAACACGCAAATCTCGCATATTTCCCGCTATTTATGCAGCTGCTTCTATATTTTCTACTTGCCAGCCATTTTTGCATCTGTTCACGTTAAGTATGCGAAGCTGTTTAATATTTGCTGGCTTATCAGCTTCAACCTCTCCCAGCTCTCTTAAACCATATTCTCCCTTCCCGTACACCTCACCTTTTGTATTCACAATATTTTGCTCATTTTACAAATACACATTAATTCGTAGTGGTTTTTGGTAGCTGAGCTCACAGAAAAGCACGTGATTTGCTTGTGTGAGTAGCGAGCAACTATTTTGGAGGGGCAACAGCACGATAAGTAGGACACACGTATGTATGTATGTGCGTGTGTGAGATGAAATTGCTATGTGCAACACAGGTGTATCAGGTGTGATGAAACTGCTTGAAGAACATTCAGCCTGGATAGATAACAAAACAGTTATATATCTTTACTAGTAAGTGACCCGCTTGCTTCGCTGCGCCGATATTTTTTACTAAATTTTTGCAATAGATATAAAATATATACAGTCGTGGTGGATATTGTGAACTAATTTTTGCAAGGCCTGTTCCCTATACCCAGGTTGTTCACTCTTTCGAGACACACACTTTAACCTGAATGGAATATTTGGTGCAAATTTCAGCCTTCTAGCTCGTTTCGTTTATGCTGTGGGTCTCTCAACAATTAGGACAAACTCTTTTACATATACAGTTAACAAAATAAATAATAACATTATGCTTCTTGAATGCTTTTATCCCAAGCGTAAAATATAAACTAATTTATAATCTAAGAAAATGTTTTACCCAAGTAATAAATTGAATTTATTGTTCTTATGCTTGACCAAATAATTGCTTAGCTACTGAAATACACATGCTTTAACAAATCAATGCATTAAGAATAAGAAGTGAGACATGTTTGTGATGTGTACAACAAAAACAAGCTGAAGTAAAACTGACAACTGTCAGTCAAACAGCAACTAGATAAAATTGCAGCAATACGAAAAGCAAGCAAAGAACTTTTAAAGTACAAAAGAGTATATGTGAGCTTGCGTGTGTGTGTGCTTGTAGATTTGTGTGCAGATACACACATATACTTCGAGTTGTTGAAACTACAAACTAGCATTGGATATCACAAGCTGAAATTTTGATAGCCGACTTCGTATTTCTGGCTACTTATTGCAGCACAAAAATGCTTTGGAATTGTTGCTCTTGTTTTTTTTTTTTGGCTGTTGTTGTTGGTGTTTTGGCATGTACAACACACAAAACGCAATGTTGGACAGACCAATAGACAGACCAGATATAGCACGCAACGTCTGCCTGCTCGAACAACCCTCTCCAACTGCAACCAGCAACACCAGCAAAAATAGATGCACATATGTATGTGTGTGTGTATGTGTGAAGTACTTTTTCTTGCTGTCTTGTGCGCTAGCTTGGTTTTTCCTTATCGGAAACGAGCTTATTCCGTTCAATGAACTGAAAAATATTGTTTACCTCTGGGTCTTCTCTGCTGCTACACGATGACGCCAGCGTGGGAGCTCCTCAAATTGTGTATACGTCCCGTTTACCCCTTATGGCATTCCTGTTGCACACAGCGTTCTATTTTTCTCTTTCTGCTGTTGCTGCACATTGACCCTGCGTTTTGATATATTTTTATTGCATGACCGTTTGAGGCGGCAACTGAATTTGTCATTAGCGCATAAAAAATAATGTTGCACATTACTCATACGCCGCGTTGCAGCGCTGTCTCAAGTGCGCACAGCTTGAGCGATAGCTGAATGAAGTTCAAATCACTTCAGTTTAATGGTTGGACTCTGTCTCATCCAGGCAAATAGTTAAAAAATGCTTTTTGGTGGTTGGCAAGCTGCTTTCGACTAACTTTTAATTTGTAACGCGTTTGCTGGCAGCATGTTCACATTTTTATGTCAGTAACCACAGCACACTAAGCAATTAGAGCTTTTTTCTGGTACGACATTTGACATATTTTGGGCAGAGAAGTTCTTTACCCTTCTCAATTAGGCTGACATTGCGTACGCTTAATGTGTGGTCAGACGGAGCACAGGGAGCCCATGACAATGATATGCACAAAAAAAATGTTATGATGACGGCAACAAAGTTTTGAGCTTGCGTTGCTTTTGAACTCTAGTACAGTGAAAGGCATCTCATGGATCTGTCTGCCTTTGTCAAAATTGGTTACAAAATATATTTAAGTGCAGGAAACTTAAGCTCTTAAAACGATAGACCTACAAATATTAAAAATATACATAAAATTTATTTATTTCACAATATTAGCTGCACCTTCTCTCAACATTCAACTTGTCAAGCAAAAAGTTTTTTCTTCCGTGGTCGGTAAACAATTTGAGAGCAGCTTTAAGGGTAAAGATTGCTTGATATAGGCTGCTTGGACAAAAAGTTTGACAGTTTACTTAAGACATCATACACATATGTGCGTTAACTTAACGCCGTTAAGAGCAAACGTAAACCTTGTTCGAATGAGCGCAAGTTTTTCCAAGAATTTACATATTATAAGGAGCTATTCTATATGTTAGCCGACCCTCAAGTGTTGTCGTGAATATGTTTGTTTTGCTGTACGACTTTATCTGAAACGATAATTTTATTGGACATTAAAAACAGGAACGTGACAGGACATCAACGCCAGTAACATAACATTAAAAACCTATTCTAATAAAAAAAGAAAAGCAAAACAAAAGAAAAAGTTTGCCTCTTGTCTTATAGGCAGGCAGTCAGCTTCCACGTATGTAACATGAGGCTAAAAACTTGCTTACTGCTGCGTGTGCTAGTAATGACAACAATAACAGCAGTAGCTACTTGAATTGTATATACATAAGTATCGCATATCCAAATACATACCGTGGCCATCAGTCATAAGCTACTGAAGGAGCAGTCGGCCGGACATATGCTCACGAAAGGACGATCGACTTTGCTTAACGCCAACATGACATTAAACGTAAATGGCATAAAAAGCTATAATGTCCTGTTACTTGTAAGATAAACAATAACAAGCCGTTGACTTGTTTGTTTCTGTCAGCCAAAGACAAAAGGCCGAATCTGCTGCCAAGTAAAAACTCATTCCGCTCGTGACACATGCAAGCGCCACAGAAACAGTCAGAGGCCCCAAGAAGCGGAACAGGACATGCCAAGCGCTTGGCCAATTGATGCACGACCATGCTTTCCACATGTGGATGCCACAGTGCCCCACGTGCTTGTCCTTATATGTGTGTGTGTTTTTGTCTTTGTGTGCGGAACATGGCAATTGACGTGACTGGATAACAAATTCTTATTAAGGTATACATAGGTACACAAAACTTTAATAGGTATTTAAAAAATGAAGTTATAGTTCATATAACAATATAAATGAGCAATTTACCCAAAGCTTAAACTAACCAAAGCAAGCAACAGTTTTTTATACAGAAGACAAAGCTCTAAAAATATAGCTTTATGTATGTTAAATTCCTACATACTCTTAATAGTCTTTTACAAATTTTATTACCTTATGCCACATAAATTGTTGCGAATTTAAAAGATACTCATATCCATTTGTTGTTCTTATGCGGGCATATTTTGTATCTGTTTATAGCTACATCATGTTTACAAATGTAAAACTCAATAAAATTTAACGATTATTTGTTTTCGACGATGATATTTCGATTGCTATTAATATATTACTTCGATGCTTAAAATTTGTTTATGGCATTTCGTGCCATTTCGTCGGCCAACAACAAAACACAGACTGAATTCAGTTGCGATGACAAATGGCAAGTTAATTCAATTGAGCCAATTTTTGGACGACGAGCTCTTAAAGACATGGTTTTGGTAATGGGAAAAACTTTGAGTAATATATGTACGTATGTTGTGTTTTCGAAGTGCAGACAAGCAGCGAAGCATATCGGCAAAATATAAACCATGTATACAACATGTCTGCCTTTTGGCTGCTACTTGGCAATGTGTATGTATTTTTATATTTTTGTTAAGCCTGACAACAGCAAATCGCTGCTCAGGCGTGCAATTTATTATTTTAGCTGGGCAAATAGCCAAAAATAAAAATCGTCAATAAAAAATAAATAAAAAATAAATAAAATATATATTTGAAATAAAAAAGATAAATTGATTTTTCTTGTGAGCAGCTAAACGATTAATCGACTTATGAATCTAAAACGTAAATACTGTTTAAAATTCAATAATTTTTAAATATGGGCCAGCTTGTTCTTGACTTGCATTTAATGTCGATAACGCTCGGATATTTAAAAATTTACTGTATATTAATGATTGCATCCATGCGCCAGCTGCGGTTGTTTATTTATATAGGATGCAAGCAAATGCATTATTGAAATAAAATAGATTTGTATGGCAGGTGTGACACCAATTGCAATCTCTTGCTGTACTCCTACCCGCTGTTTTGACCACTTTTACAAGTTACGCTGCCCACAAACCAGCGTACAATAACTTATCGCGCCCACACTGACCACAATGCACAGTTGCCACCCACACATAAACATTCCTATCGATGTAATATCCACAGGCAGCAACAGGCCTGCATCATTTTGCGTGTGGTTATTGACAAATGTATTTCCAATTGTTTCGAATTCTCTCTCTTGCTGGTTCGCTTGCTCTTCATCTGTCTCTTTCTGCCTTTGGCATCTGCTGCTGTGTGTGCTACGTGACGCTTATTACAATTTTCCCCACCTGTGTGTTTGCTTACATGTTTTATTGAGCTGCAATAATTTTCGTTTTCACCCTTTTTTTCAGCACAGCTCTAACACTTCATTGAGGTCAGATGCCATGTGTGGATTAAATGAAATTGTTTATATAAAAATGAGGAGAATGGAATACAAACCCAAAGAACTAACTCAGTATAAGTCGCTTAATGTACTTTGTTTTCAACTGAAAACTCGTTGAGTTGAAATAATTATAGAATTTAAAACTGTGCTTTTGAACATCATTTAAATCGTTCCGTTTTTTCTAAATTTCATCTCAAAAGCTCTACTTTTTTTTCTGTCTGCAAACTGGCGGATTGAATATGTAAATGCCGTGCAAATTTCTTTTCAATTTTTGATTTTTCATGCCATAAAAATAATCAAATATCAACTATAAATGCTGAGTTATAGCTGAAAGGCTTCATATATCAAATAAACGTGCCGTCTGTAACCGTTCCACCCTTTTGCCACACGTCGCGTATACGTTATGCCTGGAATTTAGCCATGTGCGCCTGGTGTCCAAATGAAAATCGGTAAATCGAGACTCGTTGTGCCCATTGTCTATATTTTTGTTTTTATATAGCTGACTTTTGTTTTTATTTTATTTGTGAAAACTATTGCAACATGGGCGTTTCAATTGAAATTGCAAAGGCCCACGACAAAATCCAATCCCAGTGGCAGATAAAAAATAAACCTAAATCTAAACTCTGTGCAACAAAAATGGCGAAATAGTGAAAAAAAAATACAAAAAATTGTATTAAATTTTAATAAAAATGTTTTTGATTTATTTTTTGTACATAAATTGATATTGCACCTGTAAATACGACACTCACAGGCTAAGTGTTTAAGTTGCAAGCTCATAAAACATTTTTAATTTAAAAATCAATGTATTGTAACATAAATACACTATTTATTAACTGGACTTTAAAGGAACCTTAAGTTATATGATAGCGATATACACAGTTTCTAGTAAGTCAGTATACCAACAGCAACACCTGTGCAGGGTATATAGTTTTTTTTCCAGAAACACATTTGGCCTTTAGCAATCGCATAAGAGCTGTGTCACCTAAGCAATACAATAAAACGCTCAAGAATGTGAGTTAAGCTCAGAAAGATAGCCAAGCCATGAAAACCAATCGCAATGGCTCGGGGGTGTGCTTAAAGCAACAACAATAACGGAATCTACACAAAAAAAAAAGAGTTTGAAATGTGACAACCACAATTTAAGCTGCCTGTTGTTTGCCAATTTTTTTTTAGAGCTGAAAAAATGCAACAGAATTTTGTGGTTTCGACAGGCAAACAAGAAATGCATGAAAATATTTTTGGATTTACGCAACAGCAAGAAAAATGTAGAAAAAAACACAGCAATTAAACTGAATCAACAGACAGAAGGTTGTCAGGCATGAGAGGGAACGGTTGTGTTAGCAAGCAAATCACA
The DNA here is from genome assembly GCA_018152965.1 of Scaptomyza pallida. Lineage (NCBI taxonomy): Eukaryota > Metazoa > Arthropoda > Insecta > Diptera > Drosophilidae > Scaptomyza > Scaptomyza pallida. Next base: position 1,999,620 of record JAECXP010000002.1, read on the forward strand.
AATAAAAATTGAGTTGTAGGCCATAATTAAACGTCAGTCATGTGCTGATCAATAAAGATGCAATAGCAACGCAGATTTTCCTACATGTAGATAAGTCAAAACTACATAAACAAAGATACAATGGGTCAGGTCGGTTAGCATATATTGTTGGTTGGCAAAGCCACAGCTTAACCAAACAATGGCCAAGGCAAGAGCTCACATTTACATAACAATGCATTTGCATTTAAACACAACATGCTTGAAGTAGAGCCACATAATATTTGCTATTATTAGCGCTTGCTTGGGCGATAGTTACGAGCATGGACCAAGATGGCCAAGTAAATAAATGCGTAAGCAACAATTTGGGGTTAAATAACAAGAAGCCAAGCAGTGGACACTGGAGATGGTGTTCCATCCATGGGCCATGATTTAAGATGCAACCTGCAAGTGGAAATAAATCAAATCATGGCTATTTTTTTTGTTTGAAGGGGAAGCAGCAACTGGCTAGTTGGCTACTTGGACTCGAAACTGGGATGCGGGCATGTGCCTTGTGGCCAACAATAACTTAATTGCAAAGTCATGTTTGCTTTGTGGCCATGTCTTGGATGTTAGAAGGTACCTGATACAGTTGTTGCTGTTGTTGCCATTGCCGCTACTGCTGTGGTTAACTCATCCCAAACACGCCACTGGTGGGCCAGCTGCAGCAGTCAGCTCACACACACGCATACACACTTATAGCCTATTATAGCTGTACATGAGTGCAAACACCACAAGGCTGTACGCCTGCTGCAGTCATGTTTGTTCGCTGGATGGAGGTGCCACCAACGTCTTGTGCATCACGTTACCAGCTACTGGTCCCAAGTGCACACTCCCAAAGAGTGTTTTTTGCTAATGCGTTACAATATTTTTTTTCAGCACAAAACATTTTTGAAAAATTGACTTATATGTGTAACTGGCTTACAATTAGATTTTGCACCTTGAACGTTAGTTTTTGCTAGGACACAGGAAGTAAAAGGAAGCTATGAATACAGGTAAGCCTTTTGTCTGCATATTTTCATAAATGTTAACGTTATACGTTCTTATTAACTCTAAGGAGGTAACACAAGTACCTTCGGCTGCAAATTCAAGTACTTTACTCAAAGCTACTTAACTTAGACACCATTGTGAAATTTGAGCGAAAATAATAAGAAAATTTATTTAACAATTGGAGAAGCTTTTTTCCAGCTTTCTTTTGTCATTGAAAACTAAAATGACTTTATAAAAATACACATTATCGGCGTATTGCAAAAATTTAAGCAACAGTCATCTTAAAAAATTCGTGTTTTCAAATGCAGCACTAAAAAAGTCGCTTGCAAAAACTGCTATTAGCAGCACATTTAAAGTAAGTTGTCCCGAAAAATAAAAAAAGAAGAAAAACTGAACCTCTATTACACACATATAATAAATATTTGGCTAACATTTTGATGTTGTTGCTATTGCTATTGCTATTACTTCTGCTGCTGCTGCACATGTTCGCTGTCCTGGACATAAAGTTTAAAATTGAGCCAGGCACAAAAAAAAAAAAAAAAAATGCAAAAAGAAGAGAGAGAGAGAGAAAAATATCGTAGAAGCAGCAACTTTTAGTTTTATTGTCATTTCAATGTATTTCCGCACTTTTAACCGCAGTCGCACATGCCTTCTGACCCAGCAATAAAAAAATGAAAAAGAAAAAAAAAAACAACAAAAAGTATTTCAAGCAGCTTCGAAGCCATAAAAAACTGCATTTGGCAGTTGTCGCCAAAAGGCAAACTACATCATCACACAGCCCTCTCTGTCTCCTTACCCCTCTAACAGTCTTTTTGTGCTGTATCTGTAGACCTCTAGCTAGACCTTTCAGCCCCACTTGCAATACCCATAATCTTTTTCAGTACGTGTTCTTTGTACCCTGCTATTAAATCTATACAATCACAATTGGAGAATATGATACCTTAGAAGACGTTGATACTTTATGATCGTTAAAAGACACAAGTACTCAACAAAACTTAACCTATTTTAAGTGATTAAAATGACCAATGCAGACATCAAAACAAATTTTATGGTTAACTGAGAGGTATCTTGACTTCGAAACCATTCGATTTCTATACTCTTGTGATTTTTTTCTAACATTTGCCGCAATGTCGCACAGATTTGCGTGCCAACGACATATTTAAAATGTTGAAAATTATTTATAATTAAAAGTTGGAGGCCAGAAAGTTTTTTGGCCATGCCCGTTGCCAGCTTATGTACTCAAGTGCTGGACCTCTCCCCTTCATCGCCCTCTCAACAACACCACCCGCTTCTGACCATACAAAGGCATTGCTATGGCGCATGAAATTTTTTAATAAAAGTGCCAGAACAGTGCTGTGGGTCCGATGGAGCCGTAAACGTAGCCGGAATGATTGTTATTTACGCAATGGCAATAATAATCCGTATTTTTGTGCACCCCACAAACGCACATACATACACACACACGGAACGTACACATATGCATAGCTAAAAAGGAGAGCCTCTGTCTGTGCACATAACCAGCAGAAAATTCAATTTTCCTTTTTCTTTATTCAAAATTCCAATAACTCACAATCAGAGCGAATTGTTGCCTTGCTTGACTTCATTTCACTGCGGCTGCGGCTTTGCAGTTTCTCTCTCATTGCGATTTATTTTGTTTTCCATTTTCTTGTTTTGCTTTGTTTTATATTTGTATTTATTTTTATTTATATTTTTCCCTTTTCGTTTCATATATTCTCAAATTACTATATATTTATATGCATGTGTGTAAATATTTTTGTGTAGTTTAGGGCCATTGCATATTAGGCTACTTAGTAACAATAAATCAAATGTGGGTAACTAAAAAAAAATGACGGCAACAAACAAAAAGATACCTTTACCTTTAGTTTGTTACTTCACATGTAACAAGTTGTCTTTAAAGCCTTCAAGATTTGGTTTTGCCATTAATATTGAAAATAGTTTGCAAGTTGTATATCCATTCGCAATGTTAACTATCATTAGAAATTCAATTATTTAAATGCCAAGCAATCATTGTTGTTGCCATTTAAGTGTCTCTCAGCTTGTCTATGCTCAGCTCTGCAGCTATATTCAAACTGTCCAATAAAAGTCAATAAGCAAACTGTAAGATATGCGCATTTTTCAATTACGTATTCGCCAAGCGACGCCCAACTATGGCCAAAGAACAACAACAACTGCAGCAATAGCTTTAGCTTTAGATATGTATGTGTATGTATGTATGCATGCATATACATACGTATGTATGTATGTTTGTGTACAGTGCATATAACAAAACACAAATTCAAATGGCATTTTATGCAACATGCTCTAGCATGCCGTGTGCCCGCAAGGAGAGGGTTTATTGGGCGTAGAGGGGCTGGTAAGGGGCACACAGAGAGTTGCACTCGTTGAAACATGTTAGCCATGTATTTCATTATGTTACGACAAACTGCCTGACACGGGCGGCTAATAACGGCAGCGTACTACATACAGACAGTTGTTTTTGTTATTGTGAAAGTAACTGCATTGACCCAATCTCAAACTCGAACCCAATTCCATACCCCAATTTCCTTGCAACAATTGTGTGTATATGTGTGTGTGTGTGTGTGTGTGTCAGTGCATAAAAGTAAAAGCTGAGTTGATGCGGGTCAATAAGCTCGCCTGCTTACAGCAAAATCAAATTAGTATTAGACGGAATGAAAAAAACTAAAAATAAAATAAAAAAAAAACAAAATTAAGAAATAAAATGCTCGCACCGTCCTACGACTTCCATTCTCTCTCTCTCATCTTATTTCATCTTACCGCCCCAGCCACCCTCGAAAACGCTTCCATGCACATGACTGACCAGCTCAACTTTAAATAAAAGCAGCTACTGCAACTCGAACCGAGAACACTGGCTGTTGGTAGGTCAATGTACTTGTGCCCAGCCAGACTTTGAATGCCCAGCGAAGTTTTCGGGGCGAGTATTTTTGAGTGCGCTTAGTCAAGCGTGGGCCTTTAGTTTAAAATCAAGTATTTGTTAAGTGCTGCGATTCGATTTTATGGGCCGCCATGAACTTTATTGACTGCTCGGTCTCTTGATTTTCGGACATTGGGCTTGGGGTCACTTCATAAGCTCAGCTCAGTTCAGCTCGATTACGAAATTCCATTCCAATTGACGCAATAACTTTTGCTCTCTGTTTCCGTTCATCGTATCCGTTGTATTTCAACTGTCCGCAGGAACTGGAAGTTGCATACTTTTTAAACATTTGTATTTGTATTTATTTGCAGATGTCAATTTAATTTATTAATATGCGATTTATTTGAAAAATATTATATGGACAAAAACCAAAAAATATCACAGGAATTAAATAAAAAGTGTGCTATATGCAAATAAACCTGAAAACTGCATTAATCATATGTGTAACAAGCGAGAAAAGCGGAAGAGGATGCGCTCATGTCAAGTGTTTAAATGGTATTTATTTTGAATTTATCTTCACGTTAAACTCAATGTTGTAATTTAAACCATTATTTCCTATTCGCCTACAGTTGTTGAAAATAACTTTTATCTGCTTTAAGAGTGCATTTCTTAGAATCACTGTTAAGGTTAATTTCAAAGTTAAATGCTTCAATTAATGAAATTTCCTTTAAGATATAAGCCAGATTTTATTTCTCTGAGCCTGTTAATTGTGATTACAAATTTGTTTGTTGTACAAACTTTTACATTAAATATTAAATGAAGTAAAGGTCATGTTTAAGCATTAAGCTTTGTCCGTTATCAATCAGCGGGCGATGACAAAATCAAAGCAGCAGACCAAATTAGGCAAGTTGAATAAGTCGGAGGCAAAACAATGAACACAAACAGTGGCCGCAGCCAAGTGAAATTGTCAACAACTTATCAGCTGTACAAATGAGCTGCTCTTTACTTTGGGGCCATGGTCAGTGGGGCAAGGGACAGAGAGACACTGAAGGGGCAGAGCACACACTAACATTCACTTACAGTTCCGTTTCCGCTGCGGCGACTCTCGCGCTGCTGGTGGCCATTGCTGTTGCCACTGTTACTGTTGCTGTTGCTGCTGTTGAAGCCTAATCGACAGTCGTTAGTTGCTGTGTGGGGGGTGTTAAGCGGGGTCAACAGTCATATTACTTGGCCATTGTAATGATGTTGCTGGTTTTGCCTCTGTTGCTGCTGCTGCTGTTGTTGTTGTTGTTTTAAATGCGTTATTGTTGCGCAGGCAACAAACAAGCGCATTAATAACAAACGGCATTGAAAGGCCATGTCATCAAATGAGCCAACAACAAACTGCCAGCTACTAGTAGTAGCTGACCCACTAAGTGTCTAACTGACTAACTGTCCAACTGTCCAACTGTCTATGCGGCTGTCCGACTGTCTGCCAGTAGTACTGATGCTGATTATGGTTGTTTATTTGTGCACAAGCACAATGACAATGCCGCTGGAGCATCATTAAATGGCCAAAAGTCACGCATTTCCAGTTGATGGGCACAAAATGACAACTAGCGATGGCTGTACATTGAAAATTCGTGAGCACGACACGAACATCTAACTGTAATTGATAGCATGTCGGCCATATTTATCATAAACAAAAGTAATGTTGCGTTTTTTACTTTTACTTCTTTTGAAACCTAATGCACAGTAAACAGGTAATTTACTTTTTGCTTTGTCGTGTCACGCTTAAAAAAAATCAAACAAAAAGAGGACCTGACTCTAGTGACCTGCACAAGTCATTGGCTTTAGCGGCGATTTTAATGACGACTGTTTCCATGATTACCGGGACCAGGATGATTACAGCTGCACCACTGCACTCTACCTCCCCTAGCCTTTAATGCTAAGTGTAACAGTAGCTGTCGAGTGTTGAATGTTTAGCTGTCATTACGTGTCAGTAAACCATGATCAGGAGCAGCAGAGCCCGCTTCAACCGCTCCTGCCAGAGGCACATCCTGCAACTGGAGCTCGACTGTTGATGACAACTCGTGTTGTTATCATTGCGTTTGCCTTTGGCTCCGGCGTTCAGCTTACAGCTGTGCACCACTTAGTATCAACAAAGGCCTAGACTTTCAGTTCAGTTGAGGGCTGGCTGTCCAGGGGACTGAAATGCTAGCAAATCCACACATCCGCTTCCGCCCGGCCCATTCAAATGGACTGACGAGTACACACAAGAGGGCCAAAGTGAATGTGTAGGCAGTGTAGAGAGTGTACGGAGTGGAGAGTCTGGTATACAATTAGGCTGTGCTGTTGACCAATTGCTGCACTTAAATGAAACGAGGGCTGAACTTTGGATTGGAAATCAATTTGACTATTATAAATGCAAATATGCAGTTTAATACGCCCACTAATTATAGAAAATTAAGTATTAAAAGCTCAAAGACCTGCAACAATATTATATATTAATTGTTGCAAGCCTTAGCATGAACATTCTTCTGCAGTAGTAACAATTTAAAGTCTGTTTAAGACAGCTTTACAAATTCCGTTAATCGTTAATCGTCATGTTTCACATAGAGCTAGCGACTAAGTAATTTTGGGCCAAGTATTTGTGCTTGCTGAGCCGCTGTTTGCCAGCATTTTAAACTTTTGTTTTGAGAATTGCTTTTTGTTACGCTCGTAGTAGCTGCTGCTGTTGCTTGTTGACGCTGCTTGTTCCATTGACAGTCAACTATGGAAATGATAAAATCCAAACAACAGGCGGTTCTGACATCGCCAGCACCAACAAGAACAACAGTAGTAGGCAGCAGGCAGCCAAAAAGACAATCGTTACAACAACAATACACACAACTGCCAGCAGCAGTAGCAACAACAGCAACAACAACAATGGCTAACAAGCAACAGCGGTGGTTAGCTTCCGCTTTACTAACTTTTCGCATTGCGCTTTCAGTTGCTTTCAAATGCTGTTGTTGTTGTTGTTGTAATCCTATTAAAACGCCAGCCCAGCCGCAATGCTACTGCAGATGTTGTTGTTGCTTTTGCCGTGCTTTGTTTGTTGTTTCATTTCAATTCGCCGAAACAAAGACTTAAAGTGGCCATTCACCTGATTTTCTGGATTTCAGTAGGCGTCGCCACGCCTCAAAAAGTAGGCAACACTTTTGTGAATTTTCTATGAAACGCGAACGCGCACGCTCTTCAGCTCGCATGTTTATTTAAAACAACAGCAACAACAGCAGTCAACACACACAGCAACAACAACAGCCATAGCAACAAACATAGCAGGCGAGCGCTTGGCTTTGGCAGTTCCCTGGTCAAATTGGTTGGCTGACAGGGTGGCAGGGTGATTGGGCTGCGGGATGTTGCTAAAAGTTGCTGAAAGGTGGCAATTGTTCAGCTTAAATAGGCCTCATTTTAGGCCGACTATGTGCGATGTGTGTGTGCGTGCGTGCGTGAGTGTGTGTGTGTGTGAGTGGATGACACACTTTTCTAGCTGCTGAAGTGCCAAATACAGCACAGTCATTGAGTGGTGCTTGAATTGGTTTGTGCGCATTGAACGTTGATTGAAGTGTGTTTTATGGTCCGCTATTTAATTTTAAATATGTATTCGGTAAATAGTACAGTAAATATATTAAAGATTAATTCAAAATAAGCCATCTGAGTGAACAAAAATATATACTTTTTTTATTGATTATGTGGGACAATGGTTTTAGATGATATAAATGTGATTTGAATGACTTTAACCTAAGTTTGTGGAAATTCCATTTTAATTCATATAAGTACATATGTATGTATATATAGGAAACTAAATAAGTTAAAAATAATGTAATTTATTTCTTACATTGCATTTGAGATAAATAGTTAAATATATTCCAGTGTTAATATAGGTTCTTACGGAAGATATCTGCTAGTTTTGTAATCTTACTGAAAATATTTTATTTCATTTGTTAATATTTTAGCTGGAGCTAAGAATTTCTCACAGACCTCTGCAGAATGCCTTGTGTGCGAATAAAACTCTCAAGAATTTTATATGTCAAGCAATAAATTTGAAGCGCAACCACGCTCAAACACACACAAATCACATACACACACACGCGCGCACACTACCACTATGTGACCAGTGCTATTTATGGCGATTTGCAGCAACAGTTTCAATATGGCGCGCTGATCAAGCGATAGAGTTTTCCATCTTCCTTTTGCTGCTGCTGTTGCTGCTTCTGTATTGCTTTTGCCTTTTCAATATACACTCTAACACTCACACACATACACACAAAGAAGCTTTATTTATTGGATGTTTTTGGTTTGGTGTTTCGCGCAACGTTTAGTAAACTTTTAAGCTGCTTTGATTGCGTCCTTGAGGCATTTGTTTTATTTCTGTCATTTGCTTGAGTTTCCCTAAGGAGAGTTGTGTGCGGCTGGACTGTGACTTACAACAAGACTTAGTCCTTGACCTTTGTGCATTGTTGTCATTGACCTGCAAGCCCACAAACCAACCCACCCACCTACACACACAACTCAGTAAACCAACACAGACAAATTGCCTTAGAATTGTCACAATAATCGTCATCGTCATTTCGGTCCATTGGGCAATACGAAACTGGGAGTAAGTAACCAAAAAGTGCGTTTGCGGCCCAGCTAAATATGCCATTCGACGCCCGTTCTTAATATAGCAATAGTCGCACATTTCGATGTTGTGTCGGTCTTGTCACGTCTGTTTGGTTGGGCATTTGTTGGCTTTGGATCTACTGTTTGGCTGCACGTCTGCCAAAAATCACGTCTCAGCTGGCGCTGGACATGTTTATGGCCGTTGAACTGTTGCGAACTGTGTGAACTGTGTGCGCGAGGCCAATACTACTTAGAGGGCCAACTCTTTAAGCCATAAATAAACGCAGTGCCTCTCATTATGCAGTCGGCAATTCTAGTCGGCGAGAACTATATGTGATGCGGGCAAAGTTATCTATTGCCCACTTTCACGCACGTTTCGTATTTACGGGCTTATCCAACGAACACTAAATTACACACAACCACAAAAATACAAACAGCAGCTGCAAAATAGAAACAATTTGCTTAAAAATGTATTAAAGAGTAGAGATGCATTGCATGGCAACATTAGCTGGTAATAAAATATTGTTTTTAAAAACATGTTATAATCCTAACAAATTTGATCGATCATTGAATCGCAGTTGAGGTTGTTATATCAATATATACCGATTCAAATTGTTGGCCAGTGTAATTGAAATGGCCGAATCGCGCAATTGAAAAGGTAAACAAATCAGAACGGCAAAGCCAAAAGCATGACATTAGCACAGCGACCAAAAACTATGCAAATGGTATCGCAAAGCCAAAGCCTTTGATAGACCCACAAAACGCCAAAGCATTTCAAATTTGTACGCTCTCATCCTATTGCTCTTCTTCTGTTTCCACTGATGTTGATGCTGATGAATGTATGGCAATGGACAGCACTCGTGAGTGGCAGCGGAAGTGCCTAAAATGAAACAACAAGCTGCAGGATGGTGGTGGCAATCGTAGTCGGAGTCGGCGGGAATGGCCACAAATAGATTTGGAATGAGCACGCGGATGCGACAGACCCCGACAATTGCCAACTGTCCTGTCCAGCTAAAGTTTTTTGTTTTCGTGGGGCAAATCGGTGCTGTCGTCAGTCTTGACATTTCGGTTTGTTATGTCAGTGCGTATGTTTGTATGTGTATGTATCCTTATGTATTTGTATCTATGTATGCATGTGGTCGTATGACTGTGGATTTGTCAGCAGCAATTACCGTTGATCTCGAGTGTTTTTTATAGCCATCTTTTGGCTTTCGTTATCGCTGTTATTGTTGCTATTGTTGTTGTGGTTGTTGCTGTTGTTATGGCTGTTGGCACGTATTCCCACGTTCAAACTCATCGCATTCAATTTGCTTGATTTTATTTCCGTATTTTTCGTCGCTCACCGTATTTTTCTTTTGTTGTTGTTCTTGCCCGGCGGCACCTGCAGCTTGTCTACCCGCATATTTTTCCTTACATTTCTTACTTTCTTTCATTCTTTCTTCTTCTTTTTTTCGTTTTGTGGAACATGATTTTGATTTCTCGCGATGGAGAATCGTTTGCAACTGACTGCAACTTGAGTGTGCAATTTGATTTGATTTTCGGCAGTCACGAGGCATCGCTTTGGCAAGTCCTTGCGGCATGTCCTCTTGATGGGCAGTTGTGGTCTCGTTTGCCATTAAAATCATCTCTGCCAAAATGTACCCTCAGCCAAACAACATGAAATTGCCATTTTGTTTAATATTCGCCAGCGTATTTGTAGTGTTGCTTTTTTCTCTTTTCCCTTGCTTTTTTGTTGCACAAGAGAGGCAAAAAAAAAAGATGAGAGTGTATGGGTAGTAAAGGAAATATCTGTGCCAGGATATGTCGTTGGGTGTTTGTTTAGCGACAGGATATGAAGTCCGGGTCGATTGGCACTGGGTTATACATAAGCACCACCTATAAATGTGCCACGTGCCTTATATTGAAACTTTCGCTCTTTCTTTCTCGGGATCCAGACTCGTTTTCCACTGTCCCAGTCAATATTTATGACAATTCCTGATACTATTTGTAGCAATTGCCATATCGAAGTATCAGACAACTGCATTTGCCATTGGCAAGCCTACATTAAATGTGATCCTCTCACAGATTTCAAAAATTATTATTTAAAACTTATAAAAGTTCCAACAATTTCCAGTCTGTAATTATTTGTAAAAGAATGCACTTAAATATAAGTTAAAGCTGACGTTACTTGCAATACTTGAATTCTTATCTTTAAAAGATGACAGTCCTTTGTGCGATTCGGCCATGTAAACAAAAATATTAACAAGTAATAACTGTGCTGTTGGCCTTGCCAATGTTTTTTACATATCTGTGGACATGCTTTTAATAGTTATTCAGATGTGTTTAATACACTCAGCTGGTGCCGCATGAATTGACCCCATTGGAGTAGCGGTAAATTTTGGCCCATAGTCTGTTTGAATTGCTGAGGAAGCAGTCAGTGTTATCCCTTTACATACTTGGCATGCGTATGGCAGCCAAGGACATTGATTGTCGTCCGCTTTACGCCTGATTTGGCAAGGACGCACGGTATGACTTACGCGAAGAGATGGTGTGTGTTTTGGGTCGTCGGGAATAAATAGACAAGATGACAACAATGTCTGGGGACAGCTTTTGGGCATGTTTGTTGTTGTTGTGCTAATGTTGCTTTCATTTTCAGCTGTCATCAGACAGAAAGACTTCTGCTTAGCCTGCTAGCCTAGTGTTTTATTTGTTATTCATTGTAAAGACTTGGACTAGGCGATTTTTGTACTGGCTGGGCCCAAACATGGCAGTGAGATTCCATTGTCAGCAGCCAAAATCCTCAACTATTTCGTTTCATTTAATTTGATTTATTTGCTGGTCGCTCGCTTGACTCTTATGTTCTTCACGCTGTTTTTTACTTTGATACCAAGGTATCATAGTATATTGGGTTTGTGAATGTCCGTCTGGTGTTGTCCGTGGTGTCGTCTGTCGTCTGTCCGTCCGTCCGTCGTATGAACGCAACTTTTTCGACACCCTTAAAGCTAGAGCCTTGCAACTTTGAAATATCTTGGTACATGTCTTCGTCGACAAGTGTTAAATGTAGGGCTCTACGACCACGGGGGCCCAAGAAATCGATAACAAGTCGATACACCTCGATGTGCAAATCGATAAAACACAAATATATCCCACATTTTGAGCTAAGTCACCAAATTTGATGGCAAGATAGCTGGTAACATTCCTCAAAAACTGCACTAAAAGTTTGGATGCCACGCCCACCTATTTCGCCCCAGCCCCTCATTATAAACAAAATGCCTGTATCTTCTACAGTTTTGAAGCTATAGCCACCAAATTGACATGAAGGTGATACTGACATCTGACAAGTTATGCATCAAAACATTGGATGCCACGCCCCCAAACAACGGGATATGCCCCACCGCCCTAAAAAAACCGGAAGGCATGTTCTTCGCGTTTTTAGCTGGTCACCAAATTTGTTATGAACATTGGTAGTGCATCAGTAGCAGTTGTACATCAATGTTTTGGATGCCACGCCCACTTATTCCGCCCACCGCTATATTCTCTCAGTTTTTGGTAGGCTCTTCAAATTTGGTATGAAATTGTTATGGCATCCGTACGATCTGCATATGTTTTGGATGCCACGCCTTATACCGCCCACCTCTTATTTTGTCGTTTTGAGTGGCTATTTTTACCCAAACCCTCATATATTATATTTGCACTAATCCTTAACCGTATTGACTGGTATAGTTATCCAGTCTTCCTGCATTTCTTGTTTTCATTGTTTCCATCTTTTTTTGTTCAACAGCGGAATGTATTTTGGGGCCAGGCACGCCCCTCGGTTAACGCCTCCATTCCAGTCGCTGGTCTCATTGCTGCTCATTTATAATATAAACACAAATCTAAATCCAAGCCGCGTTGCAGCCGGGCGGGCATATCCTTGAAGTGTGCTAGGCCCACGTCCTTGAGCCATAAAGTCTTCACTGTTTGCGCTTAGCTCATGTCGTAGGCCGGCTTTCTCTCGTTTTTGGCATTGGAGCGGTGGCCAGTGAGAGCTCTGTTGCAGGCATTTCTTTCTCTCTCGGGTTGGCACGCTATAAAAAATTGGGAAGCCAAAAGATTAAAACCATAAATTCTGTTGCGCTTAGCAGCAATCAGGGGGTGGTCTAGAGGAATGGATGTGCGCTTTCTCACACCAAAGTCAAATAGAAACAAGTAATGACGGTTATATTCAGCATGCCGAATTTGTTATACACTTTAAAAATCGACTATTTCATATTAAAATCTTAAAATTGAACATATTTTATGATGCTGACGTTTAAAATCGGGTTAATTTTGACATGTTATGACATATCTTTTCCCGATTCGATTTCTGGGCAAAAATATTTGCCATGAAAATCGCGTTGATATCGCTCTTCAAGATTTAATTACCGTATTTGTGACGTAGTTACGGAACTTGGAAGTATTGTCGAACTCACCAATCGATTTTTGGCTAGAAAATTTATGTCATTAAAATCGAGTGAAAATTGCGTTTCTAGATTTAAATAATGCTTTAACTTAGAGTGTAAAACAAGAATTTTGATGTGATGTATATGGAATTGGAAGTTCGTTTCTCTGTAAATGAGCACTGATTGTAAAGCTTAAATTAAAGCATTTGATGTAATGTATTTAAAAATATTTATTAACAAAATCATGATTTATGTTTTGAAGACAAGCAATAATATTTACTTAGCACTCGTAGTTTTAATACAAATTATATAATTATTTAAAAAAGGTGAATGTTTGATTCAACTAATATTTATGCTTTTGAGTTTTTTATAAATTTATTAAAAAAATTATTTAAAAATTATTTATCTTTTGGATACAAATGCTCTGGCTTATCACTTAATATATGATTAGCTTTCAATGCGATTAAGATGCTTTTTGAATACACTTTTTGCTAAACTAACAAACATGTTACTTTCAAATAAATTTATAAATTTTCAATGGGTTCTTGGCGATAATTTATCAACAGACTCTTTTATTTTGGAGGCAAGTCAATGCCATTGTTCACACACACATGCGCGCACACACGCATGGGCTAAATTTTTGGCTTCTTAATAAAATTACTCATACGCTCACACACAGACTGAATACACTCCCATATATTAAGCGCCTTTTCTCCAGCAATCTTTTGAAAGGTTTTCGGTTAAAATATTTTGCATATTTTTGCGTAGAATGTCGAGCCTTAAAACATTGTACTGGTATGAGTCGGAGCAGGGTGCGTTGCCGTGGGCATTAACCCGCGAGTTCCTGTTGATGTGTGTGTGTTCCTACGTGTGCGTTGGTTGTGTATGTGTATGATACATAGTTGATAATTTCATTATGGTTAACTGTAGTTTATTGATTTTACCATCAGATGAAAGAATGATTCGCATATATTAATACGAACAGTTTCTTAGGCTATTTAAGATTCATGAAATATTTATAACCCCGAAAGGCCATGGTCTCTAACAAAGATCTATAAATAAGGCATAAACTTAAACGCTTGAAAGTTTTTACGTCTACTCGAATGAACATTAAACAAGTCGAAAAACTTAGTAAACTTGTGTAATAGTTTCACTTGTTTTAGTTCTCAGTTGAAGTTTTGCTGCATAGATAATCAATTATTACACTTTAATTGTTGTTGCTTCGTTTGTAGTTGAGGATTAAATATTCTTAGGTTTACCATGTCGATTAACTTTCGTCAATCGCGTTTTGTACGCAACAGGAGCAGTGGCTCATCGGGCTCTCCTCGTGTTACTAAGCGCTCGCGTGGCACTGAAAGCTCTAGATTCGACATACCAACTTGCGATATTCGGGCTAAGTTGGTTAACATGAAAGAACGTGATCCCTCGGATAAAGTTCATATAAAACCATTCGATGAAAATGTGTTTGATGAGAAGCGATATTTACAGCCAACAACTGTGTCACGAGAACCAAGTTTTACTAAATTTAAAGTTCCATTGTAAGTAGTTTGGCTGTTTCGATTAAATCTTAATTTATGCTTTAATTTTTAACACTTAGTGAGATGGTCTGTAAGGAGCGTTATAGCCATAATGTGAAGAAATATGAACATCAGTTCCGCAGTGAAATGCAAAATTTAATCGATAATCAGCCCACGGCTCGGGAGGCCACCTACTTTGTTCGGTAAGTCGCAGAGAGCTATCATGCTATTTAAAATAATTATGTTTTTTAATAATGACAGGACAATTGCGTATACGACATTATGGCCACCCTATCACAATGAACACGAGCTGCACCATACAAGCCGACATTTCTATCAACTAAAACCCAAGGAACGGGCACGCTTTCAAAGGATTATGATGGAAGAGTACTCATATGCTTAAGTAAAATTAAATTAATATTGTGAATTATGATAAGTACAGATATATGCAGATATTTTGAAGACAAAATTTTTTAGTTTGGATAATGTTCCAGTGCCACGATTTCATAACTAGCTTACTAATATTACAGAATATTTACTTATTTCACCAATATTATAGTCTCTGTTATTTAAAGTAAAGCGCTATCACCAAAGGGCAAACGAATTGCATATTCAGTGTCATTGCCATTGATATGCGACAAAATGTTGCAAAGTTATTGTACACTCAGCAAAATGTTGCATATTTTTACAATTATAATTTGTATAATGGCATCGTTTTGGTTAGCTTTTCGAGTGCATTTTGTACAAAAATAACCCGAGTGGACAAAAACAGCAGCATAAATTCAGCAAGGCGAGTACAAGTGTTCGCTGCATATTCGATCTACATAAACAGTTTCCGTTTCCGGACAAACACATTTACATAGCAAGCTACTCACTGGCCGGGTGGTGCGTGTTGGGTGGTGCTGAGGAGATGGGTCTGTGGGGCTCTCTTTTTTTTGGGCCATCATCAAGGCAACCGCAACGTTGGCCAACGCGCCTGTCATTTACATTAAATATTAACCCAAAATGCTGATAACCGCCACACATTACAAAACATGTTGGACAGCCACCCGCAACGGAAGTTGCTACATACAAAAGTAAAAATAATTTCCATCTTGTAGTTCATTTTTGCTTGTTTTTTTCGTTATTTCTTCAAAAAAATACCACTCAAAATAAAATAAAAAATGTAAAAAATAAAGTGAGGCAGAGGGAGAGCAAATTTTTCACTTCACTGAATTATTCATGAATGCAATTTTTGCCAACAAATAAAATATAAGCAGTCAGAAGTCTCACTCCACTCTCTCCCACTAAAAGGGACTCGTGGGCGTGGCAGCTATGACTGCAGCTGTGACTGCGACTGTTGTGTCGCCTCAAATGTCGCTGCAATATTTAGCGAAAATTAAAAAATGAAGAAGAACATGAATGAAATGCAAAGAAAACGGAAAACATTCAAGAAAATTTCTCGTGAACTTTGTATGAGTTATGAAGTTGTGTGTCACATTTACGGGCTACGGGGCGTGCACTTAATATTAAGCATTCTGAATAAACGCCAAAAATATGCAATACGCGCGCTGCTTAATTTTGTGGAAATAATTTTTTGGTTTGTGACAGTGAATTATTTATTTGTTGCAAATACGCTTTCATTCGATTAAATGCGTGGAGGTTCACGTACATAAATATTTGGTCACAATTGCTTTGCTCCATGGCCTAATTAGACCATGAATACATGCAGCAATAAATGTTTTCAATTTTTTCATGCACTTTTGGATATGTAAAACATATTTTTGTCTACTTGAATGCCGAATGTTGAAGTGTATTGAGCATCCTCGTGTGTACAGTTCATAAATAATCTCAACGATATTACAAGAAAAGCAAACTTTGTTGGCAAAGTTGGTATGTGTTAACTATGTCTGCAATGCAAAATGAAACGCTTGCTATTCATAAGTACGCAAAGTCTCAACTGTGTCTGTAACTGAGAAGAGCCATTAAAATAATCGCTGCAATAACCGCATTTTGCACAAATTTCAACTGCTTTTTCTCCACTTTTTATTTTGCTTTTCTATTTTTTCAGCTTTTTTCATATTTTAGTTGTCGCTTTTGTCTTTTACCTTTTCGAAGTCAACAACGAGAAAAGAGAAAATTTGCATGCATAAGTTATGGATGCGGCAGGTTGTGGATTGGGGATTTGAGCCAGCGAGAAACTGGCACAGTTCGGAGCTCCAGGTTTGAGTTTGAAGAGCTGCGCAACATATTGACACAGTAAACTGCTTAGATTGTCAGAGTTCGAGGAGCGCCAGAGTTTGAAGAAGGCGCATTGAAGTTTCAAAAAGTGCGCGACTCAAAGATGAAGCCACAATATGCCAAGAATACTAAGCGCTGCATACTTTTTTCTTCTTCTTTTTTTTGGCGTTGCACATCTGCACGTGCCAGACCCACAGCCTCAATGCCAGTTATTTAGCTTGGCATGCATGTGTGAGTGTAAGTGTCTATGTATGTGAGTGTATCTATACGCATTTGAGACAAGTTGGCAGTCGCTGCTGCTGCTGCTACCGCTGCTGTTGGCCGGTTTGCCTTATATTTACCAACTTTAATTTCGATACACACATACACAAACATACACATGAAACCATATCATGTGTATCATGGCCCCATGCCCCTTGGCTCACTTTTCTGGGCTATTTTGCTCAACAGCCAGCAGCCAGGAGCCACATTTGTTTAAGGTTTCGTTCAATGGTAGCACGCAGACCTAACAAGAGAGCCAGCTAAAATTGCTCTCTACTAGCTCTCTACTATATCCATTTTCGCTGTCTGGTTCAATTTCTCTTCATGATATGCTGCTCGCTGTAGAAATACTTTGATAAAGCGCCATTTGACCCTCATTTTCGAAATGGTTCGTTTTTTATTTGGACGTTTCTCAGATTCGAAATAAAATCGCACATGCGCATGGGAAATGAAACATAAGAGCCAGAGAGAGTTTCTCTGTGAGGGAAATATACGCGGTTTTTGGACAACAACAAATATAGGGACTTTGTTTACAACATATGATTTAAGGTTGATAGTTTGACATGTTGTTTTAACCTTACTTATACTTAGAAAAGCATAAGTTGACATGTGAATATTTTGTTTGTACCATTTTATTTTAAGTTTAATTAAGATTAATAATAAAAACTAAACTCTCATATACTTTTGAAAGTGAATTTACCTAATAAGCTGAAATCTTATGCTTTTTCTTTATTCTTGACCAATGTCAGTACCTTTTATAAACAACCTATTTCGAAAACAGAATTGCTTACCCCCGCAAAAGCCAAATCCCTGTATTTCACATCACTTCACATAATAAAGGGAAGTGAGCTCTCTCTATTTCCCCTCTTACCAAGAGCTAACAAATATATTCCTGCCTCAACATACGGTACGCGAGCTGAGCTGAGACATCCGCAAACAACAGCGCTACACTCACTAACATACAGCGTCCACGTTGACTTGAACTCTCTTGGTGTAGGTCATAAACTGATGCAGGTGAGCAGCAACAACTGGCCATTGCTGGGGGTAAAGGAGGAAGCTTGAAGTGCTATTGTACTATATGGGGATGTCCATTTTAACGAGTGCACCTGACCAACTGCAGCTGATGTGTTCATCTTACTTTATTGAACCTGTTTGTATACTCAAACAGAAGGAGAGAGAGAAGCACGAATTTATTTGTATGTGAATGTTTGTGTCGCACAATCTTGAAAGGTCTTTTGGCTGTTACTGTGGCAACTGGATTTCTGTTTGCGCTGACTCTTGGCTAACGTTTTACGAACGGATTGTCTAGGGGCCGCAGTCAACACCATTTACTTGCAGACATTAATTTTGCTGCGGCTGTGAAAATAACAAATAGTGCAGGGTCTAAAGCTATGCATATAAAATTGCTGCTATGGCTTTAAAGAATAGTGTTTTAGAGAGTCTCAATAATAAGAGATGCATTAAGGCAGACATTTGATCGGAGATCTTGAACACTACAAGCAGAAGAGTCAATATTGTCGATTGGGCCTTAAAAAGGGGTTAGGAAAATTTGTTTGTTAGGGCTTTCAATCTTCGGTGTGACGAAACTATTTGATTCTTCCTGTTGATGTATTTGTTGTTGCTTGTATAAAAGGGTGCACTTCAATAAAGTGGATGAGGCAAGTTGCAACTGTTGAGTGACTTTAAGCTGATGCTGTCTCGACGTGTGGCGTGTGTGTAATGTGGCAACTCTGACAGTTGCCACAGCATCGACTCTGGGCTTACTTACCGCCAACTCTGTGAATCAACACACATACTTGCATAGCACGTAGAATTTTGTGTGTGTGTGTGTGTGTTTTTTTGCAGCAAGACTCAATTATGTTGAATTGACATTTAGCAAAGGTTTTCACATCAATCAAGTAAACTTTTTGCCCACGCTGTTAACTGGGCGTATACGTAATGGCTAAAAGCACAGCAGCAATATATAAACACGTTGCAGTGCGCAATTTATCGTGCAGCGGTCCTTTTAACTGTACTTTTTTGTGTGACCAGAGTAAATAGTTTTGCTTCTCCATTTCGTTACATATATGTGTGATATTCGTACAATTCTAAAGCTGTTTGAGGTCACAATATACGCGAGCAAATGGATTAAATAAATTGAAGAAGCTTTGGGTAAGCTCATTTACCAAAAGTTTGGTCGCCCTAATGGATTTACATTTTCACCTATTTCCTTATGATTTTTCATCTTTAATCAAACTCATATTTTATATTGTATCTCAAATAGTATCTTAATTCTCTAAACTTTCTATTGGCAAACTAAACATTAAACATTATCAATCATATTTCTATCATTTTCTGCTTGCTTCCCAGAACCATTACTCAACCAAAAAAATATCCTTTATGGTCCACTTTATTATCGATTGCTACAAATGCGAACTCCCTTAACCCATTAGCTGTTATATTTCTAATAAATATTTGCTTAAAAATTCCACCCCTTCCCATGATAAATGATATCCGTTGCAAAGTCGTGCAGCACCATCCTCTGCGCCCACACAGTCGGCAATCCTTTTTGGGTGCCCTGGCCACAAGTCGAAATGTTATTGCCTAAACAAACAGGCAGATCGCAGAGCAAAGAGGAGAACGAAAACGGAAAGCAAATGCAATCACCTGTAACACAAAACTGAATATACAAACAAAACAAAAGGCGCAACATAAATTTGCTGGGACCAGACTTTGATGTTGCCAATTGGCTAAGGATGAGGCCCGCGGATGTCCTGGCAAGGATTGGTCGATTCTGGGTGCATACTTATATAGCCGGGCGTTGCCGCAAACGTTATTTGAATGCCCTGATTATGGGAGGGCAAAAAAAAAAAACACTCACAAAATACAAAAATTAAGCAAGTAAAACGGTTTCAATGTCGGGCACCCATTTTTTTATTTTCTCAACAAAGACGGGGCCCACTTTTCAGGTCTTTGGCTGTGTTTGGTGTTATTGGCAAATTTCGTTTTTTGTGAGGCTTGTTTATGCACATCGGTTGCCTGCTTTGGCGTTTTTCTATTTCACTAAACTAAGCAAGAAACCAGCTTTATTGTGACTGAGAATAAAAAAGAAACACTAAGGGAATGAAATCAAACGAAAGGCGACTGCACAAAGCAAGAAAATGCCATAAAAAGGAACGCGGAAAGCGGGGCTACGTTACTGCTGCTGACTGTCTACCCCTTAACCACATCCCCACAAACACGACCTCCACACAAACACTCACACAATGAGAGGCAAATTTGTTTGCAAGCAAAGACGCGATTTAGGATTTCTTCATAGCTTCTAATATTTGAATACCCTAGCGAATTGTGTTATGGTATGTTCATCGTATATGATCTTAAAACCTAATCAATTGTTAATTATATACTTAAAAGTAAAATATTCAAGAAAATTATCAAACTTGTTATTTTGGAAAACATAGTCTTAAAAAACAGGTCGAACATCTAACATCTTATATTTAAAATCTGTCAAGTGTATTTCAAATTCACCTAAATATATACATATAAAGTCTTTCTTGCTTTTTGACTTTTTTGTGCTCTCCCTTTTTTTGTGTGATTCTGCTTTTGGCGAGAGAGAACCTTAGTCTGTATTTGTGAGCTTGCATTAAAATAAATGAAAGGAAGTAAATTTTACACAGAATATGCAAATAATGCTGACAACAATGACTGGGCTCCGTGGTCTGTTTCTGTGCGGGCGGGATGTCTCTGGCTATGTGGGCGTGACTGTTGTATGTAGTGTGCCTTGCCATTAGCATGGACTGCACTGATACAAAAAAGCATAAAATGTAGCCCATTGTACCCCAGCAGAATGTCGCGAATACTTTGCGACCCTTTCTGCCATGCCGCAAGGAGTATAACGAAATCAGATATGTGTCTAGAATGTAATGCGAGTAAATAATGCAGGCAGCATAAATGGCAGCAATTATGTTATTGAATTTGAAGAATGGAATGGAAAGATGTACAACGCTCTGTGCTCACTATTTTTTCTTTCCTTTGTGCAATCGACCAACTGCGATTTGACAACATTTTCTTTTGTTGGGCTTATGGAGTGGCAAGCATTAAATGCATTGAATCGCTCATTCAGCATGCTGACTTTGATGGCATAAAGTGTGTCACTTGGTTACTCGAATTTATGAAATTGGTATATTTAATGGCTTGTGAAGTTAAAGTAAGTGGCATAACAAGTATTTAATAATGCATATCCATTAGATATTTGAAGCTAGGGCACGTTTTTCCACGAATTAAAGCTAACAAACGTCAAAAATTTGTTAAATATTTGATGAACTTGGTAAGAAAAGGGTCCTGACCTTAGTTTTACATTGAGACGGATATTTCTTATTGCTGCAAGTGTTTTGTTTATCCTTAAAAGGTTTTTAAAAGGTCACGTTATAAATATGTGGAAATTACGTTGACCTTTAAAATTGATCTACATTGCTTAAAATTGCTTATAAATAAATTTAAGATAGTTAAG
The DNA here is from genome assembly GCA_018152965.1 of Scaptomyza pallida. NCBI lineage: Eukaryota > Metazoa > Arthropoda > Insecta > Diptera > Drosophilidae > Scaptomyza > Scaptomyza pallida. The sequence goes on from JAECXP010000002.1 coordinate 2,021,028, forward strand.
AGGCTTAATCGCGTTTATTTAACATTGCAAAAATAATTTCATCAGGTATGCAAATTTTTATGCTCAAAAATCACAAAAAAAGTTCCCCTTAATTTAAATCTAATTGATGTAGCTTACCATAAGACTCAGTAAAAAAATATGCGAGTACTTATGAAAATTTATTTGCGCTTAATCGCATTTCAATTACTTAACCACTTCATTTATTCATTGTATTACAAGTGTCCAAACTGGCAGCTCAGCAAAAGCGTGCACCACCAAAAATCCCAGCCAGCCACTAGCGCCATTAAAAAAAACGGCACTTGGCAGCACCGCCCGCTGTCAGATGTTCGCACTAACCCAACATCCATCCCATACCTGCTGGAATCCGCCTGGTGTTTTTATTGTGAGCTGCTCGCCTCGACACCATTAATCCGCCTGAAATGAAAGGTGAGCGATTTTTTTGCAAATCCAATTTGTTGTAAAAAATAAAATAAAAAGAAGGAAGAGAGAAGAGCACGAACCACGCAGATGTAGTTGAGGCGGGCGGAGGAGTAGCAGCTGTGGAATGAAATTGCCGCCCAAAAATAAAGCACATTTTGCAGCGCAGTGTGGCAGGTTGGAGTTGCCCTGGGGGGAGGTGGTTCGAAGTAAACGTGTGACACGGCTTTAATGCTCGTACATTTAAGCAGCTTTCAACTATGTGCCAACAAGGCGCCCAACCAACCACCCAGCAAACCACCTGAGTGGGGGGCGTGGGCCACTTGTCAAAAGTGTCGGCGTTAAGTGCAGCTTCATTTCTTCGATTTTGGCCAGCAACGTGGCCCATTATCGCGACGCAGTTCCCGTCTGCGAGCTTATCGCCTGTTAGCTTCAAATGATAATGCCTTAAAAAATCTTCTTCTTGTCTTTATTTTTTCTCTCTTTCTTTTTTCAGGTTAATGCGCTCCATTGATTTCGCACAACGCTCGGCTGCCAATTATGCAGCTACCATATTGAAAAATCAATAAGCAGCCACTCGTCAGCTGGGATCGTTAGTTTGATAAACCCTCATACTCATAGCTCACAGTCTCTGCGTCTGTGACTGGACACTTGTCGACTTCCAAAAGAAAGTTGCAAAATTGTCTCGAGTGCCTTGAAAACTTTACTTTTAACTTGCTGACGCTGCTGCGGTATATCCGCGGAGGTGAGGGTGGAGGGGCGTGGAAGGGCGTGGCATAGTGCGTCGCTTCCGCATTTCTTGGTCGGCTGCATCTCAAGAGAGCACCGATGGCGACCACCAGCCAGCAGCCAGCAGCCAGTTCCCATTAGGGCCAGGTGGCAGCAAAAACCACCTTGTTGAGCCAAGTGTGCGGTTTTTCTTTTCACTCTGCGCACCTCGACGCCTCCCACCCAAAGGGCCAAAGTTCTTCTCTACATCGAGGCCGTCACATTTCGAGTGCTGTGCCGCTTCGAACATTCTTCGATGAACTTAATGGCCATTGAGTGTGCGAGTGCTCGAATCGACTTCTGCTCCGGCTGCTGCTTCTCGCCAAAAAAGCAAAGAAAAAAAGTAAACCGTTAAATGATTATGAAAATAGTTGGCAGTGCGCTCGCAGTGACCTTAGCAAAGTGAACGAGGTGTATGTGTGTGTGAATGCCAGGTGTGGTGGTTAGTTGGGCAGCTGCCACAGTTCACGCCCAAATAGTTTTCAAGTGCTTCCTTTGACACTCAAGCATGGAGTTTAATGTTCAAAAATACAAGCCAAAGAAATTGAAAATATACTTAGGTAAGAAATTGAATTTTATAATTATCATAATGAGTTAAAGACTTGAATATTTGCCATGAGCTTATATGAAAGCGCTACGCAATGATTGTGAGAAAAACTGCAAACGAAGAAACACATAATTAAAGTAAAATATAAATATGTACCATATAAGCTGATTCTTTGAAATTTTTAACAAAAAGGTGAGAAGTAAATATTTAAACAAGAACTGAGAAAAAGTATATTAAAAACGAGAATTTTAACTTTTTCACTTTAAAATAAGCTTTCCCTTTTTCAAGTATTTTACCTTTTGCTAGCAGTATTAAGTTTTTAATTTAATTAATATTCTGATTGTATTGATTTGCTGTTCCTCATTATGTTTCAACTTTCTACCATCAGCTCTTTCCAAAAATCCCTGTAATGCAAACTCCAATCAATTGGAATTTTTACACAATCCGCTGTATTGAATGATATGCAATAAATATGCAAAACAAAATGTACACACAACGCACACACACACACACACACCCAAAAAAAAGGGGCGAGGACATCATTTAAAATGCGACAGTGTTTTCAGCCTGTTTCTATTGTTGTTGTTGCTGTGACTGTTGTCAACAGTCATCAATTATGCACACACACACACATAAACATATAACACAAGCATATATGTACATTTACATATATGCAAGTCTGTCTATATATGGATATATAGGTTTAGGTCGGTTTTGGCTACCAATAGCACAAGTGTCGCTGTTGCCGGATGCGTCCAACTAACTAAACTATGCAAATTGCTTATTTTATGGCCGCACGCGGCAGGGGCGGACTGCAGAGGTACGGGGCGGAAAACCCTTTTGTTGCTGGCCGAGGATAATGCTGTGGTGCGCTGGAAAATGGGTAACAAGGACAACGCTGGCTAATGGCACAATTTGAGCAGCTAGCTGCCGGGCTGACTGGGTGGATGCCTGGATTGCGGATGCGGATATGTGAGAATTCAATGAAATGGAAACTAACAAAATGAAATTGATGAAAAAAGATAGAAAAAAGAAAAGAAACCTTTAAAGGACACTCACACCGAGAGCGAGAAAAGAAATCAGCGCAAATCAAACGGCGAAGCACAGGAAAAATTGGGCGCAACTATAAAGTCCGGCCTCGGGACCGGTAAAAAGAATAAAAAAGCCGATGAAGAAAAAAACGAGCAACAAAAAAAAAAGTAAAGCGTAAAACGGAAGCGCAGCGACAAAAGGGCGGCTGCCCCCGAACAACAAAAGATGCTGAAAACGGGCCTGAGCCATGGACATGGAACAATGCCTCCGACGCGGCCGGAGATTGCAAGTGGGCAGGATTTTGGGGGGAGATGGACAAAAGGCAGGAGCAACGAAGAGGCGGGAGGCGTGGCTGGTCGGTTGGGCATGGCTGGAGCATAACTCGTGGCCGGCTTCCGTTCAATTTGAAGCCTGTTTGTTGGCAAAGTAGAAGAAAAGCTGACTGCAAAAACAAAAGCGGAAACGAGCAGTTGGCGGCCGATTGGAACAATTGCAGCGCCAGTTGAGCAGCAACAACAACAGCATCAAACGAAGGCACAGCAGTAATAGCAAAAAAAAAAAAATTAAGCAAACATGGCCAGCACATCTAGCTGCTTTGACCGCCATTGTTTGAACTTATTATTGGTACAGTTCGTGCAACAACAAACACAATCATCGCATATCCTCAGACCAACCAAGTCAAACTGACCAGCTCCAACTGACTGAACCAGCTGCTCAGTTGATGAAAGTTGTTATTGCCTTTCCTCATTGAATCTCGCTTCACTCACAGCAGTCACTTTCTTGATTTTCCACAACTTAACTTCGATTTTCTCTGACTTTTTAATACAGTTAGGCGATTTCCATGCCCTGTTTGAATAGAAAAATATTTAATGCTATGTTTTAATTGCTTTTTTACTTTATTATTCGGGTGAATACTCTAAACTATACCTACTCATTGTCAGTAAATGAAAATTTGATTCTAACCTATAAGAAGGGTATATTTTAGTCAACCATTTTGCTCACACTTTTCTCGTATTTGTATTGCCTGCACAGTTGGCATGTGAGCGTATAATTTGTAAAAATTATTTGCCTTGCTGTCGTCAGCGTCGTTCTCGACGCCGGAAAGAAAATATTTTTTCATCATTGCATCGCTGAACCAGGGACAGAGGAAGCAGCGTTGCGGTCACCGCCTCCAGCAGCAGAAAAAAGGGTTAAATTTTAAATTAAGCTGCCTTATTATTGGCTGCGGCTGATGCCGACCATGGAGGCGCCACTCCATGTCAGCAAGCCAATTGTCTTGCCCTTTAATTGCCTCAAGTGGTGTGGCGCTCGGGCTTTAATTGGACAAAGATGATTGTTGGATCAATGCTTCAAGTAGGCAACTGGGCAGGTGGCAATTTAAAAGTGGCAAGTGGCAGGCAAAAGAACATTCAGCGATGCCATTTTGTTTGTCAAGCAACTTGGCAACAATGAAGTGTCTAGAACATGAAGTGACCACCTAGGTGTGTGAGAAAATAATATATTTAATGTGAGCTGCAGCTCGTCAATCGTCAATGTCTGGAAACTTCAAACAATTTTACGCTTCGACACCGAATCAACGTGAAATTTTGGGCATCTAAAAATTCAGCCAGCCACGAAAAAAGCTTCAATATAACATGACCATTTTGACCAGAGTGGTTGTTGCATTAAACAACAGCAACAATATGCCAGCAGTCATTTACTCAGTGCAAAGCAAACAGAAGCTGAAAAAAGTTTATTAAAACAATAAAAATACACACTTAAGTCAAAATACATTATCGAAAGATGAAATCAAAACATCACACTTTTTATAAGGTAAAACTGCTTTTGGTAAATAAAAATCAAAAAAATTGAATTAATATTTTAGTGAGAAAAATGTTTGATGTGTCCAACAAAATAAAAATACCCTTTGGCTCTGGACATAATCAAAGTTAAGTGAAAGAAGCAGCGGAAAAAAATCACTGCGCAACTGGCGAATAATTTGTAATGGGCTGAGAAGAGCTGGCAGATTTTAATGCCGTTTGGAAGGACAGCAGACAAAATGACAGTTGGCGGCCTGGCCAGCATGAACGGCTAACACTGTTTATAAATGAGAGAGAGAGTGAGAGAGAGGGAGCAACATTAATGACCATGACCAGCGGGCTAGTGTGAAGCAAGAAATGAGGAGAGGTAGCAAATGTAAAATGGAAAATGGCCAAGTCCGAGCATCTGACCAAAAATCATAAGCGGCATAAAATGTTGGAGGCAGCGCTCGTAATTGGAAACGATGCTCCAGGTCTCAAGTTGCGTAAAGCATAATGACACCCACTCCACCAACAACAAGAGACCTGATTGTTGTTGCCACTGCCACAGACAACGCGGCTGGCAAACGAGGATGACGCTGATGATGGTTGACGGCTGCGATAACGTGTTGCCGCTAAATGAATTGAATGCGATGCCTTTTAGCTGAGATTAAACAGCGGCATCACCATCAGCGTCAGCATCAGCATCAGCATCTGCGTGCTTGCAAAACTTCATCTATATTAGGCGAATAGTTTTGCATTGCACTGTGCTACATGGAGGATTGAACAAATTATTGTTAAACGAAACTAGTTTGGTTATCAAAATGTCACGAATAAAATATTACACAATAAATTTCACAGTATAAATATTTTATTTGTGTTTAAAAAAAATCATAATGCACTTTTTTTTTGCTAAGTTCGGTTGGATAGTGTTTGGCTAGAAAACATACTGGCAGATGCGTTGCTTCGGCCAGTTGTTGCTGCTGCCAAGCAATGGTGCTACGTATTAAGCCGGGAAACGCCATTTCATCTTTTTAATTGAATTTTAATTTGTTTAGAATGCGCTTTGAGCTTCACGCCAAGTGGCCATTGCTGGTGCCGGTTGACGCTTGTTGGCTGTTGGTTTGTCTGGACCTCGACTCAAGCACTTCAATTAATTTACTATGCGACTTGGCCAAGTTCTAGTTTTTCCGTTGTGTTTTTTATTTTATTTTTTCCTTGCTGTGCGTTTGGTCGTCTGTGCTAGTTTGGCTGGCAGATTTTCACAAATCGATTAAATTTAATTTGTTTTCTTTGCCGTCTTTTCGTGCTGCCCGTCATCGTCATCGCGATTTTTCTCATTTTTGTTTTTTAGCAGTAATATCATAATGAGTTGACTTAATGCAGCCCAACTGGTGTGAGAATTTGTTTTCGCTGCTGCTTTCGAGCAGCAAAATTGTTCACGCGACCATTAAATAATAATGAAAATGCCGAGCTAACACATAGTAAAACGTGACTACGACGAAAATTTCCCTGAAATCTGGGGCTGCAAAATTTCAAATTTAATTTCCGTGTGCCCTTTTTTACATCCTGCTTAGCTTTGCACCTAGTAACATTTGTTGATTTTTATATTCGTACGCCTAATTGAAGTAATTTGAATTTTTCCCAAAAAGAAAATGAAAGTCCCATTTTGTCGGCATTTTAAATCATTTTTGTGTTAGGCTCGTAGCTGCGAGGCATTTGTTTTTCCTCTGTATTGTTTTTTCTGTTTTGCTTTTCGTTCGCTTACATACAATTAAGATTTTAGCACTCGAAATGCCAAAATAATTGTGAGGAAAAGCTCTGCAAAAAAATATGAAAAATAAGCATATTATTCTAATGATGTCCGTTTTTGTGAAATTAATTAAAATATATATTTTTTCAACATTAAATTATTGACTGGGTGACTGGGTCGGCAACATTTGCCATGACTACAATAATGCCTTGTTAAACTTGTTTGTGCAAGCTTAAAATTGTGACTGTAAGCAAAGTAATACTATCTAAATCCATATATATTTCTAAATATATACATGACCAATTAGCTTATATGCAGTAGACTTTGTCAAAACAAAGATAATACTAGCACATCTTAAGCATGATCAGACAAAGCCGCAAGCAAAAAAATTTCGCATGTTTTGCGCTTAGGTATTAACATTTATGAACTGTCAGAAAGCTTGTAGCTTAACAAGTCTCTGACTGCCAAATCAGTCAACAAAAAGTACGCGTGCCGCGGCAGACAACGGAAAGACAATTGGGCCGCAGGCAAACCGTAGTATAAAGGTGGGAACGTTGGTAAAACACACTGCATAACATCGTATATTTATCATATGAAAAATTAAATGAAAACTTTTTTGCCAGCCCACTTTCGAATTTTCGCTGTTGTTTTTTCTGTGCCGAATTTGTGCACGTTGCTTTTGACATGTGTGACAAAATGTCAAAAGGAAAAACACACCGAAATACATACATACAAAGAGACAAGGGGAAAAACGAATGAAAGAAAACAGTGGAAAGCGCAATTCAAACAAAATTTAAACTGAAATATTTAAACGTCGCTTGCTCTTTTGTCGCGTACATGGCGTATGCGCAATTTTTGTCTCTTTTCGCTATGTGTGTGGGAATGTGTGCTGGCTTCTTCTTCTTTTTAATAGGAGAAATTCTTGCTGTCCTTGCCTTGGCTCCGTATGCAGCTCGCGTATTTGATGCAAAAATCTGCGATAAAATGTTGAAGCTTCCCCTCAACTCACCTTCCTGAACCTCGAACACAAAGACAACTTCCACTACAACTATGTACGACGGTAAGGACTTGTGTTGTTGCAGTGCATTTCCATTGCGGCCTTGCTGCGAATGTTTCCGTCATTACCGGCGTAGTCAACTACACTGCCAGGCACCCAAAACAACCTGCTAGTCGAAAAATAGAAAAAGAAGTAAAAGAAAAACAAAGACGTTTTCACCAAAATGTCAGCAAATTAAATGCCATTTCTTTTCATTTCGTTGCTCTTCTTAAAGACATCCTGCTACCTACTGCATCTGTGTGGACTGCCTCTTACTCAGTGTAGCACGTGGTAAGATGTCGTGAAGCAAATTGCCCGAATGAAGTTGGTACATGCAACGCGGCAGCCGCATGCCATGAAATTAAGTTGCAAGCTCTAGGATTTGCTTTCAACTTTCACCAAATTTGCCCTGCTATATTTTGTGTCTTGCCATACACACGCACAGGCGCTCACACACACACACTTGCTCTGGTTTGGACTTTTGGTAAGTCAGGAAGGTTCTTCGTTTCCCCTTGATGTTAACACGCGTTTCTGTCGTTTGCTTCTTCTTGGCTTCTTGGCTTGCAGTCGGATATTGTCACGCTAATGCCGGCAGATTTGTCCTGTTTAATGCTTGCTGCTTGTTGTGGATATACTTGCTAGCTTCATAAGGTTGCAATGAACAAATTTAAATCTTAAAGTACGAATCTCAAGATATTCTTAGGTACCTGGAAAAAGCTCCGTTAATAACGAAAGTTGGAAAACTAACCCTTTATTTGCCAATTATCAACATAAGTTAATAGCACAAATAAAGCTATTTAATCTCTGAATTGCGTATACGTAATGGATCCGACATTTATTTGCAATTATTTTGTGCTTTGCTTAAGACATTATCCTGTCGCTCGCCATTTATAGTTAACGCACAATTTTCGTGTCAGCTGTGCAAATTGCTGCGTGAGGCAGGATAAAATGGCGCTGCACAAAACTGACAGCGAGCATATAAATTATAAATGATTATTATACATGCGCAAGCATTCGCATGACTCAAGTGTCGCTATAAAAGGAGACACAAAAAGCAGCAACGGAGCAAACAATCTCCAAGCTGACCAACAACAACAGCAACAACAAGTTGTCCAAGTGAAAGTGGGCCATATAAAATGATTAAGTTGCAAGTGAAAATAATTCTAGGGATTTTTATAATTTCGGCAAGATTTTTATGTGGCGCGCAAATTGAAAGCATAAATTCCAATGACCTGCTTGCCTTCGAAGACTTTCTGCGCGCCCAAAATTTGAGGCATGCGCTTCTCCTGCAGCCCGGACCCAACTGGACCCGAGCAATTGAAAACTATAATAGATTGTTTGCCAACTATACGCTGCAGTTTTTTATGCCCCAAAGGGGCATGCGTTTCCACGAACTATTTTACTACGAGGCGCCACGCACTGGTCTCCTCGTAGAAGTATTGGAGAGCGAGCATATTAAGCGCTGGGTCTATGAGGCTGCCTCCGAGGGGGGCTTCTTTAACAACACTCAGGCATGGTTCATGCTGGGCAGCAGTCTGCCAAATCAGACAGATGTTCAGATCATCAGACAGCATTTGTCTGCTTATAACATAGACATTGATGCGGATATAACAGTAGCTATGCGTTATCCACAATCGGACAAGTAAGTAGACGAAAGTAAACCTAAATTTTCACATATTACCAATAACAAACTATATAATTTTTACATTTTAAAATAATTTTTAAAATTTTATTTCACTGTACATGGTGTGCATACTGTTTGGTTAACAATTGCTTTCAGCATCAGCTGGTTGCTGTACGATGTATTTAAAATAGGTCTGCACTCGCCACTGCTTGTTGAGCTCAAAGGCAGTTGGAGCTTGACCGGCGGCTACCAGCTTTGGTCGAACTACAGCGGCACCTGGTTTGCTCGCCGCAGCAACTTGGCCAACATTACACTGATAGGCAGCACGGCGGCAAGTTGTTGCAACTGTGTGTGTAAGAAAGTTCAGCTTAACAATACCCTGTTTATCCACAGTTTACGGACAAGCCTGCGGATATGGATGACATGAGTTATCTGAGTAATAATCGGGATATGCTGCATCTAGATCCCATGCAGCGCAAAACATATCAGCTCTTTCTGCTTATGGGTCAACTGTATAACCTTAGGTAATTACTATAGTTCGAAAGCAATTGCAACTTACAATATGTGTAACTTTTAGCATTGATGTGCGCTTTGTGGAGACTTGGGGTCATCAGCTACCAAATGGCAGCTGGACGGGTGTTGTGGGTCAAGTTGCAAGAGCCGATGTTCACTTTGCTGTTTGCCCCCTTCGGTTTGTGGCAGACAGACAGCCATATATACAGTATAGCCATGTGTTGCACACACAGCTGTAAGCTTTCAATCGCATAAAATTCCTTTTGGTTATGCCTTAATTTTGTTGCCAAATATTTTCGATACTTGTTTGCTTGCAGCATACACTTTATGTTTCGCCATCCACGCCACAGCAGCATACGCAACATATTCTTTGAGCCGCTAAGCCCACAAGTGTGGTGGTGCGTGCTGACACTGATGGTGGGCAGTGCGTTGCTGCTACTGTTGCACATACGCCTGGAGCAGTACCTGCAGCGCCAAAAATTGCAGCACAGACAGCAACAACAGCAGCGGCAGCAACAGCAACTGCCAATGGAGTACGAGCTGTCTTTTGTGTGGTTTACCATGCTGGAAACATATCTGCAACAGGGTCCGGCCGCGGATCAATTCCGGCTGCCATCGACACGGCTTCTGATCAGCGTCAGTTGCATCTTTAGCTTTATACTGATGCAGTTCTATGGAGCATACATTGTGGGCTCTCTCCTCTCGGAAACACCACGCAGCATTGTTAATTTGCAGGCACTATTCGGCAGCAGTCTGGAGATTGGCATGGAGGACATTTCCTATAACTATGAACTGTTTACAAACACTAGCAATCAGTTAGTGCGCGATGTGTATACTAATCGCATTTGCCGTGATCGCGACCGCCACATTCTATCGATTGAAGAGGGCGCCGAGCGTGTTAAGCAAGGCGGTTTTGCCTTTCATGCTGCCATAGATCGTATGTATCGCCTGCTCCAGGAGCAGATAGACGAGCGTAAGTTTTGTGAGCTGCAGGAGGTCATGTTCAATCCGCCATACTTGTCGGCCTCCGCATTGCCCAAGAGCTCACCGTGGCGTGAACATCTCAACCATGCCGTCCTCTACCTGAGCGAAATGGGTCTCATGCGCTATAACGAAAAGGTCTGGACAATGCGCAAGCCGGACTGTTCGCTTTTCAATGACGCTGAGGTGGAGGTCGACCTCAAACACTTTGCACCCGCACTCTTCTTTCTGGTTCTGGCAATGTTGGCCAGCACAGTGGTGTTTCTGTTCGAGTTGCTGCTTGGCTGCCTTAAGCTCAAGGCGAAAGCAGCAATTGCTTGATGTTTTTGCATTCTTAATATTGTAGCGGGTGTTGTTGTAATAAAAAATGTGTTATAATGTCAGCAGCATGGAAACTGAAGCAGAAATTAAAAATTCCATTAAACTGCAAACACTCTCAGTGTGCCCAGGCAGTGTGCTTGCTGGTCAACTACTACTACGAAAGTTTTCTATCGTTAAGCGCACTTTTAATTTCAACTTAATTATCAAGTAAGCACCCCTTCAACGAGCGACGGACAAATATCAGTTAGTTTCTATTAGCTGACAAGCTTTTAAGTTGGCAACAATATATGGCAAGTATAAAATATGAAAACTAACTAGCTACCTAATAGTTTGAGGTTGATTAGAAAATCTTGGGTTACCCATAGTGTGTTAGCAAGTGCAATTAAAATAAAAATCATGGGTTTGAAAATAATAAAAAATAAAGCATCGTTCAAAAATATGTGTTTTTCATGTAAATTATAAAATATTATTATGATATGCATTAAAATAAATCCCTAAGATATTCAAAGCTTACACTCTCGAGGCACTTCATTAAATTTGTGTTTTCTTAAAGCCAACTTTTGTAATGAGCAACCGCAACCTGATTACCTCAGGGCACAATCCAACTCAGTCTGTCTGCTGCCTATTCCACATATAATATGCTCAAATTACATTAGTACTCATTGCCAGGCGAGTCGTGTTTTCTTTTATATACGAGATGTATGTACATATCTTTATGTAGTGAAAGCTATAATGAGCCTCAATTGCAGTTAGTCGCGACTCAACGCAGCTATCATGTTTTGAGAGAGAAGCTGGCGCAATATGCACGCTGCATTCCATATTGTGTGTCACATACGATGGGCATTTAATTAACGGTTATGTCTAACATTGTCCAACGCACATTGCCATAATCATTTAGTTTTATCAGATCACATTGCGACAATCGCCAATTGCATTGTAATATGGTTCTTTTGCAATTATATGTGTGCTTGCATTGTGTGTTTGAAATGATCCAATAATTAAGTCAAAATAAATATTTATTATCAAACCTTGAAGTGTCATCTTTAATATCACTCAACATAAACTGTCTCACTTACAACGAATCTAAAAGCATTAATAAACAAGAAACTGCTTGCAAGTAAATTAATTTCCACTTCGATTCTCTGCAGACCTTCTATTTACACACTCAAGTGGTGTTCCTCATAAATTTATCATCTAATTTCCATCTCTTAATTTTTGCTTAGACTTAAATAATAATTTAGTAAAATCGATTCGTGTTTGTGATGAGCCAACAGCGAATTGATAGCCTTGCTGATTGAAATATATACAAACATGTTAGAAATACATATATATTGCTATGCTTTTCTATTCTCTATTCCTTTCTATGCTATTGTATCCTATTCTATATACGTAGATATTCAGTTGTCTCGATGCCTCTTTTTGGTACACACGTCAAATTATGTAAATTTACAACATGATTAAGTTCATTTCTGTGCCTCGGCCTGTGTTTGTTTTGCAATTCAAATGAATTTGATGCGGCTCTTCAAGCTTCCGTCTCACTCCCACAGCGAATGCCATGTGTATGTGTGATTGTATTTGTGAGCAAGCATTTAACTATCTATTTGGCTGGCTGCTGTGTTCTATGCCTATCGAGAGATTCACTCCAATGCCCGAACAACCAAAACCCCTTGTTATATAACTTTGTTCCCGATGGCCTTGCCTGAGTGTGTGTGTGTGTGTGTGTGTTGTGCCTGTGCCTCTGTCCAAAGTATCAATTGTTAGGCATTTACTTATGCCATGTTGTTGTTAGTGTTGACTGTCTGCATTCGGCCATATGCAGTTTATTGCTTATGCTTATAGTTTGGGCTATCATTTTGCTCGATGCTGAATGAATTTATATTGCTTTATATTTCATGCACATCCTTTTTAATAGCGTTGACCGCTGTAAAGACATAATGATGCAAAGAAGATTACTTTGGCCCATTTCATATATCAGTTTGCTTTTATGGTTCAAAAGAAAACAAAGTCAAATAACTTTTAACAAACACGAAACTTGTTTCTTAAGCACTAGGCAATTTAAGCTTGTTAGACATTTTATATCCAGCAACTACGTATTTGTGCAGTATTGAAAGAAGCTTAGTGAGATGAATTGTATTTGTTTTAAATTTAAAATTAAATCAATAGTATTTTGCATTAAATCCAAATAGCTTTCCCTTAAGTATTTGTGCGTCCATTTAATGTTAACTAAATTCTTAAAGCAAACTCTACTTAAAATCTGTCCGCAGAAACAACAGCAACATTTTACGAATCAACGTTAATTGCCAAAACGCATTCAGCCATGTATTAATAAAACGCTAGAGAGAAAACGGAGATAGAGTCAGACAAAGAGGGAAAGCGCGTGTTATGGGAGCGAGATAAAAACAATCTGTAATATTTTCACAATTTATGCTGTCTCCGTTTACTTAAGTCCTGCCCTGCTCTGCGCCGCTCTGCTCGCCTCTCCATTCTATTCCATCCTGTTTTATGCTGTCCGATTGGTGAGTGGAAAAACTTTAGCAACTTTTGCGCTGCATTTACGCGGCTTCCTTTATTTTTCCTGCATCCCTCCATTTTGCTTGTCTGGTTGTGCAGCCTTTAGGGGCTGCGCTTTGCTTGTAGTGCGCTTGTGTTATGTGCTTATTATAAAATAATTAAGTCCTTTAGGAAATTATAGTTCTTGTTGCCTTTGCTTTAGCACTTGCTCTTACTCGGTTTCTTTTCTCGCACAATCTGTAAGCTACGGTTTAGTTCCTTTTTTTTATGAGTTTTTGTCCCAACTTTTGGCTTTGGGTTCCGCTTTGGACTGTGATTTCTGTGATTTCACATTCTCTTCATTTCTTTTAGATTTTATTTATTTTTGTAGGTTATTTGAGCTTTAACTTTTTATTCGAACAGTTTTTGATGCTTTAATCGCATGATTGTTAAATACACAATAGATTTTGGTAATTGCTCTAAACAAATTTTTATAAATATGTTATTAAAGATTTTTTCAATGTGTTTATGCTTTTATTTTCAATGAATTCCAATTAAACAATCTGCCAATTTAATATAATTTATATTTGTTGTTCTTTAAACACCCATTTTCTTGGCATGCCATTAAATGTATCTCTTTATCAACATTTGTGCTTATCAGCTGCTTTTGGCATATGAGTAATTTATTGTGTATCTAATTAATTTGTGCTGTCTACGTAACTTTTGTTAATCTCTCTCTTCGGTCTGCCTCGGTGTAGGCATTGACTTAATGGACAAACCGCAATGCTATGACAATGTCTACCAGAATATCTCTATTAAAACCGAACACTAAATCAGTTCACATACACACACACACTGTGGTTGTTCTCTATGGTAGTATGTGTTTGTATCTCAAACGCATTGGAGGAATCAGTAGACATAGGCTTGGCAGGCAGCATCTATGATCTATGAGATGTGCTGCTTCTGTTGAATTTATGTATCCATTGCCAACTGAACGGCACTTTAAAAATGCAACACAAGAGTCTCGGCCCATCCATTTTTACAGGCCATGGAGTATGACAAGTGAAGTCCTCTTTGCTTAAAACACATGTCCACTTGGGGTGTGAGAAACACTAGTTAATTTGTATATCCCTTGTTGAAAAATTATAACCGAACGTACGATTTTTGCAGTTTATAGCGTTTTATTAAGATTTGAAACGTATTGACGTACCATACTTGAAGATCCAAACTTAATTTCAATGCAATAAATATTGACGTTATCTTTCAGAAACTTTATGACAGATCAATTGCTGAGGCACCATATTGATAATATATGCAGATGACATTACTTGCAACGCTTATCGCTTGGCAATTATCAAATTAACCATGGTACACAATGCTTCAAATGCGCAAACAACAACGCTACCAAATGGAATTAGCATGCAAACTAATTCAATCTTTGCTGGGCATTTTGAATGCACAAACACGCCAACTGAAGCTGATAGTCAACCCAGCTGATAGTTGACCGCCAGCTGTAAGTGTACACATGCATGTGCATATGTGTGTGCGTATGTGTGACTTTACCTTCAAGGAATTGCAGCACTCAAGCAAATTGTTTGCACAATAGGAACAACATGCTGTAAACAAAGGTGCAACGCGTTGGTCCTCGAACGTGACAAGGATAATAAACGCTAAGAGGCAGGCGCTGGTGGTGCTGCTGCTGTTGTGCTGCCGCCGCCGCTGCTGACCTGTTAACTGAATTGAAAGCAAACAAGCCGCGATTCAAGCCCAATAACACACTAACCAACCAAGACCAGCCACAAATGTTGCACTCACATGGCCAAGTTAATGAATCGTAACGCAAAATGCAATTAAGCCTCCGGCACAAGTGAGAGGAAGAGAGAAAGAGAGAGAGAGAGAGAGAGAGATATAAATTAATTCCGCAATCGCTTTTCGAAACATTGCCCGAAGACCAATCAATTGTGGGGCCCAAAAATGAGCCCGACACAATCGTTAATCAAATTAAAATTTATTTGCAATTTGGCCAAGAGCAGCATGGCTAACAAATTTATCATCGGCCCAGCCAACACTAAACAACTAACAATTAGAGACGGTCGCGTGTCCAACACGACTTAATTATTTAAAAAAAATTGTTGAAAAATGTTTTTGTTTTTTGTTAAAAACTTTCAAACAGATTTAAAATTTTATTTTTGTTTTTTTTCTATTATGGTTTAAGGTCGTGTTTGTCACGAACTCAAATCAACTTAACAATAAACAATTGCATCTAAATTGTGCAACTGAATCTGTATCTGTAGGCATCGAAGTACAGCTGTAAATGTATCTGTATCTATAGCGCGTCTGCATGTGCTCTGCATAATTTGAACGCTTAGTTTTTGGGCTCTTGGTTTGGTTTTTGGTGTCTGGCTTTGGGTTGAGGTTTTGTAGGTTTTTTTTTTAGTACGTCTGTCTGTGCTGACTGCGTTTTTCGATTGTTGTTTGTTGATGTCCAGTTGATGCATAAATTTGCATGACAATTGCCTGTTGTTCGACGAGCATTGAAAATGGCATTGTTCTCGTTGTTGTTGTTGTTCTTGACATTTGGCCATTTTAATTAGGCAGCATCCTGTCAGCTGCAGTTGCCTTGATTATGAGTGTATATGTGGCAGTGATTTGAATTTGACGCTGAATTAAATGAGTGCCACGCCCACACTGCATACAGCCACAAATTGGAAGTTATTAAGGTGCAAAATAGACTTAATTGCAGCTATCATTGCTAGGCTTCAAAACATTATCGAAATACATATTTTTATATATGTACATATTTCAAAACTTTTACCAAAAAAAAAGTGTTTAAAATCGTTGATTTTGTCAATGTTGCCACATAAATTAAATATGCCACATACCGCTAGAGTCCGTTTCCGTTAATGTTGTGTACACACACACACCTGACATTTGTGTGCATATTTTACTTGCTAATTTCGAAAACCTTTTTATTTGCTGCAGCAAACTTTTGCATCCGCTAAAGGACACACACACACACATACACAATCACACGGCCACACGTCCATACGAAATATTTGTCAAAGCCCGTACAAACACCAATGCAAACAGACACCCACCCATACACACACATACACATACAGTGAACAGACGACCGCGCTGTCGTTTCCGTTTCCGATTTTGTTTCGTTTTTTTTTTTTGCAGCAGCAGCAGCAGCATGTGCGTGTCTGCCGCTCTTTGTGTAACTGTGTTAGTTTGTCTACATGCATGTATGTGTGGTTGTAAGGGGGAGTGCGTGAGTGTGTGTGTGCAAGACCCGCCTGTTGACAATTTTGCGGTAAAATGCAGTCAGCTTCATGGCAAGCTTAATAAATTACAGCAACGTTTCCCAAAAAAAATCAAAATAAAAACAACAACAACTGTGTTGCGGTTAGCGGCAACCACACATTGCCTCTGTTATCCAAATTGCACATTGCCAAAAACATTTCAGTCTGATTTCAGTTTCTTGCCTTCAATTCCATAGGATTTGAGAATTTCAAGTCATCAAATCTGTTGTTAGTTACATGTTTAAATGAAAGTTTGCACACTACGTGATTGAAATACTAAAATGCTTTAAAATTAACAAATTAAACTATAATATAACACATGCATAGCCTAAATAATTGAATAACTAAATTACATATTTTTATTTGCATATTTTTCTGTTATTCATTTATTTAGCTCTTTTTATATTTATTCAATTCCGTTTCTATGTGAATTTTCAACATTCGTTTCTGTTTCCTAAATGCCTAATTACTTAAATGTAATTCAGTTCATTTATGTTGCAACTTCGTGTGCGCACGTTCCACATGTTGTGAAACAGAATTGCAACTCGCACAGCAAGTCAAATAGTACTTATTCAAGTTTACAACAGAATAGACCAAAATGGACATGATGCTACGTGTTTTGAACTGTTAAAACTGTTTAACTAGCATTTTAATTAACTTTGAAACTGTTCATATGTTAATTCAATTTAAGCTGATAGTTCTCTTCCTTTTGTTTTTAGACTGAAACAGAAGCGAGCTTTAATGCTGGATTTTTGTTTATTTTATTAGATGTTAGATTTGAAAATGTTATAACCTTTGATTGCTGAGGTTTATAGTTACCCTTTAAGCACATGTTGCAAAGAAATGACTTACTCAGCAGTTGGCTTAAACCGCAGACGCTAGCTAGGAATTGGAGTCTTACTTCAATTAAAGCGTTGCAAGCACATAATTAAAAGTGTTGCCTAGGCGCAGACAACTACTAAGACTGAGGCAAACACACATAAAAACACAAACAGCAACTGAAATAAAGAGAAAGTATAGGAGAAAAATGTAATGTGCAACACTGGGGCAACGGATGCAGCGCAAAGAAGCGGAAACTAAGTCAACAACTTTCCATTTTGTCAATGGTTGTGCTGCTTGGCTGGTTGAGATGCTTGCTTGGGCTGCCTCGTCCTGAATCGTCCTGTAAATGACACACACACACACACACACACACTTACTCACTCTGCATATGAAACTAGAAAATAATTTTTCAATTCACAAATGAAACTTTTCGCACACACAGCTGCAGATCTGAAGCAAACTTTAAACTTTGCAATTGCTGCAAACGTCGCTTTCCCCCAAAGAGCAGCGGTATACCAAACAGAGCGGGTCGGGGGCTTGCAACTACGAAGAAGAATAAGAGGTTGCCCAGTTCAGTTGGAATCGTCATTTGCAATGTACTCTCCGATTGCTACGACTGCTATGACTGCTACGATTGTGTATTTCTTAGGGTTTTTCGCCATTTCTGGCTGCCTTCCTTTTGGCGCCGCAAACTCCAGAAGGAAATTACAAACCGAAAGTAAACGCCAAGAGCGCAGACCAAGACCCAGACCCAGGATCCGTCCAGTTGCCGCTAGGAAGTTGTTGACGCAGGACGAGCAACGGGCGCTGAGTGTCAGTGTCATATCCTGTGCCAAAAGTGCACACACTCAACCTGCAAACCTACCACCCCACAACAGCTACCCGCCCCTCGACAGAGCAGCCGTCCAAGACCGAGTGCTGCTGCACATTACAAATGAATAATTTATGCGCGCGTTCAACTGCAGATGGATGGAGTTGGTGCTGTAAGCCCAGCCACTCACAGCATATGGGCTGAGAGGGAGAGGTGCGAAGTGGAATGGGAGTGCAACAACATAGTCCTGGTCAACGCCAAATGAGTTGTGGCAGCGTCTCGCTGGTGCCGTAAAAGCTAATGCCAGCAGCCGAATAGCTGTTGCTCAGCATAAACTTAAATTTCGGATACACTTCGAAAAACGTAGCGTATAAACTAATTGCAACCTCATATGTATTTCAAATAATAAATATTTTATAAAATTTAATTTTAATTTTAAATACTTTCAATAAGTTTGAGGTGTTTTTTGAATTCATTACTTTAATCGTAGTTTCAGTTTTTTTTTCCAGTGTATCTTACTCTTCCCTGCAAATTGCATGACTACGTGCTGTTGGCTGCAGCCTGCGGCATGGATGTGGCTCTGGTTTCTGGGCGTGCCACTTGTGGGGTGTGAAAATTATCTGCTTGCCACCAAAAAGAAGACGGAAGAAAGCTGCAGCTCCAAAGTTATTAGAGCTAAATTTTTGCTTTTGCCTAAGTAATGGCCAAGTGCATATCTCTCAGCACATATTGAGTTATGACTTAATTGGATAAGAGCCAGCCAAAAAAAACCCCTACCCCCATCCACTTCCTGCAGCAATGTGCAACCCGAAACAGTTCAACGTCCCTGGGCTTTGGCAAACTTTGGCTAAAAGTTTTACCGACCTTTTTTGGCATTTTGTGGCCGCAAGATCGTGTTGTGGGTTCGGCTTGGGCTTCTGCTGATGACTGAGTTCTGGCAGCGTCAGGTTTTAATTTCCTTTTTTTTCTATTTTAAAAGTTGTCGCTTTTCGCGGCACTGTTTAATCTGAGTTTTCTACTAGAACACACTTTACTTTTATGATTCTAGAAATCTCACAACAACTATTTAATGACATTAAATTAAAATGATTAGCAAAAAAAAAAAAATTTTATTGCTATATTTACCAATGCTCCGTCATTCATTAGGAAGTAGAAATAAAAATTCCAATGGGTTTCCCCTTTGGGAATTAGTCGCCTTTATTGCCTTACACTACGTAGAAAGCAAAATTCTCTTCAATGAAACTGCTGCTTAAAATATATTTCTTGATTATAAGTGTGTGGTTTGAATAAAAATTTGCTACTAATGTGTTGTGAAATAATAATTTTTTTTTTTTTTATAGTTGTTTTTGTTTATGCTTTGACGCAATTGCTCAACAAGCAATCGATATCGTCCTGTCTTAATTAAGTGCTGGCGTTTCATATCGGGTATTGAATTATTATAGTCCCCTAGGAGTGACGCAACTGGAATGCAAATGCCACATGCAGTCAATTTTAAGCTGCCTCTGGTTCGTGCTATTGTTGGTGTTGACATAGTTGCGCTAGAAACAACAACAACAACAAGAGGACCGACAGCAACAACTAAACAAATGAACAACAACATAAAATAAAGAAAATGGTAACAACGACAGTGCAATTTGTGCTCATTTGTCTGTGTTTGTGTCCATGTGTGTGTTTGTTTGCCTGTGTATGTGTGTGTGTCAGCTCATGTCAATCTATATAACGTATGCGCCCCTTTGGCCATGTGAAATGCCGCTTGTCGTTGTCGCTTGCCGTTTGCTGAATCACAAAAGCGCATTTTGTTTGTCAATTTGCAAACAATTCCATTGTCACTTGTGCACTCTTCGCACACCTATCCCACACTTGCCCCAATGTGACAAACATCAAACGCTGCCCTTACTGTGCGACGAGCATTTTAATTTGTAATTCAACACCAGCTAGCACCACCCACTTTTCAGTTTGTATCTCTTTCAATTCTTAACTTGTCATCCAAATCATTTTGCAAATATGTTCAGATTCCAGTAACAGTGGTTTTCGCCTAGCTTCAATGCAATTAAGCCATTCCACAAAGTCACAAAACGTTCTTAAAAATAAATCTAGTAGAATTATTTAGCATTTTACCTTAATATGTATGGTATGTCAATTGTTGATGTGCCACCTGAAAAGCTGCATTCCTTTGCACTTAATGACTTTTTGGGACGGCATTGGTATCTTTGAGTGCAGCATTTTTTCAAATATCTTCATATTAATTTTATGGCACTTTCCAACAAATATGTATTTGTTCGGCCAGAGTATCTGCCCTTTAAAATTTCGTCTCTTTCATTTGAATTTATGCCGGCAAATTGAAAGGCGCGCAGTCGATCAAAGCAACCAAAACATTCACACACTCGACTGCACACACTTTCATTTTGAATTCATAGTTTTTCAATTTGTTTTTACCAGTGGGTATTTTTTTACATGATATTTTATTTTCTGCCCATTGCCATTTTCTGGCTTTGTTAGAAAATTGTTCAAAGAGGTTTTTTCGCACTTCAATGTTTCAATACACACTCGTTGCCTGTCCATTGATTAAAAAACTAGTTTCAACATTTGAATGCAAATTAAAGGCGGCCGGCCCTTTGCCACTCTGAACGAACTGCAAAACGTATACCAAAACGCAATTGATTACTAGTTCCACTCGGATGTTAGCTTGCATAGGGTCGTATCGCAATTGAAATATTAAATTGTTCATGTACTTGAGAAAAATAAAATATTTACAGATACTAATACGCTTTCTATTCAATAGAAGTACAAATATGTTTATATATGAATAATTGACTATGTTTACTTCCTATCGTTTATACATATGTATTAAAGACCGCAAATACACTTTTTGCCTTATTTAATGAGAACGAACCCTTTGCTTTAACAAAAAAGTTTTTTTTGACGTACATATAAGTTATATCAAGTATATTATGCGCAAGCCACAATATTCCCAGCGATAAACCTACTCAGAATTATAAAATTGATTATGTATGTGTGTATGCTATAAGGCAGCAAAATTTTTATGCGCCGATATCAAATAAAATATTATTCTAAGGCAGTATGCAAAGAGAGTTCAACGCAAACAGTCGACATTTAAAACAACGAAAAATCATAAGACTTTTTGAATAAACATTTTTATCAACAGATTTCCAATGTTTCAAGTTCCCGGTATTAGTGTATTTACCATTTGCTTTGTATGCCTATGCCTTCAATATGGTAATATATATTCTTAAGTATTTAACTGCTCTACTTTTAGTTACGTATCTATTACTTGTAGCCTTCACAGATGCAATACAACAAAACGATTGCTTTGAAGGTCAATTCAAATGCGATAATGGGCAGTGTATAAGTGCGAATCAAAAGTGCGATAGCTTCAAAGATTGTTCCGATGGCAGCGATGAGACATTTGTGCAGTGCTATGATATGAAGTGTTCGGGAACACATTTACAATGCTCCTATGGGGGTTGTTTTGATAGCTACAAAATGTGTGATAGAAAAAAGGATTGCTGGGATGGTACGGATGAGAACAAGTTCTCTTGTGTTGAAGATATGGATCTGTATGAAATTGAAGTTCGTGGTTATTGTCGGTAAATATTTTGAATAAATAATTCGTTTTTATTATTTATTATTTTTTTATTATTATTCGCAGCAATACACCCTATGTAGAGTTTCAATGTATGGATAATGAATGCTTACCATTCAGTCAACTATGTGATGGCGTTGAGAACTGTCAGGACGGCTCGGATGAAAGTAGTGAATTTTGTATGGATTCCATGCGTCTACCTGAGACCTTTCGATGCGCTTACGGTGCGAATATTGAACTGTCAGCAGCCTGCGATCACTTCAGTGATTGCCGCGATGGATCCGATGAACTGGCTGCCATATGCAATAAGCGGAATAATTTAACGATAACCGATGATTGGAAAACGGAACCTAAGCAAAACAAACCCGCTACACCCAAGCCTGACCATCAGCCCAAGCCCTCATCAACGATGGCTTCAATACCTCAAACAGCTGAAAAGAGCTGCAAGGTGACGGGAACTGGGCTGCGTCTCAGAACTATGTACAATGGCCTGCCTTATTTGGGTGGTGGCACCGTTCCGCATCAAACCACTGTACGACTGAGCTGCAGCTATAAGTACCATTTAGTGGGCAGCGATGTGAATACCTGCGACAATGGTGAGTGGAAGGCACCATGGTCCGAGTGCATTAAGACATGCGGTCCTAGTGCGATCATAAATGATCCCAGTATCAAGGCTGATTGTAGCTACCAAAATGACACTATCGACTGCGCCACGGACCCACTTCTTGTGGGCAGCATAGCCACCGTCAAGTGCGCTCAGGGCTATAATCCAAAAGATAATATAACTCAAGGCGAACGCATCTGCGATAGCAGCGGTAGATGGACTTTGTCAAAGCAACAACCAAAAAGACTTTGGTGCATTCCCGACTGTGGCAAAACTTTTGATACAGTCAAAGGGTTTCCCTGGATGATTAGCGTGTTTCAGCGTATGCCTTCCAACAAATATATATTCCGTTGCCTGGGCGCAATAATTGATCCGTTTTATGTGGTAACTGTTAGCAGCTGCTTCGAAAGCATCAATCCATTGCAAACTGTTGTTGTCATTGGTAATCAATCGGTCGGCTTTTATCCAACAAAGGAGCACGGCTACGAAACCCGTACCATTGCCAATATCGAGGTTAATGAATTGTAAGTTTATTACCACAGCTATCTTCCATCTATAACACTCGAACGTATTTGTATTTATAGTAAGCCCTTGGCACTGCTGAAGATGATCAATCCCTTTATACTTTCGGCAAAAGAGCGACCGATTTGCCTGGGGATGACTAACGAAACTGTTTCGTTTAAGAAAGAAGATGCTTTAGGCCAAGGCCAACCCATTGAATTATTCCAAAAGGATATACAAAAATATTTCCTAAAATATATTGCCGACAATAATTCTTTAATTAACATGAATGAGTTTTATTACACAATTAAAGACGTTTTAAAACAAAATTAAAATCAAAATTGAATTAAAAATATGTTAACAAATTTGTACTTTTAAAAGTTTGTAACAAAATATGCAATACCATCGTATTTGGTATATATGTATATCCTACAGAAATAATATAATGTAATAAATGAAAACTAATATCGCTATAAAATTATTTTCATAATTATTTTATTTTCACTCAGCAATCCATTTATCGATGTCAGAATTTGATTGATAATTCAAAAGAAAAAAATATTAACTAGCATTCGCCTTTAACACACGCTAGGTTTTATACAAAACATTTTTAACTTATTTTATTATCGTTTTTAATTTTTACATTTTTAACTTTTAACCATTTTTAACGCATCTTATCTACAATGCCTGGCAATGTACAGACGGTTCCACAATCGATTTCCACGGGACGCAATTTAGCCTCTTGGCAAACAATTGACTGGTCAGACGATCAATTGCGTCGCATGTACACCGATTGGGGCACCTACTTTGCAAGCAGGCGTGATCTTAATACCAGCACTCGATACCTGGATGCAGCTCTCGAAATACAACCGAATGATGCAAATGTCCTAAATAAAAGAAGTGCTATAAGGCGAATGCAAGCGCGAGCTCCTGAAGCACTTTCAGATTGTTTGAAAGCTAAAAGTTGAGATGATAACTATTCTTTTTTGAATAAAACTATTTACGTTATTATTCCAAATTTTACAGAAATTTTATCAAAGTTTCAACCCACGAGCTTGGGTAAAGAAAACAACTTGGAATTTTGTGATGCACTTTATGAGTGCAATCAATTTGAAGACACCAAACTAAATCTTCATAAAAATCTGAGCGTCAAAAGCAGCTCCCAAGCAAATCCTGTTTTGAATCGACTGAAAATTGTGAGTAAAAATTATAAACAAGATTGTTTGTATATGAAATTCTAATGGAGTATACTTAGGTCGATGGTAATTTTCACGATGCGCTTAGAGAGGTTACGGCTCCAGCTGTTCATAGGCTTGTTCACAAAATGAATGAAGATTTGAGTAAAAAGCCAACCTTTGTAAAGTCGGACTGTGATGTGCTCAGCATAATGGAAAAACCGATTGAGCATGTCTCACCACTTGAGGTACAGCGACGTAAGCGACTGTTTAAGATATATAATCAAACATATCTGAACAAGTCCTGGACTGATGTAAGTTTTCTTAAGGATTTACGAGAAAATCCAAACTTGTTGCTTAAACAATTTGTCGAGTCAACGAAAGAAATTAAAACCGTCACCGAGAAGAATTACAAATCAGTGCGCAACTTTACGGTATTTAAATAGTCAAATCGAACATATTTCTGATTTAATTGAACATTTCTTAGAAAATGTTGCATGCTCGCTATCCCATGTACAGCAGTCATATGAGAAGGTTTCCCAACAAGGATATATATCTGCAGCATGAGCAAGAGAGCCTCTATCGCATACAGTATCAAACCAAGCGAAATATGTACAAGATACTTCGAATTATACGATCCCTTATTGCCAACCAAGAGCTACAAGTGAGTTGTTAAATAAAAAAAGGGGAATTATAATACAAATAAAAAATATAGAAATTAACGAGCTTTGTGGATGAGGTCACTGGCGATTATGTTACAATCAAAACGCACCGCATTATGCCCTGGAAATTTGAATTTATTAATGAGGTATACAATTATTTGGGTTTGGCACGCATTAGTGAATACAAAATTGCACCAAACTTAAAGGTTCTGACGGGCAGAAACCGGCTGCTCACTCTTTTCAATATGCCAATCTCGCTTAGCACTTTCTCAAATGTTAAAGAGGATGACATATCGAACATAAGGCGAGAACAGTTCACAGATCCCAAGGCAGAAAAGTTCAAGTGAGTTAAATCTATCTTCAAAAGAGTTATCCAATATATTTGAATACCGTTTTGCAGAAAACGTATGGGTCGCTTTGAGCAACGTATGCGTTTTGCCAAGCATCCTTTGGAACGTAGCTATTTGTACCACGAGGCGGCTCAGTGCAATTTGGAGTATCATTCCTTTGATACATGTTGCTTGCTGGCTGGCAAATCCATAGATGGTAAGTGAAATTGAGGTACAGTCACCATCCGATAAATCATACCAAATTTCAGAGGCCCTTAAGTGCAACAACTATGTTTGGGCCATCTTGGGCGCCTTTGTCGCCTGCAAAGCACATGCAGTTTTGGGCAAAGTGGAAAGGCAAAAGGACATGCTTACCGCAGCTGCTAAGCTAGCCAAGCGCTTGAACAACATCGATCTGTGTCTATTTATTGACATTTGTCTGCAGGTCAATAATGATGAAATTGACTTGAAAAAGATGCTTCTTACACCCGATTTTCGACGTCGAAATCAACGGTCTGGTTCAACTGGTTCATTTGACGACAGTCGCAAAAATTCAGGACTAGCTTCCAAATACGGTCTTTCTTAGTTAAGGCATTAAAACGAATGATTGAAATATGTCGAAATGTGTGTGCGTTTGTATTTGTATTTTGTGTTTGTAAGTTGATGCCGCAATGCAGCTGCCATTTGAGGCTGTCAGAAACTTTAACTTTTTAGGGAAAACTTTAAGTGCGGTTTTCCTTTCTTGACATGCACCCCAAAACCAAAGTTTGCTAAAGCAAAAATACTTCACCCCAAAAAGAAATAAAAGCGAAAAAAAAACATTAACGCCTGTTGGCCATTCAATCACTGCAAGTGCTGCAACAACAACAGCAACAACAACTTCTATTTCAACTTTCCACTTTCGTCTTTTATATAAACATTATATGTTTCTTCTGCTTGCGGACGATTTTGCCAACATTTTGCTACTCTAACCGAGTGTTTTTCGTTTTCACTCAAAACTTGTTGAAGAATTTTCAACTGTTTGTGTAAACCACATCAACTAAAATTATGTTTTTTAAAAAATATTCTCCCAAAAATAAAGTAAATTTTCAATAAACTCCTCACCAAAAATAAAATAAATAAAATCACATAGCCCCATAAACATACATCTTCGAGGGTATTAAAAACTTGTTTCCCTTAAAGGGCATGCTAAAGGCAAACTTTTTACACTCGACGCCCGGCGAGGCGGTATTAGTGGGGCAGTGTCTGCGGAAGGGAATGCGGGGCGTGTTAAACGTAAATCAGGATTTCTTCAGCTGCTCACGCCCCCATACACCCAGACACTGACTGGCAGTGTTGGGCGGAAGTACCGCTAACATTGCACAAAAGACGCAAATAAATGAAGCCATTTGTTGTGCTGTTAGCTGATTTTTGATGCAAAGGTTGGCGCTGCAAAGCGTGTCGCAGCCGGTTGGCAAAGTTACTTGTCAGCTGCTATTGAAAATTGTTAACAATTTCCATTAGTTGCTTGTCATTTAAATTTCGAATGTATTTTTAAAATTCAGCGCACCTTTCAACCAGGCAAGCGCCTCAAACTCCCACAATCCTAAGCCTTGGAAGCCATTTTTCATTCACCTATTTTTCGCCTGAGGGGCTGTGTGTATTTGAGTTTTAGGGGCAGGTTGTATTGCAGGTGTTGGCCAACTTTGTTCATAGTTGGCTCGACAGTTTTATGGGCGTGGATGGAGGTGGGGAGTAGCAGCAAATGATGTACATGCAACGGAAGTGGATAATTTAGCAGCGGAAATCATTTGTCGTCTTTTTGTCAGACATGAATTTAACATATTTTTTAAGCTGCTATTCATGACTTGACCATAATTAATTATTGCCCTGTTAAGAGTTTGTCCAGCCTTGCTTTTGCATATTAAGATTAGCAAGTTGCAAACTGCTACATTTTATTGCAATTTTTATTCATTCAAAAGCTTGTTTTACTTAAATAGAAATATCACAAAATGAAATTTTTTTTCAGGTTAAAAAAAATAAAATATTAAGCCTAGATTTATCATTTGGCATTAGAATTGTACAGATTATTTACTTGTTTTTAGACTTTTTGCTTGCTCAGGAGAATTACAAATGCAGGAAATCGGCTTAAAGCTCTTACAAATTACCGCAAATTGCAGTCAATGGAGTTGCTAAAGCGGGTTCAAAAATGTCTTCAAGCTGCTTCTTTGTGCTTTATGCAGCAAAATTACACAAAGCCAAATAAGAACAAAGAATGTTGGAGTGTGAGGCCGTGCAAAGGCGGAGTATGGCAGTAACAAAAGGAACAACAAAGCCAACTGGCAGAAGGCAACTAACAAACTGCAACTCAACTTTGTAGACAGACCGGAGGCAGTTGTTTGTTGTTGCTGTTTTTGCCGTTGTTGACGCCGACGCATGCCATAAAAAATGCTAAAGCAGAAAATGTTGCTGTTTGCAAGCAATTAAAAGCGCAGCAAAGCAAATAAACGACCACGCCCATTTGATCAAGTAACGCCCACAGCCGTTATAGACTTTAACTAAACGAATGTCGTATCCAGAGTTCCGCAACACGCCCCCCTATCGCCCTCCTGTTTAAGCTCCATGTAGTTGCCAACTTGACGCAGTAGCTGACTAATTAGTCATAAAATTACATGACGCAGGTCGAGCGCAAGCACGCCTAGGATAACAGCAGAGTGACAGAGCGCGAAACTATGGAAATGCCAAGAACGTAGCAAAACATAGAAAGAGGCAAAGAGTGAGAGTGCGATAGAGGAAACATCTCCCACAATGGCCGCGTACAAACAGCAGCAGCGTCAGTCGAGCAGAGCCAAGTCAAAGTGCAAAGTGCCACCGGAAGCAGTTGGCGCTGGCGGAAATGCGTGCCTGTCCTGCCCCACTGATTGGGGTGGCTGGCGTTTGTGCTGCCTTTTGCTGACTGTCTGCCAGCCGGTGGTTTTATAACCCGCTCCAAGGCGGCAGGGGTGCAACAACTGGTCTGTCGCTAATTGCTGATTTCCCGTTGGCAACTAGCACAGAAGCTAGGTATGGACCACATGTCCGTCTGCATTACACACACATACACATACAATTTAATTACAAATTATAAAAAAAGACATGAAACATAGAGCTTACAAACAGGTGAAGTATACTTAAATGAGAAACATGTTGAAAGTTACTAGAAAAGTAAAAAAAAGCGCTGCAAATGAGTTGCTCAAGTGAAACTTAAGGTAATAGTGTTGTTGTTGATAAAAGGAAACAAAATTTAAAAAAGATTTGATATAATACAATAATTTATGAAGATCAATAAGATGTTTTGAATAGGCACTTAAAACATTTCTTAGTCTTTGATTAAGATTTCCATTATTAAACAAATAACTCATGCAGAAAAGTCTGACTGCACATGTATTTACCTAAATATGTTTCATTTTTCACGCGCCCATCTCGAATATGTTTCGTATATGGCACAGGAACCGTAATGGTTAAAGGACCTGCATATGGCCACAAGCACAGATAGCACGGCCGACAAAGAAACAAAAAAGGGAAACAGACAAAGAGAGAAATAGTAATAGAGCAATAGTGTATGGGAGAGGCGGTGGCAAGGCCGCACATTTGCCACATCACTTATTAGCTTTATTGCTTTTAACAATTTGAGCTTCCGCCGCTTGGCAGCGCCAACTAAAACGTGTGCTGATTAGTGGCAGGAATCGTTGCAGGAGCTGTTGCAATAGTCCGTTACCATTGCCAGTGTTCAAAGTGTTCGTTGTGTGTGGCAACGCCATAAATTTCTATGCTGCAGGCCGTGAGCTGTGAGCCAACCCACGCAGAGATACAGTGCGGGAGAAGAAGAGACAGTGGAAAAGCGGCGTATGCAACATTTAACATTGCAGACAATTTATAAGGACATTCATGGCACACGGCACAGGCATACAGAGTCACAAGGCAATGGCGATGGCGACGGATGCTCTGCGATGTGAGGCCAGGCCAGGCACATGCTTTGCCACTTGGCACAATAGCTGGCTCGTCCTGCAAGCACCAGCGTCATGTCCTTTTCTCTACATATATATATGTATGTTTTTTTTTTGTGTGTTGCTCGCATTGTGTTTGGAATTCAACATTTAAGCCACTTATGGGCAAGTTGAACTGGCATTTCAAAGGCTGCGACGGCGACGGCCGCAGGACAATGCAGGTTAGCAAGATTTATGGCAGACATCGAGACTGTTAGACCCACAACGAATGAGCAAGAGCGAAATAGCGAGAGAGAGTGAGTGGGATGGAATGAGAATGACGCCTTGACGCGCATTTACGTGCCTCTTTGGTTGCAGTGGCATGCACATTGTGGCC
Organism: Scaptomyza pallida; assembly: GCA_018152965.1. Taxonomy (NCBI): domain Eukaryota; kingdom Metazoa; phylum Arthropoda; class Insecta; order Diptera; family Drosophilidae; genus Scaptomyza; species Scaptomyza pallida. Next base: position 2,050,442 of record JAECXP010000002.1, read on the forward strand.
ATGGTGTGACTAATCCTGGAGAAAGCTGGTAGAAAGAAAGAGAGAGACAGCTACCCAAAAGCGTTTAAAATAAAGCAATTGCAAGTGTGGCATGCAGCATGTGGCATATGTAATAAATGGTCATATGCCAACTGTTAACTGCAATTATCTGGGCATTAGGCTAACGGTAACGCCATCCAACCCATTTCAACCCTTACCACTTCTGCAAATCCTTTGCCAATCAACAAAAGTGTTTCGGCAAAAACTCTGTTCAGCTGTGCAACTAACCAGGACATAAATGAGTGTGCGTATGTTTGTATGTGTGTGTGTGCATTTTGACCACTTAAAACTGTTGGACAATTTTACAGAACAAAACTGCCAGCATCGAAGGCAAAGATGCCAGACAGCTAGTTACTGGCAGGACATTAGGGACAGCTTAAAGTGCTGGCCAAAAACAGTGCATGCAAATTATGTACGAAAAAGGAACCAGGAGCTAGACACTGGTGTTTGGCCAGGCTTGGCCTGTGGCAACGCTGGTTGGCGACCAGTGAAGCGACAAGGATAACTTAACCACAGTTGAATGCGGCAAGGATTGCCTTGCAGCAGTCGCCTGCTGCATATGGCAAAATCTGCGGAAAATTAGATTCAACGTGGGCGGTCGTACATACAATTGCACTAAAAGAAATGGCAACCTATGTCTATGCCAGCTAATGCCAGATATATATGCCATATATATACTATAAATTGTATTTATTTTGTATGGCATTTGTATCTGTGCACCCATTTGCAATATTATGAAGTCGAAGGGGCGTTGCCTAACACGTAAATGGTGTGTAAAGCTGCCATAAAACAATGCCAAGAATAAGCAGAGTGTTAACTTAAACAACGAGTTAACGAGACTGCAGAGGCTTTAAACTGTATATCGAAGTTTGTTACTTTTTCTTAACTGTATATATACAATATATATTGTTTAGTCTTATATTCGTTGCAGTAGAAAAGAATCTCAGCAAAGAATGCGAATGTGATGCTCCCAAAACATCCAGCAGCGTTTCTTTTGTGCGTGAAAACAAATGCTGAAATGCTGCCTACCGCACCACACACACACACAGACTCAAACATACACACACGGACACAGTCTTTCAGTTTCTTCCATCGCAGATTCAGTGCAGCAGTAATAAACTTGCCAGCGCCATCCACTGGCTTCATGTGGATTCCTTTAAGCACAAAAAGTAAATCAAATGAGTGCGCATGTCGCTGACAGACAACTGCCTGACAAAGGAATGCTGGTTTGATTGTGGGCAACGAGCATGGGGCTGGTCGCAAGGGGGCGGCGGGGCAGTCGAAATAATATAGACAATGCTTATAAATAGCAAGAAGGCAATTCAATGCGTGACTTGACTAAACGAACAACTTGGAGACTGTACTTGAGATCAACTTCAACTTTTAATCAGCGGCTGACAAAACGAAAAGAATAACTAACAAATACAACAGCAAACATCATAACTATTAAAAAGGAAACGTAATAGTGTGTCGCACATACATTGAAACCGTTTGTCGAGTGCTCTACCCCGAAAAGTAAAAGGATGGCGATGAATTTGATAAGCCGTCTGATAAGCGAACGACAGCAGACGACGCGTCGCTTTCGCTTCACTTCAAAATGGCGTCACAAAATACATTTTCAAACGAGCAGCGAAAACGTGAGTTGATTAGCAATAACCCGTGTGCGTGTGTGTGTGTGTGTAGAGAGAGCACCATTTAGCTTGATAGCCAAGACAACTTTAATGGTTGCTGTTAAAAAAGATTTCAAGAGCCAAAGTGACTTGCCACATTAGTGCCTCAAGTCCTGATGGCCAATAAAAAGAGGATACTTTATGGTAAATAGTAAACACGTCGTCCAAACATATGTCATAAAAAACTTTCGACTTTCAAAACAAATCATTTAAGATAACAATTTATATAAAATGGTGAAAATGTTGCTTACAAAGCTAACAGTTCTTAAAGTTCAAAGAGAGTGATTGAAATACTTCAACTTGATGATGTAAAGGAAGTTGGTTAAATGATGAAATTCTATTTTGAAATTGTACTTTCAGAAACACGATTTCGCAATGCAAATCCAATATATATGCAATCGAGAAGATAAGATTCAGCAGATTATGCTTTTCTTTTTGTCCAATCCAATCGAATTCTCAAAGTAGGTCAGGGTGCAAGCAAAGCACGCAAAATTGCCTGAAAAAGGCATTTGCTTGGGCACAAAACTATAAACAATAAAGTGGATGTGGCCTTGTTATGAAGCCATTTGTGCGCCACAAAAACAAATCTAGCTGACGAAATTCACTCAAAATGCCAACCAATAAACCGAAATGGCAAACCCCAAATTCAGACATTGACAAAGTTCTCAAATATTGGCCATGTCAACGGGGCCAAAAGAAAACACAACAATGAAAACAAAGGAAATTAAAAGCATAAATAAAAACCGTCAACCCTCAGTCCGCACTTGGAAGCCAACCCTAACTCTCCTTTGACCTTACTCAGCCAAGTACTAAGTGAAGAAAAACAGAACTAGTGAAAATTATGAGTCCAGAGCCTGGATTCCGCAATGGCTTTGTGAGTATGTACTATAAGTATTGTAATTCATTTGCCGAAACAAGAAGATGGCAACAAGCAAAAAACAGGCAGAAAGCAAACGAGAATTAAATGCACCCAAACGCAAAACACAACAGCAATAAGAACCAGTGCCGAACAACGGCGACAAAGTGCAGTAAAAATTCAACACTTTTCCATTTGTCTAGGTTGGTTCTCTGATTGTTAGTGGGGCAGGGTGTGGGGTGTTTTGGGCCTGTGTGTTTATTTTGTTGTTGCTGTTGTGTTTTTGTGTTGTTTTTTTTTTTTTAGCACACCCGGCCCTTGCCTAACGTAGATAAATTGCGTTAGAAAAAGAGTCGGCGTCCCGGGTCCATTCGTATAATTCACTTTTGTCAGACTCATAAAAATTGTTGAGTGACATTTGTTTGTGTTTCCCGTTTTGCCGGCTTTGCCTGTTGTTATAGTTCTGCTTCTGCTGCTTCTTCTCCTACTTCTTCTTCGCTCACTGATTCCATGTCAGTGCAGCCATCTTTTTCTTTTCCACTACACAACACACACATAGCCAAACACACACACACACACACACAGAGTAACATTTCGTTTTGTTTTTTGCCATTTCACTTTTAGAGTCGTGTTTTTGGTTCTCTTCTCTTTTTTTTGTACTTTTGTCGAGCGCTTCGTGTTGCTGTCTGTTTTGTGCCCGCATAAAAGAAAATTAGTGAGTTCTCTTACTAAAAACAAAGTAAGAAATATATAAAACATTTGCCTTTTAAGGGTTTTTTTTGTCTTTGCTGCTGCTGTTGCTACTGCTGATGTTTCAGTTGTAGGTACACGTAATGACAAAGGTTTCCGCTCTCAAATGGCTAACAAAATAGCAAGAAAACACGAGACAAAAAACCAAACATAAATTGCTAGTTATAAATAAAAATGTATGCGCTTCTTTTTAGTAGCTTCATAAATTGTTAAGTCTTTCAATGCAACCGAGCATTTGTCGCAGAAAAGCGGATTATGGAATGCAAAATACATTTTTAAAACACATTAAAAGAAACAACAACTCTATTTAAATATTAATAAACAATAGCAGCAACCCTTATGCTTTTAGCTTTACCACAATGTGAATAACATCAAATCTCTGTTCACACATATGCATATTGCAGCAATCAGGACTGGCTAGTACTTCTTTCTTCCTTTTATGTGTGCCCTGGACCTGCAATTTACGTTTTATATATGTGTTAGCTTGTATGTATGTATATTTTTTAAAGTCAACATTGAAAGTTGCTTTGGCATATTGAACTTTTAGCACCTGGCCAGTGCATTCCTCTAACGAACCACAAAAACGTGGCACCCATCCCTCCCTCCATTCATCCCCTCAACGAGTCCTTCCACTAAATCGAAATCACAGTTTGTACGTGCAAAGTCCCAGAGCTCGAGCGCTGTAGAGTCAAAATGTCCAAGCGGATTGTCGGAGCAGCCAATGCAACTGCGCTTATTAACAATCCATAGAAGAGGGGAAGGAAGGGATAAAGAGAGAGATAGAGTGTGAGAATTGCTTCATCCTTTGCACATTTCCTGACGTTTTTCACATTAATGAAGTGCTCATGTGTTCGTGTGTGGGTAAAACGGTGTAACTTCTATGGCCAGCTCCCTTTTCCAATCCCAGCGCTGATTACATGAGAAATTCATGTGCATTCATTCAAATTCAACTTGAACTTTGTAAAGCAAATAAAAAAATAAAAAAAACTTTTGGCGGAGTTTTCTCAACTTGACTGCTGTGTTGAGGTCGCACCTCTTGGTAAATTTTTTTCTTCTTTGTGAGTATTTTTAAGATGTTTTGTTGTGTGCTTTAAGCTGATCACGGCCATTGTGTCGCTGCCCATTGCAGTGGAAATTTTTCCAATGTGCTGCATTCAAATATTATCAATTTGGTAGCTAACGATTTCGCTTCGACGCTAACTGATTGAATTGTTGCAGCGTTTTACGTGTTCCGCATGCCAAACGCGATTCCCTTATGCTGCATATACATACATATATTTTTTTATCGATACTCGTTGCGTCTGACGCAGATCTCACACAATGGCCCAGGGGGCGTCTAGCAGCAGGCACTGTTCAGCAGGCAGCTGCAAAATCAATTTCACTGATATAAATTGTCGAATTTCAGATATAAATTGCAAACGCTTTAGCAATACTTTACAGCACCCACAAAGGATACATGTTGTGTGCGTGTGTGTTCATATCTACCATTGGCGGTCAGTCGAGTGATTATAAAAAAAAATTGTTGCTAAAAAACAAAGTTGTCAGTCAAATGATTTACATATTTCTAACCAAGCCATAAATACATATTAAATAATTCACACTTTTTTGCCAGCAATAAATCACTGCAAACTGCGTGTCATTCCAGCGAATCATTAGGTTTCATTTCCCCACACTCTTAATATTAGTTACACATTAATCTATTTAATTATTCAGTCAAAGGCTTGGTATATATCGATTATACTATATGCTGTGCTGCCGAAAATACCGTTTAATGTGCCCTTAATCCACGACATGATTTATTAATCATCATATGGAAGGGGCAAGGAATTAAATATCTATACATACAAACGGACATTTGAGGATTCAACAGCTGGAAAGCAGATAAAAGGAAGCCGATGCGGGAATATCTTGAAATGGATATTAGCCATGTTAATACTTAAAGCGTTTCGAATATTCAATAAAGCAAAGCAACAAAATATTTACCAAAACTTCATTCAATTTAAAGGGTATTTCTAAACTGTTTGGCAACTATGTTTGTTCAACTAATGAATATATAAGGCTTGTGGACAGAGACAAGCCATGCAAAACGTGCAGCTTCATTATAGTCCGAGCTCCATTTATATATATACAATATTGTCCATACGCAGCGTATGACGTTCTGTTAATTGTTTCGAAATGACAATGCAAATGTTCACAGTAAAATCTATGGCCATGTGGCCTGAAACAAAGTGCCGCGTTATAATAGCCGAAAAATGAGTGTTAAATAAGCGCATAAAAGCAATGAAAGTTTTGCCACTTGCCACGCATTGAATGACAGCACGGACAGCCAGCTAGCAAGTTTTGTCCGTTGCCCATTTAAGCCAACTCATCATCAAAACGCTGTGTTAAGCTTTGAATTTAAAACCTGCTTGTGGGTGGTTTTGCGTCTCTTAAGTTTGTGCACGTTTTGTGTCCTTGTTTTGGAACTCATTTTGTCAGGCCTATGCTCATGCTTAACCTCATTAAAGGTGAAACGGTTTTGTTTTTCAATTTGAATTGTTGTACACGCAGGTTGGATTGTGATTGCTGGCATTAACATTTTTATTCAATTTGTGTATGACATTTGCTAAGGTTCCATTTCCATTTCCGATATGACACACAAGAGTCCATTATAGTTGACAGCATTACCAAAACCAATTTGTACAAAGCAAATGTCAACGCAAGAGCTTCTCCTCTCTTTGACTCTCGACAGTCGAAAAAAAAGAAATAACATTTTTTTTGTTTAACAACCACTTATTTAGATTATATTTACTGATTTCCACTTATATTGCACTTAATGTGAGCGCGCTTTGTATACTGTATCTTTTATCTTGTATCTGTGCAGTGTAACTTAGCTGAGTATCAGTTCCCTGTTGTTTGCCAAGTTGCTGGCACTCGAACATGATTGATAATTCTGATGATTCATGCGTGTAATTCAGCTTACGGTTTAGTATAGTTTGGTTTTAGGGGCTGTGCCTTGGGCTCGGTCTCGGTCTCATGAGCTTATGTGATGTACATATGTATGTCCTGACATTTATAATAAATTCATGCACCAAATTGTTTATTATAACCCACAACTCGCAGTGCCATTGATTTTCAGCTAAACTAACTCGCTGGAACTTTGCTTATTGAATAACCAAAAATATCTTTCTTTTATCTATGCTCAAACTGGAACATTTCGCCTCGCAGCTCAATTAAGTAGAATGGCCATAAGAAACTGCTGCTGGCAAAAAGCTTGCACAATGGCCAACAACTAAGTAAACAACCGCAAACCCCATTAAAGTGAACCTAATTAAAATTCAGCACGTTTTCTTCAGTCCAACCAACCACGCAACCACTCACCTTATCACCCAGCCATAAGCCGGAGCCATAAAACAGTCAACAGTCAACAGGACTTTAGCAATGCCATCAAAAATATTGTAACACATTTTGCCTATTAATTGTGAACAGCAGCAGTTTCCGGCTACGTTGGCCAGAGAAACTTTCACCAGGTTCTTTGGGCAAGAACAGTTGCAGAATTCACAATTTGTTACCTTCTGTTTGAAAGCGGTTGATGGCACCTCACTGCTTTTGGGGCCCCCCAAAGCATTCATCATAATGAAATTTTGCAACTATGTAGCTTAGCCCAGCTGCCGATACTAGACTGTCATTTTCTTCCAACAGTCAAGTGTGTGCGCGTGTGTGTGTTGTACTTCAATAATGAAAATGCCAACTATTAATTCATTTGTGCATTGGGACTGGAATTCCAAGTGCCAACGTGTTTCAACCAAAGACAGAACGAATGTGTGACCAAAAATGCATATGAATGTTTTGTGCAAGTGCATTTCATGGAAAGAAAGTGACATTAAAGACTATTTATGTCATGATGATCTTTCAAGTTTTTTTTTTTAATCATGCTTATTGACCATTTACCTTGCTTAGGCGTTTAATCTGTGTGCTTAATAGATTAATATAGAATAGTTCAATAAAAGGTTGGTCAAAGCACGTATTCTCAGAAAAAAAATTATTTCAAAAATATAAATTAAACATAATTACACATTACGTTAACTTGAGAATATCAAAATAAACATATACCTATATTTGTTTGAAAGTATCATCATTACTTCAAAGTTTGTGTGCAATGGTTTAACAGTTTGGCGGCCAACAAAGTTTTGTATGCATTTGCAGCACTTTTGGCTGTCATTCGAGCCAATTTATCAAGCACACATCCAGCATAAGCCATACTTCTACCATACCTTCTACCCCACTCGTTTCCATGGAGTAGTGCAAATAAATAGCAAGATATTGTACGCAAAGTAAACAAAATACACGCGAGTTGCACACAGATGGATACAAAACTTAGGCATGCAGACGTTAAAGAAGCGATGCGGCAGGCAGTAAAATGACGAATACGCGACCTCCATTTTGGTGAATGCTGACTGAGTGAGTGTTTGGGTATTTGGTTGTGTGAGGCAGGCTAAAGTTCAGCCATATTTATGGTAATTAAAATTGATTCGAAAAGTTTAGATTGTCTCTGTGGTTTGGCACCGGTGCGAGTTACCCCAAAAATTTCACTGCACAGATTTCATCATGTTTTTAGCCATGTTACCGAGTGTTACCGAGAGTATCTTATCCCTCCTATACCACACACAAAGCACTCCTCTACATGTGAAGCTAAATTTTGGTAACATGATGGCATTGGCACCCAGCATGTGACAAAACTTTCTAATTAAAGTTTTTGTGCTGGCAATAACCCAAACTCCTCTCGTGAAATGCCCCGGTAAATGCCGAGCACCAGCCACCAGCCACCAAAAAGTTCTCAAGTTTCCACGTGTGTTTGTTTTTTCCCATGTAAGTATGTATGTGTATGCGGAAAAGTTTTCCGGTGTCGACTTTTAGGCGCAGTGCGTAATGTTTTGGGTGCGCTTCGAAATAATTTGCATTTGATGTTGAGTTTTAATTAACCCCCCAGACCAATTAGCCAGCCCATAAGGCCAATCAATAGCTGACAAATGAACGCAAATTAAATAGGGCAGACATTTTAATTTTCCCAACCCCACCACACTTCAATCTACCTTTCTTACTTTCTTTTTTTGCTGGTTATTATGGCGGACACAGTTGCTGCAAAAATTGTGTTTACTTGTTCACACAAACTTAATTCAATTTATTCGTTTGCAATTTGCCAACGTGACAAGCGCAAACCATTTACCTGCACCGAGGTCCTTGTCAGGACGAGTTACTGCCAACAGGACGTGACATTAAATAACAGAATCAAGGCAAAAATCGTTGTACACTTTTCTAACGAAATGTTTTACATTTTATTAATCATTATACAGGGAAGGACACACAAATTTGAGAGTTTTTCTTTGAACAAAATTGAGAAATACATTTGTGTTTTTGGTTTGAAATTTGTTTTTCCGAATAATTAATATATTTAATTTGTTTCATTTTAAGTGTAATTTCAAATTTTTTTTAATATACCTAAGAGCTGTGTGAACAAACTTCATGTAACAGAAGTCTTACGTGAAAGTTATGATTAAATTACATTTGCAATAGTTTTCTTGTGTTGCCTTCACCAAAAATAAAATACAAAACTCTGCTTTGAGGTAGGTGTTTATGTGTGTGTGGTGTAAATGAAATTTCACCTAACTTTATTTATGTTTTGATAAAGTTCTAGCATTTAAAACTCCATTAAGTTTGTTCATTAAGTCGGCAATATTTTGTAGTCAAATTGAATTAAATTATATGCAACCAAGTTGCAAGTATAACTTCCAAGCCTGCAACTCCAAAAACCTAAAAACTTTCGCTATGCAGAAAAGTCGAAACAAAACAGAAAAAAAAATCATAAAAGATATTTACTTAAATAAAAGAAGAAGAAAATATGTCTTATACAGTTGTTGTTTGCCCGCAGCTCCCCTCGTCGCCTTTTGTCCGACTTCTGCTTTCTTCTCAGTCTTTTTCTAGATGCGAGTGCAACAAAAACTGCAAACAACTTTCATAATTCATTTCTGCCTGAGTGTAACAATTTTTGCACTTTATGACTTTCGAGTGTGCGCCCAGCGAGTGGCTCGAGTTTGGGCCCGCAAATCATGCAACATTCTGAGTCGCAGCCGCCCAGCGGGTTGCCGTCGCGACTTGCCCCTTTAGAAAAACCAAAAACTTTAAGTTGCCAACATTTTGGGTTATGCTTTTTTGTGCTAATTACAAGGAAACTGGCAACTAAGAGCTGGGATCTAGAGTTGGAGTTGGGGCTGGGGCTTAACTGATGGATGGAGCACTCGAGTTGGCAACAGCCGAAAACGAAAACAAACTTGTGGCCGAGAACAACAAACAGGCAAGCCGTAAACGACTATAAGCAACGACGACTAAGGCAGCCAAAAGGCAAAGCAAGCCAAAAGCAAGGCCAAAAGCGTGACCAGGAAGTTGTAAACGGCTCAGCCAAAACAAAAGCACCGACAACTGGACTACCAACCTCCTTATGTTTTGCCCTTGCACTCCGCACTTAAGTTGCCCCCTTTCAACAGTTGTGAGTCGCCATGCAAACGGATTGGCAGGCAAAACGACCTCGCCTGGTCAAAACACATGGCAGTAGGAAGTGCTGGCTCAACTTGTTTACCTGCCAACAACTAGCCGCCAAAAACAACAAGCAACTCCGGTTGCAAAGTAAAATGTTGCACAAAGCTGAAGACGTTGCCCCAACAGGAACACGAACCAGGAACAGAGGCGTGTTCACTGTGCGCTTCCAGCTGTTGCCTTGAACTCCGGCGTACAAAGGAGTGCCAAGCACTTAATCAGTTTCGCAAAATGATACATAAGTTAAGTGACAGAAACTGTAACCTTAAATAAACATTATACTGGACATATTGTTAGTTAAGCTGTTAAGGAGCTGCACACAAATTAAAGACTTTTTATAATAGTTAGGATAAAACTTTCTTTTAAAAGATTGCAAGCAAAGTTCTTCTGCTTAATTTATTTTGTATCATCAACTTTAACATCCATTTGGGGGCATTGTTGTTCTCCTTTTGAGAATTTAACCTCTCGATTGCAGCTTAAACATTGTTTTCGTCACACGTTGACACGCATCTTTGGCCCCCAGTTCTCGTTCGATTGCTGACAACAACAATTTTTCGATTTATATGCGCCCCCTACAGAATATCAACAATGCGCATAAAATGATTTATTTTCGATTGTGCGACTTAAGAATACCCTGTGTTCTGCAACTAAAATACCTAACTAAATTTTATTAAAAATTCAATTAAAAACCGTCGTTAAAACAATAATCCACCTATCTGTTTCTCTAGATTTACATTGATTCATCATGTTGTACTCTTAGTAAAGGGTATAAAGAGAATTGAGAAAAACTGGCATGCAGGCAATCATTCAGGTAATATGAGGAACACGTATGAGAGTCCCACTGAACGATCCAGGCCAATAGTACTCAACCAGTTTCCCATGTCGCAAATGGGCCCTCGTGAGAGCTGTCGTTACACATGCACACACACACAAACACGCTTGTAGCCGCACCACACTCACACCTGCACACGCGCACACCTACATAAATATAAATAAATGCACATAAATAAATAACAGAAATGGGAGTAAAACACAATCGAAAACAATAACGGTGGCTGGCAACAACAACAATGCTCGAAACAGTGCCTACCACGATATTTGCAACATATATGATTTGCCTTTTGAGGCATGGGAGTTTGTAATGAATTTTCAATAATTGATGGAAATTGATATGTTTTGGGCGAGAACATACCTAAATTTTATTATTGGTCACACAAATTTGACATGACAATCGGCTAAAAATTAAGTTTCTGTATTTTGTATTTATTTAAATGCAGTATTAATCTAGAGCGTAAAACAAGACTTTTTATGTATTCCATTTGAAAATCGGGCTTATTTTGACATAGTTATGGCAATCGATAGCTTTATCAGACCGAAGGGTGTCCTTGTCGAGATCGTCTGACTATTTATTCCCTTCTTGTTTTTTTTTTATATATAGTATGTACATAGATCCAATCAATCAATTCAACCCTCCCACTCCCATTCTTCAAATATGTAAATAAATAAATAGCTTTATCTTGATTATTTTTGACAAGTCTTTAAATCATTGTTAGAAAGAACATAAATATTTGTTTAATGGCTGACAAAATGTTTAGACATAGAAGTCGTATCTTATCAAAGATGCCATGAGCCTAAATTTAATCATTTTTCTGTCGAGCAATTAATCCCAAGAGGCAAATCGTATTAAATCCGGTTCGACACAAGCTAATAACACTCAATGGTGCTGGCAAATTTATTTGTTTATTTTATTTATGGACCTTCACACACCGGTGCGGTGTTAAAAATCAGCGCCAAATAATTTGCATAATTTGCAGATGTATCTGTGCAAATGATGCTCTAGTAAGAGCCCAAAGACAAAGCAATGAAATTGGCAAAATGAATGGCAAACAAATGCATAAGCCCTCGACAAACGGAGAACATTTAAGTGTTGCTAATTTAGTTGTGGGCCTAATTTATATGCAAATGGGGGCATTCACTCTGACTAAAAGAAATTTATATGCTCTTACCTAGAAAGGATACTTAAACATAAAGCAACCTGTTTCAGTTGATGAAAATCAATTCAAGTGCTAATAAACATCGACTCAATATTTACACCTTCTGACAAAGGCATGTTGTTGTATTTCATTTTTAATCAGCTGCTGACTGTTACAAATCTATATATTAACAACCTAATATATACACTACATCTGATACATAAACAACAACAGTTTATGCCTGTATCAACTTATCAGTGGCACCAGCTGTAGACACAGAAGATAAAACTATCAGATGCGACCGTGAACCGCAAGAGTTCAAATTCATCAGACGACGCAGCGTCGCATACTTTTGAAAATCAAAAAACAAAAACTGCTTCTGTCCCCTAATTGGTCAGCAGTTCCATCATCAGCGTATGCCTAAGTAACAACAGCAGCAGCTTAAACCCGTTACCAAACATGGCTTAATCCGGTTATTAAACTTTACACTCGTCTGCGTCTCATGTGCGTAAATTCTCGCTCTTTAAATGTGCTTCATATGTTTTTAGTTTTTGTTTTTAGTTTTTTTTTAACCGGCGAGCACACCGTATAAAAACGTGGCGCAAGCGCAGCGCATCTTTTAGTCGACTTTAATTTTTCAGCGCGACAACTTAAAATAAAATAGTTAACAAATTATGACGCTTCGCATAGTAAGTGTTCAACCATAAGATGCAGTAAAGCTACAAAATATGAAAAGTGTTACAAATAGGATGAGATGAAAACTGTGCTAAGCAATCAAGAATCGATGAGCAGACAAAAATATATGTTGAAAGAAGATAATAAGAAAACATTGTGCATCAAAAATACTTTCGTACAAAGCTTGTGATTTTCCAGTACACATTAGGTTAAACTTTAAAAATTAAGAAAGTAATTTGCTTGGCAACGAGCTGAGAGTGGGACAGAAAGAAATAATGTCTTCAGATCTAATAATGTCATAGAAGTGTTATAAATTTTGTGACGTCAATTCAACACCCACTAAGCATAACAAGTTATTCTTGATGATATTTAAATATTAATCTGCAGTTGGTGATTTGCATAACGTGCCGAATATTTAAACCAAATGTATGCATATAAACAGCATAGAAATGTTTGCTTATATTTATTTAAGACATATGCAGACTATGCAGGAAACCAAAACGGGGCATTCAACTTAATTTTCGTTTTTGCAACTCCTAAAACGGTGAAAAAAATCTATAAATTATTATATGCATTAATGGAATGTTTATTTTACCCATCAATTAATTTGAAATTTGATGCCGATTTATAAATAATGCAATAATAATTTAACTAATGATCTTAAAAAATAACAAGATGTATTGAATAATGATGCAAAAACCCGTTAGCTTATGGAAACAAATTAGAGAACAAGATACAAATCTTAATTTCGATGCTTTAACGCAAACAAGTAAACAGAAGCTTTATCAAATGTTTGACACTCCATTTATATCTCACATACAACATTCTATAAAAGACAATAAGAATGTGAGTTGACCTTTAAAAAACAATCCAGATACTAAATCTTCTGTTTATGTTCTTAGATGGGAATGTAGTCCATAGCGTTGGATACGAAAAATTATCATACAACGCAAGGTTACATCTTTCCCCTTCACGCATTTTGTGTTTTGGAGGTCAGATTTAAAATGTGTGCTGCCCACTCTTCAAGCTAAAACTCAAATCTAGACTATAACCAAATGAGCTGCCATAAAAATCGTACCAAAAGCAGAGACGACTGCATAATTTGTGATTAAGACAAAGTTAATTATATTATGTAAACCAAAGCAATACTAAACCAAAACAAAGCACAACAACACTAAACACGCACACACTTCAAAAGTCATCATTCATTTTTCGTATGCACAAAGACTAAAAGGCATTTCCCAACTATTTTACAGTTATTAATCGCAGCCGCCGCAATGATTTGCCTCTGTGCCGCCGATGTGGCGCACATAAATCAAGCGGCGCCTAAGGACGTATTGGTGCCATTTAATGATTTATTGCCGCCACCACTGGAAGAGTCCAGCTCCACAACGGAGGCAGCAACAACGCCAGCACCAAAGCCAACCAAAAAATCATTCTTCCAACAGCAGGCAAGAGCCAAAGAAACGAACATCCTTGCGGAGGAGCCCATCTCTAAGCCGGAACTAGCTTTGGATTTGCTGCCACCATTCGAGGAGACAGTCAGCAATGATGTGACAGTTAGCACTAGTGATAGTAGCATCAGCAGCAGCACCACCACCACCTCCACCACCACCACTTCCCCCACCACAACCACCACCCGCACTAGCACAACGCAGCGCCCAACAACAAGCACAGCTCGCAACGTGCCACATGTTGCACAACCGCAGCAATTGCACGCACGAGCCAACAGTTTCGTTGTTAGCGAATCCTCCGCCTCGTCGCGCTTCTCCGCCGACCTCATTCGTCAATATGCAACATACTTCCAGTCGACGACGCCGCGTCCGCCACGTGGTCCGCTGCCCACACTGACGCCCTTTCCACGTTATATTAAAAAGTAGAAAATTAATTAAATTAGATAAGCCCAGACAGCCACAATAAAATTAAATTAAATCATCACAAAGAATTCCGAGAAAATTCAGTACAACATTTTTTGTGTTAACAATTTTTTTTTTTGTTTTTTTCGCTCGCGTGTAATTAAATTCATTAGTTTTAAAGGAATTTATGCAAAAAAAGGAAAATGTGCAACAAACAAAAAACTAGTTGCTGCATGGTTTACTTCAAAATAAAGCTAATCAAATTTAATGCTAACAGACCGGTTTTTGGCATTAAAAACTCTATAAAAGCCACAGGCTGATACTAATGAAGATTATATGCTTAAAAAGGTTTGCATTCTTCAAATAGCTGTTGCAAAATATCTTTCAGATAATAAATCACCTTTTTTCATTTTAAAATTTTACATTTTGAGACAAATTAAAAACCTTCATTTATGGACAACTATTTAACAAACATGCTAAATCATATAGACAAGCTTCTTAGCATATCTACGCTGCCTGCCTTAGCGGTTAGAGCATTTGCGGGAAGCGGAATTTAACACATCGCGACGTTTAATTAATTGCCAGAGGCAAATATGTCGGTACCGCTGGTCGACATTGAAAACCTCTCTGGCTACAGGCTAAACATGCCCGTACATACGCAGATACATCTAATAGATAATAGAATCAGATATAGCTACAGCTACAGAATTCTTGTAGCTGTTGCACATGTTGTTCCCCCTAACATCCTCCCATCCTCATTGCGAAGTGCTAATTATTGCCCTCGCCATGGTGTTAATATTGTTGTTGTTGCTACGATTGTTATTGTTGTTGATGATGTTGCTGACATTCGAGCTGCCACAAATATGTCGCATTTGCATCGCCTATGCAGGGCCCAAAGCCGAACGACAAATGCTTTGGCTCTAATCAAATCATTGCCAGACAGATTAGCCATATTTATGGCCAACGTTTGTCACTTGAATTCATTGTTGTTGTGGCTGCAATTGTTGTTGTTGATGCCGTTCAGTTAACCGCGTTAATTACACAACTGATTGACATTAATGCGTTGCTGCAGTCAGTGCAACAGCTGACTTTAAATCATTACGCTCTGACCTCAGGCAAACGTAGCGTTCCGCTGCTTTCAACTTGGTAGCAAAAAGTTTTCCGATGATTAATGGTATTAACATAAATTTAATCCACCATAATATGCGTTGAATTAATGCGTAATACGCAAGGCATTGCAAAACGTACATTGAAAGTCATTACATGCTTTCAAATATACATTTTCACATATAGTTTTGATATAAGGTCTATGACTTTATTTGAAATTTATGTTATTCGGTAATCGATCTAATTGCATATCATATTTATCAACACTTTTCGTTTCAACAATTTTATTTGGAATGTCCGAAATTCAACACGCTGAGTTTTGTCAGACAATTGTTTGCATTTGTTTATTTATTTATGGGGCAAGCGAACCTTCTGAAATTTTATATTTAATTTATTCATGTTCAAATGCTGCAACAAACAGAAGTCATAACTCGACAACTTTTTAAATGATTTTTGCGATTGTTATGTGTTATTCATCATTTATGATTTCTGTTTTGTATAAAACAAACTTACCATGAAATTGAAATATTAAAACACAATTGCTATCACAAAAAAAAAAAAAAATGAATAAAAAGGGCTGCCGAGAAAATCGGAGAGCATTTGATTTAATTTCAGATATGCAGAGGCATTTCATGCCATTTAGTTTTTCAATTAAAATACTCCAGCAGCATGTTGTGTATGGGTAAATGCTGGCTAAGCATTCTATTACGAGCACTTTAAACTGTTGAATTGATTAAGCGCCTGCAATTGCCCATGAAGCTCTTTAATCCGCTCTCCGTTTCAGCTTAATCCCGCCAATGTCAAGCTGTGACAAAAATCATTTAATTCCGTTCTAATGCGCTTCAGCTAACTATGAAGCAGTCAATGTTGTTACAACTTCATTCGCCTCTCCGCTCTACTTACTGCGACTGCCAACAAGCTGGATATCAGTTTAAATATGCTAAATATCGTCAGAAGGCAGCACATATGCAGCTATTGAAGGCCTGCTATTACTACAAAATTTTAAATACTCTTTAACGTCTTTGTACACTTTTTTTGGGCTATCAAACATTTATAAAATCAATATTTAACGTTAACACTTTTTTTTTTTTTGTTTTAACTTCTTTTGAGCAGTATTGGGAAAGTTACATATGCATCGGCTCCATTCGATTACCCAAACCAAGAGTATCAAAATAATGTGAGCTCATTATATGAAAAAAAAACTTTTACATCTAATGCATGCAAAGCCATTAGATGTGTCAGCGTTGGCATTGGGGGCTCCAATCTGCCTTCATTTGTGTATGTATATTTGTGTTGGGTGGAGTTTTAAAGCTGCATTAAAAATCGCTTTTAACAAATGGTGCCATAAGCTCTTAGGCAAACTTTTAATGTGCACACACACTCGCACGCACACACACACACGAACACACATAGTTGGCTAAATGTTTGGGTGAGCAAGATTTATGTTGGCAATGCGGCGTATGAGTGTTTTCAACGTTAACACGCAGGCTGTAGTGGGCAAGAGCAGCAGCAGTACACATGTGCCCAAGGCCAAAGTATTTATAAGTGTATATTAAAAGTGTCTAGACATTTCCACATTATAACAAGCAACTCAAGCATTCTGAATAACATGAAAAACAACTAAAGGACTCACACAAATTGCGCAAAACAATAAAATTAACTAGCAAATTTAAAATTCAGAGAAATACTATAAAATGTACATTTTATGTTAGCTTATTAAATAAATTGTTGCTCTGAGCGTCCTTGAACTTTTCTTACTTGTACAAATTGTAAGCAAGAAAACCTTTCTTGGACTTTAAATTCTCTGAAGCAGCGATTTCTATGAAAACCTTTGAAAACGTCAATTAAATTATACTATCCCGGACAACTGTTATGTTTATTTATTGCTTGTTGAAATCCAAGACGATTTTCACTGCATTATGCGTTGTCCTTGCTGAATAAATGAACCAATAAATGTTTGCATCGACAATTGCGTTAAATTGATATGCGGAAATATGTATGTATATACATTTTAAACAGAGGCATTCTTAAGCCGCTTAGCCGGCGACTTTTCAGCGCTTTAAAATCCAATTTTCACCAACTTTTTTCATTTTGTGACTTGACTTTTTGCTCTTTTTTTTGCAGCCACGCCCATTTTTCATTTTGCTAGCGTATGCAAAAATAATTTTTAATATGCGCATGTTGGATGCCAGCAAGGACGCGGCAGTAAAAGCAGCAGCAACTCCTGCTGCTCAAGCTCATGCTGCTCTTTATGATGATAATGAAGATAGTTATGATAATGATAATGCTGATGAGCCAGAGAGCTGTTACTGTTTGGCCACCCACATATCACTTTAATTACAAAGAAACAAAAGCAGACGGAATAACCTAGAAGTCTGTGGGACACACAATAAAGGTTCGGCCATGAGATATCCTTGAAATATATGAATATTTTTTGACTCAAAAAAATGTTTATCAACATATCACAACGAATGTGATAAAATAATAGTACCTTATTTTGTTTTAAAACATTTACTTGAATATAACACATTGCTTTCGTTTTACTGGGATTCCCCGACTTGCTCACATTAAACAGAGTACAAAAACCATAAAAAAAAAGAAGATGAAAATTGTGCTTGTGAAAATGGCAGCAGCGGGAGTGGAATAAAGATAGGTATGGTGCATGCGATTGAAGTATTGATTGTTTAATCAACGAAACGTCAATATTGTTTGCTGGCCATTAACTGACAGCCCTCATAGATGTTTTTCCCGGATGTGGCCGGGCGTTAATGTCTCGCTTCAGTTACAATAACGAAAATGGGTTTTAATCTGAAAATAATTGCATGTCATTACGAACACGATGACAAAAAAAAGAAGAAAAAGACACATACACATATGGGAGTAAAAAGGCCAAATGCAATGTGCAAATATCGATATATGTAATATCATTAAATTTCATTTCATATGATTTCATTTCGTTCATTTATGTATCGAATGCGGACGACAAATGACTGACAGTTGCGCTGTGACGCTGAAATTATGGAAATTGAAAAGCAAAACCTTGACTCATATATCAGACAGCAGTATGAGTTTGGTTCTGTTTCCTTTGATTTCCCATCTCCTATTTTCTTTTTTCTCACGAATTTTGTGTTAATTGAAAAGTGAAAGCCACAAATCCATTGAATTATATTTTCTTTCATCGGAAGCGTCTTTCACTCGTCGAATTTCAATTGCCATTGACAAACTGTATGGCACAGCTGTTTGCCATTGATATTTAAGGAATTTAAGTTACATATTTTGCATTCCGCTTTTGCATATTTTAGATATAAATAACTAGTATGAAATTTCGAATTAAATATATAAAATTTAAGTTGGACATTAGATTTGATTGCAGGGCGACAAACAAATTCGAAAAATGCCAAAATAGTTTGCCATTCGTTTAAAGTAAATGACCTCAGAGAAATGAGTTAAACGAGGGACTTGTCAATATAAAAAGCAATAGCAACAACATCAAGTTAGCAATTGAGTTTAGGCAGTACAGCCAAATTGTTGGACATTAAAATAAATAATTCATTTACTCAACGGTCGACTCGTGTAAATTTCGCAAAGTCTGTTCACTTTTTGGTCTGCAAGGCGTTTGGTTTGTGGGCCGAAAGCGTCATAGAAATTATTAATAATTTATTTCAGCACATTTCAAGGATTCGGCGCACCGGCCACACGTTTCAGCAATTTCCGGACAACAAAACCGGAAAAATACTCGAAAATGTAATAAATTTCCAAGGCGTTGAATCTGAGCAACTGCTGAAATATGTATTACCCCTGCCACAGCCACACCCGCAGTGGCACCTAAACAGCGGCTAAGGGTTTCAAATTGCTTGGTTTGGGGTCAGATGTTCTACTAAATGCTTGACAAACTGTTTGCCGGGGCGGACCCAAAATCAATGACAAATTTTGCACACGAACATTTGACGTTGTTCAACAGCCTTCAAAGGTTAGAGTAAGATAAACAATTTTAACAAGGAAATGAATTTTTAGCAAGAAATTTCAAGTGCACAGATTAAATTATTCTTTCTATTTATATTTTTACTAATTAACAAAACGAAAAAATTATTTTCACAATTTTTAGTTGCAGTTTGCTTTAAAATTTGTGTTAAGCTCTTCAAGGACATCCAAAGAAAGCAAAATTATTTTTCATATGCCATACAACTTTAAGTGCTCATTACGAAGCTTAAATATGTTTTTCAAAGTAAAAACATACTTTTTGAGCAGTGACCCACTGTACGCTGGAAAAGTTAAGAGAAACTGCAAAGCGCCTTAGTTATGAGGCTTCTTCGCACTGCAACTGAAATGACCATGACCGGAGAAAAATACAAAAGTATTTAACAAAATCAACAAAGCAACGGTCAGGGGCAACGGACCAGAGTTGGGGTAAAGAAGAAATCGGTTTGCCTTTCCGCTTGCCCATTAAATATCGCATTGTAATAAAAGCAAATGAAATCAACGCGAGCTTTGTATAAATTATTTTACGCATCGCATCCGCACAGACAAAGAACAAAAATTATATATATTTTTTTTTACTAAACGAATGGAAAAAGGAGGTCTTCCTGGTTGGGCTGGGACAAATCAAAAAGCCCCTCCGGTTTCAATGCCGCGCTTTGGAGGTCAACAAAATGAGCAAATTTCAATAGTCGGTCGCTAGGGGGAGAAGGAACTGGGACGCGTGCGACTGACAAGCTTAGCTGAAAAAGACCATTAACAAAGTAAACAGCTGCAAGAGCGCCGTCGAGTAACTGTAAATAGGGGCCGAGAATCCAGTCGAGTCAGCGTAAAAAAAGAAAATCGAGAAGCAAAAAAGAAACAAGCGAAGAATTTTCTTTGTTTTGACACCTCATTGTTATATTGTGGGCGTGGCGCGGCATTTTGGCTGTCAGGCTACTTCTTTCTTTGTAAATATTAAAGCCCACTTTTAAAGTCAAAAGTGCGTGAAGAGGCACTTAAAGCAGCCCGTCCAAGGGGAGTGCTAAACAAAGCAAGGAAAGTGTTTATCAACAGAATAAAATATGCAAATTTGCAGAAACAAAACAAAAAAGAATTCAAGTTTTTTTAATGTACTTTTTGGTAATTAAAATTTAGATTTAACTTAAATGTAGTCCAAGTGAATAAAAGCTAAGCTTAATTAAAATAATATTTAATACAATTTCGCAGCATTGAACAAAACTTTCAGAAGGTAACAGCGAATAGAGTTTTGTTCATGTGTTTTACGTATACGCGTGGAGGTACACCGTATGTGCTGATAAATAAAACTGAAGCCATAATCGATTACTTAATGCCACCGCAGACCCCAAAACGGCACATATTGGTTATTGAAATTGTCTCGCAGGTGTCATTAACGTCACTCGCCATTTTGCTGGGCCATGCCGGCCGACTGAAGGCATTGGCAGCAGGTGCGACCATTTGTGGGCTGCTCGTAAACGAAAGCTGAAGGCCACTGGCCATGGTCCTTAGCTGGGGATTGGACGGTGAGTAGCGCGTTTTTTGCAATGTCATTAATTTCGATTTATGGTCATTAAGTTGAGGCGCTGTTTGCTGCTTCTTCTATTCAATATGAAAATATTTAATGAGCACTTTTTAATTTATGCGCAATTTTTAAGCAGCAAGCACATTGCTTAAACATTTTCTAGCTGTCGATTTGTATTTACACTTTTCATAATTGACTTAAATATGCTTAAAGTCGCATGTCATTTGCACCCACTGTATTTATGTTTGTGTGTGTGCAAAGTTTTGTTTCATTCGCACAAGCATAAAAAAAGTTCTAAAAAATGCATAAGAAAGAGTAGAGGAAAATTATGAAAGAGTCGCAACATATTTTCTTTTATACTTTTTTTTTCATTGCTGAAATAACAAACCATAAATAATGTCATACGCTCACAAATGGCAGCCAATGTTTGCGCTAACGTGCCACGCCCCCCAGCGTCCATTTCTTTTTGGTATTTTTGGTTGTTTTCTCCGTACGTTCAAGTCGCCTTCATTTTGGTTTTAGGCCAAAGTTTTTGAACTACTTGCACGTCGTTTCTTTTTGTGCGACTCTTTTTTTGGGGTATTTTTGGCAACCCTGCTGTTTTGTGTCTTTGCCCCGCATGCTGGCCAGTGCGCCTTCTGCTTATGGCTGCCACGCCTCCTAGCCGCCTTGTGTAAGCCATCCAGGCAGCCAGCCATCCAGCCAGCCACTACTGCCTCCCGCTGCTGTCGCTGCTTTATGTCGCCGTCGACGCGAGACTGAAACTTCAATAGGGCGAAAATGATAAATGGCCACGCTGCGTTTTCTCTTTCTGTGTGTATGGGCGAATGTGAAACTGTGTGTATGTGTGTGTGCGTGGTTATGTGAAATGGCATAAGAAACGCCGCATAATGTGTGAAAATAAAAATGGCCAAATATTTGTAAATAAACTTATTTCTTGCCTGCAGCACATTAGCGACACAACTTTGTCAGCCAGAAAAAGAGTTGCTAAAAATAAAAGCAAAATTTAAAAAGTAAATATTTTAAAAGCCAAAATATAAATGCTGGCAAATTTGTTATATATATGTATATGTGCAGAAATTCATAGCCAAACCCATTATCCAATAAAGTTTTAATACCATTTCACGTTATAAAACTAAAAGCCAGCTAATGCTAAGACTATTAAATGCGTATTTAACTCGCTCCTGATAAGCGTTAAAATTTTTTATGTTTCGAAGTGTGTGTGTATGTGTGTGAGAGAGAGTTGAAAATCCATCTAAGCATTTTCCTGCTATGTTTACACAATTCAACCGCAAAATCCTTTTGCTTGCCAAATATGCGCTGTGCTTGTGTGCTTGAGTGCGAATTTGCAGAGTTGCATTGTTTGCTGCTCCTATTTGTGTGTGTATGTGTGTATTTATTTGTGTGTGTGTGTGTGTGTATACCTTGTTCCTAGTCTTAGCGATAATGATGTTTATTTAATGCATTCCAGGTGCAAGACGTTGTTTGCTATTTGACGTTCCATACTTAGGATTTCCAGCCACATCTCCATCTGCTGCTGCTGCTGCTGTTGTAGCTTCATCCTGCCTTACCACATGGCCTGCCACGCTAATGCTCCATGCAGCTTCATGCCGCATTGTTGGCTATGAGTGCCGCTCATTATGCCAAACATGGCGTCATTCCAGTTACAGCTGCTGCGACGTGCATGCGATAAGCGACAGCGTCGCTCAATGTCATCCGCTGCGTATACGTAATGTCTGCTCGGGTTTGAAAATGCAGCACACGTTTTAGTGTCGCTGCATTTATCGCACTGCCCGCATGCCCCCTCATTCTTTTGCCCACACACACATCTCGTAAATAATGTGCATAATCACATTTAAATAAGTAACTTAATTTGTGATTTTCACATATGTTTCATTAAGCTCTAAAGCTGCAACTACGACTTTTACTAGTCATATCTTATCGATTGCAATTACTCACGACTTTTTTGTGACCATTAAAGGGTTGGTTTATTGAATGAACAAACATTTTTAAAAGATAGGGAGTTTTCCATAGCTCCGCAGTATAAATATATATTTCATCTTATGTATTTTTTTGGATTTTACTGTATTTACTATCACTTGAAGCTACTTTTTGCGCTTATCTTTGAGCGCATACATTTTTCGAATCGTATCCCAAAGCCTGTTGCCAGCACTTCGGCCATTCAGCAATGGCATTGGGTAGAAAACTTTTGCATACTTTGCATTTTTATTGCACAACATCCGGTAACAAGCACTTTGCGCCAGTAAGCATTCAACTCTGATCCCTCAAGCACCCAACCAACAATCATACCTCCCCTGTTTAAAACCGAAAGCCACGACCCCAACCACAATATCAGGGACGGTTGCCTTGGTGGCTGCAATTATAAACAGTTGTTTAACTGCTTGACTTAAAATGCAGCCACAGTCCGCAGCCGCCAGTCGCCCCAGCAAACCGAATCTGTATTCCAGGAAAAATGGAAAAACACACTGAAGCTACGACTGCTGCAACTGAATCTATAGCTGGTGAAGCTGCAGCTGAAGCTGTAGCTGGCTCTTGTATCTGTGGCTGATACCAACGTTTGTGGCTTACAGATTAAAGCGCGTACATCCGTGGCGACGGGCACAAGCCGGATGATGAAGCAGCTCACAATGGCGCGCATGCGTTCCAGCTGTAGGACAGGCCTGCACCCCATTCCCGGACTCCTGGCCCGGTCAATGGCGTCCGGTGTCATTGCGCTTCCGTTTGAGTTGGCAATTTATACAGTTATTCGTTGTTGTGCGTTTTCGTAATGGAAACTTGTCCGCATATTTACTTATGCGACTCGCACTTTTGTGTGGCCAGCCAGGATTGTGGGCCCAATGTTAAATTGATTTATAATTTTCCAGAGTCGCATTTTAACTTTTCCTGTTGCCAACACCGCGTCCTGTTTGCTTTTGCCAATTTTAACCCAAGCACCAAGCACAAACCAAATGAACTTTTTACTCCCTTTCAATTCTTTGTTCTCTTTTTATATGTGTATGTGTGTGTGTTTTTCTTTTTTAAGCCAAATTACGAAGAGTTGCTGCAAGTCGATTCTTTTATTGTGCGCGCTTTTTAATTAAAAGTCATGAGTTCAGCAATTGATACTGTAATCAATTTATGCATTCGCATTTTTGTTTACTGAGCTCGCCTCATTATTTTAATTCGCATTCAACGCATCAACGATCCACTTCAACTTTCGCTTAACAATAATTTTTAATTGAAGTGCCGCTCCACAGCCAGACAGCTACTCGCTGCGATATGTTAATCAAGGAAGTTCTCAGGATAGCTTTGTGTACCCAAAACTGATTGCTCAATAGTCAACGCATTACATTCTTTACTCATTACATTATTCAGTAGTTCTACTTTGGTATTGATTACTCTATAAATAAGCAGTCTCGTTTTACGACTCATATTTTTCGTAATAAACTGGTCGAATTGCCTACATTAATCTCATGTTTAATTAATAAACTGATAAACAAATAATAAAAGCAAAGTACTTTAACATCAATAACAGATATCACTTGGCTTAGTCCAAAATCATGGACATTTTTGCGTGTCGTTAAAATAATCTTAGAGCTATGTAAATCACAGTTAAATACTAAAATACGTAAGTGCGTAAGACAAGAAAGTACACGATATTGTTTGGTCATTAAAGGGGGCTTTAGAATGAAATGAAAACTGTAAATGAAAAGTGCCATCAAAATATCAACGAGTCGCAGTCGGAGTTTGAGTCGGAGTCATAGCATAATGTGCTGGAAGCACCCATTTACAAGGGAAGTCACAAATAATCAAAATAATGCAAGCTAGCGAAGCGATCAGGGTAAGAGTGTTACGCTTAGAGAGGGAGCCAGGGGGTGGACAAAGAGCTAAGTAAATGACAATAATGACATAATAAAAAGCGCTCTTAAAATACACAACAAACATGATGGCAACAACGAGTGGCAGCAGGACACTAACGCACACACAGCAGGACAATAAAACGAACGTTAATAATGATAAGATAAAAGCGAAGACAGCGCGAAGCGGGTCGGCAAAATGTTAAAACAATAACCAGCTAAATGTGCGACACAGCAAGGATATTTGCTGTTGTTGTTGTTGCTGTTATTGTTGCCAGGACTTTGCTCAGGCATCAAATGGCATTGTAATATTTTTGCTCCACTCTAAACAAGGTGTCTGTGTGCATGTTTCGTTGTGTTCAGCATGTCAGCCAATGGCTTTGGCTCTAATAAATTAATGATAATACCAAAATAATTGCCAGAATAGAACTACAGCTGAGCTTAATGCGCTACAGTTACTGTTATTATGTGTTGAAGGTACATTCTAACATTTGCACGGTCATCATGATTATTGAGAGTAAATAATAGACATTTAGGTGTACATAAGTGTCATAAATGATATTCCTTTTGAATTTATTTTTCTTATTTGCATTTAAAGCGAGTAACGCGAAAGCGATTAAATATAATACCCATATACCTGCAACAAATCGAAAAGTTTGGATTTTTGTCACACAAAAGCTGAACACACAAACAAATTTCGGTTACACTCGAATGATTTTATTTCTGGTTGGATTGTTGCTTGTTTTAAGCTACGCAAAACTTTGTTTTGCTGTTGCTACGGATTTAAAGTTTATGGGGCAGGTGTTTGTTTTGGGATTAGGGTAACCAGCAAAAAGGTAAGCGGACACCCTACCGCAACAGCCACATAAGCGACTTATGTGCCTTTGTTTTGCCGAAATGTGGTTAACTCTGACCTTTTGTAAATGATTTCGTATCTGTAAATAATTGCTTATGTATTTTCCGTTCCGTATATAAGCAACTGTATATAAATCTGTGTACAATTTTTTTACTTAACCATTTACTTAGTTAATGTTTGTAGCTGCTTAAGGTAGTAGGCTGTATTGTTTTTCTTTCCTTTTTACCACAAATTATTTAAATCTATATATTCGAAACGCAACATTTGCATATTCAAGCGTAACTTTCTTTTTGGATACATGCATAAAGTATCTATGTATATGTATATTTGTATCTGTATCACATGACCAGACCATTTGCTGCTCAACTGTAACCGCACTATTCATTTGCCGGCTTTTCAGCATGGCAACCACAACAAAAAGCCTACATGCCTTCTACAGATACCCACACTAACATTCACTGGCACACTCGGACTCCAAACAGCTTCACTCAACTGGGTGGAGCAGGAGGAACTGATGTGGGCAGCCGCTCACGTGCAAACAAACTGAGAATGTGTTCGGCAAAAATGCATCACAAATATTAAAATTGTTTTTAAATTGATACTGAAAAGCAAAGCCCGATGTCAACATGTCACTTCAACTACAACTCAAAAGCAAATAAATGATAAACAAGCTCAAAGATATGGTAAAGTTTTTTGTCCTTGTTTTATCAAAATGGAAAACAAATCTAAAAATTGTTTGCCATAAATTATTAAGTTAAGTTTTTCAGTGTAAAAATTAAGAGGAAGTAAGGATGAGATGCCTGCTAAATCATTAAAACTTCTTTAAAGCCGCTGAAAATAGATATTTTATTGAATACATTAATTTCTCACGCATCATTTGTTCATCGCTTTATTAACTTTAAGCCACTTTGCGGTCTTTTTCTCATATATCATATTAATATTAATATATATATTTCACTTGTTTGTTAAGAAAAGCGTATTAAATATAATTTATGGGCAATCGCATTTGCATACCATGTTTTCGTAGATTTATTTATGACTTCGGGGGGCTTGTTAATAATTTTTACGTCATAAATAATTAATTAACAAAAATCACACTCCGTTTATTGTTGCCGTGTGCGCTGAGCTGCAGAGTAAAGCATTAAGTATATCCGATTAACAATGCGTAAGAACTATATGAAAAGTATGATGACGGCTTATGGCAAAAAGATGATATTGAAATAATGTCACAAAATTACAAAATAAAGTAAATGTTGCACTTCCTTTTAAAATGGAAAACTTTTTATTTGCTTTCAAAATTAATCCATCAACTGTTTTATTTATGTAATAAACTGCTTGTGAAACAAACTGAAATGCACACTTTTATAATACGGTATAAAAAAAAATTACCCTGACTTATTGATATAATTTATAATTTAAACGTCACATCATGTGGACAGCTTATTAATTTTGTTAATGGGCTTGTATTATTGTCATCTACAATTTTTACTTTGCTGTGCATTTTCGTACGTTTAATCTCCTTTATTAATAACAGTTTATGTAAATTTAAATGTATGATTAACCTGAAATCAATAACAGACCGAATTGTTATACCTCACTCGCATTAATCGCATTTGTTGTACTTAATTAATAATGACGTGTGTGTGGTGGGTGGATATTGTTAATATTAATCTTACTTTATAGGCAAATATGCCAATTAATCATTGTATAAAATATATTTATAGCCACGGTACAGTAAAATGTTTGTAGTATTGCAATTCAACAGATTTTATCTCAATCTTTGCTTTTTTTTTATTTTTTTAAGGTCCATTAAGGAAGCGCAGTTTGCATTAATTAGATCATTAAACAAATTACTTCAAGATTGCCAGTGAGAAGCACTTGAGCTGACTTGAAACCATCTTAAATATTCAATGAGCTTAACTCTGATTTCGTGAACTAGTAAAAGTTTTCAAGCCATTGCATTAGCATTTTGGGGAGTGTAGAGTTTTCTTCTTTTTTTTTTCTTTTTTTTTTGATTTTTGTACCCTTTTAGTTGAAGAAAATCAAGGGAGAGATACTTTACAGCATTTATAAGAGTAACGATAGAAAATAATAGTTTTACGAACCTATATTTTAAACTGCTAAGTATGTCTTACTCATGTACAAAGCATCTTAAAGTCGTTCAGTTTCAAATGCCAGCATAGACGATGAAAAATGCAAAAGAAATTAATGCACAAAAATGCTTTTATTGACAGTTTTTTTTTATCAGAGTTTCTTTCCTCAATTCGTTTGCTGGCTCGTTGTGCAGCTACTTTCTCAATGAATGCACTGCAAACTGCTGGCTGCATTTGACAGAGCCACCAAAATGACATAAAAACAAATGCCAAGGAGCAATGCAATTGTCAAAGCAGCCTGCAGACAAAAACCAAAACGAAAACAAAATGGAAATATTTAGATCTCGTTCGTAAGTAAATCCAGTGAGTGTCGTTTGGTAGCCACAATCCTAAGCTTAGCCAAAGTGCCTGTTTATAATCGATTTCATTATTTTTGCAAGTGTTGGCAAACTTTTTAATTACACTTTGTTATTGCGGCTGAACTTTTTCCAAAAAGGTGATATTTTTTCGGGTGGTGAGGCCAAAGGCAAACACACTTAGCTACCTCCCTTTTGACAAAAGTCTATAATAACAAAATGCATTGTCCCTGTCATCAGCGATATAACCATCGTCATCATCATCGTCATTATCATCACCAGCTTCATCATCGGCTTTGTTGCCTAGCTCAAGCACATGGCACAAGTTTGTGCAACACTTAAACTTTAATTGTGCAAAGTTTTGACCATGTCGCCTACAAGTCCTTTGCGTCCAGTTTGTATCTGTGTGTGTGTGTGTGTGTGTGCTTGCTGATAGATGGCATTCTAAATTTTGTGAATGGGGTCAGTCTGTGTCTGGGGCACAAAATGTATAAAGGATTAGAGCGACACGCACACACACTTAAACACACTCACACTCACAAGCACAGAAGCAACCTGCCTCATGTTCCTTTCAGCACATTGAAATCCGGTAAGGCAAGGCTACTGAAAAATATGTGTGTCCACGTGTGTGTGTGCCTGAGTGTGTATTTATGTGCGTGTGTGTATGTTCCACTTGCTGCATGTAGTCTGTTTGCCAAACGACTTAGCACACTCATTGGGTGCCAACCACAAATTCAATTTCCCCGATAAGATAAAAGTGAAGTGAACCACACTTGCAATTCCAAAATGCAAAGCACAAAGGCTGTAACTGGTGGCTTTTATTTAAATAGGAATATGGCTGAGCTACTTCTTTGACAGATGGAATTTATCACTTGAAAACGCAAGATTATTTCCGCAAGGATTTTTCGTAATGAAATAACAAAAATTAAGTTACCTGTGCATTCCATTTCCAAATTGAAATTACATTTTATTCATCTAAAACAAAAAGATTTTTTCATTTGTGGCTCATGTCTGTACTTTGGTTTGAATGCTAAAAATGCCTAAATTTTCGATTTCCTTACAGAATGTACAATAATTCTTTAAGCAGAAATCTAAAACTTAGCATTTTACATTTTCAACTTGAGTGAATATATTTTGTATATTTTTATATTTTTTATATTTTTTTTTTTAAATTTAAAAATTAGATGTTTTATTAAATTAAAAACTATTTAATAAATTGTGTTATGTTTTTTTTTTTAGTTTTTTTAGTATTTAAAAAATTTCTTAAGAAAATATTTTAATGACACAACCAATCACTTAAACACTCATGCACATATACTAACAACTACACACATGTAACACATAACTTCATTTATTTAAACAGCTTTCCAGCCAACAGCCCCTCTGCTCGTCTCTTGCATGCATGTAGCTGCTGTGTGGACATGTGTGTGGGACGTTTTGGGCTCCCAAGTGAGAAATATTGTTTTAGTTTATCATGACAGCACTTTTACAAGTTTTAACTGCTCATACATTAATTAAAAACTTAATAAAACTAAAACGAAAAAAACACGGACATTTGCAGCTGTGCGAACTGTTGCTGTTCCACTTGAACATGGAGCGTATACGCATTATATGCAGTAGAGCGCATCTACATGTGCGCGTTTGTAAAATTTTAAATTGGCATTTGACTCCTAGCTCGCTTGGCATGTGCAGCATTTTTATTTGATTAGGGACAGTGGCATCATATTTTAACCATATTTCCAAGCGCATTGTTAATTGTAAAGCGTTGTTGTTGACAAAGGCAAAGGCAACAACAACAGCTTTTTCAGTGTTAGGAGAGAACTGGCGAACTTACGCACGGGAAACCACTCCCCAAAAAATAAGCAATGTCCAAAAGTCTTGCGGTTTGTCTACTAAATCAAAAACATTTTCTCATTTTTAAGCACAATGTATTTCTACTTTTTTTTATGCATTTGCATTTTTCTAGTTCTCTATTCCAAGTTTGTTTCTCATAATATGCCTGATGAATTACTTTGCCAGCAGTTGACAGGGAATATTGTTTGAAAAGGGTTGCACACAAAATTGCTGCTGCTTAAGCAATATAGAAAAGACAATATTCTCTTGATTTATTAAAAAACAAAGAAATGAAAAAAAGTCAAAAACACTATGCAAAGTTTTCTCTGTGTGAGTGTTATTGTTTTTAGATACGGACTTAAGATGACAACTTTGAGTTATGAGCTGTGCATCGGTTTGAGTGCGTACCATATTTTATTGAGGTCAATGCACTTTTTACTCACCCACAAGCCACAACACACAAGAAAAAAAAATGGTTATAGTAAAAGAATCTGCTGAAGCAGATTTGATATGTGGCCTGCGCTCGAATGACAAATTTCTAATTTGTCTGTCAGCAGCGCTAGTTGGCAATAAGTTTTGGGGCAGACTTGATGCGATTATGATCTAACCATATTTCTTAGTCCGATTCGTGCACATGACTTTTACATGTGACAAACTTATGCCGGCAAATCAACGTCGTTGTCCTCGTTGACTGCTTTCAAGGGACCAACAAGCCGAGTGCCAGGCGCATCCTTCGACTGCATTTGCTTTCTAGTCCTGTGCTGATGTGCGTGTCTGTGCATGTCAAGCGCCCAACTTCCGCACACACACACACACATATATATCTACGTTGTCGCCTGACTGTGCTCGTCTTAACCTGCATTTAACTTTTGCTGCACCCACGTCCACACCAACATTTGGTTACATTTTTATTTCAAATTGGTCATTTCCGATCATTTTTGCAATTTTCATTTGTCGCTCGACTGCTTCCCCTCTCGATGTCCGCTTCGTCCTTGGGCTAGGACATGTGCTTCATCATGCAAGTGACTTGAAAAGTTGTTTCCGCTTGACATTTCTCTATACTTTTGTATTTATAGATGCCTCTGTGTGTGAATTGTATGTGTGTGTGTGTGTATGTGTGTCACATACTCAAAACAAAAGCCATTTTCCGGCATTTGAATCTCTTTACTTGGCTTTGCTTTTCTTTTAACGAGCCGTCTCTCTTCAAGTCTCCATATGCAAGTTTTATTTTTATTTTTTTATCCGTCTGACATTTCCACACATTTGCGCTGTTTAATTTGCATTTTTATCGATTTGAAAAGTATAAAAAATACAGCTTAGCTTTGTCTTTGCCACACTCACTCGCTCGTTATCCATAAAATACCCATAAAAATGTCAGCGCATAAGTAACCCAAAGAGCTTCAAGTTGCCCCTAAGCCGCACTTTTAAAGTGCAGCAATCTTTTACGAGTGCGTATGTGGCATCAGACACACAGGTTCCATTTCACTTGAGTTGCCTTGAATCAAGTCTTAAAATACAATCAATTTTATTAAGACTATAAATGCCGCTTGGCAGCATGTGTCGATGCTGTTCTTTTGTTTACTACATGTATGGTTATAGAGAGGGAGTCTGTGTTACGCTTATTATAAAATAACTCTGAATTTACAACTCAACCAGATGCAAAAACATGATAGTTTACAGCATTTTCATTAGACGCTTTAGTCCAATCAAAATCAATTTGTATTTGAAGCAGAAAATTTCGAATTTTCCAACTCTCATATTAGAAAATAAACGCTTTTATTACAAAATTATCAAATTAATGAAAATGCATCTCCTGTGTAAGTATCAATTTTAATTAAATTTTCAAAAATATATTTTATTATTGAAATTGACATTCTGTTATCGCAATTTTGAACACTCATTGATAAATATTGACAAATTCGTGTACAAAGCAAATAATTGCTTGTGCCTGTATCTTATTTATGCAGCATGCCACAACACAAAAGAGTCAGGCGGCAATAACAAACAGACAAAGGCGGCCAAGAGCATGAGGACAGACAACATGGCCAAACAATAGCCGCAGCTATAACATACAACATGCATATTTTAATAGCAGCACACATGAATCTATAGAAATTGCATGCAGAATAATCATAAAGTTTTTGATTTCAATTAAACATCGAACAAAACTATTGCAAGTCAACAGCATCATGCAGATACATATATATATTTTTTAAATGTAAATAAGAAAATTTGTTTTCTGTTGAACATTGCGTATACACAATATGTGGCAGCACTGCAAAAGCCAATGCAAATATGCAGAGCTTAAGCTGAAGCTACATACTTGCATAGCAGCAACAGCAGCAACAAAGGCTAAGCCAAGTTAATAGCTCTAAATAAATAAACACAATGAAATAAAAACCAAAGCCTAGATAATGCCAACCAATGTGCAGTACATTCTGTTTGCATCTGTTAGAGGCGACTGTGCATTATGAGCATAGCTATATTTGAATCAACAAATCTCTACGTTTGTGTATCTGTATCTGTGTGTGTTTTTGTATTTGTTTGTCAGCGGCTTTAAGTAAAGCCACTTCCGGCTAAAATGCATTTAAAGCAATTAGCAATTGTATGCCAGCATAACGACACCAACAACAATATGCAACAAGCTTAAGACAATGCCAAACATATATTCTACGTACGAAAAAACTACTGTTTGTTTGTAGACATTCCTTACTTTTTACTGACTTCAAAAAATGTCTACGAGTATGTGTGCACTGTCCAAAACTGAATGCTTCTTTATTTTGTTTGACTTTCGCTTGAGCTCTGAAAAACCAAAATCAAGCAAACAATAATATTTCCAAACAGCAAAATGGTATAAAAATCTAAGTATATATATATAGTATTTGCTTTGGATATATAGTAAACTGACTAGAAAAACATAACTGCAAGTGTCTTTCCCATAAAAAGTGTAAAAGAAAAGAATGAAAGGAAACATTGGGCAAACAGCATCAATGTCGTTGCTTACATTTGTTGCACACACAATCGCACTCTGTCGAAAATCTTGCAAGTGCAACACCCACAACAAAAGCCAACAGCTAGCAAAAGACGAGGCAAAACGAAGGCAATTATAATAAGCTAGGCAAACCGGCAGGCAGCAGTAAAACGAACTTGTTCTAGCACTCAGATAGCACTTACCAAACACACACACACACACACACATTACACAAACACACTGAGGCTGTTGGCCGACGAGGTACGTTTGCTTGTATTTGTCCATGGCAACTTGGCAATACTTTTGTTTACTTTTGCACATTTCACCAGAAGCGGCAGCAACCGAATAGAACAACAGGAAATGCTTTTTACTCCAGAAAACATTTTCATCTGGAATTCACTCGGATTCCTTGGAAGTAACATTTAAATGCTTGAATGTTGGACTCAAAACTTCTCTTTATTTATTACGTAGCATCAATGTTAGCAAAAAACACTTTGCCAATAATATTTCTTGGGATTTTCTAATTTACATTTTAATTTTTAACTAACACCTAAAGGAACCGATAAAAGAAGGATAACAATTTTTGCATTTTTTAATCGAAATGTTTTCCAAAATGACTAAAGTAATTGAGTTTTTTTCAAATCATAACTGGCACAACGAAAATCTAAGCAATTGTTATTGTTCCAAGAAACTATTAAACAATTGTGCATTTAGATTTTCATAAAATATTTGAGAGACAACAAAATTGTTTCTGTTTTTTTTTTAAATGTTTGTGATTAATAAGCTTAAAATCAATCTGCATATATCTTTTATTTAAGCAAAATAGGTTTCTTGGAATGCTGTGTGGTTATTGGTTACAACTTTTTGGCATGTGCTGCTGTTGGTGCAATGCATAGGAACAAGTACGGACTGGGCATCCACAGGCACACAATTATGTGGAAAAGTGCATGCCGAGACAGCCAGACAGCAACTGGCAGCAGGCACAATGCAAAAGGACAACCATTGTAATAACAATTACAAGAGTACAATCATAGCAACAACAAGCACAACAACAAGAACAATAGAGATACAGTCAACCCTTGCACTTGTGTATCCTTGTATCCTTGAAGCTGGGCAATGCTTACAGCAGAGTCAAACTCCGCTTCTTCAGATCTTCACACCATTTTGGCTTAGAGTGTGCTGCTGTTGCATGTAGTTTGCTGCCAGTTTGTTGCTATTCAAGTTTAATTAACCTAAAAGTGCTTGCATTATTTAATTTTACTTTGTGCCATTGTTGTTGATATTGCCGTTGCTGCTGAGCATTATTGTTGCCTTTCGCTGAGACGGACACTAATTTAGTTGAAAGCAAAATTTCATTAGCACTGAAAATGTCGCGTGTGAAAATATTTATCTTAATTCCATTGTTTTTGTGCAGCGTTAACTTGTTGTCTCAGTCTCATTGTTCTTATTATAGTAAGAAATTTGAATTTGTTTATCAATTTAAATCTATGCACAACATCTGATTTGTTTATCGCATTACAGCTTTGACTCCGTTTTCTGCTAAAGAAAATCATTTCATAATGCATGTGCTATTTGAACAAGTTTATATCTATGTTTAACTTAACACTTATGATTATTTATATACACATCTTTAATTTAAGCTTTATTTACATGTTCAGTATTCTCAATTGTACATCAAATTTTATTCTGTCTTTTTCTTTTTTGTGTGTGTTTTGGTGCCCTTCTTTGCGTCTTCTCATTATAATTGGGTCCAATCAGGCAACGATGCAACAAAGGGCATTGTGCTTTAAGTCAACAGTATGAGACAAATTGATACACTTGATAAAAGTTCGATTTCCCTTTGGGGGCAAACTATTGCACATTTCACTGCATCATGGCCATCTCTCAGCATTTGAAATGTTTTTTAAAAAGAAATGCTGCCAGCTTGCCATCTGTATATGCATATGTGTATGTGTCTGTAAATATATCTGTATCTGCAGCATGCAAATTATATTTTCACGCTGGCGCTTAAGAAGGAAATGAAATCAGCAAGTTGCACTGTGAATTGGCATCAAGTCAAAGAGCGTCCTGGGCCATATGGCTTGAATGATACAAAATAGCGAAATAGCAACCAATTGGCATTCGTTGAGCACATACCACGCTATTGTATGGTAGCATTTCATGTACATATGTATGTGTTTGTGTGTGTGTGTTGGTGCCCCCAACTATGCCACTTTCATGTTGCTTGGCTGCTCAATCATAAAAAATTTGATTTTCATGCGGCACTTGGCACTCTGCACTCAGCTCGGATCAAGTATGCATTGCGGGTAACGTTAGCGGTAAAGGGTACAGACAGAACGTAAAGCGAAAGAATGGAGGGTGAAAGTGGTAAAAAGGAAATTTCATATACATTTGAGCATACGCACATTTTGATGACGAGAGCACACTGCATATGCATGGCATTGAGGGTTGTCAATTGGCAAGCTACTTGGCATCGTTCATTATTGGGGAAACGATGTCATAAAAGCCAACGCCAAAATATTTGACAATAATTCCTTAAAGGGTTCACTGCATGGCAAGTAAAATTAAATGATATTATTCGAACATAAATGTCAAAAAAAGTACTCGCTAACAGACTTTGCATAACGAATATACTATAGCTATTGCATACTTTTCTGGTTTGCTAAACACTGCAAGATTAAGATTCCGTTTTATAATATAAAATATAAGTAATAAACAATAATGAAAATGATTTTTACGTTTTAAAATGTTTTCTTTGTTGTATTTCATCACTTTTTACTTATGTGCACGCTTGAAGCAATACAAAAATTAATAAATATTTTATGCTGCAATGAACATTCGACATAACGACCTGAGAAAGGAGTGGAGAGAAAAGGTTTTTGGCTCTGCCTTAATCACAGTAACAAACATCTGCTATTGGCGCGGATGCTCTTGCTGCAGCAACAGTCGCATTAGCAATAAGCAGAAATGGCTATAAAGCTGTGCACACTCAAATACACGCTTAATCCACACAAACACACCCACACGCCATACTACATTCAGCTGCATGCAATCTAGAAACGATTCTAAACAAAAGAAATCCGCTTTCATAATTTCCCCATGGAATGCACATTCTTTTTATTGCCACTAAGCGACCGACGTTGAAATAACAATGCAAACAGACTCGGCACACGCACATGCTCACACACACACACCCACACGTACACACAGACACATTGAAACAGTTACTTATATACAGGTCCATGTCGACTCTCAGCTCAATTACAATTGCAATTGTTTGCCTGAATGCGTTTTGGTTTCGCGCTGTTCGCCGCACGGCCGCATCCGCAAATGCTGAAGCCAGTTACAAAAAAAAAAGTGATGTTCGCCATGGCTTATCCATTCTTTCTACTCAAACAATCGGCTTCACCCCTCCCAACCACTCCTGTTGCTGCTTTGAATTTTTAGCCAGTTTTACTCATTTCGCCGCCAGCTTCATAAGTACAATTGCAGTCCTAGTGCCATTTTGCGTTGCTTGTGGCTTTAATCAATGCTCACAAGGCTGAAAGCTGCACGCAGTTGCATTGACTGCTTCATTGCCTTGATAGTGTGTTATTGTTTGTTCCGTTGTCGACTTGATTTCGTTCCCATGACAACATCAACAAATAAAACAGTATCTGTTTTGTATACCAAACTTACATAGGTAGCTCTGTTGCTTTATTTGGCAATGGTTCTTTGACTTTGATATGGTTGATTAGTTACGAAATGACATTAGTGTCTAATTTGATGTTTTAACAGAATGCATACTTAATAAAGTTTAAGCTTCTATTGAGGTTGTAATTTATAGAGCCCCTCAAAAGTCAGTTTTCTATAAATAATTTCTAAATGTTGCTCTGACATATCTACTGATTTATGTGCACTTAAACCAAATGCCCATAGCACACACACACACACACTCTGGCATGCATATAAAAATATTGCGCATACATCGCGTTGTCAATCAAAACTGTTACTTTATTGACACTGGACTGTAATTTATGCAAATGCGAAAATGTTATAAATTGCACGTCGTCGTTGCGACTGTCATAGATACAAAACGTATAAACAAACTGCACGGCTAAACAAACCGAGCGTCACAAATAAATCAATTGGCTGCGTATGCGTAATGCAAAAGCTGATTAGGGCCAACAATGAGCAATCAAAATGTGCACAAGACCATTCATATATGCTGTTGGTTTAGATTTTCTTCATTAGTCGCTGTCGACAGTTCAATGGCCCTGTGCTGAATCTGTGCCGCAGACAAGCAACCAATTGCTGCATACTGCAACACAGTTGCACTTACTTATAGATATGTGTGTGTGCGTGCGTAGTAAGTGTGTTAGTCTAATAACTCTTTCGCTGCAGCTCAGTTATTAATAATCAGCATGCGCTGCTATCCCACTTGAACTAAGTCAGTCTGAGACTCACTTGTAGGTGGTTTCAACTCGCTATATTGTACATACTGTGTACACACATACACACATATATAGGCAAGTCGTTGGGCGTTTTTAATTTTCCACAACGCTGCGCAAAGAAATAGTTTCGGTTTTTTTTCTTCTTCTTGCAGATTTTCTTGCTTTCTTTCGTTCTGGTACTTCACGGATCTACTGCTGGGTAACCAGTTAAGTTGCTGCCATTTCTATAGTTGTTGTCGTTGATGTTGTTGCCGTTGTTGTTGTTGTTATTGTTATTGTTGTAGTCACTCAAGTGTCTCCCCTGGGAGTCATAAGTTTTTTTCGGGGGGCAGCGTAG
The DNA here is from genome assembly GCA_018152965.1 of Scaptomyza pallida. Classification (NCBI taxonomy): domain Eukaryota; kingdom Metazoa; phylum Arthropoda; class Insecta; order Diptera; family Drosophilidae; genus Scaptomyza; species Scaptomyza pallida. The sequence goes on from JAECXP010000002.1 coordinate 2,088,171, forward strand.
CGCGTTTATGAAGCTTTTGATGTTTGCGCAACCAAAAAGAGAAAAACACAAAACAGAAAACAAAAACCTCAAGTCAAAATCTGTGCATAGTTTTTTCTTCAGTTTTTTGTTCACTTATATTTTGGTTGCGGCTCATGTTGTTGTTGTTGTTGGTGTTTTTGCTGTGCTCATCGAAGCGGCAATTTAATATTAACTGGTTCGCTGATGCATTCAATTTGGTTTCGTCCTTCGCTTCATTTCTTTTCTGCCCATTAATAAATATTAAACTTTATCTTGTCTCCGGTCTTCATGTATTTCCATGTAATTCCTGCTCAATCTGCTTCGGTTCATTTTGTGGTTTGCTTATGCCCATGTGGTTACACAAAACTCTTTGTTGTCCATGATTTAACTTCAAATTATTTAATTTGGGTAAGTACAAGACCAAAAACTCTTGCTTGCTTGGGCAAATTTAATCTATTTTATGTATATACTTCTGCCTGATCGCCATTTGTTGAGCTTGTTGCAGCCACAGATAATGGTATTGTGTTCAGCATGTAATCAATGGGAAATGCAATTGTTGACCATTTGCCATTATAATTGTTGCTTCATGTGCATTGTTCAATCAAATTTATTGAATTTATATGCACATGTTTGCCATTTTAGCATGCATTTATGTGTGTGTGTTTGTTTGTGTATACTTGCACAAGCTGAATCTCACCCATGATGTTAATGGTATGGAAACTCGCTTAAAGCCATCTTTGTTTGGGCCACCAATTGAGAAGCAAACATATATACATTTATAATTTAATAAAGCACAACAACAGCATATTCTTGCATTGGGCTAAACAAAAACACAAAACCAGCTGCATTCGTCCGGTGACAAGCTGACTGAACATGTGGCTGACAGCTCCTGGCATTGTCTACATCTTGTCTAGCCGCAAAGTAGTCATAATTGTTGTGGTGGCTTATTTTTTTCAAACAAATTGTTTTGTTTGACCAACACAGTTGTCACAAAAAGCGGAAGAAACAGCGGGAGCTAGAAACGTGCAATGATTACAAAACTCTCAACAGAGGTTAAACAACTTTGATAAGAAGAAAACACAAAAAGCGTAAAATTGTTGTATTGTTTAAATGCCTTAAAGTGTTGTACAATCTTGCTGAAATTTGTAAAGCTTTTATTTATTGGTTTTTGTTTCTGTTTGAAAATTGAAATTTCAAACAACTGCTTGTCATTGAAATACAAAATTATATAATTAAGCTATTTCGTGTATTTGAAGATGTATCTTCATATTTGCTTTAGGCCATACAACTGACTGACTTTCATCCTATACACACAGCAATCCCATTCTTTCATTTATTTTTTGCCCACCCTCTAGTCATAACAACTGTCAGCATTTCGGTACAAACAATTAAAGTACTTAGGCTCGTCAGGAGCCGCATGGAGCCCTGTAAATATTCAAAGGGCAACTTGTCACTGACACACAGCGCCAAACAGAACAACACCCTCCGCTCTAACCCTCTGGCAGTGCTCTGCCCCGCTCCAATGGAACTTCAGCCATGCTGTTTGTTTGCGGTGCACATGTGTTTTATGTGCGTCTGCCTGTCTGCTTGTCACTTACTTTTGATTTCCTTCCCGTCTCGTCGCGACTTTTGGGCCTCTGTGTTGTTGGTTTTAATACCCTGTAATTGCAAATTGGTTAAAGTGGATATGGTACAAAAACGAGAAGAAGACCAAAACCTAACAGAAAAATATTGAGTTTAATATGTAAAAAATCAGTTTCTAATTGTCCCACAGAAGAACTGGGTATTCGAATGTCGGGTTGTATTTGCCTTGTATTATTCTTATATTTCTTTCAGCTCTCATGTTTCGCAGCTTGTGTTTTCCCTTGCCAAAATTGTCTAGCTTTGATTTATGCCATACACATGCATTGCATACTTTTTTGGGCCACAACTGCCTGACGCTCTTCTTCTTGTTTATTGTTGATTATTTTTTTTGTTGGGCTCTTCCATTCACTTTTTGCGTAATCTTTTTTTGTTGTGTGTTAGAAATTAGATTTGCCTTTGCCTTGTGCGCTTTGAGACTGAACGAACAACAACAGAAACAGGCAGTCGCATATTTGTTGACGACTGGGAATTAAAAACGTGTTTCACACACATATACACACACACCAACACACGTGAAGTTAAGTGTGTGTCAGAAAGACAGAAAGATTATGCAAATTGCGTTTTCATGAGCGTAACACTTAAGTGATTTAACCAAAGTACAGTTGCCTTCAAATTGCCAACTTTTGGCCATTTACTTAATAGCCAACAATAATTACGTGCATTTTTGGCAATTCAAAAGCTCTTCTACTTTGTGAAAGAACTCTTAAGAACGAAAACCATTAATAAAATGATTTGCCAAGCAATTTGGCATTGATGTTTCTTGACACACAGCTGACGTCTTAACTCCAACAGCAGTTAGTTTTAAAATACGTTCTGTATTTAGTATTTTCAATTTCCTTACATACACAAGAAACTAAATGTGTGCGAATCAATCCTCATCAGCAACGTTTGCTCCACAAACGTCTCGTTTTGGCATTGTTAAATATGCAAAATAGCAAATAAAATGCACAAAGCAAAGCTCCGGAGTAAAGAGTGAAAGCAGCTTGTGGAATTAGTATCGCTGAAAACAAAGCTAAAAGAATAGCAAAACAGCACATTCAGATAACAATTAAATTACAGCAATAACAACAGCAGCAGCCAGCATCAACAGAAACAAAATCAGAACAAGTGTTAACTGCAGCAAATGTGCAATAACTTTGGGAAAATAACGAGGCATTGTTTTAGAGCTCCCAGTAAAGCGATTTTGGAAAATGGAGCACGTCTTCAATGCAATCGGCCCCAAAGTCCCCACCTACAAACACTCGCATATTACGTATACGCAAGGGTGGCAACGTGCTAAAATGGTGATATGGTGCAATGTTGAAGGGATGGTAAGAGGAGGTCTTTATGTTTGTGAGTATGTGTGTGTGTGTTTGTGGGGCTCAAACGTTTCGAGCAATTAGCGTGTGCCACAATCTCGGCAAAAGGCTAAAAGGAAGCTGGCAAATGCCAGCAGATGCACACGCACAACTACACATACAATTCGAGCGAATGAATTGCCAAGCTGCGATTGCGTTTGTATACATGTGTTTGTATGCATACTGTGTGTCTGTGTGAATGTGTGAGATTCTAAATGAATGTTTCTCTTTTTGGCTCTGTTACTCTTCATACATATTTGTCTGTGTCCCTCTGTGTTCAAAGAACACTGCTTGATAGTATTTGTGAAAGATACTTGAAACATCTAAAAATCTACGAATTTTAAATTGCACATACCAATATACCGTACTGTCAAATACACAATTTATCAGAAAAGATTTAGATGACAGAGTTGAAAAATATAGTATCCCATGAATTTTATAACTTTGTCTAATTAGTTAATCCTTCAGGCCGTGATCAGTTTCTCTGAAGCTGTCCCCAAACAATTTCTACATGCCACATCCCAGGTTTAAGTTAACCAAACTCAGATACAGACGACCTCATTTTTATGGCCTGCTCAAAGCCACAGTTGGTTGAAGCTGCTTCATGAACCAATTGGGGCTGAATTGCAGAAGTCAGCAGTCTCACTAACACACATATACTTATACACGCACACAGACATGCGGCATTAACTTTTTCGTTATATTAATTGCCAACATTTGAACTTTTATTCAATTTACGAGCTGCAACAGCAACGGCAAAGCCAATTGCCTGCCTGCCTGCCTCGCCAGCAAAAAGACCAAATAGCATTCGCTTGTCAAGAGGGGGTTGGGATCTCGTGTGTGGCTGCATTTTCAAGGATTGCAGCGGCAGACATTTGCTTTGTCTTCGAGTCAAGTCGTGACTCTCGAGTCGCACTCCAAGCCGTCTGTATGCATGTGTGTGTGTGGAGAGAGTGTGTTTGTGCATATAAAACAAAGCCGCGCAGCCGAGCAACCAACATGGCGTATTAGCAATATGCCCAACTGAGGTCTTCGGCCAGCTATAAATACATGTCAAGTCCCATCGCCCCCCAGCCGCCTTTGCCTTCTGAATCTTATATGCGCTCGAAAATTTATGTGGATCCGTCGGGTTACGCGGGTTATTTGAGACTCATGATTTTAATTTTTAGCTACGCGAAAGGTTAATTGCCATTCAACTTCAAATGTTTTATGTGGCATGTTCTATATGTTTTATGCATAACTAGTTCTTATGTGCGTAGCGGGAATTGTCCAAGATTTTATGTGCATTAAGGGTGCCATAAAACTTGTCTAGGCCACAAGAACATCTTCGCTGACAAAACTTCAACGCCTGCAAACAACATCAAACATTTACTTTAACAGTTTGTTAAGAAAACTTTCACGTCCTCTTGTTGTTGTACCAGCAACAACACAAATAATTTTCACAATTATTAATAAAAATGCATAAAAGGTTAAATACTAACAAAATGTGCTTATTTTTCGGGCACCCTCATCATAATTTCAACAACTCGGTGCCAACTGAATGTGTAATTAAAATGTTACCAACTGCTGCGAACATTGTAAAATTATGGTAAGGGTGTATAAGAGTGCAGGCATACTATTCCAAGGACAGCAATATAAAGAAATTATTACTTGACATTATAAAGTGCCCGAATACAAATGAACAATTGTGCAAACAACTTGCATACCAGTTGGCTTGAACAGTTGTTAACGTTCTTTCACATTTCATTTGAATTAAAAGTAAAATTTTAGAAAATGTTAAGTAATTGTGGTAATTGGAGTTATTTTAATACTTAATTGAGATATTCCAAACTGAATAACTAAAAGAATACAACATTTGTAACAAAATTTGAGTATTTAGAAAAAGAATGAGTTACCAGCTGATAGAGCAGTAACCACAACAAACAATATGTGTGAAAAGCTAAAACGATTGTCGGCTTTTGACTTTTTTTCATTCAATTTAATTTCGCAATTGTTTAGAAAATATTTTTTGCGGTTGCTGATTTGTAAGGGTGACAAACTTTTGTTTGACAATCACAAATTGCACATAATATGCGAATAATTAAATTTTATATGCTACAACAAATCGGATAGATGCTAATCAATGCACTTTCACGGCCTTCTGAATACGTTTAGTGTTGATAATTGAATTCAATTCACAGCACAGTGCATTGCAATAATAAATTTAATAAATATTCGATACTTAATACGATTTGAAATTGACACATAAAATGGGAATATTGCATTGTAAACACTTTTCAACAAAAACCCAAATTGCATTGTTTCATGTTTATGGTAAAATGCTCGTTTATTGTACACACAAGAGTTGTTTATTATAATTAATAGTCAAACTAATAAGCCATTAAGCTTGTCATTAACAATGCCAATACAAGTTTCGTTGCTTGTGACAAGATTCAACAAAAACACCAAAAACTATTGCCACATTTTTGAAATTATTTAATTACATACTAACGTTTACTTGTGGGTGTGGTTTTACTAGTCATTAATATGTCTATGACCTTTTGAGAGTGTAATTAAAATTCAATAGTTTAAGATTTTTAAAGCTATGGTTGATAGAAGACCTCAAACTCTTATAATAGAAAAAAGCAATCTACACCTTTTATGTGGCTTACTTTATTCCAGCCATTATCCACAAACTATGGAAGGACGACATTTTGGTCACTTTTCGCCATCAGTTTTGGATGCGAGCTCACGTAAATCTCAGTTTAAATGTGTGTGATAAACAAGAGACCGTTATTGCTTGTAGTTGTGGGCTGTTGGACGCCTTAAGGCAGGTAAAAAAAAACTTTCACCTCGACCACGCCCATTAACTTTGTTTCGCACAATTTTGTTTCTTTTTCCACTTTTTCTTGTTTTAAATAACGGCGAGAAAAGAGCTCGCAATAAACTTTGTTCCAGCTTCGCCCACAACAGCAGCAGCAACAACAACAACAAGAAAATGGGGCAAAGCTAAAAGCCGGGGAGTGTTTGCCGTGGCGCCTAAGCAAACATTGCATACTTTTAGGCGTGCGCCCAGCCCACACAGTTGCCGTTAAGTTGGTGTTGTGTTAACGTTGTGTTACCATCGTGTTTGCCCTTCTTGTTGACACATGCAAGGCAAGCCCTGGCAAGCGGGTGGGCGTGAAAGTGGTTGGTTGGCTTGGATGAGTGGTTTGCTTCGCTATCTGCGGTCATGTTAAAAGTATTTTGATTTAGAAAATGTAAATTCCCACTGACTTATGCAGGGGGCAACAATAGGGCAAGCCGCAGCAAGGCGGAGCAAACATTGTAAGTCTGGCAGCAAGTTCTTTTTTTATTGCTTACCAAATGAGCTGCAGCTCAGACTAACCAGGTAAACAAGCTTTGACTTAGTTGGCCATAAAAATGCAGTCTTTACGATCCACCCAAGCACACCCACATACCCAAAGCACACACACACCATGTGTAGAATGGGCGTCAGATTAAATCTACAAAGCGATTGCTTATCAAAAACGCAAGACGCGAATTTTCTATTTCTTGACGCTACGTGATTTGCAATTTTCCAATTTTCCCAAACGCCGAAAATAAAGTTGCTGTGCGGCATGTCAAGCTGTAACGTAAGTTGCGGTTTGTCCACACTAAGAACCAAGTGCGCGGTGAAGTGATGCAAAGGTAGGAGTCCCCCATTTGATATTCAGATATTTTATTTGCGTATCTCAGACAGTTGCACGGTAAATGCCGAATAAACGCTACAAGTGAAATTGTTAAGATACATTTATGAATATTAAAAGGCTATACAGTAAATGCTTGCTTGATAAAACAATTCATTCAACACTTAAGTTTGTAAATCTTTAAAAAATCTAGTAACAAACAAATACTTAACTGGGTTAAGCAAGCAATAAACACTTTTTGTTTAAGCTTTACGTCCTTCGTATGTTGAAATGTTATCAAAAGACTTAGTTAGCCAATAAATACTGTACTGCTGTCACTGATTTGGTGGCAGGGTTTCTCTTTTTTTGGTCTGTTTACACTCTGGCAGCGCACATTTGTATTGCATTTTATTTACGAGTTTCTGGCATTGCTGCTTTTGTTGTTGTTGTTGCTGTAGTTGTTATTGCATTTGCCCAACGCGATATGCGCTTCCTGTTCAGATACCTCAACTTTGTATTTCCTTTATTTCTTTAGCATTTCTTGAGCATTTCCTTAGCTGTGATTTCTATTTTATCTGCTGCCAACGCTCCGCTGCAAGCCAATAAATATTTTTCGCATAGCACGCGATTTCTGTTGCCTGCCTCTGCATCTATCACCCCTCCCCCTCTGTCGTGGGTCTGTACGTGTTTGTGTCCGCGTCTGTTGGCATTGTCTGGCACACCATTTAATGTGTTTACCAGATAATCGAAAGCTCCAAAAGCAAGACGCTCTCTGGGTTTATTTGTTGCTTCGGGCTCTCAGGCAGCTGTGCTCGAATACGTTGTGCTGATTTTGAAAGGATTTTCGGTTTTGGTTTTGAGAAATTGTAACATATACGCATGTACATATATATTTTGTAGTGTGGGTATTTAAAAATTCACTACACAGCTGGCTCAAGTATTAGTTACGCACAGGAAATATAAATGTTTTTGCTTTCCACAAATAAGGGAACATAATGAGGACGGATTTTTCTGCAAGCTTTAAAAATAATATTTATAGAAAAAACATATTCAAATATTTACTTTTCAGTTAAATTCAGCTTTCCATTCTGCTTATTTACAGAGTATTTTAAACCCGTACACAAAGCTAATGGTTTAAGCCTACTGAGGCAGTTGGCAGCTGGCAAGAGGCAAATAATTACAGAACGATAAAATAAAGTTGCAAACACTGCAACTGCCAGGTAAAAATACATAAGCTTCTATGTGTGTCAGTGTGTGAAATGGTATGGGTTCACTTTCGCCTGGATCTTGTTACGAAACTTGTGATGGCAACAGGCAAAAAGGAAATTGTTGCTGTCTGCAATCGTTGCTTGTTCCCCAAAAAAAGAAAATACTCAGTTGCCTACTTCTCGTATACGTAACATGCAGGTGCCAATGGAAACCAGTTAAAAAGCCGTGTCGAAACGGAAGCGGAAATGCTGTTGCATTTAGCTAATTTGATTGCATATTGTCAGCGCTTTTTTTACACCCATTGCATGCTCCACATAAAATCGTCTATGTATGTAGTTTTATGGAACTTGCTCTGCTTTTTTGGGGTAGGACGAAGGTGCTTCAACTTTTATCATATGGCAAATATTTTGCTTGCACTTTTATTGTTTACCATTTGTTTGCCTGCAAAAGTTGGCACTCTGAATACAAAAAATGTTCGGGGGGTAACACAGAAAAATGAAAAGAACAACTATTGAGCATTGTTTTACTTTTGTTTAAATGTTTGCTTGTTGCATTTTTGCACTTTTGTGGAGAACGTAGGGGAGTGGGTTTATGTATTTTCGCTTTTTGCTAACATTTTCGTAATGGGAAAAGTTTTTGGCATGACCAAAAAACTGCCTTCGGTTGTCTGTTGGCTTGTTAGCATTTGTCATTTAGTTGCATTTAAATTGTTGGCAATTTGGCTTTTAATTAGATTATAAAGTACAAATGTTGGTATAAGTCTTGCATTTTACAATCGTTAACTAATTGCAGCTTTGCCTGGTACAAATGGACTTTTAGATCATAGCAAATCCTAAGCAACTTTAATAAAGTATACGACTTGACTTATTAGAATCCTCATTAATTTCCCCTAAACTTAATTAACATGCAGCGCAGGCAGCGTATTTGTTTATGGCAACCTTTATACGTTAAGCATATGAGAACTTCACCCCTATTAATATTGCACATACGTGCCGTGGTCTAGCTGTACTTTTTTTTAGTGCATTGACTTGCAAATGAGCAGAACTTGTGGCAATTTAAGTTGAAACGTTGCAGTTGAAATTAATTTTAAGCCAGCAGCAATGCCGCGTAATTTTTCGACAGTCAATGCTTGACAAAGAGATTTCTTTAGGAAGGGGATGCAAGCCACGGATAGTTGTTGTAGGGCACAAGGATGTGCGAGCCAAAAACAAGGCGCATTAATTAGTGGCCAAGGACGAGCTAGCGCGTTGGCAGGTCACCACTCCCTTCACTCCACTCCATCCCACAATATTCAGCTTTGGCTCTGCCGCTACATGTTTTCAGCATTTTTCTTGCTGCCAGGCTAGCTGTTTCCAGTTCCATGACAAATTAGATATGCGCTTGAGAGTGTGTCCAAGGCAACGGGGCAAAAATATTATCCCAGTGCCGAGGTCCTCTGGCTGTTGGTCCTTTTGCGTGGCTCTCTTTCTCTCTCTCTCTCTCTCACTCTCTTTCTCTCTCTCCTTGCTGTCTGCTATTTTACGACATTTCCGCCCACGAGAGTATGCTGCATGCAACGCTGAACTAACTGCTGATATGCATTGAGTGCATGTGCATTATGCGTGTGTATGCGTGTGTGTGTGTGTTAGTGACTGTGTTAGCGTGTGTGTGTGTGTTAGTATGTACTGTGTGTTATGTATCCAGCGCTGACACTAAAAGCTATTTGTAAATTTCGTGGTTGCAATTATGTTTGCTGTGTTGTTAGCTAACCCCCGCCCCGCCCTTAGTCAACTTGCCCACTCCCGAAGCCTACCCTCGACTCCAACTTCGCCACAACGTAACACTTAGCACATACCCCCCCCCCCATGCCCTTTGTAGCGCCCTTCTACTCACGCTTCTTTTTTATTTTCTCTGTGGCTTTGCTGGTTATTATTAGTTTGCTGCGGTTTGCTGGCTGTGGCCGCTTTGCTCCATGCACTTTCAACTGCCCCCAATGGCCACGCCCTTGCCCTCGCGCTCGCCTTCGCCCTTGCCTGTTTATAGTGTATGTTTTTTTGACCACATCACAAATACACACACACGCACCTACTTATATGCATATAAATATTTGCACTATCGGTTTATAATGCGTGTTTCTATGTTTGTATGTTTTTGTTGGTGTCTGGCACATTAAAGTTTTGGGTTAATTTTTTGGCATGATTTTTACCAAAGTACGTACATAGCTACAGTTATTATGAATACATTTGTGAGCATTTTGGGTCACATTATTGGCCCATTTCGTGTGTGCTGCCAATATTTTGCATGAGTTTTGGCATAAATATTTTATGAAACACTTAACAAGTAGAGCAAACAAATTGGGCTTGGATTTTTCAGCTATCGAACATTTCTGTATACTTTTTAAATAAAAAAAAAAAATTTTAAATAAATGTGTAAAAATTAGGAAAATATACACATACTTTATTAAACTTTATGTAATATTATGATATAGGTCAAAATAACATTGTTTACATAGGAATATTGCGTATAAATTAGCATAGAAAACAGAACCCCATCCCCGCCTCAGTCCTGCTTGTGTACCTACAACGAAAATGTGTTGTTAGCAGCTGCTTCAAAAAAAAAGTGGCCTAAAGCAAACGCAGCTCGCATCTACCTTAAAAATATGCCAACAAATAATGTTCACACTTCGACGCTGGGCAGCGATGGCGGCTGCTTCGATGGGGTCCACTCTCTGGTCCAAAGTCTGTTTTGGTGGCAACCACAAATCATTCAGTGGCATGAATTATTGCTGGCGCTTAGAACGTGCTCACAGCGCTAAAGTGTCATTACAGGGCTTAATGAGTCTGACGGCCGCACACAACAAAGAAAACATGAAAGTGCAAAAAAAACTCAGCCAGCGTTAAAGTGTGTGTGTGGGGTGGGGGATTGAACGAGGAAAAAAATATGTAATGTGTAGCATGCAAACGGGCAACCTACATTGTTCATTGTCTGCTTCTTATTTATGTTGCCATCTCGGTCAGCTAGTGTTAATAAATAATAGTTATAGTAATAGAAAATACCCTGTAAACTAAAGACATGCATAAAGAAAACATTTGAATAAACAAGCACCATTATTAGAGAAAATAAAAAAAAAGGTAAGCAACTTCTTCGTAAAAATGTAAATTAATTTGCTATAAACAAATCCGGAAATCGGTTCATTACTAGTTTTGAATATTTTTTAACACCAACTTTGGAATCATACCAATGCTTTAAGGGGTATTGTTTGCTTGTGAAACTTGTGCAATTAGTTACTTTGTTGCCACTAAATGAAATATTATGCAGTCCGTTACGTCCGTTACGTCTGCTGCTGATTAGTTTTTCGACCTGACATGTTAGAAGTTATTAACACGCATACGTCACGTTGTCTGCGGACAAGGCGATATGCTAAGCAGCTGTTAGAGAAGGCAAGGGGAAAAGCAAATGGAAGCAAAAGCTGCAGCAGCAGCGTCAAAATCAGCTGGCTGCATGGACCAAGGAGATTCTACTTCAACTCCCACTCCTATTGCAGTCGAAGGCACTCTGGCAATGGGAACCACATAAATCGTGGCACCCAAAAAGCATAAAGCAAGCATGTCGCGCAATCATTTTCAGCTGCCACGTGCCTGGGCATACATTTTGCGCATTTTATGGGGCATGCAGCAAGTAGCAAGCAGCAAGCAGTACGCTGCACCGGCTGCTGTGGCCAAGAAACAAACAAAGAACAACCGAAGCACAAGTAAAAGCAAAAGCGAAAGCACGGGAAACTGCTAGCTCAGAATTTTAAAGCTGATTACTCAATAACTTTACTAGCGAGTGCATAAAGTGCGGGTCGTATCCTTGGAGTGCATAATTCCTAGCCAAGTACGAGTACGACTACGAGTGCGAGTGCGAGTGCGGATTCGAGTAGTGGGGTGTGGATATTTCAGTCATTTTATGTGCACTTAAACTGTGTTTGTTATTAAAGTCTGTTGCACCTTATTGCTGTTGTTGCTAGTGGAACCAAAACGAAATTTACGCTCAAATTGAGTTGCTTGGAAGTGATTTTCAGTTGCTATCCACTGGCTGCTGCTGCTGTTGTTACAACCTTTCCGCAGGTAATTCAAGACGCGTAAATAATGTATGCTTGCAGCGTAGTAAAAACACAAAGAGAGTGTTGCACTTAAGCCAGGGTCAGCTAAGTGGTGAGAAAAGTTTGCAAAATAAATACAATTTTTCACACTCCACCTTTTAACTTGCAACGTTAAAATTATTGCACATTCATTTATCAAGCCGCTTCATATAACGATTTTAAAATTTAGCTTCGTTTTTTCAGCTGACATTTATTTATTTTGACGTTTAGCAGCATTGGCTAGGAGAGCTGTCACAATCATTCAATGATATCAATTAGTTAATCTCCAAATAAAATAAAAAATATATATATATATTTCAAACACTTTGAAATTGGCAGCTGTTTTCTAGTCTGTTTTGTTTGGAATGTTTGGCATTTATTTAAATTTGCTGCAAATTCGATTAAGCTGCCGCATAAAAAATAGAAACAGAGTTTTTCATTTATAGCTGAAATTCAATTATAACCGCTAATGCCACTTGTATTGCCCTGGCGCCCGGCCGCAGACTGTTCAGCTCTAAATACCTGTAATCCAGCAAATTTAATTTGATAAAAGTTGAACTTCAATAAGTGCCAAAGCTGGCTAGGCCATTATAATTGTGGTTATGCGAGTTTGTATTCATGTGTATGTGCATGCGTGTGTTTGTTTGCAGTTTTTGTTAAGCGTTAACCGCAATGAAAAAACCACAAACAAATATGATCAGACATCAGGCTGACTGCATGCAGCCCCCAAATAAACAACTGCAATGGCAGCAACAGCATCAGCAACAGCAGCAAGTGCTAACAGGGCGGATGAAAATGGCTTATGTAACATGGCGCACAAACATGTATGCATGCTTACATACGTACGTATATGTATACGTATTTATATTTACAAACAGGTATTGCTGACACATGCCAACAGGCAGAGTTTAAGCAAAAAAATGTTGGATACTTTTATGCGAACGTAAAAAAGAACGCAAACAGCAACCGCCAAAATGTGGCTGCATTAAAATACGTTTGCTATATAAAAAATATAATACTCGTACAAATATTCATATAAAATTAAACCATATATAAATATGTTAATTAACCAACTTTTCATTATGTGTTAAAAATAATAAAAGAGAAGACAGCTGTTGCAGCATTCGCAAACTAGCGTTATTTAAAGCAAAAATAAACAAAACGAAAAAAAACCTATTTAATAATATGTTTGGCCACAAAAAAGTATGTTTGCTGCCTCAATAAAATATGCCATGTCTGAGATATGTGAAATACGATAATCATTTTCTTGTTGTATGACTTTCACTTACAAAGAAGAATACTAAAATTCAACTATCAAATAACAAACAATTTTTCAGAACACTTTCTTTTAATTAACTTACATCAATTAGAATTTAAGCTAAAAGAGACAGTGAAAATATTTAATCAAAGAGTTGAGCACTCGGCATAAAACATTTATACCAATGCACCAAGCAAACGACTTGCAAACACACAAAACAAAAAAATGCAAAAGTAAAAACTATGTAGAGAAATCCCATCGCAACGTAAAAAATTCTAATTTATTGAGTTTACGCCCATTTTTACACGCTGCGCACATGGCCAACATTCAGCGGACACGCCTCGCCGCATGTCCTAACCATAACCCGGATCTAAAACTAAAAAACAAAATGGTAAAGAAAACAAATATGTAAAACGCCAAATAAAAGAATAAAGGGAAAAATTCTGAACCCGATTCGACTTGCAGCTCGTCGCGACGACAAATGAAATTTTCACGTCGCGCAGGACACGCGCCAGGACCACGGTCGACGTGAGCAGCCCTTTTGAATTTACCACACAAACATTTTGGCATGTCCAAAAAGGAGTAAAAAGAAACGCCGAAAAAAACCAGATTAAAAACTTGCAAAAATTTAAATGGAATTTTATTTTTCTCTCTCTCCCTCTCTCTCTTTCTGTCTCTGTCTCTGTCTCTCCCACGGATACATACTCACACACTCTTATCCACTCTCTGGGGTCGTTGTTGGCGGTCGCGTTGCGGAAATTGTTGCCGTTGTACCCTTTGATTGTCAAGCATCGGCTTACACACATAAATGTGACAGAAACACAACCACACGAGTATGTGTGTACACGCCAAAGTGTGTATATGTGTGTGGGAGAGAGTAGGTGTGAAGACACAAAAAGACAAAGGGAGAATGGGAGGACACACTGCCAAAGGTTGAGGGACAGCCAGTTGACGAAAAACTAAACTGTCAGCTTGAGTGAAAAGTTGTCTCTAACACCGGAAATTATTAAAAACGGAATGGGAAGCTTAGATAGGTCGGAATTGCGACCCTTTCACAAAACAAATTGTGTTTAGAAAACATAAAACTTAGGACTTAAGAGAGCTTATAAATAAATTCATATAATTCTGGTGAAAAGAGAAACATCTAATGCGAGGGGTGAATAAATGTTAAAAAAAAAAAAACTATGTTGAAATGAATTGAAGATAAAAGTTACGACTCCGAATTAGCCATGTGCTTTTTTGTGCTCCCTAAGGTATGCTACATTTCTTAAAGTTTGACGCTTCATAAGCCAATACAGCAACCGTATATGTTTTGCTAATCAACAAATAGATATTTTTTTTTCTCTATTTATATTTATTAAGGAATACTTTTTCCCATCTGCCAATAACAAGCCAATAACCAAAAGAATTACAAAAGATTTAAAATTTATTAATAGAATTAAATTAGTTTATCAATCAGATTGCAGATGAGCCAAGCTTAAAGCAATGATTAACTAGGTAAAGTTTCTTTGTTATCTATATTAATAAATAAGAAATCTTATCAAGAGTTTAGCCATACAAAGTATTTGTAACAAATAATATATATACAGGGTATATTTACATGCAATAAAAGGGAGTAGGCCTCAAAATGTCTAGCTTAAAGCCTACTTCTAGCATAAAAGCTATCCCAGAGCTGCAGCTTCTCCAGCTCAGGCAGCGTCTTGATCTCAAAGTCCTGTCCAATATTTAGGCACTGCACACTCGTCTCACTCTCCAAAGGTGCAAACTTAAGTGTCTTAATGCTATCGCAGTTGGGATCTCCACTAGCCGCAAAATTCGTCCATATGTCAATCATGCCCGAAATGATCTTGTGCTCCGGTGAACCAGCTGCAGCCTGATTAGACAGCATGCTGTGGAAGATGTAGCAGAGATCATCGCCATGACAAACGCCACGCAACTCATTGCCACACAGTACAATGCGTATGGCATTGCAGTGCTTTGAGTCGTGATCAAAGCGATACAAATAGGTGGGAGCGCTGCCCTGGCGCAGTCGGGAGAGCGCAGTGCGATATATGGGATGCCAAAACTCGCGATAGGATTCCAGATCAAGAAATTTCATCATGTTCGCCTGATTGCAGTTCTCCTCGCCAAAATAGGCACGCTTTAGCTGCAGGCTGTAGTTCTCAAGTAGTTTGGGATCCAAATTATCACCCAAATCAAGGGGCAGCACATTCTGGCAGTTGCCGACCTCATCCAATGTGGCAGGACGGCGCATAACCTCTGAAAAGGAGAAACAATAAAGGAATTTTAATTTAATTTCAAAATATTTTTAGATTTTGTTCAAAGAAAAGAATTTTAAGTTTAAAATTGATTTAAAGAAAAGCAAATAAAAATGCATAAAAGTCTAAGCTCTTCAATAAATATTTGATATTAAGCCTTTGTGCATTCTCACAAAAGTATTTATTAAAAATAAATTTAATTTGATTTCGAATATTGTTGCTCAAGGCTTTATTTTTAAACCAATTAATTTTTCAGTTCACTTGATTCACAGACACCGAAATAGTTTTTAATTTAAATCAAAAATGTTTGATACAAAATATGCAAAGTCACTCACCTGGATAAAAGAGCAATCCCTCAAAGCTGGTGCCCCCAAACATGATGGGCACCCGCTTGCTCCACGTTTGCTGCATCATCTGGTAGGGTGACTTGTCGATGACGGTTTGCTCCGTTTTATAGGGTTCGACCACAGGTCCAAAGGCGAACAGTACACGATTGTGTTTCTCCTCCTTGTTGAGCACCTGTGCCGTGGCCTTGACTATGTCGCCACCCTTAGCCTCGCTCAGGAAACGAAAGATCTCCTTGTCCTTGTTGGCGCCCGTGTAGCCCAGTTTCTGTGCCAGGCGATAGGCCCATTGGTTTTTCGGTGGCTGTGCCCAAGGACACAATGCAGTGCCGGACATGGCAATGGCCTTGTGCAGCAGTCCTTCTGTCTGTGGACTCAACGTGAGCAGATGTGTGGAGGCACCTCCGGCGCTCTCGCCAAAGAGTGTTACATTATTGGGATCGCCGCCAAAGGCTTCGATGTTCTGCTGCACCCAGCGCAGGCCCATGATTTGATCCTTTAGGCCCGCATTGCCAGGCACATTGAGCTCCGGATCGTCAAGGCTGAGAAAGCCCAGGGCACCCAAACGATAGGCAATCGAAACAAGCACCACATCTTTGGACATGAAGAAGTCCGGACTGTACATATCGCGAGAGGCTTCACCCACCTGGAAACCACCGCCATAAATCCAAACGAGAACCGGACGCAGTTTCTCCGGTTGCAGCTGTAAAATAAAAACAAATCAGTAACAGATTTAATGGAGATATGGTTAAGGAACTCACATCCTTGGCATAGACATTCAGGTACAAGCAATCCTCGGAGCCGGCAAATTTGCGAAAGAATGGATGCGTCTGCAGCGGCTTCTCGCCAGGGGAAGTGCAATCCAACTCACGATCCCAGGGCTCCACAGGTTCCGGTGCCTTGAAACGCAGCTCACCCAACGGTGGCTTGGCAAACGGTATTTTCTCAAAGCTATAATAACTGCCGCCCCATATGGTGTTCCTCTTCACGCCTCGCACATTACCCAATTTGGTTTTAACCACCGAAAAGATGGCTGTAGTCAGGCGACGCTGCTCGTACTTAAAACTGAGCACCCTGTGCAGAAAAAACAGCAGGAGAGTGTGAGAAATGTATAAAAATAAGTTATGGTTTTAGCTGCAATTTAACGCATATAAGTTTGGTGGTTAAAATATATTGTGTGTGAAAATTTATATTATAATGAAGCATAATATTGAAAATGTATTGTAATCGTCAACCTTAGGGTTTGGCATGAAATTAGTCACGAATTTAACAAGTTGCCGGCTTGGTGGTTGGGTGGATCGCTATTTTCAATGCCAGTGTGATTGCGTTATACCTTTTATTTTCAATACTGTATCTGTGCTCCGTTTTCGTTTTGTTTTGAAAGTCGCGCCTTTTGACCAACCTCAACGCTGCAAGCTTAATATGCACGACAGGTTTTCTATTTACTGTTTACAATTTTTTTTCCATTTTAATGTTTCTTTTTTAATTTTTTGCATTTAACTTTTATTACCACCGCTCACAACAGCTGTAGGTGTATGTGGTTGATTTTTTTTTTTTGCATTTTATGGCACTTTTTGTGTTTTTTTGTTAAAGTTTATTTTTGTTTTGATGCCTATCAATTGCGCAGCTCAAATTTTTAATGACATATTTTATATTTCACACGCATTGTGCCAATGCACTGACATAGTTTGACTTGAGCAACAACAATAACAACCAAAATTGCATACAAATTGTTCGTTTAAGTGAAAGGAGATAGATTTAATACCCCAGATAACAGATTAGTACGTGCGTGAAATAGAGCTGACAAAATGTGCAGCAAAATAGGCAAGAGGAAATGAGAAAGGCAAAGAGTGTTTAGTTTATTTAACTAAGAAAGAACTTAAGCTATAGATCGGGCCTTTAAGTCAACTAAATACATATATACAGCAGCATAATCGATTTACTGTAGCTAGTTTTTTTACGACTTGAAGTTCAGCTGGCAGCAGTAAATAAATAATAAAGAAAATCATTAAAATATTTAACGCTTGATTGGCTTGTGCCTCGTAACACTGTCGAGCAACTTATTTTATGTAATAATCGGAAACCTATTAGCGATTAGGAAGCCATTTAACTACGATATTATAATAATGTTCAATACAAAACCGCAATGTCACTGCATTTAATACATGTGATAAGAAAATTACTCATATTAAGTAGATATGATAGATGCTTTGATTGCCAACACATATATTATAACTGACAATGTTAAAAAAACATTAAAAAGATAATAGATAGATAACTATTAGTTAAGATATATTAGAAACTAATCATATAATATAAGTACAAATGTTTTTGAGAGAACTAAAAGCTTGACATTCCTTTTCCTTTAAACATCTAAAATGTTGATTCCTTATTCTGCGACAAAATTTAAAGTCTAGCCAAACCAATCAGCTGATAGTGAGAACATAATAGCCTTCCATAACGAAATGAATATTACTCCAAATAACATTAAATACAGCTGTTTATCAAATTACTGATAAGCTGCACTTTTCGATGATTTCAACATTTTCCCCTTATCAGCTGGTAAAACCTAACTACAAAGTGCTACAAAATCAAAGGTTAAACAATAGTTAAACTAACCAAAAGCTGTCAATAGTATTTGTATGCGAAACTAATTTTAAATATATATAGAGTAATTATAAGGTTTCTGCATTAGATTAACACACCAATTAAAAATGTATAAGCATGATATAACTGTATTTAGCTGTGTCATGCCTATGCCGCACTTCCACAAAGAATCAAATTATAAATATAGGTATGTACATATATATTTATTCACCTGACAGCTAAATGAACTATGTACCCCGCTGGCTTTATCTATCTGATGACATGTGTGTGTGAGTAGATGGGAATAATATGCGAAATAGGGTAGGAAAATTATAATTTATATTTTTAGAATTAATTTCACTTTTATATTTAACTTAACTAATTAACTGTTTAAGCTGTTATTTAGTAACTAGTTACTATTAGAGTTAAATTATAAACAAAATTAGGGAATTTCCGGAAGCTGCGAAAGTTGAATTCCATTCCAAGTGTTTAACCAGACTAATTTAGTAACATTTAAAGGTGACCTTTTTCTAAAAATTTACAAATGTTAAAGCTTCTTCAAAGTCTTAAAAAGTGATATTGCTTCAAGTGTTTGCAAGCACTTAAAAACATACAAACATTTTTTTGTTATCAAGAGAATACTCTTACAAAATTTGTATAAAACATCACAAGGCATTTAATACTATGTGATTTATGTGTTTTATTTCTAATAAACTGATTGTTCCGTCAGGAAATATTACGAATATTGGATAGTTTTTAAGTATACACACATATGTCATATGTTTGTGTTTTACGCAAATTTGAACATTTCAATCAACTTTTGCCCTGAATATTTAATCAACTTTAAACTGCTGCAACAAACTTTATTTTAGTCCATTGATATTTGGGACAGCGGAAAGTTATACTGCTGTAATACCTGGCCATAATATATGCCACAAATAAAAACACTAACAATTTAAACGTGCAAAAAATAGCAAAAAACAAACTAACAAATGAATTGGGCAAAAACAAAGAAATAAAACAGAAAAAAATATCAAAGCATAATCGAAATGAAGCGAAATAAAAGGCATCAATAAGTTTATGCAAAAACCAGCTGCAAAACTTGCGCAACAATTTCACCAACGCAACATTGTGATACACACACAAACACATATGCACACATTAAACACACACATTATGTATGCGTGTGTGGGATTGTGTGTGTCTCTGCATGAGCAAGCGAGAGCAACGATCTAAGCAACTAACGATCGAACAAGAAATCTTTTTATCTTGCTGCAATACACATACCAGCTGTTTGTGTTTTTTCTTCTTTTGCTTTGCTTTGTGAAAACTTACTTGAAGGTGAGTTTTAACATATCCAGGAAACGCACAGCCATTGTAATGTTATTTTCCCCCTTTTGTACACTGTTAACACCAAAAACATACACAATTTAATCAAAATAAACAGCAAATTTCACGGCCCTACGCTTTGCTTAGGCGCGGGCTTTGGGGGCAGCGAAAGTAAATAATAAATGCGAGTCACTAACGAAATTTTACAGTTCACGCAATCAACAACCGGTGATGTGTGTTCCTATACACGCTTTCGAAGACACGCTATTGAACACGAACCGCTCTGCACGAGAGTGGGCCAGCAACTGAGCTAAGTCGAGCGATCGCTAAGCAAACGAAAACAATGCCTGGAACAGAAAGGGAGTTGCCGCTGAGTGGCTGAAGTAAAACATAAACATTAACGAAAGCGGTTCTCAACCGTTAAGCACCGCACATCAAAATCACACGCGCACACTCTTTGACTTGCCGCTCAGCGGTTTTCTTTCTTTTTCTTGCTTGCTTGCTCAACAGGTGCGAGTGCGACGAGCACTCAGAGCGAATCGGGTATTGAAAGCGGCACTGTTATTTTGGCTTGCACTGTAAAGCTTTTTATTTGAATGGCGTGATATGGCAGCGCTGCCGAATCAAAGCTCTGTTAAAAAGCTTTACTTGTTTAACATGAAATGTGCAGAAAATGTTGACTGTAGATCGCTGTTAAGTATACTGTCGGTTGCCTTTAAAGTTAAACAAAAAGTGAAAAATAAACGCTTAAATTTAAACTAATAATATACAGCCTACTTGTTATTCTTAAGCAGATAACTAAAAATTTTTATTGTTCGCCCTCAATATCTAATGTATTGCAGTTGGAATCCAAAAACTGAGCTCATTATAAAAACCCCCACACAATAAAATCACCTTGAACGCAAACTTCAAACAAGTCGCAGCAAGAGTGATTAAAAGCTAAGCAATGTACTTTCGTGTAGTCACCGAGTGCAAAGACCTCAATATACTAACTGCTATACGTATGTATATAATTAAATTACAGTTACGTGTTGAAGCCATTAGACGTTTTGGTTTTGAACTTGAATTTCGAGCAACAAAATGCTGTGTGATTGCAGTTCGCACAGCTAAGTAATATTTAAACCAGTTTCGGCAGACTTGAACAAATGCAAATGCCGTCATAGTTTGTCGTTCTCATTAGCATTTATTTTTTAACAGATTTTATTAGCTCAACAATTCCGCATAGTATCTATTGTTGTGGAAATCTGTAGACAATATCAATAGTTACGATCGTCTGGTGTTGTGTGTTTTGGTTCACTTTCAGTAATGACTTCAGGAGCTGTCTCCTCCTGACTCAGGGTTAAACAAATGCACAAAGCCAAGAAGCTAAATGAATTATTTTATTTAAGTTAGTTTTTGAGTATGTTTTCTATTGTATTTTTACCAGAGCAAAACAAAGATTTGAAGCTTGGAACACATTGCAACTATTCTCGATTATCTCTCAAGTGTAACTAACTGAATATTTAACGTGCCGGCTGATTGAAAAGTTTTTCATGTATTTTATTTGCTTTGCCAATTAGCAATATTTTAAATTCTTTACAAGCGACATGAGCTTAAAATTTTTCCATAATTAGATGGCAAATTGGAAATGCCTTATTTGAAATCATTTAAGTAGAAAACTTTTTCAAAATGTTTAAACAAAAATTTTGTGTTCTCATCTAGGAAAAACTAACCTATCCCAAGCAATTATAGTAATATTGTTTTTTTTATTTTTCGCACATAAATTTTTTGTTTTGTTATGGTTTAAATTGTTTACTCCATACTTCTGTGCATTTTAATCTTTATAGGTTCTCAATAATTTGCCAATTGTGCATTTAAACTGTGAGTAATTTGACCTTATCTTACATTATAAACTGTTATTATAGTCACACCTTCTCTAGGAACCCACAGACCCAATTAACAACTTGCCATTTGCACTTGAATTAGTCACGCGATATTAAAACTTGTGATTGTTTTTGGTATTTTCCAACATATACTGGATTTATCATTAAAGTACACGACAAACATTTTACTGATTCGTTAAGTGATAAGCCGCGAAACACAAAAAAAGGAGAGCAGAAGTGTTTATGATTTAGATTCTGGTAAGCTGATAAGCTTTTGAAGTAGCAATCAGATATGAGAAGAGTATAAAATGATGATGACTTACTTCTGTACATAATCGTAGTTTGTATAGATGCCAGATGTCTTTTGTGTGGGCAGAAGCTTCAGTTTTCTCAGTGCAAACACGTATTTAGTCATTGTGATAAAAACAAATATTAATTGAGTTGACAACTTTGACAGAGTAAAAGAAATAGTTTTGAAAATATGTTAAATAAATTGTCTCTTTATTTGAAATACATTCAGTTTTGTTTTGTTAGATTTTTCTTATTAAAATATGTATGGATTTTTAAATTTCTTAGTTTTTTTTTGTGGCATCACATCATTTTGAAGCTTATAGGAATTATAATTTGTAATAATCTATCGAAAATAAAACAATTCGTAGAACATTTATGATAAGCATTTTGTGCACTTTTCTTAAACAACAATTCAAGGTGTTTTCTTTTCTTATAGTTTTTTTTTTATTTTTTAGGTAGTCAACAGACACATATAAACAAATTTTTAGTTGGCCTATGTAAAATTCCTATAACTAGTTGCTAACAAGAATCATATTCCTACAATATGTAAAACTTGGACTGGTACAAGTATGCCTAAATAATAAACAAATATAAATATCCAAAAATTAGATTATTATCAAAAACGTTTACACATATTCAAAAAGACGATGACGACTCAAGTCGATTATTTTAATAACTAAGCGTGGGATTTCGATCCAAGAAACTATTATAATTAATTCGTATAATATTAGATGAGAGAGTTTTGGTTTTGTTTTGTGTTTTTTGTGCGCGCGGAAGAGAATTAAACGCCATATAATACAATCATTATCATAAATAAATGTGTTAAGGGGCGCCTTGACAGCCTTTTTTTGTTCGATATACATATGAAATGTTTACAGTTGTTATGCAACACATAAGGAACATAGTTTGGTTTTGTGTCATACATATATCAAATTCCTGGGCTTAACGGATCCATAACGCGTTTATCAAAAGGTACTTCAGTTGCGACTTACATACATATATCATATCGATATGTCCCTAGAACTAACCTCAATCATTCATACATACATTATTCGTAGAATCCTGGAACTAACTGTGCGTAGACATTAGAAACTTGAACAGGCTTCAATAGAATTTCGATCTTGGACAAAAAAACTTAACAACAAGAACTTATTTGGTTCTATCTAAACATTAAAGCTACGCTTTGTTGCATTGTTTCCAAACATAAAGCTAATCCTAATGCTAACTAGAGCATTTTCCTTTCTCATTTGTGTTTTTGGTTTCTCTCTTTTTCACAGCAACTCATCACGACGGTAAAAACTCTCCCAGACCATCAGCTTGCGCAGCTCGGGCACATCGATAATCTTCAGCTCATCAGATATATTAAGGCACTTCAGCTGTTGCTTATCGATTGCCGCTGCCGACACCGGTTGCCACAGCTCCGACTGATCCGGATCAAAGTTCGGATTGCCATATGTGGCAAAATGTGTCCATAGGCCAACCAAACGTTCAATGCATTTGTACTCTCTCGTATGGATCTTCAGCTTGCGTGCCAATGAATTGTAGAACAGATAAGACAGATCATCACCGTGGCAGGTGCCACGCACCTTCTTGCCACAGCTCAGTATGCGCAGATGATTAAAGTGCTTTGAGTCAAAGTCAAAGCGATACATATAGGTGGGTGCATTCGTTGCATACTGTAAACGTGACAATACTGTGCGATAGATGGGGAACCAGAAATATTCATGTGAGACCATCTGCAAAAAGAGATAAAAGAGAAGACAATGGTTATGGAATGTAATCTTATAAAAATTCTTCTTAAAGTTAGATGCTTCATGGAATGGAATTTAAGTTAATCTATATTAAATAATGCTTTTGAATACTATATTAAACTCAAGCTTGTGCAGAAAGCATGAGTCAAAAATACAACAATCGTTGTAAGCCACAATAAACAAAAATGCTAGACTACTTTTATCATTTAATATTTGCCTGACGTCTGCTCAAATATTTACTTATTTTATGGCACTCTAAAGATAACTGATAAGTGTCAATCACACACACACCTGCAGATACTCGTGCAGCGTGTCCAGACTGGGCGTCTTGTCGCCATAATAGCTCTGTCTGAGTTGCTCGCCATAATCCTTGCAAAGCTCACTATCCCGATCCATGTTCAGTTCGATGGGCACAACATAGCGACAGTCGCCGAGCTCATTCAGACACTTGGGATTCGTCTTGGTCTCCGAGTACAGTAGCAGACCCTCGTTCGAGACACCGCCAATAATGAGAGGTATACTATTTGACCAGGCGGTGCGCATCATGACAATGGGCTTCACAGGCACCACACAGTGGCTCGTTACATAAGGCTCGATGACTGGTCCAAAGGAGAAACCAATGCGTTCCTTCTTCTCCTCATCGATGCACAGTTCGCCATTTGCTTTGATTATATCAGAGCCTTTGGCATTCTTCAAAAACTCCCAGACATCCCGCTCCACATTCTCACCCACATAGCCGGCCTGCACGGCCAGCCGATAAGGCCAATTGCGTTGTGGTGTGACAGCCCAGGGGGATAACGTATTGCCTGACATGCAGATGGCCTTGTGGAAGAGGCCACGTGTCTGCTCTGTGATCATCATGTAGTGCACTGAGGCGCTGCCCGCACTATCACCAAAGACTGTAATGTTGCTGGAGTCGCCGCCAAAGCGGGAACAGTTGGCTTTGACCCAACGCAGTGCCAGCACTTGATCTTTAAGACCAGCGTTGCCGGGCACATCAAGTTCCGGATCTTCCAGGCACAAAAAGCCTAAGAACATTAAATAATGATAATAAGCTTTACGTTTTAGTTATATGAGTTAAGGTTTTAGCTTACCCAATGGTCCCAATCGATAGTTAATCGATATAACCACAACATCCTCACGCAGTAAGTAGTCGGGACTGTAGCATTCGCGAGAGGCTTCGCCAAACTGAAAGCCTCCACCATAAATCCAGACCATAACAGGCATGGGTTTTGTGGGATATAACTTTGAATGAATTTAGATATTAAGGATTATATAGCATTAACAAATTTGCCTTCACTTACATTCTTTGTGTAGACATTGAGGTAGAGACAATCCTCGGAACCATCTGTCATCTCAAATACAAAATGCTTCTGCAATGGCTTTGGGCCCTGTGATGTACAACTTCGGACCTCAGTCCATAACTCTGGTGGCTGTGGTGCCTTGTAGCGCAACTCCCCAATGGGCGGTTGGGCAAAGGGTATACGCTCGAAGCTAAAATATGATTGGCCATAGATGGATTTGCGTTTGACTCCCTTGATGGGACCGTATGTGGTGCTGACGACAGTCTTTTCGCTTGTGCGATAACGACGCTGTTGGACCTTGAAGTCAACCATTCTGTAAACATGAGAAAGACGTCATAAGATATTAGTTAAATCAAGCCGGAAATGCCTTTTAGAAGAGTATATCTTAACTAATTTTTTAAAATTCAAACACTTTTGCTATTAATCAGTCAAAATAAATCGATGCTTTTTCCCGCTATCTATGGCTTTATTGATGGGCCTTCTTTTTTATTGCTTTTTTCGTTAATACATATAAACAAACACGATGATAAAGCTAATCATTATCAGGAACGCGTCGCGAGCCAGGTGTTTGTCATTTATCAGCGCAACCAAAAAACAAGTAAGACCTGACGCCTGCCTCTCAAAAACTCGAAGCGGTATCAGTTGAAAAATGTATTTCCGTTTGCCATTTTATTAAAGTTTATTTGTTTAAAATTTTAGCTGCTGCCTGTCAAACAAAACAAGAAGAAGAAACAGCTTGAAGAACATTTTAGTAAAGACGTCATATATGCATACTGTTTTATTTGGCTTTTGATAAGATTTATCCAAAAAAAATTTATAATAATAAATATTACAAAAATATATTTTTTTCCATTTTAGAAACATCTTTGAAGGTATATCTATACTAAGTTGTTCTTGTTGTTTTCTCACTTAAAAATCTCTTTGTTAAATATAGATCCCAAGGTCATCGCATAATTGCGCATATGTTTTAAATATGTCTGACATATAGATCTTAAAAATTTTATCATCATATTAGCAGTCAACAAAAACTGTTTATGGGTCTATAAGGTGTGCTAGACACCTAAGCTATATATTTAATTTATAGTATTATCAGCTTTTGGCTGCATTTGGACATCAAATAAAACGTGCTTTAGTTTCCAAGCGATTTTGAAACAAAAAGCAACAAAAACCTACGCATGATTTTTATTGTTCGCTTTTTGAGTGAATTTTTTTTTTTTGTATTTTTGCAAATGTCAGCAAAGCGGCAGAAATATGTCATATTTATGCTTATTAATAGCTGCTCGAGCTGTCGTCCACATTTCGGCAATGATTGTGATTTTTTTGGACAATCGCAACTTTTTGACCCTGAACTCTGGCCATAGAACTGTTATTGCCGATGAGCCAGCCCAACGTTTAAGCTAATGCCCACCAGCAGCTTTCTATAAAAAGAAAGGTCAATATAAATAATGTTTATGACGGGACGCGTGTCATAAAACCAAATGTACAAAAAGTAACCGAAAGAGAATTTTCTAATGTTGACTTTGCGTGTGCCAAAGCCATTTCGCTTAAGGCTTCAAAGCGGAACCCAAAAAAGGGACACACCTTAAGTTTGGGGAATTGGAGCATTTCGTACAAATTATAGCTGGATGGGGTCATAAATTGGTGCGTTTCGCAAATTGTTATGAGCAGCTAATTAAATGGCGATCGTACAACCAATTCTATAAGCAATTTTCACCCAATCTTAAAGTTCACTTTGGCATACTTAAGAGGACGTTCCATTCAAAAATGCAATTTAAATTTTTCCTTTGTGATTTATTTGCTTGTCTTGGCGCTCGCAAAAGTTCATAGCTATTTGAACGTTCAAAAATACATTTAGCCAAGATGAAAAAAATAAACTCACAAGATAAATAAACAAGTGCTTGTTGTTGCTGACGACAGCAAAATGAAAATGAAAAAAACTTGAGCATAAAAGACAAATAAACTAGAGGCATCAAGGCGTGGACCACAAAAATTAGCAGCTCACACATATGATGTGCTTGAATAATATTTATCATGAGTGCCACATTTCCGATTTTCTGCAATTCAGTCAGAAATACAAACACACAAACACACATACATATATGTGTATATGCAAACGTACACTTAAGCAGCTCATTTGCATCCCACAATTGCTGACATTTGCGAAAAATATGGACAAATTTCCCATTTCAACTGCATATTCTCAGATAAAACCAGATTCGGCAAAATCTTATTGCTGCATTTTCAAGGCGCAAATTGTCAAACAATGTGCGACAAGTATAATAAAAGGAATACTATTACCTAGAACATTCTAGATTATAAAAGTGAAAATATGAATTTTCTCAACTGCTTTCCTTACATTCTAAAAATTTCCTCTTGCATTGCTTTTTATTTAACATCAAACAATTATCAATAGTCGCCAGATATTTTCATCGACTTGTTGAAAATTTTCTAAATCACATAATTCACTAAATATTATTATTCCATTACTTTTTTATTCAAAAATGCTTTTGGCACGTCTGGCGCACTCTCTGCCGGCGCGTTCGTCGCGTCTGCTCTGCAGAAATCCCCTTACCAACAGTCAGGGCTTATGGAAGTCAACATTGCAGGCAACGCGTTACCGCACACCCCATCAAATGCAAGCTCAGGGATCCAAGCAGTTCAAGCTGCTGCCCACTCGTCGCAACTTCTCGCAGGAGCCAGGGAATAGTAACCGCTCGAAGCTGGAGACGCGCACAAGAGGACCCACCCTGAAGGAACGCATGATGGGACCACCTAGCGCGAATGCCTACGGCATGGGCAAGGGAGCTGTAGCTGGCGCTGCTCTGATGGGCATTGTGGCATTGTGCTATTATGGCCTGGGTCTGGCCAATCAGCCCAGCATCTATGATCATTCGGTGATGTGGCCACAGTATGTAAGGGATCGCATTCATGCCACGTATGCTTACTTCGGTGCCTCTTGTGCCGTGACTGCAGCCTCATCGGCAGCTGTCTTCCAATCGGAGCAACTGTTGTCGCTGATCATGCGCAGTGGCTGGATGGCAACACTGGTCACTATGGGTCTGGTTATGGGCACAGGCGTGCTGACTCAGGCTCTCGAGTACAAACCGGGCTTGGGCATTAAGCAGCTGGCCTGGGCGCTGCATTGTGGCGTTATGGGCGCCGTTATTGCTCCCATGTGCTTTATGGGTGGACCTATCTTAGTGCGAGCCCTTATGTATACGACCGGCATTGTGGGTGCTCTGTCGACGGTGGCTGCCTGTGCGCCCAGCGATAGATTTCTGAATATTGGCGGACCATTGGCAATTGGCTTGGGCATTCTGTTTGCCTCATCGCTGGCTTCGATGTGGCTGCCACCTACAACAGCTGTTGGCGCCGGCTTAGCCTCTCTATCGTTATATGGCGGTCTGATTCTGTTCAGTGGTTTCCTGCTCTACGATACACAGCGCATTGTGAAGGCTGCCGAACAATATCCGGAGAATGGTTACGTACGCTATGATCCCATTAATCATGCCTTGGCCATCTATATGGATGCCTTGAACATATTTATACGCATTGCCATTATATTGTCACAGGGCGGAGATCAGCGCAAGAAGTAAATCAAATGCGACATTTCTAAATTGCTTTAGTAATACATTTTGTTTAATAGTTTGAGGTTTGGAACAATTACAATACAAGTTAATGATCTTCACTTGTTTCATTCCATACTTTCAGCTAATGTCACTGAACCATTTGAGTTTAGCACCTATTGCTCACTGGCTCTACATCTTAATCCCATTTACAGCTGCAACAATGGAATCATTGTCAGCTCTATCTATTTCTCTCTCAATGTGTCTGTAGCTTTCCCTGCTCGCCCTCGTTAGTGGCCCCAAAGTGATAAGCACAGCGTGTAACAGATTATGTAGCTATGATTGCATTAATTTTCCACACTCAGACAAGCTGTCATTCCCCACAACCCTTACTCAGTTCCTTCCCCTAGTCCCCACATGGTTATCAGGCATGTGAGCAGACAGCGCGAAGTCTAAACACAAAATCAGCTGACACAAACTAACCAAAATACTACTAAAATTTAACGACAAACATCATAAGAAACATATATATGTGACATTAAAATAAGTAGACAGCAATGAAATGCCGCATACAAAAGAAAGAAAAAAAACCCACATCACTGGGCAGTCATAGAATTTCCGTATAACAACAATATAAAAACGCATAACAATAGATGAAATACTATATAAACTTGGACACTATTATTTGTTTAGTCTTTACATGTCTATTTTCTGGTCATAATCGCATCTGTCACAGTACGCCTGTTGACCTTGGCCAGGCTGGCACACGCAAGGCTACACAGGCGAAAGCTTTGCACAGAGCTTTTTGCTTATGAATGAATTGCAAACAACCACCCTCGCCCCAACCAACCCTACAAAGCTTTCAAGTGGCGCAAGGATAAAACACAAGGTAAGCGTTACTTGCATTTTGAGCTCTGATGTCAAGTCAGAAAACCATGTTAGTTCAGGTCAAGGAGTGTTTGTTGCACCAAGTGCTATAATATATACATTGCAACAAGCTAACCACAATTGAAATGGTACTTAAATTCCACATGTTGTTTGGACAACTACCAATTTGAATATTAATTTTAAAATTATCCATATTCTTAGCTAATTTATGCTCCCTTTATATTTATTTATACAAAACACATATGTTTGTGTTTGTATTTTGCCATAGACCTTAAACAAGTTTAACGAGAACTAAATTATAATTGCTTCTAGTAGTTTTCAGTGGGATTTTCATCAACAAATTTAAACAAAGCGACATACAAGCTGCAAAGTCCAGAATGTGGACTTTAGACGTGTCTGCCCCACAAAAACGTGATATAATATGTATACGAAAGATTTTCATTTCATTAACAAACTTGTAACTAAAGTAAATACAGAAAGTTAGGTACAATTTTATATAAATAAATCTTGTACCTAATATTGTCATAGCGAATAAAACTCATTTACGTACGTATTGCCACAAGACAGATCTAAATGAACAAAAGGGGCATATCTAGAATTCTATAGAAAACAGATTATGCACACACACACACACACATACACACACTCACACACACACTCACACACACACATATGTACATTAACTTATATAAAATGATGTTGCTGTAGCAATTCTTTGATGCTTTATTCGTTCAAGCCACTTTTTGTTTGTTGCTCGCCATAAAAGCTTTACAAAAAAGATACAAAACGCGACAAAATTAAATGAAATTGACGAGCTCACACAGATACATGTGTTTATCTATGTGTGTGGGCGATCGGCGGCAAGAGCTAAGCAAGAGCGACAGCGACAAATGCACATGAAAGCAACACTCGGCGTATGAGCAATGTCGAAAAGAATGGGGAACACAAAAAAAGCAGAAAAGCAAAAAGATTGAAACAGAAACAATATTTGGCAACCAAAGCAAAAACATGAGGAAATTTGTATTTATTCCATGCCAAATAACCAAAAAGAAAACGAAACTGAAACAATAAAACGAACATGTTCACAAATATCATCTAAAAGATGAGCGCACAGTGGGACAAATTCAAAATATGACTTAAATTGAATAAAATGGCCAATTTATTTAAACGTATTTGGGTGCCGCGTGAGAAATTCAATATAGTTGTAGAGGTTAATAGGTGTAATTGTTGCCGAAGCTGCAAATGGTTTTTTTATGATCTATAAATAAATCTAACAAATTCGCTCAATTGGCGATTTCAAATTTGTGGCATAAAGAAATGAAATTATGGCCAAACACTAAAGATACATAAATTGTGTGTGCAAATAAATTGACAATTTAAAGTTTGACTGTTGATTTTTTTACTGTTTTTTCCTTTTTTTTTGGGAAAAAATATTCATTGAACGCGCTTTATGAATATAAATGACAAGCGAGTGTTTAACTCAAATGCAAATGGCATAAATCACGTCAAACAATGAATATGCAAATTGTATCAGTGAAATTTAAGAAAAAAAATAGCCGCAGCAGCAGCTGGTTGCATGTTGCATAAAAATGTTGCACTAAAGCACGCAAAAAATTGGGAAAATATCAAAATAACATGATATTTATATATGTTGAATTGATGCATGCGTGAGCTATATGTTTAATATGTATAAATGTATAATGAAATGATTGCAACTGAAACCTTTTAAAATGACACTAGTTAAAAAATTGAACAAAAATTATTATTAAACTTTAAAGCTCCGAAATGTTTGTTCAGATGTCTTAATACGATCATATAAATAGTTGGTTTAAACAGTAACATTCCCTAAGGCTACCTGACATTATTCATTCTACAAAGTTTTACATTTTGTTTGATTTCCGTTAATAACGAAATTCTACAGTTAGTTGCTTATCTCATTTACTAGCACGTGGAGCCCTACAGCACGGCTCTGTGATCTTCAACTTGTTCTTCCCCATGTTCAATATCAAATTGTGTGTTGCTTCGCCCCATATGTTCAACAAAGATAAACCTGTTGCTGTGCTGCTGATCTCATGGCACAATCTCTTGCTCGTTTGCTCAAACATTTCGCTATGACACAAATGACTCAACTCGTGTTTTTTTTTTTTCTTTACAATAAGCAAAATTTGCATAAATAGTTTTTGTGTTTTTTGCAAAACAGCTGCGGGACACATTTGGAGCGGGTTCGTTTTACCTAATTATTTGAGCAGTTTAAGTGCCGGCAACGTCAGAGACACAAAATAATAATAAAGAGACCAAAGTACCGCTCACAATGGGCGCCTCTAATGACAGCTGTGTGTACGCCGGGCTTGAAGCTCTGGGAGCCGCCACGACGCGCCGTGTTTATGTTTGCTCGTTATGTCGACAAATTACACAGAGTTCCCGGTAATCAATAGAATGGGGCTGGGCATCACAGCGGCGTTGAACGTCAGCACAATATGGACAAAAGGTAGCCGTGACATGAGCTGTCACGTTATTTGAGCTTCTATCATATATCTCTTGTTGTTGTTGTGTTGAATGAGTTGGGTCCTTGCCACAGGACATGAGGCAAACACGCACAAATTGCAGCAATTTAGGTGTTAAAAAAGAGAGAAAAAAACTAAGGGGAAGTAAGTTCATTTAATATGTGAACACCACGCGTAAACAAAGCGCTTTTTTTGTTTGCCGCTTATAAATATTTTATCACAGGGATTTGCTTGAGTTATATTTGCGCGTCTTATCAGGGCAAATACGAGTATACACTTTCTATATATATACTAAAGAATGGTGCTACCTTTTCGTTGATATATGCTTTAATTAAGCTAATTACTCTTGTCATTTTATTTAAACTAATGTCTTTATGCTTACTAATTGAGCTTTATGGTGTAGTTTAGTAGACTTTTGAGCGTTGCAACATTTAGTTTTACCCATGTTTATTAATTTCATGGGTTTCCCGTTTTTTTAAATATATTCCTTGTGGTTTAACCTCTCTTAATAGCTTTATAAATAAGATTTATGCATTCGGCAATCATGATACGATCTGTTATTAATAGGTGAAACTGTTGTGTTTGTTTCTTATAGATGACACAATTCGCTGATGTCATTCAACTGGCTAAAAAAGGCGGTCATAATTAAACGGTTTCAGTGCTGTAAAGCCAATAAATTACGTCAAGTACTACATATTACTTTAATACCCAAAACAGACAGGGCCTTTGATGCACTTGATGATCTAACTAAATTGAATGCGCACAGTGCAAATCAATTAGTTCGTTTTAAGTCATGACTTAAATTTAAACAACTCTTATTTCCCCTTGAATATACATATACTTTAGTATTCATATATATGGTATAGTATATATATTTTTTATTATTTTTTGCTTACTTGAGTCCAATTTTGATTTGATCAAATGCAGCCATGGAAGACATTTTATATGTGTGTTGTTGTTTCCGGCGTCGTTAAATTAATTAATTATTTTATACGTATAGATATAAAAAAATCACTTTAAAAAGTTTGGGTTTTTTGTTCACACAATAATATTAATATTTTATCAAAAGGTATACGATTTGTTTTTCTCTGCCAGCTGTTTGCTTGACCTTGTTGTGCCTGATTAAGAACAACAATACAGGATGCTGTTGCAGCTTCTCCACACTGATAAGCAGCTTTTGCTGGCACGTCCTGCGCACTGATATACACACACACACAGAGGCAGACGCACGCACAGACAGGCACACGCAGGATAATTTCTATGCGAAAAAAGCACAGACACTCACACACACACTTTAAGAGATTTGAGTTCTTTTTGCTTATCACATAACTTTTGCTTTTAAACACATAATAAAATCACACGCGAATACTTTTGTTTTGTTGTTGCCAGGCGTCACAAAAACTTAAATTAATTCTATTATAGTTTAGTTTATATTGTAGTGTATTGTTGTTGTTTGCCGTTGTATTATTAGCTAGCTGTTGCTTCTATTTGTTATAGTTAGCCTCTGAGTAACGTTTTTGTGCTACGTCCGTTTGGCATGAAGGCAGCTCGTCAACTGTTTTGAAAGCACACCATTGAAAAGCACCGCGCCAAAGTTCTAAGCACATGGCACATGCAAAAGCTCTCTTCCACTGAGCATAAAGAGCGTTCGGCGGCCCGCCAAACGATTCGACTTGTTTGCTCTGCCTGCTTCGAATGCTTCTTTTTCAGCTTCTTAGTACTCATAATTGTTGTTGTTCTTGTTTTTATGCGTGTGCTTGCCATTAAAGTAAAAGTCATACTTTACTAACTATGGCTCTGCCCCTTTTGCTTATCATTATTAACACAGTATGAGGTCTACGTTGTGCAGGCCTTTTTTACGGTTGTATTGAATCATAGTTTAACTGAGTCATTGGCCAATGTTTGGTTAGACCTCACTTAGTGTATTGTACAAGGCTTATCAGTCTTTATTGATAAATGGTAATGAGTATTTGTTGTACTCATGTACAATGTGTACGTCAAGTGTCCCCGAAAATTGCTTTGCTAACTGTGATTTCGCTTGTATCATTTGCAGCTTTTGGTCACACGCGCTTTATGGCGCTGTAATCTTTCTGAAAAAATCAAACATACATAGGAAAACATATAAAAAACCAAATAAATCATATTGAGATAAGGCAAAGTTTGCTAAAATATGAGTCATGGGGTTTACAGGGAACACCTATAGGGGGAATTATATGAGATTGACAATGTTATCGAGTCTTGTCAAGGCAAAGTTCAAAAACGCGTAATATATCCAATATATTGTACACTTTTAGCAATCTTTACTATGGAAACTTCCCTAATATTACGTCAATTAAGCGTCAACTATATTTCTTATCTTTAATATTGAACCTTTTCCATTCAGCAGTAGTAATAAGATGTTAACAGTTGTTTTGGTCTCTCACCCCTTGCCCCCCACGCGAAATGAAGTCATAAATATTATGTTCTTGTGCTTTTATTTTATGCTCAGCATTGTCTCGCACGTGCCAAAGCTTTTTTGCACAATGTAAACAAAGTGTGAGTGTACTCCATTGGGAAAAACAAGAAAACAGCTGACTTAAGGACTAGGCCACGAGCTCCTGTTGCTGCTGCTCCAAAGCTTTTAACATACAGCAACGCTGTGAAGCTCGCTGTTGCTAACTTTTGCCTACTGAGCTTTTAAACTTGGTATGTATGTATTAAGTTTAAAATAAATGGGTCACTTGATTGCTTTGACCGAACAATTATAGTTAGTTCTGGCACTGGCCAGTTACCGTTAGTTAGTAAGTAACTAAGTTAAAGCACGCAACTTGGCAACACCAATAATTATACAATCTGTTCGGATATACTATTCGCACGCAATGTGCCTCAAATCAATGCTGATTAAACTTAATAAAAATAATGATCTTACAGAGGAATGCCCTTTACAATTTCCTCTCACTTTGTCTTTATTAACTAAGTAGACGAATAACTATCAAATGACCTTGGGCAAATGCTCGGTGTTGGACGAAACGCCGGCGCAGTCCAACATAAACTCTCGTGACTTATGTTTTGGTTGTCATGTGCTTTGCAGCTGTTCGCTCAACAGAGCTTTCAAGAGCAGCGGCTAAACTCAACTTGATCGTGTGCGCTCTCTGCTCTCTCTCTCGATCTTCGCTTTGTATGATCTCGTGTTTAGCGCTTTCGCACGTTTTTTGCCTGTAATTCATTTAAATCAATTGAAATGTGCGTCTATTTCTGGCTCAGTTTGCACATTGTTTGGCTTCTAAATGATTTTGATTAATAAACTTAAAGCTCTTCATTTGCCGAGTGTCGTGATTTTCGCATTTTCGTTCATTTTTTTGTGTACTTTTGCTATCTGATCGTTGCCATCTGTTTATGAATTACATACCACGAAATCCGATTTCTGTTTATTCCTTGACATCGACATTTGGTTTTTTATGGCTTTTTGTTTACATATAAACTGGATGAATATTTGCTATTAAGTGAACTTTGTACCTTTCATGATACATAAACAATAATTGGCATCATTTTGCTGGAACATATGATGCAAATTACGACTAGTATATTTCACATGAAGTGTAGGCTTTAAGACACCTGTCTTGTTATTCATTTAAGGCAATTGCCTATTTATATCTTGTTGAACCCGTTCACCTAGAGAACAACAGATTTTTTCTGGGAAATGTGATGTCAATGATGACGTCAAAAGGGGTAGATATTTTTGAAAGAATAGACCTATGGTTAATATATATGTGGTTATGACAAGATGTCAATCAATCAAGTTAAACTATAACAAAAACAAAATTCCAATAATAACTTAACAGTTAAAAATATTTACACTTCCAAAATAGTTAAAGAATGTGTGTAAATTTGTTTTAATTAAATCTAATAATATTTAATAATTCTACGTCAAAAGAGCTCATTAAGTATTCATGAAAAAATAAATATGACATTGTGCTTTGTGTGTCAAACTCTTTTTCATTTCATAATTTGCACGCCACACAACATCACAGCACATGTCCAGAAAGTCGGAAAAGAGGAGCAAATAAATGCCAGCTGTCGCACAACAAACATCGTGTCAGTTGAGAGCTCATTGCTTGAGGGTAAGTGTTGGCGTTGGGGTTGGGGGAATGGGTGGAAAAATCTTTTCGCGAACGCAACCCGCTGGACTCATGAATTTTTTAAAATCAAATCAAAAGAACACCGGCCACGCCCCATTCCAGTTGGCAATGGCTAACCCCAACAGTCATAATTTTCAGACAGTTCAACAATCTCTCGCGTGACTTTTTTCTCAGCCATTCCGTGACTCGATTATGGCACATGAGCAACATGCGTTGTCGTCCTCCTTTCCATCCTGCACCTTCTCATTTATGGCTTCAGGCGACGGCGCCACAGCGAGATGTTGTTGTTGACGGAGCTGAAGTGAGGTCTGTGGCACAACTTTTAGTTTTTTCCCACCTACCGCTTAACCCCCACACGCGCCCAACCACACACACACATACACCAAGTCACACACGTGACAAATAAAATGGAGGAAAGAAGAAAATAACTATTGTCTGCGATTTTAAAAATTCAGAAGCATTTGACATACTTAAAGAAAAACGCGAGGCTGTTTAACGGACGCAGAGTGCGTTGGGGGCAGCTTTAACTAAGCAGATAAATAAACACTCCAAAGTATTTCCAGAAATATTTAGTTAAAAGCTGTTTAAATCAAATTCTATTTCGCTTTGGGCAACACCAATAAAATATGATTAAAATTAACTGAAAACGGGGAACACGTTTAATTAATGTACTTATATTATTAAGCTTATTTAATCCTCCAAATAGCTGTTTCACTTATCTCACAGTCATAATCTTAATTCATGCATGACGGACATACAACAACAACAATAGGTAAAATTAAAACAATTACGAAAAAGCGACTTAAAGTTTCAGCCCAAAAGATGCTCTTACTTTGATTAAACCGGCATATTTGCCACAAAAAATCGGACAAAATCGGACGAAATTTAGACGGACATACAAACAACAACCACATAGCAAGGAGAAAGAAGAAGAAATTACAAATTACAACAACAACATTTACATTATCCGCACTTAATAGGAAACCCAATATAAATCATTGCCTGCTTTCAGCCGGCAATTGTAAATGTCAGCTAAGAATTCAATCACAGCCCAAAAGATGCTCCATTGGGATCGCTGCCAGCATTTAAATAAATTCCAACAAATTTGCAAAGCAAAACTGTAAATAATAATTAAAAAACATAACAACAAGAACACGAATAAAAACAGTTTGGCACACGGAAAATTTCGGTGGCTGCGCTATATAAAAAGGTCGCCAAGCTTTGTAAATGTGGAGCACGTGTAAGTTGTTAATTACAATTAATGTTAAGCAAGATGGGGGCGCGACGGTGTACACTGTGTACGTAAGCCAGACAAAGCGAGCTTTTGAGTTGCCACATAGAAAAATAATACAAACAAATTACAAAATTTGGTTTTGTTTTCGGCATCGCGCTGAAACTCCCCAAGTACGACCCAATAATTAATCATTTAATGGGTCCACATAAATATGTTGAAAGCTTTGTAACGCTTGTAACACAACATATAAACGATTTGGCCTAAATAAAGCAAGGAATAAATATAATAATATTGTAATTATATTGTTTGGCGTAGCGTATTCTTAAATTTGGTAACGAATTGTTTTTGTAAATAAAAAAATAATATTTAAAATTTTGAAAGGGCATCGGAACGTCCTTTAAACGTTTCGGTAAATGTTAAGTAGCGGCTTTGAAATTCTTTCGTGTGTGCAGGTTAAGCAGGTTGGAATAAGCTTTGACTTATAAAACAGCATAAATGTAAATATTGTTTGTGTTCTCAGTGGCCGTGTGTGTGTTAATGCGTGCGTGTGAGTGTGTGTGTGTGTGTGCAGGTGTCTGGGAATTTTCGGAATTTTTAATATCATAATGCGTTGCATACTTTACGGTTGTGCTTTCCAAGTGGTGTGGCTAAACCTCTCTCAAATCCAATAAAAAAAGGCATCTTAAAATATCCATAGGTTTTATTTTGTAGATACCATAATTATTATAAACTAATATAACAAAGTTTTACCAAAAGTGCTTAGCTATTGTGTATAATAAATGCTTAACGATTAACGCTTATAGCTTTATTATAAATTTTACCATAAAAATATATCAATTTTTAAGCTAACATATTGATTATGCTTTATTTATTTTAAATTTGATTGACTTC
The DNA here is from genome assembly GCA_018152965.1 of Scaptomyza pallida. Classification (NCBI taxonomy): domain Eukaryota; kingdom Metazoa; phylum Arthropoda; class Insecta; order Diptera; family Drosophilidae; genus Scaptomyza; species Scaptomyza pallida. The sequence goes on from JAECXP010000002.1 coordinate 2,126,294, forward strand.
TATTTACATTATATTGCCATTTGATATCAATTCAATAAACAGCCAAGGGCCTATATAGAAAAAAACACGTTATGCTCTTATTCAAACATACGCTTGAGTGTTTTTTCTATGTGTGTGTATGTGGTTTTGGTGTGTTTTTCCTTTCACTTTTAATAGCTTTGCTATAAAAAAGTGGGTATTTACACATGTACATTTGATGCCTGCGAAAACAGATTAACGTTGTTGCTGTGCATTTAGGGCCAACTCAGGGCCGTAGCTTAAAGCTATATTTAATGTATAGTATATGTATGTGTGTGTGTGTAAATAGTTGGAGGGCGGGTGCTGAGTGGGGTTGAGGAATTGAGTATACGTATACGTAAATGTATATGTTTTAGTACAATAGTTGCTTGTCGGCATACATGCTGTCCCAGAGCCGCAGTTTGTCCGCCTCGGGCAAGTCAATCACCTGAACATCATGTGAAATATTCAAGCACTTGAACACCGCATCCTGCCGGGATATGGGCAGCCAGGCCTGTTCCTGTGCCCCCTCCCCTTTGCTAACTTCCGTATCGTGTGCGACAAGGGGTATGCTGGGATCACCGGTTGCGGCAAACTGTACCAGCATGGTAACAAGACGTCGTATGGTCTTAAACTCGGCCGTGCGTCGCTTTAGTTTCTTAGCAGCCGCATTGTAGAACAAATAGGATAAATCATCTGCATGGCACGTGCCACGTACCTTGCGTCCGCAGGTAATAATGCGCATTATGTTGAAATGCTTTGAATCGAAATCGAAACGATACAGAAATGTGGATGCATTTGGTGCATTTAGACTTCTCGACAGCAGAGTGCGGTGAATGCCATGCCAGAAATATTTGTACGAGCAGAGCTGCAAACAGAACATTAATTAAATGAAGCTCAAACTTATGTTGAGAGTTGAATATTTGAGAGCTTATATAATACATACGTCGCTGTATTCGAGTATAGTGTCCCGACCTGGTTGCTTGTCACCAAAGTATGTGGACTTGAGTTGCTTGCCAAAGGCGAGACGTTGATCCGCATTGAGACCAGCATCCTCGGGCGATAGATACTCACAATCACCCAGATCACAGAGCAGTTCCGGCCACTTGTTCACCTCGGGAAAGACAAGTAGACCCTCAAAGGAGTTGCCTCCCACAACCATGGGTATCTCATTGCCCCAACAGTTTCGCATCATCTCAATTGGTGGCTTGGGTATCACACAATGCTTTGATACATAGGGCTCGACTGTGGGCGCAAAACTGAACATCACCTTGCGCTTATGACGCTCCTCCATGGTGATAATATCCTCTGCCATGCGCAACATGGTGCTTGCCTTGCATTGACGCAAATGATTCAATACCTTTCGATCATTGAGCTCTCCAGTACAGCCCGTGGCATGGGCCAAGCGATAGGCCCAGTTATATTTGGGTGTTATGGACCATGGGGACAGCACCGAGCCCGACATCAGCACAGCCTTGTGAAAGAGATTTCTCGTCTGCTCTGTGAGCATCATATAGTGTGTGGAGGCGCCACCTGCACTCTCGCCAAATACGGTTATGTTGTTTGGATCACCGCCAAAGAAGTGACAATTACGTTTGACCCAACGCAATGCGAGCACCTGATCCTTGAGACCTGCATTTCCCGGCACATCCAACTCCTCATCATCGAGCGTTAGGAAACCAAGCACACCCAAGCGATAGGATATTGTCACCAGCACCACGTGCTCCATCATAAAGTAATCGGGACTGTACAGATCTCGCGAAGCTTCACCCATTTGAAAGCCGCCACCATAGATCCAGACGAGCACGGGCAGAGGCTTTTGTGGATGCAGCTATTACGAAATGAAAGTGTATTATTGAGAAATGTTGAATAATTATTAAGATTCCATTGGGTATTTATTATACATATATATTTCATATACATATTATTCATCTCTTTTCCCTTTAACTGGGTGAGAATTTTTTACACATCTGGAATAACCACAAAAAAAACTTTAACTCAATAGGTGAACAATGTATCAAATCAAGGCTTTTTAGTGTTGACTTATAACCACATAGATTCTTTACATTGTTCTTTACACAACGCATTTTTTTCGTTTTTTTGTTGTTTTTTTTTTTTTGCGGTTGTGTTTATAAATCAAAGTATTTTTGTTAAGAAATTAAGCTGCAACCTTTTTCGGACTTTTAACAAGCTTTAAGTTGGTTTTTATACTCTCAGAACAATGCGTAAAAACAGTTTAATATTTTTGTGCAAAAGTATGTTACGGACTGAAAGAAGCATAAGTACTCTAAATTTTAAAATCGGGATAATTTTGACAAAGTTATAGCATTCGCCAGTTTTCATCAACTTTCAAGTTGATTTTTTCGATTTCTTGTCACAAGTTTTTAAAATGACTTTAGGGTAAACAATAGTCGAGCAACTGGAGCCTTTTACCTTTATTTCTTTTACCTAAGTTGCCTATCAAAGCGATGGAGAAAAGGTATTCACACAAAGAATGTTGACGATTAAATAAAAAAAGTTCTCAGAAATGCTATGAAGTAAACAAGCTGCATTTTTATAAGTTTGTATATAACGTGCGGTTTTCTTTATGACAAAAACAATAGCTAACATAAAAAGAAAACTATTCAGCTTAACTCTGGGTTAAGTTTTTGTTGGACTTTGAATCAGAGGATTTTTTAGTCAACAAACAGGTGCTAAAATAATGCGTCAACCGCAAGTTAAATAATAAGAATATATACTATAATATAGACATAGCTTACCTCGCGTGTGTACACATTGAGATACAGGCAATCCTCGCTACCTTGCACCTGCTTCAGCACCAGATTCACTTGACAGGGCTTTGTGTGTTCACGTGTGCATCGCCTCACATCGCTCCAAGGATCAGGCTCAACGGGTGCCTTGAAACGCAACTCTCCCAGCGGTGGCTTGGCAAAGGGCACACCCTCAAAGCTGTAGTAGTTGTTGCCATAGATCGACTGCCATTTAACGCCCTTTATCTTGCCATAAACTGTTTCCGCAATGACTTTATCCTTGCTCCGCATACGCTGCTGTTTTGTCTTGAACTTGACATAGCTATAAGGAAAGCAACATACGTGAACTGTTAATGCCAATGCATGCGGACAGGTGAGTGCTCTTTGAGCCAATCAAATTCAGCGTGTTTCGTTAAACAATCTGACTTTTTGTTTGTAAACATTGTATAGATACTTTGGGCGGGCGTTTTTGCTACTTTGCTGTCCGTCATTAAACGCAAACACAACACTATAAACATCAAAGTTGAATTATGAATGGCTAGGCATAACTGACCATTAGGTAGCCTACAAATGGTTAACGAGGGATAAAACTGCTTGGATTGGATGATTAAGGGCTCTTGTTAAGATAATAAAAAGTATAGAGCATTTATAATCAAGTTAATTGTTAAAAATCCCCTTAAAAATAAATCTCAAAACGCAAACAAAACCTAATTAAATTCTTTTGTAAAGCAGGGTATGCATTAGTGTTGGAAAAGAGAGACAGAAAGTCACAAAGACAAGAGAGATGACGTGTGAGAATAATAGACGCACGCTGCCCGACTCGACCCGATGCTTTGACGCTGCCCCATTTGTTATTTCATGTGCGTTTCGATTGGAAAACGTGCGAGCTAAACGATGCGTGAGCCGATCTACAGCAGACCAAAATGCGCCTCAATATGGATTTCAAATATAGAAATATATACTTTGACTCGATTCCCGACAATTTGTACGAGTACAAATCATTGAAAATACTATGCGTAGTATACGTAGAGTAGCAATTAATTAGCAGCTGGCGTTCTTCGTCTTCCTCTTTTTTTGCTCTTTTTGCTGTGTGAGTGCAACCTTGGAGGTATTTCCATATTTTTCTAGTTGAATCTTTTATGAGCAGTTTGTGTGAATTATAGTACACTTATATATCGTGTGCTAATTACAAGCAATTATTGTACAATTCTACAGGTTCAAGGTTAGAGAACGTCTCCTAAGAAACTGAGAGACAGTTTAATCGTGACATTTACATGATTATAGAACTGGTTTCAACAACTGAACTACATATATATATATTTTATTATAGTATGTATATTGTTTTATGCGATCGCGTTCAGCTCGTCAAAAAATCAAGTCGCACTTGAGACGCAATACCATAACTGGGCCGCATCTGTTTCTGGGTCTATCATTCTATCACTGTCCAAGTGGAAGCAAATCACAAAACGCTCGTCTCGATTTGTATGCTCAATGAAACCACTCAAGAAATATATATACACAATTCGCCGGCATTGACTTTGCATACAAATCTGACCACATAAATTATTTACAATATGTTAATTAGTTATACAAACATCGATACTTATTACTATGGCATACTATGCATTAGTAGTTTTTTTTCTGCGGAAGAGGAAGATATGTCAACAGCAAAGTTTCATAATATTTGAAATATTTGTAGGTGCTAAATTTTGACATTTTTACACTAAGAACTAACATGCACACGAAATTTCTATTACGTTCTCTATAATCTGCTGTCAAAAATTCTACTTATTTATTAGCTTAGCTCTTTCGAAATGTTCTCAGTATTTCCAAATATGCGACAATTAAAATGAATGTTGTGTAATTCAAACACAAGGCTAACTAAAATCAATCAATATTTCAATACAATCAATCGTCAGCAGCATCAGCAGCAGCCAACTCACAGGTCAATGGCATTTTGGTCGAGCGCATTTTTATTTTGCTTGCCAAAAATTGCTGGAAAAAATTCCCATTTATCAAAATCGTGCAACGTTGTGTAAAGTAATGCAAATGCAAAGATGAATGCCAATAAAATTTTAGCAGCCATTGATACATTTCACTTCGTGGAAGAACAATCCACATATTTTATGTTCTGCAAAATGCTATTCAGAACTGGTAATTAAAATTGATAATTGCATTACTTGTGAATCGAAATTGGGTCAAGAATACTTTTTTAAATCAACAATAAACTATCAATTCTGAATTGATTGTAAGAAAATTGAAAGAAAATTTTGATTTCAGCATAATTTCATAAAATTTAAACTAATTCAATAGGTTGTTTTAAGCAGAATATATGCAATTGTTAGTCTATGCTAAATTGTTTAACCAAAGTTGCATCAGAGTGTCCAAAGAGACTTGGCTGAGCAAAGACCAGTTTTTTTTTCGCAAGCAATATTTTTTTTGATTTCTTGATTTTTTTGCTGTTGCTGCAAAGACACTCAGCACCGACAGACAGATTTTATTACAAAACAATTTTATAACAGCCTTGACATTTGCAGTTTGTTGTTGATTTTTTGTCGGGTAACTGACCCGAACGTGTTATTTCGGCAGCTCTACATTGTGTGATCTTGACTTTGGCCCCCTTAGTCAGAATATTTAACTGTTGCTCAATTTCACATTAATTGACTCAAGTTGGCTGGACTGATATCGAAATTGCGAGTGTCATGTGCTAAGTCAAATAAGCTTTTGATTTATTAGCACAATTTATATAAAACAGGTCTGACGCAGCTCAAGAAACCCGACAGTAAACCCAAAAAAAAACATATTCAATATCAAATATCAAAAAGAAACCAGCCCACAGGAGCGCCTCTCTAAACTGGCATAAATCTTATCAGCGTAATTTGATATTGATATTTTATAACGAAAACTAGAAAATAAATAGAAGCAAGAATTTTTGCTGATAAAGACCAAGTACATGTGTACACATATGTTTAGACGATGGATCTGGTAAACATTTATACATTATGTGAAATCACTATGACGATATGCCTGGGAACAAGGTACAGTAGAACCAGACATATTTGTAAGTCTTATCAACAGCTGTCGCTGAAGATCAGCCAGTTCCACAAGGTGAAACGAAAGTGCAGACAATACGGATGCAATGCTTAGCTGTTTATGAGACCCCTCCAATATGTATGTGAACCGGATTCGAGACTCTCAATAGGCCCAGCATCAGCATCAGAGCTTTGTAGATAAGCAGCAGCATTCATTCAAAGCTTTGACGCGACCGATGTAGATTTCTAAGGTTTTGTTTGCTCTTTTTTTGTCAAGACGCTGCGATAAGCCAGAGAGCACAATGGGGGCCAATCAACATTTGAACTATTTGTATGATTGTTTATTGCGGCAATTTGATTGCAATTATTTGCTTCTGCATCGATTACATATGTCATACAGTTCAATACTCTAACATTTCTAATAAAAATATATACATTTAATGGGCGCAATTTAAATGTTTGTTCTGCAGCAGCTCTTAATCAATTTGATCTAGATTTTAAATCAAAAAACTGCAAAATAAAGAAACAACACGAAATCATAGCACACGAAAAGAAGATTAAACTAAAGACAAATGAAGAAATTTAGTTTAATTGAAATATTTGTATTATTTTTTTCTCATAATAAAACGCTGGTAACACGTCAGCAATGTGAATTCATAAGAAAAATAAGCAACAAATATTTCAGTTTTAATTATTTCCGACAAATTGAATTATTTTCTATTATTTTAAAGTCGAAACACTTGGACTTTAAGAGATTAAATAAATATTTAAGTCACTTACTTTAATGCAATGCGCATCTGATCGGCAATGGCAATATCGAATGACATGTTGCTGCGGTTTCACGCTACCGCAAAATGTGGCGCAATTTGATTCCTTGCTGCCTGGGCAATTAGCAGCACCAGCCCACGGCTATAAGCTATAACGACACACACTCCCGCACTGACACACACACACTCACACTGACACAGGCACAAAAAAAGTCGCAAGTTGCTTGAAATCACAGTAAAAATCAACACGGCAAGGCCAAATTATTTTCAAGTAGCGGACATATAAAAAAAAAAAAGTGAACGACGCCCACGTAGCGTATGCGCAACGTGCCCTTTTCACAGGCTCTAGGTAGCAATACAGTTTTCTGATTGATTTTTTATATATTTTTATTCAGCGCGCTTGTCCTCGATTTTCTGGGAATTTTAATACTTGTTTTAAATTGTATTTGTGTTGTTTTTGTAGAAATATAGACACAGAACTCAACTCGTTCCACTTGTTGCAATTGAAAGTCGCGTTGCATCCGCGTTGTTCTCTATCAATTGAATGCCTTGCTTGGCGCTGCGCTGAGCTTTATTTATTTTGATTAATTAAACGCCGGCTTTGGGGCCTTAGGCTTGAGTTGCGTTTTACTCAGGGGTTGCGCGTCTACTGAAACATTTGAAGTAGGCGCCGGCTAAGTTTAGTGGTCGTCGAACGGACGACGCGTCGCTTGACGCTCAGCGTTCGTTTGGATGTACGTACACACAACATCAAGCATACACACACACACACATACGTACGTACATGCACCAACATTGTAACATGGTGTTTCCACTCATTTACTCTTGCCGGGTCTGGCTGGCGTATGAGTGATATTCTAGCTGGTATCTACTGTGTGTGTGTGTGAGTGTGTGTTCTGTGTTGTGTTTTGTATTTGTGTGCGCTGCCTTGTTTCGCACTCAAATGCCCATGGCATTGTCTGCTCGAGTGAGTTCGCTTGCTGGCTGTGCTGTGCGCCGTTGTTTTGTTTAAACGTTATCGTTTTTGTTGTTGCCTTTGTTTATTGTTTATAGCATGTGCACACAAGCACACACACACACACACAGATACATACATGTGTATGCACACAGAATAGTTTCCACTGCATTCAGTTGTTTTTTATTTTTTTGTGTGTTTGTTTGTTCGCTGTGTGTTTGACTTTCGGTTTGGAGTTATTTTATTTTGTATATTTTATTATTTTTGTGTGTTTTTGCTTGTGTGCAAATTGCAGTTTTTATATTGTCACACAGGGCGTATGTGTAACGTTTGTTGTGCATTGTTTTGGGGGAATGTTAATCAACAGTTTGTGACAAGTTTGCTGAGCTCAAGCTGTGTGGCATTGTTCGCTATGTTAGTTATTGTTGTTCTTGTTACTTTAAATAATATGTTAAGCTTGTGTAAAATAATAATTTTCTAATTCTGTTAATGTATTTTATTTGTTGAAAGTTTGCTTAATGTTGATTAACTATCGCTGCGGATAATCTGATAATCAAAACAAATTCTAAATAGCATGCAGTTAACACACAAGATTATCTGTTAGTATCAGGAACACATAAATGAGAAACTTTTCAGGTTTCTTTTACGCTGTAATTGAGTTAAACTCAATTCCTTAAGTTCGTCACTCAATTCAAAACTGTTGCATGTGAAGCTAATAATACTTTAGTTATATAAGCGCCGTGTATAATATGGTATAACATATGATTAGTTAAGGCAATTAGAGTTATTAAAACGGAAAATTCATTTCAATTAGCCTTAGCCATGAACGTCAATATAAAGACTAAATTTGAGTGCTTAAGTAAATGCATCAAGTAAAATGAATATCAATTTAATACACTGTGTCTATATGATTGCATGGCAATGAAGGATGGGCCAACCATTATAATGATTGCAAGGTACATATGTTCATTCGAATATCCACTGCATATTATTATACGAATTTCATAGCGGTAAAATATTTTACATACAACGAAATTGAATTCAATAATATTAATATTCCGAGTATTTGATTACAAATCAATTTGTATGATTTATGTTTGAACTGTTATTTAATCAAATCATTACTATCAAATAATTGTTTGATTTTTGATATGAGCATAACTCTGATTTTGATATCTTATCATTAAAATTAATTTGATATAGTTGCCAACACGTAAAACATGTTGAGTAATGTGCAAATACTTAATTGCAAATTAACAATTACGGAATTATTTAAACTTAATTATCAATTCAATTACGATAAACAACAGTTATCACTTCAGTAGAACTTAAAATTTTGCAAATAAGTTCATAACATTATTACCTGTTCAATCCACAAAATGCGCAATAAGGTTTTTGCCATCGAAAGCTTATTCTTTCATACAATAGTTATTATAAATGACAGTACACAAACAAGCGCCGTGATAATTGAATGATTATACTAGAATAATTACTAGTTGAGTGACGTGTATTCAATGTATCCTATAGATGTTAGCCAGCGTACCATGTAAAATGTGGAAAAAAACAAGTTGCAGCTTGTTAGTTATTTATAAATAATAAATAATATGAAAAACAGCACAAGCATAACATTTAAAAAAGATAAAGCCTATGTACATAAATATTAATGAGTTGACACCTTTACTTTAGTACTATTTTTATATTTTTAAGTAGACTCAAATTAGATAAACAAACTTTTTTTTAAAGAATGTTTTACCCTATCCTAACAATAGGGCAATTAATGAATGATGAAACATGCTTATCGATATTTTAAAAGTATTGTTTTACATATTTGAATTTCAAATTCCAACTGCTTCAAAATTATAATTGCACAAATGGAGACACATATATATCACAAAATTGTACGAAACTCTTAATGGTAAATTCCGTGTCGGTCAACTCGACAAAAGTCCGAGTAGTAGTCTGCCAGCTGTGAATTATTTAATGACCATCCTGTCGGCACTCAGAGCTATAAATAACCAGATAACTAAAACACATCCCTGCTAGCCCTAATCTACATTAAGTATACGCAATACTATAAAATAGAATATTTATGAGATAATGTGTAAGGTGCATCGAAATTTATTTAAATGTAAGCCAACAATATAAAGTTACAAATTTTGTGAGCTCAAAATAACGTGTTGATTTCCCTGCTAAATGTTCCTTACTGGGGACGCTTTATGGAGTTCTTCTTGGTAAACGATTCAGCTGCCTTCATGAATGTTTTGTGCTCCTTGACAAACTCTTCGGCCAAATCTGAACGCAATGGATGCTCGGGCTGCGGATTATGAACGAGATCAATAAGAGCCAGAAATACCTGCTCAGTGCGCGTTGTGGGCTTCCAATTGTCCACGGCGATAATGGACAGGCACACTTGACCCTTCTCATCGACATTGGGATGATAGATGGGCGTCTTAAAGAGTATTTTTGGTGGCATGAAGGGATACTGTGGTGGAAAACTAATCTCAATTTGGAAAGCGCCCTTGTTGTAGGGCGCCTTCTCTGGCACTAGAAGACCAGTCCATAGCAGTAAGGATTCATCGGATGCCTCGATATTGCGCAGGATTGTTGACTTTGCGGCCAGAATGTCGCTCAGCTCGCGACTTAAACGACGTGAGGCACTCATTGTATAATTTTTTTTTATTTTTACAGTGTCAGCTATATAATTTTTGGTTACATATAATTTTGGGCTACTATTGAATAAGTTAAAAAAGCCTATTTTGTGTTTTTGTAGTTTTACATAACAAATTCTATTAGCAAACCACCAAATATTTGTTTATTTTCTATTCATTTTATATTGCCGGACTTATGTACAAATTCGCATCTCTAGTTTGACACTCAATACAGCAGTTCCTTGTGATCATCATAGAGGCTCTCCCAGACCTTAACCTTGGACCATTCGGGCAGCTCCATAAACTTCAACTCATCATTAATGTTCAAGCACTTGATGCTCTCATCGCCCTTGCGCACTGGTTCCCAGGTAATCATATCCATGCCATTGATCTTGGAGCTATAAGGATTGCCAGTAGCCGCAAACTGTGTCCAAATGCCAATAGTGCGTTCAATATTGCGATATTCCCGGCTATCTTTGGGTAGACGACGACCAAGCAGACTGAGAAACTGATAGGTCAAATCATCCGCATGACTAACACCCTTGACACCACGTCCGAAACGCATCAGCCGATATGGATATATAAGCTCCTCCGAATCGAAATCGTAGCGATAGAAATAAACTGGAGAACCAGCTGCATAGGCATGACGAGAGCGAACCACTCTCAGAGCAGGGAAAATAAAGCAATACGTTGAGCAAAGCTGAAAGGCAAAGTAATTAATTAGAGTAAGTCAAAAAAGATAGAAGCGCTTAACTTACATCCATATAATTATCGGGCGTGGCCTTTTCACCCGTCACATGAGCATTGCGTATCTTTTTAGCCCATTCCTCAATCTTGGCGCCGTTGGCCTCAGCGAGTTCACGTGGCACAAATGGAGTGCCTGCATCCAATTGCTTCTCCACCCCGGGCACCAGTTTGATCTCTGCAATGGAGACAGCGTTAAATACCATACTTGAGCTCATTTATGTGACACTTACCTGGCACCCACAGCAGTCCCTCGTACGAGGTATTGCCTATCATCATGGGTATTGAGTTACCCCATGCTGTTTTCATCATTTCACGTGGATGCTTGGGCACAACACACTCGGGCGTCGCATATGGCTCAAGAGCGGGTCCAAAGGCAAACATCATCTTTTTCGCATGCTCCTCCGGCGTCAGCACATGCTCCTCCACCCTTATCAGGTCTCGGGCCTTAACATTTTGCAAAAACTGAAACACATCCTTTTCATTATTGTCACCCTTGTAGCCCGCCAGCTTGGCAATGGTGAATGCACGATGCGTAATATCTCCATTAAAGGCCCAGGAGGCGATTGCACTGCCCGACTGCAGGATGCCGCGATGGAAGAGGCCCTGCGTCTGCTCCGTCAGCATCATGTAGTGCGTGGAGGCACCGCCTGCACTCTCGCCAAACACTGTTATGCAGTCCGGGTCACCGCCAAAGCTTGCACAATTGTTCTTGATCCATTTGAGTGCCATTACCTGATCCTTGAGGCCAGCATTGCCAGGCACATTCAAGCCTGGCGTATTAAGGCTGAGAAAGCCTGCGGAATATAAATAGTGTAGGGTTTAAGTAAAGTATAAATAAATGTTGTCTTTTTTGAATAAGTTTAAATAATATTTATTTAGTTACCATTAAGATTTAGCTTCTTCTTCTCTCGAACTGCCAATCTATCATACAAAACAGTGCTGCCAATTTTTGCAAGCTGTAAACGGTCATACCTAATCTATTGAATCTAATACCGCATTTACAAGATGCAACTTATTGCATGCAACTAATAATAAGTTTCTCTTAATGCAATGAAATGCAACCTATTCTAAGCCAACAACCTGACTAACAAGTCATAAAATATTATTTAATTGATGCAAATAAACACGTTTGGTTATGACTTGAGTTCATTATTTGTTTAAGTGCTAATGGATAATTGAAATTTTATAGATCTGAGTGCTAAGTGACATTTTTAAGAGATATGTTATGCACTTAATAAATATTTTCTATTCAAAACTTACCTAGAGAACCCAAGCGGTATTGTATGGTGACCAAAACGACATCTTCCTTAATGAAGTAATCTGGACCGAACCATTCACGATTTGCCTCGCCAATGATAAAGCCACCACCATGGATCCAAACCATAACAGGACGTGGCTTAGCAGGACTCACCTGTTATGCAAGATATTTACATTATTAGTTATACAGATAGCCATAGTATATGTGAATCATATACAGTGTATTAATTAACTCACATTATTCGTATAGACATTCAAGTAGAGACAATCTTCACTGCCCTCCACCTTGTCAGTGACAAAATGCACCTGCACCGACTTGTCCTTGGCCTGCGTGCAATCTCGAACACCCTCCCAGGGCGTTGGTCGCTGTGGCGCCCGAAAACGCAACTCACCAACGGGTGGCTGGGCATAGGGTATGCCCTCAAAGCTAAAGTACGGAACATCGTAGATGGACAAACGCTTCACGCCCCGCACTTTGCCGTATTCGGTGTCGGCAATGACCGATTCGTTTGTGGTCAGGCGATATTGTTGGATTTTATGCTCGATGGTTCTGCAAAATGTGAAAATGCAAATTAACATCATAATAGGGTAAGCATAAAATATAATACATTATTTGTGTCAGCCCCAAACGCATGTTAATTATTTTACCCTGTATGTTGGAAAATGTGTTAAAGTATATATGTGATAAAACGTACAGAGCATCCCATAGTCGAGCAATCACACGTGAACACACATTTCTTGCTTTAATTAGCATTAAATTGAAATCATTTTGCTGATGCAGCTGCTATGGCTACTAAAGCTGCTGTTTACCATATCGTCAGCTCAATAAATAGACAACAGCTTCAGCTTCAGCTCCAGCCAAGTCCTTCAAAGAGATAGCTGGTGCATTGGCATCATTCAGTGGGTTGTTGTATGGACCACAGTCAGCCTGCTAACTGGGCACGTCTGTCAGTGATAAATGAACACCGGCTGACAAGCTAGTTGGTCACGCTACAATGCACTCAACACTGAACACTGAATACTGGACACTGGTCACAGCACCCATCCTCTGCTTTCCCTACCCATCACGCTATTGAAGTACTAGTAGCTCTTTCAAAACCAAAATCTACTTCATGCTGAACTTTGTGCCGTCGAGTAGCTCTCAGTTATCAGTAGTGAGCACAAAACACAAAGACGGACAGAGATTGGCCTGCAGCATTGACTATAAAGTAATAAGATTATACTCTATGTACTATGTTTATTTATAGACATGCATTTGATTATTAAAGTAATGTCACAAATGCCAACTAAATATATACAATCATTATATTGCATGCAAGCTCAAGTTCAAGGTATTTCTTTTAGACTTTCTTGCTTGAATCTTTAACTTACAAATAGGGTTTATAGATATCATTTATAATTTATAATTGTTATGTTTAATTGCGCTATAGAAACTTATAAAATATAGCCAACAATTATTTAATTTAGAGCGTGCTTAACAAGTTAATTTATCAATTGAGAGACGGCTGCATTTTGAAAAGTAAATTGACCGCAAACAACTTGTGAATAACGATATGGCAGAAGTGCGATAGTGGGGAGAGTGAAACGCAATCATGCCGTTCAGTCATGAAGGTTTTTGAGGCTGGGGCAATTCAACTACTAACAATATCATATTCAAAGCGCATATCGGGCCCATTCCCATTGAAATACAATGCTTTTGGCATACTTAGAGGAATGATTATGAAAAATGTTTTATGTATATAAAATGCATTTGTTTATATATAAAAAGCTGTGAGCAAAATTCTTAGTGTATAAAAGATAACAATAAAATAGCTTAACAAAATATTTGATTGTGTAAACAAATTGTATTTTTATACACACGTAAAATAAATCGTCGATTTAAGCAAACTTTGCATTAATGAAAGGTCGTAAAAACCAAAACGAAAAAGAATCAACTCATTAAACTGATTAAGCGATAAAAGGCAGCACATACTATATGAAAATATTAATCGATTAAGGGGCATAAATTAAGGGATTATGTGACACATTTATGGTCTGCATAAAAACTTTATGGATTTACGATACACAAAATGGCAAAACTATCTATCATTAGCGAGTATCGGGCGAACTTTGAATGATATCATGCTAATTATTATATGAAATATGATCTCAACTTTCTTAAGCATTATAATGCAATTAATGTAATGCATTAACTAATAAAACAAATACATATTAACTTATATAATTAGTCATTCGCTTGTAAATCTAAGATAAGTTTATTGATAATCACATGTTACTAATGGTTTTATCTTTAGATTTACTTATGAGTCATCTATAAAATAATCCAATCTAAACATTTACGAATTATTTATATTATTAATCAGTCTTTATTTATTTATCCTATCGTTTCTCTGCCATTTGCAATGGAACCAAATACAACAGCATTTCGCACCTATTTGTTTATAAACAGTGTATATGTATATTAACTTGTACTTATTATTTAGCAATGTATTGGCATCATATACCACAAAAATAGCTGCTTACAGCCGACATTTTTTACGATTAGCTCATAGAAATTGTGTGAAGCCATCAAAATATTAAGTCATACCTCCAAATAAATAACACTTAAAGAGAGAAAGAATGAAGAATGACACTTGAACCACATTAATAATCTAACTTATAATCAAATTAATTAATATTGATAAATTTGAGATCAAAGAGACACACACTCACTTTAAACGCCAGCGCATGCGTTCCACAAAGCCGAGGTTTTTATTCATTTTGACGATTCACGAACAACAACAATAACAACAACAAAAAAAGAAGAAATGTTTATTAATGATATGTATTAGATGTAGATTCTTTCGATTTCACCGATCTGTTGACTGTAACGCGCCAGCGCTAAACTGAAACTGAAATTAAAAACTTTTTTGTTATTCGTATTGAGTTCAGTTGTCGACGCGTTTCACGCGAACAAAACAAGCGAAACAAGTGGGAGGAGTGGGGAGAGAACAAAAAACGCATATCTGTACAAGTATATATGTATGAATGTATTGTATATAAAGTATAGAATATAGCAAGTATAACAGAATAAATATCAACAAAACAAAACGAAATACAACAAAAACCCAACAGCTATAACAACTTTTTTTATTTCAAGTGCGGCCGGCATAGATATGTATGTACGTATGGTATGTACATAAAGATACACAGATACAAAGCTTCAGCTGGAGATCTCGGAGCGTGGGCTGACGAGTTGTGGGGGGCGCCAGCTGTCTGTCTGTCTATGGTCACTAACACTACAGCTACTTATTGACGCGCCTTTAGGCGGCTGAATAATTAATCAATTGATTTACCAATAGCTAAACCATAAACTGCAAGCAGCAACAACAACAACGCATTTTTAGCAACATTTCCAGCGCGTCTAAACAAATACAAACTGGAAGTATTTTTAACTGAGGTATGGCAAATGCCGGCTGCTCACACACACACAGACATACTTACTAACATATGCCCGGAGGGGGGTTGCCCCCACTCTCAGTGGGTCGACTACACTTGATCGTGCCGGCAATGTAAACAAACACCATCAAAATTGTTGTTGCTACTTTATTCAAGAGCTTCGCGTCTTGCGGGGCGTCGCCGTAAAAGCTTTATTAAGCTTAAAGCACACGCAACTTCAGCTGTGCACAGTGGAGGATCGAAATATTAATACAGCTTAGCAAAACCATATTATTTTTTTAAATTATTTTTTAAGCAAGTTTTAAAAAAATTCTTTTTAATATTTATTATTTCATCGTCTTTTATAGTAAAATTGTCAAAATAGCAAATATAGAAAATCTTACATATTTTGAATTTTGTAAAAGGATTTCAGCCGTCATAGAGCAAGCTTTTGTCATTTTTATAAAGCTTATTCCACACTTTAAGCCCCTCTTTTTCTGCCTGTGCCACAAACTCCATTTTCTGTCCGATGTTCATGACCATAAACGGATCCTTTTTGTCCACCGGCTTCCACTCTTCACCCTTCGTTTCCTCGCAATTGGGATTTCCGGTGCGTGCAAACGTCGTCAAAATGCCAACCATGCGGCATACAGTCATGCGCTCAGCTTCATTCATAGGCTTCTTGTTGTCGGGCTGCCTTGGAAACATGTAGCCCAGCTCATCGGCATGGCATACGCCCTGCTTGATGTCGTTCCCGCACAGCTTGATGCGCATTAGGTTATGGTGGCGCGAGTCAAAGTCAAAGCGATACACATAGGTGGGCGCCTGGGCATGGGCCACGCGCGAGAGTATAGCTCTGTGCATTGCATGCCAGAAGAGCTTATAGCTAAAGAGCTGAAAGCAAAACAAAAAAAAAGGCCATGAGTGTACAACACAGCTAAAAAGGTAAGAACAAACTAGTTTAAGAAACGCTTTGTGCTTTACAAAAATCAAATTTGTCTGCGTTAAAGGTTTCTTTTTCGCTTACATCTAAAAACTGCAATACGTCGTTTTTGTTAATATTTCGTGGTCCAAAGTGAAAGCGAACCAGCTCCAGAGCAAGTTCATCGCGCTCATCCTTTGTCAATCTGCTGTAAATATCGTAGGGCAGCACTAGAGCCGGCTCCAGCTTCAGCAAGTCTAGTATAAAACCATTATTATCCTTGCAGTAGGGATACATAATCAGACCCTCGTACGAGGTGCCACCTATCAGCAGAGGCACCTGCTTGGACCAAGCACAGCGCATTAAATGCATGAAAGGACGCTTTAGTAGTCCTTGGCCCGAACTATCGCCCGACTGATGTTCCAATCCAGGCACAAAAGGATACAAGATGGCCAAAAAGTCGCTCCCTGGCACCAAACAGATCATGTCTCACCAGCTCCTCGGCCGTCAGAGAGTTTAGAAACTCCAATATAGGCGCCTCCAACATAACGCCCCGATAGCCTTTTTGATATGCGAGACGGCAGAATAATGAATTCGTATCCGCCACCATTACCCAGGGACTTAGTATGGATCCCGACATGATGATAGCTTTGTGGAACAGCCCACACGCCTCTGGCAGACACATCATGAAGTGCACAGCACCAGCTCCTGCACTTGTGCCCATGAGGGTTATATTCTCCGGATCGCCATTGAAGTAGGAGATATTGTCCTTTATCCAACGCATCGCCAAGAGCTGATCATGCAAGCCCGCATTGCCAGGCACTCTCAAATCTGGACAGCTGAGACTGAGGAAACCCATTGTATCCAGCCGATAGCTAAACTGCACATAGACAATATCCTCGCGTAATAAATAATCGGGGCCATATTTTTGTCTTGTAGCGCCGCCAGAGCAATAACCACCGCCATGGATATAGGCCAAAACAGGCAGTTTCGGTGCATTGAACTGCAAGGAAATCAGAGTAAGTCAAAGAAAGTTTGTTTATGTATATTTTTATACTCACATGCTTAGTGAACACATTGAGATTCAAACAATCTTCGCCACCGAATACGGCGCCAGTATCACGATCCAGTTGCGTGGGAAGAGTTCGTTCCTGTAGACAGTCCAGCACCTTGCCACACCAGGGCTCTGCCGGTTCGGATGGCCGGAAGCGTAACTTTCCAATGGGAGGCTTGCCAAACGGTATGCCCTCAAAGCTGTAATAATCATAGCCCCAGAGACCTTTCTGATGCTTGCCCTTCACCTTGCCCATGGGCAGATCCACGATCTTCGTCTGCACATATTGCGAATAGTTCGATTTGCCGGCTAGCAAATGACGAATTTTGCTTCTGCTGAGTCGGCCAAATTTCAACATGACATTACTGAATCGGAAATGAACTCAACCAAAGCCAACTTGGCTCTCAGTTCAATGCATTACATCTTATTTTTAGGGCCAAATGTTTGTTTTTATTTGGACGCTTGCAAGGCTATTTATGGCCAAGTATTTTTAAAAATGCAAATAGGAATCTGTTACGTTTTTATCAGCTGTTATACATATCTGATCTCTAGATACTTCTATTTTATAACAGTAAGGACTTAATATTATTCATCTTAACATTTCTCTGTTAGCTTACAGAATATTCGGAGTGTGACAGCATCATAATTATTTTATTCTATCCTAAATAATGTGAATCTAAATATAAATATTCATAATTCATAATTTTCATTATCGCTTTATGATTCAACTCGATTATACTTAGATGTGTGAGTACACCCTTTTATATGTATGTGCATGTTAAGTCAAATTAAATGTTGATAACTGTGATCTTTCAACTTGAACACTCATGAAAATCCACTTAACAGTCTAGTAAATACATATATTTTTTTTTGAATCAGCGGCAGCAACAATATGAACGGGTTCTGTGCCCCATTAAATGTTAATAACACAAACAGCTGTCTACGAAAAGTCATAATAGTAGCGCTCTCTGTACCTCCCAGTACAATCAACATTATCAATAAAGTTTTCATGCTCCCATTGCCATATGTTTTTCAATAAGAAACAACTACAGCAACAAACACGGCAACTCGTACAATGTATACTACTACTACTCTCTACTACAAAAGCGTCGTTTGTAAAGATAAGCGAACGCTTTTGTCGTTCGTGATTAAAACATCAACAGAGACTGCTCCGAAGATTGTAATAAGTACATACAGTAACAATTGACAGGAGAAAATTGAAAAGAAAATTTTGCAAAACGGATAAATTTGTGTTTTTTAAACTAAATACTGCCAGGCTTAGGATTTCGCCTCTTCGTTAAGATAAATCTAGTTAAGAAAATTGCTTTAAAAATTTTAATTATTCGCATATTTATAATTTTTATACTTTAAACTCGGTCAAACATTTTCTATCCTCATACCTTTGTTATTTGTGAACAAAATTCGAAAATTCAGTTTGTGGATTTGCTAATGTGGTTCACTTTAGGGTGTTGCTACTGTGTATGAAAATTGGGTGCGAGTATGAGTACATGTAGATTGTGCCCGGTTCTAGTAGAATGATCAGTTGCAGCTTGTCAATCGTTAAGGACGGAAGTGAAAGCACCGCTATTGTGGAAACTGGTTCGCTTATACACCCCCAAGGACGTAAGAACCCAGCCAACATGAACATGCAAATGGGTGTTGCGGATCTGCTGAAGTTGGGCACCAAGTAGGTGACATAATTTGTTGCTTTCCATTTAATCGCTGTCAATGGCATCATAAATACCATATGCATATTTCGCCATTCAGTACATTGTGCGATAAGATACGAGCAACGGATTCGACAAGCTATTAAATGAGAATGTTAATTATGCCACAACACTAATCCAATCCAATTTTAGACTCATCGGCCACAAGATCGTGCAATATAATCTGGGCACCAAGGTGACGACTGTGATTAAAACAAGGGATGGAAGAGTGCGCGGACTGCAACGTAAGAACACTCTACGATGCAGAGCTCTACTATGCCTTTGAGGGCATACCCTATGCCAAGCCACCTGTGGGGGATCTGCGCTTTCGTGCACCACAGCCAGCCGAGTCCTGGGAGGGCATCAGGGATTGCACTTATGCACGGCCCAAGCCCATGCAACAGCACTTTGTGCTGCATGTGGTCGAAGGATCCGAGGATTGCCTCTATCTAAATGTTTATGCTAAGAAACTCAAGTCTGAGAGACCGCTGCCTGTTATGGTTTGGATTTATGGTGGTGGCTTCCAGATTGGTGAGGCTACTCGAGACGTTTACAGTCCGGATTACTTTATGCAAAAGGATGTTATTCTAGTCACAATTAACTACAGACTGGGAGCATTGGGTGAGTGTGCAACCACAATATTATGTTGTTGTTCAGTCATAGATTTTATTATGATTATCAGCAGTATAAGTAGCACAACACATTAGCGTTGCGGCAATCACGAAATTAATTACTATAGTTTTGATTTCTCACAGCAGCTGTCAGAGTTGAATAGTGGAATTACTTAAGCAACTATGTGGGATGATTATAATCATACTTAACCTTTTATTACCCCATTTTAAACTCTAATGTTAACTAATGTTATCTTAACAGAGTGTATAACACTTATACAGTGCAAATGTTAATCGGCATTGTGCTGGCAATTCTCTTATAATTATGTTAGCGCTAACAGCATCTTAACATATATTGGTTTCAATGCTATGGAAACTGTTAACATCTGTGATTTTTTATAGGTTTTCTCAGCCTCAGCGATCGAGATTTGGATGTGCCCGGCAATGCTGGAATCAAGGATCAGGTTATGGCGCTGCATTGGATACATGACAACATTGCCAACTTCAACGGCGATCCGAATAACATAACGCTGATGGGCAACAGTGCAGGCGCAGCGTCAGCGCAGATTTTGATGACCACCGAACAGACACGAGGACTCTTCCACAAGGCCATACTCATGTCAGGCTCATCGCTATGCGGCTGGGCCAACGAGCCCAACCATAACTGGCCGCATCGTTTGGCCTGTCAATTAGGCTATGCTGGCACTGACAACGAGAAGGAAGTGTTTCGCTACTTGCAACGTGCCTCGGCTAGAGACATAGCCGGCTGTGCAACGTTGCAGAATCAGAAGGAGAGTCGCGAATATATTTTATTTCCCTTTGGTCCTGTGGTGGAGCCTTATGTGAGTGAGAATTGTGTTGTCTCCAGGCCGCCCGAGGAAACTCTCGCTCAAGCCTGGGGCAACGATCTGCCCATGATTATTGGCGGCACCTCCTTTGAGGGGCTGTTCTCCTATCAGTTTGTGATGAGAGATCAAGCCTATTTGCTGAGCGCCTTTGAGTCATTGATACCCAGAGAAGTGCGCGATGTTTCAACGCCAGCACAGCTCAAGGAGCACATAAGACGCCTCAAACTAACGATCTTCGAAGATGCAACACGCGGTCGCATGGAGTTCAAGGAATGCCTGCAGCTACTCTCCTTCAAGCACTTCTGGCATGGCGTTCATCGCACTGTACTTGGTCGACTTGCCTATGCTCCAACCACGCCCACATATCTCTATCGTTTCGACTTCGATTCACCCACTTTTAATCACTATCGCATTTTGCAATGCGGTCGTCATGAAGCGTGGCGTCTCTCATGCAGACGATATCTTCTATTTGTTCTACTGCATTGTGGCCTATAAATTGGATAAGAGCTCGAACGAATATCGCACCATTGAGCGTATGATTGGCATGTGGACAGCCTTTGCGTCTAATGATAATCCCAACTATCCACAGATGTCACCTGTCAGTTGGGAAGCTCTTGAATCGAATGCTGCACCAATGTGCCTGAATATTGGACCATGTTTGCAGTTCATCGAGCTGCCGGAACTAAAGCATTTGAAACTCTGGGATAGCTTCTATGATAAACTGAAATTGTACTAAATTGTTAGAGATAAAAGGTCGTTTGGTTCATATTGTATGCTAGTATCATAGTGATATCATCAACATTACGCTTTACAAGGTTTTTATGCGTTCATTGGGCTTTGATAATTATAGTCAAGTAAATTCCATAACAGGTAATTAATTGTGATGTGAGTCGGTTCATATTTTAATGCATTTATTATATGTTACGAATATGTAATTTTTAATAAAATGATTTTTTTAAAGACGAGAGATTCTAAAGAACTGCCTTTGTTTTAAAGCATTTTCACTTTTTTTATGATTGTTATAATTTGTATTTTATACTCCCTTTTTTCGTGTCACGAAAGCAAACACGATTTGCGCTTATCTTTATTTCTGTAAAACAAGTTTGTTACTTTGTTGCTAATTGTATGGTTTATTTTATTTTTTTATAGGCCATATATAGACAGGCTTAAAATTGTCAGACCTTACAATGTAACAAACTAGACGCATTTAATTGTTACACAGAGGCAAATATTCACATATTTGATAGACAGATTACGAACAAAAAATTAATTAAAAAAAAATATTTGAATGAATTTTGATTGAAATTGGCAGTGTCTTAGCAATAAAAATAAACGTCAATATTTAATTTATTGTGCAATCAATAATAAGAGCCCTAATAAATATAAAAAAGCGACTGTTTACATAGCTGAAGAGACCTCTTGGGAAAATAACACTAAGGTATGATTACCTTTATTCTCAAAATGTTTTCTTACGATTCTTTAAAGTAGGCATAACAAATATCAATATTTTTAAAAGATTTATTATTTTCAAGCACTTTATTTAGCATTTATTCAGCAATTAAATATTGAATTTTTACCACAATAGTTCCTTTTTATATAGGCTATCCCAGAACTTAAGTTTCTCTGCCTCGGGCAGATCAATCAACCGAATCTCATCGTTTATGTTAAGCACTTTGTTTGGTTGTTCCACCTTTGCTGGATCCCAGTTCAGATGAGCAGTTTCAGTGCAATTGGGATTGGAAGTGGCAGCAAACGAAGTCCAAATATCCACCAGACGCTGAATGGTGCGGTATTCCCGTGAAGCCTTATCCAACTTCCAGGACTGTGCATTGCGGAACAAATAGCTCAATTCATCGGCATGAGCAACGCCTTCCTTAATGTCTTCGCCACAGAACTTCTGGCGGTAAAAGTTAAAATCAGGTGAATCAAAGTCGAAGCGATAGTAATATGTGGGTTTCGTGGCATACGCCAGGCGAGCCTGCAAAGTGCGATGGAAGCCATGCCAGAAGATCTTATAGGAATAATACTGAAAACAGAGAGTAATAAGTAATAAATCGGGTAGATTGTTCTGCGCAAACTTACATCCAACATTTTCATTAGTTGTGTCGAACTGGGAGTTTCATCTCCAAAATACAATTTAATCATTTTGTGGCTATTCTCCAGATTTGATTCGTCCGTATTGACAATGCGTACATCGTGCGGCAGCATGCGCAACGGATCCAGCATCAAGTTATCCAAGCCCTTAAGATTGGCCTTAACAGCCGGATACATAAAGAGTCCCTCGAAGGAGACACCGCCCAGCATGGCAGGCAACTCATTGCTCCAAGCATCACGTGCCATTTCCAATTGCGACTTGGGCGCCACACAATCATCCATTATATAGGGCTCGATGGTGGGCCCAAAGGGATACAGAAGTCCATTGCGACGATCCTCAGCTGTGACGAGGTTGTGATTGACCAGCTTATATGGTTCAACGCCACGCAAATGCTCCAACACCAGCTGATCGACATTCTCGCCCTCATAGCCATTGGCCTTGGCCAGACGATAGGCAAAGTCCACCGGTTGTGTATTGGACCAGTAATTATGCAAAGTTCCCGACATGGGTATGGCCTTGTGGAAAAGTCCTCGCGTCTGCTCCGTGCACATCATATAGTGGGTGGAGCAGCCACCTGCGCTCTCACCAAACACTGTTATATTGTTGTCATCGCCATTGAAGTGCGAAATGTATTTCTTAACCCATTTAAGGGCTAAAACTTGATCCTTAAGACCAGCATTGCCGGGCACCTCCAAGCTGGGGTCCTTGAGGCTGAGGAAACCTTAAGGAAAAGAACAAGAGGAGGGAGATTTCTTAATCTTTCAAGTGCAAGGTAGTTAAATGATAAGAACAAAGTCAAAGGATGACTTTGCAACTACTAACATATTTTGATAACATTTATGCTTTGTTATTTTAGATATGAATTAATTTTTTGTTGACAGTTCTTTTAGGTTTAAAAGTGTTTTCTTACCCAGGCAATCAACACGATAGTTAAGCGTAACTAGAATCACATCTTTGGTCATCAAATAATCGGGAGCATAGAGTTCGCGAGTAGCTTCACCAATCGTAAATGCACCACCATATATATAAACCATAACAGGCAGTGGTTTTTCGGTTTTCAGCTGTTATCAATACAAACACAATCAATTATAATCAATCGAACACAAAGTAATTTTGATTTGATAGTCACCTGCTTGGCATACACATTCAGATAGAGGCAGTCCTCACCGCCGTCAATAACACCCGTTAACATTGCCCTCTGCACGGGCTTCTGCCCAAAATGGGTACAGTCCAAGACGCCAGTCCATGGCTCGGCTGGCTGTGGTGCCCTGAAACGCAACTCTCCCACCGGCGGCTTACCAAATGGCAAACGCTCAAAACTGTAGTATTCATCGTCGTACAGGGTGTGTCGTTTGGCACCCTTTATCTGTCCAATGGGCAGCGTAATTTCACACGTCTCTAAACTAGAATCATGATGATTAGCATTATTTGTTTTTTTTTTTTTATTATTAAATTATTCATAAATACCTCTCCGACATGATGCTAAACAGTTTTTCCGTTCGACTGCTCCAGTCGCGTGCCGCTTGTCAACTGAAGAGCGCGTTGAGTAAACGAATGTTGCTAAAGCTCTGTCGTTTAACAGTGCTGTCAATAAAAACATGTCCACTGATCGTACTGCAAAAAAGCGAAAGTGTTTTTATCGCAAATTTCCTTGTGTTTTGCTCTTTATCATTAATAAAGAATGTTATTTGCGAACTCTTTTGAAAAAGCTTACTTACTACTTTGCAACGAGATAAGACTACATACATAGATATTACTTAGAAATCAAAGGAACGCTCTATAAATTAACACCATTAAAGTAAACGATACATAATAAACAAGGCTTGCACATATGTAAAGTTGTTAGTTTTATTGTAATCAGTTAATAAAGATAAATTATATTAGAAAAATGTGGCTCAGTATATCAAATTAGTAAAATTTTAAACGTTAAAAGCAAAAAAAAATAATAAAATTTTTTGGAATTTGGTTTAATCCACAATACTATATATTGCTAGTATCATTTTCAATATTATAAAAAAAAATGCAAAAGTATGTAAACACACACACATTCATCGTCGAATGTACTTTTGTATCAATTCTTATCAAAGCTTTCAGTTTTGGTATTAAATAAGCTCCATGCCGGCATTTCTGTACAACTGCTCGTAGAACTTTAACTTCATACGCTCCGGCTGTGGTATAAACGTCAGCTCCTCATCAATATTTAGACACATGGTAGGCTCAACTGCACTCACAGGCAACCAATTGACTAGTGGTTGAGTGAGCGGTGCATTCGGATTGGAACTACGAGCAAATTGAGTAAACATCGCCGTCATACGGCAAATGGTCTTGTATTCCACACGAGATTTGTCCAACTTAAAGGTGGCTGGTATCTTGAATAGATAGCACAATTCATCTGCATGCTGGGCACCATGGCTACCAGGTCCATGATAGCGTACGCGATAAAGATTAAAATCTGGCGAGTCCAAGGCAAAGCGGTATAGATAGGTGTCGGCCTGGCTGTAGGCAAGACGAGCATTTATCATGCGCTGCTGATAGTGCAACAGATTGTGCGTATAGATATCTGCGATTTGTGAATAATGTGACAAGGTCAACTCTGAGGCGGGTACACCACAGAACTTCTTGATTAGACGCATGCCCAAAATGCGGCACGTAACGGGATCAGCGTGTCGCAACATGGAGAAGGGCAAGGCGAACTCTGGACGATTTATTAGAGCCTTGAAAAGTTCTGGATCCTTTTTGATGTTGGTCATTGGACTAAATAAGCCTTCATCGCTAGTGCAGCCGAGCATAAGGGGTATACGATTACTCCAAGAGGTGCGCTGCAGCACACGCGGCTCCTCCAGCAACAGGGATGTGGGCGTGGCATAAGGCTCGACACAAGGCACAAATGGCGACATGCCGCCACTTTGCAGCCGCTCATAGAGTTCACGAAAGTCCGCCATGGCCAACTGTTTGGTATCCACAGCATTTAAGAACTCATAGACTTGAGCATCGATGTTTTCGCCATCGTAGCCCAAATGCTTGGCCAGCAGATACTCAATATTGGCTTGTCTAATCGTCTCTGGCATGAAAGCGCCCAGCAATATGACCTTGTTGATAAGTCCCTCCGACAGCGGACTCATCATTACCAGCTGCACTGAACAACTGCCCGAACTGTGGCCAAACAGCGTTATGTTATTCGCATCTCCATTGAAACGGCTCACATTGGCCTTTATCCACTTGAGGGCCATCACAATGTCCTTGAGGCCAGCGTTGCCAGGAATGTTTAGCTTTGGATCCGCAAAGCTCATAAATCCTGTGGGCAAGAAATGATAAGATCTCTAAAACTATTTATTTTTAGCTACTCACCAAGTGGTCCCAGACGATAGCCAATGCTGATGTAGATAACTTCCTCGCGCATAAAATAATCTGGTGAGAATGCGCGTCTGGTGGGATCACCATTTTTAAAGTTACCTCCATGTACATAGACCATCACAGGCAAAGGCTTGTCGCTATGTAGCTGGGGAAGATAAAAATATTATCACTTTCTTGTTTCAAACAAGTAAATTTCAACTTACGGTCTTGACGGCTATGTTTAGAAACAGGCAATCCTCACTGCCTTCAATCTTCTGTGATATTGTAGGGATTTGCAGGCACTTTTCCCTTGGCTCCGTGCAATCAAGTACACCCGACCAGGGCTGCCCTTCTTGTGGTGCCCTAAAGCGCAGCTCACCCAACGGCGGCTGTGCATAGGGTATGCCATCGAATACATAGTACAATTCATCATAGAGCGATCTGAGTAGCGCACCACGTACTGCTCCATGTGTGGTTTGCACCACTGGCGATGTTTCACTGCTGCAAAGGGTTGAACATTTGTTAACTTTAAAGCTTTTTAAGCTTTTGTCACTTACTAATCCGTTTCCATTCCGCGTCAGGCACACACTGACTGCAAAGAGCGTAAAAACATGTTTAATAAAGCCGAACAATGTTGATGATCGTGGTGAAATTACCAAATTTCGACAAGCCTTTGTTGTGGTGAGACACAATGGAGAGAGAACAAGGTGAGGAGAGTCAAAACTCTTTCAATTCACCATGCATGCTAATTATCTAGCTTATCTCATTCATATGTAGCATTTTGATGAGAACAGAAAGATAAAATCTAATCTCAAAGCACTTATTGTCAAGCAAGTACCGTAACTAGAGTAGAAAACATAATAAAAGCTACCATAGAGATATTAAATTGTATAAACTTAATAAATGGAAAACTTTTAAAAGATAAGAACATTTAATAGAAACATGTTTATTTGATAAAAGTTGTATATATTCATATAGATAACAACTGCTTCTTTGTTAGACTCTTTAAGCTATATAATTAAAGCTTATTATTTATGTACCATTATAATACCCTGTTATTTGTGACTTACTAACGACTAATAACCTCCACTCTTACATTTGTTCGTGTTACCAAATACATAGTATTAATCTTAATCTCATCTCTTTTACCTTGTTTTTATTATTTTTGACTATTTTTGTTAAATTTTGTTAATAATATCGATTCGGACTTATATCTTCAAGTCTTTATAAATGTTATTCCAGGTTCGCAGCTTGTTCATTTCGGGCAGCTCAATTACCTTAATGTTCTCCGAAATGTTAAGGCATTTGTAATTTTTCTTGCTCAAAGGCAACCAGCTGGCGCCCTTAGTGCTTTCACAATTGGGATCCGAAGTGCTAGCAAATGCTGTCAGTATATCAATCATACGTTCAATAGTCTGAAACTCTGCAGTGTGCTTGTCCAGTTTCCAGGAGAAGTCCCCATACCAGATATACGAATGATCATCTACATGAGAAACGCCACGCACCTTGTCGCCGCAGTACTTTAATCTCTGATGATTAAATGTGGGTGAATCAAAGTCGAATCTGTACAAATAGGTGGGTGCTGTGGCATTTTTCAAACGTGACTTTGCTGTGCGCAGAATGGGATGCCAGAAGATCTTATAAGTTGCATACTGAAATTGTAGAAGATATTTTTAGATGTATACTCAATAGCAAGAAACTTGAACTCACCTCGCAATAGGCAGCCACACTATCCGGCTGCAGTTCCAGGGGCTTGTTTTGAAAGTGCAACGATTGTATACGCTTGCCAAGGGAGCGTGCTGTAGATTGTGGCAACGAGCGCTTCAATTCTAATGGCAGCAAATGTTCCGGTTCCTCTTTGAGACTAGTGATCAAGAAAGGGTGCCATATGTAAGCGACCATACATGACGAGGCCCTCATTTGGTAGTACCGCTCATCAGCAGCGGTATATTATTGCCCCAAGCATCGGGTAGCATCTGGAGTGGCGGTTTGGGTATGATACAGTGTTCGGTGGCATACGGCTCCACAACGGGCGCAAACTGATAGATGCAATCATTCAGATTATCGGCTTCATTTAGTAAATACGGCTTGACCAACAGTTCGCCCTTCACACTCTGTAGAAACTCTAAGATCTTGCTATCGGTGGCTTCTTCGAAGTTCTTCATGCCTAGATTTTCGGCAAGGCGTCGTGGCAGGTTGGGCACACCACACTGTGCAAAACAGCAGAGGGCATTGCCCGACTGCATGATTGCCTTTTGGAAGAGTCCATTCGCTTGCGGACTTAACATTAGATAGTGCACAGAGGTGGCGCCAGCGCTCTCTCCAAATGCCGTGACGTTCTTGGGATCCGCATTGAAACTGGCCGCATTTTGTGTTATCCACTTCAGAGCCATTAGCTGATCCTTGAGTCCAGCATTGCCTGGCACACCTGCAGCGGGATCTTCGAGACTGAGAAAGCCCAGGGGTCCCACACGATACGATACAGTGACCACAACTACATCTCGCATCATGAAATAGTCGGGACTGTGCTGATCTCTGGTTGGATCACCCTTCTCAAATCCACCGCCAAAAAAGAACACAATCATTGGCAATGGATTCTCCGTTTTCAGCTGAAATATGCAAATATACAGATTAATCTTTGAACTAATATAATTTTCTATGGTTGTAAAATAAACTGCAATTCGCTACAGCTGTGACTTGAACTTCTTACCGATTTAACGTAGACATTCAGGTACAGGCAATTCTCGACACCCTCGAGTTGCTTTGTGTATTGATTGAACTGTAACGGTTTCTCGCCCTTCTCGCGACACAGCAACGTTGTCTTCCAGGGCTGCACAGGCTGCGGTGCCTTGAAGCGCAATGCGCCGAGCGGTGGTTGTGCATACGGAATGCGCTCAAAGCTGATGTAATCATCATTGTAGATGCTCACACAACGTTTGCCCGAGACGGGGCCGCTTTTTGTCGTCACTAGGGTGTCACTTGTAGGGCTGTTTATCAAATGTGCATGTAATCGGTTTTGGATCGTGACATTTTAACCGGCAATTGACGCCGTTACTCACCTCGCCATATTCAACTGTGTAATAAGCAAGTGCTAAGCGTTTGCCCGCTGTGATAATGCTGTTCTGTTTTTTTTTATTATCTTTTATTTTTTATCTAGAGAACATTGATAGTGGTTTCATAAAGTCGCACAGTTAACACAAAACAAATAAAAAGAACAAGTTCAATGCCAAAAAGTAAAATACAACTACAAATATCAGACAGCTGATATTTTTGAATTAGCTGCTTTGTTCTCGTCTAAATTCTAAACAATATCAAACTGGTTGACATAGCAGCGCGATTGCCGCTTATTTTTTTTTATCAGCAATGCACTCGAAGCTCGGCGACGTCTACGCTCAACGGCGGTCGCAAACGTTTATTTATTTGATTTTACACCAGGGCTACAGCAACTCAATTTTGCTTCAATTCCTTAAGTTTGAAAATATTAATTAAATTTTATTTCAAATATTTTTCATTGCCTTGGAAACTTTATTGAACAATTGATGTAAATTGAGATATACTCTAACATATATTTATCTGTATTAATGCAGCCCTGGCAAATTTTATTGCTCATTTATATGCACTTGAATTTGTAATAAGACTGGTTGATAAGCGCTGCAAATGTACCTAAATAATCATATAATAATGAAACTAATAAAATGAGTCGGCTAATATGTATGAATATTTTACACTTCCACTTCTAAACCAGATTAAATAAATAATTCACTTATATTAACGAAGTTTTCCTATTATCAAAATATATGCAGTAAGCATTTTCAATTGCCTTTTTATAATTTAATGCAAAACGCTACAGAGACCAATACACATAATTTGCATAGCGGCGATGGCAAGTGTCATTCCACTACAATGCGAAAATCAAAACAATGCACAACAAACTACATATATAGCTGTTAAGACAGCTGATCGCTGTTAATGAAAAGATAGGGCGCCAATGTTAATGCCTCGCGTCCGATTCTATTTTTATTGCCGCAGCACAAAGAAACACAAACATGTGTATTGGAACTGAGCGAGATTATTTTTGACCAGACGTTCAGCGCACATTGCACGCACATATAAATATAAATATGGTGTGTTTATACATAGATTATCATATATACACAATCATTGCTCGGCGCTGTTTAAATTTACCGGCAATGTAAAAAAGGCTGTTAATTGATTGGCGACCGTCAACAGAATTGGAGGCAATCAGAGAGCAAGAAAAATTTGAAAATTTATAGAAACTAAACTAAACTAAATTTACAAAAGCTTATCTGCTGATGTACACACCTTAAAAACACACTACAAACGCACAAACAAATACAATTTCAAATATTAATAATGGATGTGCATGTTGGAATTCCAAAACTGCTGCAGATGGGCGCCAAGTGAGTAGACAACATTAAACATATTGAGAAGCGGTTACAGGTGGACACGTTGTAAAAAAAATCATCATGACTGACATATTGTTGACTTTGAACTTGTACATTGGACCTCGCATCTTTTTGGGCTCTCTCTCTCGCTTATCGCGAGACATATATTAATCTATGATCTCACAACCCTTCTCTCTCTCTCTTTCCCTTTACAGACTCGTCGGGCATAAGGTGCAGCAGTACCGCCTGTCTACCAGTCAAACAAACGTTGTGGAAACGAAATTCGGGCGAGTGCGGGGCCTAAAGCGTCGCACCATATACGATGAGGAGTCATACTATGCCTACGAGGGCATACCCTATGCCAAGCCACCAGTGGGTGAGCTGCGTTTTCGTGCACCCCAGCCACCGGAGGCATGGGAAGGTGTGCGCAACTGCACCACGTACAAGGATAAGCCGCTGCAGCGCAACATGGTCACGGGCATGGTGGAGGGCTCCGAGGATTGTCTGTATCTGAATGTGTATGTGAAGAAGATGCAAACGGATAAGCCGCTGCCTGTTATGGTGTGGCTCTTTGGCGGTGGCTTCCAGAAGGGCGAAGCCTCTCGCGATATCTAC
The DNA here is from genome assembly GCA_018152965.1 of Scaptomyza pallida. Taxonomy (NCBI): domain Eukaryota; kingdom Metazoa; phylum Arthropoda; class Insecta; order Diptera; family Drosophilidae; genus Scaptomyza; species Scaptomyza pallida. The sequence continues at coordinate 2,157,454 of JAECXP010000002.1, forward strand.
AGTCCGGATTACTTTATGAAGCAGCCGGTTGTGCTGGTGACCATCAACTACAGGCTGGGAGCATTGGGTGAGTCCTTCGAGACACTTTTATACCCTCAAATGTCTAACTCTTACTCTTACAGGTTTTCTTAGTCTTAAAGATCCCAAGCTGGATATTCCCGGCAATGCTGGGTTGAAGGATCAGGTGCAAGCGCTTCGCTGGATCAGTCAGAACATTGCCAGCTTCAATGGCGATCCCAATAACATAACGTTGATGGGCGAGAGCGCAGGTGCCGCTTCCGCGCACATCATGATGATCACAGAGCAGACACGTGGTCTCTTCCAGAAGGCCATATTGCAGTCAGGCTGTGCGCTGTCCGCCTGGGCGGACCAACCGGATCGCAATTGGGCACTTCGGCTGGCCAAACAAATTGGCTACAAGGGAGCTGAGGTGGAAGCGGATGTGCTGCAGTTTCTCAACAAGACGCCTGCTCGGCAAATATCTACAGCTGATCAGGACATTGTCACACAGGACGAGATGCGTAACTTCTTTATCTATGCATTCGGACCCGTCGTTGAGCCCTATGAGAGTGCACACTGTGTAGCGCCCAAGCCGCACAAGGAGATGTTGGCTGATGCTTGGGGCAACAGCATTCCAATTATCATTGGCGGCAACTCGTTTGAAGGCTTATTCTCCTATCAAATAGTACGCGATGATCCCTGGATCCTGAATCACTTCCAAAACATAATACCACGCGAGGTGGGCGAGGCCAGCACGCCGGAGCAAATGCACCAGCTGGTGCGGCGTCTGAAGAAGGCCTACTTCGGCGACGAACAGCGCAGAGAGATGAAACTATTTGAGGCACTGTACATATTCTCACATCGTCAAATCTGGCATGATTTGCATCGCACAGTTATGGCACGCTTGACCTATGCTCCTAAGACGAACACCTACCTGTATCGCTTTGACTTTGATTCACCGGATTTCAATCAGTTCCGCTGGCTTGTGTGTGGATCTCGAGTGCGTGGTGTGTCCCATGGCGATGAACTATCGTATCTGTTCTACAATATACTCGCAACGAAAATAAGCAAATCCTCGATGGAATATCGCACCATTGAGAGAATGATAAGCATGTGGACAGCCTTTGCTGCGTGCAGTGATCCCAACTCTGACTACACCAAGTCAGCCAAGTGGGTGCCCGTTAAGATGACGCCGAATGGAGAGCACAATTGTTATAATATCAGCGATTATATGCAGATGATGGCACTGCCTGAGGCAACAGTGCTTGCCGTTTGGGATACATTTTATGATAGGGAAGCCCTCTACTAAACTTCGAATTCAATTCCAATAATACATATGTAAATGTGTAGCATATATCTAATTTTAAGTGCCATATGATGACAAAAATCCTCTTCTTACAGTGTAATCAAATTTGCATTGGTACGAATTGTACCTACTTTTCGCTCACAAAGTCTGAAACAGACTATTTAATTTTTTTGTTGAAGCTATAAATGTAAGTTTTGCAAACCTTTATACAAAATTAGTTACTAAATTTTTAATATATGTTTTTCAAAATGCTTTAAACTGAAAAACTGGCTTATTTGACATTTTACAATATTCAAATTAGCAATGAACAAGTGAAAAATCTTAAGTAAAAGTCTTTAAAGCTCTTGCCGTGGTAATAAAATTGAATTAAAAAAAAGATTATTTCAATTGTGTATCAAAAATATTTAAAGCTACTTTATATATTTTAATCTGCAATAAGAAGTACTTTTTTTTAACGACTTATTAATTTTCTATTCGAACGTTTCATGAATGTATTTAGTATCGGTACACACGTGAATGAAACGATATTCAAGACAATCGTTTTATTGTGATTCAATTTGACACATCGATTACAAATGCATTTACATCAAAAATACAACGCTGATAAGTTTCTTCCGTCGCCGGCCGGTAGAGAATTTTCATTTTATAAGTTGCCCTATATTGGAGCAGTTAGTGCAAAAAAAATTAATTAAAAAAACCAAGTGAATATTAATAATAATTCGATTCATTACGCAGTAAGTGAAAATGTCTATTAATTTTACAAAGTGATTGCATTAAATAAACATATAAAAATAATCTTAGTTGAACGCAAAGCGCAGCGCCTCTCGATTACCAAGAACTTTGCGCAGACGCTTGAGACTTTTCGGTGTGTGTGTAGAATAAAATTATGCAGGTTTTTGCGCATGTGCTTTTATATGAAAATAAGAAAGTTAAAATGCAATTAGATACGTGTCTTATACAAATTTAAAGTCTTCTCTCTACGAAAATCACTAAGCAGTTATTGAATACACGAAAAAATTTGCAAATTGTTGAAATGTTTTAAAAGTTTGTTTCGTTCGCATGCAAAAATGGTGTTCAGCGTTGCCAACACATACGCTTATAATGGCGCTCATATCTTCATCTCGCTTGCACCTACTTAACCGCAAGCTGACATTGCAAGCATGCCAAAGAAACAGCAATATATACACACACAAACACTTAGAAATATTGCTGCACAAGTGTTGCCAATTCCGTTTGAAATTTTTTTGGCTTTTGCTTTCAATGCTTCGTGCCGAACTTTTTGTATTTATCAATTATGGCCGATTGTTGATGGCTGTTAACTTGTTCAACTTCACCTGCTCTTGCTTGCCGTTCAGTTTTACAACAATTTGCAATCAATGCAAAAAATCTGTGTGTGTGTATGTGTGTTGTATTGTGTTGCGCCTTCCCATAACCAATAAAACTTTGCACCAGGGTGCCAATATAACCTAAAAAAGTGATTGAAAAAAAAAATAACCAAAAATGCAAACAATGTTGATTGAAATTGCGCAACTTTTGACTGGCAAATGAAAGCAAATTTGATGAAAATGTCACAAAAATTGTTAGCAGTAACAAATGAAATTTTGATGAGCCATCAAAAAAATACTTAGTTTAATTTGCTATTATTTGTATTTGTGTGTGTTTTGTGTATTCTTGTAGCGCGCAATGGCGTCGCCGGCGACGTCGGCTGCTGTTAATTAAAAATTGTCATAAATCCCCGGGAGTTTAACCCATTTACAGTCGACTGGCCTGGTGAGAAATGGCAATAAGCATTTTCGGTTAATGTTTGCCAAAGTCCTTTTCCTGCTGCGGCGCGCCCCACCATTCACCATCCAACATCCATACTCTTAAGGATTTTGCGTATTGCTCAAGTACTTAATTACACTTGCGCGCACTTTAATTTCAAGTAGCGATAACCAAAGAGGGGCAGCAGTGCAGGAGGGGGCTGATGTGAGCGAACGGGCACAAAGAAATGTAAATTAGGCTGGCAAGTCAAAGTGAGCCGAAACCTTGTAAATTATAGGCTTAAGCTTGCCAGTCAGAGGCAGAGGCAGGCGGCCAGCCCCCATTGGTTACATGCTGCTAAACTCCAGTCCCAAAAGGCTTATTAAATTATGTACATTGTACAGTATAACGAGGGCGCGGAGCGGTGGCAGTGGCTGCTTTCTGCTTTCAATGTCAGGCGGCAATCTAATCTCACTTTAAGCTCATCGCTGCTCCAAATTTGACACTGCAAGCTGCTTAGTAAACTGAATGTCAAGGGGTTAACTCAAAAGTAGCTGAAGCTGAGTTTCAAGGCGGCAGCAGTCATAACTGTTCGGCCATAAAAATCAGTGTCCAAAAAGACCAGCAAAGTCCCACAAGCTCCCCTCAAATGACTGCAGTCCATAAAAATAATTTGGGTTCGGCACCAAAAGTTCCCTTTTCTTCACTTTATTGCACCCAATGGAATTTTCCATATGAATTTTAGCTTAGGATTTTTTTCTTCTCATGCAAAACTATTTGGATTCTGAATTTGCAGACAAATTTTTGTGTGCGTTCGCATTATGCGGCTTTTGTTGTGCGTTACAGAGACCAAGTTTTAAGGGACAACAAAAACTTGAATTGAACATTGATTTGCTTGCTTGGAAGAGGGGGGAGGGGCTGGCCGAGTGGTCCTTGAATTTCTTCAGAATTTTAAACAACTTCAATTGGTTTCTGCCTTCTTTATTCTCCGAAAATGTTTGAAGTTATTTTGTGCAAAGAAATTGTGTCGTACATTATTATTTCATTTATTTAAGTGCATATCTGCTGGGCAGAGAAAATCAAATTTGGTAATTAAAATATTTATAAAATGAAATAGAAAAAGTTTTACAAATTTATAAAATACTTAACTTGCAGATTCAATTTAAATTATCATTGAGGACATCTTGCTACACAATAAGTGTTGCGATTAAGTGAACTTCAGTCCGCAAAGGGTATATAATCCATGGCTTCCTTAAGATGTTCTTCTCTTGTTTTTATACACTTATTAAATTGAATCCCGTTTATAATTAAACAGCGAACGACGAGACCCTTAAACAATAGCAACAAACCCCACAAAAGCCTATTAGCCTAGACCCTAAAAGGTCAAATTTTATTACAATTCTTTATTTTGATTTTCTGTTTTTTTCGGTTAGTGTAGAGCGAGAGGGAGGAGGAGATGGCGGTCGAGAGCTCTTGCTTTTGTCATATTTCACGAAAAAGTAATTTGGTTAAAAAGTAAATGAGTAATTATTAAACAGCAAAAGGCAAAAAAGGCAGGGCCAAAAAGGTGGAAAACCAAAAAACGGTTGCCTCTTCAAAACTTGACCAAGACAAAGGCCGAAAAATGAAGCCCCAAAAAGAAATTGAAAAGTGAATGAAACTTGAGCGAGGGTGGGTTTTGTTCGTGTTCATTTTTTCTTTAATAAATTCAAAAAAAAAAAAAAAATAATGCAAAAGAAAAATACATAAATTAACTTTGCTGTGGGAGTCGCCGTCGCCATCGCCATCGCCGTTGTTCGTCAATTGGCAAATAATGGACTTGTCTTGTTATTAACTGAAAACGCTTTTTGATCTGGCGGGCAAATTATACGCTACAACACCTTTTGCACAAACACTCAAATATCAAACAAGAGGGTTGTGTTTCTCAAATTTTTTTATAGATAAAACGTTACTTTTTAATACAACATGGATAATTTGAAACACAAGAAAGTTATTATAGGGCAGACTTAACGTTATAAAGTCTTGAATACTCACAAGATTCCGCTCTACATTTCACATCACTATGATGGTAGAGGATGCAACAACTAAATGGCCGCATCGTTCAGAGTGTCGACTGTGACATTTGCCCATTCACTTTGATTAAATATGCAGAGTGCGAGAGGGAGAGACTAGGTGGTAAGCAGCGCATTAAAATGCCGCAACAATGTGAAAGCCACCGAAAGACCGACTGCAAGTGGGAATCCTGTTTCAAGGCGAGCTCGCTCCCCTCCTTAGGCAAGTCAAATAGTCAGAGCGCGCGGTTGGACAAGAAAGCGCAAAACAAGTTTGTGAATTTCGGCAAACTGCAGCGTGTCCTCTGACAGGATATAAAACAATCAGCGCAAGCAAGCGGAAACGGAAGTGTTGCTGCCGCAACCAAGCCATCCCACCCCACCTCTCTTCGCTGCACCACTTCCACTTGCTTGCTGTGTTGTTTCGTTTGTGGGCATGGGCGTGGCATTGGGAATACAACGCATACGCCTCGTTTTCGTTGCAGCTGCTAGTAGTAGTTGTAGTAGTATGTGTGAGTTTCTTGTGGCTTTTGTGAAATGCAGTCCAATGCTGTCTTGTGGCCGCCATGCTTTTGCCTGTTCCTAGGAGATACCAACACCACCATCCTCCCACTACCACCAAACAGATCAAAAGAGAGCGAGCCTTCCTTTATTTATATGCTCGCTCTCTCTTTAGACAGTCACAGTGTGGGCGTCTGTTTGACTGTTGTCTGTTTTTCAGCTGCATGCTTAGGGTTTATTAATATGGCAAATTGAAATTTCACGCTTTGTTGCGACGCCTCGGTCCTCGTCTCACACTGACTGACAGCTGAATTGTTGCGACTCCATTTCGTATGTTTGTGCTTGTGTGTGTGTGAGTGGCAATGCCATGCTTTGTAGATTTGGAAATGCCTCTGAAAGTGACTTATTTGGAATGTACACTATTTCGTTTGGCAACTAACTAAATGTAATTTAATTCTCTTTATAGTCATATCTCAAAAAACTACATTGGAGAGGATTTTAGGAGGCTTTTTTCAACTATTCAAGAGACGTGAATCAAATATTCTTACGCGCCTAACTACATATATTAACTTAAAGGTATGTCTCAAAGAAAATATTTATATATCTTCAACAAATATTAATATTATTATTAAATCATTTTATTTTTTCATTTGGCAACTAACTGAATGTAATTTTTTACTTTTGTTCTATAGTCATATCTCAAAAACTAGATTGGAGAGGATTTTAAGAGGCTTTTCTCAACCATTCAAAAAAAGGTGCATCAAATGCTCTTACGCGCCTAACTATATTAACTTAAAGGCATGTCTCAAAGAAAATATTTATATATATTTATCTTTAACAATTATTTAATTACTTTAATGCCTTTCAGATACGTTGTCTAGGAGAACCAGCTCGATCGCTCTTCTTCATTTCTTTTATTCTTCATTTCTTTAACGTTCAGTAAGGTAAGTTTCATATACTTAAAACACTCGCTCTTATGCCTTAACACTTAACGATACTTAAAAGGAAATGTCAAATTTAATATTAATTTTTTAACAGCAACTGCAAAAAACTTAATCAAAAAAGTTTTCGCATAGTTTTGGTTTTATGTTCTTTTTTTTTGCTCTGTTTTTAGTGTAATTCAATTTGCCATTAATGCATCACTTATTCGCACATTTAGCGTCAAATTTTCACAGTGAACTATATTTAAGTATGGAGAGAGGGTGGAGGCGGGCGCACTTGGTCCAGAGGCACTTGTGGGCGTGACAAAATGTCAAACACAAAATTGACTGACAAACTTTTACTTTCTGTGGACTTCTGTGAACTGCCATTTTTGGTTGGGCTTCACCTCGAAACGCTCCTCCCAGGACTTGCTCTGTTCGTTGTTCATGATGACAGCTGACGGGCTGTTGTTGGAGGGGTGTGTTTGGAACGAGGTCAGTGTGAAGTGCAAAATGCAAGGAAGAAGTAAAACCCAAACAGTTTTGCGGTCTTGCATTTGAGCATCGTCGTTGTGGTCCTTGCCGTCTCGTTGGTGGTTATAAATGAAGCAGACACAAGGACCAAAGCGAGAGTGAGCGCAAGTGAAAGAGTTTCGTCCTTTTGCTTTGCTGTTTGCTGCTTCTGTTACTGCTGCCGCTGCTGCTGACGGTCATTCGTCGTTCTCGCTGAATCGGCATCCCTTTGGCTAGGCTTGTTGAGCACAATGATAAACTGTCCTGCTTGCTGCCCTGCCTGCCAGTGCTGCCCATCAGCGCAGCCCTACGTACGCCTCCGCCCCTCTTGTGTTGGTTGTGCATTTGAACTGTGAGTTCATTTTACATTTTATGCTGTCATTAGATGTGTCTGCTAAAGTTACTTATATTGATGGGTCTCTGGCGGTTTCAGTTCGCGCTGTGACGCTTAATTTTCCTTCCATTGCTTCTAGCACTGTCTCCTTGCTCTTTTAATACGCCACACATATTTAATGACAGTCTCAGCTCGGTTATTTAAAATTTTATGTTGTCCTTAGTCAGTCACGTTTCACTTTTCACTGCCAGCAGCAGCATTAGTACATTTTGAAGTGGCGTAGTCCGCTTTTTTTTTATATTTTACTTTACGCTTTTGCAAATCGCAGCCGAGAAATGCGTCAAGTTAGCTTCTGAGGTTCATCTTTGTAATTTCAGCTGTCTGTTAGAGTCTAGCTCTATCATTTTCTCTGTTTTCCGCTTTCTTCTTTCCTATCTTTCTCTTCACTTTGACAGATGCAGCATCATGAAGCCAATCAGCAAAAATCTCATTTTTTTTATTGCTGCACTGAACATTCCAGTTCTTCAATTCGCCATTTAAATCATGGAACTTGTTTTAAGCTATTCGCATTTCACCAAGTTACTAAAATTCTGTTCACTTGCAACAAACTTGCAAAGATCGGAGATTTGCTTGTTATACAATGCTTCGTTTATCTTACCGCAGTTTCAATTGTTTTTGTTCTGTATCTTTTCCATTGGTTGCTTTAACAATGGCATTCTAGTCATTTCAATAATCCTCTTCGGTTGCACACTTATTTTTCTTTTTTTTTTCTGTTGCTCTCTGCAGCAATTAGCCGTGTCCTGTGTACCCCTAACCACATGGCAACAACACTAATTAGCAACAACAACAGCACTGAATTACAGGCTTAGATGTTTGACACCTGCTCAGTTGTGGCAGATACTTGCTCTCTCATTACATTGCAGCTGTATGAGTGTGGTGTAGCCAGGGTTGCCACACTTACTCACCCTTCTGCAATGCCTTCTTCTTCGTGTGCCATCATAAATAGCGCGTGGCCCAGACATGTTGTTGGCCGCCTGTAACCGGGCACCCAGACAACGTTCTGCTAATTCAAATTTATTGGCATTAAATTTGCGCCGCGCTGGCATCGCCTCAGTTTTGGCTGCATGCAACGCGTAAGAGTGTGTTGTGGGTGGTGGGGGGTTGTGCGACTATGGTTGTTGTTTTTGTTGCTGCTGCTGCTGGGTGGCTGTGTTGCAGAAATTTATTGCATTTGGCTGCATTGACACTGGCAGCTTGGAATATACGGCTGCCATTTCCCTTTTTTTCTTTTCTGTATCCTCTCTTTCTCCGTTTTGAGCTCAAGCAGAACGTATTTCTTGATCACAGCCATGGATTATGTAAATTTAGTAAAGTGTGACAACATTTCCAATATGCCTGACAGACAAACAAGCTTTTGCAAAATAGTTCTAAAATAATTTAACAAAGACAAATGATTTTTTATTGTTAACATTATTACAGATAGCGTAACTTTTTTTTGCATTTAATATTAAGCTTTTGAATACTTTTTATTTTGTGCATTCTTTGTTTTATTTTTCCTGTGCAAAAGTATAAACCAAACAAATAATATTTGCGTTTTCTTGAGAATTATTCAAGGGATATTGCACTTGAAAATCAGGTTAGTTTTAACGAAGTTTTGGTTATTTGGCTAGTTTCTTAGTCGATTTTTGGTCACAATATTTTGTCATAAAAGTTGAGTAAAAAAACTTGTTTCTTGTTTTAAAAGCCGTTACAGAAAAGAATAAAAGACTTGTTATATTGCATTTGAAAATCGGTTTTGACAAATTAATTACATTTCAAAGCCTCCCTACCATTTTTTTTTCAACGTTAATTGAACAATTACTTACAGGTTTAGTGAATTTTTACTCTATTATAAAACCATAAATAAACAAGTTCAACATTTTTTGTAGTACCCTAAGCAAATATAGTTTTTGTGACCGCAATTTGTTTGAATATTGCTTACAATTCTATTTATTTATGCAATTAAAGCAGAATGCGTGTGGGCAATGTTTGCAATAAATGAGCTAAAAGAAAAAAAATATTATAGAGGGGATCTTTGTTTGTTGTGCGTGTGTGCCGTTAGTCATGCATAGGAGAAGGTCCTACAAATGGTAAACAGAAGGAACGAGACAAAAATTTTAATTGAAATTATAATAGGCTCATTATGCAAATGTCGCTTTGTTGCTTCATTTTAGCCCAGGACACAGACACACACACACACACACACCACAGAGCATTTTTTGTTTGTTTTTGTTTAATTTGTTATAAACAATGTTGTGTGTTTGCTTATCGCGCGAGTTTATTGTTTGCGTGTAGCATAAAGGAAATTCTAATTGTTTAGCACTTTATTATTAATGCTCCTTTGATTGGCCAACTCATGCGATTTGTATGTTGTAGTTCGTATTATGTTTAGTCATTAAGACAAAGATCGGCAACACAGCAAACTAAAAGTAGTTCTACTACTAACTAGTACTAACTGCTGCGCCATGCAAAATGTTTTTAGGGGCCCTCACATAATATGAATGCACTCATATGTATTCAAAAACGTATAGTGGCAACCTATTTACAAATGCCCCATAAATAATTTAAGCCAAACAAATTGTGTGCATTGCATTTCCGCACAACTAAATACACACAAATATAAGCCTAAATATGAAAGCGGCCCCTTTTGGGGAGGCAGCAGCGTTACAAAATTGCCAGCGTGAATGTGAATCGTGCGAGTATTACCATTTAATGGCCTTACCTTAAAATATGTAGAGCAAACAAGCCACAAAATAATGTTCCCTTTTTTTTTACCTTTATGTAGGGTATGCAAAGCGTGTGGCTTTTTCGACAGAAATATTTGTTAGAGTATCATATTGTGTGATGTGTTCATCAAAGTTAAGATAAACACAATTGTTAAAAAGTGCTACTCAGACTTGAAAGGAATAACTTCTTGCTTCTTAATGTCTTTTAAAAATTAAGAGACATAGGTTATTCCTCTTAAGCCTATAGTAAAAACTACGAATATAAACATGCTACTTGGATTTGACTGCGATAACCGACCAATTTTTTTTTATTTTATAGTTTTAAAGAGTATCACGTTATATGTTTATCAAGGAAAAGATTAACATAATTGTTAAAAAGTGCTATTTTGACTTGAAAGGAACATCTTCTGACATCTTAATGTCTTTAAAAATTAAGAAGGCGGTAAATTGTTCCTTTTAATTCGGATAGTAAAATCTACTTATATGTGAACAGTGAAATTCTACTTTGATTTGGTTGAGATAAAATAAGAAAAAGTGGTCTGTTATCTAAATCAACTCTGCTGTAATAACGACGATATTTTGATGCGAAATGTTTCAGTGAAAATATGTGAGCAAAACGATAGTAAATGAACAGTGAAATTCTACTTGGATTTGACTATGATCGCTGACCAGTTTTATTTTGTCTTTTAAAAAAATAGAATCTGGTCTGCTATCTCAATTAAGTCTGCAGTAATAACAACAAAAATTTGATGCTAAATGTTTTGGTGGAAATATGTGAGTAATACTAATACGATAGTAAAATCTACAAATATGTAAACAGTGAAATTCTACTTGGATTTGACTGGTGAGCAATACAATAGTAAATGAACTGTGAAATTCTACTTGGATTTGACTATGATGGCTGAACAGTTCTATTTTGTCTTTTAAAAAATAGAATCTGGTCGGCTATTTCAATTAAGTCTGCAGTAATAACAACAATAATTTTATGCAAAATGTTTTGGTAAAAATATGTGAGTAACACGATTCTCTTGTCTTTTAAAAAATAGAATGTGGTCTGATATCTCAATAAGCTCTGCAGTAATAACAACGATATTTTGATGCAAAATGTATTGGTGAAAGTATGTGAGTAATACGATAGTAAATGAACAGTGAAATTCTACTTGGATTTGGCTGAGATAACCGACCAGTTCTTTTATTGTTTTTTTAAAAAAATAAAAAATGGTCTGTTATATCAATTAAGTCTGCAGTAATAACAACGATAAGATAATGCAAAATGTTTCGGTGAAAATATGCGAGTAATACGATAGTAAAATCTACGAATATGTGAACAGTGAAAGTCTACTTGTATTTGGCTGAGATAACCGACCAATTTTCTTATTGTTTTTATAAAAAAGAACTATGATCTGTTATCTCATTTAACTCTGCAGTAATAACAACGATAAGGTGATGCAAAATATTTTAGTGAAAATATGTGAGTAATACGATGGTAAATAAACAGTGAAATTCTACTTGGATTTGACTGAGATCGCTGACCAATTCTCTTGTCTTTTAAAAAATAGAATGTGGTCTGTTATCTCAATTAACTCTGCAGTAATAACAACAATAATTTGATGCTAAATGTTTTGGTGAAAATATGTGAGTAATACGATAGTAAATGAACAGTGATATTCTACTTGGATTTGGCTGAGATAACCGACCAGTTCTCTTATTGTTTTTTTAAAAAAAGGAAAAGTGCTCTGTTATCTCAATTAAGTCTGCAGTAATAACAACGATAAAATTATGCAAAATGTTTCGGTGAAAATATGCGAGTAATACGATAGTAAAATCTACGAATATGTGAACAGTGAAATTCTTCTTGGATTTGACTGAGGTAACTGATTAATTCTCTTATTGATTTTATAAAAATAAATAAAATAATAAATTACTTTTAAAAATTAAAACAACAATGTGACGTGTATTGTAATTGCGTTAGTTAGTCGTTATTCAGAAAAGGTTTTTATTTCAAAAACATCTTTTTTGTTAAACGACTTAAATAGTAATGTAGTTATACAAACGTTTTTAAAATATCGAAAAGTGAACAAAATTGCGCAAATTATAAACTAACTTACTTTCTAAAGTTCTTTTATGCAAAAGATTTATTTTAAAAATCTTTTCATAAAACGATTTTCGAATGTGGTTAAGTAAAAGTCAACTAAAAAACTGCACAAATAATGAAAACTAAACAAAATATATAAAATAATTAGAAAACAGCTCATTCGATAGTCGACTCGACGTTCGAGAGCAGTTTGTGGATAAAAATGGCGACATAATTTAATAAATAGCGCACGCATTGTGCACTTTTTGGATTGGCCTGCCAGTCTCTGGGTCCAGGCTTGCTGCAGGCAAGCGTAGCCAATAAAGAGATTTCCTGCTGTCCCCTCGCTAGCTACTGACTGCTGGACAACTGGTCAAATGTGCAATGGGGCGTTGCGTAAATATGTGCATATAAATATTTTGCATGCGATGCATTAAAATTTATGCAAAAAAACAAATTGTGCGCCGCACATCGCTGTCGTCTGATGTTCGTATTAATATTGTAAAATGCGCTTTAAGTTGGGCCAATAGACGGCCGACAATTGAATGCATAACACAGTGGTTTTTTTTCAGTACAAATGTGTCACCAGCTGCTGTTTCATTTTTATATGTCATAAAAAAGAAATGCATTTTAAAGGGCTACAAATGTTGCAAATGCTGGTTACTAAAAATAAATTGATATTTTAATGATTCTTTTTGACATTTTTACTGTTAATTAAAACAGAAGCATTAGGCTAAGAGCAGAACTCTACGTCCGAGTGTGGCATAAAGCTCTATTATAGAAAATAAAAATCAATTAATTGGAATTAGTTTCGCAATAGCAAATAAAGCTAATGCCATTAATTTCAGATAAACATTAAATTTTATTGTTTTAAATTGGATCGGTCTAACCGTTTTCAAACTACTCAAAGAGCAATCATTGCTTTAGCTTTGGTTTTTTATTACAAAGATATTAATTTAAAACATTTTCTGTCACATGTACTAAAATTGCTGAAGTGTTAAAAATTAAAAAACAAACATTACAAACGTGTCAGATGACAAGAGATTTTTTTGTTTCGTTTTTGTTTTTTCTTTCTGTTTACCAGCTGTCCGATGAAACTGCATTTTAAACTACATTGCAATAGAAAGTAAATATTACGCATACGCCGCGTCAGCATAAATCACACAATACGCAATAAACATTTGCATTGGTTGTTTGCGTTTATATATATATAAAAAAGTAAGGATTAAAAAAAAGGACAACAATGCCAACAAAAATGGTATTTAAAAGGCAAAGTACACAAAAGGCTGTCTGCAGTAGCGCTCAAATATTATAATTGATTGTTTTATATTAACATTAAACAAACACAACAAATTATAATGAAATGAAAAAGATAAACATTGAAATACACACGACTTTTTCATCCTACGCCCCGCATAAATCCCTCCTTACCTCGATTGAACTGTATTCAATATGTTCATTCAACTGAAACCATGCTGCAAAAACTAAGATAAACATATTGCACTATAATAATCACATGGCAAACAATTAAAGCGGTTTCTAAAACACCGCCAAAATGAAAAATAAACACAAAAAATAGCTCTAAAATTTTAAATGCAAATATTTGATATATTCAAAAACTTTGTTAATTTTGATTTTTTGGTTATTTTTTTAACACATTGCAGTTGCTGTTTGAATTTGGTTGAAGCAATTATTAACGTACTAACTTGCGCTAAGCATATATCAAAAAAACATTGTAAAGTCATGCCGTTATCATCATTTCCAAACACATTTGTGCGATGTCCGTACGTGAATGCTCATCGTGTTCTCATTTGCCGTTTACCAACTCATTTGGTCAGGTGTGCTCGCCGTCACCCAAATGTTCTGTTTCTGAGATGTCCCTTAAACAACACTCATACGGTCAAAGCTGAAGAGTTGCAGGGGCACTTGATGGAATGCACATCTGCTACTGTGGAATACACGATGCTCGAAAAATTAACACCCGTGGAGCCTCAGCAGCCAATTAAGTCGATTGTGGAGACAACGGAGAACTGGGATGATGAGCCGCTAGTTCCCAGCTACAACCCTAGAGAAGCGTGCAAGACTAGACCGATACTTGTACGTCCACCAGACGGCTTGTCGAAAACTGAGCGAAAGGAATATCGAAGGAAAGAGCGTCAGCGTATCCGCGCCTTACTAGAAGCTGAGGAACGTAATATTGACACCAAGAAACCAAGTTAACTAGCTAAATTGAAATCCACATTCCTTAACTTTGTAACTTAGAAAGAAATCATCAGTTTAATAGTTGTCTTCTTTTGTAAAATTTATATATATGTAGTTTTTTTTTTTTTGGATTTCAAATTAAATTTAATTGCAAAATTCTGCGTATGAAATACAGTTGCAGAGATATTTCAGTCCCTGTAGGAGTTTAGTTTTTTTGTGTTGCTCTGTGTCATATGCAGCAGAATTATTTGCGCAGAATTGTAAAGCAATTTTTCTTGTAAATGTAAATTCTTTTGGCTTTGGAATTCGGTTCGCTATACTCGCATTGCATGAGAATTGTGTTTCATTTGCAATTTAAACTTTCGCACAAGCGAAGCGCGCAGCAGGCGGGCGGTATGGCATTGGAGTGGGTGGTGGATGGGTGGTCGGGGACAAAGCTGCAAAAGTCCTTTTGAGTTGGCACAAAATTGGGCAAAAGCGAAAGACACAGAGAGAGAGAGAACGAGTTTTGTTTGCTTTTATCAGCTCTTGGCATACCGCCCCCAACGCCTCCGCCACCGCTTTCTAAACTACAACTCAAATGCATTTTGGGCGGCCATACATACATATAAATCTGCATTTCTTGTGCCACTGGCACAAACTGTCCGAAAAGTGTCAAATCCTTTTGCATACATCCTTTTGGGCCCAGCCTTCTTTCTGCTAAGCTGCAACTTAAATGTGTTGGCTCTTTCTCCCACTCAGCAGCTGTTGTTGTCCCAAACTCAGTGTCAAACTGGCGATCAACAATGCAGCACGAAAGTATTGAGTCCCTCAGTCCTTGTCCTTGTCAAGGAGTTGCGCTCGTCTTTGCTGCGGTTTCATTTGCCCTGCAGTCGCTTTTGCTCTCTCTTCTCCTTCAAGTGTTTTCTCGCTACAAATACTGCACAAAATTGCTTTATTTGCCTGTTTACCGCTGCTTTGCTCAACTAGTTACACAATATATAGGCAAAAAGGACAAACTAAGCTTGTTAATAAATGCAAAACACCTTTAAGGCTCTTGTCTGTGGCATCAAGATTGACACGTGCTTTAAGTCTAACTAATCCTTCATCTTAATCCTTATTGTTTATTCACAATGCATCACATTATTAATCAAATGAGTCGAAAATATTTGTATCACATCATGTAACCCTTTACATTACACTGTATGTTTCGTATACAAAACACCTCAAAAAGAAAAAACCTTAATAAATATTTCGACGAATCTTCACTTAATTTGGTTTAAGTTTACGAATATTATATGCTATTTACATTATTTACTTGTCTTGTCAGTTCTTTGATTATTCATAAAGAAAGTTGCTGCTGTGCATTGCTGCTGCCATTAATTACCAAACTCATCCAAAGTAATTCTATAGGAAAATTAGTTTAAGCGAGCGCGGGTGACGCTGCTGCTGCTCCGAGGTAGACAGAGATAGCAAGAGCTTCAGTGATTCAGTTGCTGCCTCTGCTGCTGCAATTATTATGCAATTACAGGCGCTGATGACGCTGTGGACCGCGCTGTGGACAGGGCGGGGACGAGGCTGGATAACTCCATAAAACTGTTACCTAAGCAACCTGCTGCATAAAGTTATGGGGCAGGTCTTGGCACAGGATGGCAATTTAGTGGCGGCGACGAAGGCAACAAAAGAAACACCAGCAACACCAACAACACCAGCAACCAAAAGCAAAAAAAAAGATGAGGCATAAAGTATGAACAGGGATTGGAACAACGGCAAATCGTCGGGCAACGCCTTTGTCTTCTTCACGCGTCGGTGGCGGCTGTGTAATATTTTTCTTTCAATGCTTGCCGCTTGCCGCTTGCCGCATACCGCTTTGCTGCATGCAAGAAGGAAAAGCTCATAAAACTTTTTCAATTTCACTTTAATTTTTCCCCGCTTACCCCGGCTCGGGTATTTTTTGTTTTATCTAGTAACAAAGGCATTTGGCGCGCTCTGTGTAGGCATTTTAGTTGTATGAAAATTCAATTATATGCATTACCTTACTTTGGATACATATATATACTTACTATATATATGCATAAAAATATATGTATACACTGTAATATATATAAATGGATTGCTGCAAGATTTGGATAGCCCCCATTTGAGTCGTTACATCTTTGGGATAATGAGAATCAAATTAGCCGCCTTTGCTACGCATCAAAACTTTTTCCATTAAACCGGCAACAAAAATATTATAACTTAATCGCTTTTGTAAGCTGTTTTAAAAAATGAGAAAAGTAAAATGTCTGAAACTGCGACAATCTTTAAGTTTGAACATTGTAGGGCGTTACACATAATGGATTTATTTAATGAGTATTTCAAAATATTTTACCCTTTACTTTCTTAGCTTACCTTTTTGCGCGTCTTTTGCAGCATGCAACTTATGTTTTATTGTAGTGCAGCATGCCTGAACTTGGTCAGATAAACTTCAGCATCCATTGTCGACTGATCCAACCTCTCTTCGCGTTGTTCCACCAATCAACTTGGACAGTTATTGGCCTAATTAAAATGTTTCGCTCTAATTGAAGTTTCTTGTTGTCGGTTTAGTTGCATGTTTCATGTTTATAATGCCCACCCAATATATACTCTTAAGTAGTGCTTAACTCCCCCGTTGCAAAGGGTCCAATAATCAAATGTTGCATATTTTGGGTGCATTAAGTGTGTCAGTGTGTGTGTGTATTGTGGTCTATTACTAATTACAATCGTGTAGCAGGTGAGTGGGTGGCTTTGGTTAACGCTAAGATGTTTGGTCTCTTGCTTAAGTGCTGCAATATGTTTGCTTACTACTTATGTTGCATACCATACGGTTAGAGTTCTGTTAGGATATCAAAAAAGATCAAACTGAAACCAGATATAAAAGTTTGCAGCAACTGGCAGCTTTAATCAGTTTGCTAATCGGCTTTATGTCAAATGTCAGCTTAATGCTTATTATTTGTTTAAATTTTAGCGCTTATAATCATTCGAAGCCTTTTTAGTCCGATTACTGTTAGGTTAACAGTAGGTTTAACGGTCACAGGATGCCAGGCTTCAAGCATTGTCAATCGATGCACTGCTTGAGCATTAAGTATTAAGTCAATGAGGGCGAGTTGAGGGTAAGGGGAGTGGGCTAAGGGTCTGCTATGGTTTATATACAACGTCATCGGATCATAAACATGAATAATTGCGTTTGCTCAATGGTCGTTGAAAGCTCAGGAGAACTGAGATGAGCTGTTGCTGCTTCAATTTCATCTTTGGATTTGTGCCCTGATTTTGCTTTTGCTCAGTGCGTTCGTGCGCACAGTGGCTGTGGCAAGGGGGGGGTGGGTTGGGTGGCTGCTGGCTTCGATTGTATTATTGGGTGGTACATGAAAAGTAGCTTAACATTAGATAGCACGACATGCGACACTTGTCGGGGCAGTCAGAGACACTGACAGCCATCGAATGCAGCTCTCTTTTACTCCCACTCCCACTCTTGCTCCACAGAATTCACATCAATGACCCAACGAAAATCTCACATTTCCAAATGCAATCGTCGTATTCCGTAGAGTTACGTACGAGTACAACAACTTCTCATTTCATTTGTAATTTGGTTTACTTGGAATCTCCATTCATAGTTGGATTATGAGCACACTTCGCATTCTGCCGTGTATTCCTGTAATTGGTTTGCCATGTTTATTATTTATACATGTATAAGTTGGGTTTGCGCTAACTGACAGGTGCTCTCACGTCAAAATATTTCATTAAATGAGCGATTAGTTTGTTGTTTGCTTATTCCTTGCCAACAGCTGTGGAGCTTTTGAATTTTAACTACATTCAAATGAATTTCATATATTTTTGTGTTTAGCACTGAGAGAGGTATGCAAATAATTGTACAACTTTAAAGCATATTTATGTTGTGTGCCTAAGCTATACGTATACACTAAACACATACATATATGCATGGCTAATTAGCGGTATTTCACAGAATCGCAAAGTTTGCAGCTCCACATAATGTGTTTTTGGCAATTTATAGTTGAGTTCATTTGAACATTTGTTTGTTTTTTCCTGAATTTCATGACTAAGCAACACCCAGTATACGTTTAATCTAGGAATAAAAGGTAGTCAATTTTTAGTAGTCACGGCTTTGTTGTATAAGATTAAAACATTTTAAAGGTTTAAAACTTATACTTTATTAAAGTAAGAAGCAATTCAATCTTCCGTCATTACCACTTTTGTACAGGGTACTTTTATAATAAGCTTTATTTTAAATCCCCAAATGTGTGCGGTAATTTGTTTTGAAAATTTCAAGATGCTGCAAACCATAAGGCTTAAAGGTTTGTGCACATATGATTTAATACATATTGAAAACTTTTGCCAATTGGATTTGTGGATGTTCTTCATGTGGGCTACATGTGTGTGTGTGTCCGTGCTCAAAAAACGTATGCCAGCTCTGCATGTACATATCAATAGCAAAAGTATTTCAACAGCGAGAAGACAATGCATTAAGTTTGTTTTTGCGATGAAGGGTGATTTTTTTTATTGTTGCACAGCCAGAGATATTGGTCAGCAACTAATAAAACTTTTGTGTGGCATTCAAAGAGCGTAGTGCACGAACTCTCGAATAGGATTTGAGTTTTTGGCGCATTGTATACCTGGCCAGTGGAAAAAACGTATATAAATATTTAAAAAGTTGAAAAATGCTTTGGCAACAAATACAAATACATAAGGCTTACAGCCAAAAAAGTATCCCAAATGTGAGCTGAAAAAATAATACAAACTAATTGCTGGAAATAAAGTTTGTCGTTCAAAGTGGTATAATGTGTAGAAAGTTATTTTTTTGTTGCTGGCATTTTTTTTCGCTTACGATTCAATGCTATGAGTTCTGCTCAACTTTTTTTTTTTATATATTTAGTTTTTTTTTTTTTACGGCACAGCTCAAAGTTGGGCAAATTGTGCGGAATTTTTTAAATTTTGCCAGGTTTTTGCTGCATGAAATTTGTGTGGGATTTGGTTTATTTTATTTTTTCTTTTTATTCTCCGGGTTCAAATTGGATTTCTTGTGCGGAACTCGACACTTAATTTTGGTTTGGATTATCGCTGATGTGCAATAAAATGGAATGTACTAAAAAAGTTTTTAACTGGACAAAAGACGCTGCCATGGAGTTTAGAGTGATATATTTCCATTCAAAAAAAAAAAAAAAAAAAAAAAAAATGGTATTTCAAACTTTTTGAATTCTCTTACGTAGAAACGGTAAACCAATTTAAGGTAAAAAAATATTCACTTTTATTTGTTATATTAAAAAACGCTAAAAACTTATTTTTAAGCCCAATCATAAAGTATCCAAAACATGATTTTAAGCCAAAAAATAATATTATACAGATAAATTCATGTTGTACCTAAAAGTCTTTATCAACTGATTACGTTAGATTATTTACTTGACACATCATTTGGGAAGGAGCAAAGGGGAATGTTTGTTGAATTTATTTAAGCATTGCTTAACTTTTACTCACCTTAAATTAAGTTGCTTGTTTTGCGAATACTTTTATTAGCGTATAAAGCTATTTCCAACAGATTTGGCAACATAAATTACCAACTTTCAGCGCTGAGAGTTTGTCTTGCCTTGGCGCCACGCCCAGCTAGACTCTATCCTTATGCCCATTTAATCCCACCCCTCTACTTCCCTTCGAACTCTGTTTCGTGTCGTGACCTTTTTGGCAACATTAAAAGTGATAATTTCTATTCTCACAGATCCACTTGCTCTGGGCTTTTATTATTTAATTTTCAAGCTTGTGCTAATAAATTAGGCACACCATGTGGCAGCTGCTCAACGCCCACTCTCACAGAATGCCACGCCCATCTCCTGCTGCTTCTTCTGTGCAATATTAACAAAACACAACACATGCAAAAACTAGCAGAGCAGAGCAAAAAAGAAAAACAAATGAAACTTTTTTGTTGAAATCAAAATCCATTGCACCCTTGCTCCGTCATCACCCAAAACTTGCTGTAGACATTTAAAGGGATTATGTGCCAAGTTTTTAGTTTCCCTTTTACTGTCTATATCTACATCCAACTCATGCATGTGTGTGTGTCTATTGGATTTTGTCCTGGCTGCAAATCGCAACTAATAAAAATCACGCAAATCTTAAGCCAAAAAGAAAATGGTTTGCTGCTTTCCAGCTAACGTTGCTGCTGCCTGCCAGCAATTTAGCCGAAATGTTTTTATTCAATTACGCATGTGAATTATGCAAGCTTTAGCAAAGAGCATGTCTTCGCATACTGCCACGCTACCCGCCACACTGTTTGGCATAGGCAAACAGTTGGAGTGGAGTAAAAGCCACGCCCGCTCTTAACTTTTCTAGTCTTCCCTTTTTTGTTTTTACAAATTAAGCAGTTAAGCCTTGCACCATGCATGGCCATAAAACAAGTTATAATGATAGAATCGATTGTGATGGACTATCAAATACTTACTATACATATTCTGCACTTTATGCACTAAAGTTAAGAATTGTTTTGCCTATGGAAGATACTTATCAACGGAAGTTTTTTATCTTTCAATAATACTGTTTGAAAAATAGTATGCCACATTGGTTAAGCATTGTGATTGATTATAGGGTATATAAAGCGAGTCGTCTGGGATGTATTCACTTATGCTTTGTGCAAATTTGCATAATAAATCTATTTTCAATGGTTTTTTTCTTTAGTGTGTGTGCGTGTGTGTGTGTGTTTGTTTCTTTTGCTTTTATCTATCTTGCGCTGCTTTTTCGTATCAATGGAAGCATTATAAGACTCTTCCAGTTCTTTTTATGTAGTTGCCAGACTATCAGCATATTTGGTGTGTGCATGTGTGTGTGTGTGTGTGCAGCCATATTTGTTTCATATAAGCACATGTGCATTCATCGTATCGCATTGATCCAGGCGAGCCTTAACTGCCGCTTAAAGTGCTCGTTATGGCCATTTATTTACGGTCCTTGTGCGAACTTTGTATTTTCTGTGCTGTCAGCAAAATTTGTTGTCTGAACTCCTTAAAGACATGTTGTGCTGAAATTTGGAAGAGAAATGAAAATCTTTTTTTTTTTTTTGACATTTTTATAACTTTATTAGTACTCAAATTTTGGTTTCCATCAGAAATGTCGCGTTTTTATTTTTTAAACTGTTTGTTCAACAGTTTTTAACAGTTTTTTTTTTTGGTTTTGGTTTTATTTGTGGTTTAATTTGTTCTATTTTTGTTATTTTTTTGAGACTTTTTGAATGCTGAACTCTTTCGCATTTATTTTTTGGTTTTTTTCACTTGTACACCTTTCTAATGCAATAAATTTGAATTAATTTATATTTTAATTACATATATCCTTGTTTTTTTTTGGTTTGTTTTGGTTTTTTCGTCTCATGTTCAATTATGCAGCACACTATAAATATTTATGTATATATATATAAGTTTTGGTATTTTTGTTTTGCTATATTTATGCTAGTTTTACATCGTTACAATTAACTATATATATTTATATATATACGCATACACATAAGCTATAGAATTTTACATATTCATTTCATTTACTATGTCATTTGTTTTTACTGCCTCTAAATACTTGTTTTGTTTTTTTTTTTTCTCTGTTTTTATTGTTGTTTTGTTTTTTTCACTGCTGTTTTTATATAATTTACAATTATTTTTCACATGTACGTAAGTTTAATTGTTGTAATTTTCGCGCTGTTTCATTTTAATGAGCTTGATGGCGCTTTTTGCGCTTCTCACTTTTATTTTTAATTACATTTTCGTCATTTGCTAGTTAATAGGATGCTTAAAATTAAAAACTGAACATTTTATATGGTATGTGTTAATGTTTTTTTCGTTTTCGCGCTTTCATTTTTATATTTTCGTCTAATTGAAATTTTAGCTATATGCAGTTGAATTTGTTTTTTCCATCAAGTATACCCTATAGCCATGAACATACAAAAGTTGGCAGTGCAAATGTATTTTACATTATAAGAAGTTTATTCTGAAACAGAACCGAAAACTTATAGGTAGGAGTATCAATAATTTATTTTGTCAAAAAACCAAAAAATCAAATAAATTGAGCTTTGTTATTTTCCTATTTTTTTCTGGGTAGGGTATCTTGTGGTCTTTACTTGCCAATGCGCGAATCTGTGAAATTTGTTTTACTTTCGGTTGTATTTAGTTGTTGTATATGCATTTATTGTTAGTAGCTATATAAATATTTATGTAGTTTAGTTAGTCACATAACAAAGTAGCTGCAGGCTTACAATTAACAATACCATTTGTTTTTATTTTTCACTTTTTTAATTGCTACCAACAGTTCTGATTTCAAGGATTTAAAGTTTTTTTTGCTATGGAACTCGGCTACAAAAGGTTGAAAAAGCGGCTTTCGAGAGGGATTTGTTTTTGCTGGTTGTTAACAAGCTTTAAAAAAATTCTAAATCTTAAAACAATTGTTTGAAACACAAAACTGATAAGCCGCAAAATCATTTTGGTTGCCTTTTTGTGCGTCTGTTTTATGTTTTTAAATTTAAATTAGTTTGGATTAGTTGTTGTTGTACAGCTTATAACGTATTGTTTTTTTTATGTATTAAGAGCTAGGCTTTCGTTTTATTTACACACATACACAATTTGAATTCAGTCTTTGGAAGAATAACATTTATATTGGTTTTTCTTTATACGTACAAACATATTTTAACTTTATATATTTTTGAAATTTTTGTTATATGTTGCGGTTGTAAAGAAAAGTTCAAGAATTTTGTTTGGGCTTAACTGGAAGTTGGTCCTAGTAAGAACTTAACACACAACAAATAATTAAAATAAAGGAAAATTCGTAATTTATTCAGAAACTTGTTATAATTGCTTTAATAGCTTAACAAACTCTTAGAAATTGATAACATTAAACTTAAACTCACGTTTATCTTATGTACAATACAAAACGGTTGTCGGAATAAATTGTTTGACGTTTGTTGCTTAACATTCACAGCGGGCAGCTAAAGTAAAGCAAACACTGCAATTTATTTAACACAGTTGACTGACCTAACAGCAGGCCCACAATCACACTCACACACACACTTGAACTTACATACATACACACACACATGCACTCGCAGTTTGAAACAGTTTTGTGGACTGTGCGCCTTTGAGATCTTTGCTTATAGATCACATTTGAAACGCACCGTCAATTAATGTCACACACGCAATTCATCCATCAGTGGATGCTGTTGCTGTGACTGTTGTTGTTGCTGTTGCTGTTGCTGCTGCTGTGAGTGCTGTTGCGTTGTGGTTGCCACAATCACTGGCACTGTGGGCGGCGTGGGCACTGGCATCAGGCCACCCGACGTGGTCAGCACCGTGGTCATGCTTTGATTATGATGATTCTGCATATGTTGCTGATGCGTAACCACATGTTGCTGCTGTGCTGGTGAATGTTGCTGCTGTTGCTGCTGCTGCTGTTGCGCCTGTGCTGCTTGTGTCTGCTTCATGCAACTCTTTTTGGTCAATGTGCCGCACTGATTGCCCAGCACTTGCAGCGCATGTGGCGGTGGCATCATGCCACCACCACCACCACCCTGTCCCACATCCTGCATTGAGGACTTCATGTGTTTCGGAGGCGGTGGTGCGCGATGCGGTATGTCAGCAAACTCTGGCGGCGGCAACTGATGATGCTGCAAGGCATGATGATGCGACAATATCGTTGCCGGATCACTTTTTGCATGTATTGTCAGCGTCTCCAGATCCCCACATATATTATTGGGCATCTGGCCATTCTCCTGCCGCTTCAACTTCTGTTGCGTTCGCGGCTCACTGAGCCTCGTCTTATCCCGCTGATAGTACACCCCGGCAAAGATCAGCACATTGAGTATAAGAAGTGAACAGCCAATGGCAATGGTTACACTCAGCGCTGTGGAGTAGGCAGCAAATCCATCGCTATCCTGCGAGGCACTTGCTGCACCGCCTGCATGATCCCCATCGAGCATATCATCTGGATAGATCTTACCATTGCCATAGCGTGTGCCATTGCGCTGCAGCGAGGAGGAAGGCGAACTGAGATTCAGCAGCGAGAAGACCTGATTCGTAAAGATTGTGTAGTTGCCCATGGCCGCAGCATTGGCTCCCCTCGAGGTGTAGGAGGGATTTAGCGGTTTCACAGAGGCATCACTGGCAATGTTGTTGTCCAGCTCATCATCGTCATGCAGCTGATGATGCGAGGCGGGCACATTATCACCTCCCGGCTTATGCAGATCTGGTATTAGGTTAAGCCAGAAGGAGAGCCGATGTGCACGATAATGATTCTTTAGCTTCGGCTTGGTGTCTGTACAGAAATTAAAGACATGAAGAGTTAGGTGTTAATAAGTATAACATAATAAGTAGAAGTAGTTATTGAGGGTTGTTTCTTTTCAGCATAAATTAACGTCAACTAACCGAAATTCAAATATTTCTTATGCACACTTTCATAGGCTGTCCATTCGATGGTCTTGTAACGACTGCGCTCTTGACGGCTGCCATGTTCCGTTTCCATTTGCTCATTTGGATTGCTGCATGTGTGCATATATTGTGGGTGCAAGGGGAGAGAAGTATGTTGTTGTTGTTGTGGAATGAATACACTCACAGTTGAGGTCATTGGAGACCACAAACCGAATCAACACTTACCCAGAGCGCACAAAGTTGGCCCAGTAGAACATTACAACTTCCGATAGACTGATTTCGGTTTTCGTATAGTTGCGAGTGAAATGATTCAAACCGCCGACGAGTGGTGCACCAAAGATATATGGCAAATCCTCGCCATGTATGCAACCCTGACGCTGCATAAATACATAAAAATGGAATTTTGTTGAATGTGCGTTGAGGTTGAAATCAATATATATTCGCTTTCACTCACCTGTGGATAATCACCGAAACGGGTTTGATAATCAAAAACATATAAATATGAATTGCGATGATCCGCCGAGTGCAAATCCACAGTTTGTGCCGCTGGAGCCACCACCTGTGCATCGCTTAAAGCCTCTAGAGTTTCATCGCTGCGAAACAGAGAGAAAGAAGAACAAGAACGATTCGAATGTAAGAGAGAGAGACGAGTGTAAAAATCAAATAACAATTTTTTGTAGTGCAATTTTCCGGCTATTTGGCGCATCGAGTTGCGTTCAAGTGTGCAACTAACAAGCCACTTTGAGTGCCACTTCGCCTTGCACTCCCAACTGTTTACCTGTCAAGCTGGGCAAGAACCTTCCTATCTCTTCCCAACCTTCAGTTCACCCTACTTTTGCCCCGTAAAGTGTCTGCCTTGAAGTGTGCTCAACGTTTGCTAAGCCTATTTAGGAAAAATATTCTTTTGCGTTTGATTTGCTGCCATTTCTCTTTTTTTATTTTCGACTTTCGCAAGCATTCAGAGTTTGTTATTTCTTATGCTCGTTTTTTTCTTGCTTTATGCATTTGCAATGCACTGGCGTAAAATTTGAATAAAAACCATTTGCCACATTTGCATACGTATCTGGCCAGCTGCAGTGCAGAGCAAACGACAGCAAAAAGTTTCAGTTTCATGCTGGTTCTGTTTTTTTACGTTTCATATTATTTTATGTGCTAGCATAAATGTGTATATTTAAAATAAAAACATTTTTCTTTGTCAATGACAGCAAGTTTTATTGTTGTTGCCACGTTGAGGGTCTCTCAAAAATTCACTCAGCCTTGTGTAAGTGGAAGCGAGAATAGTTTTTGTATACTATACATATTTAAATTGTAATTCCCAGTTCAATGGCACAATTTATTGCATGACAAAACAATATCAGTTTTTTTTTTGAATATTTTAAGAAAGGTTAACTTTAAATGGATATATTATTTTAACATAAATTATTGAAATGTTTAATCAAGGTTTTGGCAAACAATTAATTTTATTTCAATCGATGCATACTTAAAAAGGTTGAAGTTTGCAGTGAATGTTTAATTTAAATATTTGTAGGGAACAAATTAAGTATTCATATCATGCTTCATATATATTTATATTGTGCATATAACATTATTATTTTCATACCCTGAATATGGTAAAAAAAGGGTTTAATGCCATAGTTAAAAAGTACGTAACAGACCGACCACATAGATAAGATAGCTTAGGTATATGGTGAATTTTACTTCATGTCCATTTTCTGTTTGTAAATTTTGGCATAAAAATCGAGTTGTATAGGGTATCTCCTAGTCATGGTTGTTTGACTCGATCCTTTATACTTGTTATTTAATACAAATATTTGATATTAGCAGTTCATTTGAATTTGCTATTTTATTTAAGCTTTTTTTGTAAAAGAACTTTTACAAAATAGATTTGCCATCAAAAATTGAACTTGTTAATCTGGCTACGCGATGCGCATACTAAAAAACGGCCACCTCTCACTGTATATACATATTTATTTTGATTGTATTTATCGTTGACTTTCTGGGAAATCCATTTGAAATATGCGCACGACTTTCTCATTGATACAGCCCTGCCCTGCGCCCTGCCCCACGATTTACAGCCCGTTTTGAGTATCCTGCTAGAGATCAAGCGTGAAACGTTTGCTGCTTCATTGCAGGCAACTTAACGCACGTTTGCACATCAGCTGAAACTTTTGCATGGCTCGCGCAGACAGCGTTGGTTTAAAAAGTATACATATTAAGTATACGACGTGGGCGCAACAGTAGAAAATCTATTTTATTTTATATATTGAAATAGCAAAATTGTATGCTGATTAAATTATGCATTCAGTGAATGGACTTCTGATGCTATCGAATATTCAACAAAAAAAAAAGAACATCAACAAAAACTCATTCTATATGTGCTTGTTAGTTGTTGTTGCTGCACTTTGACGTAGACGCAAACATAAATATTGATAAAAATCAAAAGCAAATCATTTATGATTGCACATGTGCAATTTTTGTGTACGGCATAAAGACAGTAAATGGAATTGAACATTGAATGTTGTGCATTGAGCTTTGGTCATTACTTATGAAGACTGACAGTCGAGGCAGGCAACAAATTTGCATTTCACTTGGCACAAGATTGAAATCAAGATTCATTTAAGCCGCTTTAATTGAAATCCTACCCAGCCCAGCACAGCCTACGCCCATGTCAGTTTGGCTGAAGGTAAGAGCATAGCAGCTCGCATTTAATTAAGAACGAAATATTTATTTGGGGGGCGCTCCACACGCTCCAATCACAGCCGCAGGACGTAACGAGGCTCGTGGGGGGGTCTGGTGTGGGAGGTGGGAGGCGGGGCGGACAACGGGTTCGTGTGGAACAAACGCAATTACTCACCGGATATTAATTGGATGCTGCACCGGTCGCTCCCAGTCCGTGTATTCATTGACAATCGTGGCGAATATCTCGTTCAAATGAAATGTGTACGTGTTGCGTACGTAGGCCTTTAAAATTCTGGAGCGACGATCCGCCTCAATGCCATATTGCACGTCGCCGGAATTGAAGCTGAAAAAGGATTCGGCACGTGTCACGCCAGCCATCAGGTCGTATCTGTAAATGAGCAATAAGTGCGTAAGTACGTGTATCTGCATCTTATGAATGTGCCAAAAAAGCAATGGCAAAGCCAAAACTAAGTTAGAGGCACAACTAGAGCTTAAAGTAATTTGCTGGCTCAGGACTTGCGTAAGCAATTTCAAAAGCGTTTGGTATAATTTAGACATTGAACTGATTAGAAAATGTTGTCAAAAGAGTTTGCAAAACTAATTCATCAGTTAGAAAGTTTTCCCCCTGACCAGCCAGCAGGCAACATTTACAAATAGCCACAAAAATTTTGCAACTTTAACTGCACTTTTGAGCTAAACCAAAAACTCTTGATAAACATGAAAGCTCAAGAGAAGAAAGTCAAAAATTGTTGTGCACTTTCGACTAGAAAAAAGAGGATGAAAACTTATCTTTGAGTTACTTTGCGTAGCACTCGAACATTTGCCGAGTTGCACTTAAAAATTTATTTTTGCCTATTTGCATAGATAAAGTAGTTTTTCTTCTTGTTGTTGTTGTTGCTTAACTAGCATTTGCTGGTATGTCTTAGATTGTATGTTTGTGTGTGTGTATGGCGAATTTTGTGTTATTTGCTCTTTCTGCACATGTGTTTAATGGAATTCCTTAGAAACATATTGAGCTAGCATTCCAATGTGTGTGTGTGTACTTTATATTAAAGTTATCTCTCCACAAGTCTTGGAATATATTTGTTGGTGTGTGTGTGTGTGCGTGTCAGTTGGCTCAAAGCAAATTGCTTTTAAATGTTCACAAAGCAATATTTATACTCCTTTCGCAGCTTGTGACTAATAGTCTCTCGGGACCTGACAGCTTACAAAGCGCTGCGAATAAAATACTTTGCACCGAGAGGTCAGCAGCTATAATATACTTTTTAAGTAGAAATGTATGTGATACTATGTATTGCAAGTGGTTTTAAGTGCATTTAACCATCTGGCAATGAGGTGTTTGTATTTTTCATCTTTCCATTATTTGGCACCAACATCAATTCCCAAGGCATTAAACTTCGTTTTTAAATGTAATTTATTTTTCTTTTATACTTTTCTCACTTCTTACAAAATCATTGGGGACTTTTTTGAACAAACTTAATTATAAGCATTTTACAACTAATTGCTTAATAAAGAGTTCTTCTTTGGATAATTATAAGTGTTGCCTTGTTTCAGTGAAAAAAAAAGTATTTTAAAACGCACACATCATTAACTCTAATTAAGTATCTAAATGTAAATGGCAGGATATATTGTTAGAGGGGAAATTTTGTAAAATAAATTAAGGATATTTTAGTTTTGCAATTCTGTGAATTTTCATTTTGAATTAATTTAATAGTTTATTAGTTTAGTTGCAACCATTAAAACTGATTTATAAAACTCGAAATGTATTTTTATAAAGGCATATTTTTTTATTTACACTATTTTTAATTGCTTAGTGGTTTTTTGTAATCGCTTTTCTAACCCTTTTTGATATGTAGCTTTTGTATCAAAGTGGCACGAATTGCGCATTTACACATTAATTATGAAATCGCAGCTAATTAGCTGTTAATAATATATATTAACAATGCAAAATGGCCCAGCACAAAGTGCATAAATCAAACAGAGCGGTGCCAAAAACAATAAGCCACGCCCACAAGCCAACAACAACTGCAACACTCAAACCTAGCTGGCGTTTTGTAATTGTATTGCAAAACGAAGTCGCGCATTTGCGTGGTTAATGTGCATAAATTAATAAGGAAGCGAATGTATGTGTGTGTGTGTGTTTCGTTTGTGTTGTGTGTATGGTCAACATTATGGCAGCTGTGCGGTGTAAGCTCAAAGCTTATCGCTGCCTAAGCTGACGCCATTTTGAGTGTTCGCCGCTGCGAGATAAAATCTTTGAACAGCACGCAAAAGTCGACAGAGTCGAAACTTTAAATTAATTACATTGCATACTTTTCAGCTGACGTGTGAGTGCGAATGTGTGTGTGTGAGTAAGTGGGAGTGTGAGTGTGCGGTTTAAGGCAAAAATAATTAAGCAACGTTGGCGTAGGCTGAGTCTGAGCCAAGCCGCAAAAAAACTTACCTTGACAACTTGTTAATGGCTGTTTTTCTCATTAATACTGCATTAATTAAAAGCGCCAACACACACGCGTGTGTGCGCACAGGTGAGCACATGTTGTACATGTGTGTTCGAGTGTGTGTGTGTGTGTGCGTTAATGGCGCCAACAAACATGGCAGTTCACAAGTGCAAGTCGTCGTCGTCAGTGCGACATCAGCAGCAGCCGCAGCATCGTTGACAGCGTTCAGAAAAAATGGAAATGACAGAAAACGCATCGGATTTTAATATATTTGATTAAGAAATTGGGGAAAAAAAACAACGTGGGCGTTAAACTTCGACAAACCGAAGACCGCATACACTATGCATCATTAAATAGTGTGAATAAAACAACTTCTTTAACTAATTAAAATTATAATAACAAAATTATGAATGTCTACAATAGTCAGTGTAAGTATAAATTTAAATAAATATAGTTGAATTAAACATTTTCTTTAACAGTAGAGCAAAAAGTAAGAGTTCGTAAACGCTTTTCATTTCACAAGCATTGAAATGTTCAATTAAAAAGAGCTTTTCAATGTCCTTACTCACCGATATTCTCCAATTGACCTGGCGTTCCCCAGCCGCCAGCTGCTGCAATGCCCGCCTCGCCGCCCAGCCCATTGCCAGCGGCTGTGGATGCCTGTGCCTGAGCCTGGGCAGCGGGAGAGCCGGGTGCTGGCGGCACATAGTCACCGCCATCGATGACAACACCATCGATGCTGGGCCCGAAGGCGAAGCCAAACTCTGGCGGTCGTATTGGTACACTGAGCAGCTGTTCGAGTGTCTTCTCACGCAGGCACTTCATGAGATGGGCGTGCGGCAAGTCGGAGGCGCAGTTCACATGATGCGCCACAATTGCGGCATACTTGGCGGGATTACTAACCAGGGACCAGGGCGCCAGACCCGAGCCGGACATCAGGATGGCGCGATTGAAGAGCAGACCTAACAATGAAGAGTTTTCGAGTTTGAAATGCAAGCGGATTTGAATGGGATTCAAAATCGAGAATTACCTTCGGGCACAGCCATTGATGAAATGAGGAAATGCACACAGGCTGCACCAGTGCCATGTCCTGCCAGTGTTATGCTATTGGCATCGCCGCCAAAGGCCGCAATGTTCTCCTTTAGCCAGTGCAGGGCCGCAATTATGTCCATCAGTCCGTAATTAGCGGGCAGTTTTGAATACCTATCCGTGTTGGCATTTAGAAAGCCTGCAAAAAAAATAAAGTTTCGACCATAACTCATCAGCATTTTCTTGCGCATCGATTAGCTTGCTGCAACTGCAACGGCAGCTGAAAATGCCAGCAACATGAAAATTTAATCGAGTCTGGCGGCTCGACGTGTTTTTCGCAGCTATTTAAAATGTCAGACACATGGGCGCAACACTTGTGAAAATGTGTACAGTCACGCGTGCAAATCATGATGTCAGCACTTCCGTTTCCGCAACAGCAGCAGCAGTGGGCCAATGGGCAGTGGGTTTTGGGTTGGGAACATAGGCAGCTCTAGAAAATGAGGTCACACTAATTTGGTGAGCATTTGTGTTTTATACAGTGGGTCAAAAAAGCTCAGCGAGTTATTGAGTTGGAAATTTTGTGATACAATTAGATAAGGATTTTACTCAAGACATAATACTGTAAATTTAAGAAGCTAAAAACAAAATCTTTCTTTTGTCAATAGAATATCCTTTAAATCATTATGTGTTCCACTGTCTTGTTTATGCGTTTCTTTTTTCACTCTACACAAACTGAATTAGTTAAATTATAGGAGAGACATCGCTGCTGCTGTTGTTCAACGGAAGTGCAACGGTTGCTGCAGTGGCTTAAAACTGATTCGAACATTGTATATGCTGGCAACGTTTGGCTCGTTTCGCTGCACTTGGGGTCGCCAGCAACGACGAGGCAGACAGCATATCAATTAGCATTAGCGTTTGAGTGTGCAAACGAGCACTTACCCAGCACTCCGAGGCGATAATTTATGGTTACCACCAATATTTGTCCATAGCTGGCCAGCACAGAGCCATCATATGGATTGCCGCTGTTCCACTCGTATGATTCGCCATGCACAAACACAAGCACGGGATACTTGCTCGGTCCGGCGTTTGTTGAGGAAGATGAGCCCGACGAGCTGCCAGAGTTGCCAGCTGAATTGCCGCCGCCTCCGCTGTTCGTGGAATCGCGGGAACCAACTGCAAAGTAATTAGAAAGAAAAGAGAAAAACATAATATTATAAAGTCAGTGTTCAATTGCAGTTAACTGCCATTATAATTTGAGTTCAATTGTTTTTGAGTAAAAGAAATAAACAACTAGGGAGCAAACAATTGTATAATAATTGGGGTTGCCTGTGGAGCAGACAAAAACTGTTTGTAATGTTCGCTGCATTTTATGGCTTTTATCGAGTTAGAAATTTTGATTTTGCCAAGTATTCAACTCGATAATTTGCATTTAAATGCCCAATTGCAAAGACTTGAGCTTCAATGCCAACCCGTTTTTGGCCATTAATCAAAATTGACATGAGTATCTTAGAGGGTAAATACCCAAGAAAACGAGGCCCATCAAGTGTCTTTGGGTATAGGTAAACAGGGTCTTTGATCGGATTTGTTTGTCGAGCTACGCAAGACAAATGAGCGTCTAAGCCCAAAATAGGCAAATTACTGGGAAACAACTCTTTCTGAGTGTCGGTCATACAGAAAGACTCTGAGCCCTTTTTTTTCGGGGGGCACGTGTCTGAGCTCAGCACATTTGTGCACAAAAATCAATGCAGGGCAACCCTGTCAAAAGTGTAGAAAGATTGAGCAGTAAAAAGAGTGTAGTTCGAGTTGGGTAAATGTAGGGACTTAAAGTGTTTACAGTTTGACAGATATTTGCATTGTTGCAAAGGTTGAACATGTGAAAAGGTAAGCTATAAAGTGATGATTGAAGAAAGGTATCAATAAAATATTTTAACAAAAATTGATTTTGCTAAGCTTTACAATAACGTTAAAGGTTTTATAGAAAAAATGCTAACGAATCGGGTCTACTAGGCCAAGCTCGTGTTGTTCCATTTTTACGAATTTAATGCAACTAAAAATACAAAAACTAGCACTCAAAATGCATTCATCACAAATATTCACACACACACAGATATATATATATATCTAGTGCAGCTGTAGCAGCAGCATCTTTGGCAGATACATATCCATATCGCATGTATCTGAGTGCAGCATGTATCTGTTCGAGTCAGCAGCAGTAGCAGACGCAGAGAGCTTTGCCACATGGCAAGCCAGAACAAAAGCTACAACAACAAAGATAACAAAGGAATATGACCCATGAATTCTTCGTGCCCATATATATAAAACTGTATTCATTTTTTTGCGCTCTTTCTTTTCTTCCTCATTTTTGTATATATATACTGGAACAAAAGAACTTGGTTATCAAAGCGGAAAAAGAGTTGCGTGTATGTGTGGGTGAGGAGCTGAGGGACATGGACGAGTTTTCTGTGTTAGAAGTGGCAAAAACGAGCAGCACCACACCCCGCTTAGAGACTAGGCAGAAGCAAGTTACTGTGTCACTGACTTTTATAAATAGCGCCAGGCATGACACGACTCATAGACAATGAATGCCACAAGCCCAACTTGCCACATCAACTTGCTCAATCTATGGCATGTTCGTACTCTCACTCCTGCACATTCTATCTTGGCATCTGAGGCAATGTCAATATCTATTTAAAGTCTGCTTGCCGCACAAAGTCACATTCACACCACGCTCGCTAATTCGATGAGTTTCATTCGCTGCTGCCTTTAGCTCTGTTAGCTGTCAGTAGTCAGTTTCTAGCCAGGTGTAAAGTTAATGGCTGTATTTAAGCCGCGCACACAGCTCAGTTGGCTCAGAGTTAAAGACACAAAATCACAATGCTATTGCCAAAAAACTTTACACATAAATGACAGGCACCAAAATTTTGGGCAATTTACTTTAAAACTTTCATCTTGCTGCCTTAAAATATTCAAATGCATATGTCTGTTGGTATTAGATAAAGTTTGAAACGGTTGTAGATAGATTCTTTTGTTATGCAATCAGAATGTGGGATTAAAACCTTGAAGCCTTTAAAATTGAGTTTGTCTGTTCTTTCCTCATTGTTTCTGGATATGAATTTAAAAGGTATAAGCAGTAAATTTAGGTACCCTACCTTATTTCTTGCAACTCTTTATTCCTGTAGCACCTACATTTTTTTTCCAAACAAATAGTTTGCTGCTCTTTTCAAATGAGGCGCGAAATTACAGCAATTTGCGCAGGGAGGCCAAAAAGCTTGGCAACCGCGCGACATGCAAACAGCATTTAAAACTTGTCTTGTGAGAAAAAGGACAAAAAAAAAAAAATGAAACAGTGCTAAGAAACGAGTATAAAACCCTAGTTGGAAAACCCCAAGTAAAAACTTTTGATGCCATTTCAACATGGCGGATGTGACAGCAATGGCGACGTCTGTGTACTGTTTGCATGTCGCTGCACCCGGGGGTGCTACTTACCCAAAAACTTTATGGCAGCAGCACCGAGAAGTCAACAGACATACAAAAACTTGCCACGCCACGCCCACCCCCACTCCTGCCGCATAAAGAAGCGACAACTGTCTTCTATGTTGCCTAAAAACTTGTTAAATATGTAGTAGGTCGACCCTGTCTCCTTCACGTTTTTGCCGCATAATTTTAGCAAATGTAAATATTTTGTGCAAATAAATACAAACAAATGTTATGTACGACCTACAACTTGATGGACGCAGTGCGGAGGCGGGCGAGGAGGCGGCATAGCAAATGTGAAGACAAGAGTTGTAACTGGCAAAAACTAATGCGACTTTCGGGGCTTGTTAATAACTTGAACATGTTTTAATTCACATGCACG
Organism: Scaptomyza pallida; assembly: GCA_018152965.1. Lineage (NCBI taxonomy): Eukaryota > Metazoa > Arthropoda > Insecta > Diptera > Drosophilidae > Scaptomyza > Scaptomyza pallida. The sequence goes on from JAECXP010000002.1 coordinate 2,192,259, forward strand.
CGTGCTGCCAGCCAACCACAACTCATCTCACCCACCGCCAACTTGTGGAAGGTGTGGGGTAAATCTTAATAGTGAGTGTCAAAAATGTAGACACTTTCAAGTTTCAGCTGCCTAAACTTGCACCCTTTTCTGTATGTAGTATGCCGCTTGGGGCATGTCTCTTTGCATCATCATCTCACTCTCTCATAAATTTAATCATATTTTGTGGTGACAATTTGCATTTTCCTGGCGGTATTTTGCTAAATTCCAATTGCGGTTCAAATTAAATGAATGTGGTAATAATGTCTAGAAAACTTATTAATGCGAAATTTATGCAGTGTGTAAATAAAACTAACATAATTCTGTTTGCAATCTGTAACAAATTTTAATTACATTTCTGTGTGATGTACATAATATTTTTTAATAAAAAGGTAATTGATTATTAGTATAAAAATGAATACTTTGCAAATAATAAGTTTTAATTAAACTATTCCAATCCTTTATTGCATTTCTTTTCCTCAGGCAATTGTCAAAGGAAAAAGCTCTTTAAAATTACAGGAATTCTCTGTTTCTTAACAAGTTTTCTTTTAGTTTCTCTCTCTCACTTCTCACTAAGCCAAAACTTTCAATTGTTTACCTTTCCATTTGCAATACACGCACACACATTCAAAATGAAATAATAAAAAAGAAAGAAAGAGCAAAAAAATACCAACGAATAACAGCGTAACTCAGTCAAAGGCTGCCTGTAAGGCATCTGCAATCCGAAACTAGGTGAAATCAATATCCTTAAGTCATTGTCTTGCCATTCCACAACTTTTGCTTTGTCATCGCAGTCTGACGACGTGAAGAGTACTCAAACCCCCAATGCTTTGTGCTACTTGCGTCTTCGAGAGATGCTGCCACAGTGCTCGATATAGCTAGCTCATTTCTTTTTATGGCATTTGGCCGAAATCTCATTTGGTAACGCAGCAAGTTTAGTGTCGACTGCTGTGCGAACCTTGTGCTACATTTACAGCTACAGTGAATTATCGCGTGGGCTGAACCCTTTACAATAACAGCTCAGATAAAAGATTTCACTTTAAAGTTAACTAAATTACAAAGAGGGCTTAGATATTTTATTCTCTTAAAGTAGATTGAAACCGTTCAATACATTCTTTTTATACTCTTGTAGTAACTTCACAAATAGTCAAGGCCTACCGTAACACTTTTCATTTGAGTGCCACAGGTTGACTTGAAGTGCTGGTACAACATATTTGTTGACTACCCAAAAAATCCGAAAATAAAAATAAAATTTTATTTTTCACCTTTATCGATTTAATAAATTGCAAGTTTTCGCCGCTCAGCGTTTTTTATGTCTTCGATTTAAGGTTCACTGAGCTCTCCTTCAGCGCTTTTTGGCTTGAAAAATGTGTGCTAAAATTTGAGTTTGGTGGTTATATATTTTTTTTTTCTTCTCGCTGACACAGTTACGAACACGGTAGCATTTTTATTACACTTTGACTTTTTGCACTAAATTTTCAGCTTTTAGCCAGGATACAGGACATGCCGAAGTGCATTTTCAGTTTTGTAGTTTATTACTTTCGCTTAAGTTTTTGATTTTTTTTTTTTTGTTTAATGCTTTTCGATTCTACCGCTCGCCTGTTTTCGATTTTTACGCTGTGTAAAACTTGCTGCGAACTTGTTGGTGGCTTTTTTCTTCTTATTCTTTTTGTTTTTAAAGTGCGTTTATTCAATCGCACAAATTTTGCTGATTGGGCAATGGGGCTTAAGTGATGTGGGCGATTAACAGAAAAAAAAACATGTTTGCCCAAGTTTTTTGCCGGAATAACTTTTGCAGCGTTTTGTAAGAGGCATTCCGTATTAAATAATTTGCTTACAGATGCGATTTTGATCGGGTTTCAAAGCGAATTGTGAATGTTATCAACAATACTTTACAAGAGATGTTTTAAAGATAAACTAGTTACTGGAGTTATGTGAAGGTATGCAAATATTTAACAACTCTTAGCTCTTTAGATATTTGTGCACTATCAAGTAATTTTTTGTTACAAAACTAATAACTTTACAAGTTTTTTTTATGTCGTTCCATAATATTTAGCTTAACAATTTGTTGATGAACAAATATTATTGCTAAATAAATACTTGAAAGTAAATAGAAACACCCTCAAGTTGGTTAAACTTACTTGGGTCAAAGGCAGCACAAACAAATGTTCGTTGCGTGGTGTTTAACTTATCTGCACAAGTAAGCATGTGAAGTGTGTGTGTGTGTGTGTGTGTGTGGGTGTGTGTGTATTTGTGACTGTGGGTAGGTAAATGGACTGTTGAATGCAAAAAGTCATTGAAAGTTACAGTTAACTTGCAACTTTTGAACAAATTTAATGCAAAACTTTGCCTATGTCATATATAACATGCGTTTATGCTGAGCGTTGGCGGAGGGGAGATCCCAACGAATTTGCTAAAGTTTGTAATGTTTAAATTGCTTTTGTAGACTTGCATAAGCCACTAACTTTGGGTTAAATCATTGTGAGCGCAAACTTCAAGTTGATGTTAAGTATTGTTAACTAGATTAACAGATATATTCTCTGAGAATACTATTGTGCGCATTCACAATAGTTTTGCCACTTTTCATGTGCCGAGTTATGTAAAACTTTTTTTTTTGTACATTGCTGGTAATATGGCAAGGTCGAACGCGTCAAACTTCAACTGAGCCATCTAATCTCGAGTAATCGGAATAACAAATGCAAAGCCTGATAATGTTAATAAGCTGAACATGCGAACGCTTAATATATGGCACGTACTTAACATATATGTTATCAGAACCGCAGGAAACAAACAAAATGTCAAAATGGCTGCCGCACACACAGAGTTCAGCGCTGAGAGAGTCGAGAGCTAAAAATTATGATTTCGTCATGCAAAATGCGGCTAAACAGTCATAAATAAACACGCAGCACACACACACACACACGTACTCATAAAAGAATAATGAGTGTGTTTCAGAGAAAAAAGAAAATGAGTGCAAAGAAGAGAAAGTTAAAAAGAGTGGGAAAGTGTGTGTATAAAGTTATCACGTGACTCCTTACGCACATTGCAGGCCATAAATTACAAAGTACTTTAGCCGCCAAACTCAATTTACATTCATATACACACACACACATCCACCAATGCAAGCACACGCGTTCAGCTCCCACGCTGATAACAACAAAGTGAATAAGAAATATTTGTAAGAGACAGCACAAGGGATTGAGGAAAATGACTGCTTGCTAAAGCAAGTGTAAAGCATAATTGAAAAAAACCAGGAATATTGTTGCATTAAATTAGGCACACAAAAAAGTTTACGATGCGTCACTTGCCCCTCGTCACAGTCCACACATTTAAATGCCGATAAATCATTAAGAAAAAAATGGAATGCAGAAAATAATAATAATAATAAAGGGCAGAGCCAGAGAATGGCACATTAAAAGGCACTGCAAATGGCAACTGCTGCAAAATGCTGCCAACTTTTCATGCCCTTATTATTTACAATCTTCTGCTTGTGCTTGTTGCCTGATTCCTTTTGCACTTTTATAACCCACAAAATAAGATTTTTATTGCACAGTCCCTCTGCGTCGCAGCGTCTTGCACTTCATAAAAATGTAAAATATTATGATGACGAACAGACACGTACTCAACATATTGCCCACTCACACACACAAACACATGAAGGGTGTGGCATCAGCGCTATGAAATGTGCGTTTTCGCCTTTGCCTCGAATTGCCAAAAATCATAAAGTCTGTAAATTTGCACCTCTCAAATGTGCCCAAAGATCTTTGTTTGATATATGCTTATATGTTTCTTGGTATTTTTTCATTTTAGTATTCCGTGCGCTCATTTAATGCTGACTGCGCTGCAAACGGTGCGTTGAATGATAATTGCTCTATAAAAGGTAAAGGTTAGACGAAAAAAACCTTCAAAATATAATTTGAAGATTCCTACAGATATATGAGCCAAATAATACACCAAGAATGAGAGACATTTATTAATTGAGCCAAGCTTGTTGTCTTCTTGCAAATTATTCCAATTTAAGGTGAAAGTGCAACTCATTTATAAAAATGAAAACACCTTTCAGCATGCTTTATATATTTGCAACTTTATTTCCATGCTAGTTGAACACATTTGCTAACAAAATAATCAACTTAAAGGCTGGTACGCTCTGCTAGCATACGCTGTGTATACATAATGCATACGTCTTTAGTGGGTATGCTTAAAATACAGAAGAAGAAGCAGAAAAAAAGTGAGAGGGATTCAGCTCGGCAAAAAAAGTGGGGAGGGAGGCAGCTGGCACTGAATGCCACTTAATCTTAATACATTTTACAGTTTAACCCATGCATCAGCTTAACTGTGGCTTAACTTACCGCAAGGCAAAGCTGCTCGCAACCATTTTGCATACACACACACACATACACATAAAACTGGGTGTATGTGTGTGTGTTTTTTTCAAGCAAACCAATATGAGGCAGACACCTGACTCTAAAAACCCTTAACTGGCATAAAGCAGGCCAAAACGTAAAAGCAGAAGAAGCAGAAGCGCAATGGTTCGAGTGAAAAAGACGGGGCAAAAAAACAAACTAACAAAAAAAATGTCTGGACTAGAAATGGAAACCCAGTAAGTGAGCGGGAGGCAGCACCAACTGGCTGCAATGTTGTTGCAAATTGAAATATGCAATTTGTCGTAAGAGATTTTGTGTGGCAGCAAGTAAGAACTGCTGCGCTCACCACCCCACCTCAAACCACCCCATCATTCCACCCGTTGCCCTGAATATTGTGGCCTCGGCTGCACTTTTCAATTTCAATGTATTATCGGTTAACAGCATTATGTCAGCGTTCAGGCGTAAAACTGCTTAAGAAAATTGCAGCGAAAGAATAAAAAAATACTGGGTGTAAGTAGAAATTGGTTGCTTGGCTGCCATTTCCAGACTCCACTCTACTCCAAATACTATTTTTCTCTTTCGTTCTCTATGTTGACGGCAATCGAAGCAACCGAGCAAGTACTTTAGCACCTTGCCAACTCTTAATAGTTTTTCCTAGTTTCTTTTCTGTCTTTTTCCCTAGCTTCTCAGCAAATAACGGGAGTGCACCCCACATCATCCATCAGTGCTGGCAGTTTATGTGCGGCAAAATGTGCCACATAATTGCGTTCCAGTTACATTTTGAGCACAATTCCGTATTCTCCCGACCCCGTTTCCAGCACCTCCCACATTCGCCATACTGCATTCGCTACAATTTCAAGGAGCGTGCGATAAATGCGCTTACAATGTGCCCAGACCAACATGGCGTATGCATAATATCATTTTTTTAATATACATCCCGGTAAGCATTAAAAAAATGTGTGTTAAAAGGGGGTTATAAAGCTGTGATGCGTTAATGTTACAAGCACGGCAAGTCTTACCCTATGAAATCTTGATATTGGTTAAGAAAACTCAACCGATTTGGGATTTAAGGATTTTTTATAAGTTTTATTCTTATCGACGCATTTTAATGACAACTATTGTAATTGGGGGAAGAGGATACCAGCTTACCCAGCTATTCCATTTGTTTGCCATTATTGATGGCTGGCACATTGCGAGCTCATCAATAACTGAGATGACGTATCCGTAATATACGCAAATGGGCAAAATCAAATCATACGCCACGTGGCCCATCATCAATTCACAGAAAACAGGAAATTGTCAAATATTAATGGACGTCAAGTTAAGAGTAGATTCATTGTTGTTGCTGTTGTTGCCAACTATTGCTACAACTATTCGAAAGTGTTTTCTTTCTTTTCGCTTGTTTGATTGATAAATATACCAACCCCCCCTTTTTCGGAGTCTATTTCTTTCGCTGTCTTCTTTTGGCTGATATTTTTTGTTTGTTTGGCTTCGCATTGTGCACGGTGCTTGGGCATTTTTGTTATGGCTTCGTTAGTAAATTATTGCCACTTCCGTTTTTGCAGCCGCTGTCTAATAAACTCGCTCCTTACCCTGCTCTGTCTCTGTGTGTGTATGTGTGTGTTATGGCTTACTTATGAGATTCCTGTCTGCTTTCATTTTCTGATTTTTTTTTCTTGTTGCTGCCAACTTCACTTTTGCCGGCCACCAAAACAAATTGACGTAAGTCGTGTGTAATTTATAATGAAATATTGTATACAGCTCCCTGGCAGCTTGGCAGCCAAGTAAACAGAAGGTAATAAATGACACTGTTTGTCCTTTTAGTGTGTGTATGTGTGTGTGTTAGTGAGCGTCCCATTCACATCAAGCTAATGGTGTGCAAACGAGTGTGCGTTGGTGTTCGCTCATATGCGAATAGTTATGCTTGTCAGTTATTGAATATAGCAAACATATTGGCACACCAAAAAGCTTTAAGCAGAGAAATAAAAGATTTAAAGTTCAATTTCATGTTTTTGTTGGATGCTCATGGCTTTTGCAGTACAAATATTCAATAAATCTATAAATTAATTAAATCGAAATTGTTTGGTTTTATTCAAATAAATTCTTAATTAAATAAAATATATTTTCAAAGCAAATTTTTCTATATATTTTGTTCACAAACATACTACACATTCCTAATAGTTTTTGTTTAAAAAAAGAGCTTAAATCAAATCTCTTTGCTAATTGGGGTGTTACAGTCAAAACATATTTTTACTTTTCAATTAAATTTTATGACTTCGCTTAGTCCACATTTTCAACTATAAATTGCAAATATAATAGGCAAACAATGTATTTTCTTTACATATGCTTTGAAGATTTTTGGCTTAAGATTTGTTTGGTAAAGGCAGCAAGATTAGGCGCCTTAGTACAAAACTGCGTGTTGCCGCAAATGCTTATAAGTTGGGTTCCGTATAAAAAATTGCCAACAATCTATGCAATTCCGCTGGCTACAGCGAGAAATATAACTTCCTAACTGCTCACTTTATTTTTCGCCTTTGCTTGGGTTCTTTTTATTCTTTAAGTAAACATGCCTTTGGATATTCGTGCCATCGGGCGTATGTTTAATGCACACCTGGCATGCAAAATGGCAGTCAGTAACGCCCCATAATTAGACTGAGACATGCTAAGTGCACACAGACACAGGCTGAAAAAAGGATTTGGAGACGGGCGTCTAAGTTGGTTTATTATTGGCGGGCTTAATGGCCCAAGTGCATGCTATAGAAAAGTAGCTTTTCACAATGGACATTTTCGGTTAGTTTTCTTTCGCATTTGTTGCGGCTTTGCCATTTCAATTTGCAAACATTTCATTTTTCGTCACTTAATTGCGGCTTATTGGGCGGGAAGAGGGGGCGTGGAAAGGTTTTACTTTTGGACATGCTGGCAAAATAAATTTTTAGCTGTTAAACTGAGTTGAGAAGAATGTCAACATTGTGCTGAGGACCCTTCGGGCACGTCCAATTATGAACTTTGACTTATCAATTTCTTGGAAAACGGCCCGCACAGCTGCGTCATCATTGGTTGAAAAGGACATGCCTCCTGGTTCGCATTTAATGCGCAATTTAAATTCAATGCTTCGTCCTTTCAGCACACACACACACACACGTGTAAATGTGTCTATGTATGTATGTGTGGATGTGTGGACTACACTTTTCTGGGTCAAGTGGCCATTGAGAAGGTGAACTTTTCGACCATTTTGCTGGAGTGTGACAAATTTTTGATGCATATTTTATGGCATGCCATTGCGTGTACCCGTCTGTGTGTATGTTTGAGTATGCTGTTAGAAACAAGATACAAAGTGTGTTGCAGGCTAAAAGCATAAAAGAAAAATAAAGCATGGCTAGCACTCAAAAAACATAAAAACATGCGCTTTAAGACGCAATTTTCAGAACAAATATTGAATATTTAAATCTAAATAAAAAATGAGCAATTTTTAAAGCTAAACAATAATTTGTCATCTATTTTCCTACATATACATATAAGAAATAATATATATTAAATGTTTGTTAAAATACTATAAAATGTATAAATCATGGAAGGAAACTTTTATATAAAAAATAAATGCACATGTTCGTGAAAACATAGAAAGCGAGCGGAAGATAAATCAAATCATTCACAGCTACACAACTACAAATCGATAGCAGGAAATTTTCACCATGGCGGCCGTTGGCGCCTTTGCAAATACATGTATTGTAGATTTATTGATGGCAGCCGTATACAACACACTCCCCCACATACACACACACACCAACATGTACACACACGGCTACACACAATCAACATAAACGCTTACAGTTAAAGTCAATATGTGTGCAAGTGCTTCGTTTGTTACACAAAGTTGACAAAAGTTTTTTATTATTATTTTTTTTTTTTTCTCATGCGCACACAGTATTTATGGGTTTCCATCAGCACTTGCCGGTAGTTTTATGGATTGTTGCTATTGTTATTTTTGTTGTTGCTAGGCATATGCAATCGCAAGCAGCAAACACAATCAGTAACGAAGAAAAAGGAACAACTGTGGAAAAAGGTAGCACGATAAGGTGTTTCTGGGGTTCGTGAAGAAGACGGTGTTAGATACCAAAAAGTTGTTCAAAAAATATTTTTTTTACTTTAATTATTTTTTTGTCCGTTTTCTCATTTCATTGACAGTCAGCACAATCTAAACTATAGAAGTCCAAACAATGCCAACTTCCAGACTCGTTTCATTCAGCTGCTTAAACAATTCGCATAGTTGTGAAGTGAAAATTTGAAGGGAACGTTCTCGACCCCGGAACCATTTCATTTCCAATGCACACAACTCCGGGCATTGCCTAGTTATTCACCTTCACATCTCGCCCCGCTAACCACACCATTTGCTCACCCTCCGGCAAGCACGTGGCGTAGCGATTTATTAATTAAGTTGAAATTTTTCGGACGCGCATTTCATTTAGTTTGCATTTAAATTGCCTTTTTAATTAGCTTAGAATTAAAAACTTTTCTGTTTATGAATGCTGCTGGGCAGAGCTTGGGTGTTTTTCGTTGTTTTTTGTTTTTAACTTAAAAATTTATTAAAAACTTTTGTGAAAGAGAGTAAACTCAAATATTTATTATGTAATTAGCATATCTAAATATATATTAGAAATTCAGCATTGATGAGAATTAAATATTTATAATCAATTTGTCTAACAGTTGGTTTTAGCTGTTTGACAAATGCTTGCAATCTAAAAGCTTAAAGATCTTTTTATTTTTGCTGTATTCGCTACTTTTGCTTTAATCTGGCCAAAAGTTTTCGATGCGAAAAAAGTTGGAAGGAAAGCGAAAATGTAATAAATGTAATTTTTACAATTTCTTCGGTTTTTTTTTTTTTTTTTGCTGTTCTTTGCCAATTGTCTGTGCACAAGCAAATGAGCATGAACTCAGACAGCAGTAAAAGCACAGAACTTTACTTCCTCACCGACCGATTGCAACAATCTTAGCCCATCTGAAAATATCTGACTTCAAAGTTTGCCTTGCAAGCAAAGTAAAAAGTTTGGTACTGATTCGTTTTACGTTTGTTTTTTTTTATCTTCCGTGCAGCTACATTTTTTATTTAAATATTTTTTATTTGAAAATCAGTTTCAATTTTTTTTTATTGTGAGTTTTGACCAACATTTTCATTTCCGAATGCAACACGCAGACTGCGCATCGATTTCCGTTTCCGTCAGCGTTTTGGGATTGTATTGCGTGTTGTCTATCACACACCAAACCACACACACTCACACACACACATACATTTGATTCAAAATGTATGCTGGTGCTTTATGACACTTTGTCAGCCTTTGGATTTTAGAGCGTTACAGTGATATGTGCTTTTTATTGAATCACATAAACTGAGCAATAAAATATGGCGTTTGCATATTTATTGGGATGTTTTAGATTTTTACATAGTATGTGTTGCAGCAGGATATTAGACGTACTTTAGAAGAATATTCTTTAAATATATGCATTCATAAAAAACGAATAATAATAAATTTAAAATTTTTTCTTTAACAGCTTACAATTGCTTGCACAAATAAAAGCTTAGTTTTAAAGATAATCTTATTTTGCTTTTCTTCTCTACCTCTTTCCTTTCTAAGAAATGCATTTTATTCTTTGTTCACTTCTAAAGTGGGCACCGCAATTTAAGAACTTTATTCCAACTTTAAGCTCCAACTTATTCGCTTCAAGCACAAGTACTAAAAAGAAAGCGTGTTGATACCTATCTATAGCCCTAGCCTCTATGTTGTTTGACGGCGCTTCAACTGTTTTTTTTTACACAGTTTGAGCTAGTGTTTCAATGAGCTGCTCTTTGATACCGAAAACAGCAAATGCCAATAAATTCGAATAACTGCTTAGAGCTTACTTCGCTTCAGTTGTGCCCAATATCGTAAAGATGTTGAGGTCTATAGGCAAGATATGTTTGGCACATGTTGTTGGCATATATCAATTTAATGCGTTTGCTTCTGGTGGCGCGCAGTGCGTATGATGAATATTTGTTAGCTTTATGTGGGCACGCGCCAGAAAAGTTTACTGATTGCGAGCACTTGATTGGCTTATTGATTTATATGTGTATGGCCAGTGCCGTAAAGTGTGAGCACAAAATTGCATTATGGCTTTTTTTTTTTTTGTTTATGTACACATATTGCAATTGTTGGGCGGGAACGAAGGTCACGTATGTAAGTCATGGCCGCATAAATCTCAATGGTCAGAGGCTATTGGCCGAGCTGCCTTCGAATAATACGCTATTAAGTGATGCCAACAGATGTTAATCGCATGGAAATGCTGCAGATTAGAAATGATGACATTACATTAATCTCTTCAAAATGCCGCACAATGGCAGCTCATTTATTTCTGGTTCACTCTCTTTCTTGCTGTCTCTTTGTGAGAAGTGGTCCAGAAAGTCAGTTAAGCGCGAAATATGAGCAAAAATGCAAACAGCTGATAAACTTGAAATCTGAAACCATGAAAATCTCAAAGAGAACTACAAGTGGGTCGTGGGAGGGGGGGAGTGGTGTGGAATATTCACCTCAGGCTGAGCCCCTGAAGGACTCTCGTAAGCGCCAGCTATTGGGCGTCCAGTAAACTTTTTGGGTCTTTCAAAAGCGGCAAATCATGCTTAATGTGGCATTTTCTGCTTTTTTATTATTATTATGCTTTATTTATTTATTTTTTCTTTTTCTCTCTTGTTGGTTTTTGAGCTGGCAGCGCGAACAAGCACAAGATTTAAAACGAAGAAGAGGAGATGCCAAACAACAAGACCATAAAAAAGGGCCAGCGAATAAAATAAAATAAGATGAGAAAGCGCTGGCAAAAGGCAAATAAAACACACAGAGGCGAGAAAGGACTTCACTAAGCTGGACGCAAAAAGGAAAGATGATATAAATTTTATTGTCATGTCCAAGTAGATTAAACTAGCTGCATGTAGCCTGCCCCGGACCGCAGTCGGAACACGACAACGCGTGTTGAGCTCTCTGCCCAGAAAAGTATGCTACATAAAAGACACAGGAGATTTATTAAGAACTTTGCCACGTGTGTCCCATTGTGTCTGTGTGTGTTTGTTATTGTACGCGTGCTATTAAAGTATATTTGCAACTTTGCATGGCAAAGCAAACAGTTTAATCAGTATATATATCAGTATAGTCAACCGTCGTCTGAAAAAAAGTTTCATTAATTTTGACATTAAGCGTTTGGATTTTTCTTACGACTTTTTTGTTCTTCATCGGTTTTGCTTTTTTTGTGGCAATTCATTTTGACATGACAGCCAAATAAATAATGATTTATTTTGCGCCACCTATACCGATACCTCCCACTTAGGCTCATTAGGTGTTTTGGCTTTGTTGCGGTGCAGATTGGCCTTAAACTGTCAAAAAATGTATAAATTGGCTGCCGTTTTAAGATTTATAATCTCGCTAGCAGATAAAAGAGACTGAAGAATGGCCACTTGGCATTGACATTGACCCTTTGCTAGCTCCTTTTCCACACTTGTGTTGACTTTAGGCTATTTCATTTTCCGATCATAATCGTACATTGTGAAAAGTTCAACCTTTTTTTTGACTTTGTGTAAGATACATTTCTTTATTTCAACACTCAACACTTTTAAGGGCAACATTGTGATGTTGGTTTATCTAAGAGCAATTTAAATGGCCCTTCATAATGTAATTGTCTTTGGAAATATTTAATTTTCCTTTTGAGTTGCCATGCGCAACGCTTGGGGCACAATTATATGCCCTTGAAATTGCGCATTAAAAAGAATAACCGAAAAAAGCAAAGAACAAAACAACAACAAATCCAATTTGAACCCTTCGCTTGCTTCGCAGCCTCTGACAGTCATTGAACAATTTATCATAATTTCACATAAATTCTTGCAATTCAGCACGAGACAACACTTCAAGGCAGTGGCTGCTGTCCTTTCTACTTCTACTAAACGCTTAGGCAGTTTTGCTGTTGGCATCTAAACGTCTGCCATCGAAGACAAATTACAGACAAATGTAAATTTCTGCCATACTTCAACGATTTTCAGGTATACATGGTACACATAGAATTTTATACATTTTTCATGCTCAACTCAAATCGTGCGTCGTCATTTTCTTTATCATCTTTTGGCCCTTTCCCACGTTCTTCCTTTCTTTTTTTGCGTTACCTTTTCCGTTTGACCTGCCGTAAAAGTCGTTTAATTGGACGGTTTTATTCTGCGCAGCGACTACAAATTTGCCGCATACAGCAAGAAATATGAGAAACACATTCATATTTATGTCTATACACAATGTTGGTTTCTTGAGCTTAGCGTTTCAAGTCTGTAATTGGTACACTCTCAATGTGCAATCAAAACCTTATTCTCAGTGCGAGTGGAACTGTTATTACATTAATAGGCAAATTTCCAGCAATCCCAACCATGTCGTATTAAAGCTCAGATTTTGCTGCTGCTCTAAAATCATTAAAATGTATATGAGTTGTGCGGTGTATTATTGGGGATCATTTCACTTGACACTTTGTGTCTTGGGTGCTTACAACTAAGCTGGTAATTTATCTTAAGTAAACACAAGTAAATGAACGCAATTAACTCAAATAAACATGGGCAAACATCAAGTATGCTTAATTATAAATTTGAATTGCAGCACAAGAAAGAACAGGTGAATTCACGAAAGAGAGGATGTTTTAATACCCTTGTAAAGTTTGCTAGACGAAGGGATGGTCTAAGAGCTTCTTGGTCTTTACTAAGCTTAGAAGGTAGTTACACCGTGCCGTGTCTTGTAACAGGGTATTAGCTCACTGTATTAAGTATACGAGTGGGTGAAGCGCAAGGCTGTTAATTGATTCTCCGTAGTCAGATGCAAGTGCTGTCAGACATCAAAATCAAGGCGCCTGTAAGTTCTGTAAAGCTGACTGTCAGCTTGATTGACTGACTGACTGACTGTCTGACTGATTGCTAGAGTGACTAACGGACTGACGTACTATCTGACGCTCTGTGGCTGAAGTCTGTCAGCAAGCGAAGACAGTTTGCTGTGTATTAAACTCAACTCTTAACGCGCTCTTTTACACAACTGAATGTAACCGTCCCGTCCACACCCAACCACTTAGAAACATAAAGTGCCTTTGCACTCGCATTTCAGTGGGCTTGGCAGGTGTTTAAGTCGCGATTGCTGTTGATAGCTTCCATTAGGGCAAACGTATAATTTTTTTTTTTTTTATATCTTGTTGTTTTCCTTTCTACGCTTTAATCAAAATGTAATTAACAGCCATTTCGAACGTCGGCCACTGCAACCGCTCTCAGCCAGATGCAGCACATGATTGACTGACGTTGAGAGAGAGTGAGAGAGAGGGCGCGATATAGCAAGGGAGAAAGAGAGAAAGCATAGACCCAGTTAGTTAACTGTAGCTTTCGAAGATATTTCCTGTTTTTTTTTTCCTTTTGGCTTTTATAATCTAGTTGCTGTCTGTTCGGCAAATTGGTTTCGTTTATGACGGATTGCTGGCTCTTGACGTGGCCCAAATCAGAAATAGAATGCTCAAAAACCCAATCAACATTTTACAGACTCATTAATTTTCAAAGAAAGTTAATGCACATTGATCAAAAATATATTATATTAAAAAAATTCAAAAATATTTATGTTTTTTGTATTTCTTTTTTTCAAAAGTAACTTCTGCTTAGGATATTTCTCTTGACAACCAAAAAGACTTCTATCTAATATAAATATAAAAATAATTTATGTGAATCAACCATGATTAATTTATTTTGTACGTTTATTAAGTAACAAACTCAGTTAACCACTGTTATAGAAATAATCAGCAGGCAGACGCGAAAATGGTTTAAATGTCCACAGAAAACTCCTCCCAAAGACGGCACTGGGAAAAGGAGACAATCGACTATACGCTTTTGCATAAATTTGGCCACTTTGTGTTGGTTTTTTTTTTTTTTTGCATGCCCAACAGCTTAGCAAATTCTTTGGCGTTTGAAAAATGTCGGAACATTTGTCCATTTGCCTGATATGGATAGGAGCGGGGTGGGTTGGGACAGCAAGGCAAAGACCCGAACCGAAAATGTACGTGCAAAAAAAAAAAGCAACAACAAGAAAACGAAGATGGAAAAACTGAAAACTTTGGGCAAAGCTGACCCTTTTCTGACTTGCTCGCCGCCGCCAGCCTTTAGGATTAGGAAGAAGAAGCAGCAGACAGTCTGTTCCAGAGGGCAAAGCTGAAGAAAAATTGAAACAAGTTACCCAAACCATTTTCGTTGCTTACCGCTTGCCAATTTATTCAAATGCCTCGCAAAGTGCTAAATAAACAAGACTAAAAAATGCCTAAGCGCAGAGCGGAGAGTGGGGAATTCCTATGGCCAGGCATGTGCGTCATTTTTCTTGGTTTCAGACATAGTAACAGTAACAGATTCTCCACAAAGAGAACGAAGACGGGAATGTGTATAGGCATACTTAGCTGTGGCCTTCTGGGGCTCACATCTTGCACTCACCTTGTATGGGCACATAAATATTTAGATAGAGACAATCCTCTGATTGATTTTGCAGATAGGGCAGCAATCGCTTCAAATACTCCAGACGACCCTTGGGCATGCGCTCCAGCGCCGCTGTCTCATTGTGGATGTCCGGCAGTCGCTGCGGACAAACAGGACTAAATCTGCAAAGAAAAAGAGATTTTATGAGCCAAATTTGTTGTTGGTTAAACGCAAAAGTTTTTTGATTGCTTGTGACAGTTTTTCTTCTTGCAGGATACTCCGTAAGCAGCACACTGAAGACATGGAAAAATTCAAGCACGTAAGCTTAAAATGCAGAGTATTTTACAGTCTTGAGCTGTCTTGGCTTCTTTTTGGTTGTTTTCTTAAAAAGGTTTTTGTAAAACTTGCGGCTTATTTTTATGCCAGGCCTTTGTCAGTCGTTATAAACAGATTAATTTGCCAGCATTGTGTAATCTCTGCAAGTCAAGTCACAATTTTGTCTTTGGGCTATAATAAGTTTTTGATTTGAGCCCTTGCAAAAGTTTTTGGCGCTTCAATTTATTTTGGGCCACTTTAGACAAAGCCCATATTCAAGTCAGCTAAATTGGTTTTCGATTTTGCTTTTCTCACAGCGCCCAGCTCCCATCCCTCTCTCCCCAGTGTATATCTACATTTGTTGCATTTCTCTGCATTTCGTTGCTGCTGCTTTTGGGCCATGTCATGCAAATGCCAACATCAACGTTTACGTTTTGCGTTTTGCGTTTGCCATTTGCCATTTTGGCCTTGTGCTTATTTATGGCTGGCACGACCTGCGCTTCAAATACTGCCCTTACTTTGCCCTCTGTATCTGCTTGCCTTGAACTCACTTCCATTTGATGGTATTATTTGTTTTTAATCTGCCGTGTGACAGGCATCAAACTAAGTAGCCCCAAGCCCCAAACGAGCCAATCGGGCTATGTTTGGTTTGCATTCAATGTGCAAAACGAATTGCACATTGCAAAGCGCTTAACTCAAAATTGCTCAATGCACAAATTGTGGCAGAGAATTGTGTATATTTTGGGTAATATCAAATATCGTTATTTGTTTGCTTCGAATTTGCATTATTGGCTTAAAAGCAATTGACCAAAAATGTTGAAAACTCATTTGGTAAGCTATAAGATTTTCTGTGTACAACAAACAAAGCTTAACTCAAAGAATTTTCTTTTAACAACTTTTTTGGCATTTGTTGAACAAAATTCTCGATCCCTGTCTAACAGCCAATTATTATTTCAGTATTTTGCTTCAGTTTCGCAATCCACTAAAGGCACAACTCATCAAGTGGCGCATCTTTTGGGTCACATTAAAATGTCATAAACCGAAAATCAATAGAAACATTACCAATTCTTATTGTTGCGGCCAACATGTGTATCTATGTTGAGGTTGCTGTTGGCCTATTACGGTTAACCCGAACCCATAAAAACGCATTAACATTAATGGCATTGCCAAATGGGAATTTATTTTATTTAATTTTTGCACAACATCTTTTTGCCCAGCGTTATTTTTTGCTTTTAAGCGATGGTCTGCTGAACAACTGAAGTATATTTAATTTTTTTTATTATATGTATTTGAAATGGCTCGGCGAAAAGTGAGGCCGTGACCCCTTCGGACAGCGACCCTATTTGACCTGGTGTATTTTAATGGACGCTTGTGGTCGCCGAGTGGCGATTGCCATAATAATCATTAATTTTATGGTTAAACAATAAGGCAGGTAATAAAAGTTTAATTTTCGGCTTCATTTTGCGTTGTTCGCTTAATGGCCAACCAAGAAGTTGCAAAGTGTGTGACAACCCTGGTCCCAGTATAAAAGAGACAGCCGGGCAAGCAACACAAAAAATATTAAAAAATAATGAAAGTGAAAAGTTTCAATGGCGCCAAGTTGAGAGTGCTAGTTGTTGTTCTGTTTTTTCACTGCTCTTCCTGCTGCCAAACACATTTCTGACATTCAACATCAGGTGACAGGCTCCACCCCAGAACGCTGTATAACTCTCAGCGTCAGCTACAGCTCGTAAAAGCCACATTTTGAATTTTTAATGCGTTTTCTCCCCCCCTTGCCACCTTTCTCCTTGCCACAATCTCATAACCTGGCCCGCAGCAGCGCTGAAATGTGCTCAGTTTTCAAGTGGCAGCGATCTTGTTTATGTGACTTTTGTGTGTACTCTACCTTTCCACTCCCACCATCACCTTGGTTAAGAGAGCTCTTGGTGCTGTGCTGATAAGCTGGCTATGGGCAAGAGTAATGGGAATTAAGCTAATAAAATGGGCGGTCCAATTGGGGTCAGGTCAGCCATGAAAGCAAGAAAAGGGGGCGTGCCTCAACGCTAGTGCGTTCCCAGATTTTTACTACAATCGATAAATGCTCAGCTTGATGGGAGTTGACAACAACTGTGCAGCTTTTCGCACAGTTATGACTGCGTGTGTATTTGTGTGGTGAGTATATATTTTTCCCGAGGGTTAAGGTGTTTGCAGATAACAGTATGTATAAAGACCAAATAAACGATAGTTGGAGTATAAATATGTTGGCATCGTCAGTGAGTTTCCTTTAACTGAAGATCATTTTAAATGCTTTTTTCATATTCTTTTTTAATGTGCCATCAACAGGCCTTTGGTTAAGCGCTCCTTTGGCTAAACTTTTCTGATGTTCCCTTGAGCTGCTGCAATAATAAACAAACAAACCGTCAGCTGCAACTCACCAAAAGCTATTGCCATAACTGATGCTTTGACAAGCCACGCGTGTCACCGCCAAAAGCAGCATCAACAAAGTGCCACGCCCACTACCTTTGCACTTAAACGCCCTTTACCCTTCATCCCAGCATGTAATAGTTGTTGTTGGTGTTTAAAAATAAATTTTCCAACCACTTTGCACTTTGGACGTCATGAAGCTTTTGCTTTCAGCGCTAGGATTATGAAATACAAGCGGATTAGTAGCGACAGGCTGCATCCTGCTTTGCCTGGCTCCTGTCCCTTCGCCCACCACCTTCTGGCTACCTTAAGCTCCTAGAGAAAATGTTTAAAAACAATCGCAAAAAAAATTGTGTGAGAGTTTTATGCATGACGCTTTGGCGTTTTAATAATAATAAAAAGAAAAAGAAATATGGTGAATAAGCTGCTTGCTGCTGCTGCTCAAGCTAACGATTTTGCTAATAAAAAGGCACATTAATGAATGCTAAACGTGAAGCGTGTCAGTAGCCTCTGTAAAATGTGTGCAGCACTTAGCGGATAAAGCACAAAAATATGAAAGCCTAGATGATGATAGCATACCCTAACAGACAGGAGCTTAACGACTCACAGCTTAACCTTAACAGTGTTTTAAGAAAGTTAAAGACACAGCCGCAAAACAAACTTATTTTCAGCCCTTTAGTTTGTTACACCATACACCACAATCTCCGAATACCCTATGCATAGATATTTAAATGGATAAAACATGGAAAATAAATTTGTGCCCATCATTAAAAACGTTAATTCCAATTTGAGACTCAAGTGCGGCGCGCGAGTCTCCGCAAAGTGTGTTTATGTATGTAAGCGGTGTGGTGGTGGTGGGGGAGGGGGTCTTAGGGGAAAGCAAGTGTGAGAGTTAGTAGCACCACACTGACTGATGGTGGTGCTGCTGCATAAATTGCTGTTGCCCCAAGGTGGTACGCTTGGTTTTTGGATTGTTGTTGTTGTTGCGCTGTAAATGAAATTGCGAAAATTCATTTTAAATTGGATTTTATTTAATTTGACTGCGGCGGCACAGCTTTATGCGTGTTGAGCAGCAAGGACAAGGACAGGGACAAGATGGATGGGGGGAAGGAGGAGTATGGTATAGCGGCTAGGCTGCCAATCTAATTTGTGAACAGGTAGCTGGCAGGCAGCCATAGACAACAACAGAAACAGCAGCAGCAACAACAACAACGATGCAGACGAGACTTCTGCCCCGATGCCCACAGGTAAAATTAATCTATTTTGCTTGACGTGGCCGCAATGTCGCATATCATTTTCGGTATCTATATGTATATGTTTGTGTATATATATGTATATGGCCGCTGCCTGACTCCTTCCATTCCCTTTATCTATATAAATATCTTAACTTGTCTGTGGCGCATGCATTTTTCCGCTTGGCTGAGATTATGCTTCTCTGTTTGATGTATTTGAGCTCAGCTGGTAAAGGCAAATGCTCCAAGTGCTTTTCCAAGCTCTCCTGTCTCTCATCCTGTCTATCGTCCTGTCTGTCTGTCCTCCTGTCTTCCTGTCGTTGACTTCTGCCCGGCTGCTGTTCAGTTTACCGTTTGTTTACGCCAACCGTTCCCCCCCATCTCTACCCCATCTGTGATCTTTTGCCACCTCTGTCCATCCATGTCGCATGCAGATTATGCGGGACCATTCCCCAGTTTCCCGTTCCCTTTGGTGTAACGCACCATTTGTGGCCTGCCAGAATGCCAAATTGCATGCGTCTTCATGCTTGAATGTGTCCCGCCTGTTCTGTGACCTGTTTGCTTCTGGCCGCGTGATTTATATGCGTAACATGTTGTTGTTTTTTTGTTTTTGTTTGTTGATAGGTGTCCCTCGCCATTGGGAACTACAAAATTATTTGTTTTTCTTCAAGATTTACGCGCTTGTTTTTCTTATGCAAAATTAAGAGTAAGCATTGAATTTGTATGCAGAGTATCAAAATTCACAATATGATTTTATACAGTTAATTTAAAATAATTTGTTGTATTCGAAATGTTTTCTTCGATGAGCAAAAATTCAACTTGAGAGCTTATTTCATTTAATTGCTTTCTTTTAAATGTAATTAATTATGTTGGGCTATTTATTGCAAGTCTGCATTTAAACCAATGCTAATAAGCGTAAAAGTACCGTCTACGCCAATTTCAAAGGTTAGAGCTACAAAATGCCTCAAACGTATCCATTTTCGCATTTGAATGTAAAGCTGGCTAATGATCTTTAGTACCTTGGAGTCTGTCTGCATGTCTATCTGTCTGTCTGTCTGTCTGTTCGTTAGTCCGTTGATGGTCGCAAACAGCTTTATTACGCTGACGTGCTGAAAAATCTGTGGAGCATTACTCAAGGAGTTTATTGGCCTGCCAGTCCAAGGCTGTCAACAGGCCCACAGCAGTGCGGCTTGACAAATAAAGATGTGCCGCCCCACAGTTAAAGATGACGACGTGAAACTGACAGACAGACACAGGGAACAAGAAAGACTGACAGACAGACAGAGAGACAGTCAGACAAACAGAGATTGCTTGACAATTGCGATGATGTCAGCCGAAAATTTCGTGGCTCAGAGAAGTAACAGCAGGTGCCACAAAGGACACAGTACACAGCTCTTTTTTTTTCTTTTGGGGGCAACATCATTCATCAGATTTTGGCTCAACAGAACTTGAAAAATTATATTTGTTTGTGAAGCGCTGATTTTAGGGAACACCTTTCTGAGCTTTCACCATTCAACAGCAAGCAAAAATAAAAAATAAATAAAAGTTACGTACAGAATAAGAAATGATGCTTGCTTGAGTGATTCTAATATTTGTTATATGACAAATTGATCTGTTTATTTAACTAATTATAGCTGACAATAATATCTAATTACACATATTTCTTCGACTTTTCATGGCTTCCACCTTAAAAGCAATCTTATAACAATGTTTTTTTAAGAAAAAAAGGATATCTTATAAAAAATAAAACTTTAACTTTACAAAATGAAGGTTAACAAGAAAAACGGGCTTCACCCAAGTTTTCAATAATAATGAAACTTATAAAAATTATACAATTTCCGCGAAATGACATTCAATAAGACGAAGAACAGAGGAAGAGAGAGACATTTAACCTTTACAACATTTTCCTAATCAATTTGAAGGTATATATTTATGTACCTTATAAGGTCGAAAGAGCTTCCTTTTTGACTTAAAAAATAGACCTTTTGTCGGGTTTGACATAAAAAAAAGATGCGAAACGAAGGTGGAGAAACTTTTGCGCCAGGCACCCTTTCTTACAAAGCAAACAATGCGGCTTACAGGACAACGGTGTGTCCTGGGAATCTTTTTGAATAATGATTTGCCACTTGGGAGCGTTTGTAAATTAGATGCTTGGCATGTTGTTGCTATTGTTGCTGTTGTTGTTTGAGTGTCGCAGCTGCTGGCTGGCGGCTGTGTAAATATTTAATTTGTGTAACATTTCAAGCGGAAGCCCCATCGAGTCGACTGACCTTTGGCTTTCTTCCTCTTTTTCGTTTTTGCCATTGCGCATTATCATTATAAGTACAATTCAAAATGTGTGTGTAAGTCTGTAGCTTATTTTTATGAGTATATTCGTTTTTGGGCCGTTTTTACTTTATTTTTGGCTTTGGCTGCGCACTCAACAATAATGAGCCAAGTTAATTGAGGTGACAATTGCCGGGCAACGGCTGTGTTCGACCCTCTCGAGTGGCTGGCAGCCTTCTTGAGTTATGGCATTTTGATCATTCTATGTACATTTTCGGGCACACGCGACAGCGCGTCTTAAATTGCACCCTCGTCATTGCTTTGGGTAGGCAAATGGCCTCAGCTTGGCATCAAGTAACTGAAATATGATTTAACGCATTTAAATTGACAGCTCACAATTTGCATTTGGGGTTGAATTTTGCTTCAGTTGTCGCTCCAAGGCAACATTAAATTAGCTAGACTTGGGAATTCATCGGATACTAAGCAGCTAGGAATTTAGATTTCACAGAATAACAGCACTTAGATAAAAGATTTCAGCTTACAGCTTAAAAGGGTCTTCGTCCTTATGATTCACAAATAGAATTAGTTAGCCTAAATGGTTTCAAAACAAAATACAAATTGAAATTTATTGCAGATTCATCAAGATGTAAAGTCTAGCCAAAACTTTAGCCCTGTGGTTGGTTTAAAGTCAAAACTCTGCAAAGAATTTGTTTAAAAATGCGTAAAGTTTGCTATTGTAAGTTTTCTTTCTACCTGTTCTAAGCCAACTCTAATCCAGCATTTAATAACAGTCAGTCTTTAAGATCTGAACTTTAAGGCGCTGCTTGCCCTGCGGACGTGCTTTATAATACTGCATTTAGTTTAATTATACCCACACCCCGTTTTGGCCCAAAGCCCATGTTTCAGTCAGCTAGTTCCAGCAACGCGGCATTTTAGTTGGCTCACCGGTCGTATGACTAACAAGAAAGCGCGCCAGGTCGTAAACTTTGCGCACACACATCCGGTTATTTGAAATTTATGCGAAGGACTCTTTAAAGGCGTCTGCCTAAGGCATGCCCCATTTTGGACTTTGTCAGTGTTGCCATTTTATCAGACAAAAAAGCTGCTTCTCGAAGATACAGAAAAAGTACAGCACGGTTTAAGCGACTTCATGTCGTCTGTAATATTTTAATTATTTTTGGATTTTTTTTTAAAAAAAGCTAGATGTGGCAAAAAATGGCCAAATCAACATCACTGAAAGGAGCGGTTAAGTTTTAGTGACTTACCTGTCCGCCTTTTTGACGCCCGACCACATGGCCGCAGAGACGGGCGGCATAAAACGCAAATTGCCGACGGGCGGGGAGGCATAGGGTATACCGCGATACGCCTCAACCGGATCCAAATGCCGCCCATCTAATTGGACAATTACGCCTGAGATGGCGCCGTTGCGTGTGTGGATGATTCGCGATGAGAGCTGAGCGGGTAATTGATCATGATTTATGTTGTTGCTGTTGCTGTTAGAGCTGCTGCTGCTGCTGCTAGTTAGGCGACTGCTGCGGTTGCTGCTCGACGTGGCTGATGATGAACTGCCACCACTGTTACTGTTGCCACTGCTGCTGCTGCTGCTGGTTGATGTGGCATAGGATGATGATGCAGCAGCAGCTGACGCTGACGAAGTGAGCGATAATGAGGGCACAGCGCTGGCTGTGGCTGCATTCGCAGTACTGCCACCAATGCCACTGTTGCTGATGCTACTGATGATACTGCTGCCGCCTGTGGCACTGCTGGAACCGATCAATACCAAGCCACCACTGTTACTTGTTGCCACGCGCTGTGTGACACTTAGATTGCCCGAGCTGGTGCTGCTGTAGCTGATGCCAGCTCCATTGCTGCATGCACAGTGCAGCAACAAAAGCAGCAACAGCAACACTGAAGATTGACTCCTTAATCCACATGGTTTTCTTCTTGCTCTGGAGACTGTTGCTGTCGTTGTTGTAGTTGTTGCTGCTGTTGCTGCTGCTGGTGGCAGTTGCTGCTCCAATTGCAGCAACATTACCATTATTAATATTGGTCAAAATGGCTGGTTGTTGCAGTCTTGCTGCTACTGTCTGTTCTTGTTGTTGCTGTTGTCGTATAATTGACCGCAACAACACTGTTGGTGGCGTGGCCTGATTTTCCGTTTTTGCCACACGCCTCTTGTTTATTTTTTTTATAGAAATTTTCTCTTTTTTTTTCGTGTTTTTCAATGGCAGTCAACTGGAAAGAGCAGAGATGCACACACATATATTATTAATGGGTCACTGACAGTAGATGTTTACGTATTTTTAAAGTTTTTTAATATTTAAGAGGCCAGAAAACTAAAAAAAATTTGTATATCAAGTAAATTTGATTATTTGACTTAAAGTGGCATATTATTATGGATTTTTCTTCAGTTTTAGTAAATTTGTTTTATGATTAAGATCCCACCCTTTATTTTCTTATTACTGTTTTTTATAGAGTTTAAAGTGAGTTATTTTATTATTAAGATCCCAGCCTTTGTTTTCTTGAAACTAAGTAATAAAAGCCATCCTCTTTACATTAAAATTCCTCACATCATTTGTTTTACATAGAAAATGTAAAATTCTGTTTATAATTTAAGTTGTGCAAATTCTCTTTCTGCATTTTCGCTCTCGTTTGCACTTCAGAAAGTCCGCAAAGTGTGCGCCTGGAGCGTGCATGGTTGGTGTGACCACCCCCTCCATGTCTCTCCGTCTATGTCACCAAAAAGTATGCAATGCCATTTGAAAGTCCTCATAGAAGTAGCTCTTTGCACAAGTCCCAATCAGCTCACTTGCTGGCGGCGTTGTCTTTACCTTTACCCATTCTTTCTTTCGCTCTCTGTGTGTGTGTGTTGTTTTTTGCTCATTCTCTTTTTTTTTTGTTCTTTTCTCCTGTTTTATTTTTATGTGTGTGGACTGCAGCACCTTGTTTGCACTGGATGTAGTGCCCTTGCCCTTGTTGTTGTCGTCCTCAACAAAAATGAAGGAAAAAAAAAACAAGAGCAGCACATCAACAACAACAATGACAGAGAGTTGGCATTTTGCATATGCCAGACATGTCAGGCAAGTCGCACAGCAGCAGATGAATGTTGCTTAGGCTGTTTATTGCTAGGTGGAAAGGAGTCAAGAGCTTAAAGCCAAGGAGCATTCGGCTTGTGTCTTTTGGGTAGTTTATGGGTCAATGGATTAAATTCTTGAGCCACAAGGCCATAGTTTGTAGCTTTCCCATCGAAATCGAACATTCGTTAATACAGTTTTTATTATTAGTTATTCTGCTTCATAAATTTATCCCCGAATTTTCTGTACCTAATTTAATTCTTGCTCAAAAATATTACTTTAACATACATATAAGGAAATAAGTTTTTTATGACACATTTTTAGTTACGTTTTCTTCATGGCTCTTTTTTGTAACATTTTTCATACCTCTATCATTCTCTTTTTTATAGTTTACAGCATTGTTCAGCTGTTGCCTTGAGCAAGTTAAACAGTTGATGTCTCTTATAGCCGAACACGACGTGTCTTGGCCTGTCTGTTATTTTTGGGTTGAGCATTCTGGTATACTTTTAGGTACTCACTTAGTTATTCCGTACGTTGCTCTGTCTTTGCTGCTGCTCTTGCTGTCTGCGCCTCGCTGCAGGTGCTAAGCTTACTGCTCTGTGCTGCATGTGGGTTAGTGTCCTTGCCACAGCTTCTGCTCCCGCTGCTTCTGCTGCCTTAAGTTCTTTGCATACACTTCACGTACGCTGCGCTCAACTGCGCTGTCTGCTGCGTTGTCTAAATGCCTGCACGCTACAATTGTCATGCAAGCGGACATTTTTTCAAGGCTCTCACGTGCTCAACGCTGACGTCGTTGGCTTTTCAGGCAGCTGCCGCCGCATAGCTGAAAAAAAAGCAACAGAGAAAGGGGGCGTAAGGCGTTTGTTTATATGATACTTGAACTATGATTAATTAAGTGGCGCACACAAAAGCACGCGCCATTTATATGCATATTAAGTAGCCGCCTGTGTACGCAAACAATTTGCCTGACTTGTGGATTTATTAATGAGTGCTTAGAATTTTTTCATATCTTCAATTACTCCTTTATTTTATTATATCAAGCTGTAACTTTCACTGATGTTGAGTTGAGTATATTAAACATCTCTTAGCTTTGATGATATAAATAAGTTAATAGAACTAATCCATTTAAATTTGTATTCAGTTGATTTTACTAAGTTAGTTACTTACTTTTCTGAGGCATGTTTTTTGTTACCAAAAACAAACTTATTAAAAAAATCATCAGGTTTCCTTCGCTTTCAATTGCTGGGCATGCCACTTAACAATTATAGTAAGACGAAGCGCAAACTTTTCAATTATAATGCGCCCTCAAGTGTAAGCAAATTATTATGCACATCATTAGCACTGTATTCAGTAGGCGGCCCCCACCATCGCCCAACTGCTAAGTTCTCCCACTAGTTGAATTAATTGTTTTTATGCTGTGTGTTGAAATTGAGCTGTTGCCTTACTTAACGCGAACGCCCAACAGCTCAGAATTTGATGTCGTGGGCTCAATGCGAAAGTTGCTTTTTAATTTATTTATGCAAATACGAATGAATTTTCGCTGCTGTGGGGCAAAACAGCTTGGCATTTAAATGCGTAGTCGCATAAGTAAACAAATGCCAGGCCACTTCCGACTGCCATCGAATACTTTCTCTTAACAACAACAACAACAGCAGCAACAATGAATGGAATTACAACAATAACAAATACCATCGTACAAGTACAACGCGGCTCAGTTGGTGGTAGATTACATCAGATTTTGTCGGTCTTTCTGTCTGTCTGTCAACCGTGCTATATACAGCATGCAAACATTGTAAATCATACGCACTGTTGCACGTCTTTTCGGCAGGTATGGGTAAGGGTATTCTGATCTTATTTGGTTATTGTAAATGAGTTAGGGGGACCATTTTGTGGTTGCTTTCATGTGGCTTACGTGCTTGTGCATATAAAACTGTATTTGAGTTCCGATTCTGAATATTTTGGGCGCTAAAAATAACCGCTTAAAATATTATAAAAGCAAAATGTTTTAATAACAATGAGATTCCAAAAATAAATGATGCTCACTTAAGCTTTTTTTTACTTAAAATTTTAGTTAAAGCATTTTGCTAAATTCTCTGTTATAAAGTGTATAATTTTTTGTTCCTTATAAATGCGGTAGTTGCTGACTTTAATATCACCAAACATATAAGCCAGCTGCAGAACATATTTAAAATTTTGCTTTTACATTTATTTCAGCCATATTCGGCTGCTAAACTTTTAGCGTAACAAGAAAATGTTACAAAAAGTTGTCAAAAAGTTCAAGTTTGAAAACAACTTCTGAATATGGTATGAGGTGAGGTGAGTGTACTTACACCCGCACTCAAAATCACACCCACACCCACAGTCGTACTCGCATTCACATTCACATTCGTATTCGCATTTGGAATGACTTTATCAATTTGTTGGTCGTTGTGTTTCGGGCATGTAATTTGTGTGCAGGGCAAAAAAAGATAATTGGATTCAGCATTTGTTTGTGTGCCTAATTTAAGTGCGTTGAAACCAAATTCCATTTCGCAAAATACATTTAACTTGAGCTTTAATTAAAAATCAAAACGCGATAAGAACGTTCAACGCGACTAAGATGAAAGTCGGCCAAAAGCATTGCAGCAACAACAATTGTAATTGTGGCTGCGACTTAGAGACGCGACTCGCAATTCCTTTGCAATTTCCGCGCTTGGCCGAAGCCTTTGCGCAATAAATTCAGGCGCCAGGACCCCAGACAGCCCAGACAGGATACGCATTTAGAGAGAGAGACAGACAGAGACGCAGTTCTGCCGAGTCTAGGACCGAGGGTCATTAATTTGTCTTTAGAGGCCGCCGAAGCCGACGTGGCATTAAACTGCTTAAGTAGCACAACTAAATTAAGAAAAGTGCGGCGTGGCGTTCGGTGTTGGGGTTGGCAATTAAAAGGTGAGGGGGTTAAAAGATCTGCTGCATCGTGTACGGAGATAAAGTTCAAAGTGGATTTGTGTTTAGCCTTGATTACGTATACAGTTATGTTACAGTTTGAGAAATGTCAGAGATTTGTGTAGTAGGAAGGGGCAAAAATACAAAATATTAGTGCTGAAGAATAGTCGTTTTTTTTTTTTTTGACAAAAACTTGCGGCATGCTACACAATAATGAATGCGTTGCTTAAACATAATTCATTTTTTGTTTTGCCACACACTCACAAATAAACACACATACAGAGACAAATACAGGCAGCAGACAGCCATGAATTGTGTGGCATGTAGCTGTACAATGTGCCACGCCCCCGATTCCCATTGGCATACACACAAACACACATTGGCAATGCTGCAGCCACAACAAAATTGCAACTACTATAAACGTAGCAAAATATGTGGAGCATACAAAAAAGGCAACTCTGCCAGCGGCAAAATAGTACAAACAAAAATACACGCTAACACAATGCGCATTCATGATGAGAGAAAACACACACACACACACACCCACTCATACACACACATACATATACACTTGCACATAGATATTTGTGTTTGCTGATAAAAGCAAAGCATGATAAACTAAAGACGCCGCACACGCTGCTGCGTATACGTTATATTATTCTTTCATTCTTTGTTGCTGGTAAAAAGGAGCTTTCACAAAAGCATGAATTGAATTGCTTTATATCGATTGATAGGCATTGAGCATATCTTTATAAATATAAATGTATGTATGTATGTATGTATTGTACATATTTGTCGGAAAATTTAATCAGTTATCCATGCAAAGAGGAAAAATCTATGAATGGATTGTGGGTAATGTGCAGCGAATGAGAAAATTGTTAAGCAGTTGGAAACGTAATGAAAATACAAATGGAAATGAAAATGAAAATGTTTCAGACCACAGGCTTCGTTGTGGCGGACTATCTGAAGGAGTGGCAAAAAGCAAGCGGTAAGAGGTGTGCGATAGAAAGCCAAATAACTGAGTAAAGAGCTTAAAAGATTGTAAACACAATGTATTCTCAGATCAGATTAAGACTTGCTTGTGTTTAATATTGAATTGTTGTGTATTTAAGTCAACAGTTTCTTTAATGAATTTAAGTTTTATATATAAAAATGGTTTTTTTTTAAACTACTGAACTTAGCATATACATATACAGATAGTCCATGTCCGACTAAAAGAGCTAGAGAAATTATGATTGGAACACTCCGAGCTGTAATACTTTGTTTTAAATTATCGATGTTTAAAGTTCTATCTAACTTTAAAGTCATTTTTTATTTTTTATTTTTGGCTATCTGTCTCTTTTATTTTTGTTTATTAAGTCGCAAAAACCAAACCGCTTACAATATATAAACGCAAATATTTTCTGCTTAGTTTGCGGGGGCAAATAAAAATTTGTCTTACACCATGCGAAAGCCACAAACAATAACTGCATAATTTCGGCATCGCTGCCCCATATAACATTTGAATGCTATAAAAATAGCAAATGCAAGCGCAGCTGCAAAATTATAGTTTCCCAAGTCAAGAAATGCTTGATAACAGCAGCAGCAGCAGTGGCAGCAAATGCGAACGGACAGGGCTCCCTCCGCTGCGAAGCGTGTCATTTTTCATGCAGATTTATGTAAAAATTTGTGAAAATTGCGTAAAGAAAACTGCAAGAGGAAAACAGCTAGATAGAGAGCGAAGAAAACTTTGCGCATCGAGCATTGAATTTGATGGCAAATAATGCGACTTTATAACTAGTTTAAATGCACTTTGCATGTCACAGACGCTTGATAAAATTACTTAAACATTCTGTATTCAGCATTCTGCTCTTTATGGAGTCTCGTCGTACTTGACTTTAGCTCAAGGGTTGGCTGAGCTGCAACTCCTTTTTAATTCTTTGGATTTTTTGTTTTGTTTTAAGTCGACAGCCGTTTACTGGCTGCCTCTTTTTATTTGTATACGAGTATATTAAAAGGCGGAGCTGGAAACTGTGCGGCAGCAGCAGCTTGCAACGCGTTGCACGTTGCCATCTTTTCATTTTTTTAAGTAGTCAACAGCAAAACAATGGCCTCCCGCAACAGCAGCCACAGCATTAAAATCCATCATCAACAACAACAAGCATGGCCCTCATCAGGAAAGAGGAAAAGGCATGGTTGATAGGCAGCGAGGGTTTAGCGTAATTTTCAGCCCATGGAAATATATAGTGCACCATAATTGTGGGAAATATAGTTCAACTGCAATTTAAATGCCATATGCATAAACAGTTTTGTAATTAAAAGTGCAAAATACGAGTTTGCAACG
Organism: Scaptomyza pallida; assembly: GCA_018152965.1. Lineage (NCBI taxonomy): Eukaryota > Metazoa > Arthropoda > Insecta > Diptera > Drosophilidae > Scaptomyza > Scaptomyza pallida. Next base: position 2,221,658 of record JAECXP010000002.1, read on the forward strand.
CCATAGTGATGTAACTTATTTAATTTATATACATTTTTTAAGTGAATTATATTTAAATAAGTATTTTAAGATGAATTATAAGTAAGTGTAGCCAACTTTTTTGTTTGTAAGTATCATTTGTAACCATTTATCGGAATATCTGCTTATCTTCACTAATGACTTAATTTAACATTTAACTCGAAAATTTCAAGTGAACTTCAGAATTCCCATAAATTACTTGGCTAACTTATCGAATTAAGTTTATGAAATATTTCACACACATAACGCTTAAACCGGAAATCAATTTGTAACGGATTTAATCGGGTTTTGTTAAAGTTTGTGTGAGTTAGGATGTAAGCCATGCTCAAAAATGTATCAATTTTGTTGCCTAGCCAACTGCAATGCGTCAATTTCTTGGGCAAGTGAATTTAATTGGCACTCATTAGTATTGCTGAAAATGCGCATTTTGCATGTGTGTGTGTGTGTTTTGTGGAGCGAAAATGCAATTGAAATTTAATCAGAGTCTTGTATCAAAGCATAATTTATGCAAAACTTCTATAGGAAGCTTCATACACATTTTATCCTTGGGCCAAACATTAGCTGAGCAATAAATTTCGCGCACAATTGAGCCTGTGATTGTGCCAAAGCGAATGTAACGAAAATTAATTTTCCTCTGATTTTACATGTGTGTTTTGTAAGTGGGGGAGAATTTCTGTGTATGTGTGTGTAGGGGTTGGGCTGTCTGGCATAAATTGTGCGCTCGCGGCTAACAAATTTTAAAAGCGAATGCTGAAATAAATTATCGCTTAATATTGGCAAATAATTTGGCCAACACCAACAACAGTTTTTATATTGACTTTATCCCCTCACTGTCCCTCACTCCCTCTGGCCCTTTTTTCTTGCGCTTTTTAGCAATTTTTGGCAGCGCACAAATTGAATTCATTATGCCGAGCAGCCCAGCCCCATACGAATCGCACAAAATCATTTGCCTCCGGCTGTCGCCTGTAAATTCTAATATAATGATATTAAAGCAACATTACAGCATCACATAAAAGGCAAATGAAGAGGACACAGCAAAAAATACGAACGAGCATCGCACATAAGCGACAGACAGACGAATGACATCGACGACAGCACATGCGAAGATACAAAAAATAATATGGATTCCATCCTAGATACATTACAAACACTCACACCAAACACGAAACGGAAGCTATAAAGAATGGTGTAGCAGTGTTAATACCCTTTAAAAACTTTTGGAAATATAATCGAAAGCCATCAACCGAGCAGAAAAGTATTTATAGCTATGAAAACAATGACGCGTCATTTTTAATTAGTTTCTATTAGTTTGAACAATAATTTATAGTGAAGTCAAAGCAGGCGATCAAACGTATGGACATGTAGCCTTGAAGCATCATTAAGCTAGGAAAAAATACCACTGCTGGGCATTGTTATATAATATGCGAGGAAAAGAAAACAAATTCTATGACAATTTCAAATGAATATCAATTTCTAAGAAAAAATACACACACTCACACACACGAATGCTACAGAATCGACTCTTAATTAATTTCCTTTTGTGTGGGCTTTGTTTCATTTTAGTTTTTGCTTTTAGTGCTTTTCGATTGTGGAGAGGGAGCGAGGGGAGGGAATATTATTGCCAAGCATTTTAATGGCATTTTCATAAACAGTCGCCGCGGCGACATTTTGTATCCTGATGTGTCTCTAATTTTGTTTTATGCCACGTGGCATTTAACATCTGACTGCTGCCGCTGTTCCTCTTGGCTGTGTTTCGTCTTTTGTCAAGACAGATAAAATAATTTATTGGGTAAAAATTGCTGGCCAAAAGCTGAGCATTTTGATTTCTCTCTCACTCTTTTCCTATCTCTCTCTTGCTTTCATCTTTTCTCACTGTCTGTTCTATATTCTGTGTCTATGTCCAATTCTTATCTTTAGCTGGTTTATCTATTTTGGCCGTCGCTTGTGCTCCTCCATAATGTTGGCGCCATGTTGATGTTATCGTAGCGGAAGTGTTGACTCAATGTTTACTCAATGAGGGCGTAGCTGCGATATGACAGCGGGTTTCAACCTCCACACACCCATACCCTTATCGCATAATGTACCGTTGTGTCTATGTGTGTGGCGCTTAAGTGTATTCTGGCTGCCATTTTGGGTGCACAAGTTTTGCTTTTGGCTTTGTTTCTGCTCGCTTGGCTAATACAAATGCCTCAATGTTACTTTGCTCTTTGTGTGTCCTTTTGTAAGGATTTTTGTGTTTATTTTTATACATTTTCTTTTTCTGCTTGCCCATAGCTGTCCTTATAAATATGCAAAGCAAATGAAGACTTACGAAATGGCTGAACAATGGCATAGTGGCCATAAAGGGTCAAGGCTTAATAGAGTTATGTAAAGTCGTAAGCCAAGGCAAGCCAAGTAGTTGGCCATAACTATAAATAAATACATTTGGCAGTTGCTTATGGCGTATACAAATAAAATATTTATATTTATTTGGTCAATTGATGAAGGGTTGAATTTATTTTAGTTACTTCAAACATATTTGCTTGGTCCCTTAATTTACAGTTTCAGATTTAAAATTAGTATTCATTAAAAGCAGCTGTTCCCATGCATGTTGAAATATTTCAATCAGCACCAAACCCAAACACACCTGGCTTATTGCCTTAATGAGTGACACCTGAGACACGCTGAGCACAGCAGCAACAATGAAATTCTATAGTCCAAAAGCACTGTTAATGCTACCCTCAAGTCATGTTGTCATGACATGCTTGGAGAATTTATAACTTTTTCAAGTGTTTAACCGCAAAACTAAAGCTGGTATCTAATGGCACATCTCCATGCTATTTGGACTTGGCTTTTCTCTCTCTTTCCCCCTCTCCCTTCCTCTCAGTATTTCCTCTAACATGTGTGTATGTGTATGTTTTCCGTAAACTGCCATTTCCGACTGTGCCACAAGTCTAACAAGCAACGAACACGACTCGAATCGCTTCTCTGGCAGCAGTAGAAGCTGCCTCAACTGTTTGCCTTTGCTCTCAATGCACAATAATTGTTATCTTCAACAATTTGCGGATGTTATAAACATATACTGGCTGCTTCATATTGTCTGCATGTAAATACCAGCAACGACAGCTGCGACTGCCAATGGGAATGTTAAGGGTAGAATGCCAGGTGGGAAGAGGGAACTATGAGTATTTTGGGTAGATGGGATTGCTGCTGTTTCTGTAGCATTTGCACTTGTCGTTGCTTTTTATGGCCAAACAAGCGCTGCACCTGCCTTACTCCTGAACAACTACACGAACAAAACACACACACACACACACTCACACATGCAAGGTATTTCCTCCCGGCGGAGGTGAGCTTGCTGAAATTGGAGAACTGGCACGGAAGACATTTAGCTAAGCGCTTCGCTTGGTAAACAATTTTCGATTTCACTGTTTTTCGTGTGCAAAAACTTTTAGCAGCCAGTGAAAGTTGTGGAAAACAACAAAACATACATATCTATATTAATAGAGGGTGCACAATACAAAAAACATAAAATAAAAACGATTTTTATTCTGCTTTAAAAGTCGTTTCTTGAGTGCTATAGAGATATGCAATGCCAAAGGAAAGTGAAAAGTTGTTGATTCCGGTATTAAATGTTGATATCTTGAAAGACAGAGATAGTTCCTTTAATTTCTTTCAGTGTTTTTGCCGTCGCTTTCTCTAATGGGCTGCAAATGTGTCGCGTATGAAACTTGCTTCAGCTTACACTTAAAGACGGCTGTTGTTTAGTTTTGCTCAAGTTTCACTTGCGGCAATTACGCATACGCCAAGGTTTTTTGCAGGTGTGCAAAGTGTAGAGGGCGAAGTGTGGAGGGCACATGCGCTTTGTCACGGCATTGAGTACTTGAGCAGGCAATTTGTGCGTTACTCATACGCCTACGTGTCTCATTAAGGTACGTGTGCGCTCGGTTCGGTAATAGAAAACTTGGCCATAACATTTTGCGTGGGCGTGGGAGACCTGCTCGAAACTTAATTAACGGCTCCCGAAAAGGTAATCGGCTGGCGCCCGCCTTTTGTTTAGGCCATTTCACTGCGAAATGTTCTGGACATTAAGGCAAGCGAGCGTGCGCCAGCACCACTCGAATGTGGGCGGAAGCAAGGGGTTCTGTGGGCGTAGAGCTACCCCTGAACACTCCTTCCTCGCCCTATTAAATTGGTCATTAGGCGTCAAGTGGCCTGCTGGCTTGACGGCAGGCAAAACTTATAGACAACAACAGAGGGCTCAAATGTTTTGGCTTAATTTGAGCAGTTTTGCTCCACCCCTTGCTGTCTTCCTTCGATTTCTACTCACATCCTTGTACTCTTTGTTGCTGTTGGCTTGACTTTAATTACTGGCTGGCCAATAACCAGCGGCGCGGCAGCTCAATTGCCGCATTCAATTAAATTATTGGCAGTTGGCAGCTGCGTTTAAAATTTAATTACTTCCCATTTCCGGCTCAACACAGGCACAAACTAATTTCCCTACATTTATTTACGTGTATATCATGATATTTAATACATCAGCATATTCAATTTACCGAGCAAGGCTTAAAAAACCTTGCTGGCACAAAGTTCGCATATTTTCTTTGATAGTTAGAAAACAAATCTTTTTAATTGTTGTGCTGCAGCACAGCGAAAAGTTGAACGCCAATTTGTTGCACAAGTTTTTTGGCGTTTACTATTATATTATTTGCACTATGCTCTCCGCTCTTTGTCCTTTGTCTTTCTTCCTCGCCGTCCTGGCAACGAACGAACGTGAGCGCGCAGCCAAACAAGAAAATTAGTTAAAAAACTTTCGCAAAAACAGCGCTCGACTTTCGTCTTTCACCGTGTCTAGTTAAAAGTGCTGAGCTGGCCAAAGAATAGTCCGGCACAAATGTTTTTTGCATGTTTAAGTAACTTTAACCTGGATTTAAGAGAAGAAAGTTCCACATCCACTCTTAAATATTTAAATAAAACGTAACTTAGACAAAAATATTATTTTAAATATGGAATTTATTTGTTTTATTCTCCCCATTAGAGCCATAAATTCCCAAATATTTACTTAATATCATTTGTCTAGGGAAACGATTTATTTTTGTAAAATTTCATGTAAGATATTCATAGTTGAGGGTAAGGCGAGACAGTGCCACTTATCAGGCAGTGGCTTCATTTGGGCTTCTCTCACTTGCCACGAGAAGGTAGTTTGAGCATAAAATACTCACGAATACACCTGCAGCTACAACAGCTCGTAATGTTGCACCCACCTGCAAATGGAGAGTATGGAGATGATGAGGAAGAGGTAGAGGTAAATAAATTATGTTTTTGCCAAGGCAACGCATTTAAAATTTTTGTGTTGTGTGTTTGTGTGGGTGTGTGCAAAATAAGCACATAAATAAAACAGTTTTGTTGTTGTTAAAGTAACGCTCGAAGCACACTACTTTTATCCACTCATACATATGCCTTGTTGTGCAGTCTGTAACAGGCGGAAGGACGCAGGGCACAGCGCAAAAATCTGTTGAGTGGAAAATTGCGAAAAACTGCACGAGCTGCGTTTACCTGCCGTTTCCTATTTCTTTTTCTTTTTTTCATTGCATGCTAACAAACAAACACCTGAAAACAGACACACACACACAGATACATGCATATATCGTACTGTGTACATGTGTTGCTTTTAAGTATTTTGGCAAGTTGTGCATATTTTAATTAGTTTCACAGCCAACAAACATTTTTGGCCCACTCATCTCAAGCTACAGTAAAACAAGCGGCAGACATGGCGTATACGCTTTGCTGCTTTTAACTTTTTCGTGGTAAGCGTGCTTATGTCAGGACGAAGGCTTTACTTATGTCCGAAATCTACTTATTTAATACTTCAATAATAAAATAAACATTATTATGTCAACACAAACAAAGAATAAAGCAAATTTATTCAATACTTCTTCTTAATATTTAATTTTATTGACAAAACAAACAACACTTTTAACCTATGACCGCAGGCATATCTAACACTATTTGCCAGCAACTTCAAAGACTTAATCGAATGCACAAATATGCCACAAACGTTGTCCTGTCACGGTAATAGGCAGCTGCAGCCGCAGGCATCCTGTCCATGTGTATATGTGTGTGTGTGTGGAATTGCCATCACTTAGTCTTGGCGTCTTTACAAATCAAGCCACAGCCCTCGTTCAATTCAAGTACTTGGTGTGAGAGAACCAATTTGCAACTATTAAATGCGCACCAGAAACAAAAGCACGAGAAATAGCAGCAGAAGCAGCAACAGCAGCTGAAGTACAACAAAAGGAAACAGAAACGTTGCCAACTTTAGTGATTTCACCAGAAACAAAGCCAACGAATGTGCCAATCTTAGACACCCGAGCCTCAAACTCCAAACTGGATACGAGTACGAATACGATACTGAACCAACAGCGCGTTATTCCCATGCTCAAGTTTCTCCTGCCTACAGAGGAGGGCGGGCGAAGGGCAAACGCAGAAAAGTGAGCTACAAATTGCAGCACTTGTATCAAGATAAAGTCAAAAACGGCAAAAAGTCAACGGCAGCCGGTTCGTGCAGCATGTTTGAAAGGAGCACACACACACACATACATCGTCACATACATATATGTGAGTTCATATCCACCATATACCCTCAGAACATTTGCATAGCTCAGTCTTGGAATCAGGTCTCTTTCCGCCCCCTCTTCCGCACTACTCTCTTTGGCTTTGTTTGGCTCCGTTTCTCTGTGCCCTCAGGTTTGCAGTTCTCTGGTATATTGAAATGCTTGGATTTCAAGCCGACACTCGATAGGGCAGGTAGTGCTTTAAGAGAATATAAGCTAAATGCCGAGTTCCTGGCATAGTCAAGCCAAAAGCAATGAAACCATCCGCACCAGCACACGTACATTTTGACATTGCTTTGAGTATGCTGCGGGGCAGATACAACCTCAGATTTATATTTTTTTAAAAACTCTAAAATTCTGCAGAATAATATTCAGTTTTAACTTCTTTCAAGCCAATATCTATAACGTTAATATTTTGCATTTTTGCTTTTAAAAGGGAGAAAAATTAAATCGGTTATCAAAGAGATATCTTGGTTTTAGGTTCCATTTGTAATAAAGAAAACACATTGGTCAACAATTAAGTTTTTGATAACAGTTCTCTTAGGATATTCAATCTTCTTTCTTGTTTTTGGCTTCATTTAAACTTACGTTCATAAGATCTTCTCTGTTTTTGTATCTTTTAAATTGTCCATTTGGCTTTGCATTGAGCCATTATTTCAGTCCATTTAACTGCCGATTCGAGAGTTGTTTTTAGTTTTCTGTGCTGTTTTTATTAGGTCTATATGTTTATTTTTCGCATGTTTGGCAACAATGGGAACAACTACGACCACTTATCGCCCACAAAACAAACAAAATCGAAAAAGTCCCCAAAAAACCGCACTACAACAACGAACAGCAGCTGCAAAAACTACAACAATGCCAAAATCCAAACAAACAACAACTGAAAAGCCAAACAAAAGCAAAATTATGGGTGGCTGCTGTTGGGCCAAATGGGCGTGGCCTTATGTTACTATGATGGCCTGCAAAGCCAGCAAATACGAGAACTCATTAAAATGTGTTGTAAACTGTAAGAGGAGCATCAAAGTCCTCCCAACCCTACCTTTATCCAGTAAAAGGTGGTTTCAATGTGCGGTTTTGCTAGGATGGCTTTGAGATTGATGTGTGCATATGTGTGTGTTTGTGTACGTGTACGTGCTCCTCGTGCGTATTGCCGAGAGGCTTATAGATTACATTTGAGCTAGCTGAGTATGTTGTTTATAGGGTTTATCGCCATCGCTAACCGAAACCAAAGCCATCAAACTCATTTGAATGTAACATTTGTGTGCACAAAACAACATGAAACAACAAAAATAATCGCATCTCTGGTTTTGCTTAATCATTTTGCTTTAATGTTGGATCATTTTGGAGATTAATAAGGGATAAATGAATTTTGATGTTTACACAACGAATCCGCTGTAACCAAAATTCAGCTTGAAGAAAATCGATATTGAACATCCCTCATTGATTGACTACACAACAATTCCATTCACAATTGATAACAACAACTTCAAAAATGATGACAAATTTGACAAACCTGTTAATTGAATTTGTCATTTCAAGTGCGTACAGTGTAAAGCACTTTCAAAGAACACCCAAACGAAAATAAAAGTTTTAAAAGATCTGTGTTTTTCTGTTTAATCTTACACACTTGAAAGCGCCTTGTTTATCGATTTACCCAGCCGACAAAATATAAACGAACCCATTTCACAGGGGAAAGTTAATAAATTACACTTCAATTGTGCAGTCAACGTCATGTTCCGTATAAAATATGCTCTGGCAGTTGTTTGTTTGTATAAATCTGGGTAAGCACCACGCCCACAAATTGCCTGACTGCCTGCTGTGTCTGATGGCCTACTCCTGCCGCCTGCAGCCCGCTGCCTCTTGGCTCCGCCTGTCAAATCAAATAATTGAACTTTCATTCCATTGTGAAAAATGAAACACATCCGCACATCCGCGCAGCAAACGCAAATGCCACACATTAAATGCGATTAAAAAAAGGCAAGTCAAATTGTAAACGTTGTTGATGATGCACTGTAAGTTACTGTGTAAAAATATACAACAGACTGAAATACGTTTTGTATAAATTATTATATGGTTATGCTGAGGATGGCCAAATAAAGACAACAACAAAAACCAACACTTTGCGTATGTATGAACCATGCAACCTTTACCGAATTTCGTTGATTACAGGGTATGCAAAGTCAGCCAGAAACTGTTACTGTCGATATGAAACTGATGCCAAAGAAGAAAAAAAAATAACACACAAACATTTCTTCTTAATCCATTTTGATACTCGCCCACCCGCTGATGGATTACTCTCGTTCAAATGTCGAATCTTGTTAGTGCAGTTGCCAGCCATCAGTTTCAGCTCCACAATCAGCTACACCACCAGAACGTGGCTCAATTCGTGGGCTGAAATGCGTTGACTTTGCCTCCGGGTTTATCCAACAATGGCAACAGCTGCTGCCGCATGCTACTGCCACGATGCGGCTGCTGCTTCTGTTTCTGCCTCTGCCGTTGATGTTACTGGCTAACAAGCCAAAAGCGAGCGAGTGTCGGTGATTTTTCACGCTCTAAATACACTTGTGTGTGATATAAGTACTACACTGAGCTACAAAATTAAGAACGTTTTAAAATGTATATTAGTTCTTCTTTTTGCTTCACTTTTAAGTTTGGAATAGTGTGATCAAAACTTTTCTAATTTTTTTCTTTTACTCAACTTTTGCTAAATGAACTCAAGTCTTGTTAGACAGTGTCATATATTTCTGCACAGCTGGCAAACTTGTGTTAATTTAAAGTTAAACTGCCTGCCACCTGGTCTGGGGAAAATGCTTCATTGTTTGCTCGCATTTTTGTTATATTGCTTGTAGTTTGCCCGATAATTATACGCCTCCGACCGTACTCCCCATCCGCATCCATGCTCCGTGTCGAGCGTTTAATTCCCCGAGGCGACAGACTTGCCAGGCTGTTACTAGGCACAGAGAGCAGTTTTTATACGTTTCCTTTCCATTTTTCCCTTTTTTTGCTTTCTGCTTTTTGCTCTTCTTTTTACTTGATGTTACTTTGTTGCTACTGCTGCTTGAATTCTTCCGTTTATTAGTGTTTCGAGTCGTTTTGTTCGCATTTTCGGCTGGTTTTTATGTTGCCACTTTTGCTTTTCCTTAATTTTCGCAATGCCTTTGACGTGGATTACATAACCTAAGTGCTCTCAGCAGACTCACGACTCACGACATGCCTCACATAGCAATTGCGATTGTTTAAATTTGTTGCTGCCTCATTTTTATGTGTGTCAATGGAGGTCGCATTGTGATTTCAACAATACCATGGACAGGATGCGAATAAAAATGATATGTGTGCAAGAGTTTTGTATGTTTGTCACCCTTTAACAAAATATACAATGAAAATACAGTTTTTATATGTGTACAGCATAGTTTTTTGCACTCATTTTAAACAGTTGTTGTATTTTTTTATTGCATTCCACATATAGGAAGTGAAGTAAATAAAGGTACGTTTTACATTTTTAATGAATTGTTGTGGATTTTTGTGGTGCAACGCTTGGGTAGGCTTAAACAATTATACACAATTTTTTATGTGGCCTCTTGAAATTTTAACTAAGGCTACAGTCAGCGCCTTTTGTATGCAGTGCAAAAACATTAAAGCAAGTTTAAATATTTTTGTACAGCACTGAATGTATTAAGGATTGTAAACAAAAAAAACAAACGTTTCAAATAAAATATTACTGCTAAAATGAAAGGGGTTTTAATAAATATGGACGTTTAATTGCGGGTAGCTTTAAAAATATTTACAGAACATAAAAATGTTAGCATTATAGCAAAAATAAATATTTGAATAAATTTTTTAAGCTCTGCATCAATTTAAGTCCTAAACATTTTATTCAAAATAAAAAGAAACCTCTTTTATATGTTTTCTGCCCCTGTTAGCCGGGATAATACTGCAATTATACTGATTTTCAGCAAACGCTAGGAACTCGCGTCAAACGGGCAAAAAAATGAAACGTCATAAAAAGCGGCTTTTCTGCAAAAGTATTTTAACCAAATGGACAGCACCTGCAATGCGTCAACCGCGGTCATAATTTTGTGTGAGTGTTCTGTGTTTTCTATGATGCGGTCAGGGCTTAAGCAGCATAGCCACAACCACATACACGTACACATACACAAACACACACGCATTCAGATAACCCACGCGCACACATGCAAAATAATTGTACAGTTTAATAGCGGGCATTCGCAAAAGCGACGCTTTTCATGACGTCCAATCCGCTGAGCTGTCATAAAAACGTTTTGTTATGAGTTCTCGTGTGTGTGTGTGTGAGTGTGTGCGTTTCAGACAATAAAGCGGTTTATGTTCTAATTCTATTAGCTCGAAAACCGTGTAGCAATTACGCCAGACAACACCAACAGCAGCAACAACAACAAAAGACAGTTTGCGACAGCGACAACCACTTACGCATCCATGTGGATTTAATTCATGTGACAGAGCCATCACAGAGAGAGAAACACTCTTAGCTTCATTTATGTATGTATATAAATAGGATGAATAGGACATCCTTCCCGCTCATAAGCTCGGTCCAGGCGGTTGAAGATTTTATGGCCAATATAATTTGTGTGGCCCACAAGTAAATTGATAGAAAACGATTAGCAAATGAAGGTCTTATCTTCTTAAGTTGGCTTGCATTTAATTTGTGGCTATGTATGCAGGGCGGATGATTTATGTGATTTATTAAATGCACTTTAATATTAAAAATATATTCCAAATTTTTAAAGTTACTTTATAGCTGTGGTTTTACTTTTAATTCACGTTTCAATGCGTTTTATAATATGTATGAAGCACATTATTTATTGTTTTAATATAGGTCAAATAGACCAAGCTTTTGCATTTGCGCCTTCTACTCCTCTTGGAGTCATGCCATTTACCCAGTTGGTTGCACATTAAATTCACATATTCTTTTATCTATTTTGTTTCTCTGACAAGTATTTATTTTATATTGTTTTGTTTTGTTGCTAGCTGATGCGGCATACTCAAGCGCTTGCTAACAATGTTGGCACAAAATTACTAATACGCACCCTTGTACGTGACTCTTTGCTGTCAGCTAAATCAAGTTTCATTATGTGCCAAACAGTGGGGCATGGAACCAATAGAAAGATAGAGATAAGAAGCGAAAAACAAAGAGAGAGGAAAGGGATTCGGTTATTAAGGAGCTTTTTGCTGTTGTCGTTAACGTTGCCAACTTGTGCATAAAATACCTGCAGCAACTTTTGCTAATTGTGAGGCAAGCATACGTTTATAAATGAAACTGCCACACAGCATGGACGCCAGGGCTTGTAACAGCAGCAATGGTAGAACTCAGCATTGAAGCAAGTTTGCAGCATAATTAAGGCGCCGGCACGCCTCTGGCTACTAGCCTAATAGCATTTGCATGTGTAGCACGCACGATGACAGCAACAACAACAACAACAATACTGAGTCAGACAGTACCTGACCGACAACAAGCTATGGAGTTGGAAGGTGTAGCAACAACTGGTGCAGTGAATTTGTCGGACCCACTTATCCATTTAATCAACTAACTGAAACCCTTGTCACTGTGCATTTGAATCAGCATACAAATTATAATACTTGTCACATCTGTACAGATCTGCAATCGTATATATACAAACGCAGAGGCACATACATATGCATAAGTACATAAATATTTAACACTTTTTGGGCTCGGTATTCCAAAAATTTGCATGGGCTTGCAGCTGCTTATTATATATGCGTCCCCCGTTTGCTCAGAAAAAGATGAAAAAATGGGGGAAAAACTCACATGTGCTCTGAATGCGACACTGGCTTTAAGAATTCCGTGAAGCTTTTTATATCCCTGCACCGTGCATTGAATTAGAAAAGACAAACATGTATAGAACACATAACAGCCAGATTTATCGTTTTCTTTTAATATTCTGTGTTTTGTTATTACGTTCTCGTCTCATTTCCGTTTCCTTTCACTATTTACGTCTCTTCTGAAGTCAACTCAAATATTTTTGGTTTGTTTTTTTCCGCCTTTTTTTATGTGGCCCCAAGTTAAGCAAAGGAAAAAGTTTTTAAGCTGCTTTTCGATCTATCATGACATATTGATGGCAGCCAATTGCAGTTGTTGAAACTTTTATTATACGCAGCAGTTAGTTAAATAGATGAATAGGAATTAAATGTTTGCGTTTCTGCATATTTGAATCCAAATCCCATGAATAACGAGTTAATAAGCAGCTTAGCTAAGCTTAAAATGATGTTAATTAACTGCAACAATGCGAATTATACAAATGCAATGAAAATAAATACAGCCAGCTGTACATACATGAAAATTACGATAACAAAGTCAGCAATAAGATACAGAAAGGCAATAGGCGAAACACATTTACATCTAACTTAAATATTCAATTATGTAAGGAAACATACACGTTTGTATGTGGTGTGTGTGTGTGTGTGTGTGTGAGTCAGCTCATAAATACTTAAGAGCATGGCCAGGTATGAATTATTACAATGGATATATGGAAGGAACTGCGACCGGTGTTTGGTTAGTGTCGAAAAAGCTGCAGTCTAATGGAAACGAATCTTTTTCGAAGCCAACCGAGCCGAGGTCCGAGCCCAGAGCTGCATAAGCAATGCCCAAGCGGTTAGCAGTTACAGTGGCAGCTGCAAGTTCAGGTATGTACTTATGTGGCACGTGTGAACAAAGACGGGTACTGGCCACAAGCGGGCGGCCTCATTAGCCACAACTGAAATAGCAGCAGCAGCGGCAAGACCACAATGCATTATAAATTTAGCTGCTTCAGCACACACACGTATTAATATGTATAGAGATATACATAAGTATGTACACAGGACACATATATACATACGCATACTTTCGATCCGAGACATCCTTTGCTTATTCAATTATTCAATAATAATAATAAATGATATAACGCATAGCTATATAATGGAATAACCAAGTGTCTGTGCGCTCCCAAGTGCAAAAAGCTTTCTTTTGTGCCACTAAGTAAAACAAATATTTAGTCAGCAACATAAACACTGCATACATATTTACATACATATGCATACTTTTGTCTCTGACTGCTGAACGCGTTTGTAAGTATCTTGCAAATATTTAATGACTATCTTTATACGCTTTAACTGAAATGTTCATCAAGCTTATAAAATTATAGCTACCTGATATAAAATAAATCTTAATACATGTTATTCATCTCTACAACAAACTAGTTATATTTAATTAAAATGTTCAAACTGTTGCAATTATGCCTCAGTGGCTCTTAGAAATGTATATTAATCAACTTTCTAAAAGCATTTCTGAGAAAACACACTCAAACGTGGCAACATTTAAAATATTCCTAATGAATTAGCTTGAAGCCTTATTTGGTTAAATCATTTTGAAGAGAGCAGCCATACCAAAAATATGTAACTAACGAATTTCCTTTACTGAAGTTCACATTCCAACAAAGTTAGAGTATAAGACAATGAGTGTGTGCACACACTAAATAAATAGCAAATGCGTAGAATTTCTAGAGCTTAACAAAAGGCGGCAGCAAACCGCAGGAAACAGTAGCAGCTGTGGTTTAGAAATCTTGCATTATCTAATGCGAATATCCTTGGCAGAAAGTCCTTTGTGATTTTGTATTTCTCACAACTTCGAGAGCAATACGAAAGAGAGGGGAAGAAAAGTGCAAATGCTAAGCATGCATGAAATGTGGCTGCAGTTGGATGGTTTATCTGTTGACCGACTAATTTGCATTTGGCAACTGCAACTGTAACTGCTGCCAGCAGTATCAACTAGTACTCTAAGCAACTGATAAGTCTTGCGGTTTTGTTACTGATGAGTTGAATTAATTAAATTTTAATGCTGAAAATCAAAAGAACCTTTGACAGAAGTACCTGCTCATCAATTGTGGGTTCTACAGCAACATACCTGCAAAGAAAAGAAATAAGAAATTTAAATTAATTTATTTAGTTAAGCAGAGCAACCACAAATGAACAGCTTAAGCTATAAACTCGATGCTAACCTCAAATCTGAACAATGCTTGGTGCTTAGATTGCTACGCAGCAGGCAGGCACATAAAGTAATCGTTAAGTATGACAAAGTTTTGTACATTTTGCAGCACTAATGGCGCGGTCAACGAGTCGTATAATTAATGTGCAGCCAGACAGACACAAAAGCAGAAAACTGAAACCAAAGTCAAACACACTTTAACGGCACTTGTCACTGTTTTAACTGCACAGCCCGAAACAAGCATCCAACTTTTCTTCTGGCTTCCCTCAAATAGTTGCACTTTTGTGGGCGTGGTAATCACTCGCTCCATCTCTCTCTCTTGCTCTGTGTGTGGTTGTGTGAGTGTGTTTGGTGGTAAAGTCATTAAGCGAATGTCAGTCGAGGAAAAAGCGACGTCAGAATTCATCGCAGCACATAAAACGCACTGTGGTGCGTCTCAAACAGACCCCGCATCATTTTTGGGCGTGGATTGGGTTAGAGTGTGTGGCAGTCTGTGTCTTAAATTGGCTAATAAACCTGACAGCTGCCACTGCTTAGTAGACAGCAATGGGCGTGTGACTTTATCCGGCTGGCATCTTCAAATGCCTGCGGCTTCATTAAGCACTCATAACATAAACACATGAAATTTCTTTTTTTTTTTTGCCCATCATTTCGACCAAGCTGTTAAATCTTTACGCTGTTACGGAGCGTTGCCAATGTGGAGATTATGAAAGAACAAACATATCCCAGCGAATCAGAAAACAAATTTCAATTAAATTTGTTATTCAAATTACAATTAAAATATTGAGAAAGCACTTCAAAAACACAATTATCTCTTGAGAGCATTTGATACAGGTAATTAAAAAGGAATGTTTTTAACTTAAAATTGTTATTACAACCATAACAAAAAGATTTTAAAATGTTAACATTGTATTTACTTTTTGTCAATTAACTTATAATCTCGCACTTCCCTGAAAATGCATTTAATGAAATACTTTAAAACAATTTTTAATTAAAACTAGACACAACTCTTGTTTCATGTATATTTTGCTATAATTATTTATCGACGTTGTGCTCATCCTTGCCATAATAATGGTTATTTATGGACAAAAGGCAAACACGTTCGATTGCCAAATGTGTCTTAATTAAAATGTGCACAAGAGCCGTTTATTAGTTTCGTAAAATTCAATGGGGCAACCCACATAAAATGAGATGTTTAAATGAAATTAGTGAAAAGTATGCGCATAAAAGCAGTACGACCTCGTTTAATGTGTTTTGGGTTAGGAGGTGAGTTCTTAACCACTCACAAAGGACATAACTTTGTTGCGGTTCGGTGCTGTTGAGATTCGCCGAACGAGTTGTGTGTATCATAAAATGTGACCCACTGTATTTTTTGGGATGGCCCCCTTTACTTTGTTTTATTCGAGTTGGCGGGCTTATTGCGAAAGTTTCCGGGTTGCAGCAGCAAGTAGTGCGTAAAATTTCATTGCGATATGCACAAGTTGTGTAATAAATTTTCAAAATTATTGTTCACATTGAAGCGCAAGTATTTTATGTCGATATCGATGTGTGTGAGATTGCTACACTAAATGTATATATGTGTGTGTGTGTGTGCGATTATTTTTGGCCATGGCCTGCTTTTTGTACGCATGTCGCATTTTAGGCGCGTTGCCCAATATACCATAAATGTATATACTTTTGTATATCCTTCGTTGTTAGTTATTGTTGTTTTTATGACTTTATGCCGGTTGAGGCTTGGCTTGTATTGAGTTATATTTGTTTTGGCAGCAGTCCTGACAGCTGTGCTTCAATGTTTTATTTGAGGGCCAGCGTCAGTTAGCGAAAAATAGCAAAGTATTTTCATATTTTATAGATTTACGGCAGTTAGTAAAGTAAGAAATGAGCGAAGAAATAATGACCTTAAGCACGCTAATTTTCTTTAATTGCTTTTGTGGTAAAAGTATAAAAGTTATTGCTTAATTATATAAAATATTTGTTGCTCTATAATTAAATATTCATTTTCTTTGTGATTCGGATGTGAAATGTTTCTAGTTTGTAAGTAAACTTGGGTTCCGCTTTTCACTAGAAAGTTTTCATTGGAAATATTTTAGCGGAACTCCAATTAAAGTGAAATCCGAAAGACTTCCTTTCAATTTTCACTTCCAATTTTAATTCGTTGCAACAGTTTAAATGTGCCAAAATTCATTGAAATGAATATGGCCATGATAGCAATCAGCAACAGATACAGCAACAGCCACAGCAGCAGCAGCAGCAGCAGCATTTTCATGTCGAAACTAATTAGTTTGGCTTAACTCATGAACTGTGCAAAAACTTGACACAACGCTCCAGCAACTTGAACAACTCGAACAACTCCAGCGAGCAGCACAAGCAACGTTTTGCTAATTCGCAATTAATTAGACATCATTTGCATTACCACTTGACAGCCACATAAACTTTGGTTTGCAGGCGTGCAGGCAGGCCAACGCACAACTGACAAGTTTGCAGCAACTTTGAAGTAACGGAAATGCAACTTCGACGCGTCGCTGTCATAACGTCTGCAGGTGTTACTGTTTGTGTGTCTATGTTTGTTTGTTTATGTCTGTATGTCAATGTGCTTGTGTGTGTGTGTACAGACAAAAGGTACGGGTCAGTCAGTTGCAGTGCAGTTGCCCGCAGCAGTAGTAGCTTCAAAGCGCATCATTGCACCTCTTAATTGATGTTAATTGATTGTGTAAGGGGAAAGGTCGGTCTCGGGGTGTTATGTTTGCCTTTTGTCTGCGTGCAACAGCGTTGATTGCTCCAATTTACGACTGACCAAAATTAAATAAACCAAATTGCCGGCTGGGCATAGTGGCGCCCATAAGTATGCTACACGAAAATGTTACACAACATTGCAACGGAATTTGTGTGCGTTTGTTTCTGTTGTTACTTTAGTTACTATTGCCTGTTATCGCATTTGCGATCCCATTCATTCAGATTTTTCTTTTTTTTTGTATTTCATTTGCTTACCGATAACATTTTACATGTACACAAAATAAGAAAACAAATGGTTGCAAGTGATATAAAAAAGAGGCTATAAAATGCTCTGTTATAAGCCGAAAGTGAGGGTTGGAAGTATATATCTAAATTGAAAAACGAAAAATATAATAAACATTAAGTGCAATATTTCAGTATTAAGCAGACTCTTGAAAAAATCTGTCAACAAAAATCTTATAAACTTCGTTCTTATAATGACCAATATGCACTTTTCTCTTCTCATAAAAGAGTAAAACAAAATCCATCCAACCAACAAAACCAACACACCCACACGTATGCATAAGCACGCATGGCAACAAATTTTTGCGCATTTGTATTTCATTTTATTTAATTTTGTGCTATTCAAGAAGACCCCTTTTCGTGCGAACTGCCAAATCCAGAGCAATTGTTTCTTTTTATATGCCAGTGTGGGTGTGTAAATGTATATTTTTGTTTTATAAGCTTTGTTTTTATTTCTGTATGTGTTTGCGTTTGTGGGTGTGTTTGTGTGTGTGTGTGCTGTATTCAAATAAGTAACGCCAAACACACGTCGAGCGGCAAATTTATGTTGTTTCAATAACAATTTGAGCCGAATAACAACTGAAAACAACAACAGCAACAACAGAGGCAACAACTGAAATAACAACAACAATTGCACAAAATAAAAAAAAAAACAAGAACAATAAAATGGCATGTTGAGTATATTAAATTGCCATTTATTTGATTTTTGTTTTGTGCTTTTTTCCGCCTGTTTTCCCTTTTTATTTCTGATCTCTTTCTTTTATTTTTTTTGATTTTTTGCAGCATATTTTTGGGTACATTTAAATAATGTTTGCCTGGATTTTTATGGTTGCCATCGGCTGTCTCTTTTCTCTGTGTATGTGTGTTTGAACGTGTTAGTGTGTGTCTGTGTGAATTGGGTTTATTTTTGGGTTAAAGTGTCGCAGGGATTTCTAATTGTGTGGCCTGGCAATGCTGTGCAGGATTTGGAAGCGTGCCAAGGACGCTGGGACGTTGGGCAAAAAGCTCTTAGCGTACTTATCGCCACAGCAAATGTCGAAAATAGGATAGAAAGCCTGAAGCGTTGAGCTGCCAGCAACAACAACAAATAAGTAAAATAAAATAAAATGAGAGAGAAAAAAGGGAAAAGCGGAATATAGCATAACGATTGGGAGATTATGTAAACGATATACGAGTGTTATTCTTGTATATGTAAAAAATTTGTTCGCCTATTTACACCCGGACAATCCTTTGTGATATTATATAACTTTATTATATTTATATAGTTGTAGCTTGCAGTTTGAGCTTCTTAGATAACCAAAAACTTTATAAGCAAACAATATTCTTCAGTCTCTTTCTGTATGCTACATTAAGATTATTTGTAATGTATGTATATAAATACATTTTTATATACAGCTCAAATTAAGAAGCTAATTGCATAATTTACTTCCTTAACAACCTCAATCGCTTCAAAAGGCATTAAATGATTTTTATTGTATCATGAATCTCTTAGTTTCGCACATTTAATCTCCAAAACAGTCGTTAAATA
Organism: Scaptomyza pallida; assembly: GCA_018152965.1. Taxonomy (NCBI): domain Eukaryota; kingdom Metazoa; phylum Arthropoda; class Insecta; order Diptera; family Drosophilidae; genus Scaptomyza; species Scaptomyza pallida. The sequence goes on from JAECXP010000002.1 coordinate 2,240,829, forward strand.
TTAAATTTTAAAGCTCAAACGAGCAAAAAAAACAAAACACAAGAAAGAAAAAAACCATGTTCAACAATTTCCTTGGGACTAAATCATGACTTTTTAATGTACTGGCAGAAATAATTTGCGCACCTTTTGGGTTCAAGCAGCGCACTTCGGTTCACGGAATCGAAACGGAAATGACTTTAATGTGGCCCATAAAAAGGATTTTAATGTGTTTTATGCGAACGCGCCAAAGTCAACAAGCTGACCACAAGCCCAGGCCCCAAAGGAGATTCGAATGCGAGGCCAAACCATAAATCCACGCAAGCAACCAAAAGTATACGTTAGCCCAGAAACGAAATCACGCATGAGTGGAACATGCAGGACTTCTTTCACATCCGTATGCTGTGTGTGTGTGAGTCTGCGTCCAGCATAAGCAAGGAGGCAGGCATCGCATGTCGATATCTAGCTGTCATATAGGCGCACACAAATGAGCTGGCATTAATCCAGCAGCAGCAGCTAACAAGAGCGCTGCATCATCTGCTCATTTGCCTGCCAGGCCGTCAGCTATTGATCTGTAGAGCCAGTGTACGTGCCCGGCTTTTCACAGTGCTTGTGGTTCTTTGTCGCCCACGCTGACAATCTTTGGGCTGCCACTTAGCATAAAGCTGCTGATAAAAACACATACACACACATAGGATGTCATGTTTTGTTGTAGCCGCTGTTTACCTTTTTAGTTCAGCGCAAATCCTTCAGAGCAATCAATTTGTTTTTATTGAATTTTCTTTGCAGCACACATACACACAGACTCTCATCTCACGCTCACATCTCGTCAATTTGGCTAGAGGACATTCATTTTCGAGCACACACACGCACATGACACGCTGCACGGCTGGGGCTTGTCTCACCTGCCGCCCCAGTGCCACACATGGCGTATGAGTGACGCATGGCTCAACATTTGTTATGGCTTACGATCTGTTCGTTGCCGTAACGTCCTCTAACGTCTTAACTTCTTCCTCCATTTTTTTCTCTATCTCGTTGTTTTTTTTTTATTACCTGTTTCCTGTTGTTGTCCCAGAGCAATTGCCATGTCGTTCCGCCTGTCAAAATTTATGCTGTAAAATTCTCGAGCTTAAGCGAAACTAACGTATCAAGTATACGTATAAGTGTGTGTGTGTGTTTGTCGTGTTTGTGTGTTGTTATTTGGCCTCGGCTCATTGTTTGTTTTTGCTCGCTTCCATTTTTCAAGCTGATTTCAATCGCCCATTGGCTCCATTTCAAAGTTTTTTGGCATTTTACATGTGCTAACCCACGAACGCCTGCTGTGCGGTGCGGTCTGTTTGGGTCGCTCCGGATCTGTTCGGGGAACCGGCTTTTACTGGTGTTGCCCCCAGGCACTTGGTAACACCCACGTAGCCCATGCACACACATTCTCGCTTGTTATCAGCAGATGCTCGCACGCACTGACCACACTATGAGGCCCGAACACATCCTGAATTAATGAAGCGGAGCCCGGGTCATAGAATGGGAGAGGCTCTTACTCTCTAGCCAATTCATGTTATTTTCCTTGAGGACGTTAGAGGATACGATTTGCAATTTAATTTTAGGGATATTAGTTTAATTTAAATTTTTGTTTAGAAGCTTACCAAAGTACTTTGTGTATAATAGAAATATTATTTTATTTTTAAGGTAACAATGCTCCATTTTGTTATATCCGTTATATTGTTGTATCTTTAATTTACACATTTTTTTAATTACTCACGATGCCAAAATATCCAAAATGTATTTTAGGTTTTTATTAAATTTCTCTTGTGTAGCCTTGACCCGAACACAGTCGAAATGATAATAATAATAATAAAGCCGCACAACAAATGCAGCCAGCACACAATTTGTGTGTAGAGGCAAAAAGCCAGTGAAACTCTCAGCCCCATTCAATTTACCACTTACATAATTACTATGTGGCATAAACACGCCCCTGTGGGGCACGCCCACGTTTATCAAATTGCCACCCGCAGTTCCAAAAATACAAAAGCCAAAAAATTGTGTTGCCCTAAAATATTGTTGTTAAGGGTCGCATTTATATATGTATGTTTATATGAATGTATTTTCTTTCTTTTTTTTTTTTGGTGGTCTCGCTTGCAATTATTATAAAATGGCAAAGAAGAAGCAGAACAGAAGCAGAAGAAGGACAAACACACACACACACACACATATTGTAAGTTGCGGCGGCATTGCTGGCAGCAAACAAGGACTCGTGACGCCATTCGCGCTCCTTGGAGACTCATTTTCAAGTGCTGGGCCTCTCAACAATTTCTCAAGTGGGTCAGCCAAAGTGCTGCACACAGCCCACAGAGTGGCACAAAACCAGTAGCAGCGGCCGCAGCAAGAGTTCAAGGATTTTATTGTTGCACAAAATGTAATTGAATGCAATGAAATTACGGTAAAGGCAGAACGCACCAGGCAACAACAACAACAACAACAGCAACAGCACAAACGTGAAACGGAATAGCAAGCGTTTCTATGCAGCATTTAATTGCGTTCATTGTTTGCTCAGATGGGTTCTTCTCAGTCAGTTTGTCTGTGTGTGTGTGTGTGTGTGTATGCAGAGAGAAATTGCAATTGTAAATTGGCTGCAAAGGTATCCTTGTTGCAGCTTATCCTTGTGCGCCACACAAAGGCGATAAGTGCACAAATGTCTGTGAGCACTAGTTGAAACTCATAAACGTTCTTTCGCAGCTATTTTTGCACTCATTCTCAACTTCGTTTTAATATATTGATTTGCCTTCGTTAGGTTTTTGTACAAAGTCAGATAGAAGTTTCAGGTGGAATTTAATTGTCTGTTGGAGAAGATTCTGCATATTTAATAGCAGAATCTATTGGTTGATCTTAATAAACGACTTTACACATTAAATTTCACAAAACAAAATATTTAAGTCAACAAGCTCAGGCGCTTATTTTGCTATTTCACTAAAATGTTCAACACACCACATTTAACGTATTTTATTTTCCGTTTTCCGTTACAAATGCAAACAAACAACAACAAGAAGAACGAGAGACCAAAACACGTGCTAAGGAGAGACACACACACACACACACACAAACTTAAACAGACAAGATGCTCGGGCATGTTTACAATTTTCTACTTATTTTTCTTCGTCTACTTTCTTCCAGCTCCTGCAACGTAGCTTTATTCCTTTAAAATGAAAAGCGGTCAGTGCCCAAGCAGCAGCAGCAGCAGAACTCAATCAACAGCCTCGGACTGACCCACATTTAACGATAAATTTACCAACAACAACTAGTGCAAACAACATCAACAGACAAACAAGAGCCTATGAAGAGGGAGCGAGAGCGAGAAAATGAGAGAGAGAGAGTGAGATGCATATATACATATATAATTCAAGCTTATCACGACGGTTCCAGACCATTGCGTATTAAAAACATTTTTGTTACGCCAATAAAAACTCGCAACGCAAATTTTGCATAATGTGTGCCATAAAAGCAAAAAAAAAAATACAAAAAACAACTTGCAAGGGCCTCTCGCTCTACAGTTTCTTTTTCGTGTCCAGTTTCATCTTACGCTTGTTGACATTTCCGTTTTTCTTTTTTGGGGGACGTAAACTAGGCAATGGGGTTATAGCAAACAACAGCCTCCATCTGCCATTCCGCTTTCGCCCCTAGACACACTTTTCTCGGACTCGCACTCGGACGTAGTATTTTGTTTATAATGTTTTCCTATTTATGTAGCTGCTGTTGCCAGAGTTTTGCCGCCGCCTGTGCAGGCTTTGGCTTCGTTTTTTATTGCTCACCATTAAATGAGAGAGACATTGAAGAAGGGGATGGGTGGGGCAGAATGCTGTTGGCGCGCCTGCTGTGTGCCGACTGATGTTCTGAATGTGCGTTGTGCCCCTCGGCGCGGCCATTTTGTTAGACAAAATGGCAGATGAAACGGCAGCAGCAGCAGCTACGGCAGCAGCAGCAGTGCCAGCTGCAAAAAACTATGCATATTGTTTGTCATTAACAAGGTCGAGCGTAAAATAAAAAAAACACAGCAACAACGAAAAAAATGTGAAGAACTAAATTCGCTTTGATGAAAGAAAGCTGTTACACGCTGGCTGTCAAGTGAACAGAGATAGATAGAGGGTGAGAGAGGGTTGTGGGCTAGGGTTGCCAGCTGACATTAATTTTGTTTTCATAGCACAAAACCAACGGGTCCCTCGCCACTTCCTTTCCCCCTTTTGAATCTGTTTCATGCATCGTACGCTCGCTCCCCAATGCTCCTTGCTCTGTGTATGTGTGTGCGAGTGTGTGTCACTGCCAAATGAAGACATTCACTGTTCACAGTGTGTTTTCTTTTTTGTATATGTTGAGGCCTCTCCTATTTACTTGTTGTGAGAGCTGGCTTTTTTTTTTTGTATGTGCACCATTTCTTTTTGGCCATCGCGTTAGCTTGATTGACATGCCGTCTGCATTCTGTGGCTCTTACACTTCCATGTCCTTTGCTTTTTGCCAGCTGACCGTGACACAAAAAACAATGGCACAACACCAACAACAACAAGTGCAAAAACAAATTAGCACAGTATGCTGTGCTGTCTTCGCCCTCCTCTATCCTTTGACTAGCTGCTGCCTGATGCGTTTTTGACAATGAACATCAGCTGGCTGTCAGATTTGCTGGCACTGATGAGGTGCTCAGTCAAAAAAATATATATGAAGATGAAATAAACAAGGATATTAACAACGAACACGTGTTCTGGCGTTCAAGTTCAGTTTTTAAAAGGTTAAAGAAAATATAAAAGTTATGTTAAACTTAAGAGCAAATTTGTAAACAGAATTTCCTAGCATACAAAAGGAACTTTGCTTGATAATAATAATATTTGTTGTACTCATTCGCAGGGAAAATAAATAATTTCTTTAATGTTGTTTATTGTGCTGACAGTTGGTAACCAAGCAACTTGGCTTGCCACATGCAAAAATCAATGACTGTGACTAAAATCAGGAAGCAAATGACGTGAAGACACGCCCATGGCGCCCACAAAATGGCGCGTCAAGGCTGAACAGGAAGGCTTTCTTTGGGGGCTATACAACATACTGGCTTTATTTATGGCGCTCAGTCAACTAAGAGACTTTGCCGCACTTTCGCTTTCACTTGCCACTTGTACCATACACACACATCCAACACATTGTGGCAGGCAACAACAATAAAAGCGATGACGACTGATGATATGCATGTGTAGCACAGCCAAGCAAGCAGGCTGTGAAAGCATTGAGATTGCTCAAGATAAATGGCACAAGACGGGAAATGGTACAAAGAGGAAAGGGAGAGAGAGAGAGAAGAGAATGACTGAGAGAATAGCTAGCAAGGGCAACAGTGCTCAATAGCCGTAGCATAACGCTAGCACAATAGAAACACTTGATTTATGTTTATTATGTTGGCCTGGCAATATTACATTGAGGGGCAAGTTAGCCATTGGGCAGCCAGTCCTGCGGCTGCTTTATTATAAGACAATGGCGTTGACAGCAAAGAAATATATGGCCATGTTGCAGAAATGCCAAATGGCAATTAATACTTAACCTCCCTCCAACAGTCATCCCAAAAGCACCAAGCAGCAAACAGCAAACACTCCAAACGTAAGCCCTTTTGGCAACTATTTGAGCGAAACTATGCGGCATTCATTTGTGCATTCAATCATGCATTCATTTATTCATGCGCCATGCATATTCGAGTGCTGCGCATCGCTATTGTCTGTGCGGCAACCTTGAAATTTGCCAGAGCCCAGCATGATTAATTGAAAATAAACTCAGTCGGTAACAATGAGTACATCATCATCATCATTCAGGCACACAGCAGCAGTGAATAGAGTAAAAAATTGCCAGAACTGTTCCCAACTATTAATATCCATTTGTGTAATGCCAAACAATGCGAATGCACACAGACAACGGATTGCAGAGAGAATGAGAGTGAGAGTGGAAAAATGAAACTATTGTGTGACAGTGCAGAATTCATGTGTGCGGCAATGATTTCCACTACTTTGAATGGATACTTGCGAATTGTTGCATTGTTGCATACAAATTTCCATAATTATTAAAATCCGAACAAAAAAAAAAACAAGAAGAAAGAAAATTGTTCAACAGACGCTTAAATAGAAAGCCCAACCTTGAAGGGTGACCGGGAGGGGGCACAAAAATTAAAGCCGATTTTGGCACCGCTGACAACACGTCGTATGCGGAATTTTTTATGCAAATACGCAAACAATACACACACATTCAGACAGCAAGAACGGATCACCAAACAAAACCGAAACCATATCCGTATTCCGATGTTGCCTCTTTTTCACAGCATCAGTGATTTTCCTTTTTATTTTATTATTTGCATGTGTGTGTGTGTTTTTTTTATGCGGGTTTTTCTTTATTGTCGACGGCGTCAGAGTGTAAAAATGAGAGCTTTAAATAAATTAAATGTAATATGTATGGCTGGGGAAAAGGTCGCCGTTGAATATGCCATGAGATGTGTGAAAGGCGTGATTTTGCCATCTATTTAGAATTTGTATCCAAATCAAATTCACACAATATGCCACTGGATTAGGGAAACACTTCTGTGGGAAATACCCTTAATTTTGTTTTAATAATTTTGGGGCAATTTCATAGTAATTTTGTGGAATTTTCATTATGGTTTCAAATTAAAAAAAAAAATGTTTTTGGAATTTTTATGTTGTTTTACCAAATAATTAAATTTGAATAAAGTTTATTCTTCTGTCTGACAATGTTTTATTTCTTCTACAATTTTAAATGTTTAATCGATTCTGCAAGGCTGATAAATGGCTTGAATTGGGGAGCTGAAATCAGTGGAGTAAATTAAAGCGCTGCATTAAGAACGAATTGAATGCCTTGTAATTGAGCGTCATTGCATTTGGCCTGTGTCAGGACATTGCGAGAATGCCCGGACATGCGGCCATAAATTTTATTGTGGCTGCAATTAAATGGGCAATTCTACAGACGCTTATGTATGTGTATGTGCGGCGGTGCCTTGGGTGCGTGGCTCGTTTGATTAAATTAAAAAACCGCGCAAACACATGATAAATGTTTTATTGTGAATTGTAAATATTAATTCGACTGTGCTTTGCGTCTGGCAATTATTTTTGCCGCTTTTGCTCAATTTTAATTATTTTTATTATATAAGTGGCAGAAGCCGACACATACATATTGATTTAAATGCTAGAGTGAATTTCATTCTCACACGCACGCATAGCGCATAACACAGTACACGCATTACGTATTACGCATACGTCGCGTGTGCGGCGAATGGCGAAGTTTTAAATTTTGTGACAAGTTGTCGTGTCGTCTGCGACGCTAAGCGACAATAAAGCCGCCAAGTACTCAACTGGCAGGCATAAGTCACTGAGGGATCATAAAATATCAATGCCGAGCTTTGTCAGCTTCAATTTGCAACGCAATCGCAATATTAAATATATGTTTCGCAACCAAACATAATAAAGATGGCAACTCCCCAAGCAACGACTGCTTGTTAGCAACATAATGTTATTAAATGAAATTATAAATTATATTCAAAATTCATCGAAAAAAAAAGTAAAAACTAATTTGATTACTTTACTTTTCACACCTTTACTGAGCTCAAGGTTTCTGGCAAATATCAATATAAGGACAATTTTTCCCTATATTTTATTTATTTTCGTTTAATTTTACACTAAAAAAGTGTGTCACACTTGGCTATAACAATTGCTTAGAGCGTAGCATTTGCTTTTACTTCCTCTTAGCTGATTCGAAATACTCACACACACACACAGACAGACACTTGCAAGATGTCGCGTCCTTTGGCACTCATAAAGCCTTTAACCGAGCGACACTTGTCTACGTGTGTGCGTGTGTGTGGAGCAACAAGGATAACACGCTTTGCCTGTCAGGCTTTTGTTTTTTCTTTTTTTCGTTTTTATATTGTGCGACAACCATAACCCTCAACTGTTGCCTCCCGCACTGCCAGGTCGTTTAAGAATTTTAATTTTAGAAATGTCTTCAAGTGTTTGCAACACCTTTGAGGGCGGTCGTGATGCCTACGCAGCGTGTCCTGAAGTGACTTTGTGACGAGTTAATATACAAATATTAAAATTCTGTCAAAGGATGACAACAAAATAAGACTTAACAAACTTTTTTGCAACAGGGCTTATAAAATGAACATTAGTTAATTAAGTAAAATTGTTTTGTTCATTAAGAAATTGTTCTGTTGCAACTGTTAATTGATAAATTGTTTAAGTAATATTCCAAAGAAACACAATACGAATTTACAATATAACATAGGAATAATATACAATATTTTCATTTGGTTAAAATGTTCTGGTGATATTGAAATTTATTGAAAGTAAAGTGCCACTGTTAAATCTTTGAGCATAACGAATGTTGCAGCCATAAAGTTTGCGCATATTTATGAGAGCTCGTTTATAATCCGTGCATTGATTAACTTTCTGACAAAAAATATCACATATATTTACATATTTATAGTAGCAGCGCAGCCATTACAAGCTATTGGCATTAGCACAACGACGCAGAGCACAAATGGGACCTTAATTAATTTCCAATATTGTGCAAAAAAAAAAAGGGAAGAAAGAGGGAAAAAAAACATTGACAATCGCAACTCTTGTGTGGTGTAATAATTTTTGGCTTAACTGCAAAACATTTTTTGGGCTGCAGCAAAAACAATTAATTGGGCGGCATACAAAAAATATATATACAGAACGGGTGGGAAGTAACTGCAGCATCAGCATTCATTTCCATTATAAATGTCAACAGAGCGGGAGTAAAGAAAAAAAATATATGCTGATATTTAAACGACTTGCAAAAAACCAAGAGGGAGCGAAAAAGAGAGAGAGAGGAGAGAGAGAGAGTGATGGTTAGCAGCTCCCATGTGCAATATAAACGAATTTAATTATTGTTCATGTGCTGAAATATGAGCAAATTTATTTATAGCTCTTTCTCCGTGTAGTATGTGCCAGTCCAACAGCCACTGTGACACGAGCAGTTGTCAGTGTTGTTGTTGTTGTTGCTGTTGCTGCAGCTTGTTTTTTAAGCGTTTGCTGTAGCTGCATACATAAATGTTGCAGTCAACCCATACACGTAGTATGCAAGTATTGAGCAGCAATTCCCATTTGTTTTTTTGGTATTTGTTTTTGTTTTTGTGTTTGCTGTAGTGCTTTACGGCATTGAACCGAGTCTCGTTACCTGCCGGGGCCAACGTGTCGTATGAGTTATGGCTCCTGGCTGGCGTATGATTAATATTCAATTACATGGCACAAGCAGCATGCACTTTACACAAACGCCCATCACCAACACACCCACGCACCCACAAAGTATGCAACGATTTTTTCCACTTTTTATGCAGTCAGCCAGAAAACTTTGCTAATTGCCCCATAAACAAAAAGCAAACAAAGAACATAAAACATAAATGAAAACAGCACAAAAAACAATCGAATTAATGCACAGCCTGCAAAGTGTGTGCGTCAGTTGCATCGATAGGAGCCACAAATGTGTAATTTCCTTTCATTTAATTATGCACATTTGCTGCATGGTATTTTTCGGTTCAAGAGAGGATGGTTTTTAATGGGGATACGTGCTTCTGATTGTTTGTTTTCGCACAGCATCGGTAATGGTGAATATTAATTGTGCATCGACGCAAAAAGGAACTCTATTATTGTTATTATTTTTATTTTGCATTTAAGTAGTAAGCTCATCAGGACTGTGTCCCATTGAAATATGAACGGGAACTGAAAATGTTTGATGATAACTAAATCACTTATTTATCAACTTTAATAATATTTCCGTTGTGCATGTAGGTTTTTTTTGGATGATCAGTAATGTGTCAGTAATTGCTTGCTAATTCGATAGCCAAAATAATTGTTAGTTGACAATTATTCAGGAAAGTTTTTTTTTAACATTCATGTGTAATTTCTTCCATACAGCTGCTTATTGAAGTCGCTTGCTAATTTCTTTTTAATTGCCTAAATGATTGTTTAGGAAGAAAACTTTTAAGAAGTTTGTCTTGAGTTCACTTTTTGTTCTTGGCTTTTTATTTTAGCTTTTTGCTTATATAAATCAACATTGCTGGAAAGCACAAATATTGCGTGTGGCTTTAGCATAAGCCATTATATTCGGCTTTTGACAAGGCCAATTGCCGTGATTTATGATTGCCATTATTTAGAGCTTAGTGGCACGTGCTTAGCCTTCTTAATCTATCATTTTAGACGTCGTATTAAAATAATACTAAGCCACAGCTAAATCATTATTTAAGCTCTCATCATTGTTGACTCAAAAAAAATTGCAAATGTTCTTTTAATTTGCTTTTAAACTGACCAAAAGGCCAAAGGTCAATGCTTTGCTTGATGTTATTATTTATTTTTTTGTTCAATATACATCAATTGTTCTTGCTTGTTTTTTGCGCATGCCATCATTCGGGATGACAAAATTAATCAAAACAAATAGTTTCACATTAAAAATGCAATATTTAATTAATGAATAAATAATTTTCTTTAATATTTTATTGTCTAAATGTCAAGGCAAGGTATTTCCATTCTTTGTTATTTATAACTGCATTCGTAAAATGCATCAGATGCACTTTTAATTAATACAAATAAATAATAAAAAAAAAAATGGCACGTCATATATTTGCTATATAGAGTACAGTGCCTGCAAATGTGTCGTAATAATTCAATTAATTGCACTTTTTATTGAATTTTTTATGTGACACGCTTGGCTAAATAATAATTAAAACTGTGCTGCATTTTTGTTTATGTTTAATTTATAGAGTTGATCGAATGATCGATGCCCATATCATTTACATTTCCTTTTTTTTACTTCGCACATGGCGAATACTTAATGCGTGACAAATTTACACGTATACGGCCAAAGCGCAGCAGTATGAACGATTTAATTTATGCATTTAAGGCACGCTTGATTACCCATACACACACACTAGCACACTGGCACACCCGCACGTACATTGGCCAACAAAGTTACGCCCCTAAATTGCATATTAATTGCTCATTAATTGTTGATTAGCCCTCAAGTGGGGGTAACAGAAACACGCTGAGTGCCAATCTCAGCGCTCAGTTCACTAGCCTCCCAAACCCCTCAAGCCCAGTACCCCCTGTACACACGGTTACCCTCTCTCTTGCACTCTGGTTAAGCGCTACTAATCTTTAGTGTTAAGTTAAGTATACGCAAAACTTATCAAGAGGCTTAGTGACGCGCTCTTGTTGCTCTCCGCATTAGTGCGACAAAATGTTGTAATCAATCAAATGTACAGCGCCCTATACAGCCGGTACGGTATGGTAAAGCCCCGCTGCGAGGCTCTTCCACATGCCTGCTTTCTTCTTCGGCCACGCAAATACTTGCAATTAAGCATTATTAATCACAGCGACTAAGCAGCCAGCAGCAGCTAGCGGCACCAAGAACTGAGCACTTCCGCCCCAACAAATAATTACAATAGTCATCGCCCAAGGGGTCCACTTCCTGTGGTCGCCCCCTCTTTGGCCTTCTAATGTTTCCGCATTATTTTCGCATAAAAATAAATATTTAATTAAAAGTCGAGTACGTTACGTCGAATGAATTCACAAGAGTCAAACGATCTGTTGGGGCACCTTAATGAATGATTTCTGTTGTGGTCATGGTGATTACGTGTCAGTAGGTTGAACTAAAGTACAAAACAAAATTCAGTTTATTTACTACTGTAATTTCGAAATCGAAAAAATTAAATAAATCTTTAGGTGAATGTATCCAAAATGCTACAGCTTTGAAGGCTATTAATAATTAATATCAATGCGAGCCGTCTAGACCTTTGTCCAAATGAAATATCTAACACGCCATGTTTACTTTTTAAAGCAGCCTTAAAGAATCTAGGGCATGTCTATAAATATTATAAGAGTTAGTGTTTTCTTGCAGTTGGTGAAACGTGGCCAAGAAAATTTGTTTCAAAGTGAAGTAATTTTTCTTAGAATTTCGGAACAACAAATATTTATAAGCAAACAAAATAAATTAAACTACATCCTTCATTATGCAAATATATATAAAAAAACAAAGTTGTATTTTCTTTCAAAATATTTTCTATAAGCTACAGGTTAGAATTTTCCAGGTAATCTCTAAGAGCCTAAAGCACTTGGCCAAAGTTTAACGAGTCCAATTACAGTGAAAAATCTCGAGAGCTAAATAAAAAAATAAATTCCTTATTTAGAAATTTTTTGACAGAATGTCAAGACAAATTCCTTTTATGTTTGTTAATATTGCAAGCTTTCGCAAATATCTTGAGACGTTTTTTGTGTGACACTTATCCATTTAATGTTTGCCCAAATTCAAGTTGTCCTTCAAGAATTACTACACACTCTTGAGGCTGTTACAATCTCTGTGCCAAATAATAAACTAATGCCATGTCAAGGAGCACAACGAAGGCTGATTGTGAAAAAACAGTGTTCAGACAGCACGCACACAAAACACTTCAGATAATATAGATTGACATGGTTCATAGTCAGATCGGGTCAGAGACTTGCGACTTGTGCGCTAATTGTGCTCTCACTGCTGTCAACAACAATGCACATAGCACAAATGGCCCAAAAACATGACAGTCCAACAACAATGGCATTAGCCATCAACATTGGCATCGACAACGGCATCGGCATCAAGAAATTGCCAATTTGGCTAAATTGTATTGAAGGCAAACCTGTCAGAAATCCGAAGTGTGGCAACAAACACTTGAGTTGCCACCACAGCAGGTGAAGCTGAAGCTAATCAATCAGCTCGACACTCAGCTTGACAGATAAGTGGGGCCATATTTCTAGCCAGAGCCCAGAGCACAGCAAATGGGCCAAATCAGAAATCAGCAAATTCCTTTCAAGTTAAATGCCGCGTTGCGAGCTGACCAACAAAACATTGTGGATGTTCACAATTTAATTATAAATGATTTATGACTCAATTACCGTTTTATAGACGTGTTTAACTTTTGAAATCCGGCAAAAGTCCAGCTGTGCAACACTGTTTCCTTCTCTTTGGTTTGGGTTCTTGTTACTTTAATATTTATTTTGACACTGTCTAGCACATCACTTGAAACACACAAAGCCTTGAATTTGGCTTATATTCCTTTTGTATTGGTATTCTTTTATATATTTTAATTTATATTCCTTTTATAATTTATTTCTTGTGGCCGCCGAAAAGTAGGCAGCTTCTTTTGCAAGTTGGGACTTATTGGCGCCTGTGACGTATGCTGTACAAAAAAACCACCGCACACACTTGCACACACACAGAACCTCTTGAACACACACTATTTAAGCCAAAATCCTAAACTTGGCTGCGGCTGCTGTTGATTTCCGTTTTGTTTTGTTTGCCGTTTTCTGTGGTCAAATTTGCTTATATTTGGGCGTTGTTTTTGGTCTCGCGCTGAGTTTAATGCAACAACTGGTAATGCCTTGGCCCAATCCACGCACACTCACACACATACAAATACGAGCTGTGGCACGTACATACACGTGTAGCACTCACAAGCTCACAGCACACGTTTGCTGTTGTAGAAATATTGAAAATCGCGACGCGACGCTCGTTCCGTTTTGCGCTGCGCTTTCGTGCGCCCCGTTTGCCGTTACCAAACAACACAAATATCGAACGTGAACTGACACGAAAATTTGCCACTTCAGGCAGCCGAAAACAGGCGCTGCCACAATTTGTGGCCTTCGTTTTGGCCGTTTCGTGTGTACCGTTAACTTCGCACGAAGCTCTAATTTGCGAAAATTGTGCACACTAGCGCCAAACGGTCCATGTGCGAACTATAATATACCGTTTGCAGAGAGAGCAGAGAGCGCATGTCATATGGTTGGGATATTTGCAACAAGCAGCTGTTTAGGGGACAAGTTGATCCCACTATTATTGAAGATGGAGAAATGGCAAACTTGACTGCCCCATTCAAAGTAAGTTCGAAGAATTAATGCACAGTAGTCAGGATAATAACTTATTGGCTTAAATAAAAAATAATCTTTCAAAAAAAGATAAATATTTAAAATATTGAACATATATGACAAAACAAAAATCGTTTTAACCAACCTTATTATTAATATTATAAATATACATTTATGTATATATTTTTTTATGTACTTATATATATATATATATATTTTGTAGGGTAAGGGCTAACTTTTAACTTATCTAATAACAATTAAGACTTTTTTTAGAAAGAAGCAAAACAAAAATTAACTTTTTTACAGAACTTGTTGCTCGTAAGTGGTAATAAATTTTTTTATATCCAAGTACTAAAAAAAAATTAATCTTTTCTTCCTTTTTCCAAAAAATAAAAGCTTAATAAATCACACATGTTTGAGTATTTTCCATAGCCAATATTTGATGCATGAGTAAGGGTTCAATTTTTTTCTCTTATCAGAGACACAGTCACTAATTTTAAAAACAAGAGCTTAATTTAAATTTTCACTCCTCTATTTTTCCTTAAACCATTAAAATTTCTAACTTTTAAAAGTTCAGAAAGCTTTAAGATTAATTTCAAACTGGGTTAGAAAAGTACCTTTTTCATCGCATAGCCAAGATTTGATGTATGCTTAGCAAAAGACAACTCTTCACTGAACAATAGGCGGAAATTTCTTTCTATCAGGGACACAAATCGCCAAAAACGCCAAAGGACTTAGAATTCAGTATTTTTTAGAAGCACTAAAAAGCATCTATCGTATACTCAAACCATTAAAAACTTTCTTACTTTATGAAAGCTGAATTACGCTTAGGAAGTATAAGAGTAATAAACGAAATGCTTAAACCAAAGCCGCAACTTTTTCCATTCGCAGCTGCTAAATTTTTAAAATGTTTTTAGGTATTTTGCTGCTTACTTTCAATAAGTTTACGAAGAGTCCTTAGTACCAGATTTCCCCAATAGGCGTCGCTTAAGGGCAACAAGAGTTTTGTGTTTGTTCTTTAAGGCAACTGTCAACTAACTTTCACTAACATCCTAACCAATTGAACTGGGCAAAATTAATAACTTAGTTTTTGGACCAACAACGTTAGATATGCTTTTTTGCTTTTGTTACAATATCTCTGTTTGCAATGAATTTGATCCATAAATTGAAGTTAAAAGCTTTGAAAGCATTTTGCAATTGTTCCTTGGGAATGTTTTAAAAATTCTTTCTCTGCTATTTATGAGGGCCAGCAACTTTTTGCTTAGTTTTCAGTTTTTCGTGGCCAGTATATCCCAGTTTTGAATGCATACTATATGCACCTGCAGCTAAAAGCGTAACGTAATTCAATTCAATTTTAGTTTTATGCCAGTCATTTTTCTTGAGCTTGTAGCAAATGCAGCAACATTGCACACGAACTGTGACCCACTGCCGAAACGAGGTCAATGCCCAGAAACAATAAAAAAAATTGGCCCAAAGGCATTCAGAAAAACAGAATGAAAAAAAAAATCTGTGAAAAGGCAAGATAGAGAGAGAGATTTTGGCTGATGTGTGAGTGTGTTAGCTGTAAGTGCAACTGAACTGGCTGCTGAACTTATAAATCATAATTTCCAGCAAATAAATCCTTCACGGACAATTTAACCTACGCTACGCTGTGGGCAAAAGGCAAAACTGCAACAGCGGCAACTTGGATGCGGCTGTGAGCTCTGATTCTGATTCAGATTCCGAATCTGATTCGGTTTCTGTTTCAGATTCTGTTTCTGATTTTGGCTGCTTTACAATGAGCCTCAGCCAGATTATGGCTTCCTGTTGTCCCTTCCCTTCCCTCCTTTTTTTTTTTTTTTTATTTGTCTGTCTGCATCCAAGGGCGCAATGTCATAAAAATTGTGAGGCTGTGTGTGTTGGCTGATTATATGCTGCAGATGAATCGAATGCGAATTAAAAATGGAAGCAGAATTTGTTAGTTTTCCTTCTATGCACTTTGGTTGTGGCAAGCAAATCTGTGTGGACTGGATTCGATTGCTTGTGAGTGAATGCACTTGCATGATATTAATTTCGTTTGGCAGCAATAACTAATTTATGAACATGCCGCACCTATTGGGCAGATACCAAAAATGTTTTGATTAATGCATTAGCTTTTGTGGGCCAGCTGCAATTTCCGTAAGCCCCACAAAACCAATGAGATGCATTTGCAGACGTTTCTCGAGCTCGAGTTTCAGGTTCCCAATGTGAGCTATGCATGTGTGTGTTTGTGTGTGTGTGCGGTCAATGCTTTCTGTTTGTGTCTGTTGCGGTTTTTGGCAAGTAGTGGGCGTAGAGCAAGTGCAGCTGTTTGCTAACAGTTCTCTGTTGAACCAACAAAAATTTAATTTGAGCCACACTTCTTCATCATTGTGACAGGACCGAATGCATTGTGGACTTTGATGGCTTTGCAAATTAGATATCTGACTTGAACAGCAGTTATCGACATTTGGAGTTAACAGTAATGGAATCTTACGGCAATTATAATCTATATGCGCCCATAGCTTCTGCATTGGCTCGACTGATGATATGTGAGCTAAAATAAATGATTATTATAGCATGCTGTTCGTTTTGGCTTACATTATTTTATAGGCAACAATGCAAATTTTTATTAAAGTCTCATTTTTATTTCTTTTGGTTTTTATCAGCAAAAAATTAACAAATGCGACTAGTACAAAACCTGAAAAGAAACCAAAAGGTTATTGTATCAATTGCCATTTGCCCGAGTGTGTGCTAAACTCAACTGGATACAACGCTGATATGGATAAGTACTATAGACCAGCTCTTCATGTTAGAGGCCATAATGAATTCGATGCATGCGTACCAGAGCCATATCATGTAGATGGTATTATAATAAATATAAGTAAATGTGCATTCCTGTAAGTTTTCTTTTCAACATACAGATGAGGTTAAGGGCTATCTTTGTTTTTGGTCAAAGAAACTGGGCTGTACGGCTGTGGCTGCTATGAAATATAAAAACTATGCGTATATCAAAATTGGAATTTGTTCGCAATGTTACAAATATTGCCCTTGCACTTGGGTTGTGGCATCATCCTCGTCCATTGATAGCCATTATAAAGTTATTATATTGTGTTTGACTGCGTTCGTTATAGTACACTTGAAACAATAAAATTTTATGTGCAGTGCAACTAAACCACCTAATTTTATTATTTTAAATGACAAGAAAAAGCTAAGAACACTTTTACGAAATGAAAGTGTCAGTCGTTTTGGCATGCTTCGAATCTTTTTAACATTTGAATTAACTGTTTCTTGTTGTCAGAATGAAAAGTTTGGAAAAAGTTTTACTGTTTCTTTTTATTACCTTTGTACTCAACCGTCAGTTGACACATGTAAATTGTCAGTCGAAACAAAACAATTCTACGAACGATGAAAAAGGATATTGTATCAATTGTAATTGCCCTCATTGTCTGATTAGACAAACTGGCTACAACTCTAGCATGGAAACAAAGGCAACAGTTATCGAAAATCCTAGCATGCCAAATGGATTTTCTGCATGCGTACCAAATCCATATCGCGTAATCGGTATATATAAGATAATATATATAAAGTTGGACATGTGTTCATCTTCCTTTCTTTCTTTTCATTCTTGCAGGTTACATCGGGAACTATATTTGTTTATGGTCACCTAATCTGGGATGTCAAGCACTCGTAGCTATGCATTATAAAGACTTTCCTTATGCCGAGAGGACCAGCTGTAATAACTGTTACAAATAATGTCCATGCCATTGGGTTTCATCATCGGTGTGCCTTAATAACAGCTTTAGACTTGTTTTATTGTGTTTAACTACGTACACAACATTTTATTTAAGAACCTAAGATGAGCTTTTACAAAATTTATATATAATTTCTAAATTTAAATCGTTAATGTACGTAGATTACAGTGGATTTCATTGTTAAGGCGACGCTCACAAATAAGATCTTTGGAAATCAGGAATATCAGAAGATGAAATAAGTTTTTACGTTTATTTTAAAGAGATCAGATTTTTTTTTAATTGAATACATTATTCAACGAATGCTTTTAAGCTTTAGCATTGGAAAATTCGGGTAGTTTTGGCCAAACTACTGGAAGTTCTGTCGACTATTGGTTACAAAAATTTAACATGCAAATTGGGAAAAACTTATTTTTTCTCTATTTTGTATTTATTTAAATGCAGTATTAATCTAGAGCATAAAAAGGCTTTTGGTGTTTTGCATTCAAAAATCGAGCTTATTTTGAGGAAGTTATGGCAATCGGAAGTTATGTTCCATTCCCAAATCGATTATTGGTCACAAAAATTTTACATGAAAATCTGGTACACATTAAATTTCTTGACTTAAATGCAGCTTTCATATAGATCTTAATACAAGAGATTTGAAGTATTGCATATGAATATCGGGTAAGCCTTGACGAAGTTATGACAAGCGAAAATTTTGATTCACTCTCAAGTCGATATTTGGTCGGGTAGGGTATTCCGTAATCGAGATTATTAAAAATCTTTTTATTGTTATTAAAACAATATACTTCTCGTTTTTTTTTTTTCTGATTAAAACGGGCTGTCACTTTGTTTTTTCCAACAAAACGACTGCGAACGTGCATGATTTTTGTTTGTAATGTTTTGAACTTGGCATTTTTGGCATTTGTGTTTGAGTTGTGGTTGCAGCAATGTGCGGGTTTTCGATTTGCATGCGTATCTCTGCGGCAATAAGCAATTTCAAACAATCAACATTTGGTTTAGTGTTTCGACAAGCCGAAACGCTAAAATCTAAACATAAACACAACGGCAACAAATTGCTGGGCACTATATTGGGCGGACAACATGAATAAACACACTCGCCTGGTCGTGTGTGTGTGTGTGGGTCTGTTTGGCACATTACTAGCACACCAAATGCATTTGACATGTGCAAGCGGCAGCAACAACAGCGATTCACAATATTCCCTTCGTGTTCCGCCTTGGCCCTGCAGCTAATTAAAGCGCGCACGCGTGTGATATGCCACGCCAGATGTTGGGCCAAAGATGTCGCATCTAGCACTACGCAAGTATGAGTGTGTGTGTGCTTGTGTGTGTTTGGTTGGGGTGTGCAGACCCCAGGCGCAACAGCGAACATGTCGTATGGGCAGACGCAACACGCGCCGTGTCTTTATTCTAATCTCAGCGGCAACATGCTTTAAATTTAGCATAACACCCCGCAACGAAGCAGGCTGTGTATGGAGGCATATGGAGAGTGGAATGGAGAATATAGGAAACTGGCTGGCAAACTCTATGGTCTAAGGTCATAACAACAACTTGGGGAGATGCTCGGAGTGTTTGAACTAAGCGAACAGCGCGTGTTTTGATTTCATTTTGTCGCGGCGAAAAGGTAAACAAAATTTTCTTTTTTTTCACTTTTATTTCAGTGCCCTTGGCTCGTGGCACCAGCACTTAGTCATGCAGCTTGTCAATATAAGCCCTCTTTTTTCTATATATATATACGCAGTGGTATCATATCATTAGCATAATCTCGCTTGCAAAGTTTTTTCATCCTTATCGATTCGTTAGAACTTTTTCAGCATTATTTTTAAATGTTGCTAGTGTATTGCATATTCGCATGCATTTGTGGCATGTTCCCTCTTAAATTCTGCACCCTTTCGATTTATGCCGATTTCGTTATTTTTAGCTTGTATTTGCTGCGCACTTATTCGTAATAATTTCCAACGATTTTTAATAAATGCATAAGTTCGCTACAAATTGCAAATTGTTGTCGACTCGCATTGCCCTCAAATAAAACACTCAATTCCGCATTTTTAGCAGCAATAACACATCGAACATTAATATGAGGCAAAATCCATTCGTAATGCCAGCTAAATTATGTATTTTTAAGCGATAAGCAAAATTGTAGGACAAATAAGTGTTTGAGAATTTTTAATGCATGTTTTTAGTTCAAAATCAGATGATAAATAGCTTTACTTGGTTGAAATAAAATTTAAAATTTATTAAACAAAAATTCCAATTAATAAAAACCAAGTTTAAAAAGAAATTTACAAAAAATGTTTATGTAATATTAATTGATTATATTTCTAGACAAAGGGCATCTGTCAACCAGACTAAGCTGCAGGGTATAAACAACATTTTTCCTGTCCTCTCGTTACGTTATTGTTAACAAAATGTTTGTTTTATTTTCGTGTTCATTTTAAAGCTTAACAAAGACTGGTCACAAAAATAAAAACAACAAACCTTACAAATGCAAACAAATTGCATAAAAAATATATATCATAACAATGACCAAACGTGCGGAATAAAAAAATAAATTTTTGGGCAGCGCAAACGCAAAAAGTGTAACAAAATGCAAAACGTGCGGAATGTTTGTGTGAAAACTGTTTGAATGATCTTTAACTGGTGTTGTATTTATTTTTGCCTGTGCATGCGGAATTGCTATTATTTAAATCCAATTGAAATTTTAAAAATTTATATTTATGGAAAATAGTTAAGTGATTGATTTAGCGCTTTCTGCGTCAGCATATAGCAACACGGTAAACTTCAATTGATTTCCGCTACAAGAGTTGAACTAATATCAAATAAAGCATTTGTGTGTGCTATAAGAGGCGGCCACAAGTGCGGTGTGTTAAATTTATTAACAATTCAATTGGTTTTGCCCAAAATGCAATGTTTTCCCACAAATTGTGTGAGTTGGTTGAGAGTCGAGCGCATTGCCGTCAGGCAGCCGAATATGGTTTTTTACTTATTGTTTGATATGTGTTCCTTTTTTTTTGGCAATATGTACTTGCAAATAGTATGTGAAAATGCCGGAGAACGGCATCAAGTCAAGGGGAATGTATATGCGTCTGCAGGAAGCCGCAACACAGGATGCGGTGCATTTGCCATGTTCATGTTTGTGCAATCAACATATAAAGATAAAAAACTAAGAGGGACGGAAAATGTGAAAAGGTAACTTGCGGATACCCTAAAGTAAAACCAATAAAAAATACATTTGAAATGTTATGGTTTGTATTACTTTTATGTAGTATGGGTTCAAGTAATCACAAATTGAAATTTTAAAAATCTTCACACATCGAGCTGATTAATATGAATACGTTGACATTACGTAAACATTTCGTCACTCATAATCAAAAGATCCATTTACATTTTTCACGCAAATTATTTTGTAGCTCGTCATATTTATTATGATTGCTGCTGGCTGCAAATCAAAGTAATGCTTTGCCTCATAAATTATTCATCAAGAAACCACACTTGAATCGATGACATACGTGAAGGGGCATTGAAATTCAAGTGTGCCACAAGTGCTGGTCGACTTTAAGGCGTCTTGAAAGTGTAAGCTCGTAAATTATCTATTTAAATATATCAGTTAGGGCATTCGACAGATAAATCCCACAGCTGCAAGCGAAAGTCACTGAGGCATCTTTAAACATTGACCAACATTTTGCAGTCGTGACTGCATAAAATATTTGCAAAGCAATGTTGCAGCAGCGGGCCTTAAATACCTCAGGGTTGTCGTCGCTTTGCCGCTGCCAACTTCCCGTTCTCTCTCCTCACAGCTGCAGCAACCCTCACAACTTCCTTCGTACACTTTGGTTGTGCCATGCCGCAGTTAAGCCGCAAAGCAGCCATTAGGCAACTACAACTGATGCGATGGCGTCGCCAATGGCTGTCACTCGACAAAATGGCGAACACAGACACAAAGAGAGTGAGCGGCAGAGACATACAGCTACATACATACATATATAAATGTATATGTATGGAGAGGAGCAGCGTTACAGTAAAAAGGCAGAGCTCACTGTGTAACTAACAGTATGCAAACTGTCTTGCCACTCAGCTGCGCATCAGTGGCTGCCACTTGAGTTATGCGATGGGTCTTAAGCGAGGCAACAGTCGGTCCACAATTTGCTCCAACCGCCGGGCAACAGATTTATTTATTTAAATATTTATTATTCACATTATTAATTTGCATTCTCTGGCTTAACAATTATTCGAGTTGTTGTTGTTGTTGTGGCGAGTGTCTACTGTACTATCTCCGCAGCTGGCAACTCAATTCATTTCCGCTTCGCCATTTTTAATCACTCGCAAATTGCGCTAAATCATTTTCTAATTGCCTCCTCTCGCGCAATGCTCCTTTTCTCCCTTCGTCCACAACCAGCGCGAGACATCCTTCACTCTTAAATGACTTCACACATTGGCGCAAAACATGCTTATGTCTGCCCGAGGACGTGTCACCAAATCTGTATGCCAGCCATATCTCTCTGCTGGTATTTATGTGTGTATGAATGTTTCCACACATACGTACATACATAAGCCAAGCATACATACCAACATATAATATGCCTGCCAATATGTTGAAACACATTCGCATGGAGACAGAACTGTGCTTAGTCAGCCGAAAAGGCATATTAGCAATGGCATATTGCTTGCTTTGAGTATTGAATAACTAATATTATTAGTTTCTATTTTGTATAAAAACTAATTTATACAAGTCTTAATTAAGTTTTTTCGTACTATAAATACTTATTGCTGTTTGTCTTTAGCAAATATTAAATGCCAGCAAGCAGGCGTATTTAAATTTCCACGAAATTGTTAAGTCTTGTGTTCAGCTTAAAACTTATCCTGTTTATATATTTTGTTGCCTGCAGCTTGTTGGCTAATTATGCCAAAATATAGAGCGAGCTGTAGTGTATTTTGTATTTCCATATTGAAAGTTATTTGGCAGGCGAAATATCTGTCGCTTGGGCTCACTGCCAACAGAGTCTTTGCACTTGTCTTCTGTCATTATTTGTTGCTTCTATTTCGCTCTTAATATATTTATGTATATGTGTCTATGCATTGGGTCCATGCATATTTTGGGGTGGTTATTTGGGGCTGATGGCGACAGCTTCTATTGGTCATTAGCCTTCAATTAGTTATTGTTAATTTGTCGTTTGTGATACGAAACGGAATGCATATGTTTAGAAGTGGATTGTTGTGCTGAATATTTTAGACATTCCATAAACTCTCAGGAAATGCAATTAATTTCACATTTCATGGCGGTACACACTGGATTGGTTTAACTAATGAATAAATAGATTTCCAAACACTGTTAGAGAGGCTAAAATATGATGTTGTAATTGGCTTTTGACTTGCGACAGTGTTTCTAAGCACGATTAAGTTTTCAATTGAGGTTTTCTGAAGTGGCTATCATCATCATTGGCCTCAAGGTAGAGTATTAATTAAATATCTTATATAACTACATATAGAAATTGTTGTTTGTTTTTTAAATTGTTTAAGAGAAAGTACTTAAGCACAGAATGTCACATAATATTTCCTCTCGCTCTCTCGTTATTGCTCAAGATATACCTAACAAAATATTTATCATCATCATTACGGTAACTCCCCTTCAGGCAATGCCGCCAAAATTGTTTCACTTGTGGTTGTGTTTTGTTAGGCTTCCCTTGAACCACCTCCCTTTGAGCTCCTCCAGCTCTGCATGCGACAACAAGTCGCGGCTCATCTGCGCGTACGTTGAGTACTTTGTTTATATTTTGGTGGCACGCGTGGCAAATGTGGCATGCCCCTTATTTAGGCAGCTTGCTTCTGGTACGGCACGTAGCCGCCCCTCAGGCTAACGGCAAGAAGACAAGATGCGAGTACTCCATAAACCAAAGTCAGCGACGAGGCCAAAGGGTTGTGCACTTGTTGTCATCATTATCACGATCATCATCATCATCATATTGTCGAGCAGTATAAATAACCCCAGATTGGGGGGGCTGTGGCAGCTGCAACGAGACAACGGCAACGGCAACTCTGTTGCCTCTCGTTGCTTGTTGCTTGTGGCTTGACAGACGATGATGACGTTGATTATGTTGCATTGAAACAACAAATTCGCTCAGCACGCTTTGGGGGCAACTGTCGATGCTGCTCTGATTGACTCGAGCAAACTGTTGAGGCACTCTGCATACAACTTGGCAACATCGTGATTGATGCCCCTATTTGGGTGCATTTCCTGCATTGATTTTGCCTTCAAAAGCTGCCAAATGAGGCAGTTTATGCAAATGTTTTGCCAATTTATTAATGCCACAATTCTTGGGCCGACAGTTCATATTTTATTCAACAGCTCAACATATTTTAGTGCCACAACACAAACAACAACAGCAAGAGAGCGAAAGCGAGAGACAGAGAGGGGGAAGGATATTTTGTTACTGGCTCCTTGCTTGGCCCGCAGTTCTCCTGTGAATGCTGCTGCTGCTGCTGACGCCTGTTGAAAAATTGCGTTTTAATTAAAAACGCTCAAGTGCACTTAAGTGTGCGTTTGCCAGCCACGTCAACAATCACAGGCAGCAAGTGCACACCTACAACAGAAACACAAAAAAAAAAAAAAACACAAAAGAGAGGCAAACAGCAACAACAGCAATTAAGACAACAATGCTCTGATGTATAAAAAGAGGAGCGAAACAGCAACAACAACGATGGCCAACAAAATAAATAATTGAAATTCAAGTAGCCGAAAGTCTATATACACTAAAAACAGAAGTCAACGCAGTTAAGTAGCAGGAAGTCAATTATATTTAACAAAAAACCAAATTTTACTTTTCATATACTTATTGACTTTCATAAACTCATTTGTTTTATTTAACAATTCATAAAAGCTTTAAAAAAGTTTATTAAAGATGTTTATAATTTGTATATTTTTATTTATTTTAACAAAGTTTTTAATCCAGGGATATTGTTGGTTCGTTAAAGTACCAAAGTGTCATTGATACTGTTCTTTCTTGCTGCAATGGGGGGCAACTTCTTTGGCTCTAGGGTTGTTGTCTTACGGCAACTTCAAGCGAAGCGCATTGCATTTACAAATCCAAGCTGTGCGCTGTCTCAGCGAAAAATAAGGACAGGGGCATAAATAAAGGGCTGGGAATCTGTTGGCATTTCCCCTGTGATGCAGTGAAGCCTGTCGCTGATAAGCTGCATCGAGTCTTGCTTTGCACATGAGTGTGTAAATATCTGTGTGTGTGTGTGTGTGTATGCAGGAAACAGGATATGACATATTTAATGTGGAACAGATGCATATATCTTTGACGTTGCTTTATGGTAATTTTTGAACATTTTATCCCATCGCAACAACTGTCTGCTTCTGCTGCCGAGTGCATAATTGCGAAATTCGCGCCATTGATAACAGAATAAAAATCCTCATCAAAGAAAATTTGTAATGCAAAGTGTGCAGAAAAAAACGTTATCGAAGGGTATGGAATAATAAACTGGTTAATTAAATGCAAATGCAAAGTGCTTACCCAAAATGTGATTATTCATCAATGCAGACTACTTAAGCTCGGGTGATGAAAAAACATAATCAATATTTTTACTATGAACCAAATAGTAATTTATTCATTCATTAGTTGTGCAAACAGGAAAACAATAAAAGGGAAGATTATTTTTAAGTGCAGTTTAATAAAGCATTCTAGTTGCTGATATAATGAAAAATATGTTGGCTTTGATTAGTTTATCTTCACTTTGTTTAATGTAAAATGCATTTTGACCTACCCTCAAACTCAATGAACTGAAACACACAAAAATTGACCACTTTTAGTGGCAAAAAAATCTCTAGAGTGAAAAGCGTGCCGCATGATATTTGTGTCGAAGCATTCCAGACTTTAACTTCTTTAGCAGCTGACCTGCCAGCTGGACACCAGTTTTTTTTATCTTTGCAGATGCCTGATGCCCGAGATCCAGGCGAGAAGGATAACAACACGAGCGCAACGGCGCGTGGGCGAAATGTGATGCAAGTTTTTCAGTGTGCTTTTTGCTTTGGTTTATTTTGAGTTTTATTTTTTATGACTGGGTGTAAATGCATAAAACTCTGAGAGAAAATGAGAGACCCTTGAGTGGTGCTGGTGGCTGGGTGGTGCGCCACTGTGGGACCACTGGCTAGCCACGTGTACTGAAAAATTGTGAAAACTTGTTTCATTTGCGCTGTGTGGCAAAAAACTTTCGAGCTGAACCGCAGCGGCATTAACAACACTTAAAATGCCTGCAGCGTTTTCCTTTAATACAAGTGGACAGTCCTCTCTCTAGCTATTTTTTTTCTCTTCCTCATCCGCCTTGTCTTTATTTTTACCAGCCAAGGCAACTTTTGTAGGACACTCGGCCGCCCACTTGAAGCGGTTCTGTGCCAAAAACTTTGTCAAGGGTTTTCCCTTCACACTCTAAACTCATTTTGATTTAGTCGTCGTTTAGTTTCCTTTCTGCGCAAATTTTGTTTATTTAACAAGTACATACATACTTACTGCATACACTTTATAGTTCTTTTTTTTTTTTTCAATTTGGCAGCTCGGGCGGGCGACAAGTGTAAATGAGTGTCATTTATTTAGCGCTTTGCATTCGCTTTCAGCTGTAAGCTTTAAGTGCGAACATCCTGCAACTTCTGTCTCGAATCCGGCGACCTGCTTTCAGCAAGACTCCATTTAAATGATGATAGATTAAAGTTGTGCTCAACGCTGCAGGATTAACTGCAGCTGTGGTCAGCCACACAAATATTCAGTTAAGGCTTTAAATTAAATAAACTGAGTAGATTTATCAAAATGCTACGGCAAAATGTATTCAAGCAAACAGCACTTTAGTTATGCTGTGTTTTCTGCTCCATTTGTTGCTCCACTTTCTTTTTTTTCTGTTCGTTAGTCAAAAGCCTTTTGGTCTAGACAGTCGATTTCGCATGTTTGAGCCAATTTAGAAATATAGATAAAGAGCTGGCTTTGAAAGAGTTGAAGCTGGAATTTAGCATAAATATTTTGCATTTCACTTAATAAAAAAAATTATTTCAAAGAAAATTGTTTCTTTATTTTAAAAGTCGATAGATTTAAAATTCACTACACAATTTTAAATTCCCCAGAAAATAGAGTTTACATTTTCATCCCCAATTTCTTTTCATTGCACATTTCTGAAATTTCTTAATTATTATTATGTGTTGAGTTTTTTTCTTATAAGGCTTATGCAAAATATTTTCAGTTTCTTGAGAAACTTTCATGCAAACAACTTGTGTAAGTTTTACCTACTTACTTAAGTGCATGCCATGAAAAAAAATGGTTTTTATGAAGGTTGTCCATCTCCAAAACTAAAAGCCAAGTTTGTCCAAATATAAGCGACTTAAGTTGAACTGAAATGCATTTCATGGCATTTTACTTAGCTTTTTTTTACGTCTAATTTATTTGCACTTCACTTTGCGGCCAGCTCGTACAAACACTTCAGCTGAAACGCGAGAAGCCAGACGACGAGTGCTGCAGGATTTGGCCAAAATCCACGTTTTACTGGACAGTTTAAGCGCATTCATAAAGACAAGTCTGAGTTCTGGCTTAATTACCAGCAAATTAGTTTGCTTTTGCGTGCGTTCTGCACTTGAATGAATTAATTCGCTCGCATTTCCTTTTTTTCTCTTGTGGTTAAGATGTGATTTAAATTTGTCTACCACATCTTTACTAATTTTTGTATTTTGCCAGCTATTGCATTTTCTTTTGGCTTTCCTTTTGAAAGTTGGTCATTGGCTTGGCTTAATTAGAGTTGGTTGGCCGCCTGGGAGCGTGTGGAAGCCTTGGACTTGCTCTATTTTTTCATTGTCCCAACTACTAATGCCATATGTCCATTCAGAAGCCGTACAGAGTAAAACACAATTATACTATTTTTTTCATTCTTTTTGCTTCTTTTTACATGATTTTGCAGTGCTCTTTGCTCTGTAATTTTAAGTCTATTCTTTGCAACTTTCACTTTTAACTTGATTTCCAACGTTGCGTTAGCATTTTTTAGTTCTGCTTGCCTTATCTTCTTGTTCGTGGGCGTGAGCGTGGGCATTGCATTTAAAAATTATGCTCTACGAAATGCAATTATGTAAATGCCTGCAGCGCAAAAATCGAAGTTAATTAGGTCGTAACTGTGGTGCAAATTGTAATCCCGCCGCGGGCGGCTTGCCGCCTGCTTGCTGAGCAAATTGCTTGGCAAGGAATTAGTGAAGCACAAAATTGAAAGGGTCATAAAAATGTCAGCTCTCTTTATTAAAACGAGACCCCAAATGTTCAGCATGAAAAACGTCAACCAGCTTATAGAAATAAAAAAAAACTAGGCAAAAAAAGGGCTCATATGAATTTATTGATCTGGATTGTAACTTTAAGCTTCAATACATTCAACACACACAACTAATGCCAATTTAAATCGTTTGCTGATGTGTGCAAACTCTCTGGACAGTTGTGATTCCAATCGAGTTTTTGCTTTAATATTTTAATTTGAATTTAAATTCATATTTCGATGCAAATATTGTTGAGTGTTCAATTGTCAATATCGTTCATGTCATCAGACATTTGCCACTCAAATGCCAATAAAAACGTATTAAATTTGCTCAAAATATATATTCATATTTGTATAAATACAAGTTTTGGCACCTAGAGTATCATAAATCAATGCAAACACGCACGAGAATATAAAGAAGAATTTCTGACAAGGTAATAAATGAACTGAGCTCTGTTTATAGGCAACAGCATTTCCAATTAGAAACACATATTTTTAATATTTGCAACACAACCTTGCCAGAAATAGAAAAGTCATAAATACAAGCAATATTTGTTATGAAACTATAATTAAACTATATTAAACAACAAATGTTTATATATGTATTTAATATTTGGACTTAAAATCTGCTAAGCGTTAAACATTTGCATATATTTTTATTAATAATGCTTTTTTATTTCGTTTTAAAAATAATAAAATAGGGTTCTTTATAATTTCCTGAATTGCATTTCAATAGAATTTTCATTAACATATTTAAAACGATATCGTTCAGAACAATGTTTATTAGTTTTATTAAGTACTTATATTAAGGAAAAATTTGCATTAAATTGCATTCATTATTTATTTTTATCGTTTTTATAAACGTACAAATGAAGTGTATGTTTCCGCTGTTGGTCTAAACTATTTTCGTTCATATTGGTTATAATTATGTACAATATAATATTGTTTGTAAATTGCAAGCGATTGCAAATATGCGCATATAATTATACTATTTGCCAAATGATTAAATGAATTGGATTCTCTGCTTAATTACTCGCATTTTGTGCATGCACAATTAGTATAAATATTATAAACAAATACATATAGTATTCCATGCTTTTTTAGAAAATGAAGAAAATGTGTGCGTTAACGTGTTTGACGTGGACGCATTGATTATTTTTACAATGTGCCGCATGCAGCATGTTTCTGCAAGGGTCTTCAATTTTAATTAACTTGCAATTAAAGCAAAATTTATTGGCGCACTTTGATGGTCGTAAATTAGCTACACGAACGTCACAACGTTCAAAATGTCAGAGCGGGAGCAAATCAATTTATAAAGCGGCTGCCAGCAAAAGTGAAAACCCACAAAAAAAAGGCGCTGAACTTGTAGCAAGTCAGCCAAAGGTCCAAGGCCAAACAGGATCAGATTTTTTATACCCATTCGCTCGTTCAACGTGGCGTATGAGCAACCCAGAAAAGCGTGACTGACAGGCGACCCGCACACGAACACCCCACACGCACACATACATATATAAAAAGTGTGAAGCACAAAAAGGTTGAAAGGTTTGTTTGGAAGTTGGCAATCACCTTTAAACGTTTTTGCCCATGCCCCAACGGCGTTCAACTGCCAGCCCAACACAATGAAGAAGTCAAACAAGTCACTTAGCTTCGACTGCTCCAAGAGATGCAAAATTGGCTAACAAAAAAAAAAAAAAAATAGTGAAAAAGATAAACTTTACCTACAGCTGTTGAGTTTGGGTGCTAGGTAGATTCTTGGCCAAGAGCCAAGCTGATTTAAGACTTTAAGTCAGATTGTTCACACATATTGCACACGTTGACTCAGTGCACTTAGACTCCGTGAGAGATTTGCGGCAGGAAGTATCCGATAAGAAGCTTGAAAGTGTCTATCTCGCAAGCGGTTTAATGGATAAATAGCTGGAGAATGAAGTGTATGTGTGTGATCAGACTGCATTGGCAATTAATAATCCAAAGAAAAAGAAATGCAATAGCAATGCAGAAAATAAAAAAGGGAAAACTATAAAGGGATTTTGTGGGTGGCCACAAATGGACAGGAAGTAAAGACAGATAAAACAGTAGATAAAGCTGTATTGCAAAATTCATTGCATTAAAACAAGGCGATTTTAAAATTTGAGTTAAAGCTTGTAAGTTGATTTTTACAAAAATGAGTTAAAATTTTCAAGCATAAGAGAAATTTAAAGAAATACACCAATAATGATCATTACAAAGAAAATTCGCCATAAATATTCTAGAACGTCTCTCTTTTGCTGATTTACATGCGAAACAATGTTCGAAAAAATATATATATATCTAAAAGAATATCTAGCAGGAGAGATACTAAGAGAGTCCCAAAGAGCATATTCTGACACAGACGACATATGCGAACCTAGCTGAAAAATATACAAAACAGTTGTCGCTTGAACGTCGATCGTGCCGCTTGTGTTTCATAATTGTGTTGTTTGTTTACCGTGCGCTGCTGGCTGCTGCAGCATCTTGAGAAATACTTACGGCAGGCAAAGATACATCTTGTGCACGGTCTAAAAATAAATGACAAGTTGAAAAAGGGGGACAAAAACAAACGCCAACTAACGCGCGCGCCAAGTGCAAAACGAAGGGTCAGTCCCCAAAACAGAAAGAAACGTAGAAGAAGAAGCACATATATCTATATATGTGAATATATAAAAAGAAAAATACTTATGTGAAATTACCTAAATCATTTTTGGAACGGCAAAACGGAAGTTTATTTATGCAATCGATTTGTGAATCTAAAAATATTTAATTATTTATGTGAAAAAAAAAGAAAAATACAAATATTTTATCGTTGCCAAGAGCTGAGCGATCAAAGCGCTTGTCAAAAGATTCCAACGACCAGATCAAAGTGCCCTGAAATCATAATAAGCAAATCAAGCGAAAAAGCCATTGCGCAAATTGGTAAATGCAAATGGCCAGAAATTGATAATGCGTATAATTATTGCGAAATATTGAAAAAACAATAACAACAATCTGTGAGCATTGCAAATATTAGGTTTTTTTTTGTTTAATACGGCCTGAATCCAGCCATACTTAAATTGAATTTTGCGTTAATTCATGCATAACATCGGGTTGTGCTGGAATTTAATAAGAAAAATATGTAAAAAAAAGTGAAAAATCGTTTTGTGAAATTGCTGTGAAAATATGTGAAAATTTTTGTCAGTTGATTCTTACCACTTCGACGTAAATAAACTGAATGTTTTCACTTAATTTTAATGATATTGTATTGTAAACAACATTTACATAATGTTTAAAGAGTCTATAAGTGTTCATCAATAAATTGACGTCAAGCGGTGTTAAAACCGAATCGCAAATAAAATGTGTTCTCAAAAACAAAACAATTCTACGAAATATAATAAACAAATATTGTGATGCTTGTGTCCCAAAAACCTCTTTCAATCACATTCCCAGAATGAACAATAATTCGAATTTATTTGTTATGTGGCCTTG
The DNA here is from genome assembly GCA_018152965.1 of Scaptomyza pallida. Lineage (NCBI taxonomy): Eukaryota > Metazoa > Arthropoda > Insecta > Diptera > Drosophilidae > Scaptomyza > Scaptomyza pallida. The sequence continues at coordinate 2,272,240 of JAECXP010000002.1, forward strand.
ACTAATATTTATGCAATTAAACAAACTATTGTTCAGTAAAGTGCAATTCAATATCTTAATTTTACTTTAACACCTTAAAGTTGTCTGTTGAAAGTTGAAACTTAAACGCATTTACCTACAAAATTATCGAATTTAAGGCTTAGGCTTGTGTATTAAATTTTAAGTCAATATTTAGTTAGACATTGCAATCAATTGTTGTCGCAAATCCCACTTAAATCTCTCTGCAAATATAGTTGCAGACAGGCGCACACAAGCACAGCAACGGATGCAAATCTTTTGCAGTAGTGTAAACAATTTGGCATTAAAATAGTTGTCCGAGTCGAGCCGGGGCATTAAAAACAACTATATACTATGTGCTTCACTTAATTTGCATGATAATGGGCCAGATTTATGCATTTTGTTACTTGCCGGGCCGCCCACTTTTTTCTGTATGCATTGAGAAGGCGGCGCTGCCTCGTGCAACATTCTGACCCAAAAATAAATCGCATAATTCGAAATATAAATTTTTTTTGAGGCGCATCTTGTTTGGGGTTTTTGGGGTTTGTTGAACTTATTTCGCACAGATATACGTTTCGTTTCGTTTGCGTTGCGATCTTATTTTGAATTTCTAATTTCTAAATGGCATACTCCCCTCCCGATACGCTACACCCCTAGTAGCATTTTTTTTCGTAGCTGCTAAAATTAGTTGCAGATAATTTGTTGTTATTATTTGTGTAGCCGATGTTGTTGTTGCTGTTGTTGTGCTGTTGTTTTGGGGTTCACATTTTCAACTTTTCGCCTCGCCCCTGTTGAGCTGCGTGTCAAATGTGACAGCTTTCAATGCGTTGTCGTTTCTATGCTAATTATGCAAATTTGTGCTCCCCTCCATCCCTAATTGCATGGTCTAGCTGCTGCTGTGGCCCTTTTGACATCATTTGCATTACAAATGTGAAGAAAAATCTCTCCACTCTCCAATATGAGCACCACATGATTTATGACATTCTGACAGAATGCACATAAAATGTGCTGCAAATCAACATTTTTTTTTCTTAGATATTTATTTGAAGCTTTTTTTTTTGTCGCATAATGAGTGTATGGAGTTTGTCAACTGTGTTTCCTATGATTTTGGCAGTCGTTCCCGCTGGTTTATTATTTTTCTTTCAGTGTTTGGCTTTTTATTATTCTCAATATTTGCATATATTCATGAATGCAACTGCGTGTCATTTATACTCATGTGTGCAGCATATTGTGGCAATCAGAATCGTATTTGGCTCGCTTTTTATTTATGATAACAGTTGGTCAGTATGTTTATTCATGGATCCAAGTGATATAAATATATAAAGTTTAGTTTCTAATGGCTCCCAACATTCTTTCACTTTAAGTTCACTTTTACTATAAGTAAATCATTCCATTTATTAATATCCCAACATTACTGTTGAGTTTTTTATATCCAAAATATGCAACTCTAAGTACATAAAGTCATCTTTCAGCAGTTTAATCTAAGTACAAAGCATTTCCCAAATTGTTTTCGGTTTCACGGGCTATGTGATGTACTCCGACAGCAACTGGGACCGGCAGTGGCGACAAAGTAATCCAAATCAAATCACTTTACTTAACTTAAATTCCAATTGCAATACGAACGAGTTCTTTTGTCTTCGCCTTTACCAGCTGCCAGTTCCTGACAGTTGCTGCCAGTTTAGCTCGTGACTGCATTTTCGGTTTCTCATTTTGTTTTTTTATTTTGTGTCATTTTCTTATGGGCAGCAAAAACGAGAGCCAACGACATTCCGTGAATGTGTTTTTGCTTTACGCTCTTAGGATATTTATTTTTAGCCATTTTGCAGTTTATTTTAAATGCTGTGCATTTGATTTAAATTTGCATCGAGAGCGCGTCTATTTACTATTTATTTGGGTTATTTTAAATGAAATGCATTTAGTTTTCACTAAGTGAAAGTGAATTAAGTCATCAAATCCGTAAACACACTTTGTATTTAACAGCTGTGACACAGAAATAGCGATGATTTTCCATTTTATTGGTACTTCTGCTGATGCTCAATGAACCACTCTATAAATACCTCAACACATACATTCGTATGTATGTATGTACGTGCTATCAACAAGAAAAAGCTATAACAAACATCAGCTAATGCTGACTCAATTAGCCCCTACGCGAATGATAAGATTTATGAGACTTTTCACAACAAACTATTTTCACGGCTGCTTAAGTGCTGGAAACAAGAACTTCAACAGCCAAGTCAGGACTGTTTAAAAAAACTTGCAAACAAATGTGTGCAACTAATGTACCTTGACATTTGTGCAGTACACTGCTCAAAAATAAAGCAGTGAAAACATTTAAAGCTATAAGTTTTAGTTCTCATTTTTGTTTATCGATTTGAAACTTTAAAGAACTGTATAAGCTTTAATTTATTTCAAACTTAACTGAATTTCTTTCACGTCTCGTGCATATTGCTTTTTGGCTTGATTTTTTTATAGCACTTTTCTTTGGTTTTGTATTTTTTGCTGTATTTCTTTTTTCTTAAATATTTGCTTGTTTCATTAAGTTTGTTGTTGTGAGAAAAAAATGCTTTTAAAGCGTCGCAGTGCTGTGTTTATTTTGATATATATTCAAACATTTACACACACACACACACACATTCCGTGCTATCCCACACATGTTACGCGCATGTTTGTATGTATGCGTTGAGTTCTTGTGCTCGTTAATAATAAAAAAAAACTTTTAAATGGCCTTTTTTGCTTTCCGTTTTTAGCTATTTGCATTGGTTTCGCTTTTGTATGAACGGAATTAGTGTCAAACACATAAAACACACACAGCTACAAGGCTGAGTAGCGGGCACATAAGAAACTAATTGAATTTTTATTGGTAATTTTATGATTAATCGTCATGGGAAATTTTTTGCTATTTTTGGTTTTTGTTTATTCTGAGGCATATTGTGAATCTGACACTAAAAACTGTAGAATAGCATTCAAATTTCATTTGGCATGTGTGCGTACATGAATGACGGACGTTTGTTTTACGTAGAATGTTTTGTAGTTGCTTTGTTTACAAAACTTGGTAATCAGAGAGACCTCTTATAACATTCATTGACTCAAAGTTCGAAAGAGTACAAAGAAATTCATTAAAGTCGATTGATTTGATAATCCTTAAGCCCTATATGTGTGTTCTAAGAATCAATCTGTTTGTGAACTGCCACAAACACGAACACACACACAAACACACTCAAGTGCCTTACAACATAATTGTGTGTTGTCAAAAAGTTGAAACATAAATTTTTAAATTGGCAAAATGAACAGCACTTTGATGAAGAACCATGTCAATATGAAGTGGATAAACAGAATTGAATGATGGCTACATCAAATTTCTGAAAAATTTCATTTAATTACGTTTGCTTAAATAAAATAACAAATGGCTAATAACACTTTGGAGAAAACTTATAAGTGCTGCACACAATACAAATTGATTTTTTAGCTGTTTTAAGACAAGCTATAAAAAAAACAACATCAAAAGTATTAAAAGATTTAAATTTTAAAGCATTCCAAACAAATACCATAATGTTTTGATTTCCTCTAAATATTTAACTGCAATTTTTAAAGTGTCCCCATTTCCTTCTCAATCTCTAATGTCTTTGACAAACAAACAAAAAATTCCAAAGGCAAAAGAGAGCTAAACGTAAATATTTGCAATGAAAAAGACAACAATAGACAAATAACAACAATAAGAAAAGGAAAAAAATACAACATCTAGAAATTGTTTACTACTTCAAGTTTCACCCAATTCGTGTTTTTTTTTTTTCTCGTGCCATCCTCTTTTTTCGCACTTTGCACAAAAGGAAACTAAATGAAAGTTTTCTTGCAGTTGGAATGCAGGAGTCGAGATACTACAGTAAACACTACGCGCCGTGCAGGGGCCGGAAACATGCCAAGAATTTCAAGTAAATAAAGTAAAAGAACTATTCGAGGCGAGCAAAGAAAATCCATGTAAATAAAATAGTGGAAAATGTGGCGATTTGGGCCAAGCATAAAACGCAATTAACAACAAAGAAACAAGGCGTGGTGACGAAAAGACAAATACTACACAAGACAAACGTAATGTAAAAACTTTCGTGTACGGTCTAAAATTAAAATTTAAATTGAAAAATAAGAAGACAAAAAGCAGCCGCATCGGCAACGGCAAGAGCAACAGGGGGCAGCAAATACTATAAGCAGGCGCCATGAAGTTTCGTTTGGGCTGCTTTTGGTTATTTTTGTTGACAGTTGGCGGCAATGAGAAGCAATTAAGCGCTGATTGTTGCCACGGGCTAGCCACTTGGGGCATACCGACTGTGGCTGCTGCAAGCACTGCAGCTGCGCCACTAAAGCAAAAATCAATCGAGCCGCCGGACAGCCGCAATCGTTACACACACACACATAGCGGAAATGAGCTGGAAAATTCAACGAATTTCCGTGCTACCGCAAAACAAACACTGACTGAGGCTCCCCTGGTTATTGGGGACATAACAACAACAGCAACTGCAACAGCAAGAGCAACAATTACGACATGGCCAAAAGCTCAACCGGATGTCACAACATTGACAGCCAAATCAATCGCTCGCTCAACTTTCAAGCAGGCCAAGGCAAACAGTTTGGAGCTCAGTTTTAAAGAGCGCATGGCCCAATTGTTTGCCAGCGAGCAGGATGAAACCAGTGCAGCAACAACAACCATAACAACAACAACCACAACAGCAACTGACAATGATATCAGCAGCAACAGCAGCAGCAGTGGAACAAGCACTCATCATCCGGAGCGACGTCATGTGGTGCCTGACAAGCTGCAGTACACGAAGGAGTTGCAAATCAAACAGGGTCGCCTGATGGGCATCACACGTCGCTTCCAGGTGACCAGCGGACTGCGCGACGTGGATCAGTATTTGGGTCTGCCCTATGCCGAGGCGCCCATTGGCAGTAGACGCTTCATGCCACCAGGTGAGTGGCAACACCAACAGCAAACAGTGCTGACTATTTAGCATGTTTTTTTTTTTTATATTATTTTCACTCTGAATATTTAAGTAACAATATATTAATTGAATGAAAATTTTTAAAATTCTTCATGAGGCTCAACATTATTTTGGATTAAATTCATTCTTAACAAAAACGTAAGCACAAATATTGAATTATGATTCTTTTATTGATTTACTTCAAAATTTATTTAATTGAATAATTTTGCATTTCGAGTTAAATTTTACTGCTTTTTTTGTGAAATGCAAAAATGTTGTTTGCTGCCAACACTGTCGCTTACCACAAATATGATGGCAATTTGCCACTTTGCAGTAGTGGCAGGCTGGCAGGCGGCACCAGAAGCAGCAGCAGCAGCAGAAGTAGGAGCAGCAAAACGAAACGAAAATCAAAACCTAAATTACACAGCACATGCCGGCAACACATTCTGACCATGTCTAAACTGGCTGCAGGGCAATTCAGAATTTAGACTGCAATTTAAGCAATTATCTTTGAGCCGCACCTGGCAAAGGGATTTTCCAAAACTTGACACGTACATCGCATGCACCCTCCGTTCCCTCATTCCACCATCACAAAGTATGCAATCTTTGTTGCAGAGATGTGTATGATGTGTGTGTGTGTGTCCAGTTGAATGTTGTTATTGTACGAAAATTGTTGGCCAACTTGCATAGCTTTCTGTATTTATTTGACTCACAAATATGTTGGCTTATGTTTGGTATTTATGCAATTCATATGTGGGTTAGTTGTCAGTATTGCCTTTAATTGAGTTTGCTTAATGTTGGCAAGTGCACACACACACACACACATAGTACATACATACTTCGCATAGTATTAAACGTAAATATTTGGCAATTATGCGCTTGTTGAATGCCACATATTGAAATTTAAAACTGCAAATCCCTTTGAGCATTGACCAAGTTATTTCCGGCTATTGAATGGTTAAGACATTTGAGCCGCAAATGCACCAAACCGCAAATGCTGCAAGCCTTCAATGCTGCAAACTACTTTGGCAGGACACGGGCCAAACACAAGGACAATGAATTATGTGGCGTGCGCGCATCGCACATCGCATGGCTTGGCTATGGCAACATTTTGTTGCCGGGCAACCAATGCATTGCAATGCCGCAGGCCGTGACAAAAGTGCTTGTCACGATTTGTATTTGTGTCCGCATCCACGTGCCACGCGTATGTGTGTGTGTGTTTTGAGTGTTTGGCATTGCGTTGCGTTTATTGAGCACTTGAGTGGCGCGCACTCAATCCATGCGGCAAGTGCAACAATAACGGAAGACTGTGGACAGCCACTGTCGCTGAGCGTAACGCTGACGCCATATTTGTCAGCGGAAGTTTCAGTTGTTGTTGTTGTTGCTGTTGCTGTTCAAGTTCGTGTTGTTACCGTTGCAAACATGGCGACACACAACTGACGCATTGTTGCAACAGGCCTCCCATTGAAATTTCGCCAAGCAAATAGTATAAAGCCAATGCAAATATGAGATTCGCTTGCGTATGCGTAATGTGTGTAGACACACATACACACACATGGATACGAGTTTGAGTTTGTGCGGCAATCTAACAATACAGAACAAAAAGTTGTCGGCAAAACACGTCGAAAATTGTTTTGCGTTTTGTATTCCCCTATTTATCTTGCCTCTCGTTCTGCTCACATTAGAGGAGAATGGATCGTGGGCTTCGCTGCTTTTATTTATTTACCAGCAACGAGTCCTTTTGCCTGCTTCAAAATTTATTAATAACAAAATGCAAATAACGCCACCGACTGACGCACTTTTGTGTGCCGCCATTCACGTTCATATTCATGCGCGTGTGATATGATTTTTGGCTGTTCTTTGTTTTACGAGCAGCATAACGCAAACCATTCGACAAGCGAAATGAATTTTGGTGGCCTCGACTGTTGCCAAAGTGTAAATGTTGCATATTTTGCATATGAACCGTTATGGCTAGTTTATTAAATTGACTGGCAGTAATGTGAAATGAGAGTTGCGTAAAAGTGAAACTAGTTTTAGGATCAGAACTTTAACGAGAATATCTTTACTGTAATCATCATATGATAAATGTTGCCCAAATGTTAACTGTCTATTGTGTCATACTTGTATTTTATCTAATATAAATGCTAAGTTTACCAACAATTTTGCACTTGACCACACAATCAAGATTTGCATAATCCTTTGTATCCCAAGCATTTCAATCTGTGGCAAATATTGTCACCGTTGCCAAACTGAAGTAATTTGCTGCAGCACAATGCAATGCAACGAGTGTGTGTCATGGGGCAAGTTGTGGCAACAATGCAACAGAATCGAAACTAAGTTGACCAAATCGTGGTTCCAATTGCCCCACATAAGTCCCATACTCTCGCAACTTGCAATTCGACGTTAACTGAAATGCCAAAACCAAACCGCAGTCAACTTGGCCACACTTGGTCCCGAGTGTCCTTTGAACGTTGCTACTGCTGCTGCAGGAAGTGTCCTCTGCATGTGGCTGTGAATGCAAGTGTGAAGTCGGAGAGAGTGTGAATGTGGCTGTCTACTTGTTTACGGTGCTTGCAACTGCTCGTTGACCGTGTTACATAAATACGAAATTGACTTTCTGCTCCCCAAATGCCACACAAACCAATCGAATGCTTGTTTTTTTTTCCGCGGCAAACCCAGACAACTACTGCAATATACATTTAACGGAAAAGGGACAAGCGGAAGGAGCGGTTTGCAAAGAAATAACCAAGCGTCGAATCGTTGATTATAGCTGTCAAAGTGGGTAAAATGTCAAAAAAGAATCAAAAAACGTTTGTTAAACAAAAATTAGGGTTTAAAGTAAATACAACATTTTCAACAGGTTCTTAAATGTGCAATAAATGCTATCATGATGATTTAAGTTTAGTTTTGTGAAGGTCAACAAGGTTCTTAATTAAAGTTTTCAACTTAACTAATTTCACTCTCTCTGCCTTTCATTTATCGTTGTGTTGCAGGCGCACCTCTGCCATGGCAAGGCCTGAAAATTGCGCGTCATTTGCCGCCAGTGTGTCCACAAAAGCTGCCTGATGTGTCGGGGCCGAGTAGCGTGAATATGTCACGTGGCCGTTACAAGCATTTGATGCGATTGATGCCCTACCTGAAAGCGGAGAGTGAGGATTGCCTGTACCTGAATCTGTACGTGCCACACAACGGTAAGTTAATGATGCGCTCGCTGCAACTAAAACTGAATTTTCAGGTGATAACTCTAGCACTTGCTGTCCCTTTTTAACCCCATAGAGCCGCTCAGTGCGCCCCAGCTGCATGCCGTGCTTGTTTATTTGCATGGCGAGTCCTTTGAGTGGAACAGCGGCAATGCCTACGATGGCTCAGTGCTGGCCAGCTATGGTGAGGTCATTGTGGTAACCGTCAACTATCGACTCGGTGTGCTGGGTAAGAGTTAAATCGTGCTAAGCCATAATGGAACACTTGGCTAATTGCTTTACATACCTCAGGGTTTATGCGTCCGGGCATCGATGCACATAATATTGCCAACTATGCGCTGCTCGATCAGATAGCAGCGCTGCACTGGATCAAGGAGAACATCGGCTCCTTTGGCGGCGACAATACGCGTGTCACTTTGATGGGCCACAGCACGGGCGCTGCCTGTGTCAATTATCTAATGGTCTCACCAGTGGCATCCGGTAAGTGAACCTATCTGTTTGTTTGGCTTTAATTACACCCTGAAGTCATTTAATCAGGGCAACATAACATTGGATACGTACGTATCTAAGGGCGAGAGTAGATAATTTGTTTTGTAATATATAGTATGTTACCTTAATAATATACTTAAATGTTGATGAGTATCTCCTAGTCGCTTAAGCTCGAGAAGCTTACGTTGATTATAATTGGATTTAATTGTGTGAAATGTTTTGGGCTTTTGGTTGCAGGTCTATTTCATCGCGCCATACTCATGTCCGGCTCCGCAATGTCCGATTGGGCCGCCAGCAATCAGTCGCTGCAATTGACCATGCAAATAGCCCAGGCTCTCGACTGTCCATTGAGTGACCACGAGGATGAGGATGCCCTGCTCGATTGCCTGCGCCAGCGTCGGTGAGTCAATCAATTTATTGAATTATTAAGTGATGCGAATGATGCGTGGTGCGAGTAAAGCTTCTGTGGTGACTCGCTCTGTGTGTGTGTGTGTGTGTGTGTTTGTGTATGTTTCTCCCTCAGCCTCCCGCTCTCACTCTTTGAGCTACTGTATCCCTGAGTCCATTATAATCGCACCACAATGCGTGCTAATGCCTTTTAGTGTTCCTGTCCATTATCCCTCTCGCCGGTTTGGCTGCTGAATGCGTTAATTTAATTTACGCTGGCATCTTCCAAAAGCAGCCAGGACAGCAGTGTCCTGTGCCTTGATTCATTTCGTGGCGCGTTCATGTCCTTTGTACGCTGCTTAATGATTCGATAAATTTACGAGTTTGTCGCGCCGCCTTCTCAATGAGCCGTACCCGCGCCCCGCTTCTCATCCACCACAAACGCCGAACCCGAACGCATCCCGCGGCCATCCACAACTGACCATAACTAATCATGCGTGGATCCAGATTTGGGGCGTGAGCTTCGTTGTTTCGCATCTAGATTAGTGCTTGTAATCCCTTGTGTCCATTCTGGTGGGCAGCCCCGAAAAAAACACTCGCGTCCAATAAGCGGGTCGCCAATTTTGTTGACGGGGGAGGCGGTCGCAGTTAATTGCTTATCAATTAATCACGTTTCTTGTAGAGTTTCTTTGGCTTTGGAGCAGTACCAACGGGGGTCAGGGGTCATCTACTTAGCTGTCTATTAGGTGTCAGCCCCAATAAATTATTCGCTTTATTTGCATATTTTTGCATAGCTTTGGCTTTTGGGTTGCGAAAAATGTTGGGGTATGTGGTGTTTGTTAGGTGGTTTGCAAAATCAACTTGAGATAATTAATTTTTTGGCATAGATGATTAAATATCGGATATATGAATGGAAATTATAATACTTCCCGACAGTATTAAAATTAAAAATTCACTAGTAATTTTAATATATTTTGTGAATAGGTCAAAGCTTATTTTTCAAAATAAAAACTATGGCAAAAAAATAAATAATTAATAAAATAAATAAGGCTATAAATATTTAATTTCTAATTTGTATTATTTTAAAATTTTTTATATTTTATTAACGGGCAGTTGAAATCAAAATTTGATTTATTGACACTTTATACATTTTTAATGTACGTTTTTTTTTTGACGAGTTCGTGTTTACTATTTGCCGTTAATTTTTGAATAAATATTTATGATAATATTAACCACTCCACAAATGTAGGAAACTGTAATTTTAATTACATATTAGCAAAGTACACAAGCAAATAAACGTATCCTATGTATCTATCCCATGCAATACACATGTAATTATAATGCGCTTAAAAAAAAGGGGAAAACAGGAAAAAATAAAACAAGAATCGGGAAACTAAAAACAATTTGCATACAAAGCGAAATAAAAGCGCATGAAGGAAAATAATGTATGTAAAACAAAATCAACAACGGGACAATAATAGTAATTATGTTAATTATGCCAAGCACACACACTTTTATACTCACATATTTTAAAACACCTACTAATGCAACCCAAGCGCTGTCACCAGACAAACACACGCCACTTGATGTGTGTGTTTCAAAGTTGTGGGTGTGCTTGTGTGTGTGTACTTTTAAGTTTCTTTCTTTTGCCTGCTGCAAATTGACAGAGTAAGTTTGCAAACTGTTGGGGTGCTATACTCTTACCCAAGCCAAGTGCACTTTCTGTCCAATGAGAGAAAACGTTTCTTAAACTTGCCTATAGGAACACTGAATACCCTTTCGCAAACAGATGTTAAGCTGTGAAAAGTAACAAACGATTAAAAATCTAATAAATGTATTAACGAATATTTTGAACATAAAAACACACATAAAAACTTTTATAAACATCAAAGTACAAGCTCTTAGAACATGTTGAGCTGCTTTTAACAGTTGTGGTAACCTTAACAGCAACTTCTGGCAATGTGTTAATGAATGAGAAAAGCTTTGGGGTATATGAACGTCTGGGTGTGACTGTATAAAGGAGTAAAGTGAGGAGCGAATGGGCGCAGTCCATGTGTGAGTGTTAAATGAATGCAATGAATTATGTATGAATTACAGTGTGCAAATGTGCGCTACACCGCATACACCACGCACACACAAGTACACACACACATAAGCTCAAACAGGTAACATCAACGAGATGTGCAAACAGTTTTGGCCACATTCACATTTGCCCTGTCCACTCACACTGATTGTGCGTATGTGTATGTGCAGATCCTTTGTCTTTTAGACTCGCACACATTAAATATTTAATACACCATTCTCTTTCTCTCTTTGTGTGTGTGTGTGCGTGTGGGATTTGTTGTAGCTATTCAAATGATTTGCTCATTTCAAATGTTTAATGCATTTGCCCTAAAAACACAGAGAAGTTGTGATCTTTATTTGCATATGCTGCTGCTTGGCAAATACATGATTTAATTATTGTATAGTACAATGGCAATTACTGTTTGCCTTGAAGTGAGCATTTTGCATTTAATTTTCTTTGTAATTATTTATTGACAAGCGGCATTTGCATTGTAGTTAGCCCTGTGCTAATATTACGTTTAGCTGATTGTAGTGCAAAATACACATGAATAATTAATGCAAATTTCATTACTCAAAATACGCATTGAGTATATTATAGGATATGCAAATTATTGTTACACCCATTAAAAAAATAAACATTTGTTAATTAGTAGCAATAATAAACTATTTCAAATCATCTTGGTTCTTACAAAACAAAATTTAGTGCGCTTTTAATCGTCTTAAAATTTGTTGCAATGCAAACAAATTTCCGAGCCAGTGTGAGTAAAAATAGAAATAAATTCGAGGCACAAAATAAAATATTTGTTGTATCAAGTATACGCCCGGCATGGCCACAAAATAATCCAGCGCGCACATTTGTTTGCATTGTTTGCTCGTCGAGCGCTCTTAATTGACAAAATAAAAAGCCGAGCATATTAAAAATTCATTAAATAGAAAGCATGAGCTGCAACAACAACAATAAATACAAAAGATACTTGAACACACAAAACAAGCTCGATTTTTCGGGCTAAATAAATGTTGGGCTTTTGCTCTGCACACAGCAATAGCAGCAACAACTAGAATAGCAAAGCAACTACGAGTTGTTTAAGTAGCTGCATGCAGCACACACAGGCACAATCATCAATCTTCGTAAATGCCACACACACACAAACACAGCACAGCAACAACATTAACAACCATGTGTGTAGAATGATTGTGTGCCTCCAAGTTGGCCAGACAAATTTGTGCATTGTATGCGAGTTGCAAAACAAAACTGTCACAACATATATTTGGCTCCATAGTGCAATGGGGCAATATACCATACAAACACACTTGAATAGGTACAAGATTGGTTAAATTTAACATTATTTCATTCATTTAGTTTAATGTTTAAACTGTTTCAATTTTCAACACATATAAATGAGAAATTCATATTGAAATCGCTTGAACTTGATATTAAAATATTACATTAAATACTTTAAAAAATTTACCAAAAACAGATTCAAATTTTAAATTTTCTTTATGTTTTGTTATAAATACGATAAGCTGCATGTCTCCATTGAAATGCTCAGAGTTGTATAATCTCTCATGTATAGATGTGTGTGTGTAAGAAAGCCAACAATATCTAACAAGTTAATCGCAGTTGCAGTTGAACTTGTGACAGTTTTGCGCTAGGGCAGCTAATAAGAGCCGTCCGTAACAAAGCTGAGACAGAAGAGACCTTTTCTATATATGAAAATCATAAATCACAAACACACGACACGCTCCAAAACTTTGCACTCTGCAGCTGAAACTCAATCGAAGCTCTAAACGAACAACAACAGCAACAGCAAAAACAACAAGAAGAGAAATGGAAACATGAAACTTTGCACTAAAGTCGTTGCACGGTTGCTTTAAGCCAGAGCCACAAATTGTGGTGCAGTGTGAAAAACAGAAACAATGGTGGTAAAGTCGATAAACTTGGTCATGTGTCGATGGCCACGCCCCCAGGCAATCGGCGCTGACCAAAGCATGTCCTGCAATTGACAACTTCACCATCAGCCGTATAGACTCCTGTGGTTGATAGAGTCTTAAAGTGTTTGTGGTCGCCCTTGGTTTGCAAAAGTGTGTCGACTGGTTGTTGGTTTTTAGGTATTTGGCATTGCAGCGCACTTTGTGCAGTGCAGCTTAAATGGCTTTAGACAATGGCGTTGTGGGGATTTGAAGGTGCTGACCGCATTTACGGCATTTATCGAGCTCAATGTGCGCTTATGTGGAATCACATGCGCTAATTAAATCACTTTCTTGTCCACTTGTTAAGTGCTGCTGCTGTGTGGAATTTCTCTTCAAATCAAATTCCCGATTACGTTTCTTTGAACATCATTCAAGTTCAGACACATGCATTTCATACTCATTACAAATTCTTTTCCTAATTACATTCCATTAGTTAATTGAACCTTTCAATTTAATTATTATGCTCATTAGAAATTCACCATCCTCCCCATTTCACATTAAATAGAAGCTAAATAGAAGCTCAAATGTTATTTCAACTAAAGTTTTCGCACGTGTTTTTATCTATCAAAAAATGTCAACATATTTTGACATCTGTTTTTTTAAGCGCATATGAATATGGTAACCCTTAGTCAATCATTTCGAGAACTCTTTTTTATATCGAACCACGTCTGCATTTACGAGATAAGACTTGCTGCCTGGCAATCGAATATTTGCTCGATTTTTTCTTAATTTGTACCAATTGCAATACACTTCACATACACACACACTGTGTGCCTGGTATCTGCATTTTTATGCAAACTACACCAGATATTGGACCCAGCCGTACAATTTTGGCAACCAAATGTTGCATCAGTTGCCGATTCAACTACAACTGCAACAACGAAACGAAATTGAATTCACTTCGGGCAGCAAGTGAATAAATACACTATTTGTATTTATCTATGGAAGTTTTTAGTATTTCACATATGATATTTGGTTGGAAAAAAAGGTGGCACACACTTTATTGTATAGTTGCTGCTTGAATTGGGTTAAAAAAAAAAAAATGAATATAGTGCACGTTTATGATATTTATATACGTATGAAAAACGAGATATACAATTTTGCAATGGAATATCTCAAAAAAATGCACTTGCATGCTTGAGTGCATTTTTGGTTGGATTTGTGGTTTATTTTTGAAGTGAACTAAAAGTTATTCTATTATGAACATAAAATAAGAATTTGGTGAAATTGACTTTCTTTATATATTTAAGTTAGTTTTTTTGCCTCTTTTTGGATATTTCTGCAGCATACAATTTTGTAGTTCTCTTAAAGTTATTATGTCTTTTTTTGACGTTGTTAAAGCAACATCTGTGTTTTAGCTGGCCGTAACGACCATATGTGTATCTATTGGCTTCTATCTTTATGTGGTTCACGTGTGAGCTTTGCTCCGAAGTGGCTTTTAGCAAACGGGTGGATGGGGGGCAGGGGACTGTTTTGTGCGTGTCCAGCAACAAATCACACATAAAATTTATTAGAAATTTCAAATCAAAGTGAAAAGTAGCCGCTGTCAGACATTCACTCACCCAATCTACCGCATCAGCACTCACTCACCAATACCAAGACACACTTAGTGGCACGCACTTCGTGACTCATTCATCCCGTTATGTGGACCTTTTTACGCCATTTCTCTGATACTTTCTATTACTCTTTGCAGCTACCAGGATATCTTGCACATACCAACATCGTTTCAACAATTTTCAACATCATTGGGTCCAATTGTCGATGGACACGTAATACCAAATCAACCATACAAGGTCATGGGGCATTATACGGAGCATTTCAGTCGGTTTGTTAAGCAATTGCTGTCACTGTGTTCTCTTTATATTCCCCCACATACTCCCGCTGCCCTTTTGGCTCAGCTTGTGATGTTTGCTTATGACCTTACTAACAAAAAAAGAAAAGAGAAACCTGCCAAATAACCCAAGGACTATTTATTTATTGTGCGTTACTTGATTAGATGCTTGGCATTTCGGCATGTGGCATGTGGCATCTGGCCCTCAGGTAAAATCAAATCGCTCGTGAAATCCAAGCATGCATTTTAAGCGAATCGAGCAGCCAAAAGTATCGTCTCGCCCTATCATCGGTTGTATAGCACCTTAAGTGCCACTTGTTGGGCCTAAAGCAGCTTAACACGCCACTTAATGGTATGTTTTAATGTGTCGCTATTGTGGGTAGCCCCAAACCGCCATCAAGAGGTCATATAAAAGGTCAAAGTCCTATTGAACAGCAGCCGGCAGACAAAGAAAAGAAATTACAAAGTTTGTGGGCCCAGACAGCTCAAGCAAATATTTACAAAGTATTAAAAGCAAACGTGTTCTAAGAAATTTGTTTCCAAAGAAATTATTAAACCTAAATATGAAGTGTAAATGAACTATAGGCAAATATGAAAAAACAGAGTCGCAATCAAATGTAGTTTAAAAATGAACTAAAAAAGAAGTTTAAGAATAAAATTCATACACAAGCGCTCCAAAAAAGAAAATCTTTATTTTTACTATTATTATTTAATATAAGCTAAAATACACAAGAACACTAAAGCAAAGTCTATTATAGAGCGCTAACGTCCAGGCCTTCAGCTAAGAAAAGAAAATCTTATGGCAGCGCATAAAGGAAAATTTATTTAAAATCTGCACTGCTTGAACGTAAGAATTTCATTTGCCGACTTTATTGATTTTATATATTCAGCTGCCCAATATTTTAAGCTCAGCAAGAATTTGCAATGATATCGAGCTGTGTGTGTGTGTTTGCTTGTGCTTGAGCTTGTGTTGTATCCACATCAATCAATCAGGCAACAAGTAATAACTCAGGCCTTAACAAAAGGGTTCATTTCAACATTTTTCTTCCTTCTATCAGCATCTTTTGTTATCTGAATCCCTCTGTCTCTCACTCTGTTATCTTACTTTCCGCTTTCTTATGGGTGAATGAAACATTGTGGAACGTGTCCATTTGCTGTTGAGATGCCGTAAACATAGCTGCGCATAATCGAATAAAATGCGTGATTAATTGGATTTTAATTGTTATCCTTTTGCAAGTCGAACGTGTTTTAGCCGTCGACAAGATGCTGAACGCACAAAAAAAAAAAAACACAAAACAATATAGAATAATAGCTAAAAGGAAGTGCCATTAATTACGGTTTTCGTGGAAATAGAATGGGTTGAGCGAAAAGTAGGAAGTGTCGGGTAGTTGACCTCCCACAACTGACGCAAAACGTAACTGTGAACTTATCCAAAGTATAAGGAAGCACGTTTCAGTTTCGAACTGTGCGAATTTAGCTGTTTTCGAATTTCAGTTGCTTACACTTTAATGAAATGGCTTTAGATCAAAGCGGTAAATAAATAAAACCCTTGAGTAAGGACAACAATTATCGGGCTAGCTGCACGCTGAAAGCGCTCGTCCTCTTTTATTTAACAAGTTTCGTTTCGTTTCGTCGCATTTACTTTTATCGACAGGACGCAAAACTTGCTCAGACACTAATAACTTTGCCATGCGCTTTGTTATAGCCCAGGCTATCAGGCGCGCAACAGGACACAAAATGTGTAGTTGACTCCGCCACCAGCACCACCCCTGCTTTCTCATTCGGCCAAGGCATTAGCATTCGACTAGCCAAGTTAGTTTTCATAGCAACAGCAGCAGCAGCAGCACGGCGCTTACCATTTATCAGGCAGCGTAACAAGTAACGCCGCAGGACCTCGTTTTATTCTAGTGCTTTTAACTGCCGCTTATGGCGATTTCACGATGGCGCTTCCCCGTCTGCAGTAAGCGAATGATGCACTTGACGAAATTTATGAGTTTTCGAAGGAGTTCATGCTTAAAGCTGATAAAAATCATTTAAGATTCAAAAGAGTTCATTAAGTGCGCATTATGTTAAACTGTTTAAGATGAATGTTGAAAAATAAATTATATTTAAAAATTATTACTTAAGCATTTAAGTTTATGCATGCTTTTCTTCTTTGTGACTAAATATTAATATTTTTATTTTTAAACAAATATATTTCTTGCACTGCATTAAATTACTTTCTACCGTGAAGCACGCCTAACAACTCTTTCACATATACGAAAAGCTTTAACTCTATGTCTGCCTATCCAGTCAAACCGATTACTCTTCCCTTCCTTTATTGTGAGTATCTCTGTCTCACTCTTACATTGCTGTTTGCTGTCTCTTGCAGTTATGATTTATTATTCGGCATCACGGAGTCAGAATCCTATCATACATTGGCCGCATTAGCACTCGAGGAAGGATTACGTGAAAATGAACGCGATAATTTATTGCGCTTCTATATGCAGAGTCGCTTTGATGTACGCCCCGATTTGGCATTGGCTGCCACGCTAAAAAAGTAAGTGAAATTTATGCGATATTTTATGACGGTGTGAAATACAGCGCCGACATCGCTGCAGATGCCTGAAGTTATTGGCTGGAAAAAGTAACAACTTACTTGCATTTAACACTTTGAAATGTCTACACACAAACACAAACAAACACTCTCACACACACACACGCATACAGCTATCCATATCGTTCATCTCAATTAGAATTGTTTATGTGGCAATTTGTTTGCTTAAAGTGGCAAGGATTAGCGAAGCCAGAGCCTACAACGCGCCTCAGAAATTTAACGTCACTAAACGATGATCATTAGCATTGACTTAAATTGAAATTTATTCGGTGTGTTTTGTTTAAACAAAATGAAACAAAATAACATTAACAAATTGGGGTTTAGCCTTTTAGTCACAGCTAAATTGACACATTTGTTGAAAATCATAACTTATTTTTGCCCAAAAGTATGCTACACAAATTTTGTATTAACATTCAAATAGAGAAAATCGCAATTTTTATATAAGAAAGCATTTCTGATTGGGCTTCAAATTAACAATTATCTTGTGGAAAATGTTAATACTACATTTATCCACATTTATTGTTATTTCCCCACCATATTTAGTAGTGTAATAATGTGTGCCTTATTAGTGTCAAAGCTGACATTTACAGCAGCATTTCACAAAGAAAATAGAAAAATGCAGCCATAAATAATAATAAACGAGTATAGAAAAGGGCAGCGCAGAAGCGGCCCAGCCTTGTTTCGGGCCGTACACAATTATGCCAAGAGTTAGTTAGTTATTACTGCGAGAGCTGTTTTAGTCCCTTTGGCTCCTGTGCACACATTCATTATACCGTTCATTTCATTTCGGAGCGAAACAATGCTGGTGACTATCTCATTTCCAGCAGCCAGAAACCAGCAGCAGGACTCCGAGGCTGGCAGCCAAGTTTTAGTTATGTGTGTTTGTCCTGTTTGTGCCGTGCAATAAATAAATGGCACAATGCACAAAATTCGACCCATGCCTCTGCTTTGGCACCGCCCCCCGCCAACGCCAACGCCCCTGCAATGACAACGTTTCAGCTGCAATTTCAAATGTGTGTGTGAGTTTTTGTGTGTTGTTGGGTAGAATTGGATTCCTTAGAGATGCGTCTGAGTTTGGTCAGAGCGACACTTTATTCCATATATAAAGATATTTGCACAAAAGAGCGCAATTGTTTCTAAAGACGCACGGCAAGGACTCTAAATGGAATGACAATGGTCGAGCTACAAAATTTTAGAAAAACAAACTTTTTCCTTCAGACGAATCAAAGATGCTCTTGAATCCACTTTTACCTAGGCAAACAAGTATTAAAAAATATTTCAAATACCATTGTTCTACCTTGGCAAAAAATACAATATGCAAATGCACAATGCCAATACTCACGTTAGAAATAATAAAAGGGTGTAAAGCAGGTTGTTTTAAAATGTTCAAAGGCTGCAGGCCAGTTGCCAGAAGCGGATAACAGCAATAACATTCACAACAATAGCAACAAAAAGAATAAAAATACTCAGCAAGTGCAGAAAAAAAAAACAACCAACAAACAAACAAGAAGAAACAACGACAAACAAACGATTGAAAGGAAGTTCACACAATCAACAACAGATGCGCTTTTTCACATGCGAATAACTGAACATGGAAACTCTCCAGGGAAATTGTTTTGTATGGCGCTGCTTGCGAGGCTTTCCTGCTACACCCACACACACATTCACACACACACACACCCTCACACCCACATACAAACACACACTAACCAACACAGATATCCTTCAGCTGAACAGCTGCTGCACTGCATCCCAGTGGCAATGCTTTGTTGTCCGTCATTGAATTAAATGGCAGAGTCCAAACAGCAACAGCGGACAATGCTTCGGCACTTTTTGCTTTGTAGCTCAACATGACGCACTGGCTGACGTACAGACTGGACAGTCGGGACATGTGGATAGCTTGATAGCTAGATAGACGGACAGCTGGATAGAGCATCAGCGCAGCGTAGTTGCCTGATCCTGATCCAAGGGGCTTTGGCTGTTTTTAACAATATTCCGATTCGCCCCGCAGCCTGAAAAACTTGCACTTGTCTCTTGCTACACGACACGTTTCCAAATGCGTCACTTTGAGAGCGGCAAGGAATGACATGAGGTTTTGTGTGTGGGGGTCATTCAGATAAAAATACTTTAAAAAGTGCACTGAATGTGTATCGATTGAGTTATTGTTTGCTGTTGACACTAAGTGCAGCTGAAAGCCACATAAGAAATGTAGCGGAATTTAAGAAAGGTTTAAGAAAAGACAAACAAAGTTGCGGATTATTAGACATAGAAAAAGGGGCGAAATAGTTAAGCAGAATCGGTGAAACGTAAGAAAAAAATTCAATGTTTTGTAAGAACCATAACCAGTTTAAATAGCTTATAGCTATTAACTTCAAGCTCGCACAATAAACTCGATTATTACAGACATAAAATGGTCAAAAGTAGCACTACTCCCACTAGATGCAAGTGCTGACTTCTATAAAGTGATTCGACTTTAAGGCGATGCCCCACACAATCTCTTAAGTAGCTTAATGAAAATTGCGCTCAGCTTAAGCTCTACCTGCTGTAGTAGTATGTGTGTAAAGTACATTTTTCTGTTGGATGCTTGAGACCTACTTTAATTCATTGGGCAGGCGTAAGGAGACACAAGACACAAGATTCACAGGCAGGATGCGAAGCACTAAATAAATGGTTTGGACCTCTTAGACCGTTTCAATGGCCCATTAATCTGAGCTGGCATGGCCAATGGCCAATGTGTGTCGGCTTTACGTTTAAGTCTAACCAAGGGAAAAAGACAGAATGCGTTGTAATGCCGGAATGGACAATTTCATGGCTAGTGTAAATCAAACACGCCTGCAATTAGAACAGTGACTCTTACACACATACAAACACACCCGGCTATACACACATGACCTGCTGCTGCTGCACCTGGCAACGACCAGCAGCAAGTGGACAGCCCAATTTGAGCGCAATGTGGCAGGCTGAAACAATTTGAAGCAATTGCTTTGCAACTCATTAGCATGCAGCTAGCTAGGTAAGCGTGGGTGAGGGCGTGATTGTGGGCGTGGGCGTTACTGCCACTGAGCCTTTGTGCCCCCTATTGTCATTTTTTTGTTGTTGTTGTTGTTGTGCGATTTTTGATGTTAGTCGTAGAGCGGCTAATATTGGCCACCTGCTCTGCACGATGTTGTGCAACACTGAGCATCGAGTCGAGCCATTACACACATAGTAGGGCTCGCCCGCACAAGCACCGGCCCTGCAACTATCTGCTACTGTATCTGGGCAGCCATTAAATGCAGCACCAAAACATGTCCAGCGCATGCTAAAAGGGGTCATCTTGCCCCCCACTGTCCACCCACATTTCACCAGCCCTTTATCCAGGCCGACAAAAAAAAAGTTCGTCGGTGCAGAAGGTATCATAAAGCAAAGACTTGAAAGTGGCGCAGAGCCTAAAAGTTAAAATGTTACCCCGAAAAACTTGCGACATCGTCGCTGATAAAACGCACAGCTTAAATACGTTGAAATCCTTGCTGCAACAAAAATGAAATAAAACAGAGCCGAGGCGAACAAAGGAAAGCGGCTAGAACGCAGTTAAGTGGCACCTCGTAGTGAAATTATTAGAAATGATGCACAAAGTTGCAGCAGACTCACGAAGAGAATAGCTAGAAAAAGTTGCTAAGAATTTCGCGCCACTTGGCTTGAGAAGAGGAAAGTTCAAATTTATTAACCACTTATATACATATTGAAGTGGCTCTATTCAAGGGCCAAACAATTTCAATTTCAGAGATCAGTTTGCATAAAAGTATAAAAGTTAAAGTAGCTTTCATTCAAGCATTTTCAACACAAATTGAACTTTCTTCAATCCTGAGCCTCTTAATTAAATAATCAGGAACTTGGAAGAAATGTATTTATATGTTTAGCTTAACGTTTCTTAAAAATTCCATTAAATTGTAGTTAAATAAATCAAGCAGGGAATTCTGAAAATTATTTACTTCAAAAATAAACTCAGCATCCAATTTGGCAGAATTTCTGCGGAGCTGGCATTTTGATTTCCTTGAATTCTAATACCAAAATAATACCAAAGAAAATAACAAACAAACAAAGTTGTCTAAACCTTGAACCGCATTGTCCAACACACTACACATCAATGTCGAAATGCGGTTTTATAAACTGTTGCGTAGCTTCAAGAAACTGAGCAGCTTATCTTAAGGCCAAGTTAGCGAGACACGACCTTAATAACAGCCAAACAGCGAATAGAGGCAAAAACCCAGCTCAAAGTGTCGCTGACAGCTCTATTGTCATTTTAATTTTGCCAATTTATAAACCGCAACGGCAACGCCAAGCTCTTTAATTACCAGATAGCCTTGTCCATAACCACAAGGCCACAGTGTTGCCAAACACGCGCCGCCAGACACGTAGATAAGACTTTTTGCCGTGAAGCAGCTGCCGAGCCGGACTGTTGAGTTCGTAGGTTAAAGGATCCAGAAGGATCCAGGGTCAACAGGGTCGATGGCGACAAATGCTGCAGGCGTTTCTGTCCAACAGACGCTTAATAGCATAAACTTATTTATTTTAATATTATTATTTATATAAAAAAAAAAAAAAAATATGCAGAGTATCCATGCGCAGCTGCTGTCTGTGACTCGTTGTCGTCATCGTTGTTTGTTGTTGTTGTTGATGTTCGAGCCTTGGGGTTATGATGACAGCGGACGAGCTGAAGCTCAGTATGCTGCTTAATTTATAGTCCTCAGGCTGCTACCGGAAGTTGCATACATTATGTGCACAGCGCAGAAGAGGCAAGCAGAGTCTGGCCTGCAGCAGATCGGATATAAGGGTGGCCAATACAAAAGGGGCCATCAACTTTTAAGCGCCACTGTCTGCCATTGCCTTTTTGTGCGTTTTTGGCTTTAATGTGTCGACTAAATATGCACATTGTTTGCCAACAACTGACGCCCACGCTCTTAGTAACTCGCTCACGCTCTGTTTTCATTCTCTCCCTCTTATTATTTGCAAATCTATCAGTTGGCGAGGGCTAGGCAAAAAGTTTGTAAAGCTTATGAAAACTTGAGTACGAATCTTCTCACATTCATAAAAAAGTAGAAAATACATTTTAACGTACTTTAAAAATGAGTTTTCTAAGGTTGGAATATCTTTCTCCTCCTAACTTTTAATACCATAAAAACAAAAATCTTAAATCGTATCTAATCGCATATTAGCGTTTTTAAAGCAAAACCAAATTAAAGTTCTTGATTGCTGCAGCAAATGTGTGTTATTGCATCCGTTTTTTTTTTTTTTTTTGCGGCCTTTCTGAACTGCTGGCAAATGCATACATATGAGCAACAACAAATTTGGCGAACTCTAGCAACTTTCTGCTCATATATAGATGTTTATTTTCGCATATGCAATCCCATGTGCATAAGTGTCGCTCCATGGAACTAGTACAAGCATTCTCTATATGCACACTATACTATATAGTATGTACGTTGTATGTTTCATAAAGTTTTTCGGCAGTTGTAGCGGCTCTCTGCTACTGCAACTGCTGCTGCTGATGCCAATGCTGCTGCTGATGCTGCTGCTGCTGCTGTTGGGGAACGTGTTGTTTGCTCGCTGAAACATCATAAATTACATGCGTGCTTTTTGCCACACGCCTCTTGTGTGTATGCGCTCAAACTCAATCTACTGTTGCTGCTGCTGCTGCTGCTCCTGCTGCTGTTGATGCAACATTCCTCGCCAGCAGCAACCCCCCTCTGCAACGCCCACTCAGCTGCTTGTAATATGCATATGTTAAACTTATTTTTATTATTATTGTTGTAACTGTGATATGTTAAAGTGCAGCATACAATGAAGGCGGCGTTGAGAGTCGCCTTTATATATGTGTGTATTATATTAATGTTTGTTGGCTCTATAAATCTGTGAATGGCAAAAATTTTAATGTCGAAATTTTATTCATGAAGTGCGAACGCAATGCGCACATTGCGGATGCGTATTGCGGGTTAACCGACAGTCAACAGAGCCATACGAAATATTGGGGGGAAATTGCGTAAAGTTTAACTGCAAATTATTTTTATTACACCACTGAGCCGGGTAGCAGTACGTTCAAACTACCCTTTACATACTTAAGTAGTCTGGAATGGAGTATTTTGTGTGTGTGTGAGAGAACGTTTTGTATGATGACCAAACGGTCCAAGTGATTAGCTGAAGATGGTTTAATAAGGACCATAAATTTATAAATGCTCACAGACTAAAACAATGATTTGTTTTGTTTAGTTTGTTATGCTGTGTAAGTGCTGTAGCGTAATAAAATAATGCCTATTGCAGCCGAGGCATCATAAATCCTCTAGAAATCTTTCGCATTCCAAACCGACACCCACACAAACCGCCAAACACAGCCACTTACCCGCAACACCCTCTCTTGGCCCACTGTACAACAGTTATTCATAATCGTTTGTCCATATTTTGTGGCCTATGCAAGCAACAACAGCAACAACAACAGCAACAACAACAGCAACAACAACAGCAAGAGCAGCAGCAACTGTAACAAATGCTTTACACAAAGCGGCCACAGCATGCGGTAGGGCAATTTTGGTAAGCGCTCGCGGTGTACACGCTGGCGGATGAGCAATAAATTTAGCTTAGCTCCTAAACGGGGGTTGGGGCTAACAACAATAAATAATTGCAATTGTTTATAATATGCGACAACGACAAGACCATAAAGAGTTGTAAGTGCATTAGAAAAATAAAAAACAATTATTAAAACATAATATATTTGATTGTCCAGCATTATGGGGAGTATTCACTACTAAGAAGGTATCACATCACTAGAAAAACAACAACAGTGACCAATTGATTTCAAATATACACTTACACCGATTTTTTAAATTTAACTTTTTACCATTGTTTAAACCCGGTTATTTAATTATTTGTTATCATCACATTGTATATCACACATTTATCGAAAATTTGAAGGAAATTATTTAGGGTTAAGGAGAGTTAGTTTAAAATTTTTTAGCTTTTAGTGGTTCGGGGTTTAAGACAGAGGAAGAAGAAAAGAAGACAGACTCTGGCTGTGTGTATTATATCTTTTAGGGTCGTGTTTGTTTTTTTAATACTTTTTATTTTGTTTGCTGTTTGGTAGCTCTTTTAGTTTCGCATTCATTTGCGAGAAATCCCAGCGGCTTGTTTTCACTATTTAGCTAAAACTGTGCCCCTTGAAGAGCCTGGCAGCAACGAGCAGCCAGCCAACAGCCACCGCATCGTTTCGCATCGCTTAATGGGGCCAGCGGCTCATGCGAGTCGTGTTAAGTGGGGTCCACGAACCCCTAGCACCACCGGCTTCCATTTAACCCTAACCAAACATAAACATTAACGCCAGAAAGTGTTCTCTGCCAGATACAGCTCCTCTTCTTTTTTTTTGGGGTTAGCTAGTTATTTGAGCAAATGTTTGAAGTGCCCCCATTTCACTGGGACTATCTCTAACTATCTCTTTCACAATGTGTGTGTGTGTGTTTGTGTGTGATGCCTCAGGACGATTAAACGGATTTGATTTCGGGTCTCGTACTGTCTGTGATTCGACTTTTGTTTATGTATGCTAATTTAGGCTGCATATTTGTGGTTAGGCTTGTTTTGTGGCATTATGAAATCCGAATCGGAAATTTGCCGACGGCTCTGCGAAATGGAGAAAATACTCAAGCTTAAATGTATTCTAAGTGTATTTAAGTTCGAATTATTTAATGTTTGCAGATGAATATTCTAATTGACTATGAAACAATGTATCCTTAACAGTTAAGCTCAATAAGTTAAATTATTAATTCTATACATAATTAAGTCATAATTTATGCTTTTCAAAATATTCAAATATGTGCTTTTTGTAGGGTTAATGAATAAGGGTACAAAATTTATTCTAATAAGCTTTAAGTTTAAACTGATTTAACCTCAAGACAAGCTTACAAGGCCAACCCAAAAATATACAGAAAAACACATACCCGCTTTCA
Organism: Scaptomyza pallida; assembly: GCA_018152965.1. Taxonomy (NCBI): domain Eukaryota; kingdom Metazoa; phylum Arthropoda; class Insecta; order Diptera; family Drosophilidae; genus Scaptomyza; species Scaptomyza pallida. The sequence goes on from JAECXP010000002.1 coordinate 2,297,718, forward strand.
CCATATTTCCCACTTTGGGACGTGTATATAAAAATTAGCATATACCATTAGCAAAATGTGCTCTTTAACTATGTGGAGCGGAGCCGTAAAGTTTTATCCATGGCAGTTTTACAACAATTAGGAGTTCAACTGCAAGCGAACAACTTTCACTTAGGATCATTCGAGCGTAATCCAACGCCAAGTGTTAACACCTTCATGCTACAGGGGGGAAGTAGGTGTACATGCTCTTGTATCCTGGCAGCACATTCTCATTTAATGCAATTTAAAATGAAATTGCATTTTATTTGCACAACTTCATTAGCAAAAAAACCCTTCAGCAAATTCATTACGACTCTGCCAATGACTATCAAAATGTAGGGCACTACAAATGGTTGCATTCAGCCAAAAGTTGACTGTCATATACACACACACAGACGCACGCACTCACACTAATACACTGATACACACTTGAGCACACACTCACCTACGAGCACTCGAAATGTCTCCTCAAGTGCGGAAATATTTAAAGTGTCACACACGCTGTTCGGAAATTAAATGTGAACGTTGCTTATACTACAGCCCGTAAAGCTGGCTTCGAGTATGGGATCTTGGGCGTCAAAACACTGTCAAACACATACAATGTATTTTTATTTCGTATTTTTATTCGATTTGGGAATCACAATCATTCCTGTTACATTTATGCGACAAGCTTTAAAGTTGGCAATTTATTTTTGACGTTCAACGCATAATATTTACGTAAAATAATGTTAAATTTTAAGTAAAAGTTGTATAATGTTGTTACTTATAGATTGATGTCAAGTAGGAGATAATATGTGAATAATATGAGATATCCTGAAATTAAACTTTAATCATGTTGCCTTTAATGATTGAAACTTCAAACGTTGTTAAGCATTTAGCCGTAATCTTGTTGTTAAGTGTCCATCTGCACCGGACAGTCTCTACACTTTTGTTTGCCCGGTGAATAGCCAGAGTAAACTCTGCTCGCCAGTTAACCGGCAGTCAAAGTGTCTGTCCGTCTGTTTGTCTGCTTGGTTGTCTGTGGCTGTGTCTCTTTTTAAAGGTGGGCGTGGCACACACAAACAAAATGACGGTTTATGGTTCCTTTGTGCTAGATTCTCCCCTAATTTTTGTAGATGGCTTTCAAGTGTTTGTGTTGTGCATATTTTTGGTGGACGCGTTTTGCGTTTTTGGGTTTTCAAGTGTTTTGCGGTTGGTTTTTGAGTTAAAAGTTTACGGCATGTTTGTTTTGGTCTTCTTTGTGGCGCATTTTGCGGTGCGTATGTATGTATGTGTAAGTAGTAGTGTTTAACGCATTACGTAGCCGAATTATTAAACTATCCTGCCTGGTTCAGTTTTTGGCAACTTTTCGCATTCGTTCGCCGCCAAAAACTGGATGTGGGATCTGGCATTATTTTTGCTCGCTTCTGCCGCAAAACTTTTAAATACGCATTTTGCTTTGGTTGCTTATGCAGTTCGCTTTTTCAGCGTATTTAAAATATGGTATATATATGTGTGGCTTTTTTTCTTATTTTGATGCGCTTTTGCGGGAAAACAATTGAGCTGGAGAGCACACTGCGGCTAGCTTGTTTGAATTCAGCGGAAGCGAGTAGATTTTTAATTTAATTGCTTGCATTCGCATTGTTGTTTTTTATATAGTAACGTGGGTATCTGGATTAGAGAATGAAAATTTATCTAGTAGAAATGTACGTTTAAATTGGTTAAATACTTAAGCTATACGTTAAGTCCAATGAGAATAGAAAGTGAATGAATATAGAAACAATGTCTAAATAGATAAAATTCAAAGGATTGGAGATTAAATACGATGGCTTATAACAAATATATTTTTTCATTTATTGAATTCTTTAACAAAGTTTCTTTCTATGAAATATGAAAGCACAAACCATTCGCAATGTGATCAATAAAGCTCCTCGCCATTTGTCTTCAATGCTTCTTGCTTAATAATTTAAAAACGGAATTTTGTGCGCAACGCTGTTTGAGCTTGTTTTAAGTAAACATTGACTTGACATCCTCACTTTATTTATTACACTCACATAAGGCGAGACAGACACACACGCACACACATATCCTGCTAGCTGCTAGCATTGAATACAACAACCGCAACCAGAAAAAACATGCCCTAAGCGTTTGCTCAAGTGTGTGAGATTACATAATAGAAACCGCAAATAAATATATCGCGTACTATACCATATGACATACGCAACAACAACAACAACAAATACAAGCATGTGTCTCCGGAGACAGCAAGCACTATATGGCTCGTCCTGCCACAGGACTTGCAACAGCAAACGGGTAGTGAGGGGAGGTAGAGGAAAAGTGGTAACAACAGCAAGAGCATTGAAGCTACTCTTACCTTGGGCTATACATTCATGATGAGTGCTTCTGCTCCTGCTCCAGCAACAGCCCCAATACCACCCAGCAAGCCCCCAAACAGACCCCTGCAGGCAAACGCCGTGGTTGTCTTTGCGGGAGGGCAGTTGGCTGCTGTCTGTATCGGGGTCAAAGCGCATAACTTAAGTAGCCGACAATAAAATGCATAACATGGAAAGTAAGCACACACACTCTCACAGTCAGAGGCGAAAAGGCAAAAAGCAAACCTGAGCGAAAATGTAGAAAATATGGCTTTATTTATTTGTACATTAGGCCAGGCCAAGAAGAAGCAACAGCAACAGCAGCAGCAAAAGAAGATGCTGCAAAAACGCGCCTGACAGCCATTGCTATGTGTGTTTGTACCCCATGCCCCCTCCCCTCACGCCATTGCTGTTACCTAGCTAAGGTAGCTATAGCTGGTAGCAAAAGGCCAAGTGTGGTGCTTGACATGTGCAAAAGAGAACCCATTGAGTGCACACGCTGAATTCATGTTTGTATGTGTTTGTTTTTTTTTTTGATCGTCGTGTATTCCGTTGTCGTTGCTGCTTGTGTCCTGCTGGGGCCTTAATAATTTCACGCTGCGCTGCCAAAGCTGATGAGATTCTAGTGAAAGCCAGGGCTCGAGTATTCCTTTGGCAAAGACATGAAATAATCAAAGTAACAGAAATTGTGACAAAATATTAAATTGAATTAAGACATGCCCTTTGTAAAACAACACTTGAAATACAAAGTGAAAACAATCTATCGACTATTAAGTATACATTATAATGCATTAATATAAAATATAATAGAGATTCCCAACTGAGCCCTTTTGACACGAATTGTACAACCTTTTCAAACACTTCTCGCTTTTTTATGCATACTTTGTATTTTCAAAGCATTTTACGCACAAAACAAACCGCATAATTAAATGCTAAAGTGCTTTGAAAAACAACGTCAGCATTCTGAAAATTTGTTAACAATGCACATTACGTATACGTCGGGTTTTACTTGTTATGTACTATTGTTTGTTTTTCTTTTCTATACCACACAAACACACAGATACCAGGACATGTACAACAATCCGATTAAGGCCACTAATTTGGAGCATCGCGACGTCGTCCTGGACATTCTCTCCGATGCTCGCGTCGTTGGACCCTTGCTGCAGACGGGCATGTTCCATGCGGATGTGAATCGACGCAATTATATGTACGTTTTTGGCCACAACAGCGCGACAGGCCCCTATGCGAATGTAAGTATCAGCGAACCATCTACATTTCTATGTGTTTAATTGATATAGTACAGTACAGGGTAGTATTAGTTTCCATGTTGTAGATGCGTAATGGCTGTCAAATTGTGCTTCCAATTACGCAGAGCATTTAATTTAAATGCCGTGGTCAATTTGCCCAAAAATTTAAACAGCATGAGTTGAGCATTTAATGAGTTTTCATGTACTGTCAGTGTGCCAAAAAAAGTCAAAAAAAAAAAAAAAAACAACTTTGCACTCCCCTCTGTGTTGGGTGGTGGCAGCTCCTGTATCTGGCTCCAGTCGGCTCCTGGGTCATTCCATCATTGGTTGCCATTTTGGCTTTTGGGCAAAACAATTCACAACTTTGCAGCTGTAGAGGCCGCGACCCTTAACGATCGTAATAAAGGCAATGAACTGCCTTTGAGTCCACTGAAAACAACAACAAACAAAAACAATAACAACAACAAACACAACTTCAACTTGCGGCCAAGTCGCTAAGTAGACAGTGAACCACTTCACTGGGAATACGTTTTTGTTTTTGAACCGCAGGCGGTTCAGTGGTTGCTTGGTGGTTGCCTGGTTGCTTGACTGACTTGTCTGGTTATTTGTGTGAGTGTGTGTGTGTGTGTTTGTGTCTCTGCTTAGACTCCTCTCTAAGCATCTCAGCGTGTCCTTTTTTATTATTTTTGTTTTCTTTTTGCTGGTGCGCTGCTGTTATGGCTGTTGCCGCCAGTTTTTATAGCTTTGTCATGCTTATGGATTTGTTACTGATTGCCATTTTGCGATAGCTTCTGTTGCTTGTGGATATCTCGTTGCTCTCTATGCGATGTTATGATTAAATGTGTCTATCGATTTGTAATTAGGTTGTGGGCCAAGCTATTTGATAGAGTAGTATACAACAAATTTGATGACTTGATTGCTGGATGAAAGCATTTTGCTTGAACTTAATGGAAATTGAATAAGTATTTCGAATGGAATATAGATTGATAGGAATCCAATCTGAAGAAAAGCAAATACGCATCATAAAATCAAATAAGAAGTTGGAAACTTAAAATAAAATGTTATAAAAGTATAAGAACTCAAAAAGTGAATGACTTTAAAAGTTGTATCAATAAAATTAAAGTTTGTTAACTTTTATTTCTATAGAATGTAGGGACTTTAAATGTTAAAAATCTTAAAATTATCTAATTTTTTAAATGTATACAGAATTTTGTATGTGTTTAAAGACTTTTGAATACACAAAGGAAAGTTTGTGACACCAGAGCTTGACAAACTGTTGGCACTCAAAAACAAAAACAATAGCAACAACATCAACACAAATCCCTTAAAAAAAAGCACTGAAACTGAAATAATGAATGGGGAGAAAACAAATAAAGCATTCTAAATAAGAGAGGAGCTGAAAAAAGTTGTTATTTTATACATTATATATTTTTGACAAACTTTAGCTTTGGCAACGGTGTTAAGCGTATTTTTATAGCTGAAGCTGGCAGTCTGGGGAGGGTCATAAACCACGGACAAGTCAACTAAACCCCAACTAAATGAAAACGGACTTAAATCAAGTGGGCCATAATGCAGCCAACGGACGACACAATTTGTGGCTAATGCGGGCTGTGAGGGAAGTGCAACAACTTTTTAATAGCTGGCAATTAAAGCATACAAATAAAGAAAAACACACAAAAAAATACATAAATACAAGCAATGATGGATAAATAACGAGCAGACCCAACTACTACACAGCTTAAAACGTGTAAAACTTTGTGTGCAAACTTTATTTTCATTTTTGTGTTTTGTTATTTTTCTGCAGTAACAGCTTCGCACTGAAGTAGCTAAATAATAGATGAGTGCATGTGCCATAGCTTAAGCGACATTTATATTTATGTGTTTGATATGAGAAAAAATGCGAGGACGATCAACGCAAAGCGCCAAAGCGCATTAGTTGCAAATAAATTATGAAAAAAAAACAAACAGAGAGAGAATGAGAGCGAACAAAGAGAAAAAAATGAAATTCACTTAAATAATTCATGCCAAAAGCAAAGCCAAAACGACAAACATGAACGGGATTCTGGGGATAAGCAGGCCCAAGCTTGCCTACAAATTATCGCTACGACAGACGACAGTCTTGGTCTCATGTGCTTCGGGGGCGTTGCCAGACAAACACACAAACCAAAACACACACACATCCATACAAACATGTGCAACTGTATGAGGCGAACTTCAACAATGCCGCAACATTTTTCCATTTTTCTCTCCATGTTTTCAGCTTAGACATTTTATTTTTATTTATTTGGCCATTTTTGCGGCATTTGCCTTGTGCTTTGTCAGAGAGCAAGCCAAAAACTCAACTGAATGTGCATATTTCTGCATAAGCTGCGCTGCTGCACTTGTGATAAAATTGCATATACCCTCTTAACTGGCAAAATGGTATATTGAACCCAAATGATTTTGTTTATACCTTTGTTTGTTTAAAAAAAAAAGATCAACAGAAACATGGTATCTCCCAGTTTACCACTCACTTTCAGCCCTTAAAGCTTTAAAGTTTTTGTTATGCTAGGCTGATGCTTAAGCATATCGCAGGCCACTCACTGCCTGACAACCGACTATGCTCACGCCCACACCCACGCTAACACTCCAACTTTAACTGACAAACTGACTGAGTGACTGTCTGTTCTTGGAGCCAGCAACTTGCCACCACCACACTTCAAGACAAGGAGTATCTCTGACTGAAGCCGCGAGCATATTGTAAAACTTTTTGGCACATGTCTTGCATGTTTGCAGCTGAGAGACGGTCGTCCAAGGAACTCGCTTACCCAATTGCAGCTGGGGGAGACACTTACTTGGGTCCAAAGTACACACGATGGCGGCTCAAGGCAATTGTTAAAATGGCGAAAATGATGCGCAGATAAAAGAAGTTCTTAAATGCATTCAACTTTGGTTCTTTCTTTCCTCCGTTCAAGCCAATTTAAATCAATTGCATTTTAAATCGTGCGCTTAAATTGAAAAACGAAATGAAATTCTTTAAATGACAAAAATGTTGGCCCAATAACCAGGCAACCTCAAAACATCACTATTGGAAAGCGTTTAATTTATGCAGCAAATTGTGGCCGGTACATTTTTAGGAAAATATAGAAGAAAAAATGTGTTTAATATGCTTTTGCATATTAAATTCAAAATTTTTTACGCACACCCTCACCGTCATTCCGGACATACCAACTATGTCCTGTCTGGTCCCTTTTTTTGTCAACTTTTTGTCTCGTGTTTGGAATAAGTTTAAGCCAAGCGCTTTCGGGCTGCCTTTTTGATAAGAATGCGATATAAATTGTCAGAGGAAGGAAACAAAAATTATGAAAATAAATAAAATAAAATAAAATAAAATATAATAAAAATGAAACTAAAATTTTTATTTGCGTCGCGCTGGCTGGCTGGCAGGCAGACTAAAACTTTTGTTGACCGCATTCATAAAAGAAATGTGACTCAAGACTTTGGCAAATAATAAAAAACTTTTTTTACGTGACGCGAAATGTGTTGCATACTTTATGAGGCCACGCTTACAAATAAAATATAAACAAATAACTTGGCCAAAACCTGTAAGCAAGCCACTGACACAAAATTCTAATTACGAAATAGAAAATACCAAAATTAAAGACCCGGCCCCCTACCCCATAAACAAGCAATTGAGCGTGTTAGTTTAAGCTTATAAAAGCTCATAAAGATGAGTTACAAATTACCGCCCACTCTCCAACCTTCCTGCCCCAGGGGGGGGGTCAGAGAGGTCACTGGGTTGGGCAACGCCTGCTGTCGTTTACATTTTGAAAATTTGGCAAACAATTTTGGCAATTTTCGGCTCTTAACTGCATGAGGTTTATTAGGACAAATGGCGCTTTGGCAAATTGTTGCTTCCGTTGACTTAAAGCAAAAGAGAACACAAGGAGAGGATGATACAGCCTGTGGGGCTGATAGTCCCAAACAAAAGCATAAATTATACAATTAACGCATTTATTTTAAATTGAATTTCCGCTATTTTTTGCTTTCAACTTTAATGATATTTTCAGACAGAAAAAATTTAATAAACAAACATTTAATACACTTACAATTAGCTGATGCTTAAATCATGCAATTAATTGGCAATTGCATGAAAATAATATTCAATGAACGTTTATCATTACCTGATCATTATCATTACCTGATTTATGGTGATTTAAATTTTTTTTCTACCCAAAAAAAGGGGAAAAAAAAGGAAAAAATGTTTTAAAAAAAAAAAAAAAAAAAAAAAAAAAAAAAAACCCCCCCCAAAAAAAAAAAAAAAAAAAAAAAAAAAAAAAAAAAAAAAGCAGAACCAACCCACCCCCTCTCTCCCCCTCTCCCCCTTCCCCCCTCTCTCTCTTTCCCCCTTCCCCCGGCAAAAACAACACCAAAAAAAAAAAAAAAAAAAAAAAAAAAAAAAAAAAAAAAAAAAAAAAAAAAAAAAAAAAAAAAAAAAAAAAAAAAAAAAAAAAAAAAAAAAAAAAAAAAAAAAAAAAAAAAAAAAAAAAAAAAAAAAAAAAAAAAAAAAAAAAAAAAAAAAAAAAAAAAAAAAAAAAAAAAAAAAAAAAAAAAAAAAAAAAAAAAAAAAAAAAAAAAAAAAAAAAAAAAAAAAAAAAAAAAAAAAAAAAAAAAAAAATAAAAAAATTAAAAAAAAAAAAAAAAAAAAAAAAAAAAAAAAAAAAAAAAAAAAAGAAAAAGGTGAGTTTAAGGGTTTTAAACTCTTTTTGTGTGAAATAAACCAAACTGCAGTTTGCTTCAATAAACAAGTTTCAAAATACACCATACAAATTTTTCAACAATGTATTATCTTTCAACATGCAATTGTTTGTTTGAATAGCTTTCTCTGGTTTCACAACGATTGAATACAAATAAACATATGTTAGTGCAACAATTGAAGTCATAAACAAGTATTTATGGTCTGTTCGATTGGCTTTGCTCGAATAAAAAGTTTATTGAACCCTAAAATGGTATTAAATCTCGTCTAAGCCAACATACAACTGACTTTACCTAGTGGACATACATACATACATACAAACATACTCTTGTTGAATTTTATCAAAATGTTGTAATAGAAAAAGCAAAATCAAAAATGCCATTCATCATTCATAAACGACCCAAAAGCTGGTGACAACCATGAAAATGAGCCAAAAATGAGCTTAAGAAAGGACAACAACAATAGCAATAACAACCACAAAAGGCGACAGCAATTTTTATGAGCGCCATAGCAAAATGCTTTGTGACTTTGTTACATTTTTCATGGCAACAGTAAAAAAAAGTTGCCTTTATTACCTACCTACTTACTGCAGTTGTTGTCCCCTGCCCCAGTATCCCTCTCTTTGTCTTTTGGTGTGTATGTCTGCCTGTCCATCTGGCTGACAGACTGGCCAAATATTTATGCAGGCAAAGCCAAGAGAAGATTGATGCTGACTGGCCGAAAAGCTGCTGAAAATATTTTATGCTGATCGGAAAATTTCACTCAATTTTTGTGTGCGCATTTAAATTTTTATGTTTGTACCAAAAAGGGGATTTTGATTTAATATTGCGAAAAAATAGTAAAAAACAAGTAAAATCAGCTTATTTTAATAAAATATAAACTCTTTCAAATTATATATTTTATATTTTGTTTTTCACAAGTTTTCCTTGTAAGGGTATTAAGTTAGTTTCGTACTTACTTATCGTATCTTTGTCTATTTTCATGTCATTCACTTGCAGCTACCGCATAGCATTATGGGTGAGGAGTTGGCGTTCGTTTTTGGTGCGCCGCTGGCGCCGGCCGGCCCATTTCCCAGCCACAACTATTCCGTGCAGGAAAAGCTGCTTTCCGAGGCGGTAATGGCATATTGGACGAACTTCGTAAAGACCGGGTGAGTAGTGTTGTTGTCTGTCTATGTTGGCAAAAGCGAAATTGAAGAGTGCATTTGGTGAAAGTTTGCGATTGGAAACGCCACACGGCATTGTGATGTGGCGGCAGGAGAGCGGGGGAGAGCTGGAATAGAAGTTTGTGTGGGTCGAGTATCTGAGCCATCAACACGACGAGTCACAGCTCTGCATTCAAAATTTGAATGGCAAATGTGAATGCGAATGCGAATAAGGATGCGGATTCGGATATCGCATCCATGACACTCCGCCGCGGCACGTTTTGCAATCTGCAACGCTCGGACAGTGAAATGAATAGAATTTTTACTGCCGCTTTTATTATTATTTCGCTACAAAAACAACGCAAAAAAAAAGAACCGAGCCATAAGCAGCAGCAGCAGCAACAAAAACAAACACATAGTATAGCAAAAATGCAAATATTATTAGTTGAAATGCGGCAATGCGACGACTTTGCCCCTTTGGCGAAATGGCAATCAAAGTTAAAATCAGAGATCGTTAGCAGACATTTTATACGTTATTTTTGCTATGGCTGTTCAATTTGAAATCTGCATGCATAGCGCTTGAAGGCCAGACGGTCATTAGCCTTAGATTTAATACGGAATACCCTAAATGATAAAATGTTTCCAGATTTAAAAATCTGTTAAATCCAATAGCCATAAATATTATTTTTACTATTTTCTAGCAATCCCAAAGCACCTTGGAAGGGTACATTTCTAAACTCGCATCTCTTGGAATGGGATCGCTATGACTTGGATTGGCCAGAGTTCAATAAACGTGCACAGGCATATCTGAATATTGGTGAGTATCAACGAATGCATTTTGATGTGTTTTGCCTTTGGCGAATTTATCATGATTTCGTTTATGTATCTTGCAGGCATACCGCCAACAGTGGGCTACAAGTACCGTCAGATCTACATGAATTTCTGGAACAAAGAGCTACCGGACGAGCTGAATCAAATTGCGGCCATACAGGGGCAACAGCAACATCAGCAACAGCAACAGCAGCAACTGCAGCACCAGCTGCTCTCCGGAAACGAAGTGATTACGGGTCACATGAGCAAATACGGGGCGCGTGACAATGGCGCCGAGGATCCGGTGCGTACGCTCAAATTACTGCTCCAAGAGCCACTGGCAACAGCAGGCAGCGACCAGACAGAGACCGCTGCCGAGAACATGTACAATGCACCGCCCACATTTGGTCATGTGCACAGGCAGCAGCAACAGCAGCAGCACCAGTTGGGCATTGAGGGCGGCTCCATATCCGGTGAGGAGCCAACGCAGCCATCCCAGCACGCCAGCGACTACGGGGAGTACGCGAGTGCAACGTCAGCCCCAACGGAGCCCATTGCCAAATCGGAGACAACGCTGCAACTGCTCATTGCCCTTATTGCCATCTTCATTGTGCTGAACGTGGTCATCTATGCGACCTTTCTGTTTCGACAGCGTCGCAAACGCAACACTTCCCTGCAACGCAAGCTGGGCGGCCAAATGCTCAGCTATGATGGTGCCAATGACGATGAGCTCAAGCGCTGCAGCAAGTCACGTGACGGCGATGAGAGTTATGTGCTGGATATGGTCAGAAAATCCAATACTTATGAGGCGATCAAAACTGGTCAACGTTCGCCCATAAATGGCTTTGCCATGCAACGTCAATTGAGCAGTTCCACAGTCGATACGCATACAAAGGTCTGCGAGTGGATGTCCTCACAGCAACAGCAGCAGCAGCAGCAACCAAAAGCACAAAAGCTGCTCAAATCGGGCAGCTTTAATACGACACCAGCACCATTGCCAACAGCAGCACAGCCGGACAGTCGCATCATCATCTGCGAGGATATTGAAGTGGCGGATGCGGCTCTATTGACGCCACAGCATATGCATGAGACACAGGAGGGCCTGCACTATGAGCTGCTGTTGCAGCGTCAGCATTCAGCATTGACCGAGCCCAGTGAGGCAACGTTGCAGCCACAGCCACAGGCACAGCATTCCCACACCCACTCGGATCCGGTGGACATGATTTTAGCTGCCGACGAGCAGGTGACCAGCTTTGTGCATGCCGACGATGTCGACATCAATGTGACCAGTCGCGATGAGTGTGACCATCAGCTGCAGCCCCTCACAGTGGCCCAGCAGCTAGCCTTGCTGCAGCAACGCAATTATCCAAAGGTTCTGCCAACGGGCGCCCAGGATTTGCGTCATAGCTACAAACGCAACTCGCTGCCGCCGCCGCTAAACTTTCAAGCACCGCTGCCACCGCCCAGAACTATAAGCAGCACACTGGGTCGCCGGCGGCGAGACAGCAGCAATATAACCACCTCACCGCTTATGCTTGCCCAAGACTGCGGCGAGGATGAGCCACGCGAGCCGCAAATCACTCAAAATACGCTGATTGTGGGACCCATAGTGCCCAAATCGCCAGCAGCATCGCTGAAGCGCATCAAACAGCAGACAGCAGAGCCGCAGGCAGCCAATTCCAAGCTAAGCGGTTCCTTTCAGTCTTTTGAGTCGGTGCCGCCGTCGGCGCATGAGGCAACCCCGCCACAGGGTCAACGCACCGAATGCGTTTATGCGATTGAGGCGAGTGCTAGCGTCAGCTCGTTGCCCAGCTGGTCGGCGCCCAACGGCGACTTGTATGCACGGCCGACAAAGTCATCTTCGAGGACATCGCTCATACCACGACCGCTGCAGACGACAGTCGAGACACAACAAGTGTCAAATGTAGCAACATCAGCAGCAACTACAACAGCTGTTGTGGCAGCAGCAGCAGCAGCCAGCCGCATACCGCAACTGCAGCGTCAGACTTCCAACAAGGAGCTGCAGTCGCCTCGAGAGGCGGCCGTCTTGGCTGACAGCTCAGACGGGCAGACAGCAAATGCCAGAGCAGCTGCAAATTCACGCATCGAATCCAGCATCTCAAGTGACTACTCCTGGCGCTCCTCGTCGACTTCAACGTCATCGTCGTCAACGGGCACGGTGCGAACGGAACTGCAGCAATGCCAACAGCCCAGTAAAACTATTGCAACTCATGTATAGAAGTTGTTGCCAAGCAGTGGTTCAATTTGACGCCAACCCGCTGTGCAATGCAACGACAACTGCAGATCCTTGGCAGTCGCCAAGCAAATACTTTGACGGCTTGTGGCTTCAACTAGCTCATATATTTTCCAGTGCTTGCACAAAATTTAATAATACATTTCGGTCGAAAGTTTATCTTTGACTTGGCGGCTGCTGATTTAAAGCTGCAGCTTGTGGTCGCCTTGGTTGATGAAAGTTTCGCGAATGTTTTAATTCAAATTAGACCGCACGAATATCGATATAAGTAATGAATTTTCATGTAAGATGAGCTGGCAGTTGAGAGCAAGAATACTACACAAGAACTTTTACCAAACAAGTTAATTTGTCAATGGAAAAAGGAATGGGATGTAAATGTTATACGTTTTAAAAGCTCTATATATAAATCTAAAATAACACTTTAAGTTAACCTAATAAATATTTGCATATATTTAATTAAGTAAGTTGTTTCTAGGCGTAATAATGTTCTTGGAAAATTATATTTTTATAAATGTATTATAATCAAATCTTAATTTGTAATGATATAATATTTACCAATTATATTTAAGACAACCAAAAACCGAAAGCTGTGCAGCAATTGAAATTTTTGTGTAGAAAAATCAATAAAAAGTATTATGGAAGGATAAGGTGGGAACTAATGATATTATTAGAAAGATTTTAATTAACCTAAGTATAACAGATAATAAATACATAAGTAAATTATCATGTAAATAAAAATTGTGTTGTTCTTTTCCTTATATGTGGTTGAGCCAAAAACTTTGTCCATGTTGCCAAGGCTGAAACTTGAAGCTTGTTACCTGCACAACAGCACAACAATACGCAATTTTATTGGCATCAATTTGGCCAACTATTGTGTCAGCAATATTGCTTATACATGTATAAGCCTCTTACAGTCACAGTTGCCAATACAATGGAAAGCCCAATTTTATGGTGCTGCCAACTTAATTTGAAGCCATAGCTAAATCTGAGGCAATGTCAACATTTGTGCAGTTGCAAATATTTCAAATATTTGAAATTTTGTGCGTTGCTTTTGCTATACAGTAGTTGTTGTCGCCGCAGGGAGTTACATCAAACTTGTCACCGCAAAATAGTTCGCTTGCTTTTGCCTAAACTCTATCCTGTTGACTTGCTGTTGTTGTTGCCTGGGCTTGGGTAAAGTTTTGTGACTGGCTTTTATGCCTCTGCCTTTGTAGGGGCATTACTTTTTGGTTTTCCACCGAATTGAGTTATTGTGTCGACATTTGCTTTTCTTTCCTTTTTTTGAAATATTTTATTTTATTTTTGTGGGTTAGGTCGTGGGTTTTGTATTTTATGCAAATTGTTGTCATGCAATTGTTGCTAGCATGTTTTTATGTTGCCGCGAACAAGCCAACAACTTTGGCCCGAAAATCGTAAAAAAGGAACTTTCTTTTCCGAAAATTGAAATCCTTGCCATAAACAGAACGCAGAAAAGTTGTAATTAAGTTGTGTGCCCAATTGAGTTGTTTGCCAACAAGGTACGCAAGCGGCGAGCTCTCTTCTTACTTTCACTTTGCATAAATATTTGTTTTGCGCTAATTTTGTTAAGTAACAACTCCAAAGACAAACTAATTGGGGTATACAATAACGAAAAGACATATTAATTACATAAAGTACGTAGCAACTATTGCCAGAAGTTTATCTTTTCAGTGGTCAGAGTGCAGTGTCAACAGCATTGACATTTATTTGGATTTTAAACAGTGGCAGAGCAAGTGTAAAACATCCTGTGGCTTCTCAGGCACGTGTGTGTCTGGCTCTATATGCATTCATGTTCATTTTTGTGCAGGTCTGGTCTGTGTTAATTTGCCACAACTGCCAAATGCTTCAGGGCGTTTTCTTCACTCAATTTGAACTCGTTTTTTTCTTTTCTTTTTTTTGCTTGTGAGTTGCTTGAACATGTGGGTTATTGCCTTTTGAGTATTTGGCTTTGTGCATTGTTGAGTCTTCAGCGTCATGGAGTTTAAAGCATTTGCCTAATTGAATCAACAAGGCATATCCATAGTTACGGGATTCAGTTGTAAAAGAGCAAGGCAATGCAAAACAAGTTGGGAAATTCATAAAAACAGTTTGCATCGCATTTCTTGCTGCTCTCGACAGAAGACGTAAGCCTTATGTTGCAAACAACAACCAAAAAAATGCCCGAGAGCTTAGCTTGGAATATTTGTACACAGTTCGTATGCTTAACGTCTTTATATTATAAACATAGCATGCAAATATGTACTATACAACAAATGAATGATGTTTAAGGCTGCTGATATTTATTAGAAATTTTATTTTCTTTTTTAAATAGCTCGAAGTTTTATGTTTTAATTACAAAAACCTTCACTTAATTGAAACCACAAACCAAATCAAGGTTTCCGACTGATAAAAAAATGCTAAACAAAAAACTAGCTTAACAAAAACAAACGGAAATAATTTACCAAAATTGCTGACAACCACAAATTGGTGTTTAGCCCAGAAGTAGATTAAAATGAAATTTGTAAGCTTCTTCTAACAAAAAACATTCGAAGCCATTGAACGAATATAAATTATAAGCAAAACCAAATAAATACCAACAAAAAAGACTAGAAGACGAGAGCTAAAACTTCCTGGAGATGAAATGAGGGCAGAAAAATGGTTGCATTGCAGACCAATGTTTTGATTTATTGTTGTTGTGAGTTTCGCTTAGTTTCAAGTTTGTTTTGGGGCTTGCAGACTAAACAGACCTAACTGAAAGGTGGGGCAGATTCACAAATATTTGTTTCAATTTAATATTTAATCGCATTAATTTGAAACTGTCAGCGGACAACAACAAAAACAAAAAATCAAGGTAAAATTGTAAAAATTATGGATCAAATTTGCGTTAATTAAATGCGACAAAAAGGGCAAATAATTATAATTGCTTGTAAAAAATGCATGTGCGATAATATATACAAGAACATTGTTGTACATACACATTAAGCGGCTTAAATGCATCCTGACTAATTAATGCACTTTATAATTAGTACTAAGCAATAAATGACGATACGACACAAATAGCGTTGAAAGTTTAAATTCAATACCATTCAAAACAATAAACTTGTTAAACATTCCACTTAATTTCAAACTCTAATACTTATGTTTTTACATATGTACATACATATGTTTAAACAGACGCAAGAGCTAAAAAAAAACTTAATCAAAAAGCCAATATGCATAATGCATAAAAAATGAAAACAAAAGCAAATATGCAAATTATGTTTTCTCATGTGTTTCACTTGATGTTATGATAACTTTTGTTTTACTTTTGTATATTTATTTTGTGGCTCTACATTGTTTGACCTTTAATAATAAAATTTTCATAATCAACAAAGGACATAACTTTAAATAAACATACGGACATAATTTAAAAGCCAAACAATTATAAATTTAATGAAAGTTTTTTTAAAAAAAAAGTTTCATTAGAAAATACGAGATTTTTCATTTATTGGCTTTAAAATTTTATTTGCTGAAAATAATTGTATTTGGCAAATTGAAATATTTTTTAAACAAAAAATTGTTGATAAACTAACCCAATTAGTTAGTTCCATGTTGAATTCTGAAAATTTTTCGGAAAGTTATTTTTTGTTAAGCTTTAATAGAAAAATTTAGATCTTCATGCATTCAAAAATCTATAAGCTTTATTTAATTCTCTTAGAAAAACCTAAATTTTTCACTGTGCATTATTGGCACTGAGTTGAAAACAACTGTGTAAATATTCAGATTTTTACATGTACTTTTTTTTTTCATTATTAAATTTTACATAGTTTTGCGGTGGGTATTATGTTGCTTTTATCGGAATCGTCATTTACATTGGGGAAAACATTGAAACAGTCGTGCCGCAATATAATAAAATAAATATTTAATTAAAAATAATTACTACACAGTTGATGTTATTGTTGTTGGCCATTTTGAAGTGTCGAGTGCATTTCCAGCTCATTTTGGTAGTTTTCATTCAACTGCATAATTGTTTATTTGTTTATGTTTAGTGTTGCGGTTGAAGTTCAATGGGCAGCAAAATTACAGCGTTTATTGTAAGTATAATGAAAACAAAATACTTTTCCAAAAATACCATTGCAATTGGTAGAGTAATTAAATGTTATGTATAGAATTTGGAATAACATATTTAACAAATTAAAAATTACAAAATATTTGCTTTATTACTTTATATTAAATTGTTACAGCTCTTTCCAAAAAATCTTTGCAGCTGATTAAATTCTTAAATTCAGCTGAGAGCTCAGCTGGGGCTCAAGAAAACAAAGCTGATTCCACGAGCCAAATATCACCCACAATCCTACAGCAGACTTATGACAAAGCATATTTTATTTATACATATTTTTTTACGATTCTTGCTTTGTTTTCACATTTTGCTCATTTCATGCATGCATTTATTTATTTTTTCTTTGCTGCTGCACAAAAACAATAGACGAAACCAAAGCAGAATTACAGGAATATAAAAATATTCTTCAACAGTATATGGAATTGCAAAAATGAGCAGGAAACTTTATAAAACGTGACTTGAAACTAGAAGGAGAAATAGAAGCAACAGCAGTTGCAGCCGCAACAGCATCAATGCGCCGCCTGCAACGTGGTTTTGTGTGGCAAGTGTGGAGTAGTCTCCAGCCTGACTGCCTGCATGACAGCACAAAGACGAGACGAGACGATACGAGACGAGACGAGACTAACTGCCTACGAGTAGCAATTAACGCCATGATATTGCGGTTCGGCGGCACGTGGCATGCGCCATTTGTGCACAGCGTTAATATGGCAAATGAGACGCATTGACAGGCATGCAAGGCAGCCAAGCACCAGGCAACCAGGCTGGCAAGCTATCAAGTAAGCCCGAGCACCCAACTAGTGCCAAGCCTTTTTTCTCATTTAATTTCATTTTTGTAGCATACTTTGCAGCGCCTTCAGCTGCGTATACTTTCAATTTGCTTATTGCCAATGTAAACTTATGCAGACGATGACAACGATGTCGCCAACGTCACCCCACTTCCCCCTCATTCAAGTTTGTTGCAATTTGCAATTTGGGTCGCTCTCTTCCTTGCTGCTGCAACTTGGCCTCTCACGTTGTCTGCTCTACGCATTTGTCGCTAATTTGGAGCGAATTGCCTTCACCATCGCTCCTTCAGCCTTTTACAGTCCCTTTTAGACCTTTCAGCCCTCTTCTACCCTTTATAATTGCTTGGCACCAATTGTTTTAAATGCTCAACGCGCGTACACAAATTGCTTGGCTGCTGCCACAACAGTGCTGAGCTGAATGCAGCCTTTTAACCCAGTTGAGTACTCTTACACCAGACAACAAAAGTCTTTGTTTCGGTGTTAAGATGATGCTTGTTAAAGAGAAAATGGTTAAAAAAAAGTGAGCGTCAGACACAATAGAAAAAGGTTGAAAGTAGAAATAATATAAAAATGCTTATAAAATTCATTTTAAAGCTATGCTTGTTTTTTGTCTGAAAATTTAAAATAATATTCGGAAAATTTGTTGATAAAATTGTTCATGGCCATGAAAAAACTTATTTTCTTTCTATGTTTTCTTTGTTGTCCAGTGTTAACGTCAATGCTTTCGTGTAGCAATAAGAAATTGCAAATGTTTTTATTATAAACAAAGGGTGTGTGTGTTTGAGTGTAAGTATGTGCGTGCATGTTGGTTTGAACTTTTCGGCGTTTCAAGTCGAAATCGATGCGCATCAATATTCAATATGTTGCTTTTACTGGCATCGAGCTCAGGCAGCATCAGCAGCATGAGCGGCAGCAGCGGGCTCAACTACCAAGATACACCACAGCCTCGCAACGTCATCATCATCATCAGCCGCAGGAGAAGCGTCGGGAGCGCAATCTCAATGTGAATCCTCATCGAATCCATACGCCAAACGCCAGCTGATGTTTGCTTTACGTAATGGAATTGTGCGGTGAATGGTGAGTGGTGGCACATTTTCGCCTTGGCCCCGGATCGCAATGGTTTTCCTTTTTCTGACTTACTACCGTGTGTGTGTGTGAGTGTGTGTGTGTGAATTTTCTTTGGCTTGGCGTATAGATTGGCGGTTCGAAGGGTTTTCAATTGGCTTGCGGCGTGCGGGATACGAGTTGCAGGATGCGTCAATGTTTCAACATTTACCGTGCACATTTTCGATGCCGCTTTATTCAATTTATTTTCAACTGAAATTAAATAAAAATACGCATACATTAAATTTCAACTGTATGCCACATTGACATAAGCTGATTATTCCGCCATGTTCAGCACACATTCAAATAGTTGCTGCTCGCTGAATTAAAACCCAAATATTTGTGTTGCGTTAATTATAAAGTAGAGGTTGTTCCGCTTCAGATCATGCTATTAAGCTTGAGCATATGTTACTTGAAGCCTTTTTTTAGCTACAGCTGTTTGCTTTAAAACACCTTCAGGACATGCTTATCATATGCGCCGGCACCAGTGTTGTGTAACATGGCAGACACGTGCTCGTATTAGCAACCAACTAAGTGTTGTTATTCCACAGTTTTACACCACAATTACCAGCTCCACACCCGCACACCCTACACATCCAACACACCATACCATCCAATCCCTATCCCATCCCAATCTCACTAACTACGTGCCGCACGGCAGCAATGTACGTGTCGAATTCACCGAATATCCCCACGTTACTCATAAATGTTAGACAATGTCTGCAGCATGCAGGCCGTTGTGTGCGTGCGTCTGAGTGTTGGTAAGTGAGAGAGAGAATGTGTCATGTGCATGTTTTGGCATCTTTCTTTCCACACCTCCTTGCATAGCTTACGGCTGCTTATATCAAGCAGAAGAAATTCACATATGCCTGCCTACCAGCCTACCTGCCTGCCCACTCAAAGTGTTTTTTCAGCATACTTCTTCGTCATCTTCTTCTTCGGCACACTTCTTGTGCTGTTTTCTCACAACGTAATCATATCAGCGCTACATTTTGTCAGTCGCTACTCTTTACCTATGCACACACACACACACGCACATATAGAAACGGAATGTGTGTAACAACAGGCTTTTCGTGTTGTCATTGTGCTTCTTTGTAGTTGTTTGCGTTCCACTTTTTTTGTGTTGTTGTGTTTCGCTAGTTTCAATATTCGACGGCTTAACTGTGCCTGAAGGGGCCGCTTAGAGTGCTCTCTGTGTGAACAGGGATTATGAATAGTTGACGAACACGTTATGTAAATCAATAAGCGTATTTGTTTGTTTTTCTGTGCTTGTTCAGGAATTTTTAATTAACACCTTAGGTTTATTTGGTATACATATTTATTTATTTAATTTCATCAAATGTAGCTTGCAATATAACTTTAAAAATGTTAAAATATTAATAATCTGTACAAAATTATTCTCTAAATCAATACTCTGTGATATTTTGTCCCGCAACTTTTGTGCCAACTTTACATATATTTTATTACAAAACTACTCAATCAGAAACCCAGTCAGTTCACCGGAATTTATTCGTGCATTAAGTTGCCTAGCTTATAGATTTAATCTCGAACTCCCAACTGCCTTTCATTGAGACGCATGCAACCCTATATTCAGCTCCGCATTGGCGTTAATAAACTAACGATCCGCTGTGCTCCATTCGAGCGCCAGTCACCCAGAAAGTCATACACATCATTTTGATGTCAATTATTTTGCCGTCAAGCGTCGTCAACATGGCGTTCGTATGTAAACCGTCAACCAACTTTGAACCCCATCCACGGAAATGGCAGAACTAGAACCGAGAATCAGACGCACCCACACAGCAAAATATTCAACCTTTGCACAATGCTTGAGTAGTTGTTGGTGCTGTGAATTCTTTGTCGTACGACTTTGAGGCGGGCTCAGGTTTCCCAACCAACGTGTCACAGTCGTTCTTTTGTCCCCGTTATGCCTTTTGGCAGCTACCTGTTCGAAGTTTAAGCTCTGTCAAATTGCAACTCAAAGTACTAGCATGGTAATTGAAGAAAA
Organism: Scaptomyza pallida; assembly: GCA_018152965.1. Lineage (NCBI taxonomy): Eukaryota > Metazoa > Arthropoda > Insecta > Diptera > Drosophilidae > Scaptomyza > Scaptomyza pallida. The sequence continues at coordinate 2,318,267 of JAECXP010000002.1, forward strand.
ATAAAGCTAATACAAATAGGACTGCAATAATATAAAGTCTAGAATTTGCAGAATTGGAAAAAAAGGGATACAAAGATTTTATCTTTCATGCAAAGCAATTTGACACATAAAATTTGACATATTAAAGTGTCTACTTCGATAAATAAATAAATTAAATCAAATTAACCGATATTAGATTATCTATACTCTCTCGTGTAAATGACACTGCCACCTAGTAAAAATCCACTGTTATTGTCAAAACGTAGAGGGCTGGCAACGCTGTAAGAAAACAATTCCTTAATTATTATACAAAACTTGTAATGTGAAACGATTTCTCCCTTCACTGCCAAAGAAAATATAATAAAGAAACATAAAAGCCAACAACGACAAGGCAATGTCAAAGCAGAATGCAGCCGTTATCGGAACTCTCTTGCATGGCGACAGAGAAGACAGCAGCAGCAGCAGCGACAGGCCTAGACTCCATCCCAAACAGTTACTAAACGATCCGCGCTTTCAAATTCGACCAATGCAGCAAATTGCTTCGGCATGCACAGGTGCAATGATTACCGCCTGCTTGATGACGCCACTGGATGTAATCAAGACACGCATGCAGACGCAGCAATCGCAGTCGAAGTGCTTCCTGTACTGCAATGGGCTGATGGATCATCTGTTCAGGTGTGGTGCCCATGCACAACATATCGTTCCCGGCACATTGAAGCCACATTTCCGCAGCACACTGGATGCCCTCATCAAGATCAGTCGGCATGAGGGAATTGGCGCACTGTGGTCAGGTTTGGGGCCCACTTTGGTATCGGCGCTGCCCTCGACTGTCATCTATTTTGTGGCTTATGATCGGTTTAAGGTCAGATACGTATCACTTTATTATCAGCACTTTGCATCAGAGTCCCAGCAATCAAAACTGCCGCTTCTGGTGCCCATGTTATCTGGCGTAACGGCTCGCATATTTGCAGTAACCCTTGTAAGCCCCATTGAGCTGGTGCGAACGAAGATGCAATCGGAGCGACTCAGCTATGCTCAGGTGAGGTTATTTTTGAGCCGAGTGATGGCTCAGGAGGGCTTGGCGGGCCTGTGGCGTGGTTTGCCGCCCACCATACTGAGAGATGTGCCCTTCTCGGGCATCTATTGGCCCGTTTATGAGTACCTCAAGTACAGTTTAAGCAAAAGTACTGATGAGTATCCCTCGTTTACGTTGAGTTTTGTGGCTGGAGTTTTGGCTGGCTCATTGGCAGCACTTGTCACGTGTCCCTTCGATGTGGTTAAGACACACGAGCAGATTGAATTTGGGGAACGGGTCATCTTCACGGATACGCCTAGCAAGGAATTGAACAAGCAATCTACCTACAGACGCTTAGTGAACATTCAACGTACCTATGGTTGGCGTGGCCTGTTTGCCGGCTATGGGCCCAGATTGTTTAAGGTGGCACCTGCCTGTGCCATCATGATATCCACCTTTGAGTATAGTAAGCAATATTTCTTCTATTACAATATACAGCAGCACAATAACCAGCTGCTGCTTAACAATCCCAATGCACAGCTGGTCAATTGGCAAGATGTGAAAAAGTAAACGTATTTATTTGTGTCACATTTTGGATATATCTTTTGTAAGTGTACGTGCATTAAATTGTTAATTTTATTAATGTATTATTAAATGTTTAACTTGGATTAATGACGCTTTCACACCATTCTTTAAATATTTAAGGAAACTCCGTTTAACTTCTGTTCGAGTTGTGTTGATTCAATTTAACATTTACTTAAGCTGGCAGTTGAGAGGATGCAAAGGAAATTAAATTTTCGGAGAATGTATTAAATATGCAATGTCAAGCAACAAACAGCTCTCATTTCTAGCAAGTTGAATGAAATTGGGAATGTAAAATATGTTCAAATCGAGTGTGCTTCTTGCCATATAAAAGATGTAGCTGCCAGAGAGAGCTTTTATTGTTAATGAATGATATGTTTGAGCTATCAAATTTAAAAACAAGCTTAATTTGTCTTTCTTTCATTGCTTCACCCCAAATGAAATGCTGTCAAGTTTGGAGAGCACTGCCTATTTCAATTCCAGCTACTTGAACAATAATCGAATTGCTTTCCAGCACTCCATAACAGTTCTCTGGTCACGTTCACATTTCAAAAAACTAAACAGAGAAAAAAGAAAGAAAATAAAAATGCCCAAAGCGGCAACTCGTGCCAATTTCAAACAATGCACACAATACTCCAATGGTCCAGACCGAATAACCGATTTATTGATCACTCGCACATTTCGTGGACGAGTGCAGCAATTGCGGTCACATAAATCAAAAACGTATCAAACTAAACAAGCAATTAAACAACGTTTTTGCAGCAATGTAATTGCATTTTCTTAATCGAGTAAAATAATTACAGAACAGAGCCCATCCACTTTTAGTTCAAATTTGACAAACAAAATCAAATAAAATTCCCCAGCGAATATTTGTTGCTCATAAGTTTATTTTGATTTTTGTTTTTGTGCAAAGTTTACAAGGCATGACGAAAGGCAGCTGATGAAGGGACAGGCAACAGAACCATATTTCTGTTTGTGTTGACCGCAATTTGGCAAAGTATCCACAAAAAAAGAAGGAAAGCGGCAAATTCCTGCCAAATAGTGATGAGTTTTTCGCTGTGATTTTTACGGACAGTGACTGATGGGTAGTGAAGTGTCGGAGTAAATTTTCAACCGACAAGGACTGAAATTCAGATTAATAAAAGACAAAAAAAAAAACAATTTGATGAAATATGAAAAACATTTTACCTTACGACGCTTTAATAAAACTTCATATTTTCCTATTGAAAATTTTTGTACAAAGTAAATTTCAATAACATTTTTGCATGCTGACAACTATTTTTTTTTAATATTTAAAGAGGTAAAAAATTTTAATAAGTAAATTATTTTTTTAGTAACTAAAGTATTTAATATCACTGAAGAAATTGTTGTTTTACACACTTTGATTGAAATTGCCCATCTCCAGTGACGAAAAGATGAACCAAAAAACATTGGGAAAATGGACTTTATATATAATCTGTTGGGTAACTGGTGAACAAGCATTTAACGGTAAAGTTTTCTTTGTCGAACGAAAATTGGCAATAAAGCGGATTAAAAATATGCCTTTTACTTAAATAATTGAAATTATGTTAAAGTGATTTTCATGCATGCGTCTGTTGTGTGAGCCAATTTGTTAGCCAACCACACGAAGGCGGCCCCAGCACCACACAGCGCCCAGCCCCACAATTCACTTCATTTTTTTTTCAACGTGTATACAAAATATATGTGTATATGTATATTTTTTGTGTTTCTTTTTTTTAGCTTCGACAATTGCTTTGCTGGGATTGAGGCGTGGCCGTAGTCCATATTTATTCATCCAGGCTGTTGCTTGGTTTCGGGGATTTTTCTTCTCTTTTTCCTCTCTGTCAGCTTCAAAAATGTTTGCACCAAAAAAAAAGAGAAGAAAGAAAATAGAAAAAATAAAAACGAGAGAAAGTTGTTGATGGCCAGCCCAATTGGAGAATTGTTGTTCTTGTGCCGTCGAGCAGCTGCTGTGGCAACCATCCTTCAATATTCGCCCGACTTTTGACAGGGGCCTGAGGTGCAGAGTTATCGGAGTTTCAGTATTGCTTGTTGCGTTTGGTATTTGCATTTAATTGTTGTATTAAAAATATACCAGCACGCAAAAACACACATACATACACACACGCAACCTCATCGCTTTATTAATGGCCTTTACCATGTATGTGTACACAGTCTGCCTGTTTGCATTTGCTTTGTATGTGTTTCCCGTTAAAACATTGACAGCATGTGGGTGTGGCAGGCATTGTCGATACTTCATGCATGTTCGGGAATTGATTTCCCTGCCGCTTGTAGCTTAAGCAATACAAATGATTTAAGCTGATTTAATGGGATTTTATCTAGAATTGAGTGGGCCTCGAATTACATTGAAAGCTCTTTGTTGCCAACAACTCAGCACAGAGTTGGCTAATTGCTGTGCAACATTATAACGGATACTCTTCTTGAAAGGTGCTTGAAGGAAAAATTAAAAGTCGAAATAACAAAACAAAAAAAGCTCTCTTTCCGGTTTTAATTGGAGTCTTTCACATTGGAAACTGTATCAGAAACTATTTGCTTAATTGTTTAATTTTATGCACAACGTTCGCTTAAACTTGATTAAAAAGACTTGCAGCGCAATCCTTGCAGCAGCCGACAGTTGAAATTTTTCTCCCTAGTTTTTGAAACACATTTATAGTTTTTATCCAAGTTGCGTTGCATTGCTGTTGATTTCGCTCAAAGCCAACGCCAAAGAAAACAATTTTCTCCCTGACCTTGTCCGGGCAGGCGTTTAATTAATTTCGAGAGCTTAGCTGTATAAATGGCAGCCAGAACTTAAATATAAAAGACCTGTTACAAAAGTGCCAGACTGGAAGATACTCTGTGAACGAGATAACTATTGATATTGTTGAGCTTAAAGAAAACTTAAATTAAAAGAACTTTAACATCCAAACATAGCCTCAACAGCTTAAGCTTACAATTTGTTAGTCATTTTACTTCTACAGGGTACAATATTAATAAATATGAAAATTAAATGAAGAAAAATAAAAAGTATACAGGACACAAGTGCCTTAAGTCCATTTAAAAATGCGATTAATTTTTCACGGCCTAGAAAGTGCTGAAGTCTTTAAAATGGGCAACGCACATTTTTAATTAGCGAAGCCCTTTTTGCAATTTTTACACCGTTTACGCTCAGACGAGTGTTATCCCTTTTGCTTTTGCCCTCCTGCCTGCTTGCCTGTGTGTTTGTGTGTTTGAGTGTGTGTTCTTTTACGCACCTGACAGGGCTTGTCGGAGAGATGCCAGAGTTTTAATTAAAAAATACAAAATGAATACAAATAAAATAAAAAATTTCGCTGAGAAAATATTTGCTTGTTTCGGCAGAAGGAAATTCGAATTTCAAGGCTAGACGCAAAGATTGTCAATATCCTTTGTGTATCCTTTGGCTTTGCTTGCCAGCTGCTTTTGGGTCGCATTTACTGGGATTTTCGAAGCACCTTATTATGCGAAGCGTTCATAAGTGATTCTTAAGCGGATCTTTGGCATTATGCAATGCGGTTTATTTTGATTTAAATTGCATTGTGGCTCATTCATTCAAGAACAAATTGCAGCCATTTGCAGGCGAAATTTTCAGCGCAATTTGCCTGCAATTTTCTATATGAATTATTTTTCCATTTAACATTTTTGCCTCTCGCATTTTCGCTACAGCTTTTTTTCAGCTTGCTCTATGTTGCATATTGGCCCGGCTTGTTTTGCTCTGTACGCAAAGCCAACTAAATTATTTAAGCGATAATGGCCCGTTAAAGTCATAAATTTTGCGGCTACGAATTGCAAATGGGCGCCACTAAAAGGTGTGGACCTCCTAGGGCCTGCCATTAAGTGCTGGGTTATTTATTTCTTGGCCAAAGGTCTAATTGATCTTGTTTTGGGTATCATTCTAGCTGTGAAATGTGCTGTTAAACAGCCTGGCATTTTCATGGCTAAGCCAACCTTGACTTTTGCATTACTTGGCAATTATTTGCGTAATTTGCTTTGCCATTTTATTCTGCATTGTGGTCTAATCGTTCGTTATTATAAACTTTGCATTACTTAAGCTGGCTTTCATACTTTTCTCCTTACAAGTACTTATGGTAGTTGAAGCTGGCAAGTTGAATTGTTCTTTTGAGCCACATGCACATTGTTTTGCAATCTTTTGAAAGATTCTTATTATGCTCTGTCTATGAAATTTATGAATAATTCATGAGCCAACTTTATAGAAGGCAGCCAACTTAAATGGCCAAGAGACGAACTGAATCACAAATGATCTCTGTATGTAAACGAAGTTTTGCGTTAATAGTCAACATATGCATGGCAAATGTTTTTATAGTTTAAAGATATTTCCATGAAATGTTTTACAAAAATAATTTCTTAGGAAACATATGATGTTTATTTAATACAAAGGGAACATTCATTCAAAGCTGAATGTTTTACTTTTCTTAATTAAAAGTGAATTTAGCTTCCCAATCACACATGAATAAGATGAACCACACAGGGTATTTGAGTCTTTAAATTTTGCACGTTTTACTTTAAAAAATGTTAAGAAAAAGTCAAGTTACCTGTATTCCTGTGTGGTTAACGAATTTCGTATCAGCTTGATAAAATTTCCAAGAATCATAACATAATTTATTATGCATAAAAGTTTGAAAGAATAAAAACCTTTACAAAGAATCAAAGTTTGAACAATTTATAGCTTTAAAACGCAATATATTACAAAACGCAGAATGGTAACAGCATATCTATATAAAATTTAAAAATAACAAAATTGGTTTAGCGAGGCAATCGCTTAAATGCAATTTGCATATTCAACAAAATTTTCAGTATCAACAATAATAACGTTAACAGTACCTCTAACGCATTGGCTCAGGTAAACTTTGAGGATTGTTGTCTAAAAAAAAGCAAAAAACAAAAAAAAAAAGAGAATATAAAAATTGTTTGGCTTTGTTTTTGCTAATTTGCATATAAACTTTTGGCCAGGCCCACAAGCAACTGTTGTTTTTCTTGGCCTACACAAAAATTGTTGCTCTTTTTTAATAACACATCGTATGTATATGTTTACCAGGAAAGCCCACACACACACACACATGTTGACCCAAGGTAAAAAGGGTCAAAGCTGATGGCAACTTCGCGCACTTCCTCCGGAACAAACCTGCGGTGCAAGTTGCTTCATTATGACAGCCATTGTTGGGTTGGACAAACAACAGATAGGAAGGGGAACCAAATTTAATTAAACGGTGCCCGAGTTTATTTAGGAGTATGAAACAGTGAACAATGGCACAATTTAAGTCGACTTTTTAACGAAAAAAAAACACCTTAGCGAACAATTGCAATTAATGAACACAATGTGAAAGATACAAAACTGTCATAAAGAAAATGCAATAAAAATGTGGATTTTTTCTACTCTTCAATCATGTCAAATATTTTAAGCTGTATTTCATTATGACGTGCATTAAATAATGCCTTTTAACAATTTTTGCAAAACTATTAATACTTTAAGTGACATTCTTTAATTTCAGAATGCATCGAAAAAAAAAGCATTTGAAAACTTATTTTTATAAATTGCATTTTTTAATTGTCCCTGTGTGTCATATCATGTCACAGAATATTATGTGCTGCCTTTATTGCTGCCAAAATAAAAAGAAATTTTAAGCTGACAAATATTAATTTGAGCCGCGCATTTTAATTGTAATTTTTATGTATTCCGCTCAGTGCCAGCGATGCGCAGTGCCTGAATTTTATAACATTTACCTTGACAACAGAGCGGTACAAATTCAACAACAGCACCCAGAAACTTACAACAGCGCTGAAGAGCCAGACGAACAAATCCACACACACACACACAGATACACGCACACACTTGCACAAAGTGATGAGCAATGGCAGGCGACGATGACGGCTTGGATATGGATACTGGCAATGGCAGCCGTCTACGTCTGTTGACAGCCGGTTTTCGTTACGGTGCACAACATATACGCACGTACACACACACGCACATATACACACACCCATACACCCAAAGCGACATTCATCAGTCAGTACCCAAAATTTTTTCGTTGCTTTTGGCTTATGAAATATGTTTTAAATTCCACAGCTGTTGCGGCACCCGCTCACAATTGGCACAGAAACTGCTAACAACAGTCAAGAGCTATATGAAATTCTTTACAATATTTTTTGAGTTTTTATGTTATGCTTTTACCGCAAATTAAATTTACTTATAAAGAAAAAAATAAACTTTCATGTTTACAACTATTAAATTTACTTTAAAACAATTTCTTATTTAAGATAGTAGTTTCTGGTTCTTATTTATCGTTTAGTAATTAGACGGCATTAGTTTGATACAAAATCAAATTTAAACTAGTGTACAGTTTCTTGGTTGTCACTTTAATCTTTTTTATGTAATGTATGTAAATAATGCTTTTTGCAGAGCGTGTAATTTAGTTACGTTGATGCAAAAACACAACGCCACTGTCGACGACCAGGACAACGACTAATGACTTGGAATTTGTTGCCCGCCAGCCAAATGAGCGCAACATTGTGCATGTGTGTGATGGAGTGTATATATGAGGCAGCTGTTGTCACTGCTGTTTGCCATTAACGCTCGGCACTACTACAACCAAAAAAAAAAAGAAAAATAAAATGATGAGAAAGCTGCAACTTAAGTGCAAGAGCAGCGTAAAAATCATTAAGCTGCAACTGGCAGGCCAACACATTTTACACACCCACATACAGACTGTCTGAGAGACAAGCAAATGTATCTTTTTCCATGCCGGCAGACATGACGTATGAGTTATGTATATAAATTCCATGTCACATCACTCATGCGACCCAGTGCTTTAATTACATTTACATCGCACATGCTGAATGCCATGAGCCAAGTTGCTCGCATATTGAATACTATTTGAATTATTTTATTATTGGTAAGCACATAACGAATGGATACAATCAATACTACTTAAAGTGCTTCAAGTAAGATAATTATGATAATGTATGGCCTCAAAATCAAGGGTTCACTTTGCATTTTACATAACACACAAGCAGGAAATATTTTCAATTATTATTACAACACTTAATTGGCAATAAATTAACATACGAACAGATTTATACTGTTTAAGTTCTTAAGTTTTGCTTGAGCAGCTTAATTTAGTTAGTAACGACTTGCATTCCATATGCTTGGAACAATAACAAAATACTCTTAACTACTGTCATGTGGTTAACTATTGTGGAAGTCTGTTTGAAATATGTGCGGTTAACATTAAATTCTAATTACAAGCAATTTTAATTAATTGAACATTGAAATGTTCTGTTAATGACATTAGAAATTGATATACGAGTATTTAAATGTAACATGATACTTTTCAATTGATTTCTCTTTATGTTGAGCGACTTTTCATAAACTTAGTCTTTAGTTTACTTGATAAGTCAGTTAAGTTAATCACTGCCCTTTTTTATGAAAAATCTTTTAAACAAGTTTTAACAGTTTGTGTATTTTGCTATCTATTATCATAACATATTTCTTGATTTCAATTATTTTTATGATGCATTACCTGCTGTGAGCAAATTGCACTTGACACCATATAAAAAGTTATCAACACAATTGTAAAGTGCAACCACAAAGCCACACGGAAAATTGTCTGTAGTGTGCAAAAATCATTTCATACAATACATTTAATGAACAACAGCAAATAGTGGCAATTACTGTGCTTTTAAAACGACAACAAAGCAAATAAAAATGTATAGCTGTGCAAAACATTACTGTAGAGGGCAACATTGGCTAACAAACAACAACAAACACGGGAATATTTTATTTATTGTGGTTACATTATTATTACACCTGTGCCAAATGCTGCGCCTAAAAGCACGCAACATAAAATTACGCACACAAAAAAATATGCCCATGGCTGAGCATTGACTGTTATTGTTGTTATTGTTTATACTGTTGTAAAACAGTGAGACAGGCAGTCAGAGTCAGGCCTACATGCTTCCACACACAAACACAAACACACCACATGCATACACATAAAACGGCATTTATGCTGACTGATAAACAGCGACACTATTGACTCGCAATCGAGCACACGTTAAAGCACAAAAAGTAAAATACAAGTGGTTCAGACTTAAGTGAGAGCAGGCAGGACATATTCAGCTGGAAAGTAAGATAAATTGAAGGAGAGAGGTCGACACTACCTCCATAGAGCTGCAGATGCCACAAATAATGCTCAAGCCGTGAGTCACGACAATTTAAAGATTTTTTGAAAATAAAATACAATTAGGTATTTAAAATAGTTATGCGATAATTTTGATAGCTTCTTTGACTTCGTGTCTTTTCTATCTCCTTTTATACATTCCTCACGACACTTTCACGTTGCCATATCAATGCTGTCGCTTTTCAGAAGCTTTTATGGTTGGCTTTTCACACACAATTTTTTCTGATATATGTATACTTTAATATTTGTTTGGCATGCTCTTTTTTTGCAGCCAACTGTAAACTGTATTTATTTTTTGTTGTGTATCAATATTGGATTTTTTCTATGGCTTGACGAGTGTACCGATAAATAAAAATAACCAACAAAAAATATGAACTTTTATTAATGACCAATATGTGCAGATTTCCTTTTGACAGCCCTTTATATTTAGCTTTCACCCCACGCCATTATGCTATTTAAAATTCTTGTTCAGCGCCGTTATCCAGTTTAAAGTACATGATATACATAGTATTTTTTCAACAACTAACAAAAATATTACCAAACTCTGGCGCTGAGGTCATATACATATACTAAAGTTAACAATATGTATAAATATTGTATCTTTTGATTGTTCGGCATTATGCAGTGTTCAATTTAAAATTCATGGCATCGAAAAAATTGATCATGATTAATGGCTTGGCGTATCGAAAATATTTATAGCAGGCGCACTGATTTAATTTAATTGAAGAAAACGAAAAAAAAGAAGCAAACAAACAGAAATCGATTTCTGTTAATGGATTTACCTACAGCCTATCGGAATTCGCAGTACAATATCAATCTATTCAACACACAAACAAAGTGAGCCCTGAAGTTGTTTTTCATGTTTTTCATTTTAAAGCTAGCCAGGAAATGATAAGGTTTGACACCGAGCTGAGTCTTTTGATTAATTCAGATGTTTTTTCATAAAGTCAACAAGAAATTTAAAGGAATATAAGAACGCGAAAATCAAGTAAACAAAATCAAAACAAAATTAAAGACCAGAAAAATATTAAGTTAAGGTGTCACAAATTTATTTAAATATAAAAAAGAGAAGGACAACTTTTATCAGACGTTCATTGAACTGCAATCTGTAATCTGGCCTCAGAATCATTATAATTATGTGCCGCCTGGCACGTGGCATCAAGTTAATTATTACGCACGTTTTAAAACTTAATTAAATAGGCCTTGTTGTAATTAACAGTATTGACCAGCTGGAACACGTAGCAACTGAGCCCGCTATCGATTAACAAGAACAATGGACAAGTGTCAAAACTTCATTGTGATCCTGTCAGTTAAGCTGCGACAGAACAATGACAGCCTTACAGCATACTCCTGATATATGTCTATGGCATATTCAAATTTTCAAATAGAGCTAGAACGAAATCAGTATAAACTGATGTAGGCTATGCTAATGTGTGCCAGCTAGCTCTCGAATATCTATGCATATTAATAGCTTTTTCTTTGCGCAGATGGTAAGCTTAGATTACTATAATTGATCTTTTTGCAATCTATAGCCATTTGCAGCACTGAGCCTGGGCTGCCTTTTAAAGTCAAATCTATCAGAAAGCGTTCAATTATGCAAATTACAACTGTGCACAGTGTTAACAAAACTTTCGTGTAGCTTGTGGTTAGAGGGTCTTTGAGTTGGTTGAGAATGGTAAATGTTCGCTACGTTGCTTGCAATTAACTGTAAAGCTGTTGTCATTGTCATTGCCTTTACACAATGTTGCTACAACAACTATGTTGTTGCCTACCCTTGCCTCTGCTGCTGTTGCAGCTCCTGCTGCTGCTTCTGGTGGTATTGCTGCTGCTATTGCTGCTGCTTCTGCTGAAAAATGCATGAATTTGCCGGAAGCGGCTACCACCAGCTGTGTTGGCCCCGTTGATCCCTTTTGGCTGCCATCGTGAGCAGGCAAAGCCAAGTGCATGCCCACTCATACACACACGCAAACCAACAGAACCAGTTGGAAACTTTAGCACCCATTTTCAGCATACATCAGTCGTCCACACTTCAGTACGCTTTTTGTTGCTCATCCGTTTTTCACACATTCCACATTTCCACCATTTTTGCTTTGGCGCAAAAAAATAATTAATTTTGATGGTATTTCCTGCTGCTTTTCTTCTTTTTGTATGTCTGTTTGTTGATATGTTTACACTTGTTGTTGCAGCAGCAGCAGCAACAGCATTTTATATGCTTTTTCGGTATGCCGGCAAGCACCTTACGAACCTGCTTGCAGGTGTTAAACAAAGTAATTTCGCAATTTAAAATTCCACGCGATAGTTTGTTGTAGTTGTTCCTATCTTGTTATGCATGTGGACAGACTTTGCTGCAGGCGGTCAGCTTTAAATACCCTCAACCCATGGAATGGGAAAAGATAGGGTTTAATGTTTTTGGGCAAAAGTATGTAAAAGACTTAAAATATAAAAAATGTTGATCAGCATGGTCACCAAATTTGACATGAAAATCGATTAAAAAATAAGTTTTTAAATTTAAATGCAGTATTATTTGAGAGCGTTAAACAATGCTTTTGATGTATTGCATATGAAAATTGGGCTAATTTTGACAAAGTTATTACAATCGGAAGTTTTATCCAACTCATTCAATTACTTTTTGTCGTTTCGACTGCGTTCAGGGTATCTCTTAGTCGAGATTTTATCAACTAGAGCCCATTTACTTTTTTCTTATTTGTTAGGATGTTGTTGTCCCTTGTTGCACTGAAGGATTTTTGTGTCTTGCTTTGCAGATTTGCATTCAAATGGCATAATAAAACTAAATGTGCTGGAAAATTGCAGCAGAAATTTAGGTATGTCGTACAAAAATCTTGCAGCTTGAAAATCCATTATTAGAAACTTATGGTAATGTATTAAAAATATAACCTTGGGAAATTGTATTTAATGCGATAAGTTGAGAAGATTAAAATCAAAATTCTTCGAATTGAAATAAATACATAAGAGCTAATTGAGCTTACACGCAATATGCCCAGCATGTAAAAAAAATTTATTCTATAACCAAATAAATCGGATATATTTTATTTGGATTTTGATATGATTTCGCGGTTTGATTAAATTAAATAAATAAATTAATTGATTTCAAAATCAATTCTGTTACTATATTTATATAAAAGCAAAAATTGCAATTTAAAACCATTAACAGCTCTTTTATTGTTTACCATAACCACATAAATAATGAACTTCGCAATGCTTAACAACTGGAACTTCTGTGCAAAGTGCAGCATCGAATGTGAATGTTGAGTAAAGCGGATTTATTTCAATGTCCTTTAACCCGACTCATTCGTCACTCTTACGTTATTTCCATCTGGCACAATTATGGTGGTTATTACTTGCCATGCACAAACAGGTGAACGTACTTCATACGTATATCCTTTTTGCCCGCGAGAGCAACAGGGGGCAGCAGACGAAAACAACAGTAGCACAGCTCCTTTGAGTTGTTTCATTCTGCTCATAACGCTGCAGCAGTAATAATAATCGTAAAAGTAAGTGAAAACTGGCAAAGTATGCTTTTGTTGGGTAGTATGGTTCACATGTGACCTGCAAAAACAGATTTAAAGGATCTATAGGGGCTTAATAGAACTTATCTACAAGTTTCGCTGGTGCAACTGAACATAAGTGAACATAAATTCAATGTTTATCCACTTAAAAAAGCTGATGGCATTAATTATTTTGTTCGCTAGTATATCACTTAAAAAACTCTGATGTGCACAGGGTATATAATTGAATATGAATTGCGAAAAAATTGTATTTCTGCGCACGTTTGCATAATTTAAATATTTCATTGCTTAATTCTGTTACGACTGTGAAGAATTTAATGTAGATATGTCAAGTCTGGTTGCTCATTTCGTTTCCCTTGACTGACTCTTCAAATTAATCTACTTCGAGCAGATATTAATTATATTGCAGGCAACAAACATCTTACAGGTAAGGCACAAATATCTATCTGTATATAATTATCTGCATCAATTGTTGGGCACAATGACAATGCATTTTGCTTATTGGCTATGACAGTGCGATAATAATTAAGCACAAAGTGCACTTTAAATGCAAACTTTCATTAACATGTACATATACCACGCGTGTATTAACTTATCAACTTTTGCAGCAACTTGTAAACTATGTTTATATGAACTTAAATTAAATTATTTAAGTTAAAAGGAATTGCCGTGATTTTTTTCGTTAAGTTGAAATGGGTCGCGTTTTTTACACAATCCCTTTCCGTGCTTTCTTTGTTGCTCAATGCGTTTTAATTAAATTCCCCAGTTCTCTTTGTTCCGCACGTAAAACTTGCTCACTATTTACATACTATGTATGTGCCCTTTTCATCTCTTTTTTGTTTTGCTTGCAGCCTTAAACACTTTGTAAAGGCCGCATTCACAGCACGTCATTTTTCAGGTGACTTCATAATGCAAATTTATCTATCTCTATATTTATTTCCTTAACTCAACTCTGTTCTTGGCTGAAGTTGACCATCAATATCTAAAGTTTTTTGTTTGATTTGAATTTTAACAATTTTAATCACATTTAAAAAAAAACTCCAACATTTATGAGCAACATTTTTATTTTGCCCATTTACTAATGTTTGAGTTCTTTTCTCTTTTCTGCCAAGTTTTTCTTTCATAGTGTCGTAAACTTCTGCTTTTGTTTCACTGCTGCTCTTCAGTTTTGAGCCTTTTACTGCTTCTGTTGCATATCAAATCCCACTTGCATAATATTTTATTATCCTAAGCGCCTTTCTTTTTCTCCAGTTTTTATGCTATTGTCCTAGAGTGGCCATCCGCAGTATCCTATTCAGCGCAAGTGCTGCGGTTATCTTGCCCCACTGTGTGGCACACTATCGTAATCTCGGCAAGCGTTCTTATTTGGCGCCTGTTAACAAGTGCAAGTGCGGCTTGAATTTAATATTGGTGGCGTCTTTTGTTGCTGCTGTTCGTTTTGAATTTCTGTATTTAATTTTATTCGCCGGATTTTATATGAATACATACATATATACGAAGGAAGGCGGCAATGCCACTTCCTGCCACAAACACACACAGCATTTGGTTAAATCCTTTACACAAGCTGTTTGCCGCGCATAACAAAATAAAATAAATAATCCTGTTAAATGGTAAAAATCCAAGGCAAAAATCCAGGCAACAAGACCAGGAAACAGCCACAACAACAATCACAACAACATTACTGGCATCGCATTTCGTTTCCAATTTTCTTCAGACTTTGGCTACCCTTTTTTTTCTTTTCAGCAAGTCCTGTGTATGTCCTGTGTTGTGTCCTATGCACACGTACGCGGCTTAAGATATTCTCATTCATAACGTGATTTAAGGCAGTTTCCCAGCATTTCAAAATGTGGGGCACATCGACTTGAAAGGCTGCCTTTGATGCTGCTGTGGGTCCTGCTCAATATGCATTGGACTCCTTCGTATCGTTTACCTTGGCAAGTAACAGATTGCCGTCAGCTGCAGCAATGCATTCAGCATTTCAATTGATGCACTTTTTTATGTACACACATTTAAATATACATTTTTGTGGCAATGCAATGAAAGATGCAAATGCGGACGGCTCAAATCCGGTAGCTACGTTTATGGCTCACACGTCGTTTTCGTCGTCCTTGAAAGCTATGTGCAAGTGTGTCCTGAATTTCTGCCAAGCCATGGGCTGCACACTTAACGAGCACTTAAACGACTTCTCACAATCCCTAGCCTTTGCTTTCGACAGTCAACTGGGCTCCGAAAAAAACGATTTAATGTTCACTTTAGTATCAGCTCATAATCGACTGGGGGGCATCTGGCAACGCAGCTTTTATGGCCACTTAATCTGTTTAATTAAAAGTCGGGCATTTAATTGAGAATGTTTTGATACTTGAGCCGCCGCAATTGAGCGTCTGGGGAATCAAGAGTCTTGGCAATTAAAATGAAACTGATGCTACACATTCAACTCGAGTGAAACAAAAATTCGCAATTGTTGCGGCGTAGAAAATCAATAGGGATTTGTTGTTACTACAATGCTTTAGACTTACAGACATATCCACACACATACATTTAAGCGGATTATTCAGGTCTAAAGGCAATAGAAATGCGCATTATTTATAAGTCGATTTCATGACTTTTAAGTTTAAGATATTCTAAGACGCAATATCTGTTATTTTCATAACAATGTTTGTGGAGTTTATTAAGTTGTTTTTCTTTTTCAAGAGATATTTTCAGCTTTGAGGTAAGTTTATAATCAGCAACTTCAAAATATCATTGAGTCCTTAATAAATATAATTGGGTTAAAATTTTTTGAATATGTTATTTTGTTTTATTGAGATTTCTTTAAAAAGTCACTTTTCGGTACGTTGTTTTCGAAGTTCATACTTCATGGCTCAAGGGTTACAACGAACTTAGAAGTTAGAAGCTTAACATTTCACTCATTCAAAACATGGGTTCAATGCTTTGACGAGAAATCAGATTGCAGTACAATGGCTTTATATAAAAGTCTTTAGATGTCTGATATCTGTTATTGCAATCATTCAATTCGAAAACATTTTATTTCTTTACCCAACTCATGTTTCGCTTTTAATCTGTGCGAGTCCCAGTTGTTAGATGCCAAAACCAAATTCTCTTGTTGTGTTGGCCCAAACCACTTTATCACTTTTTCATGTTGGGCGGTCAAACCATTTTTATTGGCAACATGTCGTATGCGTAATGCAATCGACGCCATAGATATTTATTTGTCTGTTTCGCCTTGCGGGGATTTTAGCATCACAGCAAAAGGAGTTCGAAGGCTCAGCGATTCAGTGGCTTTTCAATTCAAATGTAACGAATGTCGTCTAAATATTTGATTTATTTTCGTTGACCTTTGTCAAATGCTGAAACGTAGAGTCCCCGACACGAATTTCAAAACTGTAAGCATTTGTCCACTTTTATCGTAGACAGACGAGGCACAGAGGAAAATGTCACTCAAATTCAATTTGCCCCATCGAAAAGTTTATAATTTTCATAGCTTGAGTCCCACACTCAACCAAATGCGTATGACAAGCAATTTTCGCTTTATAACTTCATTGCGCAACATGGTCGAACCCAAGTCGTTTTAGGTGTGTGTGTGTGTGTGTGTGTGTGTGAGTGTGTGCAGTTGGGTGTGCGTTGTGTGTATTTTCCTTTTGTTGAGCGAGAAACCAATTCAAAATAATCTTACCAATTTCTCTAGACGTTACAGCAAGGTCAACTCAGTAATTTTACTAACGAACAAATGATTATTACTGCATTACGGGGCCCAGAGATACAGATACGCAAAACGCACACACACACACACACACACACATGTGAGGCACATGCAGATAAGCAAATGTAATAGAAACAGCTTATAGTCCTTACCCAACCACCCACCCACACTCGTTCCACCTACACAACATAATCGTAAAAGTCAAAGCTAAGCTCAATGTTGGGTTTTTGCAGCGTTTTGTGGGTGGCTAATTTTAAGGCGACAGCTCACGACAAGCATCGGGGAACAGTAAAAAGCTGCTAGCTGAGTCTCTGACTTTGATTGGAATATGCTGTAAATTCTCGGAAAACTGTGTTGAACCAAAACAAGTAATATTCAAAGACTAGTTACAGTTACATTGCAATAGAATCAACTTAAATGTCACATACTTCAAAGCTACATATTTTCTTAGAAACAATACTATATTTAAATAAATACTATTTAACTTTCATATTTCTTACAGCAGGATATTCTTTCTGAGCTCTAAAATGTTTTTGCTTGTGCTCTAATTTCGTATTCTGTTTCCACTGTTGAGTGCGAGCATTTTGTATTAAAAAAGATTAAGTTCTAAGTAAGTTCGGGTTGCTGTATCGCACATGAAGGCCATGCAAAATTACACAACAGATCGGGTTGTTATTTTGATTTCCATTTAGTTAGCTGCTCCCTTTTAAGCTAACAACAATGTTTATTTGTTTTGTTTTTCCTCTTTATTTTTTATAGTTGGCCAACTCAATTGAGTGTAAAACAATTTCATTAAACGAGCAGCGAGGGCGAGCAATAGACATCATATGACTGTCTATCGCAACAATATAGTATATCTAAATTTATATATATTGAACCGTTTATTACCCCTGGTGGCGGCATATCCTTGTGCTTACAAGTCCTCATCATTGTCCCGCTGGTCTGCGCTTTATTTTGTTCTATTTTTATTATTATTTTATTGTCTCAATGCGCTGCAGAAAATGGCACAGGGGTGGATGGTGCAGGGTGGCATGTACAGTAGCTGGAGCTGAAGGATTTGAGCGCCATTGCAATTTATCGCATACGGTTTGACAACATGTTTGCAGGCATTTTTATCATTTCCGCATTTATGTGGTTTCCGCTTGAGCTGCAGGCAAACGAAGAAGTCGCTTTCTGCTTTATTGCCTCAGACGCTCGATTGGTCCTGCGTCCTGTGACCTCTGTCTGGCGACACTCTACGGTAAATGTGCCGGCCTCGTACTGTGGCAAGTGGCAGCACTGTTGCCAGCATGCGTTCCCATGCACCGTTTTGACCAAATGAATTGTTTAGGTTTAATTTATTGAACCGAAGTTGTAGCAAAACTTGGTCAGCCCCCCTGCATATGTGTGTGTATGTGTTGGCCAAGCATACAGTAGTTGTGAAAAGAGTTATTTCAAGTTTACTGATATGAATTAATGCATAAAATACGCTTATCAAGAAATATTGTAGTTGTTGAAAAACATTTAAGCTATAAATGTAAATAAGTTTATGACTAGAATGGTGATAAAAATTTATGTTGTTTTTTTTTGCCCAATAAAATACATAAATCTAGTAAAATTCTTTTTATGAAAAATCTATTTGTTCTTCACTCTAAAAATATTTGAGCAAACTTTAACCCTTAAGTTAACGAATGCATGTTAAAATAGCCATAAAATATTATTAAAAGACAAAAATAAGATAAAAGATGATTTTTGCAGCTTAACTCAGCTCGATTTTCAGCGCCGTTGCGAACAAATGCCTCTGCTGCATGCCCCCAGAATCTCCGCCCTGTAATTTCCAATGGAAAAATAAAGGTCTTTGCCGCTCATATTGTCTACTGTGTCGCTGTTCAGTTTGGAAAGCATACAAAAGAAGAAGAAAAAAAAACAGAAAGTGGCAGAGGAATGAAACAAAAGAATAACAGAAAGTATAGGCAGCCCTGGTTGCTGCTGACTGGTTGGCTGGAAAGTCTTGTTAAGGGTCAGTAATAAATCTCAGCAGCTTGCGCTGTAACTTAAATTAAATGCTGAAAATCGTTTGGACCCTACACCCATTTCCCCTCCCCTGCACACAATTTCTTTGCCGCAGCTGACACGCAGTCAGGGCAGCACAAAAAAATGAAAAATCCAGTTGAAAAATGCGACGCGTTGGCAAATGAAAAGGCCCAAGTAAAAATGCAACGAGACGTGTGTGCCACAATGAACAAAAAACAAGCAGGCACAAAAAAAAAAAACGTGAGCTGCGAAAATTAAATAGAGTTTTCAAAACAAGCGGCTAAATATGGTGCAATTGCTCTTGCCTGGAGTCCTGGTTACGGCTCCAGCTTCAATCCAGTCGTATTCACCGTCTCCAACTGTAAATGTTGGCTTCTTCCATATGCATGTGTGTAAAAGTCACGAAGCCGCAACGAAATGCTGCACGTGGCAAACGAAAAAAACAGTTGTCTACTTTTTGGCGCAAAGCGTTAAATTTATGACTTCTGGAATTTGCGTGTTTGCAAGTCCGGCAAATACATACACATAAAAAATAGGCAAAAAATAATATAACATCCCACACGTAAAATGTGGAAAAATAGCGCTTGGCAATGGATGAAAAAAATAACACATCTAATAAATTTAACTATTAAAAAGCCACAAGCATAATTCACCCTAGTTAAATACCGTTAAAAGCAGCTAAAAGCGCATGTTTTATGATATTTAATTTCAATATTCGTTTGGCATCAGCGTATTTGCATAAATAATTCAAATATATCAATAAGTCTTGTGCATTTTGCATGCAAATTGTTTAGCAAAAAGCTTCTTAACGGCTATTTGCCCAAAAGATGTTGCTATTACCTAGTAGAATAAATATGATGCCCGGCAGCAACAACATTTCTTTTTCCCCTAATGGTTTTCCTCATAAATTCAATAGTTCAACCATGTAAAAGAAGTCATAATGTTTGCTTGCAAAGTTTTCTACGCAATGAAAGAAACATAACAAATTATATTTATTTGCTCTTTTAGTTTGTGTTTACATAAACATAGATTGCGTGAAAGCTGTAATTAATTACTTGTTAATTGAAATTGGCATTCAACAAGCTATACAAAGCATCAAAGAAAATATATATAATTTAGCAATTTTATTGACGTTATTACATTTCTATAAGGCAAATGGTAATTAACAAATGGACAAAAACAACGATATTACCAAAACGATTTCATTATTTGTGTTCTCCATGCTTTGATTGCAGGTTTGTGTTCTTATTAGATGCACTATGGTCACCACGAAACAAGCATTCCAAGCGGTCAGCTTCAAAGAATGAGTAGACAACCCGAACATTGTTGGTAAAGCCACCGCCCTCCTTCCAAGCACTAACAATAACAATAGGATCTCCATCACTTATTAGTTCGGTTTTGCGGGCGCTAGTCAAAGCAAACTTCACACGCGCATCAACATCAGTTGAATAGTTTTCAGCACATTCTGCTGTATACAATATTGGTATGATGCCACGATGCAAATTAACCCAACGAGCAGCACGTTCACAGCGTGTAACTGCCATCACAGGACAACGTGGTCTGTACTTGCTAATTAGTGCTGATGAGCGTCCAGATGTTGTAAGTGATATTATGAGCGTGGCTTGTGTGCGTCGGGCTGTTTCAACTGCTGTGATTGCAATTGAGTGCGATGCATCGAGCTCTGAATGAGTTTCATGAACTAAATCCTCGAAGAGATTTCGATACCACACGACTTTCTCTGCCTCACGACAGAGGGTGTCGCATACGTTGATAGTCTCCATTGGGTAGAGCCCAATGGCTACCTCAGATGAAAGCATAATGCAATCGACGCCATCGATGACTGCATTAGCCAGATCAAAACACTCGGCTCGTGTGGGCAGGGGATTAAAACGCATCGACTCAAGTATATTGGATGCAATAATGACCGGCTTGCCCGCCTTGTTGCATTGTCCCAGCACCGACTTTTGAGTGATGAAAAGTTTCTCAATGGGTATTTGTGTGCCAAGATCGGCGCGACTGAGTAGGATTCCATCCGCTGCACTCATTAATTCGGAGACACGACCCAGAGCTATTTTGCTATCTACCTTGGCAACGACCTTGATTTGCTTGGCCTTGTCACCAAGCACCGCACGCAACTCCTTGATGTTCTTGGCACAACGCAGACCAGAGGCAAACACAATGTCCACATTGGCACGACAACTGAACTGCAAATCATCCATATCTTTTTCGGAAACTGCAGGCAGATCGATCTCCACTTCTGGCATTATCACATTGCAATTGTTGCCTAGCATACCGCCTTGAACGACCTCGCAAAGAAGGCCATCCACGCCTACCTCGAGGATGGTGAAGAAAGAGTTTGCCATCATCAACAAAAACTCGATCACCCGGCTTTGCCACATTTATAATATTTGGGTAGTCCACATAGACGGCTTCCTTACCTCCCTTGTCGTATAGATCTCGATTGATGGACAAACGTATACTTTCTCCATTACGCAATAAGATATCATTACCACCATCCAATAAACCGGTACGAATCTGCGGTCCTCTTGTATCCACTGCAAAGGCTACCGATAGAGTTTGTCCAGTCTCAATTTTAATGCGATATATTGCAGTATTAACCAGTTCAATTGTTTGTGTGTGTGCCAAATGCGATTCGTGGGAGAAGTTTAATCTGAAAATATTGACACCCTTCATTAGCATATTGTAAATGGTTTCCGCATTTCGCGAGGCCTTGGAGATAGTCGCTATGATGGAAACGAGACGGCGATGAGAGGTTTGTTTCTTTAAGTTCAATTCACACATGTGGGTCAGTTGGGTGGAACCCTTTTTTATAATTTCTTTGGCTGATTGTGACATGCTGAAGAGAATCAAATGCAACAGGGACTTAACTAAAATTTAGAACTAAATTTTTTTTATATTTTATATATTTTAGTAAAACTCTGAAATTTGTATAGCAAATGAACTAAAAGTCAATGAGAGTGAACTTTAATAAAAACCAATTAATGCCAATAAACAATTAATTTGCATGTTTATTTATAAAAACAATGTAAACTTGTAATTGGCCATTTTTTTTATAAATATTACAATTAAATTTTCACATGAATTAAATAGAGCTTCAAATTTAATTTAACAATTAACAACCATTTATGGCTTCGTGATTTGCAGAAATAAAAAATGGTTTGCAAGCTTTATATGTGTATAAAAAAAAATGAATTCATAAATTAAGTGAAACTTTCTTCACCCATCAGCGGCAGCACAAATTGCAAAACCAATCAAAAACATTTTTCATTAAACAACAACAAAGAGAAAAACTCAATTTTTAGTGCTAGTTGCAGAGTTTTGCACCGAGGTAATGGTAACTTTTTGGCTTATTCGGCCATAGCTTAATATGCAGGTGAAGCCATAAAATTGAAATTATGGCAACTTCCAACTAATGAACAGCAATAAAAATAAATACAAGCCTTTTTTGTATTTTTTCCCCTATATATTTTTTTTTCGCATACAGCCGCCCTGAAAAGTGCAACTGTTGGCAGCAGACAAAGTTTCGCTTATTTTTTTGTAGCACACCTGAACGACTTTGATGTGGAACTTTGGGCGCGCCCCAGAACTTCGAGAGACGGGCCACTGACGTTGGTGCTTCACAGCATAAAATAAAAGAATAGCAAGAAAAAAATGGAACTATGCCCAGAACTATGTCAATGTCTTTATATAGTCCGACTTTATAGCTTCCCATCGCTTTGACTATCAATTTTACGCTTCAAAGACGGCCCCAGCCAAATGAGCAAATGCAACCTTTAGTTCCCCCATCGAGTGCTACTTAGACACGTCAAAAAGTACGCCTCGAATTCGAACTACAATTTTTGCTATTAAAAAATGTAGCATAATTGTGTGCGCCGCTGCTGAGTGCTCGCTCCTGTACGACGAGACAGACTGAGCATTCGACTGATGCTGCAAAAGCCGATTCACAATTCGGCTCTTTTTACGATGGAGGGCAAAGCTTTCGCTCTCTTAAGCGACGCTGGTTTGCAGACGGCGCTCTTAGCTGTGCAAGAAGTGCGGCATGCTATTGCTTGCGTCGCCAGAATGAGATGGACGATAGCATGCTGCACTGCTCGCACCACGGAAGCAGCGTCAAGTGCCACTTGTGACGCTTTGGCACAACAAATGTTAATAAAGCATGCGATAGAGGCTGATGCGTCAGCAGAGACTGGATTTGGTTCCCTTTGTATGTGTGTGTGTGTGTGTGTGTGTGTGTGTGGGTGCGACATGCAACATTTGGCAGAGCACTGCTGATGTTGTTGTTGTTGTTGTCGTTCGTCTTTGTTTTGTTTGCTGTTTGTCTAGTGTTGACTAGTGTCGCAGTCGCCGTTTGCTGTTTTGCTCTTTGGGGATTTGATGCTGGCAAATGAAAAGGTTATGCGACAGTGAAATGCATTTCAAGTCTAGCTAAGCAAGTGGCCAGCCCATTGTTGTTGCAACACGCACACAAACACACACACATACCAAAACTCACACAAATTCCAACACATATGCCAGACCCAGCTGAGTGCCACACATACACATACACGTTGGAGCATTAAAGCGAGCATAAATGTGGGTTAATGGGTTTTTAGTTGGTCTTTTCATTACGACATGACTGCCTTAACAGTTGTTTTTGCTGTCGTTTTTACTGTTCTCATTGCTGTTATTGTAGTAGTAGTTGTTGTTGTTGTTGCTGGATACTAAATGCTAATCGAATTGCCTGCCAGACAAATTCATATGTAGTTACACTTTTGGCTACTAGTTATTAGACTAATAGTCGTATACTTTGTAGTGCTTTGAGTGCCACAAATTAGGCAGAAAGTGGAAAGTTTATTTATGAGCATGGCGAATGGTTAAACACTCTTCGCTTTGTACTTCCCGAGCTTCCCGTTTAGATAATTGAAAAATAATTTGAAGTTGTCGTGCGAAAATGTTGGAATAGCAGCGAGAAGCACCACAGTTGACACTTTGTAAGAATGAGAACGTTATGGTGTTTTGGAACACTAATTAAATTGCACGTTGCATGCTTGGGAGTTATGCATTCCGCAAACTACACATACGCACCGTGAGCCATAAAAATGTCAGACAAATGCACATTTACCTAATTGAACATGTGTTTGCCGGAGTTGCGGTTGCTTCCGTCCATGTTCCATGTTCCAGTGGTGCCGTTGGCCTTTTTTCACCATTCTTTTTAGTTCATTAATTCGCTGGCGGTGGCTGGTCTTGGTCAAATTCAAATTAAAAGGTCGCTTGCAACACAAACATCTATATAAACGTATGTCAAAATCGTGTGTGTGTATTTGTCCTTTGGGCTAATTTGAATATTTTTGTTTTTTCCTCTTTTTTTTTGCTCTTTTTGCAGTTGTTATCAGCGCAATTTATGTGCAGCACCGGAAAAAGTGCATTTTTAAAAACATGACAAACAAATTGAGTTATAAATTTTGGCGTTGTTTTGTTTTAATGTAAACATTGCCTTTGTCATACGTGAAAATTTGTGGTTCACTTTTTGTTCAATTTTTGCCCACTAAAATTGTTAGTTTGCCGTCTGGGAAATGTTTTTATTAATTAAAAGTTTATGCACTGCTTAGCTTTTAAATATTAAAGCGCGTTTCCAATGAAAATCAGCTCCTAGCATTACAACACAAACTTTTGACAGCAGATTGGCATACGTATTTATATGGGCACAGGAGAGGGACTCGTATTTTGATTTTCATAAGTTTTTGCTCACTTTATTGCCATTTAATAAATTGAGAAAATTATTTGGGGAAAATAATTAGTTAATTGAGTCTTTATTGCGCATTATGCACTTGACTTAACTCTTAAATATTTCAATACACTTCAGAGCAGGTATAAGTTTTACGAAATGGCATTAGCTTTATTGCTCGAAGAATGAGGGTTGAGAGAGTTTGTTAAACATCATTCGTGCAAACTTTAATATACGCCCTTGATATTTATAAGGTCCTCCTCTAGTGGCATGATAGAAAAAGCGCTCATGGTTTGGGGTCAAAAGCCTTATTAAAGCTTTTATAGTTGCTTTGAAGTATTTAACACTTTTAATGTTCCAAT
This sequence comes from Scaptomyza pallida, assembly GCA_018152965.1. Lineage (NCBI taxonomy): Eukaryota > Metazoa > Arthropoda > Insecta > Diptera > Drosophilidae > Scaptomyza > Scaptomyza pallida. The sequence continues at coordinate 2,343,386 of JAECXP010000002.1, forward strand.
TAGATATTTATTTATGGAATTTAACATGAATGGATATTTAAAACTTTACAAAAATAATTTTAATTACAGTCCATCTATTTTAATTAAGTGTAATTTGAGAACTTTTTTATACCCCCAGGTATGGTTCAGTAACCCACACACATTACCCACCTATTTACACTTTAAAACATCCCGTAAGCTAATCCATATATGTACGTAAAGTTGTCTGCATTAATTATCAGAAAATAAAGACAGCAACGGGACAAGTTCTTCACCTGAGCTTAAATTTAAAAGCCAAAGGTTGCAAGTGAATTTTCAGCTATAACAACGTTACTGCAAGTGATGGCAGCTGCTGTTAAGGTCAGACTTTAAACAGTTTATGCCAAAATTCAACTAGTGCTAATGGAAACCGCACAAAAGGCGGCAAAACCAAAATGAGAGCATCAACAACAGCACAAAAAAAAACTACTCTTGATAAACTTTAGCCGACACGCAAATTAGCTAACACGATGATACCTATCATCAGTTTTAAAAGCAGCTGTAATTTCATCATTATGTCCAGCCACGCTGCAAACTTGGCCGTGTAACATGCACCCGCAAAGGGCAGCAGTCGAAGCAAAAGCAGCGCCAGCTTTTGTTCAATTTGTGCCAGGCTGCAAAAATTGCCAACAAGTTTTACCGGTGCCGAGCAGCATCCGACAGCAGCGGCAGCAGCATCATTTGAAACAGGTAAGAGGGGATAAGACGTGAAAATACCTTGCAAAAATTCAAAAAAGAAGAATGGTGTGACTTGGACCGTCTGTATAAATCTATAAAATAATGAATTTAGCATATTTACTTGCGATTCCTAAGAAATTCAACAAAATACCCGATCTTATCATTTGATCTTAATGGGTATCATGCTTAAAAACATCACTGAGGTTCAGCAGGAAAATTATAAAACAATGCGGGAGGAAAACAGCAAAGGGCAAGTGCCGGCAAACAACGGACATGAATGCTGAGAGACCAATGAATGCAGCTATGAGTTAGCAGAATGCTGACCCATGCCAAACACACAAACACAAAAACGACGCCAAAGACAAAAACAAAACAAAACGCAAAAAAATGAAGAAGACGACAAGAGAAAAGGATCAAAAACAAAGCTTGGAACCAGGACTGGACAATGGCCGCGTCAGTTGGCCGCCTCGAGCGACACAAACATGGTAAAAATGTCATTGGAACATGCGACAGGCATAACACAAGCAACCCAAACAACACAACACAAACCAACACAAAATGAACACAAAACGACAACAAAGTGTTAGTCGAGGGTCCGGGCAAACAAACAGCTTAGCTCAAGTATACGGCCAACTGTGGAGCCACGTGTTCCCTTAAAGTCAGTCCAAGCCGGACATAGAATTATGAATGCCCAGCAAGAAACCTAAACGCAAAATGTAACAATGTTGCTATTGGTACTTTCATGGCTAATACATACCCTGCTTAAGGTTAAATATAATTATTTTTGGCATATAATCCTATTTTACCACTTGTTAGGGTTCCTTTCCTTTCCTTGATTACTATGCTCTTTCTTGATAATACTATAACTTAAGTCAAATACGCCCTTGCATAGATTTTATACAGTGTATGGAAACATAACAGGCGAGTTACTCGTCAATTTCTTCAGGATTTGCCAGACAAAGTGCAGGCTAAGAGCTGAAACTATGCAGGCCAGCCAACAAAAACGATGAGCTGCCGAGATATAGAGACGGCCAAGCAGAAGTAGGAAGAAGGTTAGCTGCCAACTGATCCGATTCGCCTCGTTTCGGTTCGATGCTAACCGGCAAAAGGCAAAAGGCATGCAAAAAGCTACAGAAAAAAGTTTTAGTTTTTGTGCAGTACGTTCCTGGTATCTGTTTCCTTTTATTATGCACTTCAGAGCAGGCCTCGGAGATAAGATGTTTGTGTTTGATATGCGTATTTAGCCAGGTGTGCTCAACGGCCAAAAATCGTTTAATATGCTTGAAGAGAATGTTACGACATTGTCATCTAATGAATAATGCACAAATTGTAAACATATTTGCAACATCATAAGGTTGATTTTATTTATTTTTGATTGCGTTGACTTAAATCTAAGCTTTAAACTGTATTTGCTTGTAAACTTGTTCAATCAGAATTTCCCTGACGTTTTCCAAATATTTCATCATTTTCATGGATTTTTATTATCTTTTTGCCATTTATTTTGCAACTTTATAAACGGATCTGGTCATATAATTGCTTTGCTGTGATAATGCGAATCTCAGAAATTCCAATATGTTGGGAAATTCCATAGAATGACTCACTGAAAGCACCTACTTTTATAGCGAGAGCGTTGATACCATAAAATAATGCAATTTTAAAGGTATCTCGCAATTTCCAGGCAACACAAACAAAAGAAAAATTCGTGAAATTTGCGTGGCAGGCAACGTGCTGACCGGTTGCACCACACAGTGCAGAAAACACTGACAGGCTCTAAGCTAGAGATTTTCGCTTTACGAGGCTTAGCTGACCTTAAAGTTAAAAGCTTTTTTGTAAAATTTCTTTATTACATGCTTCGATATACAATTTATTGTGGAAAACATCATATGCAAATTTCATGTGATATCGGTGTCCATTATATACTTTAGGTGATGTTTTTCCTTCGGCGTAAGCTGAAAGAAATTTTTGCCAGTATGCTTTACCTCAGTCATATTATGCAATGGCGGCCAAAATGTCGTATACGACATGCAACTACAAATACGTATAACAGTCAAACACATATTATTTATTGATCATGTTTGAAGGCTCACCGTACAAAATAGCAGGCATCGGCTGCTGTTGTTTGAAAATCAATATTTTGCCTGATCTCATGTTCGAGTTGTGCCTCGTAAACTCTTTTTGTTGACGCATAGCGCTTTGCGCATATCATTTCGCTAAGACAAGTTCTTTAAACTTTGATCAACATAAACTTATTGATCTAACTTACTAGGGAATCTTGAATCCGGTGAAGCTGGGATCACGACTCTTAATATCGGGATCATCATTGATTTTGTACTTCTGCACGAAGTCGGAAAACCCAATAAACGATTCCAAGTGGCAATTCGGATCCGCCGAATCCCTAGCATTACGCATATTAAAGTGGAACAAGGATCCGCTTCTGTCATGATTTGGCACTTTTATAGTTTCACGCAAGGTCATTCGGTTCTGCGTATTATACAGTTTTGATTGTGATTGCACATGTGATGAACCACGAGGTTTGTTCGGCTCATTTTTGGACGTTGCCATTGTTATGTTTTATTTGGTTTTTTGTGTATAATTGTATAAAATTATTTTATGTTATATTATTTTGTGTTTTTTGTTTTCTTATATGTAAAACTGTGTGTTGTGTTTAGAACTGTGTATTGAGTGTATGTAGATAGCCTACCTTGATCAGGTTTCAGTGTAGGTTCAGTTTGCTACAGTATGTCTTATTATAAAAATAATTTTTATTTAATTAAATACCAATTAGCTTGTTTACTTGTCAAGTTGCTTTTACTCTCACTTATTTGTACTCGTTGACGATCTGACAACGCTGACTAGTATCGATTCTAGCTTATTGCCAATCTTGATACGTATAAGAGCAGCTTAACGCACACTCTCGATTTAACTTAACCTCTCACTCACAAGTGTACGCTCACTGTTCAGAGAGAGACCGACTTAAACAACAGCTTTGGGAGCAGGTGAGTTCGACTTGTACGCAATGTACTCTCTGGCTATATATAGATCTGTCACAGCTGTCGCTGAGATTAGTTTGTTTCGATCAGCGACCGCATCAAGGTCGAGCCGCGTGTGTGACCCAATCAAAAGTAAATTTTTTGGCTGGCCAAATACTTCGAGCCTCGCGTGTTACTGTTACATTTGTGTTATTCCCCAACATGATATCAGTTCTGAGTTCACTGGGATTCCTGCTCAGCTCATCACTGCTATTGCATTGCACTGTGAACGCACAGCAAAGTTAGTAAATAATAATTACGCAATTGACGGGTTCTCACTGAATCATACGGTGTGAACTTAACTTTATGACGCTGTCTCCCCCTTTTTTTTCCATTATCTACTTGTTAAGCTGCCGCTGTAACCGGATCAGCACTTAATTTTAATTCTGTGCTTAACTTGGCGCCTTCTTTTTACATGTGAAAGCTTGTTAGGGGCTATTCTACTTTGGAGGGCAATGACAAATTTATTGATTCGTGTTTGTGCTAATATAATTATCAATTTCATTGAACCTATTGAAATGTATGAACATGTGTTTAATTATCATCAATGATTTGATTCATGAACGTGTTTTAGCTTAAAGCTTTTATACTATTAAAAATATTTGAGCAAAATATTTACTGATAACAACTTACACTTAAAAAAAAATTAAAAGAAAAAGTGAAATACTGCTGTGCATTGTAATTTTAACGTAAATAAATCATTAAATTGTTTTACTTATTAAATGTTTACTAGGAAATCAGTAGTATTTATAATATGTAACATTTTGAACCGGTGAAACAGCTAGTTAATAAGATCAATTTAATCGCTAGTGTTAATGAGAATTGTGGGTAATTTTTCTATGCTTTATAAATATTCAACTGCAGAATGAAAGGTCTAAGTTCATATATACGTTGAAAAAAATATAAATAAATAAATGACTTTATCAATAAACAAGATAAATATTTAATGCGCTGTGATTTTTTTTAATCAGGCTGCCGGAATCCCAATCAAAATGATGGCTACTGCATATCTATCTATGACTGTCCCAGTCTGGTCAGTGTCGTACAGCAATTTTCACTCACCGTCGATGAGCGCACATTTCTAAGGGATTCACAATGCGAGAATGGATTCGGTCGACGTCCATACGTCTGTTGTACTAGAGACAAAAACTTTGCAGGTCGCCAGACAACACCAACAACAACAAACTTGCCATTTACAACAAGGAGTACGACAACAAGAAGACCACAAACCGATGGCAATAATAATAGTGGTGGCAACTTGTTGCCTCGTTCACCCAAGTGCGGCGGAGAATCCTTTGGCAACAGAATCTATAATGGTAACGATACGGCATTAGATGATTTTGTGTGGATGGTTCTCTTGGAATACAGAAGTCGTAAGTGAATATTTATGCCATTAAGTCTTAAGCTAATTGTCGTTGTTCATTTTTCAGGTGATGGAAAACCTGTCTTGAACTGTGGAGGCAGCTTGATAAATAATCGCTACGTCTTAACTGCTGGCCACTGCGTCATTGGTGCCATTTTAACAGAAGTGGGACAACTGTAAGCAATCCAAATTGGTTTATTATGCGTTATACTTATTAAATACAATTTTAGTACTCGAGTACGACTGGGCGAATACGATCTGAGCAAAGATAAGGATTGTTTAGACGGTGAATGCAATCCACCCATTATCGAGATGGGCGTTGAAGAGGTCATTCCGCATCCGGAGTACGATCCAAATAGCAATGATCGTCATCACGATATTGCTCTAATTCGCCTTAGTTCACCTGTTCAGCTGAATGCATATATTCAGCCCGTTTGTCTACCTTTGGCCAGCGTTCGCTCAGCCATCAACAACAACGAGCAACTTGTTGTCAGCGGTTGGGGTCGCACACTTTTAGGTGAGTTTGGCTAGATAGTTAATGAAAGCTAAAATTGTTTACTCATTCTTGTTGCAGGACGTCAGAGCAACATAAAGCAGCGGCTAAATGTGCCTGTCGCTGATCCAAGTTATTGTGCACAGCGGTTCGCCACAAAGCGTATCAGTGTGATCGGATCGCAGTTGTGCGCTGGAGGTGAATTCCAGCGGGATAGCTGTGATGGCGACTCCGGTGGACCACTGATGCGCGTCAAGGAGGCGTGGTATCTGGAGGGCATTGTGTCCTTTGGCAATCGTTGCGGATTGGAGAACTGGCCGGCAGTTTATACGCGCGTCGCGGACTATGTGGACTGGATTCAAGGCGCCATTAGGGCGTGAGAAAACGTTAAGTGTAAGAAGTTAACGAAGTGCACCTATTGTAAAATTAAGTTTTAATTAAAGAGAGAAGGAGAGAAAGTAAGAAGAAGAACGTAAGCAAAAGCGTGAGTTGAACTTAAGCAAGTCGACGCATTTTAATTAACTTGCATTAAATGCGATTTTATCGGCAGCTGCAACGTGGCGTATACGTAATGCGCTTACTGCCGCCGTTTGTGGTAATTAAAACGGTGCCTCAAAAAGTAACTTTGGCAAAGCGCTGCCAAGTTTGCCAGCAGCGTCAAGCTCTTGCAGGTCCTCGCAACGATTTTCTATGCAATTTGGCAATGAATTTCTATTATTCGCACTTGGCGTCCAACAAGAGCGGCAAAGAATGGCGCCAGCATCTTCTCATTCTGCGCTGTTCCGATTAAATTGTTTGTTAGTGCTGCGTAATGGGTGGGCGTGGCAGTTGCAAAGGCTTTGGCAATGGCTGTGGCAGTGGCAGTGGCTCAACAAAAGCAGACAATGGATGGGCTGAACGAAAAGGTTAATGAGGCCTGCAGGACATGCAGCCAAATAAGGTAAAAAAAAGTTACAACATTCAGCACAAATGGTCTAAAGCAAACGAAAATGTGTGCGGTAAGAGAATAAGGTAAGTTGTGGGCGAGTGGCATGGGCATGTAAGGGGCAGGCATTGGTTTTTCAGTTTGGCATTGATTGGTGCAGGCAACCCCTAAAGTGCACAGCATTGCATTTTCCCATCAACCGCTACCTGGCAGTCTACTTGTGCTTTGCAACTAATTATGAAAGTTAAGCCATTAAACAAGTCGTTCCATTATCGGATCGAAGCAAACCCCTTTCCACCTCTGCTAAGTCGCAGAAAAGACAAAGTAGAAAAAGAAATTGGCAAAAAATGGAAATATGCTTACACTGGCATAAGAGTTCGGTTGGTAGACTTGGAAAATGTTTTTGTTGCCTGCGGAAAATATTTTATGTACTTGGCTTCAGTTTGTAACAGAAAAAATGTTGGGAATAAAACAATAAATGTTTGTAAATAATTGCTTAAACCTATAATGTCATCTTATCAAAATCAATTTATTGATTAATATATTTGGAGTTAAATTAATACTTTTATTAGCCTTATTCTTGATTCTCGTAGAGTTTTCGTCCATTGATTAATTTTTTTTATGTCTTCGCTTCCAACATTTAATTAGTTTAAGTTTTGTTCTCTGCAGCACGAATAGTTTTTAATAAATCCAATATTTTATGTTTACAAAAAAACACAGCAAAAATGAGAAAAAACGCAGTAAATTTAGATGAAATACTGCTGCTTTGAAGCGTTTTAGTTATCAGTTGCCAACAACTTGAAGCAACTGTTGCCAAAAACTCTCGGCTGCGTGCTGAAAAGTTTGCACTTTTGGGTTCAGCCCCGGCCATGTGTGGCCAACGCAGCAACAACAAAAACATCAACAACAAATATAAATGGAGGAAGCAAAAGCAAACAAAAATAACAAAAAAAAATACTTTGCCTAAATGCTGGCAAAAACTTGTAATTCAATTTTGGGGCAACTTTACACAAATGCAAGCCAAATGTAATTAACACGCACACACACACTCTCCTTCTCGCTTACTCTCACACTCACACGCACATACACAAATAGACGAAATTGCAGACGGCTAAAATACTGTTACACCTGCTGGCCAGACGGACGGCCGTCAATTGGCTCGAAAAAGCGTTCCAACTCACACTCCGAGCCATGTGTAAAATTGTGTGACGGCCTCCAGTGAATTGGCAAGGTATATGGGAGCGGAAACAGGGGGTGCTGCGAAGTTGAACGTAGCGTAATTGAGTTGTGTTTGCAACATTTAAAATAGCCACTGGCGTTAACGAGCCAGCCTCCTGTAATCCACTTGGCTTACTGTGAAGCTTTGGCCCAAGCAAAAGTTTGGCAAATACGTTTAGATAAGTGGCTTCGGCAGGGAATACACATTAGATATATACTTATATATACAAATAAATATACATACTCTGTATAGATGCTGAAGCATTTGCACAGTAAGTACTTTCTGATGGTTATAAGAAGAGCGTAGGCAAAAGTTGTAAGCGATCCCGGCATGATTGATAGCGTATAGATAGAAAACTTTAATTGAAATAAATTGCAGCTACTTGAAAACTAGTTTCGATACTTCAAGTTAAGCTAAATACAAAAGCAAATTGCTTAACATTTAAAAGTTTCTTTTCCATTTATAATATTTGTTACTCCATTAAATTTTGAATACATAAAATGTTTTGGAATAATACTTTTCGCATTGGTTCAAGTTGTTGCCTGCACATGTTGCAACCCACCAATCCACACACACACACACACCGACTCGTAAATCTAAGTCAATTTGTTTGTCGTGCTGTCCAGAAAAAGAATATATCACAACATTAAAATGAGCCTCTGACTCGGCCTCTTCGCGCTGATTGATGGATGGAGCGTTCGCTACGCATACGCCATGTGCGACGGTTAGAAGAAATCAAAAAAATGCGAGAGAGAAAGAGAAAAAAAAAGCCAGCAATAATTTCATTTAACATGCATAGCCAAATAGTAGCAATGCATCCATGCCAACCAGAATCGCCGCCGCCCACAGTGAAACCAAATTCCGATTTTTGTTCAATTTATGACTTTGGCCCGAATAAACTCATCGCTAGGGCCCCCACCCTTTTCAGATTCAAATGCCCGTCAAAATGCCAAAGTGGATTTTGGCAGCAATATTCGTTTTTACGCCACCAAAGTGTGCAGCGAGTTTTGAGTTTCCTTCAATCGATTTTCGTTCGCAATTTAACACAGTTGTCAAAGTCAAATAAATCTACCTTAAGTCTTAAATATTATTTTTTGTAATGCATTGTATACTGTTAAGTGATGAAGGAAACCTAAGAAAAAGTAATGGATTTCGAAATATATTTTAATGTATGAACAAGATAAATATTCTTAAATCACATCATTTATATAAAACCGCATACCAACTCTTAATCGATATTTCCATTTGCGATTCGTAACCTGGGAACACATTTGGATAAATGTTGCATTCACAAATGTGTGTATGTATGTGTGGGAGCATGGTGCACATTTGATTACCGCTTCTGGGCATTTGCATGGCCTTTAATGCGATTTGGCCCCGACCTCGTTTGTCAATGGCATTTTGCTGATTGTTGCCGTTGATGCAAACGGTGGCCACATCATTTGCCGATTCCAATTTCACAGTGCAATACAATTTTATTATTTACTTTTCATTTGCATTTTGCAATTGCCTATGCACATGCACCATGTCGATATTCTAGTCGATTTTTATTACCGCTGATTATATGTTTGCTGTTTGTGTTTTGGACATAATTAAATTAAATATTAGCCGCAGCGATATCAACATGACATGGCCATAGCGATAATACCTTCAATATGATAATTCCCAAAACTTCACTCTTCAAGTGACTGCAATTCAATTTAAGTACATCTAAGCTCCTCAGCTTCAAACAAGTCAAGGCTGCCCAAAATGCAAATAAATCAAGGGCAAATTGAGCGTTACGAATGCCAGACAACCGAATTGACATGGAACCCTAGCTGCAAAAAAGGGACACAGCTTGGAAAGTGCTCCTAAAAAGACAGTTAAGGAATAAGAAAAAAAAAGTGCAACTAAATTACACGCAAAGCGTTCTGGTCTGTTTAGTTTTATTGGTTTCTTGTGCACTGATTTTCGATGCACTTTATGAAATAGTAAAACAAAAAATAGCTATAAATAATATGTCGAAATAGAACTTTCACACCAGCTTCCGACCCAAGCTAGCTTTGATTTCCGCTTATCATGACCTTCGATTAAGCAAAGGTGAAAAAAGAAAAAAGTTAGCTATGATTTTAAAATCGCTGACCTTTTAAAATGCTATCAATTACCAACACCCTTAAAACTCAAGAGCTCAATCAAAATGGCGCGTCATCAAGCATAAAAAATCGAAGGTAAATATTCAGTCAATGTGATGCAGCATTTCGCCGCACGCATACTTTTCATATTTCCCACACCAAAAAAAAAAAAGTGTAAGGTAAATGAATAAATAATATTTTGCACTCAACGCAACAAAATGGACGAGAGCTATTGAAATGATTAAGTATTTGCTGGCTGCGTTAATAAATTGGCGGCACGCTTGCCACAGGCAACCATGAGTTGGACTTTTTTGTTTTTTATTTTTATTTGGTCGACAAAAGTGGCAACATCATAATGACCCGGCTGCAGTTTCTCGTACAGGGAAACGTGGCAAAATGTAATTTAAATTTATTTAACAACCAACTTGTTAAAATCGTAAAAACACAAAAAATGAACTGCACCAAAAACAGCAGGACCTTAAGACAACAACAACAGCATTAAGTAACTCATTAAATTTCCTTAAAGAACGCAGACAAGCAGCATAGAGCACAGCAAGCTCAGTGACTTCTCCCTTTATTTTTATAAGTAGGAAATATTATAGTAGCAAAACGGCGCTAAAAGAAGAGACCGGCAAAAGTGAAGCGAGCGAGCTGTAAAAACCGCCCGGCAAGTGTATTTTTATTGCGTATAAAATGCATTTTGCAATGCCACAAAACTCAAGTGTTGTGCGCCCAGAGCGAAAGTTACGACCAAAGGACCACAACGCAAACAAACACACACATAAGAGGAGAAGAGTTGTAGCTGTAGAAAATTGAGCAAAACGAAAGAAAGAGAATTTTGTGAAACTGAAATTGACTTAAAGATACGCTCCAGCATATAAGAGATATGCATATAGTATGTATAAAAACAAATATTTAGCTAGTAATTTGTTAGTGGAAAAATAGAGATAAGTATTTTCAATGTATAATAATACTGCATACTTTGTTTATTTATATTTGCTCAACAACATACCCTTTAAACAAGTTGTGTTTTTGCAGGGCATAATAAAAGCAGATGATAAAAATTATGCTATAAAAAAGAGTCAAGCTCGCAACACTGGCCGGCAATGATTGCACAGGAATACTGTTTGTTAAATATGTAACACATACTTACTTACAAGTAACCGCATTCATTTCAGTTATAGAGAGACAGATGGGGCTTCTTGATAGGAAATTGACTTTCAATGCGAGTGGACAACAGCTAAATGGAGAATGGAACTTAAGAAAATACTGGCACTTTAAAGACTTAGTTTTTCAATTTAATAATAAAGTCATAAAATAGATTACAGTTTATGAATATTCATATTAACTAATAAACCTGTGTAAAATATGTAAATATGATTCGCATTAGGCTAACATTATAAAATTTCACCGGAACAGCATTTTAAATAGCAACCATAATTTTCTAATAAATACATAAGCTAATGAGTAATTGCGGCAAATTCAAACCTATTTATAAATTTATTTTGTTAACACACTGCGTATGAGTTATGCCTTTTAATTAACACTAAGCAGGCGTTCTTTGACGATGCTCTCACCACTTTTAAGGCTTCTGCTTCTTCAGTTTTAGCTGCGTGTGGTTTTATCAACTGTAAAAGGGATACACGCACGAGTTGTTTTAGCGATTAGCAAAATTGTGTTTCATGGGAAATTCAACTGCTTCAGTAATTGCCAGAAACAGAATGTTCAAGAGCTGCAGTGCGTTTTTCAAGAACAATTAATAACAATTTAGCTGCTGTGCTGCAGGCAACATATGCTTTCTTTTCTGACTGCTATACACTACTAGAACAAACATTCCAACACACTCTCACTCACACAGACACATAAAGAGCTTTACTAGGCAAACATTTTAAATATTTTGTGAAAGTAGCCAAAGCTCATGCATGCCCACTCACGCCGGAAATTGGCGCACACCTTGCAGCCATGCAGCATACAACAACACGAACAGCAACAACAACAACAACGATTTTTTCCATTTGGCTTTTACCATAAGCATCATAAAAACGGGAAATGACCAGGCGGCCCAATGCCCAGCGGCCGAATCTCCAGCCGTGCAGGTGGTTGTATGCAGAGGGGGCAACATACCCAGACCTCCTAACAGAAAAAAAAGGGAGCTCAGCATGCGGAAATTATAATTTATTGCACAAAGTTGCGGATGCCGGTCGCGGCTACTGTGATTTTTGCCATTCCCTTCATTTTTGTTGTTTTTTTTTTACACACAGAACTCACAGCAGCTCTTCAAATTTAGCTGTACTTAGTATTAAACTTTAATAAAAAAGTGCTTGTGTTTTGAGCGCGTGAAAACCGCAAATGTTTGCTTCCTTTTTGTGAGCTTTGCATATTCGCGCAGCTGACTGACAAAGTGTTTCTCACCTGCCTAAGGTAGCACATTATTCGGCTCAAATATTCATGGCCCGATGTGCAAATGAGTTGAAACAAGGCAAGTGCTTTCAATATTTTTTGCTCATTTGGGATAATAATTCAGCACAAATGGTGTTAAAAGTTATTGAACAGTATGATTAATATAGGTAGGCAGACGATAATTATACTACAAAAGAAAACAAAAACAAATGAAAATGTAATTTTGAATTAATTTTCCAGGATATTTTGTGAGCAACAAGCCTTTCATAATGCATTTTCCAGCTAAAAGTTTTAACATCTGAAGCAGCTTGACTGATTGCAAATGCAAATTCTGTGTATAAATAATTAAAATGTTCAATGCGCATTATAAACATTATCTTAATTGAGCGGCACTTTATTTATTAATTTGCACAATAAACAGCTCATCACTTAACACTTATTTTAATTGAATTAAATTTATGAATAGTATATCTCAATGTCCAAATAAACGCAACAATGTTTAAAATCAATCGACATGTGCAAACATAATTTCCTTTTCATATTTTTGGCTGATTTATTCGCGCTCACAAACACAACATTTTCGTTAAATTGTATTGTGGTGCCAAGCATTTATTTTAAACAAACAATAATTGTCAAACCAGCGAACAATGCAATCAAATGCAATACCCAGTAGCGCTCACACATATTTATTGGCAGGTAAATAATCGCCTGCAACCAATCACCACATACAAAAAACGTTAACAATATATAAATTTTCATGAACGACAACACAACACCAAATTTATTTTATTAAATACATAAAAAGAGTCAAATGTATGTTTGTACGATTATGTATGTCTAACAAGGTCGTTTGCAAGCTTTTTGCCAAAAACATAAAAACCAGTTGAAATTTTTATTTGACAAATGGCATACTTCCTGTTAACAGACTGTCTACACACACACACGCACACACATACATAGCGACACTTCGGACTATCTGATTCATGTGCCCAAACAGAATATAAAAACAAACTGGAAAAACAGAAAATGAAAAAAAAAGCGCTTTGAGTAATCATTTTCACAGTGGCAAAGCGCAATTTATGATGTGTATTGTTTGGATTTATTCATGATTGACTAAATAAGTGAAAACAATTGAAAATTAATGTTGAAAAAAAGGATGTGAAAACAATTTATATTAAATATTCAACTCAATTCATTTTAAATAGCTTTAAAAGTGCAAAAACAAATGGAATTAAAATTAATTAACGATTTTGATGAACAAAGTCAGTTTTATTTGCACACCAATTAAAAACTTATTTTATTACCAATTTTTCCGTTCACTTAAAATTTGACCGAAATAATAATGATTACTTAATTGCAAAAATACTTATGAAAGTATTAAATAATTATGTGGCTATAATCATGCTACTAACATAAGTATTCTTGCAATTAAATAAAGCTCAATTCAGTGTTCATGAGAAAATTTAAACGTTTCTTTTGTGTCGGAGTTAGCTGGAAAAATCTCCTTGTAAATATTTCCAGTTCAGGGCCGGTATGCAAAGGTGGCCAATACGTTGTGTACGATAAAATTCTGGCGAAAATCAGATTACTTTTCAATAGCTCAAACAAGTTTTTCAACACAAACCTTCTTGTAAAGTACTGGTCGCATCCCCTTCGCTTTGAGGCTATAAAATTTTCCATTTCTCGTTGAAATTGTTCATTGTATTTCTCAGTATTCTTTGAATAACGCACATCACACTCCAGATTACTAACTCAACATAAGAAAATCATTGCATTTAAAGTGTATACTACAGCACTTACTAGGCAATATTCTTGATGGTAAAGCTTGGATGTCTGCTCCAATCTGCATGATCCGTAAACACTTTATCTCGCACCACCCATTTTTCCTGATCCCAGTCAGTGCTTCTAATGTATCTTGTGTGTTTTGTGCTCTGCTCATATTGAGTTGAGCTCGCATGCCGAATTATTCTGCTCAAACGAAGTCTTCTGCTTTGAGTGCTTCTTCTTGAAGTTACACTTTCCGAGGCACGAAGCGATAAAGTTGGAGAAGGCGCTTTGGAGCGAAATGATTTGATTTTGCCATAATGTTCTTCGTTCACTCTGGTGTAAATTGTGGCCAATAAAGGTTTTTTCACAGATGCGCTACTGATCCGTTTGGCATTGTTATCATAGTGCACAGAAAGAAGACTATCATCATTTTTTTTTCGTAGCGATGCCATACTATAAGAATATAAAAATTATCGTGAATTTGGCTTTAACATTTAGTAATATTATTTTTCAAGCTGTCAATTTATTTTATGTTTAGTAGGATTATCAGTTCTGTTAAATTGAAAAATTAACTCTAATAACTGTTTATTAATAGAAATCTGATTAAAGTAAGCTTTTCAATGAATTTGTTGACAGATTTATCCATAGATCTATCGACATTTTGTAATTACCCTTTCTGAGAAATGAATCATTTACACACAACGAAAAGAGGAAATTAAAAAGGGAATTCAGAAAAAAAAAAACATGTTCAATTAATGCGAATTATGTGATTGCAATAAATGAGAAAACGAAATAAAATCATCGCACACATGATGAGTTATTTATGTGTGGGTAATCCATATTATACAGTTCTGTGTATATTTCTTTTCATTTGATTTCTCATACGAACATAAGGCAAAAGCGACCCATACGCGACTCAACACAATTATAAGCCATCATCAAGCAAACATAACAACACACACACATTCATTTGTCGCTCACTCAAAGGACCCGGTCAGCACATGACGCAACTTTGTGTGCTGTTTCTGTGCAAAAAACATTGCCACAAATGTTGTGCCTATTAAGGACGCATTTAACATCACCAGCGCAGCACGTGAGCACTGAAAACAAACGACCGCATTATTATAACCATTCTGCTATAGGAGAGAGAAAAGAGAGAGAGAGAGCTGGTTGCCCTTTGTGAGGCAACGATACTAGTATGTACCTATTAATGAAGTGCCTATATGTCTGTTCGAGGGCAACGGCAACATTTGCCGTGCCGCCAAAGCAGACCTTGAACCATGGCCAGCGCGCATTTGAATTGAACTCTAATTGCAGCTAATGAATTACTCGCATTAGGTCAACGAGCCAGCCAAGTATAAGGTACTATAATTAGGTGTGAGTGCGCCTAAGTGCCCATCCTGGCTAATGACAATGAAATAAAATATTTATGAACATACCACAAGGCGTTAATAATAGGCAAATACGAAATCGAATAAACTAAGTAAAATAAAAATTAAAAGCTTATCTTAAAAAGTACAAGAGAACTTCAGTTTTGGATACGCAGGCATTAGTTCAATTCAATACATAGTTCGATTTCTTGTCACCAATACCAAAAAAGTTTAAGTTATTGCATAAAAAAGATCACACTATCTAACACTTAATTCTTAAACAACTATTTGCAACACGATAAAATGCTCAAATTCTTGCCACACTTCAAACTTTTCGTGTCATAAATATTTTATTTGTAAGCCCAACAGAGCAAGGCTCATAAGCTCATGAGCAAACATCGTTCGCTTTATTAATTCAAAAGCCAAATTAGTAATTTAAATTTTTAAACAGTCTAAACACATAACATCCCTTGCCACAAGCATTTGGTGGCCAAAGAGCTTAACATTAACATGGTTAACAGTCACAAAAGCGCAATTGTCAGTTTATTGTGATGAAACAACGACCTAAATGTTTGACATTATCAACAAATCCATTTTATTACACGAGTTTGCCAAGCATTAATTATAGATTTCGGCACGTAGCAGGTATTAAGTGCCGTCCAACAACTCCCTGAGCCTGCAGGGCCACTAAATGTGTCTAATTTGCCGAGCCAAACAACAGACAAAATGTACATAAATACGCAAACATTTATGTTTGAGCATTAATTTTGTGTTGATGATTGGCAGCAAATTTATGGAGCAGCAAAAATATTTGATGACAGACTGATCGATATGCGTACCACTTACATATATAAATAAATTAATGTATATCCTACTACATTTAATTTGACCTTTTTAACACTTAATTGCATTAAAGTGCCCTGAATCGCACACACTTTACATTCATTTTCTGCTGTCTTAAATAATTGATATGTAAATGTATGCATTGATTACAATTGTTTTGTTGCAGGCATTAATATTTAAAATCGTTTCGTTTGCATTCAACGCATAAAAATCAAAGTGAAGCCTGGCAATGAAAATCTTTACCACACTGCCAAATGTCATTGTTGTACAGAAAAATAAAATTATAATTAAAGCAACATGAAAAAAATATAATAATAATGCTTTTAGGCTTACACTGATGATGTTGTCAGTGCTAAGAGAAATTAACAGCAATATCCCTGGGATTATGTTAATAAAAAGACAGATTTTTAATGAATGTAAGCAAAAACATACACAACATTTTTTCGACATGTGATTAAAGTCTTTTGTCAGCTGTGAATAAAAAAAACTAACATGCTTATCAAAACTTCATATATTTAAATGAATATTCAGCTGACCTCCTTAATTACTGGCAGGATATTTTGTCAATTTTGCACACAGACACACACATACTAAATTTAGGACAAACGAAGAGATATTATCGCACCAATTTGCACACTCGACCGGAAACTTAACGGATTCTGTGACAGCTGTTTGTCATGGAAAACATTTAATTTATTTGATAACTAAGTACAAAATGGTTCACCTTTGAGGACATGAGAAATGCTTAAGGCGCAAATAAGAAAGTATCAAGAAGAAAGCAACTATTGCAAGGACGATGTATAGTTTTACAAGCAATTAATTTTAACTATTGCAACCATTACTCAAGTCCGAGCCAACATATTTTAATAAAATGAAGTCCTGCAACCATCTCAAGCATATGTCACTACAAAATTGCTCTGAAAACTTTTGCATTGGCATAACTTGAAATGCAAATGACGAGAGCAAAATGCAAACCAAAACTTTAACAACAAATGTTAGCTGGATGATTGTCGATTGTTTGTGTATGACAGTGTGTGTGTTTTAAAGTCATATTTCCAAACGATAACACAAGCTTTATTTTGCGTATCAACAATTTCGTTGGAAAAGAAGAAACATAAAACCATTCGAAACAAAAGAGAGAACATTTTGGTTTGAGCCAAAGTTTCATCAGCTTAACGAAAGTGTTTCGGGGATCAAATTGTTGATGGAAAAGCTTGTATCAGGTTCATTTTAATTGAGTTTTAAGAAAGTTTATTTATGTGCAACTAGTTGATTTAAAAGCGAAAGCGTATGTGGGAACTCATATCGACTTGCAAAAGTTCTCATCAGGTTAATTTAATTTCGAATCATAAGCAAATTACAAACAAATTAAATGCGTAAAGTTTTGCAATTGCCGTTTTCGTAGCAATAAATTCTCACAAATGTCCTTGTGTAAGCGACTTTGATTGTCATTGTAATGTTTATGTGCAAAAGGAAACAATCCTCTGTCCTCATCTGTCGTCCTGCTGCCCCTGCGTTCTGTCGTCCTCGTTTCTCGTTCTCGTCTGGCTGCACTCAGTCATCAGGCAAGCGTAACATAAAGCCGATTTTTTCGGCTGGAAAATGCCGAGTGAGATAATAAATCTTGAGCTGGCGAAACAAATCACAGCACTTCCATTATGTACATTTAATGATGTTGAGCGGTGCCATACTCATAGCCAAAGCCAAAGCTAAGGCGGCAAGTCCAAAATCCAAATCCAAATCCATATCCAAAGCAACGAAGCAGTGACAATTACTTGCAGCCCGCAAGCAATTTGTATGGTTGCCATGGCAAAATGCAACATGGGCCACGTTCCTTACAAATAATCACAAGAAACGTCCAAGCTGCACAGATATCTCTATGCGTGCGTATACCTAAGCGCGAGATGAAGTTGAAGTTGCGCCACAGTTGCATTAGTTGTTCTTCCTGCTTCCATGTTGCAGGTTAATTTTTTTATTTTTTTTAATTAGCAAAATTTTCTTTGTGCTTTTGTCTGTTGGAAAAGTCTTCCATTAATTAGAGCGACAGCTTCGCAAATTGTTCCCTCGGTTCGCAATTCTTTTTTTTACGTTTTATTTTTGCTTTGCTTTGCTTTGCAACCTCCGCTCACATATTGCCATTGTGGCATACTCGTATGGGCAATAAACTTTCGCCACCTGCCCGATATCATCACTCTCGGCACATCGCTTGTGGTTTTTATATATTTCTTTCTTCCTTTTTTTTTTGTATTTTTTCGTTCGTCTTTTTACCATAAATCTGTCATGAAATATTATACGTACAGTGGGGTTGTGGGTCGATGCGGGTGGGGCATACTGCCTGTGGCGCCAAATGCTCAAAGAAACTGCTTATTAGCTTTGCCACTCGCTTTCTGCCGTGTAGTATACATCTGTATGTGTATCTTTGTGTGTGCTGCACTTTATAAAGATATTTTGTGTTTGTGTTGCTAAAGAATTGCAAATTTTGTTGGCTTATAAAAATAAAGAGAAAAAAATGATTTTTATACCTAGAATTTTGAGTGCCCGCCAGCTGTATAATTTATTAGTGTTGTCTATGCAATTTATGTTATATATTTTAGGTATTTTTTGTTGTAGACCTCCAGTTTGATGACTTTTTAATTTGCTTTGTTAGCAACAATGTGTAATGCAGTTGCAGGTGCTTATGTATGTGTGTGGGTGTGTGAAAATACACGTGAATAGTTTTGAAAATGTTGCATTTTACATGCCAACGTAAATTACCTGCATGTAAAAACAGTTGACGGCAATATTGATTAGCTTTGGTGGACAACAAATTGATTGAAATTACCAATTATATTTCAATTTTTCATTACATATTAAAGTGTTGAGAATGGTGTTCAAATCTACAAAAAAAAATTAAAAATATTAAAAATTGTATTCTGCTTATCAAACTGGAATATTAAAAGTTTAATCAATTTTATTTTATGCCATTTGCTTTATACTTAAAAGGAACTAAAAAAACACTCTGCACATAGCTTAAAGGCCGAATACACCTTGGCAATCGATTTGGTTAGCTATCACCTTGATTTTTAGTGTTGGTATCCATTTACGAAATCGATGTAGTGTAAGCAACAAATTCCATAGAGTATGCTTTTGAGGCTTTTAGGGCAGTGAACAAAACTCCAGCGAACGAACGCATCAAATAACTAAAATATCATAAAACTTTTGAACTTTTTCATGTTTGGCCAACATGTTATGTCCTATATAGAGATGTTGTGTTCGCTGTAGGGCTTGGGCTGAAAAAGTGGTAGAGGGTTACTGGTATGTGTGGTTGAAGTGTGTAATATCAAAAATGGTTTACTCACGATGCGTTGTTGACCGCGTCACGCTTCACAGCGTAAAGCAATTACTGTGGCGTGAGCAGAAGTTGAATCCATGCCGCATCCTTGCTCTTCAGCATCCCGGCTCCACCGGATTGTTGCTTGAGTCAATGCACGCGCATCCCGCGCCACTTTGATTTATGAAATTTTGGTAAAACGTCGTCGTCGACGTCGTCGTCGAATTCGGGAGGGCTGTGTGCTGACATCGTGGCTCACCTATGGGACCAGGTGGAGACGGTGTGGTGGTTTACGGTTGGATAGCACCTGCATTGATTTTGTGTCTGCCATAAACTTTGACTTCGACTGACTATCAAAACTTTGCTGCTGGCCATGTGCAACGAGTTTTCTGCACTTTACAACCTCAACTTAATTGAATAGCACCTGTTCCCGTCCGCCCTTCTCCGACTCCAGCGGCTTTGCTCCATTTAGATAGGTATGTTTTGTTTTTTTTTTACTCTAACAGCTTGTCTCTTAGCTCTTATCCTGCCTGCATTTGTGGTAGTGTAAAGTAGCTTACAATTTCCACATGTCGGGCGCTTTGTTTGTTGTTGACACAAAACTTTTGTTTTTTGGGCCACTTGGCTTAACCCCTTTTGCCAGCTGCAATTTATTGTAGTGCATTTTGTTGGTGTTGAAATGTCCTGTAGAAAAAATCTTCAAAAGAGCATGAAAAATTTAATTTAAACCTTTTACTGTACAGGGATTCACATTTGTAACTTCTCTTTACAGAGTATCTAATAGCCTGTATTTGCCATTTAACACATGCTTTCGAGCTCTTCTTTTGCTGATGTGACAATAAAGTTAGCTGTTGCGACAGCGTGACAACTTTTTGCCATTAGAAAAGTTAACACAGACCAAAAAAAAAAAAAAATGAAAAGAGAGAATCCTTTTTAGTTACGAAAATAGCTAGCAACAGTTGTTAGCGGATGCTAAGAACTCTGTTCATAATGAGATTATGTGGGTGTGTCTGTGTGTGTGTGTGGTGCATTTGTTTCGCCATCATTACAAATTAATGAGACGTTAGCTCTTGGCGTTGATATAGTGCTATGTGCCCGAAAAACACCAAATTGAAAGGCAATTGAGTATGCTTTTGTTCTTCGATTTGATTAGTAAATGGCAATGAATACATTTCGAAAAACCCTTATCGATAATTGCTTTGGCTTGTAGACACGTCAAGGTCTTTGCAAGTCAAAACAGCTGCACTAACATCAAGTGCCCACTCATCTTTATTGCTCGACACTCAAACGGGCACACACACTCACGTCATACTTACCCACACACACACACCCGCAAGGAAGCGTAGGAATTCGTTTGTGGCACGAAATTCACTTGTGATTGTTGCCACACGCGTTTTAGCCGCAAACACAATGTGCAAATAACAACAACAAGGGCTTGCTCTGGATTCAGCCAGCAGTGAAACATCCGTGAAAGCCGCTGCTCACACACCTACATCGACACACATATAGAGACACATACCCACCCACGTGTGAATTTCTGGCAAAGTACAACATTTTTTGTGGCGCGCTTTGCGGCGCAAAGGTGCAAAGTAGATGGATAAACAAGGACAAAGCTGCGTTTCAGTAACAAATCGAATATGTAAAACACTTTCTCACTGTTGTTGTAGTTTGGTATGTTTTTTTTTTTTTTAGTATTTTTGTTGCTGTTATATGTCAGGCGAAACATGTTTATCAAGCACACATGTATGAGACGACTTGCCACAGAATATGTGAGTGTATCTCAAATCAGTGAAAAGTAAAAGCAATTTAAGTATGCTAATCAATTGCGAAGCACTTGAGAGAGAAATAAATAAATCTTCTAACGAAATCACATAAATATAAATTGAATTATATATAAGGCTTCGGCAGTGATTAGGCGTGGGTTAAACAAATATTTATTGACATACAAGCTAAGCTGCTTTTATTGATGAAAAAACCAAATAAATTTCATACACTCTACACGAATTAAATGGGCTTTAAACTTAATTTATTTATTTCTACGATTAGTAAACAGTATTTCCCATTTGCCCCAACTACTCATGTACTTTGTTAAGCTCAAATCAACAAACACACAGTTGTCTGTCAGTGTGAAAGGCTGCCATATCATTTCATTCATTGCAACCAGAACTGAAAACAAGCCACACAAACAGCTGAGCTTGTTGTAAGTTCCACTACAAGTGCAACAAGCCGCACGGCAACCCTTTTGTTTATCCAGCTTTTGGAAGCCGAAACGCCAATTCGAAATGCCAATTACCGCCAAATTCCCCATCATGTTAGCTATTTACACGCACAGCGCTGTTGAATTTCGGACCAGTCAAACATCGTTTAGTGCTTGGGATTCCAAATCGGAATTGTGTTGTACATTTGTCTGACTCGGTGTGTCTGTGTGTGTGAGTATGTATGTTGCAAGGATACCCGGTTGGAAATTACTTAATGCCAACGAGTACATTACCATTACAGTTGAATATTTGGCTAACTGGATTTGGAACATGCCAAATGCTGCCATGATGCTTGTAGCGTGACAACAAGGGCTTGGTGTTTGAAAATGTGCTAAACTTTTATATACCCTGTATAGAGTGTGGTATAGTACTAATCTTCTTAAAATGTTAAGGATTATATAAACAAATCTACATAAATACTCCAGGGTATATGTCGCTTACCACTAATATGTTTGTTCATTTTTGATATCATCACCATAACAGCAAACTGTCATTTAATTGGTTGCAACTCAAATCTCAGCAAGCTGATTATAACTTTACCAAAACGTGTACACAACTCCAAAAACATTTTAGATTTGCATTTCAGTTTGAGGCATTACCATACCACCATACCACCGATAAGCATTGCGGCTGCCACTGACCGCCACACACATGCAAACACATATAAAAAAAAACATACAAATGTGAGAGACAATTAAACCGCGTCGCAACTGACTCTAAATCCTGCCCGTAGTTGAGGTGACAATAAAAACTAAACATGTTGCAAGCGAACGTTTTATTTGTTGGGGTTTGAGTTTTGTTATGTTGGGGTTGGCTCGGTTCATCCCATTCACTAGTTAGTACGTGGCTGGGGCTTTGTTGAGTCTTTTATGTTAACCCATATATCTATGCGACAGATTAAAACGAAATCCACCCGCAACGTGCTCGTTATCGTATGTAAGGCAATGTTTAATATGCGTAACTCACACAATTGTTAAAGATTTGGCCTTAATCATTGGTACAAAGTGTTAAATATATGTCTACTGCAACGGTCAGCAACTGTATGTATTTGAAGGTATGAATCGGACCGCCAATATTGTAATCTGTAGGTATGTCAAGTATAAACAAATACGTAATATTTTAAACTAATTTTAGGTAATAAATAGCTGTACTTATTATTTTTGTTTTTTTTACCGTTTAAATTTTATTTTATCGTGGTCTCTTTGTTTTGATTGCAGTAGTACTGATATTTATAAAGAAAAAAATAAAAAAATATGTAAATATATTTACAAAAAAATCAAATGTTTATTTTCTGTGCCGGTTATGTAACTGCATAATTCAGCATTGAACACAAAGTTTGAAAAAATCTCGTTACATTTTATTTTTTAAGCAGTGCATCATCTGTGGATTATAACTTTCTTATTTAACAGCCATTTTTGGGACAGACTGATGGCCATTTCAAGCAGTGCAGAGTTAAGTATAACGCATATCCAGAAAATGGCGAACAATGTGTGTTATATTGAATCTTATACGCATTTTGCCTGCTGCTATAAATTTTTAGCATTTCGAAATTTAGTACAACCCCAAAATACTATAATACAAGCTGTTATATGTGTATTACAATTTGTCAACCTTATTTCCACGCTTTACAGCACTGCTTGTATAACACGTGAAAGTAGTCAAAACTGTTATATGCGGGCTAAAAGTGTTTGCAAGCTAACCCCAAAACAAAGAAACTTTAGGAAAAGCATTATTGTTATATCCTTTGCACCTAGTACAGTTTTAAACCTCTTGTAGAACTTTTAACGTACTTCTGCTTTATTTATAACAGACTTTATTACAACGCCTGTATTACAGACGCATTTGGTAAATATATTTCAACAATTCTTATCTTTAATGTAAAAACAGTATCAAAAGCTTTATTAACAGTACCCAAAGCTCACTTTTCATAGCTTTGGTTGATGACACCAATATTCCGACTGTTTGGCGATAAAAGTGGTGGTGGACTAGCAATGCTATAAACAGGATATAAAGGCGCAAATTCGTTGACTCCAAATGCATGAAGCTCTTCCTCGTTGATATTGCCACGCAACGTATGCTTTGATTCTTCAAACTTAGGAACGGCCGCAGAGCCCAACTCATTTTCAAGCGCTGTCACCACAGGCAACTCGTCTGCTGGCGCTTCGTAGCGAGCACTGCGTCTAGGCGGCTGTTGTTGCACGACACCCGATGACGAAGTGACTCCAATGGGCCAGGTTCCTATGGTAATGGGCATTGTAATGAGCTGCTGCTCTTGCAAACTCTTAATAATGGCCTCCACCTCCAGTTGATAGGCGATTTGTATGAGGTTGCACACATTGAGGCAAGTCGGTGGAGTGCTCGGCACATCCATATAAATCGTTAGGGAACGCGTGCAACGTCTCAGCACTGATTCACCTTTGGCCTTCGCGATGACAATGCGATCCACTCGAGAATGCTCTGGAGTGACACTAAAGTACCTCACAAGCATGACGAGCGAGAGGCGCAACTCGGAAACAGCTACATTACTGTTGTTGATGACTAGCACCGTTACTGGAATGCGCTGACCAGGCACATAGCCTGCCTGAGGCAAATTTAACTCCATTTTAAGTGGCGCCGTCTTACAGGGACCACAGCAGAAGGTTCTGTAATTCTCACTGTGGGCAGCTAACTAAAAGACACATTTCTGTGAGAATTGTTTGCACAAAGTAAACTAATTTAGTTCTCACCCTCAATTGTGGCGTTTCAAAGTTAAGATCCATCATTTTCAGCACTGTTATACCCTGCGTATACGCCTGATCGAATTTCCAGGGCCTTAACAGTAAGACCTTGACTATGTAGCGTATGCAGCCATAACGACCCTCAAAGGACGAAGGACACTGATAGGGCAGCTGGCAGGCAAAATTATAATTGTGCACACCAGCTTGTATAACATGTCTGTCATTGCCTAATAAGCAAAAAATATATTAATATTTGATACAAGATGCTATAATATGTTTTGATATTACTTACTTTGCTGTGATCCTACTAAGTATGTCTGCGATGAGAGATAATCCTCACGTCCAGAATATAGTTTTGTGTTTGTCAGACGCCTTTCGCTCCATTTGGTAATGGAGTAGCCAACAACTTTAACTATCGCAGCTGTCATAAAGATAAGTATGATAACATGATAAAAACCATATGATATAAGCCCTACGCACAAACAAATGATAAACTACCAGTTGCACACAATTGTTTGCCAAAAAGAACCAAATATAATAAAGTTAATTGTAATTAAATGATTCATTCAACTGTTTTTAAACAAAAAATCAACAAACTTTAAATATTTTAAAATGAAATACAAAAATGTAAGCTACTTATGCTTTTCTAGCGGCATTCCATTGACCTATTTGAAGGCGGCTCTAATTGTTTAATAACTTAAATTAAATAATAAACCTGATAAGCTTTCGGCAATCAGCTTTAGTGGGGATTAATAAACAAATAGGCAAAAATTTACGATATTCAATGGTATTTGAAGGTAACAACATTTTGACGAATTGAGCACTTAAGCACTTAGTTTGCCGAGGAATATTTGATTTAAAACCTCATGCTTATTTATAAACAGTGCTTATCTTGGAGACTTTTTTTGCATTCTTTCGCACACCACACAATTATTATCTAAATCAATGTCGTCATAAACGAATATATGTATATATTCATATCGTCTAACAGCTATCGTTATCGCTGCCAAGCATTTATAACGCTTAAGTTTTTTTTTGCGGACATTTGAATTCCCAATGCGTACAAGAAACAACAGCACTTGACATTGACCACAACTGTCCAATTATATATACCTTGCACCTCCTTGATTTTATCCGATTTAAGTATAACACATCCGCTCACTAACTGTCCGGCATAGAAGGTGCCATGTTGATTATTATCAAAGCTTATCTCGCACGTAACAACCATTTTTGACGAGAGTCCGAAAATTTCGCACTCAATCCGAATTCTAAAGTTTTCGCGTACAAGTCCGAAAGCACCACATTTGGGCTGCACAACGAACTGCGACTAAATTAAGTAGGTGCCGGCTGAGAACGTTGGGGTCGATACTTGGTTCTCGCGGTCTCTGTTGAATTAGATAAGCGATAAGGCCGGAAAGTGTTAGTAACTGGCAATGGGGAACGAGCAAGTACTATGTATCCTATAGAGGGTACAAAATGGAATTGGAATATGAATTTATAAGAGTTTCATTCAACTTATCACCAGTGCACAGGCCTTGACAATGGTGGTCTGTGCTTATGCTCATGTTTATGCTGAAGGCCAAAGTCTTGATAAGGCCGAGCAGCAATCAGCAAGCATTGTGCTAAGGAAGTTGAATTGTTGAACTTGGTGAAACTTAAGTAGAGCAAATATTTTTTTAATTTTTTTTTAAACAAATTCCGTTTATTTTGTAACAACTTTAACTGTACACTATTTATTTTTATAATTTCGTTGATATTTGTTATAAAGACTAGAAAAAGCTTAGTTAATAATTTGGTAGCCTGTATAAAGTATTTACAATCCCTTGTCCTCATTCACAGCCAGGTTCCTTTGTTTTTGTCAACTTCAGCATTTTTTGGCAAAGCACCATTGCTTTCATTAGCCGTCGGCGCTGTTGGACTTGGTATATCAAATATCGGATAAAGTGGAGCAAAGCCATTGACATCCAGACTCAGGGTATTTGGTGGTGCAGTAGCCTCCATTTCGCTAGTTGTTCCGGGTGTGGAACGCATATGAACAGCCTCCTCATAATTAGGTGGTGCTAAAGATTAAAGTGTGATTAAATATAACAGAAAGTAAGTAAAAGTAAGATAAAACTTACGAATGCTGCTATCTGTTGTCCAGGGCATATAGGAATCGATGGGTGGTGCTGTGGCTGGTGGTGGTGCCATCGCTGCCGCATCGCCCAGAGCCTTAACGTCCAGTGTTTGTGGTGGTGGAGCCTCCACGCCACGTGGTTGCATCTGCATATGCTCTGACAAGGGCACACTACCCAATGTGACAGGTATTTTGATCACCTCATTGCGATGACAGCCCTTTACCTTAGCCTCCACCTCCACCTGGTAGGCAATCTGTATGATCTTGCATAGGTTAAAGCAAGTTGGCGGCGTGGCAGGCACCCGCATATAATAGGTGAACTGTTTCTTGCAATGATTCGGCACTGGATCACCCATCAGCTTGGTCACAACAATGCGCTCGTTTCGTGAATGCCGACGTCCAAAATGCTCAGCATAATAGGTAACTAGCATCGCCAGGCTAACCTGCAGCATCTCGATCTTAATGTGACTATCATTGGTTACCAACATGCCCACGGGCATGGTTTGGCCAGAGACGAAGCCAGTTTGTGGCAGTGTCAGTTGCAACTGCAGCGGCGACGATGTGCAGGGCCAACAGCAATATGTTTTTTGTGTCTCCACATGGGCAGGAAACTAATAAGTAAATCAAATTAATTTTAAACTTCGTCTACATCATATATAGCTTTTAGAACTTACCCTTAAAAGTGGACTGTCAAAGTTGAGATCCATCATTTTGAGCACCGTGAAACAACGTACGTAGGATTGATCATATCTCCAGGGTCTTTCCATTGCCACTCTTGTCATGTAGCGCACTCTTCCAAAGTGACCCTCCATGGAGGAGGGACAGTTAACAGGTATTTGGCAGGCAAAGTTATAAACATGAACGCCAGGCGGAAGCGCAATTTGTGCTGTAAGTTTAGAAAGCTTAGCAATAGCAATATATGACAATTTGAAAATTTTTCTTACCACTTTGAGTGGATCCAGCTAAATACGTTTGGGAGGCTATATAGTCTTCACGGCCCCTAAAATGATCTGTGGATCGATTCTTGCCACTGCCCCTACTCTCAGACCAATGAGTTTCGGCAAAGCCACTGATGTTTAATGTTAGGGCTGAAATATAAATTTAATATATATATAAATATTGTTAATGTTATTAAAGTATGCGGAATAAGCCTAAATTTTCCTCTCATTTAAATCTAAATACTTCAAAATTATTTATTATTCTAATAATAGTAATAGCCTTTGAGCTTCTATTTATCTCTGAACACAAAACTTGATAACTTCGACCAGTTGAGCCTTTATTTTTATATATATTTTATTTTATGAGCTTATCAACAAATAGTTCAACAACATCAGCAACCAAATTTAAGCGCGTGCCATTACACTTCAAAAGATAGATGTATGACTCATGTTAAGTAATGCCTGGTCTCTCCTACAAAATTTACAATGTGCACTAAAACTTTTGTGCGAATCTTTAAACAAGCTGCAGATAAGATAAGCATGAGTCATGGGAAAGAACACTGATGCTAACAAATTGCATGAAATAGCCAGCAAAACTTAACACCAGCCGGGGTTTTTACCTTTAACAGTTTTTTCTTTATCCAGTTTTAGCGTCACTTTGCCCGTCATCACTTGACCCGCAAAGTAGGTGCCATGGGTATTGTTATCGAACTCAATTATGCAAGTAACACCCATTATGCTTAATTATCTCGTCGTACTTTGTTGATACTTATTGCTGTTAGTATTTATTATATTGGCTGTGACGCAGCCGAGAGAGTGTTTCGCACTTGTCGCTATCGGGATCCAAAACACGACTGATTTGATTGTAATTGAAAAGCAAATTGCTTGGTATTTAACTTCGTTTGCTATAACGGCAACAAGTTTGGCAAGTTGTGCGACAATCCAAACATTCCCATTGGCCCGATTGAAACAAACTGAATGTGAAACAAACTGTTGTTTTTATTTGTTGCCGACTTTCAACCAAACCATTGGACAATTTTTATCTTATCGCTCTGACAATTATAAATTATACATTTCACCCAAGTGCAATGCATACATAAATTAATGGCTGTATAGGTTGTTTTTTTTTCGTGGAAACATAAATACTCTTTGGGAGGGTTCTGAAATAAATATTTAAAACTTCGTTAAATATGTTTACATTGGGGGAACAGTTCTGAAAAATGAGTTACACCTTTAAATAAATAATAAGTGTTGTGCAACTTCGTGCTAAAATTATTTATTTATTTTCTTTTAAATTTATTTTCGTAACCCAATTTTAGCATTTTGAACATTTATATATGGTATATCAAAATCCCTGAAGAAATGTAACTTCTTTCAACAACATATTTTCAAATCCAAGTGCTTCGATCAACATTTTCAGCACTATTTTCAGCTGGATTTGTTATATTAAATACAGTATAAAGAGGAATAAAATCACAACTTTCCTTATCAAAAGTTTTTTGAGTGCTTGTCGAAGTTTCTTTTTGACTGTATGTTGATTTGGAGGATTTGCCAGCAACTGGGCGAATGTGCGATGCTTCCGCATAGCTTGGTGGCACTGTAATAAAGGGAAAGTAAAGCTAAAATGCATTTTAATTATACTTAAAACTTACTTATGGAAGCATCTGCAGACCAGGGATTTGTGGCAGGCAACGGTGCCTGGGCGGCTGCATCATCAAGCAAAACCAAAGCCTTATCGTCCAGGTGCTGGGCCACAACCTCCACTTCGACATGCGTGTGACGTGGCTGTTGCGTCAGCTGCTTTGTCAATGGTACATTCCCTATGGTAACGGGCAAATGAACTCGCTCGTTGATGTGCCAACCCTTGACCTTGGTCACAACCTCCACCTGGTATGCAATCTGTATGATGCGACACAGATCGAAGCAGGTGGGAGGCGTTGCCGGCACTGGCAGATCAAATGTGAACTGCTTTTTGCAGTTTCTGGTGACGCCTTCGCCCTTCTTTTTGCTTACCACAAATCTCTCATTGATTGTCTTCACGCTGCCCTGGCTATAGTAGATAACTATCATGACCAAACTAGCCTTGATTTCTTCGACTTTGATGTGACTATCGTTGGTGGCCACCACACCTACGGGTATTGTCTGGCCGGGCACATATCCTCGCTGTGGCAGCGACAATTGCAGCTTAAGCGGCTCGGAGCGACAAGGCCAGCAGTTATAAGTCTTTTGGTCCTCCGAATAGGCGGGAGCCTTCAAAAAGTAAAATAAAATGCATATTTTATTCAACTATCAATAACAGTTAATTTTTTTACAGGTGCCACTTTCTCTTGTTATCGAGAACAAATGGCAACGCTGTTATTAAGCCGCTTTAACTTACGCTTAAGTAGAGTCCTTCCCGGTTGAGATCCATTACTTTGAGCACGGTGAATGGACGTGAAAAGACCTGATCGAATTTCCAGGGTCGCACAAGCTTAACATTCACCATATAACGCACACGTCCATAAGTGCCTTCAAAGGATGAGGGACAAACGTCGGGTATTTGGCAGGCAAAGTTGTAAACATAGCTGCCAGGCTCAATGGCTTTACCTACAACAGCAATGAATAACATGTATTATGCTTAATATTTAAATTACTTCATAGTATTTTACTTTCTCCATCGGCTGCAAGTAGCTCAACTTTAGATCTGATATAATCCTCGTGTCCACTATAACTTTGCGATGTAATTTTATTATCGGCATCAGTTTGATCTTCTGTCCAATATGTGGAGGCAAAGCCCTTTATTTTCAAATTAATAGCTGAAACGTCAAAAAAATGCAAACGTGTATGAAGGTTTGAAAAATACTATTGCTATCGAAAATGTGTTGAAAGCTGCATAGCGTTTCTAAGCACTGAAAACGTTAATCGAAAATTGTGTTTCATTTAATCATCATATATTTTTCTCATTGTTCTTCGAGCTTTCCAAGTGACAAGAACAAAAAAAAAACTATCAAAAAAATTTTTCTGCGCGATTAAAAGAAATTTTTTACAAAAAAAAGTTATTTTTTAACAGCAAAAATGCCTTTTTTTGGTAATCCTTTCAATGTGATTAGTATAATCAAATCACGTGTTATTAAGCTAAAAGCATACGCGGGAAACATTTTTGGGGGAATATACGAAAGATGCAGCCGTGCTGTGGTAAGTATTAATCCTAGAATAAGCTTAAGTTTCTTCAAATTTTCTCGTTTCTTATATTCTATTAATCATAAACAACTTTCAATAGACCATGTCCCGAAGGGTTGGACCCGCCAAGCCGAAAACTGTCATCAGAGGCAGAATAGAGAAGCGCAGAGCTTCTGTGGCTGTCGTTAATATCGAGAACTCATATAGGATGCAGGTCCGTAAGAACAGTCAGGATGACAATGCAGACACACTGGCCGAAATTGGGTATCCACGCGCTCCATTTGTGCCCATGGTGATGGACGCTGCGGAAGAAGAAGATAGCAATGCAGACGCTGGGGATGCTGATAGTTTTGTGCCCATAGGGACAGACGAAGAAGCTAGCAATGCTGTGACTACTGATGGTGTTCGACGCACTGATTTCCATATACCTAAGTCGGTTCCCGTTGCTTTATTGCACCCAACACCACAGAGGGCATCTATAAGTACTCCACACTTTGCAGCTAGGATAGTGACACCCTTAGTGACATCTGCATCTAACGAGCCTGCAATGCCCATCATGGATACTATTGCCCCACCAGCAGACATAGCTCCGACAACAGTTGAGCCTGCAACAATGACTACTGTTGATGTCAAAGACAGCTCTGAATCTAACTCTGCAGAGCCAGCTCCTGCTTATGCTGCTATTGGTCCAATAGAGAACACTACTAACGCTTCAGTCCAAAAAGATGTGGTTATTGCTGCACCTGAGCCAGCTCTTGGCATGATGGACGCAACTACTATCAATACTGTTGAGCAAGCATCCCCAATGCAAAATGCAGCTGCTGTCAATGCTGCTATTGCTCCAATAGAGAACACTTCCAACGCTTCTGGCCAGAAATATGTGCTTATTGCTGCACCTGAGCCAGCTCTTGGCATGATGTCCGCAGCTGCTATCAACACTGTTAAGCCAGCATCCCCAACGACAAGTGCAGCTGCTGCCAATGCTGCTATTACTCCGAAGACTCCCAGAGTTGTGCCAATTGCAACTAGGATAGCTTCTACAAAGTTGAATTCTTACAAGCGTGTGGCCACTCCCAAGCGAACTCGTAAGAAGAGGAATGCAGCTGCAGTTAAGGATAATACTGCTTCTGTTAGGGACTCAGCGAGCGCTGCCGTTGCCACTAGATCATCTCCAGCTACCACTCGTGCTACAACCAGGAAAAACAAGTGTAGCAACGGGCCAACAATATTGCATCAATACACTATCGACTGCACAAATATCACAAAAAGCAGCCAATTTCTAACCGATTTTGTAAGTATATTCAGTATAAATAATGATGCATCTTTTATTTCTAATATATAATTTTGCAGGAGCGATATTTGATGAATGTCCTGAAGGTCAACGGGAAAAACATTAAGCGCTCCCGCATGAAGATAATAATAAACACTTATACATTTTTTGGAAAAAAGATATTTAAAGGCATAATCAAAAAGTTCTTGGACACCAACCATCTTCGTGCCAATATTCACGAAGACAACAAATATTACGAACTCACACAATAAGATATCTATTGTTTCATCATTATTATAATGACATAAAATCAGACTTAAGCCTTCAAAGGCTTCAACAATTTCAATTGGGGTTTTTGTTTGTATATAAAATAGATAATATGACTAATAGATAGCCAAAAATAACTGTGAATCACGGTTCTCTATAAGGCAATAACCAAAAAGGAAGCTATTGAAAATGCACTTTTATAAATTTTTGAACAAATATTTTTGAATACTAACCTTTGACTAATTTTTGTTTGTCCGTCTTAAGAACGACACTGCCTGAAACCACTTGGCCCGCATAATAAATATCGTGTGGATTATCCTTGAATTGAATTTCACAGCTTACAACCATAACTAACAAAGTATTACTAAACTAATACAAAACTTAAGTATTTATTAGACAGATTGTCGGCGTGTCGCTTAGCTATCCAAAATCGCACTGACTTAAAGACAACATTTCTTTTTTTATTGTGCTTGTGCCAAACAAAAAATTGACAAGTGCTATCTTATCAATACGATAATTTGGAATTATGTGCTTACAGTATGTATGTATAAATATAAAAAAAAGTTATGTTACATATGACATATGTAACCGTAGTTCAAGTGCAAAACTAGATAGTATGACTGAGCGATTTGATAAAAATATTTTTAAGCAACTTAGCTTTTATAATAAAAATAATTGACGAAATAAGTTCAATTTGCATTCTATTACACACAGACACATAGAAAAATAAAAGATTTAATTATTATTTTACATTCTTCAGTTTTTAATTTTGCACCTCCAAGTCAAACAATTTTTTCACAAACCTCTTTGATAAAGAATGCGTCTTTAACACTCCCACGCCTGGGATTACAAAGCGTTTTGCCTAGATAAGATAGCGCTCGGCACTTGATACGGTTACCATAGATTGGTTTTGCCTGAAAAAACCAACTAGCTCAGTTAGCGTTTAGCAGCGAGCGGGTTCGGAGAGCTTCAGTTTGCTGTCCGCCAATGTTGTAAAAAAAAAACTCTGATCACAACAAAATGTCCAATAACTGCCAAATAACATTCGATCAGAATGAACACGGCACATATTTCACGGGCCAGGTTGTAACCGGCAAGGTGATCGTCAATTTGAATAAGACCAAAAAACTGCGAGGTATGTTGACTTTGGCTAAACTTTCTAGCAAAATATTTTGATGTTTTCTAGTATGCGCATCAAAGAACTGTCCTCGCTTTTATCAAGCTGTTATCTAATCTGTGTACTATGTGTTTGTATTTATTTCACTATTCTGTGTTTTTACTTTTTTTATTGTCAAAACCCATTATATTCGTAATTTAATGATAAACCAAAAAATGCTATAGACAAACAAAATGCGCGATAATTGATGCAAAACAGAACGCACAAATAAAAGTGTACTTGGGGGATCTACAATATTGATAAGTTCAGGAAATGCCACAACAATTTGTTAGTCATTTGGTTGAGTGCTTTCAAGATTTTATTATTAATTGACTACTTTCTTCACTCTCATATTTATAGGAATTAAACTACAAATCAGCGGCTTTGCCTGTGCCCAATGGCGTCGCAAACATGGCCGAACATTGCCCACAACTCAAGTGCGTCCAGGACGTAAGCGTTATTTTATGGGCCGAGAGGATTACATAGCCTCAACGACATTTCTGATGGGCTCGGATCAGGGACAACCGTTCAACATTGATGCAGGCACCTATACATATACCTTTGCCTGCCCCATACCCAGTCATTGTCCCTCCTCGTTCGAGGGCATCTATGGGCATATACGCTATTTGGCAAAGGTCACATTCATACGACCGGGTGCCTCGAATCGTACCACCAATGTGGGCTTCACGGTGCTGAAGCTGCTAGATCTGAACCATGAGAACAAATTGCTTCGCGAACCGGCTAGCAATGAGGCAATGGAATACTTTTGCTTCATGCACACGAGACCGGTGCACATAAAGGTGATGCTGCAACAGCAAGGCTATGTGCCTGGCCAGTTCATGCTCATCCATGCGGATGTGCGCAATGACTCCAGCAGCGATTGCAGAAAGCTGCAGATTATGCTCTATCTGCGAGCCACCTACACTGCCGACACACCAGCTCTGCGCACCGTCTCCGAAAAGATATTATTGGCGAAGCGTGAAGGTGGACCCGTTCTTCATCATAGCCAGAAATCGTATACGGAATCGCTGCGCATTCCGGCCACGGCACCTACCTGCGAACACTTGAGCAAGGTGGTGCGAGTATCGTACGAGATGCGCATTGTGGCTGTGATGAATTGGTTGATGGTCAATCCGAGAGTGGTCATACCCATTACCATTGGTAATGTGCCACTGGCTACAGCAGCGCCAGCTGCAGTGCCATCTACCGTTGCGGCTATACCCAGAGATTTGCCTTGCACCTCGGCCAGGGCTATGGAAATTGCTGCCGGTGTGAATAATCCTGGCTTTGTGGTCACAGAGGAGCTTGAGGATTATGAGCTGCCCGAGGATGGTGATGATGAGTTCGAGACAGAGGATGATTTGGTGCCAGACATGCGTAAGTTGTCAATTATTTGCATTTAGAACTTATTTAATCCCCTGAGGCCTTTTTCAGCACCACCCACCTATGAGCAGGCCATGTTCATGACCGCTGACATTGCGGATACGGATGCAAATACGGTTAGTGAGGCGTCTCGATTTACACCACGTTATCCCGTCTTCGATGTGGACACGTTCCAGAGTCCACCACCGAATCCGCCGCCAAAGAAACGACGTCGTCGTCGTCGCCGAGATGAACAACGCCAGGAGAAGCAGAATGCGAAATCTAAAGAAATGGAAATGGAAAGAGAGCCGGTGGAGTCACCCATACAGATTTGAGGGCTTATCATAGAAGAATTTCTTCTTATCTTGGCAGTATTTATATTATTCAGCGAAAAAAAAAGTGTGCAATATCCAGCTATTGTTTACAAAGTGTGTTAAGCAAGTTATTTAATAAATAAACAGAGCCCTATAAATGCAAAAGTTCAAGTCATGCAACGGGAAATACAAAGTCAGCTAAAACCCACTGTTAAACAAGTTTTCTTAATTATATTAAAAGTTTAAAGGTTATCTAAATGAAACGTTTAATTATTTCTTTTGCTATTTTACATCTCATTTATGATTTATGAACCAACACTTTCCCAACGCCAATAAACTTATCAAGCATCTGATTTTCTCATATTACATCATCTGTTTTTGTTTACATCCGCATGTTCTTAAAAGCATAACATATAGCCACAAATAACCAAAGAAAAGTTTTTTATAATGACGCGAGCAGCACTAAAGCTTCACTCCCTCGTATGCTCTTTAACCGCACAAAGCAAAAGAGTACACAAATAAATGAGCTTTCGACTTAACATTGGCGTTCTCCCAACTGATGATGTCACATCAGTTCAACTCTCTCGCTCTCCCGCTCACACAAACATTTTGCTTTCATCGCATTTTGATGTTCGGACGTCTCATTTGTGTTTGGGCCGTTTGGCGTCGCGTGTGTTGTTCCAATTTCTCGTTGAAATTCCAGTGATTATAAATATGTTTTTTATATAGTATACTTAAAAATTAGCAGTACTTATACTACTGTGTGGGCTTTTACTGTGCCATATTGTAATTACATAGTTTAATAATGCCCTCGACATGTGTTTTCGAATTCGATCGGCCCAACCCGATATACTACAGCGGCGAGACAATAAATGGACGCATTATTTTAAAAACCACAAGCAACAAGTCTGTCAATGGTAATTTGTCAATGTATTTTTGCTGAATATCTAACCTGACAGCGTCTAATCTTGTACTTGACGTTATGCTGAGAATAAACTTAAGGCTTTCGCTGCATATTTTGATAAGATATGCAATATTATAAGTAAATGCATGAATCTTGTTGAAAACCAGTTTTTGGCCGGTTGGAATGCCGCAGTATACAGTGTTTAAGCTTGTAATTTATTTGTGCCAT
This sequence comes from Scaptomyza pallida, assembly GCA_018152965.1. Lineage (NCBI taxonomy): Eukaryota > Metazoa > Arthropoda > Insecta > Diptera > Drosophilidae > Scaptomyza > Scaptomyza pallida. The sequence goes on from JAECXP010000002.1 coordinate 2,379,601, forward strand.
AAAAGGTTCTAAGAAATGCTTAAAAAAGTGAAGTATGAAAAGCTTTTATATGAGTATATGCATACATATCGAATAATTGACACCAAAAGACAATGGTTTGCCAAAAGCATATATGTACATATGTACGCTTCGAAGTGTTTATAAACTGTTTCTTTTTTAATGAAGCACAAGCCAATAAAAAAGCGATTAAAACAAGCTCACAAACAAGAACAAAAATTGTAAAGCAAACAAATTGGCAGCGCTCCAAATAATTTACCACTCCGAAGCTTTAAAGCACAAAGAGCAATATTTAAATTTTTTTCAATTAATTGAGTAATTATTCAGCCGTTGTGCACCACTGTGCCTTTATCTTAACAACGCCCAGCCGGCAAAACAGCGAAACAAAGCAGAATTCGCAAAAAACGAAAGATCAACTGTATTTCATTGAGAGTGCTTTATTTATATACATATTTTGTTTTTTATCTCAACAGCGGTGTACATATTGTTTTCGGGAGAGGCAAAAGTGCATTGGGAAGAGCGTCGTACTCGCACTGTTAACGGTAAATCCCAGTCATATACGGAGCACTTTCGCGGCAACGAAGTCTATTTGAACAGTCGCACAAATGTTTTCGGTGAGGGCGATCTACCGTTAGGCACGCACACCTACACCTTTTGCATACCCCTACCGTTGGAGTGTCCGACTTCGTGTGTGGAGAAGTATGGCAAGATTGCTTACGAAATATCTCTCATCGTTGATCGTTCCTGGCGTTTCAATAATGAATTTAAGCAGCCGCTTACCGTGCTGCAGACCTACAATCTTAACATGTACCCAGAGATGCTGGTAAGTCCTGAAGATTATTATTTCCTTATATTCATACTAACCTATTCTCTTTTATTTAACCTCAAGATACCCATCAAAAACGAGGATATCAAGTATTTCTGCTGCTGGCCTTGTTCCTCGGGTCCCGTCATCTCGACTCTGACAATACCCTTTGGTGGCTATGCTCCGGGTCAGAGAATACACTATACTCTGCATGTGGATAATCAGTCGCATGGCTACGACTTGGACGGCATCCAGATTTCTCTGATACAAGTGTATCACTTTAAGGCCAGTTCGCCCTCATACAAAACACGCACCCATAAGAATACTCTCAGCGATGAATATCAGCCAGAACGTGTGCGCCGTCTATCAAAGCGTTTAATAAATGCCACCCTTGTTATACCACCTGTTCCACCCTCATCCCGGCATGATCGTATCATAAACGTGTCCTACCAGATCAAGATGGCTATCAAGACTGGAGATTGTCATACGGATTCGGAAATCGACATGGCCATCGAAATTGGCACCATACCCTTGGCTCAGAGTGCCGAGGATCAAAGACACGTGGCAGCCTGGATACCACAGACGCCGGATACGCCAGCGGGTGCTGCGGCCGATCTACCACCAAGCTATGATACTTGCAGTCAGTATTATAAAACAAACTTGTTTAAAATATGCTTCAATCTTTATCTACTCTATTGCAGAACCACCATCATTTGAGGAGGCCACGCATATTGGTGAAAAATTCGTGGACACCGATGTGAACGAACACAATAGCACCGATGATTTCATACCACGCTATCCCATGTACACAAACTTTGCAACACCCTCGGCACCGCCGGCGGCACCAGAGGATATGCCAGACGTGCCGCTATTATCGCTGCCACATAATCCTAGTGCGCCTACAGCTTAGTTACTGTTATCTATGTGTAAACAAGCTTATTGCTGTTCCAGACATTACCTCATTTAGTGAAGGAATTCACTTCAGTTTTAATTTTATGCAATCAATTATTTGCGAGCTTATAGACATACAAGTTATATTTATTTTTTTATTTCATACTGAAATCTCTTATTTCGTGGAAACCTAGAAAAACGTTTTATTCAAAACCAAAAAAAGAAAAACCATTATGACTTACTCAGAATTTGTGGCAATAAGAATCTCTTTGTTTTCTTAAAGAAGCTTAAAATAAACTTTAAATATTCTCAAGCACAATTTCTTTTATTTTTAATACAATTCATTTCTTGCTTTCTTTTTCAATGATTGTGAATGTAATGTCTTATAGCTTATCCTGTAATTCTAAAATCAAATGTATTAAATAAAAATGAGATTAATAAATTTAAAAAACATTTATTAAATTATGTACAGCTACAAGTATAAGTAGAATTATAATAAGTAATTTAGCATCGATTTTAGAGAACCCTTTCGGTTTCACTATGCTCCATTTCGTAGTAGAGATAACGTGGTCTAAAATCTAATTGCTCTCCGGACATTGCATGCTTATCTTTTTTATTCAGATTGGTGGCAATCATGAATTCGGCCTCGCGAAAATTCAAAGCTATAAAAAAGAAATAAAGTAAATTACTATATTTTTGTATGGATAAACGATAAATATTTAATGGCATCATGCGGATTTGTGAGAATATTTATGGCGGAATTTATACACATACACATATATATTACCATGATTATTAATATGAATTTTTATCAAAGCATAAATGAAGCTCTTTGTCGTAATCAAATACGTATACTTAATAACAAACTAAAATTAGCATGTAAATATGTTATATTTGTATTTGCATAATAATGTAACTAACTATTATCTATCACTTACCCAAAGAGCCCATGGATGCACTCAAGTTTGGTGCAGCCGTAGAGAGAGGAGTCGCCTCTGGAGTCTGATTGGGCGCACTGGCCACGCCCACCGTTTGTAGATCGCACATGGAGCGAGCCTCCTTGATGCCAACATGCATAGCCGCAGGTTGACATATGATAACCGGGAATTTGTGCCATTATGAAACGATCCGAGGACTGTGTTTGCACACTAACCTCAACCTCATAGCTGAGCTGCAGGCAACCGCAAGCCGTAGCACTCAAAGTGGGTGGCGTGGCTGGCACTTGCAACGTGTGCAAATGCTGAAAGTGCAACAGCTCGTGACGTGGCACAGTCTGCAACTGATGGCTGCTGCAGACCAAAGAACGTCGCTCCACCTGGCTGCCCACACGCTTCGGCTTGTTCAGCTGCTGGCCCACATACGAGCTAACCAGATTCAGCTTGTAGATGAGCGATTGCAGTGGCAGTTGTTGCGGATTATTCAGCTGCACATGTACCGATATGCCTGAACCAGGCTCATAGCTGCAGCGTGGTATATCCAATTGCAGTTGGAGTGCACGATGCCAGAACTTCAAGGATGATGTGTGCTCCAAGGCTGTCACCTCACAGGGCGCACCGCCTTGCTGCTGCTGGCTTGGATCATAGCGCTGCTGCACCTGCAGTTGATAGGTAAGCGTTGTCTCTGGTGCCAGCTCGGAGCTGCGTTGCAGCATCACTTGCAACGTATAGCGAATGTGTCCATGTGCACCCTCATAGCTACTGGGACAGTTCTGCGGTAGTTGCACACTAAAGTCATAGCGATAGGCACCCGCATCCATAAGTTGGGGCAATGCTGCCTCCGAGCCCACAAAGTAATCCACTTTGGCAAAGTAATCGACCCGTTGGCCATAGGCAATTGGTGGCTTTGGCACTCGTGGCTTCTTTTTAGGATTCTGTTTCTTTTGCTTTTGGGGCTTTAACCAGTTGCTGCACGCATAGCCATTGGCCTCCAGTGATACGGCTACAAAACAAATTCATTTTGTTAAATCAAATACAAGATACGGCTTTAAATACATTTAGTTTCTTATCAATTTGATATCAATCGATTAAATAAGCATGATTCATAGCTGAAGCATTAGCTTATCATACATGAGTCATTGGCACTTACCTTTTATGAGGGCACGCTCCGGCAGCCTTAGATGTATATAGCCATTGACCGTCTCACCGGCAACGTAGACCCCACTGGGCCGTTCCAATACTATGTCACAAAGGTGGCTCATTATAGCTCTTAACGATCCGTAATGCACGACGTATGCTTGATGTCTGCCAGATTGTTGGCACTTGTTTGGCCTATTAAACACGGCTGCTACATCGAACAGACCTTATCGCCTTGATGCATGTTGGCCGTTTGGTATAACGGCGTTTATCTAATCGCGGAGCTGGGTCTGCTGCCCCTGCCGAGCACTTACTGTGTAGCACACACATACACACCCACTTGCCATAAACAATTAGCGAATTTAATTAAATGAATTGTCAACAAACTGTGACAGTTGCCAAGCGTTGCATACATTCAGGCGCATCCAAATAATCCATAATCCATTAATGAACTTCTTAGCAAGACAAGTTTTTTGTGTATACATAATATTTATTGCCCAATTATGAACGTATAAGTCGTATACTTAATATTAAATAGGTATAATCGTATATGTATTAAGTGTAAATAGTATTTTTTGCATGTAAAAAGCAATGGAATAATATGCTAAAAAAAATTGTTATTGGCACATAATAAGTTCGCTTGGAATAAATTGGAATTTCTTGGATGGCAGTAAAGTATATATAGTGTATATATGATCATTGATCGCTTCCAATAAGACGGATAATGGATACACGCTACTTAGATCTGAGCTCTTAGTACTTAAGTCTAATACAATCTTACGTATGTTATACCACCAGGGATTAGTTTAAGACACTTGTTAGTTAGAATTGATGCTCATCTTGAGCCTGAAGCGGTGCTATTGGATGCACCTGGGCCTGAGTCACATCCAGTACAGCCATCTCCTCCACCTCCTCGTCCTCCTCCACCTCAACGAGCTCACCCTGCTCCGACAATGGGCCACACAATGAACCAAATGTGTCCAGACTGCGACCCGTTACATCTGTATCCAATGAGCCATAGGAACGATAGTGATGCATATCCAGACCAGAGTCCTCCATACCCGCCATACCATGCGCGGGCGCTGTGCCTATCAGAGTACTAAATCCAGGGAACTTGGGCAAGTGTATGCGCGGCTGTCCCGAAGGCTGACTCTCCAAGGTCACCTGGCTGCCAGCCAATGTGGCAAAGCTAAACGAAGGCGGCACTGAAGCCCAAAAGGAAAACAAATTAAATTTAAAGAAAAAATTCTCTGCTCCACTAAATACTCACAACAACTATCATATGACGGCGGCTCATCATCCTCCAGCATCTGATGTGTCTCCTCAACAACGGCATCAGTCTCCTGTGCCGTCTCCTCCTCCACTGTTGCCGGTCGCGGCTGAACACGCTCAATCAGACGCTGTCGCTCTGGCGTGGTCGTGCGTCGTCCTGTTGGCTGTTGGGTGTGCACTGATCCCCGCAAATGTTGCAGTGGCGTTGTCCCAATCACAATGGGCACCGAGAGATCCGTATCATAGTGAAAGTAACCCGTCTTCAGTTTTACCTGCAGCGTATAGTGCACAAATACTATATAGTTGGGATTGAGCGTCGAGCGTGGCGTATCCATTGGCACGCATATGCTTGACTCGTAGATGCGCTTGGATAGCCTCAGGGTGCGCTCCGTGACCAGCTCCTTGCACAGTGTCTTTGTGTAAAAGTTCCTTTTGACAGGTTTGCGTGAGAGGAATACAAAATGTTGCTTTATGGATACCTCAACGCCAATGATATCGTAGTGCGGCGATTGGTTATCGATCTCCACCCTAAATGGAACTTCCTGCAGTGGCGTAAAGCCCGAAGCGGGCAAGGCCAAGCTGGAGCTAATTGGTCCTGATATGCAGGGCCAGTGGCAGAGGTATTTGATGTTCTCATCCTTGACGGCCAACTATAGTTAAAATGTAATTAAATGCATATTATTTGGTAAAGTGATATGGAAGGGAAACTATAAACCTAACACACACTCGCATAAACTAAGAGATAATTACTGCCACGTCACTTTTGCATATGCGTACCGAAAATTCCGCATTGTAGTTCAGATCCAATGTTTGCACAACCATAATGGGCTTACGAAAGATTTCATCAAAGCCCCAGGGCTTATGAATGGTCAGCGAAATGTTATACGCAATATAACCATACGGACCCTTGCAGGTGCTCGGGCAATCGGGTGGTATGCGCAATGTTAGAACGTAAACATGAACTCCGGCACGGAAGAGCGAGTTATCGAAAACATTGGTGCGTGTGTGCAGATACTGTTGATGTCCCGAATAGTTGGAGGTCTCACTTTTGCCACTCATGGACCACTGCACCTTGGCCTCACCATCCAGGGTCACATAGACAGCTGCAAAGTGTGGGGGGGGAGGGGAAAGGATACACGTCATAATTATAATGATGATGGCTTTGAGACAAAACACGCACCATTTACGCGTTTCACTTTGTCCGTTCGTAGCAGAATGCGTCCGCTGATGTATTCGCCGCTATTGTAGACAGGATTTAGGCGATCCAGCTGAAAAACACAGGTGGTGGGCATGGCTAAAATGCTGCAGGATGCGCTTCACATAGCACAACTTAATCAAAAAATAATAATAACGGGCAGCAGGAACGTATGTATAAAACTCAACTGAACTTTGGCACAGCCAGACGCGCACTGAGCTCCTTTGTTGTGCGTCTCTCCATTCGCACCCTCACTCTGTCTCGCTCTCACTCGCTGGCAAACAGCATCCGCGTGTGTGCTTTCGCTTTTGCGTTGAGAAGTGGGGCGGGTAGTTGGAATCAATAAGTTGGCGCCTTGCGTCTGTGTAACCGTCTACACTGTCTGCTTCTGGTCTAATATTTCAAAGCAGCGAAAACGTTATGGCCAAATGGAGGAGCAACAACGCTTTGTTGCTTGGCCCCTTTCGGTTTCTTTGTTTGTGGCGACGCCACGTAAAAAGAACCCCCAAAAATTATATACAAATATCCAAAGAGGAAATACAAAAACAATGACGCGAGGTCAGCATCAGTTCTCCATTTTTTTTTGTGTGTTGTGGCGCGTGTTTACCATATTTGTTGGCCTAAACTGTCAGCTTATATATATATTTTTTGGCGGCAATAAATGCTGACCAAACTTCAAGCATTTGATTTAAATGAAGTACGTAGCTAGCAACATGGCTGCCACATAATGTGGCAACAAAATTTAACTGCATCATTGAGCACTTGTTTCGGTTTCTCAATGGCAGCCCACGCTTTTGGTTCACTTAATTTACTATAGATAATTGTGGAAATGACATCGTCTTGACCCGTTCCTCAATAATGGCTTCATTATTCCATTAGGAAGCCACAACAAAGGCGACAACTGTTAGGGTTTATTTATGGATGTCATTCAATATAACAATAACAAGTTAATTCTTGGTAATAGTTTTCGTTGTGGTCATTATTTTTATCTGTCTTAACAATTGTTGGTTTTTTATTACATTAATCACCTAATAACAGGTTATAAAATATTTATTATTGAAAATATATTTTCCAACATTAATTTTATATTATATTTATTCAGTTTGTTTGTTTGTGGTTTATTTATATTTATTAAATATTCAAGCTTCCAGCTAAATATGATGATTATCTTAAATTGGTTGGGGAAATTGAAATTTAATTAAGATTTATTTTTTTGCTTGATAAAACATTTTCTTATCAAGCGAAAGTATTTTTTTGCACCTGTTTTCTCTTTCTTTCTTGATATCAAAACTGCACAGATATTCTAAGACTTCGACCTGCACGTACATATGTGCACACATACGTAGTGCCATTATATGAAATGAATCTAGTTAATTAGCGGGTAACAGACTTTTATAGAAATATCGCAAAGCTAAACGCACGTACGACTGTTTCTTCTGGCGCCGCAGCAGTTTAAGGTGTTCGCCAGGCCTGGTAACACTTGGAGCTACATTCAATTCACGGGAACAGCTGTGTGGCAATCGTTGATTGACAGATGAAAATAATAAATCATTTTCACACAAAGCTGAAAAAATAACAGATTAGGTTCTGGTTGGCTTTGAAATAAGTTTTTAAGCTTCAACTCACCCAAATTAACAAATCCATGAGCTGAAAGATCTTTCGCAGATTCTACAAGCTCAACAGGTGGCGCCACAGTGCCAACGAACAGAGGCAAACGCAAAGGTTCACTGCAGCTGCTTTGTGTCTCCAGAAAGTAGCTGATCTCAATGGGTTCTCCGTGCAGTTGACTCATAATGGGCGCCGTCAAAGGCAGATGCAGTGCAGCGGACAAATCACAGCTTTCATCCAGCACACGCAACACCTGCTTGGACTTTAAGTCAGGTTGTTGACTCTGATAGGTAATGGATTGATAAAGACGTGTTCTATAGGAGGCAGGCTGTGTGGATGCTAATTGATATGCAACACGTTGTCCAGGCACATAAACGCTGCGCGGCAAGCTGAGCTGCAATGTGGCACTTGCAGTGACGGCTGGTTGCAAGTCAATAAATTCGATGCGATTACGAATGCACAAACGCTGCTGAAAGCATTTATCATGCTTGCCACGGCGTTGCAGACACACTTGCAGCATGTAGCTTGTCGAGCCCAGCGGCAAGCGGCAGCTGCCGGGCAAACCACTCGGCAACTCAAATTGGAAATTGCAACTTTGCGTGCAACCCGCCGGCACAATCATGCTTTGGAACAACTGTTGCGTCTGCTCCAAGTGCATCTTGTTTGCTTCAAACCTGACCTGTTGTGGCTCTGTGATCGCTGTGCTATCATTGTGCTCTATTTGTGGCAAGCCGTTTTGTGCCTCCTGCCAACTGACATGGCTCAAGCCCAGCAAACTGATGCTGAGTGCTGCAAAGTGAGAGCAAAAACTCGATTTCTAAGTTGTAGCTGTGGTTATCTTATCAATATGATGATGATGATGTATAAAAGAGTGTTTGTATAAAAGACTGTTTGATATACTCTACTAAAGGTCATGAAAATGAGTTTGTTTTATGATCGTTGATTGTTTAATTAGATTTTACTCTAGCTTTGAATTTTTTCCCTAAGCCCTTGACTTATTTTCTTTAATTAAACAGATTAATTTCCTTGTGTTTTCCACATGAAAGATCTCGAAGCTAACATCTATAAAAAAGTTTTATCGTTCATTCTTTACAAAGCTTTATCTCATCTTCCCAATCAAGATGGCATGTTAAATTTAATCAAAATGTCTGTCACATTGAATACATCAAAACCCTTTTCTATGAAAGTAAAAAGGATACAATATTCATATATTCAACTCACCTTCCACATCCAGCGGCTTCTTTTTGCTAACAGAGAGGTTGAAGCTACCACAAACTTGTTCGCCAGTGTAATACACAGCCGATGGGCGCGACAAATGAAATTGACAGTTTATGTGCATCGTTATGACCAGTATTACAGGGTATATTCACTATAATTTCAACCAACTTATTTTCGGCACGCGATAAAATTCAAATGCGAACTGCTTCAACGACGGCGAGCAAGTGACAATCACAACGACAATCGTCTCAGCCAATGCCTCGAACAAATGAAACGGCAGCAACAAAAAATACAAAAATAAAACCGTCTCGCGGCAAACTTTGTCAATTGTTCTGCTTCAATTGTTTACGAATTGTGTTCTTGGCATGATATAAAGATAAATTCAGTTTACGACAAGCGCCTTACTTCACTGTGTTTTATTTATAAGCATATTTTGTGTTTACTGTTATTATTATTATTTTCCCCATCTAATCCTAAAGTCTTTGATAAAAACACTCTCCACACTCTACACAGTTGTTCAGTAACCTGTTGCGTGGCCAACCTGAATGTGGCTAAAACGAAACAGGTTCAAATATTATTCAAAGAAAGGAATTGTTCAGGCACAACTAGTTGCATGCTGCATGGCACAAAGTTGGTAACTGACAAGCTAAAAGTAATGATTCAAAATTATGACAAAGTGCTTGAAATTTGAATATAATGGTTATTGATGTCCTGGTCTAGAGTATGACACTGGTCTATACCCTGTCAACAACTAAATCGTATAGCTTAAAGATCTAGTAGGTCGCTGTGCATAAAGTTTATGATAATTTTCTACCTTGCGTGAATAATTTTAAGTGTAATGAACTTTTTAAATGCAAATGCTGTGGGAGGAATTAAACTTCAATACATTTGTAATATACAGATCATCAGATACCCTGCAATATATTTTGCATAGCTCGATAACACCTTATCTTAACTTATTTTCACAGCTAATTCGAACTAATGCGTAATGATAATGCTTTCTATTTATCCATTGGTATATAATGACATGTCTAATGTATGAAAAACTGATTATAAATACATAGTAAACCGTTACCTACCCAACCAAGCACAATGCTCCAAATCAGGTCTTAACAGGTCATCGAGCTTACTTGCACGCCAAAATTCGTTACGTTATTGTATTTCCAACAATAACAAACAAACAAAAAAGAAGAGAAAAACACGGCTTTAATTTGGATATACATATAATAATATATTTTTATATATATTGCTCCTTATTTGTGTGTGTTTATTTTGAATTAATTGAAGACAGAGTATTTCTTAAGAGTATATCTGGTAAGACTGCTTTCAAATCGAGGGAAGAATACATGAGTTCATAACTATAGATTTAGAAGGTAATGTTAACTAAAATACAGACATTTTCTTATATCTTTGATGATGATGTGTTTGTAATACAAGTAAATAGAGTATATTCATATATAATTAGTTAGGATTTGGACATAAAAACAATTTAAATATAAATAGAGTTTTTCTTTGCTAATTGTAGTGTTGTGTAAATTTTTCATAGGCATTATAAATATTTTGGAAAATGTTAGGTTTTGTTGGTAAAATTGTGCAAAATTGTTATTTATGTATTGCTTATGTCTAAAAGTTTTCTAAGTTCGCATTAATTGCGTTCATTATATATATTATGTATAATCAAGAATATCGTATGCGGCAAAAATTGCACTTTTTCAAATTATGGAGAAAAGAAAATGTTAGAAATTTAAATTGTAAAGAAAGTTTTCAAAAGAAAGAGAATTGATAGTTGAGTCGGAGATGCAAATAAAGAAGAGTTCAAGGAAACTTATAAAGAAAATAGTATACATCATATGTAAAACTTTAGTGAACTACATTCTTTAAGATCAGACTTAAAAGCTATATTCGCGACATGATTTTTAAACGTTTTCAATATTATACTTTTGATTTTGGTTAAATATGTGTGTAAATTGTTGTTGTTATGCTTCAATCATTTCTTCTCGCAGTTCAGAAAACTTTCGGTTCCTTGATCATTCGCATCCTCATCGGTTGCCGTTAGCGATTCCTGCTGCACTCCGAAGCGAAATTGTGTATTCGAGGATTCACTGTAGAGCGTCTCTGTATGTTGTTGAAATCAGGCATGTATTTGAGGGTAGGTGGGCAGGGGGGCAGCGGTAATAAGAGAACAAATTTACAATTTAAGTATATTTGTGAAACCCTTCGGTTTGGCTTACAACTAGAATAAAGTATTGTTCAGAAAAAAATGCAAACTACTTAATGAATTTGAATAAAGTTAGGATAAACATTATGTAAATCATATTTTGTAAATAATTGTATAAACTTAATGGCTAAGCACAAATTACATAAATTTCAATATATGGATAATTTGTTAATTTTATTTAATATATATATACTTTTAATGAATAAAAACAGCAACGGAGCATACTTATGGTTAATATATGATTTAAATATACTTTTTGGAATATACAATAAATGGCGTGCAGTTTTTAATTTAATAATATGGAATAAAAAGTATTCAATATGCACGGCAAAGCGTTGAGATTTTCAAAAGATTGAAAAATATGAAAATCGGACGAATAAAAACAGGACGAACAAATATTATATTTTTATAACAGACAATATCTAAGATTCAAGAGACAATGAAATCATTTTCATCAATACTCGGACAAGGATTAAGGCATCATCTTTAAACTCAACACTTTGCAGTACTTAAGCTTATTTAAAAAATGTTATCTAACTACTTGAAGTGTAAAGGAATAAAATGAACAAATTGGAATAAAATGCCACTCAGCCATTCAATTTGCTTTGCTTTTTTTTTTTTTTTTAGAGTCTGTGTTTTGTGTTTTTCTTTTTGCATTTTTTTTTTTTTGGGTAACAATTTAGGTTTTATGTGTCGGATTCAGTGGAATCATCACTACCGGGCGGTATGGTCGGTGTCTCATAATCGTAATAGACCGGGTAACGCGGTTTAAAGGGCTCACGCTCACTTGTGGTTACATCGCCCTGAGCGGACATAATGCTGCTCATGCTAACATTTGTCAAGAATTCAATATCATCACTAAATTTATCGCTCAGAGCCATGGCGTCTTCATACGAGGGCGGCACTGTGAAAAAAGGGCAAAGGCCAATGTAAGGTTTATTAGCTGTTAGAGAAGTTAGTTTCTTACTCATGGGTATGTAATCTGGGGGACTATCGCTATCGCTTGTCAATAATATCGCTGGCATGATGGCCATGGGCCTAAGGGCGGCAGTCGTTGGCGTTGACGAGGGACTCGTTTGGCTCGGCAGTGTTGCACCCGAGCCTTGTGGCATTGCCTGATTGTTAATGTTGTTGTTGTTGTTGCTGCTGCAACTGCTATTGCTTTGTAGGCGTCGCTGCTCGGGTCGCGGCCTCTGAGTCTGTTGCGTGGACAATTGTAAATGTTGGCTAACTACTTGATGCTGCTGCTGCTGGCGATTGAAACGCAACAAGGCATCGGGCCCATCCATGATGGGTATGCTACCGATGGTCAGCGGTATTTTGAGTTTCAGCTTCCAGTGAAACTCGGTTGGATTCACAATGATCTTAATTGAATAGTTAACGCTAATAGGGCAGGTTGGCTTCACCGATGTCGGCGGTATCGAGGGCAAATCCAAATACCCTCGATATACCTTGCGTGACCAGCGCAACACATTGCCGAACTGCTTTAAGGCAATCAGATGCTTATCATAGCGATACTCGTGTTGCGGATCATGCGATTCATAGCTGACTTCCTGCTTCAGTTTCACCTCGCATTCGGTTATATCGATCGATGACTCGTTGTTGATGTACAGCACGAAGTGAATCTTCTGACCAGGCGCATAGCCGCAATAGGGTGTTGAGAACTTTACGGTCAACGGACCCGTTGGACAGCAAAAGCTCCAGAAACGCTTGCGATCGAGTATCTCCAGAGGCACCTACAGAAAAAATTTAACAAAGTTTAATTAATTTGGTAATTGTTTGATAACATACTCTGTAGATGGCATCGGCATTTAGATCCAATGGTTGTATCACGGTAAATGGCAGCTTGAACACTTTCGGATAGCGACCCGATCGCTCGATCGTCGTTATGATCTCATAGTGTATCTGGCCATATTTGCCATCAAACGATGTCGGCAGATTGTCGGGCAGTATGACATGAAACGTATACGAATATTCACCGGCGAGCCAGTCGATGCAGGAGTTTCCCGCACACGAGCCGAGCACATACGATCTCGATGACAAATACGATCGATAGGCACGGCACATGGCGCGTTCGCTGTCCCGCGGATATCCCTTTTTTATCCAGCGTATCTTAGCATAACCGCTAACGGTGACATGAATGCCTTTGGGACAGAATGAGAATAAATTTTTAAAGATTTTTAACCTTTTTTGCACTTAAGAACAGTTGATGAATATTATAGTTATGAGATAGAAAGTAAGTTACCCTGGATGACATGTGCGTATATTTGAATAGTTCACGTTTATGAAGTGTGTAAAGTCTGTGATATGAATTTGATTTATTATGTACATAGTGGCGCTGTAAAGAACATATAGAAAGTGACATTTAAGTGCAAAGATATGATATGAAAGAGAGGAAAAGTTTTTTAATTTATATAATAGCTTGCAAACATAATTAGATGCCTAATCAATATCATTAAATATTCCGCTACAACACACAAATGAACTTAAACCATTAACCGCATTTATGAATATTTCATTATTAGTGAAATTAGTTTCCACTCTTGTCCCCCCCAGCTCCCCTGACAACTAGTCATGTAAAATGTCAGAGCAGACAACGTTTTACCACAAAATTCAAATGCAATGCACACGGACAACTTTATCGTCATCATCTACAGCCAAAAGCGACAACAACAACAACAAGCGGGTTGCACTTACCACGCCCTAAACGAGTTCATGGATAAATAAAAATGGCGGCATGCCAAAACAGACGCCATACAAAATGGCAACAACAACCGAGCGGAAAATGAAAACAAAAAAATAGAGAAATAAAGAAATGGAGGTTCGCCTCTAACTGTGCAGCAGATAAACAACTGTAACGAGCTGGTCAACTCAGCAGGGACATGCGACAGCAACAACAACAATAGCAACAACAGCAACAATTATAGCATAGCACATTCAAAATGGCGACAATTATTTGAAAGGGGTCTGATGCGGTGGGATGCGGATACAATTTAATAAAGGACAACAGGAGCGTGTCCTTCGACAATTTAAATGTATATTTTGCTACGATAATGGAGGAAAAATGTGAACAGGCATATTACTCATACGCCCCGTGAGTCATATGTGAGAGTAGAAAGGTGTGTTTTTTTACCTTTAATGCGCTTGTTGGCATCGACGCTAAGATCAACAACGCCAGATAGCTCCTGTCCGGCATAGTAGACACCTTGTGGATTATTATCAAATGATATAAGGCACTCAATGGGCATATATTGCTATATAGTTATCTTGTATGTGTATGTGTGTGTGAGTGTGTGTATGTGTTTTCTTGTTGTACTGTGCTAAAATCAGGCAACAGCTTTATAAAAAATATCACGTTCGTTTTGTTTTGTTTTGTTTTGTGTGTTGTTGTTTCAATTGTATTGAAATGTTAAATATTTGTTTGCCTATCAAGCCATTTGATTTTCTTCGTTTTTGCTTTTACTGCCGCACTGCATTTTTTCACTGCTCTCCTGCCGCATACACACATGCAGTCAACGTCTGCAACGTTTTTTCTTATTTGCTTTTTTCACTACTGAAGACGAGACGAAACGCTTTTCACCGACCGACCTCCAAAATTAATTCGAAAAGCTTTACTCGGGTCCCGTTGTTGTTAACCTACTTTTTGCGAAAACGTTTTCTGCACGCACAATGAACAATAATAACTGTGTGTTGACTATAAATAACTGTAATTGAGATAGGCTTTTAGCTTATGCCTTTGCTTTTCGTAAAACAATTTATTTTTGTATTATTAACTTGGCTTTTGTCTGTGTTTTGCGTGTGTATTGGTTTCTGTGTCTGTGTGTATTTTTGTGTATGCCGCGCTTCAGCCTTTCTCTATAAATTTTCGCTTGCGCTCCGCACTCGTTTCGCTTTGCTTTCGCACACGTCCAGCAGCCGCTCGTGTTGAATTTGTTCTGTGCTCTGGTCGCAAACCACACAGGACGAATGCCAATAGCGGAAGACACGAAGTGAAAAAAAAAAACAATGCGCCACAACACGAATGCTTTCTCTTTCTCACGAAGGTATCCGCTTTGTTTATGTTCCTTTTAGTCTCAGAGCTGCCAAGCTACTGCACTTATTATATTTTTTTAAATATAAAAATACAAATTATAAATGTAACTCAGTTCAACAACAAACCACAGCCCGCACAATATCTCAACTGTTGTGCAGCTGTGATTTGGTATTTTTTATGGTATATTTGCCAGTAATTTCCAACAGTCTGGCAGCACCAAACGCCATAGCAATCAGCTGTTCGGCATTGTTAAAAAGATTGCAGCAAGTAATAAACAAGGTACTTTAGTTCAATAATCATATTTGACCTTCAGCAAGTACGTGACTTTTACTTTAACTTAAACCAAAACCCAACTAATTACTTGCACAACCTAAAACACAGTGGGACTGCTACAAATTGTGCGTAAAATGAGTCAAGCGACGGCATCCATTGAGCAGCTTTCTTGTAAGTTGAAATCGCACTTTGGTATTACAAAAAACAAATATAAATGTGTTTGTTAATAATCTTTTAGCGCTGCGCATGAAATACAACGAACGCAAAGATGCATTTCTGGAGCAGAACATTAAGATCAAAGATCCATTTTGCGTATTTCGCGACTGGCTTACAGATGCCCTAAACACAAAAGAGATTATTGAGCCAAATGCCGCCGCTTTGGCCACAGTGAATGCAGCTGGTCAGCCCTCCAATCGCTTTGTTTTGGTTAAGGAGGCAACTGCCGAGGGCTTTACCTTCTTCACCAACTATGCCAGCCGCAAGGCAGAAGACATTGCATGCAACTCCAATGTGGCAATTGCCATCTATTGGCTGCCTTTGAGGCGCAGCGTGCGCATTGAAGGTGTTGCCGAAAAGATACCACAGGAAGCATCCCTCAAGTATTTCCATGAGCGTCCACGCGCCAGCCAAATAGGTGCAGCCGCCAGTCCACAGAGTCAGCGCATTCCATCACGCAGCTACCTAGACGAAGTGGAAGCCGGCATTAAGCAAAAACTTGGAGCAGATGGTGAGGTGCCGCTGCCCAATTGGGGTGGCTATCTGGTGCGTCCATCTACCATTGAGTTCTGGCAGGGGCAAACAGATCGTCTGCACGATCGTATACGTTTTCGACGTGGCCAAGGAGTCGCCTCTGAAGTTGATGGAAAGTTGATTCATGCCGGCGAGAATGGTTGGATCTATGAACGATTGGCTCCTTAAATTAAGCTGAGTCCTGCGCATTTGCTATGTCTTCCAAAAATTTTGTTAAAATTTAGTTAAATAGTTTTAAGAAATATGAAAATGTTAAGCAAGAATGAACTTGAAGCACTTAGAAACAATTGTAATGCTTGAAGTCATTAAAATATTAACTATGGAAAAAATATAAAATGAATGCTTTTTACATTGCAAATGAAATTGTTAAACCATATAGCATTATAAATAAATAATTATATATATTAAAGCTCCTTTTGGTCTGTTTAAGAGCATACCCTGGAATTGTTAGCGGCGAGTGCGCTCGATATCTTCTTGAGGTGCAGCTTGCAGGGCGTGATACATGAGAAATGTTTAATGCCAATCGTAATAAGAAGTCTTTGTCGAATACGATTGCTTACAAACGTTATAATAATGTGATTGCGAGCGAAAATACACCATATATATTTTATATATTATTTATATGCATTTTGCCTGGCAACTCCGCTTTATTGTAATTCAAAAGGGACAAAAGGTGAATGTGCATTCACCACAGTAACAAAGGTAGATGCATTTGCTAAATTCACTTCAACCTCAAAAATGCAGCATACTTTTAGGTGCCACGATCGACAAGAAATACAGTTGTTGTTTGTAATTTCTCATTTCTCTTCTGTTTATGTTGTTGTTGTAATTTTAAGGGTTCTTCTTCTTTCTCCTTTTTCCTTGGTGGTTTTGTCCGATTAAATTCCGACCGATTTTTTGTGGCAAATATGCCGGTTTAATCAAAGTAAGAGGCATCTTTTAGGATGAAACCTTATGTCGCTTTTTCGTAATTGTTGTAAATTTACCTATTGTTTGTGTTGTTGTATGTCCGTCTAGCCTTTCTTTCTTCTTTCTTCTTGTGCAGTAATTGTCGCTGAAATACTGCATGGTTTAATCTACAAACAGATATAGCACCCATTTGGAGGTACGGATGCCAAATTTGGGGCCGAACTTGCGTGTGATAAGCCTTATTAGGAAAATTCAAATCGAGCAAAATAGGACAATGAGGACTATAACCGGCTGCGAATGGTTTGTGCGGAACACGACCCTGCACAGGGACCTAAAACTTCCTACAGTTTTAAATGAGATTAACCACCACTCAAGCCAATATCATGAAAGATTAGAACGTCATAGAAATCGGCTGGCAAGTGCCCTCAATACATCTCGCCCACCAAGAAGGCTCAACAGAAGGCAACGGAAAGACCTCGTTTCCCGTTCAATCTTGAGAAGGGTCCGAAGGAATTAAATTCTAAACAGATCTTCTTATCTGTGATTGTTATTATTGTGATTGTTATTTATTGTATCGTATCCCTGATAAAGCTAACGAAAGTTTGCCGGTGAGCCTGAAGAGGCTGAATTAAAAGAGACTAAGGACACAAAGGGGTCACTGGTTTCCCCGTATTCCTTAATAAATAAACAGAAAAAAAAAAACTAAAAATTGCAAAAAGAACGCAAAAACTTTATAATAAAATATTAATTTAACTGATAGTTTTTACAAAAACCGTCTACCTGCTAACATTTTGTTTATGTACATATTTTCAAAATTTAACTGACGTTCAAATTGTTTTGCTGCGAGCAAGCGCAAGAAATGAAAAGCAAACAAAAATATCGTCCTTTAATATATAATACACTGAATACGCAACGGTACCAGCACACATACATACACTCAGACCAACACACACACACACACACGTGTAGAGCCAGCATAGCATGCATAAAGTTTTCTTGAGGAACTGCGACCAAGCGTAAAGAGTAATGCCCGACGGGATGTGTTAGTCTCAAAACAACAACAACATCAACAACAACAACGACATCAACAATATCAACAAGAACACAGCCTATCCCCAAAGTCGGCTGTCAAGTAAATAACGAAAGCCAAAGCAAAGCGCAATACCGGAAAAGTGAACAACAAGAAAAGAAAAAAATACTTTTTTCTCAAACTGTCAGCCTAGCGGCTTGTGACTTGTTGTGCACCCGAACCGCTAAGCCGCCGTATATATTCTCTCTCTTTTACTCCTGCTCTCTGTCATGTGGGCTTAGCTGTTTACTTTGTTGTCATCTCATCGCTGTGCATATGATTCCGTTTTGCATGTTTTTGTTTTGCTCGCTTCATTTGCAACGGTGAGAGCTTCGCTTTGGCGCTCGCTTTTAAAGCTTCTTTCTAGCCTGCGAGAGTGTGCAAACAGAGATAAACTTGGGCTGGGGCCTGCTGTCCTGTGAGAAAGTTGCAAAACAGCAGAGAGCACAAAAAAAACTTGTTGTTTGAAGGCTATTGTGCTCTCACTGCGCAGAGTTGTCGAGCGCTCTGATATTGTCAACACAAAAGGTAAGTTTATCTTATTGTTTTATTTTTGTGCCATAAAAGTATTTTTTAATAGCCAAAATATTCTGTTTTTGCTGTTTTCCATATATGGATACTTATAGTCGACTCATACATTGAATTTTAATGATTTCCCATTATTTTCGATTTTTATTTGCACAAATATGTTTGGGTATCCGGCAACCCTGAGAGAATAACGAAGCCCGCTTCTGGTGCTAGCAGGCTAAACTCTATGCCGCGCTCGCTGGCCGCCAGCAGTGAGGGTTGCCGTCTCATTCAGAACGCCGCGCGGCTCAGCGTTAGCTCGCACTTCATAGCTAGTCGGGCCCCCAGCGGGAAGCAAGAAATAAGCTAAAAAGCAAAGCACAAAAATTAACAATAATTATTATTCCAGCGGCATTGCGTTTTTTTGTATAACCGCGTTTACTTTTTTCATTTTTAACGAAAACAAAACAATAACTATGCAATTAATATAATGTTAATGTTAATGTTTATATAAATGTAACTGTAACTGTGAATCGTTTTTGTGTACGTACAATTTTTGCAAGTGTTTTTTCTAAATGTAGCTTAAAAGTGAGTGTGTGCAGTTAGTTAAATGGCTTTTTCCAATTATAAAACTAGTTAGTGTTGCCTAATTAAATCTATACATACATATATATCTGATTACTTATACCAATATTTAAATTGTTAATGTGAAGACGTTTTTTGTCGTTATTTATTGTTATTGCAATAAGCGCGTATACATTTTATACAAACTATCATAAAAGTTTAATAAGCAAAAGCAACGAACAACAATAACTGTCAGTTGAAACAGTTCAACAGGAAATGGGAGGCGTGTCCTGTATGTGAATGTCTGCTGTCAGCGTGCGTGCGTGCGTATGCGTGTATGTGTGAGAATAGCTCTACCGTTTTCTATGTGCGTATGTGTGTGTGTGCGAAAGTGTTCAGGATTTTTTTACATAAGCAACGCAGCATGGAAAGCAGCAGTAAGACGAACAGAACAAACGGCCACCTGCGGCTACTTGGCGGCAACCCTAAAAAGGGTTCTTTCATATTACACTGTTAGCGCTGTGGCCCGGCAACGTGACGGCTAAAAAAAATATAAGGCCTTCAACGTGAAATAGTGAAACGTGCAACGTGAAATGCTAAAAGTATTTGCACAAAGCAACAACGAGAACAACGAAACTGAAAGCTTAACAATGTCCAACTTCTTAAAGCCCAACACACTGCACGTGGACGGCCTGAGTCCGAGACAGCGCAGCCTTAGCAGTGGCCTCAGCAGCGCCTGCAGCTCGGGCAGCGTTTCCCCGGTGCCCATCATACCGATCATATCGATAAGCCGCAGTCGCGATGGTGGTGACGAGTCTGAGTCAGAGTCGGAAATTGAATTGGAGCCGGGCCGCATATTTCATCGACGCATGTCCATTAACCACAACAGCGGCAGTGGCAGCAACAGCAGCAGTAGCAGCAAGCGCAACAACAACAATCTGGTAATTATTCTTGGACACTTTGAGATGAAAGCGTGTCGACATTTTTATTTTTCTTCCCCCCCGTTCGCTTGCCACAGCACGATACAAACACAAAATATTGATTGTAAAAAGAATTTGCTGTTCTGTATTTCTTTTTTTTTTATCGTCGTTATTGAAAATGATTTATATTTTTATCATTTTGCTGAAATGAAAATGAAAGCGATTGAATAACTGTTGAAAAATATATTTATAGAATTTGTTTGATATTTCACGGTTTTTATATAAATGTCAGCATCTGTTTTTAAAACACAATTGAATAAAAAAGTAGAGAAATATATAGATAGAAGTACAACACTCATTGAAACTCTGAATTGGTCGCTGTTGTTGATTATCCTGTTCGTGGCGGCCTCCGCATTCGCGTCTATGACGGCCTATGACGATGCAGTGAAGCGCGACAGCAGCACCAGCACCAGCAGCAGCAAAGTTTTCTGGAGCGGAAGTTACATGCCCTGCCATGCAGACGCACTCATGACAGGGAATGCGGGGCGGGGGAGTGACAAGTGTAGGAGTGACTGACTGTCCGTTTGCTAAGTTTTGTGGAGTGCTTGTGATTTTTGTTGTTGTTGTGTTTGTGTGTGTGTGTTGTGCTCTTGAAAAGGTCAGCTCACAGTTGTTGAGTTCAAGCGGTTAGTAAATATTTTAATGGTCGCATAAGCAAAAGTGCTTCAACTGTTACAGGATACAGTACGTAGTACGTGGAGGATTGCTGCTTCCTTATTGCAATGCCAGCGAATTATGAGGCTCGTGGCCTTAGGTCAAGGGTCAACTAATCTATATGGAGAATGAGCGCGTGATTGCTTTGGTCATTTGCCAAGCGAAACAAATCAAAACCAAGGCCTAACGTTGATATTAAAATATATTTTGTTGCCCTTACAAATTATGCTTTAAAATCCTTTTTCAATTATTTTTGTATTTTTTTTTGTAATTTTACCTAACATGTAATTAGGCAGCCAAGAAAAAACGAAACAAAAATCCAAATTAATTAGCGCGAGTCAAACGAGAAAATGAGAAAAGAGAAAACCCAAACAAATTGTCTAAAAATCATGTCCTTATATTTTTTTTTTCTAATTAAAAGTTGCCATAGTTGCAAAGCGCTATAAAAATGAAAAGACGAAGCAGTAGGCAGACAGAAAGGAAAGAAAAGCCGCGCAAAATGTGAAAACCTGTAAACGCAACAGGGGCAGCAGCAGCATTCGAAACCAAACGAGCGACTTAATTAAGTTATTCCTGTTACAAACGGTGCTTGACTCTGTGCGCTGCATTCATTCATTGCCTTTGCGGACAACGCGTCGTATGAATAATATGACCATTTGCTGTTAATCATACGCATCGTTGCACATTCGACTTAGGGTTGATGTATATTTTTTTTTTATTCTTTTAAAGCTTTTAAAATTATTTATGGCCATGTGCGAGCTGAATACAATTTATAATTGGAATGTATGCCATATCCTATATATGTATAATGATAAAAGTTCTTTTATTTCTGACCCAGTGACAACCCTATTCAATTACTAGTGGGTTTGTTTTCAGTTTTTCGCTCGCTTTCCCGCCACAATTTGTACTGAAATTGAGCGCATTTATCATTCGACTTGGCTGCCCCACAAGTTACAGTCGTAATCTATTTGTTTTCATATCCCTTTCTGTTGTGAACCCACAAAGTACATTAGCCTGATTGTGACAAGCTGCAGTCAAGTGCCCCATAAGCGGAGCCATCCCCATCCCCACCCTTTACAACTACGAAACGCTTTCCATGTGAGTGCTTCTCAGTCGGAGGGGGCTGTCAGGTGGAAGTGGGAGTGTGAGTTTTACATATGTCAAAGCACAAAACAATGAGCGACGCTAAACAATAGCTCCTTAATGTCTGATGGTCGCGTGTGCTGCCAAGAACTGCAACAACAACGACAACAGAGCACCCCCTATACTTATTTATATAGATGTATATGCATAGATGTGTGCTTGGGTACATTAATGGCAGTATGCAAGGATAGGGACAATGGAAAATAATTGTGTTGTGGACTTACAGGTGGTAATTGAACTAGAAGCAGGTCATAAAAGGAGCTTATTTACAAACATATTAATATTGAATGGCCTATTTTCACCTGTTGCACAGTACATTTAAAGGCTTCGCTTAATCGCAATATAAAGTGTGACTAAGACTTTCTAACTTTTACCCTTTAGTCTTTTTTTGTCCGCCATTTAAAACACGAAAACAAAAAAAAAAAAAACATCAGCATCAGGCCCCTTTTGGCAACGCTAAGATTCAAAAAAGTCTTGTTATTGTTGTGGCACAATGTCTGCCACTTGTAGACTTTGCCGCAACATGCTCAAGACACACACAAGAGTCTCAAACGTCTATATGTATGTGTGTGTGTGTCTTTGTGTGATTGCATAGGAAACTTTGGCGCCGTCTAAAATATTTACGACTATTTACACAGGCAATTGGCTGCGCCTCAGCTCACGTGACTGCGAAAGCAATTTCATATAATTTCCAGTTTGATATAATTTAATGTTACGCTTTGTCTTGTCCGTTCGTAAATAAAGGCAAAATATCCAATAAGCACAGTGGAAATGCGAAATGAAAGCATGTGCTTATAATAAATAACGCAACAAAGCGTAAGTTGAAATAATAATCAAAGCGAGCGAAAGCAAAAATAAGACAGCGTAGAAATGTTTACGTTATGTTTACGCTATACACACACACACACAGACACACATATAAGTGGGAGTGGCAACACCCAACAACGACAACAACAAACACAACCCCGTCGTTGCTGTATCGTATATCTATCTGTGTATATCCATGTCATGGACCGGCTTTTATTTTTTTGCTTGGCCACATTAACTTAAAATCAATAAACGTCTAACGAAAAAATTTCAAAATACGTTTATCATCATGAAGCTCGTTGTGTTGTCGCTGACTTTTTTTTGTTTGTCGTTTCGTTTCATCCCTTGGCAACATGGCGTATACGTGATGTTGCCTGATTTGGCCCCATGATAGCCCATTGTGCGCGTGGCCAATGAAAAAATGATTGATTGATGTGAGCTGATCTGCAACGAAGAACGTCAGAAAAAACTTTGATTTTTAGTTAAACTAAACTGGCCCGCACAAACAGATAAAGGGCAACAACAAAAACGATACGGCTTACATTAATATTAACTTTTCAATTTCGTCGCATAACTTTTGAGTTCATTCAACCCAATGACTTATTCCCATTGACATTCAGCAATAAGCTTTACATTCATAATTTTTTTTTGTATTATAAATGCCATCAATATAACAACAAAATTGGAATACATAATGGCATCAGTCATGAAAAGCTATAAGCCCTAAAAAACACGTTAAGTGTTAAAAATTTAATGCAACGGAACAAAGATTAATAGTTAAAAGTTTAGCAGTAAAAGTAGCAGATAATTAAAAAAGTCGGTTGAATTTTTCAATTAAGCTTTGTTAATTAATCATGGCAATAAAGTTGATGAAATTTCCAACTTTTACTCAGGTCAATTATTGTGAAATGTTTTACACAGTTGTTAATCAAAGTCATGTCAGGGTTGAATTGTGAATTGTACAAATGGCAAACGTACAAAGTTTACAATATGTTTTTAACAGTATATCCGCTTAAGAGCACAATTTTGCATATGTAAACTTTACAATCGCATCAAAGAAATACAAAATGTATTTCATATCAATTTCATTTCACAATTTTTCAAGTACTTAGCATGGTCGTAACACTTGTTAAAGCAATCAAGTGAAGCAGTTGAACAGCTTGAACAGCCCCAAGGCCAAAATGCAGCAAAGCAAACATTTCCGTTTCCGCTTGAAACGATGTAAAACGGTTGTATGTTGTACAACAACAACAACAAAATAAAAATGCAATTGTGCAGCATTTTTCGATTTGTTGTGTTCAGGAATTGCATCGACTGTTATTGTTTGTTTGCACGCGTTTCTGTTAGCCATGGCAAATTGTATTGCAACCGGGTTTTTTGGCCGATAGCTATTGCCGGCACGTGAACTCAAATTGAATTTTGAATGTGTGCATGTGTGTCGTGTGTGTGTGTGTGTGCGTTTCGTAAATGGTCATCAGCATTGTCATCAAATTCTAATCAAAAGATTTATTTGTCAATATAATTGAACGGGTCTCATTGTGACAATTGTGAACGGCAATTGGCTTGACGCTTATTCGCACTTTCATATTCAGTGTGCAAACACAAATTGCAAGCGCAGCAAAGTCAAATAAAAGACTCGGCCAACGAGGTGACTATTTGTATGTATGTATGAGTTTGTGTGTGTGGCACGTTGTGATTGTCCTTTGTTTGCACAATTGATTGCTGCTGGTCGGTTGGACGCCATGCCACACCCAGCTGCCTTTGTTAGCCTGCAGCCAATTAATGTTGACATACCGCTGGAGAATTGCTCGAGACAACGAGTCCGCGTGTGTCCTGTGTGTCAGCTGTTTTGTGACTTGACACTGCACTCATTATTCTTGGCCAATGACTTTTAGTTGCATTCTAATTGCTTGGCAAATTTGATTGTGTTTATTGTTGTTGCTGCATTTGCACTCATTTGGAATATTTCTTTTCTCGTCTAGGCGTCCATTATCAAGGAGGGCTATCTGCTGAAGCACACTTGGTCCTTTCAACGTTGGCGTCGTCGCTATTTTCGCTTGAAACGTAATCATCTCTACTACGCCAAGGATGATAAGGTAAGGCTTATATATGTATAAATTTATTAAATATATCGTTTCTTACCTTTATTTCATAAAGTTTTGTAATATGATATGGCGTTTTGAAGGCTGCCTTTAGCCAACTATGTTTATTATTTATACATTTTCTATTTTCTGCGCGCTTTACAACTCCAACTCCATAAAGGCCTTCGCACCGTTGCGTTGGCAACAAAGTGGGTCAAAACACGTTTAAGGTCTCCGTGGGCTGCATGTCCTTCGCCTAACCAAGCACAAATAATCCAAAGCAAAAATAAAACTATACGGAACATATCTTTTAATGCCTTATACAGTACTTTAATGAAATTGCAGCCTTGCACTTACATTAATGCCGCCTAATTGCCAATTGAGCAGCTGTGCTGCCAGACATTCTGGCGTATACGTAATGCTGCCATTGCATCCGTCGCTGGTATTTAAAATTCGTTAATTGTGGCACATGCGATATCCTGGCAATTAGACAGCACGACTGAATGCCGTTAACAAGAAACGCCAATGCGCAGTCTTGCTGCCTTTTGATTGATGCCAGCCAGAGCCAGAATCGCAGGCCACAGCTGCCGTCTGACCTTTTACATTTGCCAGCTTCATTTTGCCTTTTGAAATTGCCATAGGATACAATTACGAAATGAAATTACCGCGACTTGAAAGCAAACAATGACAAACGGCAATAAAAGCTAGTCAACTAGCAACAGGGCGATAACGCAACGGAACGCAGCGCAGCGCATTTGCTGCTAGAGGGTAAAAGTCAGGTGACAGATGCGCTGGCTGCCAGCCAAATTGGTTTATTGCGTGCCCCATGCATCAATAGAAGAAAATGCCTTTTCAAAAACAATATAATTTAATCAGGCCACCCCCACCACCCCCGATCAACCCAATTTTCATGGAAAAAATTTTCAATATGCAACACACGAAACGCAAATTGACTTTTGTGGCATTAGGTTACCCGCCCAATGGTTAGGGAACTTAACAGCGACTTCAATTTTAATGCGCTGAATTGACGCCTAATTGTTCATTTGTTTGCCCAAGACATTAATCAACATAACGAAGCTAATTAGCAGACAAATCTACAGTTGTTACCGATACCCGATTGCCAGCTCAAATGTTCATCAAGGGTCATCAAGGTTTGTCAATGTGCGGAGTGAAGTAGATGGTTTGTAGTTGATTGGTAGGCGTAATGTCTGCCGGTTGCAAGCTATACCAAACTAATTGTTCAAGGACAATGGGCAAATGGGTTTCAATCGAGTAATGTGATAGTTGGAATGGAAACTATAGTTTATAAAATATGCTTTTCAAAAGGTATTTATGCATAACTATTTTGCATTGGCATTTAGATTTAAGCATTTACTTTTGTATCGGAATTTCTTGACTACAAAGCACGTAGTCATCATCAAATGGCGGCATTGTTGTGACTGATGTACGTCTCACCTTTTATATCAATTACGTTTGGCTTTTGCAAAAGAATTTGTGATTTTAATAGGATTGCGCACTGCAGCAGCAACAAAGCAAAACTTTTCACAAAGATTCATTGCAAGTGCTATTGAGCCCAAAATAGAAACATGTGCTGATGTCAAACTTGAGTGCGTCATGCAATGCATTAAGCTCGACTGAATACCGTTAAGTTGTTGTTACGAAACTCGAATACCAAAATTATTGCACATACGTCATTTGAAACATTGCGTTCTGTTGACGTTCACCCAAGTCAAGTGCGTGTTTGAGTTATGTATTTATATATGACTGTGTCAAGTGTTATGCACTTACTATAAATACGTTGGCGAGTAATGACTCAATGGAAAGTTGAAGGCTTGTTTTACAAAATTGATTAACACATCAAATCGTTAGTTATTTGTAGCAATTGTGTAAGCCTTTTGTGCAATTAAACACAACAAGTTAAATTTATAATAGCATTATGTTAAGCTGCAGCTTATTTACCACAGAATATTTTCCAAGAAATATGTCATGTTAAATAAACCTCTACCAAGCTTTACCTAAATGATTTCCATAGAATTCCTGAGTACAACTTAAAATTTTAATAAGATAAATTCCGTTTGTGTGCTTTAATTTAATTGAATAAACGAAAAGAAGCTTTTCTAAAAGTGCTTTGCTATTTTCTTCGCAAGAGTTTTATGCTTGACAAATAGATTTTTGTGCGACGCTTTATTAAAAGGTTAATATCTTTAAGCAAACAATTTTAAAAGACATAAACCGGAAGCAGCAGCAGCGGTGCTGTGACCCATGTACTTCGAAACTCATTAAACGTAGGCACGAAAATTTTAATTATAATTACGCATACGCCATGTTGTGCCATGCCACAATGCCAAGTGGCTTAAATGGTCGGTAATTTGTTGCTTAGCGCTCGTTTTTATCTTCACATTTTCAATGCCCAAAAAAAGTCAAGACAAAACTACACTTCACAGGCAAAGATGAAAAGACCAACAGTACCGGCATTGGCTAAGCCTAAGGCTAAGCAGCACTAAGAAGGACAACCAGAAAAGGAATATAAAATAAATACACACACAAGCACACAGATACCAGCAAGAAAACATACAGAAGAAAGCAGCAAATGATGAAAATAATGAGCGATGGCTGGTTTGCACTGAAATGACACCAAATGTTGATGTTCATGTTCATGATGGTGTTCGCCATCGTAAAAGAGCAAATTTTTGTTTGCCTTGTTTTGTGTCTTCTTTTTCACGTTTGTTTGGGTTTAGCCTAAAGCTGCTGCCGCTGCTTCTACTTCTTCTTCTACTGCTGGTGATTCTTCTTCTTAAGTTACTCTGCACGCGACACGCGGCCGGAGCAATAGCAACAACAACAAGAGCAACAGCAATAGCAACAATATTTCCATATTCACCACAGTTGTAAATTGTATAACATGTGCGCGACTTGGCGTGTTTGTGTGTGTGTACGTTTTTGTTTTGACACGTAAAAGCTCTGCAGCTGAGAGCGCCAGGACGAAAAGCTCTGCGGCAGTGTTGCCAGACTGCGCAGTGCACCAAGAAAAAAAGTTGTAATAGTAATGGCTAAGGAAAATTATAAGATAAATTTTACGAATTTAACATTTACTTAATTTTAAAATTAATATTAAAATTATCTATTACAAATGTATAGTACTTCTTGCTTAATTTTTTTTTAATATCTGAATAGCTTAAAAGAAATTTAAAGAACTTTTTATTCAAATTAAAAATTTTTAGTCACATTTTCCTCTTTGATTTAAGTTTTTACTTGAAAATTTTTTTAAAAATTCTTTAAGTGAATGGCACTTCAGCTGAGAAAGCTTTTTTGGGCACCTCTCAAGCCACCCCACTGCTTTGTCTTGTTCACCTGTAAATATTTGTTTCCTTTCAACAACCCGACCCAAGCATGGGGTGGGCCGTGGCTGCTGCTCAGCCAGCCTGTCTGTGGTGAGTTTCAGTTGGCCGCCAATAAAAGCAACGGCCACGATGAGGACGAGCTCAGTGCAAACTCAACAAAGCAACGTGGAACAACACAAATAAACTGGCAGCCGATACAGCAGTCAAAACAAATAATAATATTATATCAACCTAAATAAAACAAAGCCAATATATAAAATAAAAAATATTTAAAAATAACTTAACTTAATTTAATTAAGAACCTAAAAGCAATCAGTAATCATTTTTTTGAAATGTATCTAAGTGTCTAAAAATCGTTATTGACTTAAGCTTAATCCTTTTGAAACTCTCTGTGTTCTAAAAAAAAAAAAAAAACTAAAACCCAAAAGTCATAAAAGTTACCTGTAGTAAACATTGTGCTTTAATATGTAGAACTTATCCGCACCTGAGGCAACGTATCCTTTTGTGTAAACTGTGAACCCCAACGACTACACAAAAAACCAAAAACATAAAACATTTTACGAATCATAAACTAGAGCAACAGCGTAAATCACTGGCTTAAAGTTAAAGCCGCCGCAAAGCCGATTTTACACTTTTTTGGGTAAGTTTAAATGCAGTTTCATTTTGTGTCCTTAAATAATATGTGTCCCAAATGTTGCTCACATTTTACACTATTTAGTGCGACTGTTTTTCGTGTTCAGATAAAATCCATTTGGGGATTTGGTTTTGCTTCTGCTGAAAGTTGTATGTAATTCAATTAAATATTGATGCTGAGTGCCTCGCAATGTCAGGCCTAATAATTGTTTAGCGTTGTTCTTTTAAATTTTAACAGATGTTGAAATAATTGATTTACCAACGAAATCTTAAGGGACGAAATGTCTGTATTTAATTGAATTATCTTAAAAAACATAATATTAATGTGGATTTTAAGTATTTGTTGTCAGTCTTAAGATGTTTTTTATATTTCTTCAGAATGTTTTTACGATTTTCCACAAAACAAATTTGCAAATATAACAAGCATTCAAGAATCTACACACAAAAGCAAATACCTAAGTGTGAAAAGCACAAGCATAACAAAAACAGAATGGGGGGAAATAATTCGATGGACAGTGAAACGTTTGCACATACTTAAGTATTATCTTAATAAATTGAACACTGAACTGGAGCACTGACCTTTTTTGTTGTGTCTGGTCTGGTCTGGTCAGTAGTCGACAATACGGTTAGCTAATGCCCTAATGGCAGCAGCAGCACTTTGTGGCTAATTACAACAGCACACAGAGAGTGGAGTGACGTGGAGAGAGTGTTAGATGGGAATGTCTAGTTAGGATACTACAGATACAATGGGGAGATGCCAAACAATCAGCTAAAGTGACATTTATACCGAGATAATTACCCCAAATTGTATGCAAACACACACACATACAAAATAAGCAGATAACGTGCGAGAGAACGCACAAAATATCAGCAGACGTTGACTGAAAAGATGAGAAATTGATGTATGCAAAAAGGGGGAGAAAAAAATGGAAGGCCCAAAGCAAAACATGTGTTTGAGGTACAGGTGAGAAGGCGACGGCAAACGAAACAAAGCGTCCTGCATTTGCAATGTGTCCTGTGCTCCTGTGTTAATGGACTACAGCACTAGCACATAATGTCCTTTATATTTCATGTGTGCGTGTGTTTGTAAGTGTTTTAGTCTGCAATTGTTGCGTGTTTTGAATGGCAACAGCAAGGCTTGTTGTCCTGCTGTCCTGACCAGCTTACACACGCATACACACACACACACACACACACACACCAATTCATGATGTTATCCAGCAAATGTTTATTGTGTTTACACTGCCTGCAGAAATTTAAATGACACCGCACACAATAAGCAACAAGGACACTATGTACGCTGTGTGTGCCCCATGTCCATTTACATATTCGTGTTCCAGCTCTGTGTTCTCTTCTGTTCTGGCTGTGTCCAGGTGTTTTTCCTGTGTTTTTGCTTTCCTCCTTTGTTGTCTTTTTGAAAATGCGATTAAGCGCTCATTTTATGGTCGCTCCAGTCTGTTACCATGTTAGCTAATTTGCCTCGTGGCTGTATAATGCCCAATAATATTACAAGCACATATATCGTGTTTCTGTTTTTTATTATCCTTATACCGCCGCACGGCGTGTATTGTATGTATTATTATGGCTTAAGCCGTAAGGCAAGTTCAAAGTCATTGACCAGGATACACACATAACACGTCTGCAAGGACAATATGCCATTGCGGATTTCAGCTGAAAAATAAGAGCTTAAAGCCATGGGCTCTCTGTGTTATTTGGACATAAGTCAAGGCCTTTATTTTAAACTTTATTTATCAGGAAACGTACGATTTCCGAAAGAAAAATGTATGCGACAAAGCCTTTAAAATTCATCTTTCTCTACAATGCTTTAATTTACAGGAATTCAGCACGCATTTTGCTAAAAAAAATAATATTATACTTCATTGTATACTAATCATTTAATTTGATTGCTCTAACAATTACCAAATTGCATCAATTAATCTATGGAAAAAAGACAATATTGTTTTTTCGTTTAATAATTTTATCCAATTGCAGCTTAAAGCGATTTTCAATTAATTAGTTATAACAAAACTGTATCATTAATTTTTAATTTCACAATTTCAATTGAAATTGTATTTTACTCCCTGTCCACGAATTGACACATGTTATTTGCGTCAAATTGCCCCACATAATCAACCATATTAGTACAAATTAAAAATTCTATCAACATGGCACGATATGTGGGATAAGTGCATAACAAAAGTAATTGGCATTAAATATGCAAACTCATTTAGTCGGGATTCATGGATTTTAAGTGGTAATGGCAACGAAATGACGTCAATACAGATTGCGTGGCTTTCGATAGTCTACATAGTATTTTCATATGAATTTACATTATTGACAAACGTGTCATCCACAGATGAAATACTCTTGAGTTGAAAACAGTTTAGGAGTCTTTAAGAGTGTTATAAACGTTTTGACTTTGTAGATCTAAACATTAGCCAGTAAAATCGAGTACACTTTTTACGCAAAAAAGTACACGAACCCTTTGTGTAATAGTACCTTTTTGGCAATGTATATTGGCCATGTCATGCTTCAAAACAGGCTTAACAGCTTGACACAGTTGGCCTCGATGCCAGGCATTAAAATTTCATAGGCACAACCGAAAATTGGCATGACTTGCGCTGGGTTTAATAAGATCTAAAGGTCAAACTGGAGTACATGTGGGCAATGAAGGCCGTTAAAAACAAAAAGAGGAATACACAAAACCGCAACACGCCAATTTAGTGTGAGAACGATATAAAACACAAGGTCAAGATGTAATGCAAGACAAAAAGAAGAGCTGAACGTCCGACAAAAATGTAGAAACATGAAAGTAGCGGAAACTCAAGCACATACGACTTTAAAAAGGCTTATGTGCCTTTAAATAGACTGTATTCTACAGAAAGTTAGTATGATTAAACAAAGAGAGAATAAAATATACTATTCACATACTAAGACCTTTTTCAAGCGTGTTTTAATCAAGCACTATGACATTTCCCAAAATAAAAGCTTTACTTATTTATATGTAAATATAATTAAATTCTGTGCATCTAAGCACAATGTAAGCTCTAGTCAATTGCGTTGATTGCATCTACCTAATTCCTGTTGCTGTGGCTATTTTATTGCATAAGCCCAGTCACATTTGCGTCATATAAAATCCAATCCGCTCGCACGCACACGTACACACACACCGCCTGCCAGGATGTCATACAGTGCGTATGAGCAACGTGCCTAAATGGATAACTGGCAGAAGGCACTCAACTGTGTCTGTATGTGTGTGTTTGTGTGCAGCGGCGTGGGCACAGAATGGGATAACAAAACTTAGTCAAGCAGTTGACTTGCTGACATTGCATTTTGCTCAAGTGTGTGAAAATATTTACATGTGAATTTAAATAAATATAAGGCTTATCAAATATTTTGCCAAGCAAATTGTAAAATTTGTAAATTGCTCAAATGTCAAACAATGCCTAATTTATGAGCACATATACCATCTAGCATCCATAAATGTTTGTGGATGTGTGTGTGTGTGTGTGTGCATATATATTTTATTTCCACTCAAAGTCACAGCTGCAAGCTGTATAATTTGGGTTACTTTTAGGTGCTTTCGTATTTGGGTTCCTTCTTAATTTATGTCCCACATTGCCATATGGGGTCGCTGGCACGAAAGTCACGTGCCACAAAAAGGGCTCTGCTTTTTTTTTTGTGTTCATGTTTCTGCTCAGAGGTCTGAGCAAAATCGATGGAACAGCCTTGATGGGGGTGCCAGGTCAGTAGGCAACGGAAGCATTGATTTGAAACAAAAGAGCATAACCGCATGTTACACACACACACAAACCATTGTGTTTTGCATAAAATAAATTCATACATTTTGCATTAAGCGTCACGCTTCGAGCTTACAGCCAAATTGTTAATTGCAGTTTATATTCCGCTTCTGTGGAATTTTGAGGTAAACAATTGTGCAGCACATTGTTTTAGTTTATGAAACATTTATTGGCCAAATTGATGAGCTAATTTTCTATTCAATTCCACGAACAATAGATTCATGAGCGCCTATATTTGCCAGCAGGTTAAATGATGTTGCTTTTGAATGTTGATTAGCGGTTAGAGTTCGTAAAATGTGTAAATATAATCATATATTGTAAGCTTATCGATTACGGAAATTGTTTTAGATTTTTCGCTTTGTTTAAGCCCAATAATGAGTTAATATTGTTGCAAAAATCGTAATTAACAATATGCTTTACGCCTCAACTCAATGCTTATTGGTGGCAGCTGCAAAAAAAGAAACTAATTAAAAACCATTTGTTTATTTCCCAGCATTGAAAGTGATGTAAAACTGTAATTGAAATTACAGAACAATGAATGCAAGCTACCTTTTTCTCGTTGTTGTTTTAAATAAATTGCCTCATTGGCTGCATACCAAGCTGACTGTCAACAGATGGCGCTGTATTAATCACCATAAACATTGACAATACACATATTGTTGTGGGGTGTTGTGCCTGTTTTGCATAGTTTGCTTGTTGGCTCTTTATTAACTTTACTGCCAAACATGTGCACCAATTTGGTCGTAAGCTGTGCGTCCCTAGACACAGCCCCCACCCACCGTCTGTCGCTCTCTCCCCACCAAACCATTTGCTCTGCGCTTAATGAACTCGTTTATTTGCTGCACGTGTACTGAATAAAAGCCTTGAGCGTGTCACACTACAAATATATACACAGTTAGTCTACCTTATTTTTTTGTATATTTCTACAGCCATTGAAATCGTTGTAAGGGGTTTGGGGCAGAGACATCCCAACAGACATACAAATATGTTATTTTGATGATGATTCAGAGATGTGCACGTAGCTGACATTGAAAACAATTTTTTCTATTTTTTGTATTCCCTTTGAATATTTCGTTTTTGTTGTTGTTGTTGGTTTGTATTGATGGTATGTTAGCGCATATGACAACTATTAAAAATTCTCAAGCTCAAAAAGGAGGTGCACAAATATTTACTTTTTCCGTAAAATAATGTTGAGATCTATCTAAACGTACACAACAAGTTTATTTTTAATTACGCGTAATCTCTGGCTTCCTTTAATTGCTATTTGAATGGGGAATAAGATTTATTTTAATATGACCCACTGATTATCTCAAAGAAGCATCTCTCTTAGAGTTTTACTGCGAAGTAAACAACATTTTCATCAACATAATTCTTGGCCATAAAAGTGTATTAATTGCTGCCGTTAAGACAGATTCAGTTTCATTTACAACCATTTATAATAAGAACAGGAAAACAAAAAGTTATATTCTATTTAGTTTAGCTACAGGCATTTTGACAGACAGATACATATATTCAAGTGTGCTCGTCATTGTCATGAGAATAGTACAAACACACACAGAGACATGCTGGCAGCTATCAATTCCTGCTTTATACTTCCGCCAGTCTCGGCAACATTTTTTTCTACTACATTTCCTTCTTGCTTTGCATTGAACAGAACTGCGTGCTGCATACAAACGACAGATTAGTTGGGCCCCAAGCGTTAACAAGACCAAGTTGTGGCTGCTGTGTCTGTGGCCCGGATATGATCAAAGGCGTAGGTTAAGCGGGGGGCGCGGTCAGGGCAATTGACCACTTGCTTGGCCACACAGCTGTGTTGCGTCCCATTGCGTTGTCAATATCCATAAGTATACTTATTCGGTTATTGACAGTTGACAACGCGTGGTATGCGTAATATTCTGTGAATGCGTATTAAATTGCTGCTGCCTGCCCCAAGTTTTTTATTGCCTACGTGTTTTTCCGTCTTTTCATTATTGTATTGTTACGTTGATTGTGCACAATTATTTATTTCATGCCAATCACATTTGAACATATGACAGCCAAGAGTCTGACAACTTCAGCATTCTATGAGACGAATGCCCTGTCTTATGTTTTATTAACAACACATTTCATCTCATTTGTTTTCTTGGCTGATACAAACATGTCCAAAACTCATGCTGAGCTTCACACACAGGTGTGAGCTGTCCTGTCAGAACTCGACATAGCACTCGGGGATAGTGGATGCTTTTTAGCTAATTTCTTTAAGGCACAAAATCTGGTGACAAATATTTATGATGTATGGTTATGGTTAGTTTTTTGATGTTTTCTTTAAAAATTTAAAAGCCTAGCTGTCCGATTGAGAAAATTAATCGAAAACTTATTCATATGCAAGACACGTGTTTGTCATGCACATATGCACACAACATGCTAATGCCGCAATTTCCAACAATTTGCAACACTTAGCTTACCGAAAAATTTGCATTTTGATTGCAGCTTATATTCTTTTGCTGCATATGAGATGATGTAAAGTAAACAGTTATGCAAATGCTTAAGCTGACAATCAACTAAGCATCACAGCTAAAGCTGTAGATTAATTTCATAAATTATATAACAAAAGTAAAGCTGTGATGCTGTCATAGCTTAACTGAGGCATAAATGTACATATGTACATAAAAGTATTTGCTTAAATAAGTGCAGCCGTATACATATATACATATGTACGTATATGTTTGTATATCGCTTATGTGGACGCGGAAAAAAAAAAGAAACGTTTCACATGCGCATGCATTGCCTCAAGGGTACATTTGGCTAACAAGCGTACTAAATGTACTACAAAAGCGTTCACGGTTGATGGTTGACGTTGACAGCTGAAGTGTTGCCAACATATACACACATATATCGTATATACAGTAAGTGCAGGAAAGTGAAACGTACACTTGTGGCAACAGTCCAAATGGCGAAAAATAGAAATGTCAACATTTGACATTCCGAAAACCAATTCCCACGCAGCTTTCAACTAATTTACGAAAAACCCAACTTAAAGAAAACTGCAATATTTACCAATTTGTGTGCGTGCGTAGCGAGAAACTCATTAGTGGGCTAAACCACATGGAAATTCGCTTTGCCAAGAATCAACAACACCTATTTCGCCCATTGAAGTTTTGCGTGCTACCTGCTACCCGCTACCTGTCAGCACGTTGTGTAAGCTTACATTCATTGCAAGTCTGCGGTGTTGAGGGTCATTTGCAGGAAATGAAAATGCGCCGCAGCAATTGTGGCGTGCGACAACATCTGACAGACCACACAAGGCCATACATGGTTTCTGTAGCATACTTATATGCGCAGCGTTGGGCGAAAAATTGAATGGCACAATTCTCAACACGG
The DNA here is from genome assembly GCA_018152965.1 of Scaptomyza pallida. Classification (NCBI taxonomy): domain Eukaryota; kingdom Metazoa; phylum Arthropoda; class Insecta; order Diptera; family Drosophilidae; genus Scaptomyza; species Scaptomyza pallida. The sequence continues at coordinate 2,415,781 of JAECXP010000002.1, forward strand.
CATGGCAGACATAACCAATCTAATTGTGAGTTATGTGCAACCAAATTGACATATCACCTTGATTAATGGTCGACGTGGACGAGGCGACAATCAAATATATACATTACATATATCCAAAGGTAAACCACAAAAACACACATTCAATGACAACTCAATCATCCAGCACCGACCAAAAAGCACAAGGTCATCCATTGTCTTAAATTTATTTGTGTCGCATATTCAAAGACGCAAATGAAACGCCAGCTTATGTTAGATACTTGTTTAACAAATGATTTCATACCTATATGCATATTTTATTACTGTTCTGGGTATTTCCATGGAAAGTACGATAAGGCTTGATAGCATTTTGTAAAACATTTCTGTAATTGTATGCCAATAAAGGAAATTTGTACAACAGCATGAACAATAGCTTGGGCAACCAGCCAAAAAGGCTATTTCACCATTTTTGTGCTGGGTTTACCTTTGTTCAGTATTTGCCAGCTGAGCTGCGGCTATGGTTTCCAGCTAATTCAACAAAGGTTAGTTTACCTTTGTTCAAGACGCTTCTACAATAAAAAAGACAATGCCAATATTTGTCTGCGTCATATACATATTTAAATTAGTGTCGAGATAGCCTTGAAGCATAGAATTCTAAAATGTATATAACACACAATAGAGAACAGAATCTAAAGCAAAAAAAATCTGTTAAAATGTAGATATAAAGTTAATTAATTTTTTTTTGTTAAGCAAAAGCTAACGCATGAAGTGAAATACTTTCAAGTGCTTCAAAAAACCCTTTTTTTGTTTAACATTCGACCCAACAAATAAAAATTATAAAAGGAGAACGCAATTTTAAATAATGCAAAATGTCCGCTTAAAATGCAAAGAAGCAGAAATTCCTTTCAAGCCACACACACACACAAACAAAAAGGTTGAAACAACTTTGTACCTTAATTTGTTCTACCTTTTGCCAAATGAGGCGCTCGTGCGACAACAGAGAACATTTAGCCTAAATGTGCTTTGAATAAAAGGCAAATTCAAGCTATTGAATTTATCCAAACAAAAATGTTTCGTTTATGCTCACATTATTACATTCGATAGGTAATAAGGCAATGGGAAATGACAAGAACGATTTTTGGAAGCCCATGGAAACCACTCCTGTGCGTCACATTTCCCTCAAAAAATATAAAATAAAATACCAAACTGTAAGTGACGTGCGCCTTCATCTTAAGTAAGAGCACAAAAATAAGTTGGCAGCACTCTGTGTGCATGTGTGTGAGGGTTTTGTGTAAGGGAGGGAGGGTAGAAACCTGAATCATTGAAAGCCCAGCTGGGTGTTGAGTGAAGCATTTGGAGTGTGTTGAACGGTCAGCTTTCAATTATATGGCCATTTAGTGCGAGTTTCGGCCGTGACAAGCTCGTTGACATGGCAAACATCTTTCACGAGTGGTGCGGAGCAAGCAGCTAGCTCTGGCGCTATAATTGATTTATTTACTAAATTTCGTTCCTTTCAAGTGCTGTTCATGAGGCTGAAGCTGGCGTAAATCAATCAAACATTCTCGCCCAAGCTTTTGATCAATTTATTGTTGAACTTTATATGTGTTTAATCATATTTCAAGTACCAAATCAATTTACGTCAACGGCATTAACTTTTTAGATCAAATTTACTTAAGTACTTGAGTGGTTTTTTCTAAAGACATGCGTTTATTAGAGAAATTCAATAAAGGTCACTTATCGTGCACATCCAGCAAAAAACAAAAAGTTGTCTAACCACAAGGTAAAAGCCATAATAGAAACAAAACAAAAAATAAACAATGGCACCAAAAAAAACCTTGTAAACTTTTTCATTTGCATTGCAAACAAAAACTGTACAACATTTATTAGAAGTCCTCGGAACTGTGTGGTTGGGTCCACTGCCCATAAAAACCAAAATAACATTTTGGCAACAACATAATTAAATACCTTGGGAAACAAAACATTTGAATAAATGACAAAAACATCAAAAGTTGGGGTTTTCGGTTTTTCAAATCAATAATGAAATTCTATGGTTAAACTATTTGGCAAATGTTTTTATAACACCTCCACAGCTGGGTGTAGATAATCTTTTAATCTAGCACTCTCGACTGGCAGCGTTTTATTTTGTCTCGAAACCTACACAAAAATTAAAAATTGTCGAATTTTCATACGGCGAAATAAATATTGTCACAGTGCTTAACTAAAATTTGCACAGCTCCACCACACACATACACAAATCCACACACATAGATAGAGTGTGGGAAAAGCAAACAAAGTTTGCCACATGCCTAGCTTAAATGGACGCGTAATCATTAACACCTCGGTGATCCAGCTTAGGGCCCAAAAATTCAAATGGTTTTCGACTGTTTGCACAGCCCGCACATTTTTACCGCAGCACGAATTCACAACCGAGGCCTTAAGGACGAATAGGTGTTGGCAGAAATACTGCTTCAATTGACGTGTTACGTTAAGGTTAATGTTACGTCTCTAACGTTGTGGCCTGTTACGTGGCCTTAAAATATATGCACGGCTTTATGTTAAATATAAATCTTTCACGCGCATTCAAAAGATGCGTCTGGGTTACAGAGCTTTGAGCCATTTGTTGACAGCTTTTAAGGATTTGTAACTGATTTTGTTTGCGGCCCCTTACTGCGTGTGTGTTTATGTAGTTTTGATGAGACAACTTTTATGAATATTAATTTTGTGCTCGAATGTTCCAGTAAAACAATTTATTACCAAGCGGATGGGCTTAACTCCCTTTCTTAAATGAAAATGGAATGGAGCTGAGTCAGCTTAAAACAAACAAGGGATGAAAAGTTGCACTATATTTATATGTATATTAGATTTATCTATAATTGATACATATAAACATTCCTGTTGTTGAACCCACAGATTATAATCTTGGTAACCAAATAAGTAATTTGATTTTAATGACTTGTGGCTGAACGTGACACTTTGACAACAAGGCATAAACTAACACAATTCAACTTTGATATATACACAATAATTGCGGGTACGAAAGGTAATATATACTTTTATTGTATATTGCATGCCTACAGTAACATGTCTGCTGTATTTCCAAGCTTTTTACATTGTGCGAAAAACAATAAAAGTTAACTACTTTATATACAAATATTGCCTAAAAACTTTGCCATGAGTGTAATTACGCTCATTATTTATTAAAGCGGCCTATAACTTTTTGATTGCTTGGGGCCAGTGCAATTTTGATCTTTTGGCATTATGTGAAAATCCTGGCGCAGCAACAAAACAAGAAAAAAAAGCAGCCTTCTACGTCAATGTTGAATTTATAATATGCTGCCTCCGATTTCGAGCCCAAGCAAGGGCAAAAAACTGTTACCCTTTTGCAAAATTAATGAGCGTGTTGCTGGCATCTGGCAGCGCCGCATAAAGACTGGAAAACAGAAAGAGAGAGAGAGAAAGAGAGAGTGAAAGCACAGCTTCCCAGACAGTTAAAAGAAAAAACTTATTTGACGTGAACGTGGCAAGGCGTGGAGGCGCAAGCCGAATTGGACAGCCTGTATACACACATACACACACACACATGTCCAAGTTTTGCTGGCTGTCAGTTGCCATTGTGAGTTGATCGCTCCTGGCCGGATATCCGGCACCGTTCTCTGAGCTTTTATCAGGCTCAGTCTCTGGCTTTGGCTCTGGCGCAGGCCATCTAAAAGATGGCATGGGGCTAAAACATCATTTTATCAAACACAAAACGAGGTCATGTGTATTTTGTGTCGCCTTCACAAACGCTGCTGGCTGGCTAGCTAGCTGGCAGCTTAGAAAATGTGTTAGTTGAAAAATGTGCTACTGCGATGAGGGCTCGTTTTCAGTTCGTCGTTGATTCTTTTCTTTTCCGCTCCCACAAAATGAGACTCATAAATTATGTTGCATAAATCACGCTGCAAGCCAGACTTAGGGTGTGGCTATATAAGGTTTATACATGTGTGTGTGTGTTTGACATAAAAATATATGTGATTTGCCAGAATGAGATTAAGTAATTAAGGTTACTTGGCGATTTCGGACGTAAATAGGCATTATTTATGAGATTTAGTGTGCTTAATATAAGAGCAAGTAATTGGTCTGCTCGAGAATAAAAAACAAAAACAAAGGCTTATATTTATTAAAGATTAATATATATAAAAGACTAAAGTGAAGTTTGATAGGTCAAAATATTGATTGTGTAAACAGATAAGCGAAAAAACTGTAATGTAATGCATTACTTTTTATTATTATAGCTTGTGGATAGAATACATTAAGACAACTTGAATTAATTTTTATATGCACCAAAGATTTGAAGGAATTTTTTTCGTTTCACAAAGAAAATGGCCGCCAGCTTTGTCTTTCCAATCACATTTAGTGCATTTGACTGGATTAACTTTCAGTGACTGTAAGAGACATTTTAAATGCCACGTAAAACGAAAATAACATGGCTAAGAAAATCCATTTAAATGGCATCAAAATGAAGACATCAAAGCAACTACGATTTGGCCGGCGGTTGGGCAAGGCCATTTCCATTTCAGAGAACAATGCTACAGAAAGCGAAAAATCATCGACCACATTTTGGTCGAAATCAAACTTGGTTTAAGAGCGCTTGCACATTGCGCATTGTTCTTGTTGTTGATGGTGCCCAAAGGCAACAACATATGTTCATGTGCGTATGCGAGGCGAGAGCATATTTTTTTGTTAGCTGCCACTACTTAAGTGTTATTTATGGATTTTCACTCGCTGACAAACCCATCCACACTCTTGCGAACACTCGCACACGTGCAGTTCCGCATGGACCTAAGGATAAAGGGTAAAGTTGAATGTACGCCAGCTTTATGTGAATGGTCCTCTACACAAGAGCATACACACACTCAACGCGCACAATACCTACCAGTCGTAGGGCCTACGAGGAGACAATGACTGCAAAACGTAGCCAAGGGCTTAAGCAAAAGCATTTACATTTACATATTTCGTAGCATGCTTTTTGGGGCAAGAAATTACTTACGCAAGAAACATGTATGCTACATGCTTACACCCACACACACACACACACACACACTGAGACAACTGACAACAACGTCTTCGTATAAATTGGCTCGTTGAGTTTTATAGCCTATTGGATGCTTTATTTTTATTATTAGTTTCGATATTTGTTAAATTGTGACACACCAGCGTAAACTTAATATGAAGCATTAATATTGCATTTGTTGCTCTAAAAGCAATTTGCCACATACCACACTTGCAGCATGCCACACAAAACGAGCAGCAATTTATCACAATTATTGTCAGTAAAAATGCCTGAGTGTCGCCGGTGCCAAATGTGCCCTGAAACCAGGCCAAGATCACAGAAATAACGTTACGCCCAGGGTTGAAATGCCAGCTGTGACAGCGTGCGGTGAACTGCTCTAAAAAGCCTTGTGGCATTCACACAGCTCATGCCACTTCTAAGTACTACTAATTGGCGTCGGGTTCTTTCTCCTGTCAATTTTATCAGTCACTGATTGATTGAAATTTAAATAATGTATTTGAAGCATTCGCAATGGCTTTTTCAGTCAAACACACTGGGGGCTTTAAATTGTTTCCATTAAAATTTCCACTTAATTTAGCATTTAATTTAAATTGAACTCGCATTGAGGATGTTCTTACGGCATGATAAAATGCCTGAATAATTTCCATATTGCATTTTCAATGTAAACATCACATTTTTTGTATTTAAGGTCAAATTAAAATAAATAAAAGCCATTGTTATTGCAGTTGTTTTAATATAATGATTAAGCTTTATTAAAACGGTTAATAATTGATTTTTTTCACTTTACAGTTATTTTTAGCAATAAAGCAATAACAACTTATATTTTAAAACACGTTTTTACAGATATTTAGTTAAAAGCGTTATAAATATTTAAAATATTTTTTGTTTGAATATTAACTTTAATTAACAAATATTTTATTTAATCATAGTAATATGAACAGAGAATTTTGCGGCTGGCTTTACAGTTTTCATTAAAATTTATAATGCGTTTTGGTTGTTGATTATTTAAGCAATTCTTTTTAATTTTATTTATATTTTCGTTGCTTCATACAGTACCTCTCTAGTTTGCATTTAGCTTTTAAATTTGTTTTAATGGCTCTCACTAGTAACTGGATAATAATCCGTTCAACTTAATTTAACGCTTCGTTTAACTCGATTGCGCACCTTTTGCAAGCAAACCAAAGCATCTGTTATTTCTGAAACTAATTAGAACATAAAGCAAACCTCAGTATTTGTTTAAAAACGTCTTTCAAGTAAAGCAATATGGCATTAAATGCTTATTTTGTAGCTCTCAGTTCGTTCATAATGCTAATGCCCATTTAGGCTCCGCCACCACGCCAATATGCTTTATTTAGAAATTAGAATTTTAAATAGCAAACTGAAACTCAAAAAGTGCCAGCGACAGTCATTTCAAGTTTGTGGGTGTGTGCGTGTATTTAAATTTAATTCCCATTGATTGCGCAGGCATTGCGCCGTTGAGGGTGGCCGAGGTTAGCCCAATGGCAAACAGGGTGCGACAAATAAATATATAAATATTATGGCACATTAATAACTGGCCTGAGGGTACACTTAAGTGTTGGCCATTATAATGTAATGCCATTAAAATGCCAACAATTTCTAGCCACGCAACTTTCGACACGCCAAATAAAATGTAACACTCCCACTCACACAAAAAGCAAAACACACGCCCCTCTGTACAGTAAACTAGCCTTGGCACTCCCCTTTTTCAACTTCAATCAGTTAAAACAACTCGAGTTATCTAGTGGCTACAAATTACACCCGAAATTGTTGTCAGTTCTGTGTGATGCTTCTACTCTTTTTGTTGTCATGACAGTTTACATTTCCCCGACTTTACATTTGGCACTCTGTTTCGGCAAACAGTAAGCAGCTTATGGTTCAAGTGTACATGTACAGATTTTTTCTTTGCCTTTAAAGTAACGAATTAAACTGTTAAGCAGTTTGGTTTTAGTTTCTTCTCAAGGAATTTACTGAAGTTTGTGCTCTCAAGTTTCAATGCAAGTATTCATTGCAATAAAAAGAATGAAAAATGCAGCATGAAAAGCACAAAAGTCATTTCGAAGAATGTTTTTTAATGTAAGTTTGCATGGCTCCTCTACTTGCATTTTTCTATAAAAGCTTCTATATTTTTTCAAAGAAAAAGTTTTTGTTGACGAGTTTATCTTGGTCTTGACACAAGAGTACTGTAAACAAACTCTAGCATTCACGTACAAACATACATATATTATTTGTAAGGACCAGCAAATGGTCTGTCAATACCCTACAGATTTATATTTGTAAGAAAAAGCTTTTGACATTTAAGGTGGTCCTGAAAAGGTTTTTAATATTCTCATGTTACACTCATAGCTATCAATGACTGCTTCATTGCACATGCTGTAAATGTATAAAGTATTGGCTATTTTGATACATATATAAATGTATTAAGATGTTGGAACAAAAAATACTAAGGAGCCATCTTCAAAAGAATTACATATTTTTTGTTGATTCTATAGGGAATTTTATGGCATAATGATTCACCTGCTTTACTTTAGCGCACTTTTTCAAATGTAATTGCAGCAAATGATTCCTGGTAAATGCATAATTATACTGTGAGTAAAGTTAGCTCAACTGTTAAATAAGAATTCAGATAATATATTCAAATATTCCACGGAATATTATAACTATGGGAATTTCTAGACGTCTGATAAATTGCCCTTAGAGTGAGCGTTATGGTGAAATTGCGTTCGAGTATTCAGCTTTTACTATGTCTCGTTTTGAATATATTAAGCTCAATTAGTTGCTTGTATTCATCATATCACTCTACCGATGGGTCAGCACATTTCTTTACCTCTACTAAATTCTAATAACTTCTTGGGCACATTTCTTCCACTTTTTCCCATGAAGGCGAAATGTGAGCGTCATTAAGTGATTTTGCAAAAAAAAAAAATTAAGGCAGAAGCACAAAAAAAAAAGACGAGCCCAACAGTAATGCAAAGAAATTGATATGAATGGGCAAAAGTTTTGTGCAAGCTGAAGCAAAAACGAATCCAGGCAACCCAAAAGCAAAAAAAAATCGTCAGAAATAAGTGGAAACTTAGTCCTCGCCTTTTTTCATCGTTCTGCGCCAGGTGGTGGGCTGAACGTCGAAAAGTGCGCAAATTAATGATTATGCCTCGCTGTTTGGACCAACGATGAGGTGTGGGAAAATCTCGGCATAATGCAATCAAAGTTTTTCACCTCCAGGGCTTATTGCCCAGGCACGGGGCCAAAGGCAAACAACAACAAAAAAGTAATGTACCAATTTGCTTAATGTGTTTGTGATTGACCTGAGAGAGTAAAAGACGAAACACGAATCCCAGCCGTTCCGCAGAAACGTCTACATCCATTTTATGTTCAGGCTCCCCAAAGGTCAAAAGGGATTGGCCAATACGAAAATAAAAAAGAAAAAATTGAGAAAAAATAACTGAATGGCAGAGCGTGTTTGACTAGTTAATGCACTGGGGAATGTGAATCGAACATAAAAGGTCGTCTTTAAACTTTTTGGCTGACATTGTACAAGTTTATTGGATTGAGTGAGAACGGATGGCGTTAACCGTTGCATATATTAAGTAAATGGGATTTTGTTTACGTACACCAAAGTGCATTTCGAAATTGAAATCGCTTTTTAAAAAGTGGAAACAGATATTCTATGTCTTTACATTAAATGTATTCTATGACAGACTTAAAATGACTTAAATGTTAATTATACACAGACATAAATTAAGCGGTTTCATCTTCTGATTGATATTCTTTAATCTAGTAACAGAATATGACAACAAATTATTGCTTTACTCGAGTTGCTTTTTATACGTTGTCGTTTGTTATCAGACAACAGCCATCAGTCTAAACAGTTCGTTTACTTTTTAATTACGTATACTTATTTATTGATTTATTTTCCATTTTACGCTTCAGACACAGCTGCCGCAGACACAGTCACACAAACGCACACACACACACACCCAGAGAAATGCTCGTTGTAGGTTCTTAATAATTTCTTGGAGAACTCAAATAACAGCCGGCAAAGATTTATGATATCCGTTCAAGCGAAAAATGTTTGTGGCTGAAGGCTACGCCAAGGCAAACAGCTCATCAAAAATTCGGAAATGTCTGGAAAAACTGCGAGCTGAAATTAAAGCTGCAATCGTTCAGTGCCACAAAAACGAAAACGAAAAAAAAAAAAATAGAAGGCGAAATCAAGAACAGCACACCATAAAAAAAACCACACACACAAAAAACAGGCCACCCTCACATTTTCTTTTTCTCTCTCTTCATGCACTCAATGTTGAACGTTAAAAGCGTTTGAAAATCCTTGCTGATTTTGAACGATTTTTTTTTTTTGGCTCAACGTCCGACCGTTTAATGATTCACTCAGCCAAACTCCTTGGCGTCGGCAGATGCTTGACTGACACTGACGTTTACTGCTTCACATTTTCCGTGCAATTTTCCGAATTGCTGGCAACAAGCCGTTCATTATATGCCCTCACACTACCACACAAGCACACATACGTAACCCACCCATTTACTCTCGCACATGAGTGTTTGTATGGGTATAATTGTTAGAATGCTCGGTCTCACTTTGTGGGGATTAAGCTGCTTTTGTGGCCTGCCCCAAGGGTATTCATTAAATTTCCTATTGAATGATTGCCGAGTTTTCGATCAATTTTGTTTAATTAGGCGATCTGTTTTCATAGCTGCGCATTTTACTTTACTATTGCCTGAAACAAAAAATTTCAATAACGTTTATAAGGGTCGAAACAAAAGATTTATAAATATGTTAGAAAAGCATGACATATTCCCTGAACTCTTACTCAAATCCATTTTGGGGTCACTGCAAAAGCCAATTGCTAAGGTATTAGGCGTAAGAAAAAGAAGAAACAAATCCTATATAATAAATTGCCATAGTTGAGCCACTATTTTGAACCTTGAAAGTGAAATTCTTAGAAAAGAATATTACAACTAAAAGCACATAAATTGCTCACAACTGCAGACACACAAGAAGTCAAACAGTCTGTGGATTTTTTCTATTTTTTTTTGTTAATTTTGTGTTATTAAATACCAAGAGAAATAAATTATGCAAAGCCAGCAAACAGCAGCTGAAAAATAAAATACAATTGCGTCAAGACAAATGGACACGTAAGCCACAGTAAGACTAAATAAACTCACGGACCACCAAACGTCTACTCAGACATACGAATTCCATCAGGAAGAGCCGAGGGCTGCAGACACTTGGCATATGAACAAATATGCAAGTTGGGTTAGCCACAAAACTTTCGTTAGGTGGCACATGATGTGAGAACAAATACTCAAACCAAATAAAGAAAAATTTCAAACTTCAATTTACACAGAAATAAAATGCAAACAATACTTAAATATTAATCGAAGTGCAAAAGTTGAATATCTATTCGCATTTGTTGGGGCAAAACTTTGCTTTGCATGTTTGTTTTTTTTTCTGTGCCCACTTCGCTGTTGAAGAGGCGAAAAGAAAAGTTTTTGTGAAGAAAACCAATTTTGCTGCATGCTACAGTCGTGCTTGAGCACGTTAGTAAGCCTTGGCACAAGTTGTTCGATTCAGTTTTCCATTGTCACACTTCTATTATATGCCAAAGAGTTGCTGTTGGCTTTTGTTGCCACGCAAATATACATTTATATGCCGTCCGTTTGTATTGTTGTTGTATGGTTTGTGTATGTGTGTGTGTGTGCTGAAACATTTCAATTTCCGTAAGGGCTGCCAAGTATGCGTATCCTTCATGCACATATCAAGTCGTCGTCGTCGTTCAACCAACAAGGCCGAAACAACAAACAATTTGCCGCTGGCTCTTCTTTTGTGTATTTCATTAAGCAACAAAGCAAGGTCCAGAAAGCACGAAAGAACGAAGACGAGAGAAAATAATACAAAAAAAATATATACCAGTACGAAATGTGGCACGTTGCCAAGTTACATTTATGCGGCCATTTACCAGGCGTTTGTTACCACAACAAAAACGCAAAAACAAAGCAAGCCAAATATTGAACAACATTTCGTACACCAAGCAAGTTTCAAGCCTAAAATTTGATATTTACTTTACATTAAATGCACACTCATAATATGATAAATATTTTTTTTGATACTTGACTGTGCAAATACAATTAAATTTATTGAAATTGTAATTCACTTAGATAACCTTTAAACTTAATTGAATAACTGATTGACTTATTAAAATTTTAATTTATTTAATTACAGTGCGATGTATTCGATGAGATTGACCTATCGGAATTGTGTTATTTTGAGTGCAGCATCAAAAACGTAAATCACAGCTTTCAGGTAGGCAAAGTTAAAGATGAAAAACCAAGTTTTTGTAGCCCATACAAATGTTACAAAGTTCGTCGAATCAAATATTTAGGTTGGAGGTGCAAAAGGTCTTCGTGAAGCACACTTTTTGTAAACCTTTTACTTTTGTTCATACTGTTAGCTGAGTATATTTATAGAACCTACATGAGTACTTTCTAAAACAAGCGTCAATTTGCGCCAAGCAATAGATGCTCATAAAAACTTTAATGTGCAAACTTTTCACTTAGCTCGTAACGTAACGTAAATATTTTATTTGCCACTCGGCTGTTCGCAATTAATTTTTTGGCAGAAGAGACGTTTGCATTGTGCTAACTGTTGCTGTCAGAAAGAAATAGCTTAAAGGCGCGCGCGTTTATTACATTTTCACATGTTAATGTCGGAGCTGTATGGTGTTTATGAAGTGTCAAAAATATGAAAGGCGAGAGTAAATAACGCAACTCAATATACACACTTTATTTGGACAAAAGGTTGTCTTAAGCTGTCTGGAGCTGTCTATGTTGTCTAACATCACATAACATAACCACTCTTATATCCTGTTTGCCATTGTCTGGCCTCATGCAAATCTCTGTGTGCGTGTGTGTGTGTGTGTAATGGAGAAACAACCCTTTACGCTTCGTCGTATCCTTTTATGCCCAATTACGGGAGCAGCAGCTGAAACAGGACCTTTATGTCTATACAAATACCATCAATATTAGTTGCCAGAAACAAAAAAGGGCGAAATCTAAGCAAAATGTTTACATTTGACGCACTCTGCATGCTAAATTAGCATAAGCAGCTGAATTCCCTATACACAGACACATCCTACTTATTTACCACACAAGCATTCAGAGCCCTGTAAAATGAGTTCTATGCTGAAGCAGACGCTCAAGACAAAATATTTATATTTATATTTTTGTTCATACACGAATGCGCAGCTTTTGATGCGCAAAATTAGCGCATTTATTTGCCGGTCTTTCGGCAAAGTAAAATTTACATATACTTATGTTTATGTGTGAACACGACTAAGAACCTGTTTAACGCTGTTAAAACAGAAGGGAAAACGTGAATGATTTTCAAAGGCATCTTTAAGCAGATTTATTTCAAAAGGTTTTATAAAACATAGCTTTTAAGTTTACCTTTTAAGTATTGCGCAGTGCATCAGCCAGTCGAGAATTCGTTGCCGTCACGATTTCAACCAATTTCTGTTACATGAAAGATAAAATAAAAAACTCCATATAAGCACATACTTATATTTTTTTTGATATTAATAATAAATTTCTCCAACCTGCACTCAGAGTAAAGCCGCAAGCCTTTGCGATTTTCTGCCAAATAATATTAACTAAGTCGGCACCGAAGACGCAGCAGCCGTATTTTATTGTTTTTATCGGCTGAATAGCTAAGAAGCTTTTGCCAGCGAATCCCCCCTCAAGGCAATAAGCTAAGGTGTAATATGTGATGGGAATGTAAGCGGATGACTTTAAGACATTGCTGCAAGTTGCCAGATAACTTCAAAGGCTAAACGATTTCATAAGAGAAGCATCGAACATAATACAAGTGATAGATTTACGTATTTCAGTTGCTGTTCTACCAAAAATAAATATATACATTTGTGGATTTAATGTCAACTACACAAACCAAATTTTTTTTATAGAATAATTCAATTTTGCAGGCCCCAAACCTGTCAGCAGCACACGAAAAAAAAAATAAAACACATTTCATCAACGTGAAAAACACGACAGAATATTCAATGAACTCGTCAAGCGGCATTTTTGATAGCATCAACTTGTCATAAAAACCATTTGCGAATATATATGAATATATAAAAACTATAAAATGCAAAGTGAACATAAAATCGAACTAGCAGGTTTAAAAAAAAAAAAATATATATATATATATGTATAGTGCTATAAATAAATACATTTCCTGCACACTTTGATATTGGATGAGTTAAACTGATTTAAAGTAAAGTAACGTATTTGTGGCACGTAAACAGGAAACTTACTTACAACATTAAACTGCAGCACGCGCCACAAACTTACAGTTAGTTACACACACACAAACAAGCAAGTACACACTCGCGTATATACAGAAAACACAAATGCTTACTTGTACCTGCAACTGACAAGCTCTAAGCCTTCAGGATGAGATACGAGTGTTCTGTGCGTGGTAAGCGCTCTGTTAACAAGCTCGTTGTGGTATCTGATTGCCAGCCGTTTATATCAGATTCGAAGTAATGCGACTTAAGACCTTGCAACATCTTGCTCACCGCTTTGCTGTTGCCCTAAATGCATGGTACTTTTTTGTTTGTTTCTTTGTGTTGTTCGAGTGCATTTAAAGCGCATTTACTTTTATTACACCCTTGAGAACAGCTTTACGATACAAATAGCAACATGTGTAGGTGTTAAGACTTAATCTTCACCTGTTTTGTCGATTAAAAACGTTTCCGATTCCCCTTAGAGATAGACTTGAATGCAAGAATATAACTTTTCTTTTGCTTAATTAAAATTCAAATTGTTTAAAATACTTTTTCAATTAATTCATTTATTGCTTTCTTCATAATTCCATTAGTGGATTTTACAATAGCTAATAAATTTTCACTTTCATGTATGAATATTCAACTCTATTCTGTTTAAATAAATCATTTAATAGCCTAAAAAGCTTTTAGAAAAGTTAGAAAATTTCCATTCATTGCCAAATATTCTAAACCTTTTTGCAAACTTGTCAAAAGCACCCCTCTCTTTCCCTCCCTTGCTGTCTCTTTCTCTGTTTTCTTATCAGGCCGGAAAATCTTTCAGTTTTGAGGCATTGTTTGTAACTTTTGCACTTTTCTACATCAATCCAAAAGGGCGAAAGCCAACAAAAAATGCTGGTCCCCAAAATGGTGCTCAGCTGCTTAAACAGCACAAACTGACTTTCTTTTGGCTTCCGTTTCTTCTCGCTTGTTGTTTGCTAATATTGTTTGCTTTGCTCGTTTAATTTATTTGAAGGGCATTATAATTATGGTATGTCAGCTACATTTATGCCTCCGAAATAATCTAGATAATGTGCCAAAAGCAATTTGTGGAAATTACAAAATTTAATTAATAAAGTACATACTTGAGCATGTTGAATTTGATAATGATGACTGCGTAATATGTTCTTGAACTATTTGCATATTGATGAAGAGAAGCCAGCAAATAACTTTTTGGCTAAAATGTTGCTACACACATTCCGCACAATTTTCAAGTACAAACACATGCGCGAGGCTTAAGTAGCTGAATTTGTAAAAGTCAATCAAGTTGATTGATTGCCTTTGCATTTGAAATAGAACAAGTATGTGCGAGTATGTGTGTGTGTGTGTTAATGTGTGGGTGTGTAATTTGGGGTGGCTACATCAATTATGCAAGCCATTTGATGAGTAACAAATGGCAATAACAACAATAGCGGCGCCTGTTAATTGAGTCACCGCACACCATGGCGTATGCGTAATGCGCAATATTTGTAATACTTCTAATTGAGCGGCAAATTCCCAAGAGCATAATAAACTTGAGCCAAATAGAAGCTGCCACTTCTTTTTTTAAGTCTACAAAATCCACGCCTTAGGCCAAAACTCAAACTGAAAACTTTTAACCGGAGTGCTGTCAAAATTGGCTTTGGTTAATTACGCAGCACTTGAATATATGCAACATGAGTCAAGAGCTTTTCACAACACTTCACAATTAAAAATTGATGTCGTTTTAAAAAGTTGTTGCTTCTGCCAGACGACAGCGTCACTCAATTGCATTTGTTTAATTGTTTTGTTGTTGTGTTGATTGCGTTTATTGTGTGACAGTTTGTCATTTGCCCGACCACAGAACTTTAATAACTTGTCTAATAAGGTCAACAAGAAAAGTTGACAATTGGATTAATATCATTGGAATAAAGCTGTTCATAGCCAACCAATTAGTAAAGTTTATACAAATTAAATTCTAGTATTAAAGATTTAAGAAGCTTGTTTAAATAAATTGCTTCAAATTGATTAAATTTTCAGTTTATTCATATCTGTTTTTTGAAGTTCAATATTGATATAAACGTAATTCAATTTTTCCCTTTTTTAATATTTTTTATAGACTTGATACTAAAACACATTTTATTTATCGTTTTCATGGTGTTTTTCACATATATTTTTGCCACATACACATTTATGTGTATATTTTTTATTGCTCTAAAATCTTTTTACTCATGTCTACATATTTATTATTTCAATTTATTATGCTCATAAATTTTATTTTCGATGTATTAAAGTTCAAGCACCTCGATATATGCTGGTTTTTTTCCAAGAAAAATGCTTCGCACAAAGCGTGGAAATTGTTAGTTCCCCAAACAGCTCGATTTTTGGGGCAATTGTCCTGTGGCGCTGGCGTCAGCTGGCAAATATCAAATGTGAAACAATAATAACAAGCGATACGCAGACGTTTTCTTTTGGCATTATACTTTATAGGCTTAACGCGGTGCCAGGTAACACGTAACAACATATTTACGCACACATATCCTTGAACTTTTCAATTTGCCTAAGCTCATATAAAAGAATTGTTGTCATGTTCGCGAGAATGTTGTTAAATTTGTTGGTTACAAAGCCGTTTGCTGTGCTTTTGGTTTATTTGATTCCCTTCAAGCTTGGCTTTTAAGATGTGTTTCTTTTAATTTGCAATCTAAAACTTTCATGCAAATCAAGCAACAAGTATACAAAACTTATAAATATTTATATATGTTCAGGTTACATGCTTTTGCATAAAATGACGGCGTGTTAAAAAAGTTTTTATATGTGTGTGTTTGTTGTGCCAAGGCATACACAGTTGGCAAAATAGCCGGCGGCCATTAAAATTTCAAAAGTAATTTCAACATTGCGCTGGGCCGGCTCAGCATGATAATGAAAAAAACATATATATGCAGGAAACGTGTGCGTGCACTTGGGGATAAACACACAAACATATACCATACGATACAGAGAAATACTCGGAAATGCTCTGATCCGCGCAAAAGTACCCCAAAATTATTTCACTGGCATCCCACACTTCACGTTTTTACGAAAAACGTTTCTGATGTGCGCGTTTGGGGACAAAGCGGCGTATGCGTAATGTAGCTGTTGCTTCCGATGCTGATATTGTTGCTGCCGCTGCTGGCTGCTACGACTCCATCAACTCATGAATATTTTTGGGACCAATGAAGCGTTGCGACCAAAGTCAATGTCGACGGCCTTCTTCTGTCTTCAAGCGTAATGAATTCTGGCAGCGAGCGTTTGCCATGTTTATGTTTGCTTATTTGATTGGAGTGCAGAGTGTGCGTATTGTGGCTTGTGTCTGCAGCCGGAAGCCAAATACAGTTATACTAACATTTACTGCCACACAGGAATATACAAAAATATACAGATAGTATACACAAATTTAATATCATAATGTCTGAAGCAAATTAAATTGATGTTTGAGGCTTTAAGTACAGGTTCCAAACTAAATTAAAATACTAAAATTTGAGTTAAGTAAACACGTTAAATCAATACATATCCAACAAAATTCCACATTCGATAAGTTTATCTATACTCATACCCAAAAAACAGTAATTAAAACTCTACTCTTCATAAATTGCTTGATATCCAAGCTAATTAAAGCAATTATGTGCGCATTTTCTGCTCAACATAACATAGTATTATAAATTACCATACACAACAAAAATTCCGAAACTAAATGCATAAATTGTGCGAATACTTTTATATAAAAAAAAGTTGAGCTTTAGCTCTGTAATTAGTTTAGATTAAAAAAAATGCAAACAAAGAACAACAGTAAAGCGTTAATTGCAAATGAGTATTAAAAAAGTTTATACCTTATGCTTTTATTTGCTTTATTTATGGCTTTTAACACCTTACTTTACGAATTGAGCAATAAAGCATATTTCGCTCAACAAAAGTCAATTATTTTAATAGCATTCGGGTATTACTGAAATTCCAAGAAATATCATCTGTAAATAATACGGTTTTACGCCATGAGGACATTGTTGTAACTTACTTCAAAACTGAAAGGCTCTGAGCTCTCGCTTACATATTCTCCCCTTTATAGAAAAATTGCATTATGCCAGCAGTCGTTAAATTTTCAAAAGCTTAAACTGCATTACGGTTAAAGCCCTGCTGTTTACGTTACTTTCGATCTGTTGTTGTTTGCATACGCGCATCTCGCATTTTATGCGATTTTCGTGTAGCGTAGGAAACATGATAGTGCAAACTTGTGCTATCGAACACCAAACGGATTTCTGTGTGCACTCTATGAAATGCGAGGAATGCCACCAAGGACACACAAAAAGGAAAAATTGCATCAAACTGTGCAATGCTCGCATTACCAACTAAAGGCAAGCCACGGGGTCTCTAGTTGCATTATAACCAATTACCGCTTTGTCACAAAACTCCAACATTTGGCTGTTAGTCACTCTAGCTTCTTTAATTAAAAATGTTGTTGAATTTGCGTTCTGCTGAAAAAAAAAAAAAAAAAAAAAAAAAAAAATTGCAAAAATGTTTACGAATAAATTCATTTTTTGCGGTAAACTATTTTATATCAATATTTTAGTGATTTTTTAAATTAAAAATTCTTTGCTATGGGCAAAATTGCTATTGAAATAGTAAACCTTTACAACAGTTTTTTCTAACGGCATCAAATTCACTTTGCGGATTGTTTTGATAAGCTTTTTTTCTGTTATATTTATTTAAAGAAATTGAGTTGTTAAAAATTCAAAGCAAATGCAATTAAATCGTTGATGAAGTTACGCTTCATTCTTTTCAATTTCCTCACCCACAAATTATAATTGAAAAATAAATGCATTCATAATAAGTAAAAGGTCAAGTGTGGTCTTCAGTAACTGAATGACTTTAAGTGCAACCACACAAAGTTGAAATGAAATCAAAAATGACCAGGAAATTAAATGAAATGCAGCTGTCGAAAGTTGCTGCTCGATGGTAATTGAACCAATTCTGTAGTTCTGGAAACTTTTTGGTTGCTGCAAGAACACAAATAATTGCCAACCAGGTTGCATAGTGTTGGCTGGCTTGGGTGCTGCACTAAGCAGGAACAGTGTGTAAGTGTGTGAGACGATGTCAAGCAAACCGCACGCGCCAGCCGAGCTTAAAAGCAAATTCATGTTGCAAGTGCTACAGACAGGTGGCAGGGCACATGGCACGTGCAACTGTTGTGCACTAATTGAATGGAAAAGGGTATGGAGTCAAAGCCACAAACCTGCGCTAAAGGTCACAAAGACAGTGAGTGAGATGGGGTGAGATGTAGTGTGAACTGATGCAAATATCGGCGATGCGGTTAGATTGTGGCATCCGAAGTATTAATTGTAACATTGCAACATCAAGCAAACACTCGGCGGTCGCAGAAACCCATTTGCCATCGCAAATGCCAGCAGAAATTTACCAGTTTCTGTGTGGGTAATTAATGCGTTTTTAAAGCTAATTAAGGTTGCGGTTGACTTGTGGTTAGTCTTCAAGCTAAGTCAAGCGACTAACCAGCAATATCAAGCTATCAAAACTCACACCTGAAACTCAACTGAACGCTGTGAGAGATGCTAGCTTGTCGATTGTTTTTAACATTAAAAGTTGATGCAAAATGATGAAAAAAAATGAAAGATTAGATGTTATTTTTGACTGCATTATTTTGACATTCAACCAATTCTAAAAAGCGTCAGAAACACTTCGTGTCACGTGCTCACTCTCTGTCAATTAAGTACCCTATCTATTTTTCAGGTGCACCTAATGCAATGCTTTCAAGTTCGCTGAGCTTTGATAGATAGTTGTAAAGCCATAATTCGCTTGCAGTTGTCAGGTTTGGCATTAGCTCTTTTTGTATGGCCTGCAGCTGCAGTGCCTGGACATTTGTGGTTAACTTTTGTCATCACTTTGGCCTCGGGGCACATTGTGCCGGGCCATGGGCTTATTTCACTTTTGCTGTCATTCCAACTTTGTCTGCCCATTGCAAGTAGATTATGATGTTGACGTTTTCATACCTCACTCACTCACTCACACTCAACGCTGTTGGCCATTGTAGCTGTGTTATATTTTGCTGTTATTGTTGCTGTTGTCATTAGTTTCTTGTCATCTGGTGTTGAGTTCAGTCATTGTGTCAGCTATGACATTGGCATGTATTGCATGTCAACTGCCATTAAATGGGTCAACTGTACCTGCACAACTGCTTTGACTGGTTATTTATTTCTATCTATAAACAGTTTAATAAATATGCATATACACAAATCAAATTGTACACCTTCAATATATAATAAGAGTATGTTTAATGCATTTAAATGTGAGACTTCTAAGATTTATATTCAGTAAATTTATTATACGTCAATCCAATATCTATGTTAATTGGATACATACGTATGTTGCCCCATTTATAGCACACATAAAAATAAAACATGAGCATACATTATTTACAGACAGGCATCAACGTTATCCACAGCAGCTCAGAACTCAAGGCTCACCTGAGTCTCGAGGCTAGACGTCATGTTAACTCATTAAGTTAATAAAATAAAAACGAAAGAAAGTATGAGAGAAAACTTTCTGACATCAATTACCCGAATGAACTTGACCACAAAATGTACAACAAACTTTTGCCCGGCAAGGATGTTGGCTGAAGGACATGTATGCCATAAATTAGGCAGTACGACGAGCAAATCATAATCAGGTAGCCAATGTGCTTTCGTTGGCATTATCATTATATTTTACAGAAGGTTGAACATATATTAATTATGTATGTCTGTACTGCGTACATGGGCTTCGATGGAATGGGTCAAGGATGGGATATACGCCCACCAAATAGTTTATTCCAGCTAAAGGGGCTTGCCGTATTGTTTAGCCACATTCCACATTTAGGGTGTGGCTGGGCGTGTCTGTCTACGTATTATCATTAATATGAGAGTTATTTGCATGTTAATGAGTACATAGAAACTAATAAAGCTGCTCTTTGATTACACAACTAATAAGGATGCGAGCAACTGTACCATCAAACGATATGCGCAATAAGTCCAATTTGTGTACATGTTATGAGCATAGATTAATATCTATGTGCTTTCATTCTCTGGTATTCATTTCTTAATAAAAAATATTAACAAGCTGTTCAGACTAATCAACAAATGCGTACTACTAGTGTTTTGTTTGCAAACACAAAGATATTTGTTTTCTATTGTAGCCTGGGGAGTTCTGTGCTGGTGATGGAAAACAAAGCAACTACTTTGTTTGCACGTGTAACGAAAGCCACTTGCTAATATTCAAATGGAACTAATAAAGAGTATGCTTTAACCAGCGCATTTTAACAGCTAAAATCCATTTTTTTTAACAGCTACCTTTAATATTTATTTGGGATTTTTCTTGCAGATAATCACACCCACTCGCTCTGTGGTGCTTTGCGCCGACTCCAGACGCGAAATGGAGGATTGGCTGGGCTCTTTAAAGACGGCAACGGCGCCGCAGCGTCCGCGTGGCGATAGCTTTCTAATTGATCAACATGATATACTATCGAATCATCATCATTGGTATGCCACCTCGCATGCCCGACCCACCTACTGTAATGTGTGCCGCGATGCACTCTCCGGCGTCACTTCGCACGGACTTAGCTGTGAGGTGTGCAAGTGCAAGGTGCATAAGCGTTGTGCCGCCAAAGCGATAGCCAACTGCAAGTGGACAACGTTGGCGACTGTGGGCAAGGATATCATTGAGCAGCCAGATGGCAGCATAATAATGCCGCATCAGTGGATGGAGGGCAATCTACCCGTTTCGGCGGTGTGTGCTGTGTGCAAAAAGACCTGTGGTTCAGTGTTGCGTCTGCAGGATTGGCGGTGTCTCTGGTGCCGGGATACAGTGCATGTGGCTTGTCGACCGCAAATGGCAATCGCCTGTCCAATTGGACCGGCAAAACTGTCAGTCGTGCCACCCACCAGCGTACATTCAATCAGCACCGATGATGCCTGGGACGTGGCCAGTCCGAAGGGCAACTTTTCACCCCTGCTCGTCTTTGTTAACTCCAAATCTGGCGACAATCAAGGTGTCAAATTCTTGAGACGCTTCAAACAGCTACTCAATCCAGCACAGGTGTTTGACCTAATCTCAACGGGACCCAGTCTGGGTTTGCGTCTCTTTCGTCATTTTGAAATGTTTCGCATACTTGTCTGCTCCGGCGATGGATCCGTTGGCTGGGTGCTTAGCGAAATTGATCGCTTCAACATGCACGTATGTATATCCTTAAAAGTAAACAATCAAACACAAGTTTTGGGGATGGAAATCGAGTAAAAATTACACTTATAGATTTAAATGCAGTATGTACTGCAAAATAAAAAACTTAATTTTTAGTCGATTTTCATGTCAATTTTTTATGACCGATAACCGACTTGAGCATGAAATGGAACTTCCGATTGCCATAACATCCTCAAAATAAGCTCGATTTTTATATGCAATACATCATAAGTCGTGTTTTACGCTCTAGATTAATACTGCATTTAAATAAATACAAAATAAAGAAACTTAATTTTTAGTCGATTTTCATGTCAATTTTTTATGACCGATAACCGACTTGGGCGTGAAACGGAACTTCCGATTGCCATAACTTCCTCAAAATAAGCTCGATTTTCATATGCAATACATCAAAAGTCGTGTTTTACGCTCTAGATTAATACTGCATTTAAATAAATACAAAATAAAGAAACTTAATTTTTAGTCGATTTTCATGTCAATTTTTTATGACCGATAACCGACTTGGGCGTGAAAAACGATTCCGATTGCCATAACTTCCTCAAAATAAGCTCGATTTTCGAATTTTTGCCGATAACCGACTTGAGCATGAAATGGAACTTCCGATTGCATAACATCCTCAAAATAAACTCTTTTTATACATCTATCTTTTTAGCTCTAGATTAATACTGCATTTAAATAAATAGAAAATCTTGCTTAATTTTGACCGAAGTAACTTGATTTTATATAATACTGACAAGTGTCTTGTTTTACGTTGTCGATTAATCAAAATAAAGAAACTTAATTTTTAGTCGATTTTCATGTTAATTTTTTATGACCGATAACCGACTTGGGCGTGAAACGGAAAATCTTGCTTATTTTGACGAAGTAACTTGATTATTTAGTGACAAGTGGCTTTTTACTTGTCTAAAATCTAAAAATTAAGGCATTGTCAACAAGTCAAGACCAAAAAAGTTTTCTTTATCTTATAACAAGAAGTTTTTGGGTTGCACAACTTATTAAGAAGCTACTTTATCCCCTACAAGAAAACAGTACAAATGTACAAACCCACCTATTTTAATTTTTCTTATTTATTATCTATTATATTTCGTTAATAGAAACAATGTCAAGTAGCTGTTATGCCATTGGGCACGGGCAATGATCTAGCTAGAGTACTGGGATGGGGCTCTAGCTGCGATGATGACACGCATTTACCCCAAATTCTTGAGCGCTACGAGTCGGCCAGCACCAAAATGCTGGATCGATGGAGCATAATGGTGTTCGAGAAGGCAATCAGTGTACCAAAGATACCAAAGATGTCCATAACGACGGAACAGGAAGCAATGCTCACAGGCATGGTAACTGCAGCAAATCAACACCTGCGCTACATTGTGGAGACCAACGATCCTCAGACTCTTATCAACTCGACGCGCAACTTGTGCGATACGGTTGAAGATTTGGTTTCACGCATCTCCGAGCATCACAAGGAGGACGATCAGTTGTCCATCAAGTGTGACATTCTCAAACAGAAGCTGACTATGCTTCTGGATGCACTGCAGGAGGAAGAGATTGGTGCACACAGTGGAGATGATTTGATAGCCACCATTCGCAGTCTAATAGCACGCAGTGTGCCCTCAATGCATTCCGCTCGTCCATCGTTGCTGTAAGTATAACTTTACATTTTCAAATTTTAGTTTCATTGCTCAGAGTTATGTAATAAACTAAGACAAGATTGAGTTTCTAATCCAATAAGAGCAAAAGTATTTTTTCCAACTAAATTGATTCGGCATATAGAATTCTGAGGAATTAATCTACAAAAGGACAAACGAAAAATGAAAAATATTTTTGGGGATTAGAAATTCTTAGAAACAAAGAATTGTTGTGATTGGTTATAAATTTACCAATCTGCATGGTCTAACAGTTATTTATTTCAAAAGGAAACAGAATATTTAACATTGTACACATACAAATTGCTTAAATTCATATTTATTATTTGATTATTAACTTCTTTTAACAGCAATCCTAGCATTTCGATAGAGAAAACGGAAAAGGATCAAATAAACTCAAAGGAAAGACGCAGCAGCCGTTCCCTACGCTCCAGCGAAAAGGAAGCATTGCAGAGTCGTGCCAACAGCGTCAAGCGTGCCATCTACAATGTGGTGGAGCATTCGGAACCAGGTCGTCCCAAGCGCTATCAACGCAAGCTATCAATAACACCATTTGAGGCGCTGAAAATACCTGCAAATTCTGGTGAATCAACGCCGTGCAGCTCACCATTGCCGATAATACCACCCATCAACATTATCTCGCCAACAATGGAAACATCGCGTTTGACATGCATCTCACCATTGCCAGATACGCGCCGAGATTCAGTTGATGAGAGCTTCTTTAACAGCATCAATTTGCCGGCACCACGACAATTTGCAGACAGTCGTCGCAGCTCTGGTGTGCCCGAGGTGATACAAGAGATGGAGGAGGGCGCCAATGGGGAGACCGTTTATCGCATTGGCCGTTTGTCGTTGAGTGGCGGCGCCAATATTGACGATGCTGGCAATCGTCTATCACCGATTGGCGATGGTGGCGATACAACGCCTACCGAGCGCAAGGTGGACTTTTTGCGTGTGCCGATCATAACAAGCGAATCGATTGTGGATCCACTCTCCGACTATCGACCCATTGAGGTATTTGAGCGCACCTATTATATGACACGCGAACTGGACAAGGATAAGGAGCGCAAACAAGATGTGTCGATCGACGGCGAGGGCGAGAAGCAGGAGGATGCCAATGGCAATGAGAAGTGTGAAGAGACACAGCAGCAGCAAGCCTTGGTGCACACTTGCAATCTACAGGTACCCGGCATTGTCGTTACCCCCCACTCCCAAAATGTTTACACAAGTGAAAGCATTACAATCATTGATACCGATCAACAGACCAATACTGTATGTAGTATTCGCCCCCAAAATGTTACAAGCGCAACTTATTTTCCTATTTTTTTTTTGCAGCAACAAGAGCAATCATCGTCGGAGGAGATGGGTGGAGATGCCAGCGATGTGCTGTCCGCCATAAGCAATGAGGAGTGTAGTGTGGCTTCCGAGATATTTGATAAGGTTGAGACCGGTCATACCCTAGGCGATATTATACAAGTAAATATAGTCGCATTACCAAGAAAACCTGCGAAGTCAACAAAACCGTTATCCAATCAATTTATTTTTCATAGAATCTCGATGCAAGCAATTTCATGCATATCGATTCGCCCGAAACGAGTGATGAGACCGAGGCAATGCCTGGCGAGAGTTTAATGGACGACATCAGCTCAGTGTTGGGTCATGATATAACCAATGCACTGCAGGACAACACCATTACGGATGACACAACCACACTCTGCTCCGAGCATGTTGGTCCCCCGAAGCCGCCGCGCAAGAAATCGATGAGCGCATTAAGTAAAGTGCAAACACATCCGCGCAGACGAAACTCATCGCCTCCGCGAATGGCGAGACTGGCACGCATGGACAGCGATGACAATCCACAGCAGTTTGGCTTCGAGAATATTGTATTTGAAATTGACAATCGCTGCGATGATCAAAAGATGCGAGAGCCGCCGCGCTACTGCAGCCTGGCGCAGTTCGTGGAAGGTAACGATATAGCGCGTCAGAGTTTTAAGGTATGTATTAAATGCCATTATGGCCTATTGTAGGTAAATTGTATATATACAAAGCATAAATATATATATAATATATAAATATAGAGCTATAGCTATGTTTCGTTGATCGGAAGTGCTCAGACGTGGCCACTTATGGTAAAAATCTTTGTTGCTCTCTGTTTGCTTCTTTCTTCAAACTTTTCTTTTCTTTACGTGTGCATTGACCGAATACGTTAACTTGCTTGCCTATAATTATAAAATAACTACTAAAAATTAAACAAAAAACAAAAAAACAAAAACAAACAATTGTCCAACCAACTAACCAAACAAACACAAAACCAAATACCAAAAAAATGTTGAATATCTCAAAACTAACATCCTGCTCCTGCTCCTGAACGACTCCAATTTTAAATACTGAAGCGTCCCAAAAAGCGCATCTCACTCAAGAAATTGAAAGAAACTACAACAACAACAATCGTATCTCAACAGCAGCTAATGCTTGAAAGCAATAGCAACAACAACAGCAACGACAACAACTCTTTCGATGGGGCGGATACGCCCACAAATACGGCCATAACACGAGCCTATTCACAATTGACAACGACCACAACTAGCGATGATCTGGATGAGTTATCGACGCAAACTGCTATCAAAATAGAAATACACGATGCGGATAGCAGCACAATGTGCACAACAACAACCACAACAACCACAACGAAACCACTCGAATCGGCAATGTCATCGTCGACATCGCCCACGAAGAAATCGGGCCATGGACAAGATGTAAAGCGCATTACTTTTGATGAATCGTGTAAGAAAGAATCCTTTGATGATGTAAATCCCAACTATCCACAGATAAGTGTTGTTGTAAGACCGCCAACGCCCTTACGCGGCGATTCCATAAAACCGACAGCGTCGTCGTCATCCATACTGGCGTCGTCACTGCTCGGTGTCCGTACTATGAACTCCTCGGAGATAAGGCGGCATTCGAGCCATGCGCCCACCTTGGCAGTACGCGAGTATGATAAGGATAAAGATCGTCGGCATTCCGGTTTCAATCCAAATTATCTAACATTGGATCCAGAGCATGCACGCTTCCTCAGCAGCTCACCAGCGGCTAGTCGTAGAATTAGCTGTGGCAGCCTCTTTAAGGTAAGTTTCCCCCCTACTCCACTATCAGTTCCCTCCCCATTATGATATATATTATATATATACAACATATATGATTTAACGTTGGCCACTGCATCAGCAAGTGTGCAACACATAATGTGTCAGCCGAGCAATGAGAATGCAGAAAATCAAAATCAATAAACTACACATAAATGCGATTTTCTAGGTAATTGTTTCTTTTTGTTGTTATTTATCGATACAAATGTCGCGATATTCGATAAACAAAATTTGTGATACGGATAGCAACTTTTCGTTTGGGTTAACACGAGTTTCATTTCAATTGTATTTTATTTGCGCTTTGTGCGATTCACATGAAAAACAATATTGTAAAAAAAAATTCTTAAATAACCGAAGAAGCTTATTGTAAATATAACAGTATCTTAACAATTCCTTGAATTGCACTTAATTAAAGTTAAAATGATTAAGTTTCATGTGAATCCAGCAATAAAACTACGTCTATCATAAGGATTTAATATATTTATTTGCCATATTTAATATAATTTAGCTAGTTACGCTTAAGTTTTAAGACAAGTTACCAAAAAAAAAAAAAAAAAACACAAAAACTTCAACAGTCAATATACCAACAACAAATATATATACATAAATATATACTTTATATATACCATATATAAATATTATATATGTATGTTTTACAAAGCACAAGTCAATTGGTACGTATTTCAAAATTATGTCAACTACTTGTATGTATTACATTTATAATTTAACAACACTCTAAAAAGCTCTCAACACATCTCAACCATTCTATTTAAGAACCTATATATTTAAAACTCACATAGCTAAAAAAAAAAAACAACCATTCACAAAAAATTTGTTTCAAATTGTAAAGACACTATTAAATCAATTTTCTTAAAAGAAAACCCACAAACATAACACTAAACGCACCTATGGACTGTTCAGAGTGCGTTTCTTTGTGGTCGCCGAACCAGATATACGTCTAGCAACACTGGCGCTAATTAGGCCGCTGATACCGCTGGTAAGCCCGTAACCAGAGGTCCGGGTCCTTTCTACTACGTTCCAAAGTTCCTGCGTTCGTTCATTCGTGCGTTCGTTCGTTCGAT
Source organism: Scaptomyza pallida (assembly GCA_018152965.1). Classification (NCBI taxonomy): domain Eukaryota; kingdom Metazoa; phylum Arthropoda; class Insecta; order Diptera; family Drosophilidae; genus Scaptomyza; species Scaptomyza pallida. Next base: position 2,443,258 of record JAECXP010000002.1, read on the forward strand.
GTGTATTCGTAAACTCCCCAGCAAATGATTTATTCTATACATATATGCAATATCTACTCGTTATACTATCCTCTGTAAAAAGTGCCAGTTGAAGTGGTCAGCTTTTGTTACAATTTATATGGTTCCAGCACTCGCGTCAATTAGTTTAGTATATACTTTTTTTAGTTTATGAATTAAGTTACACACGTGTTGCTGTCTTTAACAGTAGTGTTGCATAATACCCAAAACTGTACTCGTATAAACTATTGCTAATACTCAATACTAAAAACAATTTCCGTAACAACAGCTAAAAGAACATGCATACGTATAGTCTCTGCTTTCTACTTATTTATGATTTTTATTTACAAGTAGTGTGGCTCTGTCTCTTTCTATCTATAACTATCCAATGCTCTTAAAACCCTGCGTCCGTTATTACACAACACTGGCACACGCACACATCGAACGCTCACCCTCTCACTAACATTCACACACACACACACACACATACATCCACATGTTTCTTTGTATCGTAGTTAGTGCTGACTTTCCAGTTGCTCTTTGACACGAATAATCCTCATCGATCCTAACGCAATCTAATCGTCGCTTTTTGCTTGCAGCCGAATGAAGCTTTGCCCAATCTGCAGACACTCAAGGGCTCCAAATCGAGTCTATTTATGGGCTCCTCGCTCTTTGGCTTCGAGCACTTCAGCGATAAGGATGAAAAGCAGGGCAAGGATAAAGAGCGAACTCCACCAGATGAGGCCAGTCGCAAGATGCCCATTATCAATCCAATTGTTCGCTTGCCCAATTGGCCAAGTAAGTTCAGCTACAACCCAATTTAGTCTTATTAAAAGTGTAACATAATATCTTACTCTTCTCAGATCTGGCCAATGGCACTGGCTTTATATCAAAAGTGTCTACTGGCGAATGCGGACACGCTCTGTGCAGCTGTGAGTCCCCTAATGGATCCCGATGAAACACTACTTGCTGGCTACCATGAGAAGTGCGTGATGAATAATTACTTTGGAATTGGCATCGATGCAAAGATCTCGCTGGACTTTCACAACAAGCGCGAGGAGCATCCGGAAAAGTGTCGTTCGCGAGCAAGGAACTACATGTGGTATGGTGTGCTGGGCTCCAAGCAGCTGCTGCAAAAGACCTGCAAGAACTTGGAGCAGCGTGTGCAGCTGGAGTGCGATGGACAACGCATACCGTTGCCCGAGCTACAGGGTATTGTCATCTTGAACATACCCAGCTTTATGGGTGGCACCAATTTCTGGGGCAGCAGCACGAAAAAGGATGATATTTTTCTGCCGCCAAGCTTCGATGATCGCGTCTTAGAGGTGGTTGCCGTCTTTGGCTCTGTGCAAATGGCTGCCTCGCGTTTAATCAATCTGCAACATCATCGCATTGCTCAGTGTCAGAGCGTACAGATCAATATACTGGGCGACGAGGAGATACCCATTCAGGTCGATGGCGAAGCCTGGCTACAGCCACCTGGCATGATACGCATCCTGCACAAGAATCGCGTTCAGATGCTTTGCCGCAATCGCAGCCTGGAGGTCTCGCTTAAGAGCTGGCAAGAGAAGCAGCGACAGCATAGTATTTCCATACAGCGTGATGCTTCCTCGACAGCATCTGAGCATGCCGTCTCCACGGATGATGTCATTTCGGAACGTGAATGCTATGTGCTGCTCAATTTCATTGAAGCTGTCAGTTCGTTGGTGAAGTGGGTTAAATTCTTGATCATCTCGCATCCGGCTCTGCAGCATGATCTCTATGAGGTGGCCTGCCGTGCCAGCGAGGCCCTGGAGTCTATACATCCGCAAGGCAAGCTACTCGAGGGCCCTTCGCTGCGCACCAAGCTGGTGGAAGTCATCGATTCATCGCGCCAACTCTATGATGATGCGTGCTCTCTGTTGCGCGATCGTGGACACAGCTTGATTCTGCGCGAGGATCTGGAGACCAAGCTGAGCGCTGCGCTGGCCAACATGGAAATGGAGCTCAAGAAGTGCTCTGTGCAGAAATGCATTGACGGCAAGCTGCGAGCCTACTTCAATGTTCTTGCGCCCAATGAGGAGGTAAGCTAAAATGCTTAAAACAAGCTTGAAACATTTGCTTATATTTATTTCTCATTTAACAGTCCGATGGACGTCGCAAGTCTCGACCGTTTTGGGTACGTTTGCGCTCTGGATCGACTGCTGGCCAACAGCAGTTTAAGCCACCCACAACGAATACAAGGGAGGCTGCCAACAATTGGAGCGTCAATGAGGTTGTCACCTGGCTGGAAACAATGCAACTATCGGAATATGTTGATAGCTTCCTCAAGAACGACATACGTGGCAAAGAGTTGCTTACACTGGGACGACGTGATCTCAAGGATTTGGGTGTGGTGAAAGTGGGTCATGTGAAGCGTATACTGCAGGCCATTAAGGATCTTAGCGAGAATTAAGCAATGGGCATTGGTTCCTGACAATTTAACAATCGGCTAGTACAAAAAGAAATCTGTCTTCGAAAGGAGTTTGCTGTTCTTTGGTTTAGGTTATGTGGGCGTGGCTGTTTAGTATGTTAAGCGAGTTATTAGCATGTTAATATTATATGGGATAAACGCATACAACAATCACTATTTATAGACTAGCTTAGCTAGAGATAAAAACAAAAACAAAAACAAAACAAAAGAAAGCCCAAATCTTTTCTATACTTTTGGGTGGAAAGACGCTTAGCCATAGGGCAAGACTAACGAAATAAATATTTATATATCTATTTTCAACAACAAAACATATTCTAACTAAACTTACCTATTTTCCTGCAAACATACATATATTTGTATATACTTCAGAAACACAGATCATTCTAATTCTGTTCCCTTTCTGTTTTAGTCATGTAAGCGAACTGAATTTCATTTTTGGATATGTACTTATATACAAACATACATACATGCATGCAAAACATATTTGTGTATGTATGTTGAAATGCAAAATTATTTAATTGGCAGTTAAACGAATTTAAACGTAGTGGCACATGCAACAAAACTTAGTTTTTAAGATACAGTTTTGAAATTTATTTTACGCTTTACCAAACGGATTCTCACATGTAACAAACCCCATTCACCACCAGCCCACAAGACACAAGAAGACAACATCTACAAATTATTCTAAATTTATAAGCAATTTCAATTTTACAATTGTAAAACAACCCTTAAAGACAAACAAACATCTTTATACAAACAAGCAAAAACCTGACAAACTTGACATATTATTAATTATAGTTAATCGCAACTACATTTAATTGTTTACCTGCCCTTACCCCCAAACTCCCACAACTTAAGTAACCATGCAAATATTATAAGAAACAAAGAAAAGTCTGTTAACTGTGTCATTTTATTGTGTATAATCAAAAAACAAAACAAAACTAAAACAAAAGCAACTCTTAACTCGTTTATTTAAATTAATTTTAATTTAGCTCTTAAGCTTAAAGTTAAGCATAAGGCTATGTTTTGGTGCAGGGCGCCGGCGCCCTCTTTATTTTGTACATTTAGTACTACAAAAAAAAAAAAAACCAAAGGAAATTTAGCTAGCATTGAGCACAAAATCTTGTGTTTCATACCTTTTTGGAATACCTTTTAATTGTTTACTTGAGCGATAACAAATTTTTGTCTAAGCTGTTTATGTTTAAGAAATTGTGCTAAATTTTGATAGTAACCTATTTTCAATTAGAAAATGTATGAATACGACTACATTATATAATATCTATATAAATAGCTGCATATATGTGTACGTTAATGTGTTTTTTGTGTATAGACCACCCCATCATACTCATACATACATATTCACTTACGTCACTTTCAAAATGTTTGCTCAATCTGCTTCCAAATTGAGTGATTTTTTGACAAGTCGCATTAAGAAATATGAAATATGTATGAAAGATACCACAAACCAACAACAAATCTCTTGAGCAACGTCTATATATTATATTTTTGAATATATAAGTATAAATGAGCCCAGACCAACTCGATTGATTTGTTGTACAACTTACTAAAGTATACCACTAATTTCCATTTATTTATGTGGCACATCCCCAATTTCCAGTTTGGCACATATTTGTAAAACTACTTACGCTTACAATTAACCATTGTGTAACAAGACAAAACCCCATATTTAAAATGTGTAACTAAATATAATAACAGTTAACTAAAATATTTATTTAAACTGCATAAAAAATATAACAATCAAACTTAACACAAAACCAACTTAACCATTTCAACGTATATTCAAGATATGTATTTTTTAAAAAGATCTACAAAAAATGCGTATTTTGAATTGATAAATTGTATATTTTCGGGTTAAGTTCAAAAAGAGTAAGCCATCTGATATTGTTTCTCCTTATGGTTAACACTACAGCATACAAAATTTACCTAATGCATTTTTATTTCAATTTAACAATACTGTGATAACAGCTTTCTAAAAAATCTCCCTAAAAACTAAACAAATCTTAAAAAAAATGAAACAATTAACTTACAACTTTTGGAGAATGCATAATATAAAGAAAAATTAAAAATTTAATAATAATAAAACGTAAAACAAATCAAAAAGATTTCAATAGGTTAATAAACTTGCTAACAACAAAAAAATCAGCTATTACCAATAATTACAAAATCCTTAAGATCCCAGTTAACAGCTGTAAATCTATGTCTTAAAATCTTTTTATTCAAGACTTGAACCATACCAAATGACCTTAAACACTATTGGTAACTGACACAATCCAATAACCTTTTACCCCAGATATAATATGCAAATTATAATAAATAAACATTCTCTTGATTGTAATAATAACAAAAATAATAAAAACAAAACACAAAACGAAATTCGTGTGTATTAATTTCATCTGGTTAATTATTAAGTAAGTTCCATTGAATTCTTCAGAAGTAAAAGCCATGAAACATTATTTAAAACGTTTATATGCATTTTTCATTTATTTGATTCATACAATTGTTTCATTTTTTTAACCATCACTTGATTTGCTTTTACTTATATTTCTCTGTTATACTTTGTGTGGGTATTGTTTTTTGTTTATTATTTTTTTTTTTACTTGGTACATACGGATGTCCTTTTATAAGTTCTCTTTTATACTCTTTGCATTTTCAAGGCTATTTGGTGTGCCTTATTTCTTATGTATGACAATTGGGCAAAATTATCGATTAGTTAAGATATTTTTATTGAGTTTTGGTGTTGTTTTATTTATTTTTTATTTTAAAATGCGGGCGCATTTAGGCGTGAAAGATAATTTTCAAAATGTATGTATCGATATTAAAAGAAAATATGCAATAATTTATTCCAAATATCATTGATCGCAAATACTTGAACCCCGCTTTATAGCACACCAATTCGTGTTTAATGTGTGTGGTTTATTAAGTTAATTTATTTGTATACATTTCATGTTGTAAACAAGCTAGAATATATATATTTTTATATCAAGTTTCTTCTTAAGTGGATTCATATTAAAGTTGCCTAAAATTGTTGTTAAGTACGATAGTTAAAACTATATGAGTTTTAAATGTTTTTGCCATTCTGTTATATCAAACTGTAAGTTGAAAGAGACTTCTGAAAATTCTGATGGTCTTTGTATGTGCATTACCTGTTAGGAATTTTTTAAATTTCACCAAGGCTTGATCAAGTAAACTTTTTGTTTTAATCATGTCTAACTAATGCATTTAAGAAGTTCTTTTAGTTTTTACTGTCGATTACATTTATAAAATCTCATAGATTGCGCATATTAATCAAATGTTTGTTGGGTTTCATTGTTTGGGGGGCACTGGAATAACATGGGTTCTTTTTAACTGTGGAAGCTTTAACTTTAAGACATAGTTTTCAACGCAACATTTTCAACTAACAGACAAGCTCATCAATGAAAAACATATAAAAAACATATACTTTAACTGTTTTTTTAAATACCACTGAAGCTTTTTTGTATATGATATTTTTTTTTTAGTTTGATTTTTGTAAAGTTATGCATTTTTTTTTAATAAAAATATGTTTATGCAAGCAACAATTAAGCTCAATACTGAAGTTAATCACAAACTTATTGGAAGTGAAACTTTAACCTCAGATAATTTTTTTTGTATGCCATAAAAAGCATTTAACTTTTTTTTAAATTATACAGACGATTTAAACTTAATTTTTGAACTTAATAATCGAGTTCTAAATTAATTCAAATTTATTAAAAATTTCAACATTTATATATGTTTATTTTGTACTCAAAAAAAATATAACGCTGTTTGCATGCAAAGCAAATAACTTCTGAAACATTTTATTTGTTTTAAGGAAGCCTTAAGTTTGCAAACGTTGTTATACTTCCAATGTTTTTTGTCTTCTCTAGGATTTATACACAATGCCATGTATGTCGCAAAAGTAGTTTCACAGTTTCTTAAATCTGAACGCTTTGCAAAATGGTAAACATATAACTCTTTGCATTTTGTGTAGTACAGTACAGTTGTGTGTGTGAGTGTTTGTGTGTGTGTATAACCATCATTGCCAAAAATGTACTTAAAATATCATTAGTATCAGTTTTGTTTTCTTGTATTTGTTGTTCATGTGCAAAATCTATTTTTAAGTTTGTATTCTATTTGCTGGATCAGCTTAGATCACCCTATGCATTACCCAATATACTCAGCCTAAGTATTAGCCATTGGATTTCATTCCAGTTTTATTCTCGCTTAATGAAAATTACAAAAGTTTGAGGTGTTTCCCTAAAAAACACCTGTTTTTTAATGTTGTTCACTTCTTTTTTTGTTTTTGGTTGGACGGGTCTCTGCGGTGATTTTGTCCTTGCTTTATGTCAATATAAGATTTCTTTTATTCTTGAAATATCTTCAATATATCTTTTTTATTTATTCGCAACAGCTTTTGTGTTTTGCAAAATTCTTGTTATATCTGTTTTTTGAGGGATTAGGCAGTGAAAGTAAGTGATTTTACTTTTGTTGTTGTGGAAATGCACGTGCAACGCTTGAAATTATATTAAAATGGCATAATACATCTGATTCCCTTCACTAATATGTATACATATATATATTATCTAAGTTAAATTCAGCTGAAATCCTAGTATACTCCTAATGGAAACATTTACGTATGCGTAGTCTCGAGTTGACAATAAATAATACATTTTTATTTGGGAATACTTTAATATTTTCATAGGGCCTTTTCGTGTTAATTTGTATGTTTAAGCATAGACGAAATATGAGCACAGTTAGCGATAGAGGATAGTTCTGCAAAACTATTATAACTTTGAATTTCATCATAGTTTCAATCAAACAATTAAATGCAAACAAGTTTTTAAAAACATCATCTATTGATGAAACCAACTATTGATAGTTTTGCAGTACTTTAAGAGAGATTTGGAATACGTGGTTTTATTGCATGTTGAGGCGGCATTTGTGTCAAATATTTAAACGCACTTTATTTAATTGAATTTTGTTAATTGCTTCTTTTTTTTGTTTTCTTTGACCAAATACATTTTGCACTTGAAACACGTTCACACAATTTTTGTTTATTATTTTTTTCTAGACACTCTCCTCCTTGGTGGCGTTGTTGCTGCTGCTGCCGCCCCAGAAGCGATCGAAACGGTCACGTGCCTTCTCCAGCACATCGGCAGCGGCGGAACGTGCCGTGGACGCAGTTGCTGTCGATGACGATGATGAGACACCCGGCTCTGGCTTCAAGCTGACATCACAACGAACCGCGCCACCCGGTTGGGTGGGCGTCAGGGTTTTGCCATAGGCAGCGATACTGGTTGTTGGGCTGCCGCTGGACTTCCAGGCTGTGTGTGTGTGAGTTGGACATTCAGTGGATGGCAGTGGAGGGGGGAAATAGTTGTGGAAATAGTGTTTTTTGTAATGTTACGCAAAGGAACTACGCTATGTGGAATTACGCATTTTGGCTTAGCGATTTTGGTTTTATTATTATTTGCTTAATACTGAGAGAGGGGAAAGTTGTTGCATTATATTTACGCTTAGTTTTTGAGATTGGCATTTGGCTGGTGTTGCGATTTGGTAATTTTTTGAAGATTGCTTAACGATGATTTGATTTTTGGTTGGATTTTTGGATGATGGTTGTGAGTAGCGATACATACATATACATATACAGATACATATATTTAAATACGAGTTAATATATATATATAAATATTTGTAAAAGCGATTTTTTTGGTTGTGTTTTTATATGTTTACTTATGTCGACTTCATATTATTTTCTTTTTGGTTGGATTTTATGGAAGTTGCGTTTATTGAAGAAGCGTGCTTAAAGGCTTACCGTCCATTTTAGCCTGTTCGGTTAGTTGTGGCGGTGCCGATTGTGGTGGCGGTGGTGGCTTTTCCACCGGTGTCGACGCTTTTATCTCGCTCTGAGGTCGGCTATAGTTCTCGCCTAAAACCAAATTGCATAGAAACTTTAGATGTAAATAGAAAACTTTGTGCATAAATTAAATAACACTTTACCCTCTTTGACATTTTGTGTTACTGTAAATGTCTTGCCAGTGTCCAAGGGCACCGTCCAGTTGACTGGATCGGGAGAGCGCATTATTATCTGCTCGGGCGACTTGACTCGTGTAGGTTCCGGCGGCGATTTAACCAATGGCTCATCGGGCACCTCGGGCACTGGCTGTGGACTGCAGCTAGAAATGGAAATAGCTGTCTCACGGCCCTCTTCGCCCTCGTCTGTTGGCGTTGAAAATAATTACGAAAGATGTGACAAAAATGTTTATATGATTTACTTGGCTTAAAACACATTAATTAAAGGCGCATTATATGTTTTTTGTTTAATTTTATGCTGCTGCAGCTGTTAAGTATTTTTTTTTTTTTTTTTTTTTTATTGTTTAAGCAAACTTTGTGATCGAGTTTATATAGTAGGTTAGTAGTTGTAACTTAAAAGAGAAATATTCTGTTTTCTTAAACACAAAATTCGAACTTAGTTGTAACTTAAACTTAATGGAACTTAGTGAAATAAAGCTTTGTATTAAGCATAAAGCTTAAAAGGCAACCAAATTCGTTAGTAAAAATTGAATTCAAATGATAAATAAAATTTGCTTTGATTTTTTATATTTATATTTTTTTATTATTATAAAGCGCACAAGAGGAATAAAGAGCATGCCACATTCAAGAGACACTTAACACAGAAAAGGCGGCAACAATAATACTTAAATGCTAAGACACATAGAAATACTACTTGGAACACGCAATGAAATAAAAAAAAATGGTTTAGACTTCAAAAAAAAATCAGTTTTTATAAAAAAAATGAATTTTGGCATGGAATGGAAAAATGTGAATGTGTAACAGGCAACGACGACAGCTCGTAAAAATCCGTTTTAAACCTTGCCCGATCTGTTATTATTAGAAAATAATGGAGTGGTTTTTGTGTTTCTTTGTGTAAAAAAAATCTTTATAATCTCCCAAAACGCTGTTTAACATTAAGAACAAATGTTTTAATATATTTACATAAAAAAGCCTATTCTATTCCTAAATAAAATTGTTATAGCTATTAGTAAAGAAATATAGAAAAAATTGTTAATATTGTTTAGCTTTACAGCTTCACAGTCTATGATGTAATAAATTCTTTTCTAGCCCCGAAAATGTAGAGTGTTTCATTGTTAAGAAACTATTGATATCTAAAAGATAAAATAATTAAATAATTATGCTAGACAGTCTTACAATTTGTAGAGCTATAGACATAAAGCAGATAAATACGAAAATCTAGGATAGTTGTGTAAAACAAAAAGAAGAGAGACAAAACGTACTACAAATGATATGAGGCATAGATGTTAAGGATACTTTGGGCTGACTTAGACACACGGCTGAAAGACAACATGTACAAACATTGATTACAACAACAACTAACATTAATTAACACGTAACGCTTTCTTTGGGTAAACAACTTTGTAACAATTACTAGAATTTTGAATTTTTTTTGGTTTACTTGGACAGCCCTGTGGAATAACGAGATACAAACACAAATTTTATCAATATGTTTACTAAGAACTATGCCAATCTTAAACAAATACTATGTAACACACACACAAACATGATTCCACATGGCTGATAGAACGTAAAAAGAAGAAGAAAATGTTTGGTGCCGCCCAATTGCAATATGCCAATTTGTAAATTATAATTATAATTTGTTTACTCAACACTAGTTGGTGTACAACACAGTTTTTGACAAGGTGTAAAATGCTCAATTGTTTAATTGGTAATATTATTTTGATTCATTTGGTTTTTCTTGTTGTTTACAAAAGTTGCAACACAAACATTTCGCGCATCAGATGTCATTTTACAGCATTTCCATTTAAGATAAGTTTTTTTTGGTTTTTTTTTTTATGGGTGTTTCAAATTGTTTTTTTATTTTTATTGCAGAGAATTTTTGTATTTTTGTTCAAGTTTTGCGGACAAACTTTACTCACTTTCAGCCAATTTTCTATCCTGACCTGGTACCGTAAGGCGTTTGATGTTGATGGTGACAGGTCTGGTGGGTGCCGTTGTTGCTGTTGTTGTTGTTGCTGTTGGAACCGATGCTGTTGTTGTTGTTGCTGCTGTTGCTGCTGTTGTCAATGTAGCTGCCTTGTCAGTTGCTGCTGCAGCAGCTTGCAGCTTGCAATGGCGGCTGCTTCTGTTGTTGGTGTTTCTGTTGCTGTTGTTGTTGTTGTTCTCGTAGCTGTTGTTGTTTTTGTTTATTTTGTTGATGCTTCGCACTATTTGCACTACTACCGCTACCAGCACCAACTTGACTACCAATGCAACTAATATTTGATCTATCTTTATCTTTCTTACGCATTTGCTGCTGTTGCTGCTTTTGTTTCAGTTGCTGTTGCGCTGTTGCTGCTGCAGCTGCAGACGATTTAGTGTTGTAGCTCTTGCATTGTGATATATGTGATTGATTAGCATGATTAGCATTGGATGTTGCTGCTGTACGGCCGGCTGTTGCTGATGCTGCTGTTGATGTTGCTGCTGTTGGCGCTGCTGCTACTTTACCGTTAGGCGGTGGTAGGGAACTACTTTTAATGCGGGAGTGGAATGTTGAGGATAGGGTTGCTATAAAAACGGAAGCAGTTTTTTTTTGGTTTTGTTTTTGATTTTGGTTTTTTTTTTTTCGTCGAGTTTGATTTTTAGGTTGTCATATTTTTGTTTTTAGACCAAAAACATAAGGCACATGAAAAAACAAATTTGAATATGAATTTTTGTTTGAAATATATAGATTTTTTCATAATTGTTTTTCGTTTCATTAACGGCGAATTAAAAATGCAACGCAAATTAAGTCAACATAAATATTGGTTTGTTAAAAATTAATAGTATTATATAATAAAATCATAAGACGCACGTTTGAGTTTGGCGTTGATATCAAATTTATTGTTGTTAGTTCATGTTGAGAGGTACCAAAAGTGGGTTAGTCTACTAAGCAAAAGCTACCATTCAACATTTTAAATGTTAGTTTTAAAAAAACATAAACTTAAGATACATTATTTATTAAGAATTTGTGCCCGGAAATCAGTCAAAGTAAAAAAAAAAATTTTTCAGGGATAACAATATTCATTTTGTACTAAACATTCACAAACAACTTTTTTTAATTCTTAAGTCCCTTTGTCTTATGATACATAATAAATTGCCCAGGATTTTTGCGTTCAAGCCATTTGCGAAGGTATTAGAGTTATGGCAAGCCAAGGACATGTTTTATTCCTTTCTTATGTTATCAACACATGGTAGACATTAAAGCCAACAACAACACATTGTTATTAGAACACACACACTTATGACGAAGTTGGAAATAAATATATATATTTTATATTAGATAAATATAAGAGTCACAACACCCACAACTTAATATATATATTATTTGTTAGTTATTTTTTAAACACCGACTTTGGTTAGTAATACGTACTTACAAATTTGTTAGTAGCTATTAGTATGTTATAATTTTAGTATTTAATTTTATAAGTTTGTTTTTCGCTCAACATGCTAAACTATAGAATGTTTGTTTTTTTTTCGAAAGACCAATCAAACGCATTATCAAAAAACCAATATTTAATTGAAAAATAATGAAATGAATTTAATAATAAATGTGTTAAATGAACCGCATGACCAGAGACTAAACTAACAGAAATATATGAACATACTTTAGAATTATTTTTTCTTTTTTAGACACTTAACTAAGTAAAATTTTAAGTTGAAGTATGTTTTGAAATGAACGTACAAACTTGCGGTGTGAGGAGAAATACTAAAAACTATAGTTGATAAGTTAAATTATTGCAAATAAACCAAACAACAAAATCTAAACAAATCTAATCTTAACTAATGATATACTTTTTTTTAAATATACATATATATATGCAAACTAGGATTAAATTAATGAAAATAAGAAATAAGTCAAAAAAAACACAAGGCAATGAAGTAACTCACAAAATATTTATGAGTTCATAAATTATTTTGATATCATTTTTTGTGGGTGGTTCTGCGCAACGTTAAGCTACTTACATGGGCGTGGCTTACGTTCAGTTCCGGCCGATGTCGTCGGTGCCTTTTTACGGCTCGTGGGTGCTTGACTCGCCGAGCGTATCTGACGCTTGGGTGACTCATTCTCAGCGACGCCAGGACCCACAGATTGTGAGCGTGCTGAGCCACGCAATATGAAGATGAAGAGATGTGGTTTTGATTGTATTGATACGGTATTGGTTTTTTGTTTTCAGTTTTCGGATAACGATTGGTTTGATGACAAAAGTACGAGTTGTATGTTTTAATTTCGCATTGATATACATTTCGTAAATATGAACGATTGTGAATAATGCAGATCTACGTGTGTTTTAAGAGATTTATGTACAATTCACTACAAACTATAGTTGCAGTTATGGCCACCTTATACCTATCTAAACAATCACACAGCTCACACAGCAAAATACCTTGTAAAACAACAATCATATTATAGCTTTTCTGCATCTGAGCTTTAGGATATGAATTTTCATATCCGCAATGATTTTGAATGATTTAATTATTAGGATTTTGTTTATCTTTATTGAAGTACATCCAGGACTCAAAGAAAGCTTTGAGCAATTTCGAGCTCATTCAATAATACCACAAGCAGCATGAGCAGTATGATTTAGTTTTGTTGGTTCAACAATGATAATTATGATGACATAATCATAATTAACCTTAATCATTAAATAACTTTCCATATGATAGATATTTTATATACACTTTTATATGTATATACAGACATTTTATACAAAACCATTTGCATATGTTATTTTCAAAACACTTATGCAAAATGAGAACAAACTGTTTCAGAACTAAAACTTTAACGAATGCAAGCTATATCAAAAACAAAACATAGTGTGCATAAATCACATAATTAAATTAATTCTTTGGTGCACTTTGAAGAAGATTTTATAGAATGCAACTTAAATCTTTCAAGCATTGAAGCAAAAGATTTTGTCAAAAAAAACCAATTTAATAATTGTAAATTATAATCAGTTTCACATGGTGTATACTTATTTTGTTGTAGTGTGGAATTGTGATCTGCATCGCTTAGTAAGTAAGTGCTTGAGTGTAACTAAGTATCAATTGTTGCTTAAAAATAGATTTCTATTAAGTGTTTATTGTGTTCCTAACTAGTCAGTTAGCTAGTCAGTCAGTGATAAAAGTAAATACTTAGAGCTGTAATTGGCAACTACTCACATTTAAGGACCTTCTTGGGACTGCCCTTCTGGGGGCTACCCTTCTGAGGTGAACCGTGACGCGAGAGCGCCGTCTTCTTGGGACTGCCACGCTGAGATTCGGATTCACGTTTAGTGATAGCAGGCATCAGTTTCTCCCGCGTGGGTGAAGGCAACAATGCGCCTTCCTCAACATCTGCTAAATGAATGGAAATTTGGAATAAGTAGTTGCAGCTAAAACTAGAGTTGAATGCGTGCTTAACCGTATTTGACTATTATAACAGCCCAAATTCTTATGGTCATTTCAACTCTAGCTGTTTGTCTCAGTGCTTACCGGGACCTGTGGTGCGCTCCAAGTGATGTCGAACATTGTTGAAACGTGCTGGCAGTGCTGAAATCTCATCCTTATTATCAAATGAATAGGCTTGGCCAGGAACTCGTGGCTTGTGTGACTGTGGCGTTTTTTGCAATGGTATTGATTTTTTATTGTTCTCCTGCTCCTTCTCCTCTTTGGTAATAGGTCTGCATTAAGCTTAAGTCGTTTAAAATTTGCAATTACATTTATTGAAACAAATGGACATCACCTGTGCACAGTGGATGCTAAGGACAGTGCTGATAGCGAGCTGCGCTTCGAAACCTGATCCCATAAGTCCCTTTGCTTCTTATACAATTCCGGATCGATTTCTACGCCCCAGCCGCGACACTAACAAAAAAGAAATATTCTCAGTAAAAAATGGAAATTTATGTCATGGACCAACTGTCTAACTAACCTTATATTCGCCGGCCTTCTTGCGCAGCTCGACCATCTCCTTGAACCACAAATCCAAATTCGGTTTCGAGTGAGGCGGTGCGCTGCCATTCATGACAACCAGCTGACCCTGGCCGGGTCCAGCTGCCGCCTGCTGTTTGTTCTCGTCCTTGGCATCAGCAAAGCCAAAGTTCTCCCTTTTCGTTATGAAGTGATTGAGACGTTCCTGATCCATTGCTTGCGAAAACGGCCTTGTGGTAGTCTTGCGCTCCACAAAATTCACTTGTCTGCATAAAAACACATTTTACAATCAGAATACAAATGCAAGAGAAGCAAATATAATATATGTATATATGACAGGTATCATGTTCAGATGAATGTTAGTGGCAAGTGCGACACGTTTTGCAAGTGGGTTATTTTTTTATTTGCTTGGATGGCTAATGTGGGTGGGTGGTCTATGATGATTTGCCGTTGCTTTTTGGGGGTGGTTGGTGGCATCTCTGTTATGGTTGAAGCTTATGAGCATATATATGAGAGATATTGATTGACATTGAGAATTGAGATTAAAAATAGATGTATGTTATTAAATTGTTATCATACTTCTCATGTGTTTTTCTATCATCCGTATCGCTAACCAATGGCTCCAGCTCATGCAGAGTAGCTGAAAGCACACAGATAAAAGATTTAATCAACTCTGTACCATCTACAGACATACGCAATTCAAATTGTTGTTTTGCTGACTTTCATCATTTACATAAAGATAAGAAAAAATTAATAGTATACGAGTAATCAAGTATTAATTTGCTTCAAGTGTAAACTAAAGGACCAAAGGTATTGTTAGGATAACGTTAAAGTTTTGCAAAAGTGTTTCAAATACACTAAAAACAAATTCAACTGAGAATTGGGTGAGTCTTTGTACAGCAAACTAAAATGAGCCGAGAAAGGCGCTTGGTTCGTGGTGGATTGGTGTTAGGCGTGGTTGTGGTTTATTAGTTGTGGTTAGTGGTGTCGTTTCTGGCTAATCTGGCGCACAATTCAGAATTCTCAACAAACCAAAAGAACGAAAAAATAATAATATATAGTAGCATGATTGTATATTTTTCTTAGCATTGAGTTTGATAATTTAAAAATAAAAGCATAAATAAAAAGTTTTCTTTCAATTTGTTTGCATGTTTTGAAGCGTGTTTGGTGTTTTGGGTTATGTTGGGGTTGGGTCACTTTTTTTTTTTTTTTGAATATAGAACGAAATTCGAACCAATTTTTGTTTTTTAATATACATACAAAAATATAAACATTTCAAGTTCAATGCAGCGCGGTGTTAATATATAAATTATTTTAATCATGTTTATATTTATATGTGTGTTTTTTTTTTAATATATTTTGAAGCACTACGGCCAATTATTTTCAGGCTGCTCTAAAAAGCACTTCTCAAGCTCAAGGCTTAAAGGCAAGACTTAAAAGCTTTGCAATGGAAGCACTTGCAGTTCATATGATAAACATATATATAAGCTATGTATATGTATAGTATTTGAATAAACGTTTCAATTTTGGGCTTACGTTTTTGGATTGTCTTACCTACGATCTTGGTTTAAACTGTAAATTTTAGTTATGTTAAATGTGTCTGTAATTTTTTTTTTTTCAAATTTTAATTTTGATATACATAGATAAAACAAAAACAGTAAAAATATATTTTTCTTTAAAGAAGCTGGTTCTATTTTTTTAAGTTTTTATATATGTTTAAAAGTATTTAAATAAAAAAAGCCTAGTAAAATCCTTAAAAAAAACATTTATTTTAAACCAATGAACTTTTAAAATTAAAACTTCTATTTAATAATTCTTTTATATCTTACTTTTCTAAAACCCTCTTTGCACTAAAAGCTTTCCTATTCATTTGATGCCTTTGATATGAACGATAAATGATGATAAGTTGATGTAAAATAATGCATGATGCTATATCCATTTTATAGTTTCACGCATGCAACGTAACTTAGGCAAAAGAAACTCCTACGCCTTAACTAAAAAACCAAAAAAAAAAAAACAAGAAATTGTACAACAAGAAAATATATTGTCACATAACCTGCGACCGCATGCTCCGACTACACTCAGCTAGTTTATCATTTGCGTAAAATTTCATTGATACGTGATGTGGTGGCAGCGTGTGGGTCTGCCAAGGACATGTACATCCTTGTTTTTATAGTGAGCCAAAGCAATTTTGGCCTTTTTGCATTAAATTAAGTATCGATCAATGGAATTTTACGTTTAGCAACAACATAAATGAATATGTCAGGTAATTTACCATTTCGTTTTAAGTTGTTTATTTAGAACTAATAAAAATGAATTTAGTTCAACACTTACGTCAGCTTTTGGCTAAAAAGATATTCTTGTGTGTTTTTGAGTGTATTTCTTTTAGGAAGGAATTTAGCATAATTTCGTTCTATATAAAATAGATATTAAGACTTCCAAAGAGCGATTGAGAGAGAGAGTAAAGATTGCTAACTGCTTAAAAAACAAATAATTAGTATTTATAAAAGCCTTAAAGAAAAATATTGCCATAAAACAAATTAAATGTGTGTGTGTACCTATATAAATTTGAAGACTGAAACTAATAGAAATTATATTTAGATCAAGGGTGACTTAAGCTTAAATATTGGTTCGCAAATGCGGAATTTATATATGTAGTATATTTATATATTGGTAAGATAGTTGGATTTAATATACAACTAGTGAGATTTTTGGATGGAAAGCAAAAATTTACGACGACGAGTACATAAAAAACTTGATAATCGTTTCATTATTTTGTTTTTAGTTTTTAATTTTTGCAATTATATAGCATTTTTTGGGCAGTGTTGTGAAGAGAAATGTTTGGACTACTTGTAATTTACCAACACTATTCAACGCATCAAAATATTAGGCATGAAATTAGTATTAATATTAATTGTAATTTTTGGAAAATTGAGCTCAATGCTGCTGCCACTTCATAAATTTCATCTTTAAAGTAAACAAAAATGAAAATAGTATGTAGAGTTCTTTAAAAAAACTGCGCGCTCAACAATTACTTTTTCAATAAAGGTTAGTTAATTAAATTGATTTTAAGTATATAATATTTTTATTGTTATTTATGAATTAGTACTTAGTAAAAAACTCAAATATAAATTATTTGTTTTTAGTACGTTTTTTTTGTTGTTTGGTTTTTAGTAAGTACATACAAATACGAGAATATTGAAAGAAACTATGCGCTAATATAGGATATTAATGTAATTTTTTTTTTGGTATTCTTTTTTTTTTTTTTTTTTGGTAGTATAAGTATGTATGCAAAATGCTTAGCGACGACATATTGCTGTCGCACCTTCTTTCTGATTTGTTGTACGTTTTTTATGCACCGTTGGCAAGCCGGCACCTATCGTTTGATATTGATGTGTGTGACTGTGCTGCGGCTGGCCCGGCTGGCCGGAACGGATCGCGCCCAATGATATTGACTTTCTTGGGTAATCGCCGGCCGCCGCCCTCGCCGTCGTCGTTACGTTTGAATCGGTGCCCTTAATGCGTCGGACATTGGGCCAAACGAATTGCAGGCGATACTCAGTGCTCAATTTTGTGATGGTCTTTTTCAATAGGCCATTTGACTCACCCGCCTGCGAAAGAGAAGAGCAGAATCACAAGAGACGAGAAGACCAAACAAACAAATGAGAAATTCCAAAAAAGAACACAAAAATGGGAAGAGAAAACGAGAGAGAAAAAAGAAAGGAAGAGAGCAATTTCATTGACGCATTAAATGTATTATGTTTTTGTTTTTTTTTGGATAAGTTACAATTTATATTTAAGGAGTATTTAATTAGTTTGTAGATTAGTAGTATGCGTTAGTTTAATTATATATAGGGGGATGATCAGAGCACAGTTAACATAGAGAAGAATACAGAGAAAGAGAGCATGTTAGTGTTATAGAACGAGAGAGAGAGAGAGACAGATGGAGAGAGAAAGGAAGAGATAGAAAAAATACACATAGTACAAGTATAATTTGTAAATTTTGATATTAAACACAAATGAAGTCTATATATTATTACATATTAAACTAAAAATGATGAATAAAAGTAAGGCATTTATAGAATTTAATTGCTAATATTTTCTTAATGTTATTTTTAGCCAATGTTATATTGAAAAGTTGAGAAAATCTAAATGAACATATGAAAAAAATATTTGTACTATTTTTCTTTTGCTTAAAACAGGCCCAATCTGGAATGAATCAAATAAAATGGCATAAGCATCTCTTACATGCAACTACAAATCACAGACATAACAGATGTATACTTAAGTTTTATACATACAGGTACCAAGGACATATTAAAATAGTTGATATATACATGTATTTAAAGGGGGGAAAAAAAAGAGAAATCAATAAACAGCGGTAACGGCAACTTATGTAAATGTTGAAGAGTTTTGCAGATTACAAATTTACATTCAGGTCGAGTGTCTGTCTGTGACTAACTGACGCTCTGACAGTCAACTCAATGGCACTTTTATACACCACACACACACACACTTACACACATTCAGTACATAAATTTCCGTTGGCTGCAATGGCGAGACAGAAACAAGTTACGAATGTAACGACATGTGTAACATATAGACCAGCACATACATACACAAATATATATAGATGAGAGGAATTGCCTATAATAGAAGACACAGCTGAGTGGTCAGCATGGGGGGAGGTAAGCAGGATGCAGCTGATAGACAGCGACAGTGAAAAATACTAATAGAAATTGTTGCGCGTCGCTTGGTCGTCGGTTCCAATGGTTTGGTCCATTGGTCCAATGAGCCGCACACTATCTAGGATCGGTGTTGGGGGCAGTTTTTTTCTATTTTATATGCTTGTGGCGCCATGACAAGGCATAAAATCATGCTGGTTAGCAATTTTGTTGCCTGACAACTATGAGAACGTGTCGCAACTTAGAAAAGGGCGTTGCCGTTGCAGATATTCGCATCTATATATACAATTCACAATTGTACATATATATAAAAAGTTGGAAGAAAAAAATTTACATCAAGATACAGATTTCAGTCTCATGCGTTAGAGTATTCAAAGAGATGAAAGTCTCTTAGCGCACTTAGCGAAAATAAATTGAGTTTCGAAGGGGAAAAATTCTTTTAACACCAGTGACAATCGCTAAAAAGGCCTTATAAAGGATTTGTCTAGAAATAGAATAATATTAAAGCTTTAGAAAACCAATTAAACAACGATCCAAATTCGAGGGACACATGCATTTTATAAGCCTAAAACATAATTAGTAGCATAACTGCAGGCGCAAGCGAGTATAGAAATATCTGGTTATAGTACATATGGGATATACAATATTGATTGATCATCCTTGTATGATTAAGACATTAGCTGCAACATCACTAAGTAGCTGACAATTGTGTACCTGTTTACTTGTTGTTCCATCGACCTCCGATGTAATGGGATAGGGGCGTCCTTTGGGCACAACGGGTGGTCCTTCCGATTTGCTGCGGCGCGAAGGTGTGCCACGCTCCTCCGACTGCAAATGAAAAGTGGATTAGTAAGAGAGTGGGATGAATGAAACACACACACACAAACACATGTGACAGGTGTATGTGTGCTTGAGTTAATTAGCAGCTCATTTATATTACGCATACGACATGCTGACGCCCATGATCAGGTAGCACAAAAACAGAAACAACAGCAGCAGCAGCAGCGCCCATGCCAAACTCAATTAATTATTTATTGTCAGGGCGTGTAATAAAAAACACACACACACACATATTATATACATAAATGTATGTATGCGCATATAAAGTTGTGTCCTTGTGTGCAACATGTGCGCATTTTTAATTAGCCTGAACAGAGAAATGTCGCCCAGGCGGCCAACCGCACAATCACCCCCAAACACCCTGCGGTTTTTTTTATGTGGCATTAGAAACCGCTGACTATGAGCTTTGGTCACAAAACACATTTACACGTACTTTCACATAAACGAATTAACCCCAATGCCAAACTATGCAAAAAGTCAGCCTGCTTTTATGAAATGCGCTTAGTGCATCTAAACATTAAACCACTGAAACTTTAATTTTCACTAACGCACTTTAAGCTGCAACGATGCATGCAGTTTTTTAAGGGTGGCAGCTTCTCAGCTTTAGCTGCACACAAATGTGCATATAAGCACTTTGAATTTATTTTATTTCATGCCAGTTTTTTTTCTTTTTTATTTTACACATTTCTCAACCGCATTAAATATGTGTATGAGACGTGAGTGCATTAGAAAAACCGCAGACTTGTATTCGCTTGCTTTTATATGGGTTTTTTCATAATATTATTTAAGATTTTTATAGCACATAAGAGCTTCATGCTTAGCTTTATGCTGGCTTTCTTCTGTTTTTAAAACCGTACTTCTGTGTTTTCTCTTTTCATAAAATGCTTTGCTTTTGCATACATATACATACATATTTATGCTACAATTTCACAAAAGAACAAATTATTGCATTACAAACTGACGCCAGGCAACTGCTCTGCACTGTTAGGTATTCTTATGTGCTCTTTTCACAAGGTCAAATCAAAGTTAAATGTGTACACATATACTATATGTTTCAGACTTACCCTCGCCGACCGGTGCGCACTGGCATCCCGACGTGCATCTGTATATTCGGATCCTATAATAAACTCGTGCGATTTATATGCTAATTCTGGGCATTTTTTTCGACGTGGCAATGGCGGCTCATTTGTTGCACCTGCAAAGCGAATCAAACAAATATGTATTATATAAGCCCAAATAATGTGTTGTCATCAATAAATCGTCATGACAAAGCCAAATACTAAGTGGGCAAAGTCGGATTGGAGTGAATACGTACCAACAAATTGACTTGGATTAGGCGCTGGCGCCCGACGCACAACCTCTGGCCTCGAATTGCCCGTAAATTCATGCCAACGATAAGTGCTCCTATACTCCGAATGGAGCTGCTGAAAAAGAACGTAAGAAAAAAGCGAAGCCACACAAATAAATGTGTGGGTTCAAGATTAATTATGTATTATTGGATTTAATATAAGGAACAATAAACTAATGTCAAAGGAAATATCTTTAGCAAATAAATAACATCCAAGTAAAAACGGAACCATAACGCTTTCCACAAGCATTTTCCCATTAAAACATCATGACAATTTAAATGAACAAAACAATTAGCCAAACGCACAGCCCACAAGCAATTAAACCAAACCATAAAGAGAAATGTATAAGCTCAGCATTTTAAAAACCAATGCTAATGCGAGGGTTAAAGCAGAACCTGGGAAAAAGAGGGGGAAAGTCCATTGCTAATGCTGTCGCAATTGGCCAGTTTTGTATGGCAATTCGGGCGCATGGCCAAAACGTGATTGTCGCATTTGCAATGCAGCAATGGTAATCGTCGTCATGTGTCCTTATTCCACCACTTCTGCAAAACATTTGATAATTGCAGCAAAAAGAGGAAGAAACTATAAACCCCTTTTGGCTATGGCCAATGTATACAGTCAAGTCTATGGCTTTATGGCTATGACGAAACCCCAAAATGCGTTGTTGTAGTGCTCGTAAAATGTATATCGATTTAAGTGCAGCAACTGCAAAGCACTAAGGACAAAGGACATTTTCCGATTTTATTCCGCTGCAACTAGCTGTAAATTGTGTTAAACTCGACGAACAGACAAACAGACAGCGAGATAGTTGGACAGTTAGTGGAGTTAATTATGGCGTGAGTTGGTTTTTTGTCTTTGTTTTGTTTGTACGGTTGTTGTCTTTTGTGGTAACTTGGCCAAGTCCTTAATGTGTGTTAGCAGTTGCTTATGGAATTTACTTAGCTGCGCTACGTGTGCGCATTGCTACTTGACGGTATTTTATCGTTTGCCATTGCTTGGTACTGCCAAGGCACAAATAATTACCGCTCAACACGCAAAGGCAAAGACAATGCCATCCTTGCAAAGTTCACCCAGTTTGTCCAGTTCACCCAGTTTGTAATCGCGTCAACATTATTCATTCAAGAAGTCCTTTCTTTGTTCAATTTACATTTTTTAGTAGGTCTCAACGCAGTTAATCGTTGCTGATTACCAAAAGGCTACTTAATCAATTTAAAAGACAACTTTAAAATTAAAACAATTTATTTTTAGAATAATTTATGAAGTCTGGCATAGTGCCAATTAGTGGGGCTTGGAGGCATAATGATAGTTAAGAACGAAATAAAGCTAATTCCGCAAATTAGGCAATAAAGTATCCTTAAGCCAAGGCCCTTGGTTTGGCTAACTTAACAATATTCAATTCATACTCTAAAATAAGAGATCAAACACACCTTTTACAAACACAATGCAATAAATGTCTACCAATTGAATTGAAAAACCAATTAACCTAATTGTGGGCACACCCCCAAATAAAAGTGTCTAGACAACCACTCGACCCACAAAGCTTACCAAACCGAAAAAGCCAGCTCTAGCTCAAGTGCCATTAAAAACTTCATTAAAAATCAATTCGCCGAACAATAAATAATTCTCAGCAGCAGCTAACCACAAGGGAGTTGCAAGCAAAAAGCCACGCACTGCAAACTCTTGCATAACTTAGTCAATGAACTGTAGCTGAGCGCACTGCAATCGATTAATTGAAGGGTTGGTGGGCTTGTGGGGCTGGTGGGTGTTGGCCAACAGTTTTGTTTGTCATCCGAATTGGCATTGGGTTGTGAAGAAGAACAGGGTGTTTATACCAATGGCTAAGTGCCTGCTGTTGGCACGTGGCAGCAACACCTGACCATATTTATTACTCATTTTTTATGCTGCAGCCATTTATCATGTCAATGCTGAGGGAAACTACCACATGGTTGTACCACATAAATTTTCAACTGATTTATGCGCGTTGTGCCAAATTGATTGCAGCCTCAATATAACGTGTGTGTTTTTATTTTTTTTATCTAGCATAAATATTTAAAAATCATATTTTTCTGCGGTCGAGTTGAGGTTTATTTAAAATCCAATTTGTGTATGTTTTGATGTGTTTATTCATTGTTTGTGTGGCTTTTTGCATTGACAGTTTTTTATCCGCAAATTGTGGTTCAACGCGCTGTGTGTGAACTATTTAAAACTACTTTTAAATTCCTATTTAACTTTTCAGTCTGCGAATGCGAACAGTGAGTTTGTGCACTGACGTTGAAATCCTGATAAGCCTGTAGACAGGCCGTCATGTCGTTCACTCCAACCACAGCTCTACGTGTGTGTGCGTCTCATTGATTTAATATTTTAATTAAATTAATTAAAATGGCAGCCGACTTAAGGACTGACAGTGATTGAGTAGTCTCAATAGGCTGGCATTATTTCCATGCCAGATTACTTATTAAGATATTTTATATGAATTTTAAGTGGAAAAATATAAATTTACTGTTTTATGACCTTTTTACTGAATAGACATATATGTAAATGAACATTTCTATTAAAATAAACAGTCTATGTGTATAATTAACAGTTCTGTTCACGCATATGAAAAACGAGCTGATTTTATTTAAGTTATGACAATCAGGAGATCTATTTAAAGTAAGTCATTTGAGGTATTGTATAGAAAAATCACGTCGAATTTTTGTCATAAGTTTTGGGAATGGGCTCAGGGTATCCCATAATGAAATTTCTCTACTAAAGCCTACTTGTTAATGTTTACTAGTTTTTACCACAACTTAGAACAAACTTAAAATTCTTTACGGTTTCTTATTGACCATAACATTAAAATGGGACAGCACTTCCGACACGCCCATAAATCAAGCCAGTAAAACACCCAATTCACAAAAACGCTATTTAAATTTATCGCACATAGTATTACATGTAAGTACTGCAAGTAGTATGTGATTGGCAAATCTAGAGCAATAATTTTCATAGCATAGTTGCAGGAGTTAGTTTACACTGCGCCATAATCCCTAGACCAGCACTGAGCCACACACGTTAGATAACTTAACTGAAACCGCAAACAAAGTGTTTATATACATATACGTATTTGTACATATGTAGACATACAATTTTGTGTGCGTGTTTAATCTAGCCGAAGGGACCTTTCAAGTTTTATGCGAACAAAGGACACCTTTAAGCCTTCAAAACAACACTTGCAGTTATCGTCCGACTGGTCTGTCTGCCTGTGGTCTTCTGAACTGCTATTGTGTGTGAATGTGTGTGCTTGTGAAGTGCAAGAAAAATGAAGCACAAACAAGCGCATAAAATTTCATTGTCCAATGGGGTTTTTCTATTGTCTTGGTTGGCGCATAAAGTTTCGCAAAAGATATAATAAGACTCTAAAAGTAGAACAATGTGCTTTAAGATTTGATTTAAAAATGTATCTTTGACACCACATTTTATAATAAATAAACTTTTAAAAAGAATTAGAAATATAATGTAAGCACAAAGGATTTTTCAGAGATACTATTATTGAAAATATTAAATCAAAAGTATATTCCTTTTGAAGTTTTGAAGTTTGGAAAAAAAAAAAAATTTTAAAAAAAAAAAATCACAAAACACTTCAAAGCTTTAAACAGACGTATACTTATTATTGAATTCAAATAAACTATTTGCTTCACAAACTAATCGTGCAGCCCACGTGCATGTTGCCTGCAAGCTTTTCCCATTTTCTTCTTGATTTTTTTTTTTGTTGGTTTACGATGCATTTTGTCATTTGACACCATTTTGTCTGCCGCAGACGGCGTCATGTGCATGTGTGCAGGTAACATGGGATAGGTGTTTTTATGGTTTCCCCTTGCACAGACCGAAAAGCCCAAACCAAACACAAACATCTGGTATAGTTGCTCCTGACCCAACCGGGTAGCTGCCGTTCTGTCTGACATGTTTCGTCTGCTGTGCGTACCTCTGCGCCGCAGCGGTTTAGTTTGCTCGATTGCTCAACTAACCGCGCAATACAATCACACTTAGCAAATGTTGTATGTTTGTATGTATGTGTGTTTTTGAATGTATTTGCTTGGCTAGCACCAGCAATTAATTTGGCTAACATGACCCCTGACGTGTTGGAATGCTTACACTTTCTGTACAGCTTTTTTGTGGTATCATTTATTTGCCCAAATTTAAGTGCCTTTGTTTTAAGATGACAGCAACGTGCCCTGACTTCTGCCCTGAAACTCTGACGCAGATTGAGCTGTTACTGAGGACGGTGTCGGGTTGTGCACAGCACGAGGTCAGTTGCAGCACTAATAAATAGCCGAGCTGTCGCCGGTGTTGTCCCTTAATGAGGCTACCGTGGCGACGCTTTGAAGCAAATGCACATTAGCCGCTTGTCGGCCACGAACCGACAATAACAACGGCAAGAAACCTGGTCTGTGGGGCCAACTTCATTTAATTAAATAATGCTGCTCATTTGCATGGGCGCCCTCTATGCTGTTTAACGTTGAGCATTGCAGCTATGTGAAGTTGTTGAACCTATCGTTTCCATATATTTTTAGTTTTTAAAACTTATAACATTAAATAAAACAAAAGCATTATAATAACCAAAGATTTTATCCAAAATCACTTAAACATTTTTATTATTAAAAGCTTCTTTTATTTTTTATCAAGAACATATATTTTATTTGCAATTATTTTTTATGAAATGAACATAAATTTACCAATTTTATAAAGAGTTTTAGAAGAGTATACACTAAGCGGATTGGCTATTAAATGTGTATTTAATATTAACAAACTATTTTTGCATTCGCCCATAAATATAGATTAAATTGCAGAAGGCGAGGACAGTGCAGCGCAGTAGCCGCGATTTAATTACAGAATATTAAATTAACTGCTATCAAATTGTATTTATAGTGGGATTTAATTGAGCAGTAACAAAATGATAGTTATTGGATTACTAAATAAAGGTAAATTGTTTTGTGATGTGGTAAATTAATGCCGTATCAATAAAAAAAACCTTGGAATTATAAAAATTGTTATTCCATTTCTAACATTCTTTTATCCAAATGCAACTGACAACTGATTATTGCAACTGTCCAACTGTTGGTTGAGAAATCTTTGAGCAAGGAAAAGGACTTAATGTTGTTGACAGGTGAATTGCGCAACTTTAAGCAGTTAAATAAATGTCAACACACACACACACACTCTGACACAAACACTTACACACACATATAAAGACAGCTGACATCACTTTGAAAGTCATTTGTATGTGACCGCAAATCGAGGGACATTAAACTTTTAAGACGCTTAAGACCCGGACTCGCTGTCAACCACTGTCTCCCTCTCCCTCTTTCATTCTCTCTTACTCATGTTGTCAACTTGCTGCGTCCTGCTCTATTCAATTTGTATCCCTTTTGGCTTTTGCTTTGCTTTGGCTTTGGCTTTGATTTGATGGCTTTGCGTTGACAGCTGATTTATTGAAAAGACCCAATGGCAAAGCTGACACTACAGCTGCTCGCTGTACGCCAAAGTGGCGTATGCATAATATCCTGCATACCCGAGTTCATTCACGTACACCAACAATGGCACAAATTCTACTTAAACACATGGGTTGCCATTTCAACAGTTCTCCCAACCCAGCTTGTTTTTTGTTTTAAATGCCTTCGACAACACTCGTGTCCTTTACAAGCAAAGTGCATTCAGTATGTTCTCAGAACGCGTAGAGAATTTCTTGCGAAAACAGTCGAGACTGGGAATATTCAAATACACGTAAATAATTTTCTTTTGCTGTTCGCAATTTGTCACTTGTTGTTTGGCATCTGTTTTTACCCCCTTTTAACACATGTTTAGCGCCTTTGCACCAGTTGTATTTCTTGCCAGTTCATTGCACTGTAAATCTGTGTAAATTGTTGGCAGTTTGTTAAGCTGCCAACGATTTCTGTGAATTATTGTCACCAATAGCAGCTAACCTGCTAAATAGGACTTAAATATTTAAACTTCTACTGCTATTTGCACCTGCTTCACTAAAGACTTTTTAACGAAATAAGTTGCAAATTAAAAACCACTTTAGATATTAAATTTGCATTTACCCAAAAGTTATAACCAGCAGTTTTAGACATCAAGCCTAACCAAGACTTGGGAAAAAGTTTACCGCACACACACACACACACACACACACATACACCTACTGGGAAAACGCAACACTTCCGGTGTCAAATGCATGCTAGACATCCCAGAAAACTTTTACATAAAACCACGCAGGCAGCCCAAGGAACATTCCTTTGTGCATATTTTAACGCAAAATGAAACTCAAATTATGCAACAGCAACGACAACAAACAGCTGCCTTTAATTGCATTTTCCTGTTCCTCTTCTCCGACAGCAACTTTAGATGTCTGGCTTGTCAGTGTCATTGCCAGAGGCTGAAACACAGCATCAATCTGAATGCCTGCAAGTGTTTATGAGTGGAAAGAAGTATTCGTTTATCTGTTGTTGCAATATATTCAAGTGTCTTAAATGTTATTCACATCTCAACAATTATCATGCAATTCGATGCTGTTCTACGCTGTCCTTCAGAAACTACTAAGTTATTTTGCGCTAGAGTGCTGTCACTGTGTTTCATTCTTTCATTTGTCGCACGAGTGCACTTTTTGCGAGTATCTGTGTGTGTGTGTGAATGAATGAGTGAGTCGTTGTCTACTGATATGCTTGGTGCACTCATGTGCATAATGACGATGCGAACGATGGCAAACGCTTTGTTTAGTGTAGCTTCAGTGCTCTTGAATAAGAGAGTATCAAATGTGAAAGATATCTCAAATAGTATTTTCTATAAACTTTAACTGAGGTTTTTTCAATTGCAAGTAAACCTAAATACATTCTATGTTCGACAATCGACAATGTAATCACAGTTGAAATCTAAGTATAACGCATACGAGCCGTTGACTGCCAATTAGCTGGCCTTATATAACATCAGAAGTTTGCAGAGCTGACGTAAGCGTGGTAAAAGAAAGAAAAACAAACAAGAAAGGCAGCACAAACAGTTGGCAAAGTGACGTCATTTGAGGTCTTCTTCTTTCAGTCAGCATCCTCGACTTTGGTTTAGTCATCTTTGTTTTTGGCTAGGGTCATTATGCCATTATAATACTTATAACCCGAAGCGTTCCACGCGAAAAGTTAGCATCATAAAAGATGCATAAGTAAAATGTAAAACGAAACGTTTGTGTTTTCTTTTTATATTTTTTTTGCTGTGTTTCGCAACTTGACTTTGACTAACGATATTCGACTATATGTAAAAGTTAGCTAAGGGCAAACGCACTAAGGAATATCGCATGTGCTACGCCATAATGCTATTAGCTTATTTGATTAATGACAAATTGTAATCCAAGTTTGAGAAACGCAAAACAAAAGCAAAAGCAAAAAAACTATGAGATAAAAATTATATCCACACAAAATGTTCTCTATTAAGGGAAGTACGTTTTCAAACAGAGTTAAACCTTAAATATGCAAACAATTCTAAGAAAAAGCGCAGCCATTTGTTTCCAGACACAAAGCCAAAAAAAAATGTTCACGCAACAAAGAGAAACTGAAGCTCTAAGAATATTCAAATTGAGTTTTCAGTTTCCCTTTAAGCCAGGTGTCTATACAGGAAATGCGCAATCGGAAGCATTTACTCCGCGGCGATTTAGTGTAAATTTAACCCATATCAAATGGAAATTCAACAAACTTACAATGCGTGTTTGTTATAAGGGCAAAGGTTGAGAAAAATGTAGAAAACTGAGAATAAACTGTTTCTTATCTCTCTGTCATCACATAAGGCTCTCCAATGAACCTATGAACTAACTTAACCTTACTGAACCTTATCTAACCTTAAATAACCCAACTTAACCTATCATGCATGTGCTGCACGTACATATATTTATATATATATATTTCTGACAGCCGCATAATCAGCCAACTTTTGCTTGGCTTCGTTTAAGCCAAGCTGAACTCGTTGAGCCATGGGTAAATCCTTCAATGCCGGCAATTGAGAACTCTGGTTGAATGCCATTAAGACAATGCAGCATCAAATGGCCATGCAGCATACACAATAACTACTACTCAGCTCACAAATTGTTATATAAATATATATATTTATATACACAATACTCATACTTGTGCAAATAATTGTCTATTGTGTGCGCTCATTCCTTCTCTATTTTCATTTTGCTGCTTTGTATCAAATTGCCATTGCCAGGCAACGAACTGTGCCTGCATTCAATTCTATGCACATATGTATGTATTTAGGTAAGTTTGTATGTACATATGTACAATCAAGTCGTTTGTAGATGCCGCTGGGCAAAAACACAACACAACTGCTGCAAATAATCGCAATGCTGCATTGTGTATTACCAATGTCGTCTGAAATAATAGCCAAAAGTGCAATGACAAATTATAACAAAGAATTAAATTATGAACAAATGAAAACAAAATGTTTCAGTAGCAACATAAATTATAGTTTTTATTGCTTAATAAGTATAAAATCATATAATTTAATATTAAAGAATAAATCAACTTTTTAATTCCTCAAACTTTAAATGGTATGTTTTATGCTTTACCGTGGCATTTGCAACGTAAAAAACTTGAATGAAATGTTAAATGTTTTAAGCCAAGAAGTGTCTGCTCATGCTAAACCATTGTAAGTTTTGCTCTGACAAATATACTAACATAAATATAATAGGTGTATATAAACACATGCCACGCTCGGTATGGCATTATATAACCTTTAGCCAATGTGCATGCATTTTTCATGCGTTTGCGAAGCAGCGGAAAAAAAACCAACTTTGGCTTAACAATACAAAAGCGTAAAATATTTAAGTGGCATACAGACCAAGTGGCAAGGAGCTAACGGAAGGCTTTTGGCAATGCTTGGGCATATTGTGCGCGTAGCTCGCATATATGACCTTATTTGCGTATACGTAATGTTCGCAGATTTTTTACTTGGCAATGGCACGAGAACGACTGTTGGCAACCAACGTCAAATAAAACATGTTGCAATTGCAATGAGCGAGGGGAAGAAGCTTAATGGATTTGTTGTTTGCCACGAAAACTATGCAACAACATTTTAGAGGCAATAAGCAAAGTTTTTCGTACAATGTGTAAAGTCAACAACAAAGTTGGCATATTGACAGGCAAAAGAGTCCAAAAAGTTACGAAAAGAAAGACAAAAAAATCTACCTTTAAGAAATCTTTAAAATCCCTATATGGAATTAAATTTGAATTTATCTAGCTTGATTTCAGCTTTTTGCAGACATAAATAACAGAATTTGTTATCTACTCAAGTCTCCAAATATTCCCACAGACCATTTTCAGGCCACATTGCAGCAGACGGCAAACTTGCCAGCGCACAAAAATATCTCATAAAATGACTATCAACGGTGACAGCGCAGGCAGCAAGTTGGTCGCCAGCCAACACAGAGCAGCAAAAACTGCAGCAAATGTTGCCCCAGAGTCCCCCAGTGCCGCAGAGCTGACGGTATTCATCCAGCTGGCACAAGGACACCTGCCCCTCTAATCCATTCACTTATGTGCGGAAATTATTATAATTGCATTAGTGCAGAGGCAGAAAATTGAAATTGAAATACGACGTTAGGACCTTAGATGTTAGACGTTGCAAAGAGCCGGCGACAGGATGTTGATGGATGCGCTCCCTCGAGATTGATGTTGACGTAATGTAGAAGCGAAAGGCAAAAGGACCTCAGCGTCATGCCATGTTAACATCATTTTTGCACTGATTTTTACCAATAACGTTTTAATTAAAAATAATCAAATTTCATGCATCATTTATAGATTTTTTTAAAGCCATCAATTGCTTTTAACTTCCTTTAGTGCATAAAAATAAAAAAACCAAAAAACCGTTTTTAATGTAAAAAAGTTTCGTGCTTGGGTCTAATCGCATTGCTGTTTATTTTGCAGCAACGTGTGTTGGCCAAGTTTTGATAGACATTTCGTGCGATTGCAAAAACTCACTGGGGGAAATTCGTGTTGGTTGTAATGAGTGGCGCAAAAATCAATAAAGACTTTGATTAACACGCCAATTGCAAGTCTGAAAGTTAAACATGTGTCCATTTTGTTAATCTTTTGGGCGTACAGTTCAAAACTCAAGTTTAAAAATAGCAAACAAATGAATGACGATGTACAAAATAGTTTAATCGATATTATCAATCCCGTTCAATCTCTCTGTTCATATATCTATACCTACTGGTAATTTTTACTTGCTTTAACGTTTTTAACGATAATCTTCATCAACTTTTCTACTAACCCCAAAACACTATTTAGGCAACTTTGTGACGTATAAACCTTAAGCTTTTGTCAGCATGGTACTCATTTTTATTACATTACTAACCATTTTTATCACTGTTTTGCGATCGTAAAAAGCAGAATAGTTAAGCGAATATTAAAGACATCGTAAAGTCAAAAACCAACCCACAAAAAATACAAAATTCAATGGAAACTGCACTCAAACGCGACAATTGCAAGAAAAATAAATAAAAAAGCGAAAATAAAACTCAAATTTTATATGCGTTTTGCATGCAATTGCTTGATTTGTGTGAAAAATATGCAAATATTGAATTCGCTGGACAAAAAAAAGAAAACTATTGTACAGAAAACAAAAAACCAAGTCATTTGTAGAGGTATTGCTGACAACTGAATACTCTTTAAAGAATATTTCAATCGAAAAAAAACTAAGAAAAACTTTATAAAGCAGATATTTTTTTTCTTGAATATATTTCAAGTCTATACAGAATTCGCTTTAATGACAAACTTAAAGTCTCTTTCGTGTTTGATCATTGTTATCCAACAGTCAAAAGTCAGTTGACATGCAGTGACGTGAAGGCAATCAGCAATATAAAAATTTACACAGTTGAAATTGTATCCTGGTTGTGTGCACACCCGGAAAAAAATGCAAATTGTACAGTTTCGTTGGCATACATGTCTGCACATATTGTTCTGCCAATTAAATTTACCTTGCCATAAGCAAAACAAAAAAATTGTCAACCTTTGAGACATGTTCTGTGCATGCACAAGTCACAATAAAAACTTAAACAAGTTTTGTTGTATAACTTTTGGAGAAGTGAGTTTTATTGTGGAAGAAGACGCGAGCTCATTTAAAGGCTTATATTAAATGACCAATACGTATAATTATTATAATAATGATGAAAGTAAAAAATGTTTGAAAGGCCTGTTTACGCATTACTAAGGTTTGTCAATTCTTACAGACACAAGACAGATAATCGCTAGCATACTTTAAATTCCACAAACACCAAACTGTTACATTTACATTCATAGAAATTCTTTTGGGATATAACTG
Source organism: Scaptomyza pallida (assembly GCA_018152965.1). Lineage (NCBI taxonomy): Eukaryota > Metazoa > Arthropoda > Insecta > Diptera > Drosophilidae > Scaptomyza > Scaptomyza pallida. The sequence goes on from JAECXP010000002.1 coordinate 2,475,900, forward strand.
CAAAATATCACTTGAAACTTTTTAAGAGTAACGCTTGGTTGATTATTCATTGAGTGCACATAAAAAAAAAGAAAAAGAAATAAACAAGTACAAACAGCTGACCACAAATAATTATAAAACTTTTCTAATGCCCTCGACGCTTTTCTACAACTGTTCGGTGCTGTGCTGTGCTCTGTTCCATGGAGATTGGCCACACAATTTGAGTAAACTTCCCATTTCCGCTTCTGGTTTTTGTCTGCGGCTGCGGCTTTGTGCATTTGCCTGGGGGGTTCCCTTATGGTTTTCGCCACCAGTTCGGCGGAGATTAGAAAGCAGCTGGGGGCTGGAGCGAAGAAGATGTGCAAATTTCTGTGGTCAACTGGAGTGCAAACTGCTTGGTTGACGCGAATTTAATGCTTCACAATGGAAATGCATTTTGCCAATGTTTGGGTCAAAGAATTCTGCCAATTGAATTGTCAATTGAAATGCAAAGATTTCAATTATGTATACAAAAGTTGAAAAACGTTTATTTCGTTAAGTGTTGTGAAGTGTGAATGATTTTATGGAAATTGTTTGGATTACTTTTTATGCTTTCGCATTTAAACCAAAAAATAATAAAAATTGTATAAAATTGAATATTTTTAGAATTTCATTCCAGCTATTTTTAGTTGATCCAACATCCAAACATTTATTTTGACCCCAAGCTTAAACAAGCAGCCTGCCACACGTTGCACTGAGAAGAGCGAGCTGTGTGTTGTTTTCTTTAAATGCCAGCACGTGTAAAAATGCCCCAAAAGAGTTCAGCAATGTTAACGAGCATGCCATAAATACTCGACCATATGGGAGTGGAGCTTAAGGACGGCTTAAAACACACACACAAACGCATTGTACATTGCAAAGAACAATGCCTGTCTGTTTTGGCCACAATGTGCATATTGATGATGTGGGCCGATAGAGCATATACTGTACTATATAGCACACGCGCACCATCATCAGCGTTGGAACAAAGGACACGTGCACAGCCAACAATAACAACAAGTGTGCCTCTGGTAGGGTGGGTGTGCTGCATTTACATTAGATAAGTGCAACAATGGCAATGCATTTTGTGCTGGGCGTCGCCAGCTGACTCGTTTCTATGTATGTGTGTGTGTGTGAGTGTGTGAGTGACTAAGAATGTCTGGCGAATCGATAAGCTAGAAAAGCAGCTACTAGTCAGGAGCACGACAAACTGGCGCCCGGCTAAAGACAGACTAGTTGTTGTTATTGTTGCTACAGTAGTCACTCGCAGAGAGGAAAACTGTATAGCTACTAAAGATTTCTAAGAACTACTTAATGTACTCATTTAATGCATATATGTTAAATTTAAGTATATTTTCATTTTTTAAAGTGCTCAGATTCCTGACGAGCACTGTTTTTAATGTGATGCCTGTGGTAAGGATAAAGGTGGCGCAATAAAAGTTTGGACTGCGCTGCGCTGATGTAATACCGCAAGACAATTTGCCTTTGCACGTCATCTGGAGGCAACAACAGCACCAACAGCAATTGAAGCTATTAAAAGCCGGCAGACGCCGCTCGTTCGCTCTCTCTATCTCTCTCTCAGTCGCTGTTCGTTTTTGCTCTTCAAGTTCTCTCTCTCTCTCTTTCGGCTTTTGTGCACATGCGCGCGCTCTCTCTTCCACCAACAGCTGTGTGAGACAGGAAGCCAGAGCAAAAAAGCATTGCGGCAGCTCGATTTTGATGAATCAGCTGTTCTGCAAAGTGACAAACCCACCAAACCAAACCCAAGCCCAAACCCAACCCAGACTGCCACTCAAAACATGCTAAGGCAAAAAAACAAAAGAAAAACTGGAAAGCTAAGCAGACGAATCGTGCTTGAATTGTATTTTTGTGCTGCCCGGCCGGCCCCTAGCTAGCTGGCGGATATCTGGATACACACACTCCTTTAGGCCACATCACAGAGTATGCTACCTTACCATATGGCTATTGATTTTTTTGTGGCCATGTCTGTCCCATTGCTGGCGCCGACTCTGGTGTTGAGCGTAATGGACTTTAATTTATTCTATGCCAACAGCAGATTTGTTATTTATTTTCTGACTTCATAGTTTTTTATTATTCGTTTCGGCATTGCATGTTTGCTTGGCTAACTTATTTTTATGACACTCCAAGGATTGTCGTTGCAAGCTGGTCGTAAAATATAAAGAAGAAGCATTTCGGTATTGTAAAATTCAAGAATTTGCGATCTGGCAAAGCTTAAAGTTTTAAATGTGAATGATGATTAATAATTTCTTGGTGCAATGTCATTAGAAAAATTCCATTCTTCGTTTAATGCGCATTTAATGAAAACTTTTCACATAAAAGTTATTTCCCCCTGCAATTTGTATGAAATCAAATATATTTTTGCCCTTAATCCCATGATATAATCCCAGAGCAGTGCAACACCCTCACACGAGCAAAGCCATAAATTCAAGACAGTCACCCCATATTTTGTCTACACCCTTCAATGCACCCTTCCGCACTTGTGTGGCAATAAAAATACAAAATATGTCGCACATAAATCAACCGATTTTGCAGCGACAAAAAATATATAAAACATAGTAAATATAAATAATGTAAGTGGGTTAAGAAGCTGCAAGTTACAACCAGCTATTTGAGATGTCTTAAGGATGATATTTGTATGTACATTTTTCCACTTGACATATTTCTGTGGTCTTGTTAGTGTGTGCATTGTTATGGGGTACAAACCTTGTCAACCGGCATTGATGGGCACGCTCTGCACAGATTCCAGAATGAGCCAATCATAGGGAAATGCTTTTGTTGTTGTCGTTGACGAACCCAAATGATTAAAATACAAATAAACACGCGCGCGTTTACAGATTATTTATATTTATTTTTATACTTTTTTTAATTGCTCAATTTTTTTCTTTTTTTGTGTTCTCGTTGTCAACTCTGAGGCGCAACAACCGTTCTAACACATACACATAAATACACACGCGTGCCGCTCTCGCTCAGTCACTCTGTCCCTCTCGCTCACTCTCTAAACGCACACGCACCTGGTAAATGCGTTGCGAAGAAAGTGCGTTTGTACTGACATAGACTAAGCTAGATTCGATTTTTTTGTTTTGTTTGTTTTAGTGTTTTTTTTTAGGACCGCAGCTGTGGAAAGGACGAGGAGAAGCAGTTCGGACGTTAAAAGAAGTATTGCATACCAGCAGGCGACGGCAAGTGCCGTTATAATGATGATCTCATACGCACACAACCACACACAGCGCTGTAAAAGCCTAAAGTAAGTTCACACGCATACACAACACAAGCACACACACAGGCAACACACACAATTGAGCCAATTAATGCATATTTTACAAGTTCATGTGGTTGAATTCGCTGGCAACTCTAGCAATTTGATATTAAATTTAGTATTGCGGGGGCACCCACAGAAATAGCCATAGTTCCATCAGCAAATCGATATCTATTTTTCATGACAGCCGTTTGGTATGCAATACTTTTTGCCGCTTTACGTTGCGCTGCTTGTGGTTTAACTTTTCTTTTCTTTCGCTTTTGTTTCTTGCTGCGCTAATTTTCCATTAGCGAGCAGTGAAGCGCTACATTTGGCGTTTAGTTGAGAGTTTGCACTACATAAATTTACTTAACACACTAAACACACATTTCAATTTTTAGCTTTGAATGCACCGCTGCTACTGCTAGTGGTACTTCTGCTGCGCTGCTGCTGCTGCTACTACTGGGCCCAAATGAAATTGTATGTTTTACCGCTAACGTTTGCAACTCGACGACGTTACGTACACGACTGAACTGAAAGTGCGCTGCCAACTGTCGTCGGCTTTGTGTCACCGTGTATAAAAGTGGTGGAAAATCGCTGTTAAGTGAAGCCAAAGCGTCGGCGTTGGAGTTGACGCAGCGCTTGGAAGTTGTGCAGCGCACCGGGACAAATCGTCTCAATTGGCAGCTGTTTTTTGCTCATTGGAAAGTTTGCATATGATAAACAGTCAGTGGCGTACTGCACACGCGATGTAAATAAACATTTTCAACAGTATCTAAATGCAACCAAATATTTGTTTGCAATTATAAATACAAAATAAAGATAATATAAGCAAGTTCTTTCGACAGTTAAATCAAAACAAACATAACCTTTTGCAGCTATCTGGCAGCACTACGCACTTTGCGCTTACGTCCTCTCTTCGTGCGCAATACCAATCGATAGTATAATCGATGGTTACAAACAAATATCGCTTTACCTTCTTCCAGCCGCACTCTAATCAGCGGCACAATAAAACATGGAGCTGACCTGGGAAGTTGTTTTGTGCCTGGCAATTGCAATTTTGGTCCATATCCTCATATACGTATTCGTCATGGGCAAACGACCCAAGAGCATTGTCGGCCGACATGTGGTTGTTACCGGTGGATCCAAGGGCATCGGACTGTGCCTTGCCGTTGAGTGTGCCATGAAAGGTGCAAATGTTACAGTCATTGCACGCGATGACAGAACGCTGCGTAAGTGTGCAAAAAGCGAAAAACCTGATAAACACGCTAACAAATTTTCACTGCAACTCTCACCTCTATTGCAACTTGCATGCCACAGGTGGCGCTGTCGCTCTATTAGAAGTCATCCGCCAGCGACCGGAACAAAAATTCCAACATCGCAGCCTTGACATTGGTGCCGACTACGAACAGGTTGCCCGCGTTTTAGGTGAACTAGAAGAGAGTGTTGGTGACATCTATGCCATGATCAATTGTGCAGGCATGGCCATCTGTGGAGTGTTTGAGGAGGTCGCCGTTGCAGACGTTCATAAGCTCATGAATGTTAACTTCTTTGGCAGCTACAATTGCACTCGTTATGTGCTGCCAAAAATGAAGAAGGCCGGCGATGGCATCATTGTGCTGACCTCCTCCATGGCAGCAATGTTTGGCATTTACGGCTACGGTCCCTACTCGGCCAGCAAGTACGCCCTGCGTGCAATGGCCGAAACGATTGCAATGGAGTCTCGGCCACATGGAGTCTCTGTTACATTGGCGCTGCCCTGTGACACAAATACGCCCGGGTTTGAGGAGGAGGAGAAGTCAAAACCGCGTGAAACAAAAATTATTTCTGGTGGTGGTGGCCTCATTGAACCGGAAGTTATGGCCAAAGCAATCCTGAAGGATGCGCTGGTAAGTCTCTGAAACAATATAAAAAAGTCTCTAAACCAAACTAAACTTTCTCCTTTTGCAGAAAGGCAACTTTATATCTACAGTGGGTGCTGAAAGCTGGTTGCTTACGTTGTTGGGTGGTGCTCTGATTCCATGGGATGGCTTATTTACCAATCTGTTGCATGCCACACTTATTGGACCACTGCGTCTATTTGGCTATGGACTGCACAAATACTTTAACGGTATCATAAGCAAGTGCGCCAAAGAGGATCGTGCTCTAAAGGCAACAAAAGTTGATGATATCAAAGAGGAGCAACAATAATGAAATGCATGATCCGCTTTAGAGTTGCTTCTACACACACGTGCCCTTAGCCGAGGCCTTCGTATACTTATTGCCTTGCATTTAGTATTTCTAGAAAGCAGCAAGAACTGTTACTATTGTTGTTATCGGTGTATTCCAAAACTGTAAACCAAATCCCATATAGCTCGTATTATGACTACTTTATTTCCATTTTATTGTTATTTACGTATTTTACTTCATATTTATATTTTTATATGTGCGCTTTTTGTGTCTAATTACATTTAAATAAACGATCCATGGTAATTGGTTCGCTTTCATTTGGTGTTTAACTTGTATCTATGTTATTTTTACTACTTCCTCCTATGTTGGAGCTGTTGTAATCCCTTATGTAAAACTAAACAAAAAACACCAAAGTAAACACATTATGAGTTCAACATTCGGGTTGAATGTATTAGATACATAAGATAAGATAAGAAAGGAAAGTAGGGGAACTGGCATACAATTAAATTCCATTGCTTGATAAAGAAAAAGTGTCGGATTTTTTAAGTATGCCGATTCATTAATAGAATTATGTTCGTGAACCCTGCTTTTTGGTTGCCTTTTCAGTGCGTTTTAAGCATTACTTCAAGCAAACCAAATTCTCCATAAAAACGACTCTTTACTTTTCCTCATGGAACTCGTTTTATAGAAATTCGACTGGGGACAATCTCTACCTGCATTTAAATTTGGAGCTCAACTATTTCCTAACGTAGAGCATTTTTGCGCATATATACGTTTTGCATATGCAAGCAGCTCAGAATGATTCAATATATCGATACACTTTGCTATCGAACTATTAGCATCACTAACAAAAAGTGTTCTGGCTATGTAAGGACGTGTTTCACATTTAATAAGCCTAAAACATATTAATTATTAAATAATTTTCTCCAACTTATATGTGTATATGTTGTAATATGCTTATATGTGCTCCGTGCAGTGTGTGAACATAAAACCTTGCATATTTATGTTCCAAAACAACCAATAAAATTTTGCTCTCGTCAGCGCCGCAATTTTAGTGATGCCACAAGTGGTGTGGGAAAAGTAGAACTAAAAACAGCTAAATAACATACAAGTTCTTATGTATAAATCAATCGCAATATTGTATTGTGTACCACCAAGATTTAGTTGTTTTCATGACACGTTTAGGAAACAAAAATAATGATATGCCACGCTGGCGGGGCAACGTTTAGCTATAAAACAGCCAACAGAACAGCTCTGTTAATGCCGTTGTTTGTGCGCATAAAAATAGACAAGTGGCAAAAAATTATAATATATACAATACATATGTCTTAATATATTGGAAACCAAATGAAAATCAATGTCGGCAAGCGGAAATGTTCACATTTACATAAGCAAATTAATTTCTGAAAGTTGTTTACGTACAGTGCAATAAAAAATCATTTACAAAATTAAATAAATAAACATTAAATGTGCTTGATTTTAATAATGCTCGAATATAAGATGCCCTGGACTAAAGAAATATATTATTTTTTGTGAAAATACTTATACTCATAATCATAAAAATAAATATATCGATCTCTGAACAAAAAAAACAACTCACACAGCAACTTTGTTGTAGAGTATAATTAACAGCAACACGCACGCAATAGAACGGTCAATTGATTTGTCGGTCGGGCCGGTCAGCTGCTCAGTTGCCTTTCATTTATTGTTGTTGCTGCTGGGGGTCGGTCGCCCTGTCACTTTTTTGCAAAGCAATTATATGAGTAAAAACTATGAGTTTCTTTCTATGTGTGGTTTATAGTAATTTGAGTATTCCACTTAATATTAATTAAATATTGTTTACAATGTCGTTGACGTTTGTCGCTCATCATTAGCTACGTTGTCTGTAACGTCATCAACAACAACAATAAAATAGCGTCAGCTGTCTGTGGCATCCATACGCCCTACGTAACCGTATGTTGGCATACGTCGTTTTTTATTTTATTTTTAGGTAAACAACTTTTAATTGCGTTGTACGTGCGGCTTTTTATCTTAAATTTGTTGTTTAAACATTGAAGAACGTTTAGCAAAAGAAAGAGACGGTGAATAATCGCGAAGGATGATTTATATAAAACAAGTGGGAAACACGTAAAAAAAAGAACATAGCCCGCAACATTTCAAATATATAATTTGTGTTCTTTTCTGAAAATAAAAAAAACAAAAATGACAGTATATAATATGTGTTTATAGCTTATACAATTCTGAGTAGAATTATAATTCCCCCAGTTTGGTTTTTTTTTTTTTCATAATTTACTAAACAGATAAACTGGATATATGGTGGTGCAAGTTTTTTTATGATTAATACTAAAACGCAATACTGCACTCGAGTTTTACATAAATTAATATAAATCTACACGCTCATACAGCACAAAACAAAATTGCGATAAACTTATCTCCCGGCACTATGTAACTGTAATTACAAAGGGCATTTGTTTTCAGTCTCACAGCAAATATGATCAAAGCAGCACGTGTTCATTAACATTGGCAACTAAATATAGCATATAACTATATACATACATACATATGTATGTTTATTTGAACATGTGTATACGCAGCAATAAGCTTTTTGTGTGTCATTGGTCACGTATGTGTATTAAGTGCTTTCTATGCACTAAAATCTAATGGTCTATTGACTTTGTCTCGAGATATATTCAGATAAGAAAGAATAAATATTTTGACTGCTTTTAAATAAAGATGAATCTAAAGCTTAGTATGATAATTACGCGTTACATTTATTTCTCCGTAAAAATAAACTGAACTGCCTAACAACAGTAGTAAAAGTTAACTAAGAGTATTTCATCTTCAATGTGCAAAACTTTTTGCATTCTTTTTTTTAATCTAATCAATAGTTTTGGTAGTCGATGCTGACGACGACCACAACCATTGACCAAATACACGTGTGTTTTTTTGAATGTTGTATTACCTTACTAACTGTTTAAATTGTTTTGCCTGAATGTTGTTATCTGCCTTGGACTGACCATATCAGGGGCTGAACCATGCAGCGCCACTTGACGCATTGTTGCCGCGACGCTTATCTAGACATCACACACATACACTCATAGTTGTTTTTTTGACGTTTGGGGCTGATTTGATGATGATATTCGCCGCCAGATTTACTTGTTCAACACAGACTTGGACATGATACACTTTATGTTTGCCATATACAAATAGTTGTACGACAAGAATACTTTGCTCAAACTGATTAGCTTTACGTGCATGTATTCTGTTTTTTGCTCTTGGTTTTCTGTTATGATAGAACAGTTATTAAAGCGTAGCGACTCATTTCATTTCAGATAGCCAAACGCATTGGACACGTTTAATAATTTGCTAAAAAAAAAGTACTAAAACGAATCAAAGATTTGTATGCGGCACTAAGGGCAGCACACACACACTACAAAGATGTCACAAAATCAATCATATTTCTGGCAAACGACCAGACATAATGTATACCTGAAGCGATCAGCCAAATGGCATATGGCGATGGCATTAATGGTGGTACTCACATTCTCCACCATATGTGCGGCAGAATCAAATCCTGATGGAGATGAGAATGCTGCAATCATTGCCGATATTAAGCAGGTAAGTGAACATGACTTATTATTCGATAAATATTATAAATAACCTAATTATTTTTTTCAGAACATGGAACAACAACCTATATTGAAACAAGCAACGGAAGCAAATGGAATAGAAGAGAAACTGTCGGAAAAGGAAAGGGATGTCAAGACAAAAACGTTTATCGATGCGTTTACCGCATCGATCTCTGTTATATTATTAACAGAGTTAGGTGATAAGACTTTCTTTATTGCTGCCATTATGGCAATGCGCCACCCGCGTTTGATTGTTTTTGGCGGTGCCATAGCCGCCTTGGCCCTTATGACGGTTCTCTCGTGCGTATTTGGCTTGGCAGCAAACTTTATTCCTAAGGTACGAACAAGATCTTTACTCAGTTTGAGTTTTGCTTATATTTAAATAAGTTTTTCTTTCTCTTTTGCGACAGCTTTATACGTATTATATTTCTACTGCATTATTTTTAATATTCGGTTTAAAAATGTTGTATGATGGTTACAAAATGAAACCAACCGATGCCCAAGAGGAACTCGAAGAGGTTCAAAGTGATCTGCGCAAGCGTGAAGATGAGGTAAGTTCGAACTCCACAATACCTTTATACATAATAGTTTAGTACATGTTTTTGGCTGTAGTTGTAGTTGAAAATCAAACAAATCGTTTTGTTTTTCTTACCCTTGCTTAATATCTTTATAATACTTAGCTGCTTTTGTTAATACTAGCTATGCTTAATTGGTTGTACATAATTTTTGCCAATACACAAACAAACAACAAGGCGATCACTTCATTTGCTCGTTGACAACACTTGCCTTTTAGTTTCTAGTACTCATACTCTTGATTTCTATGGTTTCTAATTCATATATACTCTATCACAAAAACAGGACACTTTGCAAATACGAAACACCGAACTTCTCATAATTTGTGTTTTCGTATTATAATGACAGCTAAATGCATGCTTAAATTGTTTCAAAACCTACTAACAATGAGTTATTTTATAAACAAAACGAAGAGAAATCGATTTTTTCCTTGAACTAATCGGTCACCCACATCAATTTTATTGTTTTTTAAGTGCCTCTTGAAGCGCTTTAATAAATTTATTTTATTTTTTTTAAAACACAAACAAACGCCTATGTGACTAATTGCACGATTGCGCCAAAAAAAAGTCAAAAAGAAAACAAATCATTACTAAAAAAAAGAAGTTTTGAAAGCTGCTTAAACGCAAAAAAAAACAATATTTACCCCGAAAACAAATTTTAAAATAAAAACAGCAAACAAATATTGTCTCTGTGATTTGTATTAAAAACCTTAGCTAATGTCAAATTTAATTATTCTTTCTTTCACACAAACCAAAAAATTGAAACTATTTACCATGAAACTACTCTTCTTAAACCCTAAAAAAAAAATCGAAAATCGATAAAACAAAAACCTGACAGCTTTTGCGCAAAGCGACACGCAAATTTGATGATCCCGACACAAAGCGCAAGAACAGCAATTCGGACAAGGAGGATGGACACGACCAGGTGCTCATCCATGGCCAAGGCCCCGTTAGCGTTCTGTCCAAGTCAAACTCAAGCAATGGCACCGAGATGCAGCATCGTCAGCGCAAGACCGCCAGCAACCAGAACCACAACAATAACAACAACAATAATAATAACAATACCACCAATAACTCAACTAATGTTAAGCAAACGAGCTGTGATAAAACTGGCAACGATGTGGACTATCATAACTCCGAAGTGCTGCTCAAGGATGGTGGCCGTGTGGTGGAACAATTGAAGAAGAATACGTTCCTTGCCAGTCCGGCGCACTCGGCTTCGATTGCCTCATCAAACCAGACCGAACAAACCCATTGTGATAGCCCTAACAACAACATGAATCCAAATGCTTCCGACGAAGAAACAGGCAAAACGCAACCGCGTGCTCCATTAGCTGGACAAGATAGCGTGCATAGTTTGAGTGGCAGCGAGGAGGTCGAGATTAAAGCACGGGTTAGAGATCAGGCAAACAAACAATCAACTCTTGTTGTTTCCATCTACCGTTTCACTTGCTTTTTTTTTATAACAACAAACAAACAATCTAATACTGTGATACGTTTCACCCACACACGCACACACACACATTACGTCATTTTATTTTAATTTATAACTACATATATATTATTTAAGTGTTTAATTTTTTCATACATTTCGCATTGTTGCAATTAGTTTTGTGTCACAAACCCCATTCATTCACAATTGTTTGCATGTTTTTTTAAAGCCTTAAAGTTGTTTTGTTTTTGAAGTGTTTGTTTGTTATTTGATATACATACATACATATATATATATACTCTTATCTTTAACATTTTTAACAATCGATTGTGCAAGTTTTCTTTCGCTCTCTCTCTTTATTATATTTTGCACACATACTTCTTTCTCATATCACTTTTTGCCAATCATTTTCAATCAAAATGAAAGATTTTAATGTTTGATTTTTGCTTTGAATTGCAGCTGGATCGTGATGTTAATGCTGCATTGGTGCAGGATCCGGAGAGTGGACGCCGCAGCAGTGTGAAACGTCGTGGCGCCACCTATTTCACTATGCGCATTCTTGCCCAGGCCTTTACAATGACCTTCCTTGCCGAATGGGGCGATCGCTCTCAATTGACAACTATCATTCTAGCTGCCAGCAAGGTAAGTCTTATATAAGCTCCCACTTGATAGTTACTAATGTGCTTTTCGTTTTTTCTAGGACGTCTATGGCGTCATTTGTGGCGGCATCCTTGGCCATTGCATTTGCACTGGTTTGGCTGTGATTGGCGGTCGTCTTGTGGCTTCCAAAATCTCGGTGCGCACTGTCACCATTGTCGGTGGCATTGTGTTTATTGGCTTTGCCATCTATGCCGTTGCCATGCCACCAGATGATTTATAAATCCATCCAAATGATTTATATCAGCCTATTGTTGATGACCACCACCACCACCCTCCCACGCTTCCCACACCCCCCTAAAATGAATTATTTTTTTGAATTTTTTGTTGTAGTTTCTGAGGAGCAGCAGGCACTTTTTTAATAGTTTTCTGTTGTTATTTTTTTTTTGAGCACCGCTTGCTAATCCAAAGTGCCTTCAGTGCTTTTCGCTATAGCCATGACATGCTACCAATTTGCTTGCCCCTTCAACCAACTTTTCGTAGTATTCACCAGCCAATTATTTGTTTGATTTAAGTATTAAAGTTTAATTTTTGTATGTATATATGCGTGCTTGTTAACTAGATTGCCTAAGCTCCTCTTAAGTAGCTCATTTAAATTCCTAATTTTGTATTTATGTAGCAATGTTTACTAAAAAAAAAAAAGAAAAAAAGAGTTAAAAATGTATATGAATTTATGCAATTTTTTAAAAAAAAAAAATTAGTAAAAAAGCAAAACTAAATGTTAAAAAATTTATATGTGTTTTCTTCTATTTGGGGATTCAGTTTATTACTACAAAAAACTTTATATAAATTACAAAATTATAAATGTATTTTAGTAGTTGTTCATATAATTTATTATACACATAATTAATTCGAGACAGAATTTGGTTAAGAACTGTTAAGTAGAACATAAAATGAGTCACACACACACACACACGCACACAGCACTGGCATTGTTGTTGACACGAGCCTTGTTATTATTGAGGCATCCTTTATTTCATTGTCTTGGGATCACGATAGATGCCCGTAAACAGAACAGCATTCGACTTGTGATCATAGATCAGGAAGACAAACGGATGATTGCATTCGAATTTGGTTGGCTCAACGGGACGAGCGGAACGGAAGCTGACCAAAACTGTTGCTGCTGCAGCAGTGGCGCCCTCCTCATCGACCTTGATCTTGGCCATGTGTTTGGCATCGCCGAAACTGATTTTCTGATCGGTGCTGAAGTCCATAAAGCTGGCGCTGCTATCAAAGATCTGATTCACGCCCATTTCGCGCAAGATCTGTAAGAGTTTAAATTGATGTTAAATTTGTGTAGTTGGATTTTTTGAATATCAAACTTACCGGCACAAGCTCCAGACGCTGTTCGAACTCAAATTTAGGCAGAAAAATCTCGATTTCACGTGGTGATGCTTCCTTCAAGGCCGCCTCCAGTGTATCAGCATTCAGCTTGCTCAGCACCTTTTCCAAAGCATCATTTGTGAATGGTGGCAGTATAATGACCATTGATATTTCTGAATCTTCGTCATCTTCCTTGAGTGACGTGCGATAGGGCAGCTGTAGCACATGGGCGCCTAGACGCTCATCCGGATGCAGCAGGAAGTTACCCTTTTGCTTCATCATGGGCACAAACGAGGTCTTCTCGCTGGATGTGTAAAATGGCATCTGTTCGGTTTTGGTCGCATCGAAGCGACTCAGCCACTGACCCTTAAAGTATGCAGCATTGGCCAATACTAGTTGTGTGCGTTCATCAATATCGCCAGAGGCGAGCATGTCCTTGATTTGATTATGTGTTACATTGGCAATCCAACTATTGATCTGTTGACGTGTCTCCTCAACATTGTCCTTAATATTAAGCTGCACAATCTCGTCGTGCAGGCGTGCGTCCAAACAGCTTGCAAGCTTCACCTGTTCATCAAAATACATACGATCCGCCGATGAAAACTCCAAAGGCATTGTCTTGGCACGCACAGTACGCGTTTGTTTCTCCATGCGATAGGCGCTGCGCACTGCCTCCTTGGATGGAGCCCAGTTCAAGTGAAGTGCGGTGGCTAGTTCCTTCTCCGTCTCGCCGGAGGCACCAAAATAGGCCAACAACAAAGCATGATAGGTGCTGTAGGGCGAGAAGAAGACATTCTCAGTGGGCGTCGCTTTACGTATGGCATCCAGCATTGCCACGGAGAACTCCTGCTGGCCGCGATACAAATTGGGACGGTTCATCGATAGGCTGGGATCTACTTGAGTGCCACAAAACTCGGCGCTTAACAGCGCCGGCAGCAGCAACACCAATGAAAGACACACCTTCATTTTCTGTGGAAATAAAGTCAAGATTTCGGATTAGTGACATTGAATATGGGTATGCAAGATCGATGTCAACACCCTTGCCAAATGCTACGTGAATGGAATTCAGTGTCAAGACCTTGCCGAGGGTATTATGACACTGCATAAGGCTAATCCCAACTAATAAAATCGATATTTTTTACAATGAAAAAAGTTGTATTTTAAAAGTATTATGGATTCTTGTAGACACATCATTCTCTTTGTATTGTAGACATGTCTAATTTCAATAAATTAAAGTGTAACATTTTCAAGTGAAATAAAGCTTAGTCGAGCATGATAAATTGTACCTCTGAAACTCCCATTAGTATTCCGTAAAGCATGAAGATCGTTTGTTTTGTTTGTTTGGGAAATTTATTCAAAAGCTCTAAGCCGGCAAATTTATGCGAACGAGAGCACGTCATTAAGATTCCTGAAAGCTGATTCACCGTTACGAAGAGATCCCACAAAGCTGTATTTATCTTAAACTCAATTTTACCAGCAATTGCAACATCGCACGCCTAAGTTGGCGACAAAAAGTGAAAGTTTAACAGTATGTCTGCACTCGAATTTGCAACAACAAAAACAACAACAATGCTTGTCTGATGTCTGTTTTTTTTTTGTTGTTGTTGCTGCCATGCATAACTGCTTATGGTTTTTGTTGTTGTGCATTCGGGCTGAGCATAAAAAAAAGAGCGACTTTGTCTTCTTTTTTTGGTCGGCTTTCGCAGCTGACTGCACGACGTCACAGTTGCGTGATTACGTTTTGTACAACAAAAATAAAAAACCCAAAATTAACATTTCTGAAACTGGTTTATTGTTCACACTCATACAGATAGCCCAGTGTGCACTTTAAATATGCGTGATTCATAAATTGTTAACATTTCAACGCTTACGCGCTTTTTTGACCCTGTATTGGCGATTTTGTAATTGGTTTGTTTTTGTATTTCATCGTCTCTCACTCGCTATTTATGTTTGCAATTAACCAACACATGCGCGTAGCCTACATGCGCGCGCCTGCGCTACCCACACTGGCAAAAACTACAAAAAAAAAACCGAAAACAATAACAACTTGTTTCCAGGGAATTTCCAACAGCTCAAGTAGTTGACGCAAAGTATTATTAAACGAGCCAATGCATAATGTTTGCCCATGTAGTACATAAAAACAATTAATTGGAACCCAGTGGAATAATAAAAAAACCATTTATTTAGTGCCGTTTTTGATTAACTATAGAAAATCTTGTTAATCGGGCCAATGGAGGTCGGTTCATATATTTTTCGCACTGATTGTGACTCTATTTTTATTATTCAATGGCATTTCACAACGATCCCTTGAGGCTGCATTCTCTGGGCAAATCCATTTTTTTAAATACGTACGTATGGATTTCAAGAAATTATAAATCAAAGGCCAGTCAAAAAATCACATTATTTTAATTGGAATTTCCTTTTGAATACGATAATGAGCTGCGATTGCGATTGTGACACGCAACAACAATAAAATCCGCATTATATATATATTTCAAACATCACTTATTTACTGAACTAGGCGATCATTATGTTCAATTATTACGAGAAAATTGCAAAAATAATAATGATCATCATATGTGAAGAGCCCTCGTTTTGAAAACAAAAAAAAACCGGTCATTGTGGCAGTTTGGTATTGGCAATACGCATATTAACTATCAATACAAATGCAATGGAATCGTAGAGTTTTGTTTTACCTTTTTATTTGATAAGATATTTTCACTCGACTTGCACTCAAACACAACCTGTTGCGACCGCTTAAAGTTTCGTACTAAACTTTTTGCTGAGCGCGGCTCAAGTAATATTTGTTGGAGCAACACATTTGAGTTCGATTGGACTAATCGATAAGCTGTACGCGATATATGGTCGCCTTTATAAGGGGTACTCCATAATATTAAATTATTTATTTTTAACAAAAATTTAACTATTAAATATATAAAAGAAAAACAGCTCAATGACCATTGTTATAATAAAAATATTCTGCTTATTGAACCTGTGACTTTATCGAGCTAATACATCGCTATATATCGATAGTTAATGCGCAACGATGCGCTCAATCTTTTACCAACACTGATTAACCACCACAATTAACCCACGCAGCAAGAACAACAACAACAAAAATTACGCGATAAACAAAACGAAGCCGAATTTTGTAGGAATTAAACGCAATGAGTGTAGCAAACACAACAGCAGCATCACAGGATGCCTGCTATATATCGCTACTCGGACTTGCCGAATACTTTCGTACCTCTCAACCGCCAAATATCAAAAAGTGCATACAATGTTTACAGGCGCTCTTCACTTTTCAGCCGCCTTCCAAGGTACGGTCCAAGTGAAAGTCAGCAACAATTGACCATAATACTCATATACATTTTCAACATCTTGTTTTGTTAAGGTGGAGGCACGCACACATCTACAAATGGGTCAAGTGCTCATGGCCTACACATGTAACATAGATTTGGCGCGACGCCATCTGGAGCAGGCCTGGAGCATTTCGGAGCCTCTGATGAACTTTGATGACGTCAAATTCGACACAGCCTCACTTCTCGCACAACTACACCTCAAAACCGAACAGAGTCCGCACGCCAAGGCAATGCTCCGAAGAGCAGTGGAGCTATCACAAAACAATGTCTATTGGCATTGCAAGCTGTTGCTGCAGTTATCCCAAATTCATGCCAACGATCGTGAGTACTCGCTGGCCAGCGACCTGTTGGCGGTGGGCGCAGAGTCAGCCGAGGAAGCAGGCGCCACCTACCTGAAGGTGCTCTTTCTACTCTCACGCGCCATGATCCTTATGATTGAGCGCAAGACAAACGATGTTTTGGCCTTGCTCAATTCGGCTGGCCAAATTATTGACAACAACATACCAAATCCGCATCAAAAGGAGTATCTGAAGGTGTTCTTTCTGGTGCTACAAGTGTGTTACTATTTGGCCTTAGGCCAAGTCAAAACAGTGAAACCCAGTTTAAAGCAGCTACAAATGTCGATACAAACAATCATGGCACCCAATTGGCCCAGTGATGAGAGCATTTTTGGTGGCAATCAATTGGAAATGTTTGTCTGGTTGCCCAAAGAGCAACTATATGTGCTCGTCTATCTGGTCACCGTCTCCCACTCCATGATGGCCGGCTACATGGATAAGGCACAAAAGTACACGGAAAAGGCGCTCACGCAAATCGAAAAGCTCAAACTCCAAGAGGACAAATCCATATTATCCGTCTTCAAGGTCATCCTGCTCGAGCACATTGTCATGTGTCGCATGGTCATGGGCAATCGTGAGCTGGCCATACGCGAGATAGCAGCTGCACGAGATGTTTGTCTAGCCGTGCCGCATCGCAGTCTCCTCAAGCGGCACTCGGCCCAGCTGCATTGCCTTATCGGTCTGTATTCCATGTCCACGAGCTTCTTTGAGCATGCGGAACGTCAGTTTCTGGTGTGTGTGAACGAAACAAGCGAACGGGATCTCAAACTGTTTGCCAATCTCAACTTGGCCATCATTTATCTGCGCACTAAACGTGATGCAGATCTGAAGCAAATACTCGATGCTGTCTCCACGGAAAATACGCACACGTATAGCAGTCAGGCGCTAATGGGCGGATTCTACTATGTGCAGGGACTGCACGCCTTCCACAAGAATAGCTTCCATGAGGCAAAGTGAGTAGAAAAATTTATTAACTTATTGGCGTTCTTTACAATTAAACCCCCTTTATCCACACAGACGCTTCCTGCGCGAGACATTGAAAATGGCCAATGCGGAAGACTTGAATCGTTTGACCAGCTGCTCCCTAGTGCTGCTCTCGCATGTCTTCCTCAGCATTGGCAATTCCAAAGAGAGCATGAATATGGTGACGCCGGCAATGCAATTGGCCAGCAAAATACCCGATATACATGTTCAGCTATGGGGCTCGGCGATATTAAAGGATCTGCATCGAATGTCCAAGGATGCACAGCATGAGAAGGAGGCGTATGCCAATCATGTCAAATACTCAGAGAACCTGATTGCCGATCAGCGCAAGTGCGTCCAAAGTGCGCATCATGAGCTTGTCAATTGGTTTCAAGGTGATCCGCCATTGACGAGCGGCGCACCACTCAGCCTGCCCGTTGCAGCTGCCGCGCCGGAGGCATCCACATCGGCGTTGCAGCCGTCGCCAGCGCAATTCGGACAATTCTACTAAAGACGTTGACCAAGTGCATATATATCGATTCATAAGCATTTTAATAACTAAACTTGTAAGCTACACAATTACAGACTAAGGAAATTCTAAAAACAAAAAAAAATTATGTTTTAAAATAATGGAGCTTTCTATTGGTACAAGTCGATCCTAAGTTTCCCACAAATTGATACCAAATTCCCATGGGGAATATTTTACAGCATATCGGTTGCATCCGACTCCTCGTCCTCTGCCTCTTCCAGTGTCCGACTGCCATTCTCCTTGTTGCTGAGCAGCGCAAAATGCACCACTCGCTTGTCATCCTGCTCGTGTTTCGCGAGATGTGTCCGCAAATCGTTCATCGCCTTAAACTCTTCACTGCAAACGGGGCATATGTAAATCTTATCGCCTTGATGTGTGCGCTGATGCATCTGGCAATCGCCACGCTGCGTAAAGCTCTTGGAGCAGAACGGACAAACAAATGGACGTTCGCCCGTGTGCGTGCGCCGATGATTCTTGAGAACGTTGAGAGCCGTAAAGCGCATGGGACATAGATCACAGGCATAGGGTCGCTCCCCAGTATGCTTACGCTTGTGCTTGGCCAGAGAGCAACTGGTGGTGAAGCTAGTATGGCATACCTCACACTGGTACGGCTTGACGCCCGTGTGTGTCCTTGCGTGGGATGTCAGCTCTGCTTTAGTCACAAACGAATGAGCGCACAGCTCGCACTTGAAACGCTTTATGTCCGAATGTCGCATCTTGTGCTGTCGCAAATTTGCATTCTGTGTGAAGCCTTTGCCACAAACATTGCACACAAATGGCTTTTCACCCGTGTGGATGCGCATGTGATCCCGCAGCGTTGAGAGCATTGTGAAAACTGTTGGAAAGGGGACAAATTAGCTTTTAGTAGTTAGAGGAAGGAACCTATTCTTACCCTTCTGACAGACATTGCACTGATTGCGCAGATTTCGTTTGTGCGATTGCACCATGTGCCTGCCCAGCTGTTCCATTGACTCGCAACGCACACCGCACTCCTGACACATGAAGGTGCCATGTGTCGCCTGATGCTCAGTTAGGTGATCCAGTGAGACGAAGACGCGTTCGCATTCGTTGCACTTAAAGTTGCGATGTGTGCAACCATTTTGGCGCCTATGAATGATGAGGGATTTCTCTAAGGCAAAGCCTGCATTGCAGCGATCGCAGTGGAAGTTTGCCTTAAGCTCCTCCATTTCCGTTGAAGCTGTTTCATTTGAGCTTTTGCTCATTTTTGGTTTTTTGCTGGGAATACCTGTTGCCTCTAGCGGCTGCTCCTTTAGCTGTGGTGCTGCAGCAGCGCGACGTCGCTTTGACGTTGAGCGTGTTTCCGGCTGATCTGGTGAGATCTGGTGCTCTTCTTGCAGCTGCTTTGTGGCGCATTTTCGAGTTGTTGTTGGTGCTGCTGGCTCTGGAGAGATAATTGTATCACCGTTGCCATTGCTGACAAGCCGATATTTATATTCTTTCTTATTTTCCACGGGCTCCTTTTCTACATGTAGTATAATATTTTCAGTATTAATTTTCGATGCTGGGTCATATGTTTCCTGCTCTTCAGTGAATTCATAATCAAATTCTTGTCCATCTTCATCATCATCGTCGTCCTGGGACTCCTCGTTAACTTGCTGTGGCTGCGACTGCAGGCTGGTATTCTGTGCTGCATCTAATGTAATTACCTCATCAGTTTGAGCTTCTGTTGTAGTTGTTGTTGTTTCATTAGTTTGGATGGACTTCTCTGAGGTAGCTATTTCAGACTTGGCCACAACTTGAGGCTCCTCAGGCAGAGCGTTGGGCAATAGCTGTCGCAATGTGCGATTTGAACTTTCGCACTTGAGCTTAAACGAATAGCAATGGTTGATTTCGCTAATGCAACTGAGACAAACTTTGCCTGGTAAATTATCCTCACGACGCGGCTGTTGAGTAGAGAATAAATTATGTTTGGGAATATGCATTGGTTAAAGTTAACTTACATGAGTCCTGGTAAACTCTCGCAACATATCGACTAGACAGCTGCCGGAACCATCATCGTAGATGGACAGAAATGGGCCTGAGAGGCTTAAACAGGTACGACAAATCTTCTCCACATCCATTTCTTAGCAAAATCTTGAGATAATGCCACAAATAACAACTAAACGCTGTGTTGTTGCCAGATTGGTTCAATGACGCTTAGAGTGCTGCCCATTTATATTATGCTTGTCATACAATAGAATTTCAATCGTGTACACGATGCCAACAGCTGTTTGTGTAGGCTGCCAGATCGCTGGTCACTTTACATCAGAATATTGCCGGCATCCAACATTTATTGCGTTTCAATTAATGTAAAAAATAAATAAATATTATGAACGATATAAAGCAATTGAAGGAACAACAGCGCGATAAACATCCAGGCTTTGACGGTTACCTGGACTGCATGACACGTGCTCTCTTCACGGGCTTGGCATCATTTTGTTTAGGTAAGCATTTTGATTTTTGTCAAAAAATAATTGCATAATAATTTTTTAATTTTCTAGGATTTGCGGGGACGTATTTTGTACAAAAGGCGGTGCAAACAAAAATACACTATCCATCCAAATACAACGTATTGGTATCATCTTTGGCAGCCACTGTAATCGCATATCAAACGACAACAACACGCACCAAAGCCTGTCAAGCCGCGTGGATGGCATTTGAAGATAAACACACGGTGCTCAAAGAGAAGACCTATTAGAAACTAAATTTTGTGTAGCATAGTTAAAGTCATGAAGTGCCTGCGTTCACTTTTACGTGTCAACTGGACAGCAGAATTGCGTCCAGCATGCACACAAATCACAACGCGTTTTAAATACACCCAACATCAAGGCGTTAAGGGCATACGTAATCGGAAAAGCTTTCTACGAAGCACAAATTCAGGCGGGGCAGCAAGAGCAGGGCGAAGAGCGGGCTGTGGCAACTAGTAACGGTGATATACACTTTCTAGAAGATCGGTAAGTTTGAATAACCAGTTTTAAACCCAATGTTAAAGGATCTTTGACTTTTATAGCGCCTATGATGAGGTTGCCGGTGGAGCCATGCGCATAAGTAAAGATGTCGCCACAGCACAGCACGTTTTCATCCTACAACCCTATGTTAAGTGGTCGGCTAAGCGAACAACACCCGACGATGTTCGACCAGATGATCAGCTTGCTGAGGCCACAGCATTGATCCATTCGCTGCCCAACTGGCAGGTGGCCAGAGCACTAAAAGTGCCACTGGAAAGCCTAGAACGCAAAACGCTCTTTTGGTAGCGGCAAACTGGCGGAACTGAAGCAGATCATTGTCCAACTGCGCCAGGAGCGACAGGTCACCTGTTTGTTTGTCAGCAAGGGCACGCTTTCCTTTGCACAAAAACAGTTTCTGGAATCGGAATTCCAATTGCCGGTACTTGATCGCTACTCGGTGGTCATACAAATCTTAAGGCTGCACGCAACCAGCGCTGAGGCACGTCTACAAGTGGCCATGGCGGAGCTGCCTTACATCTGGGCCCAGGCAAAGGATGCGGGTGCAACGCAGACACGTCGCCAGGGCTACTCGTTAAGTGATCTGCAAAAGGAAATACTACGCACAAGGGAACGCAAATTGCGCGCCGAGCTGGAAGGTGTGCGTCGACAGCGCCAACTGTTGCGTCAGAAGCGTAAACAACAAAATTATCCAATTGCTGCTGTTGTTGGTTATACAAACGCTGGCAAGACATCGCTTATAAAGGCGCTGACCGTTGAGGATTCGTTGCAGCCGCGCAACCAACTGTTTGCCACACTGGATGTAACAGCTCATGCGGGCAACTTGCCTTGCAATCTGCAGGTTATCTATATGGACACGGTTGGCTTTATGTCCGATTTGCCAACGGGTTTGTTTGAATGCTTTGTGGCTACCTTGGAAGATGCAATGCTAGCGGTAAGTATAAATGTCGCAAAAGAATTAATGAGTATCTATTAATAAAATGCTTTTACAGGACATCATTATACATGTACAGGATCTATCGCATCCGTGTCATGCCTCCCAGCGTGCTCATGTCGAATCCACATTGCGTTCTCTTGCCTTTAACATAGCTGATGGCGATTCCAGTGCCAGCCAATTGCCGCCCATCATCAACGTTTACAACAAATGCGATTTGGTTGCACCCCAAACGCCGGCAGCTGCTGGAGGTCATCTAATCTCGGCACGTGCTCAGACTGGGCTAGAGCCGCTGCTCAAGGATATTGAGCAACAGATTTTAGACGTCACTGGTCGCCGCAAGCTACAGGTGCGCGTGCCCAGCGGTGGACCAGAAATGGCCTGGCTCTATAAGAATGCCGCAGTTGTGAATACCAAAGCGGATGAGCAGAATGCCGAAAAGATTCTAATGCGTGTGGTTATCAGCCAGCGCACCTTGGATCAGTTTAAACGCGAGTTTTGCTAGTAAAAAAAACCCTTCCACTACAAATCAGGTTGTCTGTATTTTTTCATTAAATATATATATACTTTTATTTTCAGTTTAGTTTAGTTGTTATCAAGGGCGCAACTGGCACCAATTAAATATATATTTTATTCTGCTTTTTTGTTATAGTATATAAACTTTGTGTATTGGTGTTCGATTTACATATATATATAAAATTAGCTACAAAACACTTAAAAAACAAAACTAAATAAAATATTGCACTATTTGTATTTATTCTTTGTTGCTAGTATCTTGTGTGTGTGTGCTGAAGTTATTTTGTGTATTTTCATTCATTATAAAAATATTGAGAATATTTATCAACTTATTGTGTGTAAGTCTTTTAAAGAGACTCTAGTAACTAGAACTCCTTAGCTTATTTAAAATTTCAAGTGCTTTAACATTGGCACTTTTATCCTAATCCACTAGGAATTGAATACTCAACATGAAGATGATCAAAAAATACCCCTAACACTATGTTCTAGAATCTAGATGACAAAAATGTTATACAAAAATAGGTATTCTATGGCAAAAATCTATAAAGTCAAAAGTGTGCTGTATGCAAATAGTTGAGGTCTTTTGTGTTTAGTTAAACAAACAACAACGAAATGATTAAAATTTTATCATGAAAATAATTCAATCTTTAGTTTTTATAAGCGCATTTTGAGTAACAGACAACATAAATTAAAATTATTGGCGAGAGTTAAAAAAAAACGTTTTCTAACCCAGCCATTTGACATAAACATGTAAATAAAAAAAACTAAAAACTATATAAAAAAATTGTAATAAATTCATTAAAAATGTCTTTTTGTGCTTCGAAGCTCAATTTGTAGGATGAAACTTAAGAAACAAGCTCATAAATAGATATTTGAACTTGAAAATTGGAATAGATGTTCATGCATAGTTAGTAACATAAATGTCGTTGGGATTTCTAGCTATATAAAAACCTGACCTAGTATATGTCGCCCGTAAATTGACCTGACATCAACATTAATTCTGTCTTTTTGGCATATTTATGCTTTTTTTTGTTTTGTGTGTATGGCAACAAATCAAATATCAATTATACAATTATTGTTTAAATGCTTAATGACTATGAAAACCCCCATTCCCATCCCTTTGTGTAAACACAAACCAATTAACCAAACACCCGTATCCCTCCCCTCTCATACACGCACTACGCCGCTGCGATTAGCCATAGAAGTAATTGCCAAAGTGGCGCAACAATTACAATGACAAACAGAATGCAAATGATGCGACAGTTCTTGAGCAGGCTGACAATGAATTGAATAATGAATTGTGATATTGTACTATTTTGTTGTTGTTGTGTTGAGAACGTTGTTGCCGAGGCAGCATTGGGAAGCGGTACGTTGGCCAACCGCTTGCCATTTGCCAGTTATAACTTGGCCATATGCGTTTGGGCCTGCTCGTTGGCCGCCGTTGAGTATTGGGCAAATGGCATCAGCTGACAATACTCCAGCAGCTGCAACTCCAACTGTCTCAGATCCTTGTCCGGCGCCTCTGTCGTAACGCGCATCAAACCCGTTTCCCGGGATTTTTGCAAATAGCCCGACTGTATCAGGGCATAGATGGCAATGTTGAGATTGTCCAGGGCCAGGCAATATGGATGCACATGCGGTGCTGCAATGCCTGGCTGTTGCAACAGCTGCTCCACATGCTGTTGCACACGTACAAGCAGATCCTTGGCACTAAACTCGCCCGTCGCCGAGAGCTGTAATACAAAAGAAGAAATATATAAAGTAGGGCAAATGATAATTGCCTCCTTCCCCAGCAAGTGGATAATAAGGACATTTAATTTAATGCAATTTTACATACCTGACGCAACGTTACAGCCAGTTGGTAGTAGAGACAGAGGAAGGGCGCCAGGGCAGCAAGTATGACACGCGAACATTCATTATCCTGCACGCTAATCCGGCCCGTGTGCTCGTGCAGCTCCAACACACGCTCATCCAACAGCAGCTGCAAATGTGTCTCGAATTCCACTGCCTCACGATTCGATTCAATGATGAACTCATGCTGGAACAGTGCATCCATGCTGTTCACATGATTGTGCAGCGATGCCAGCGTTTCCGTATACGAGCCAATGCTGTCCAGATTCTGTTGACGGCGCTGTATCTTGAGTGCAGCGAGCAGCAGATAGGCGGGTCTTGCCAGCCAAAACAAGCACGGGTTTATGTAGAGTTGAAGTGCCAACATGGGCACTGCCACAGCCATGGTTTCGGGAAGAAGAGCGTGCGCTTTCAAGCGCTTTGTATCGATTTGTGCAGCCAACTGTTCGACAGCGAGTGGCGTAAATTGCAGTTTGCCGGAACGGAATTGTAATATGTTGCCATGTATTTCGACGGCATCCATAATATCGGGCTTAATGCTGTTGGCACTGGTGCCCACATGGGCGCCCAATTGCTCAAAGATGCGCTGCAAATGGAGTATGCCTCGCGAGAGTTCATCCAGCGTGACGCTACACTGGCCATACAAGCGACTAGCATAAAATAAACTTAACAAATTAAATGTGCTGATGACGATGCGTCGCTGCTGCTGATAGATAATCTCATTGGCCAGCTGCTTGACCAGCTCAATCTCCTGCCGATTTAGCTTCTGTATGGATCCAGCGATGCCGGCACGTTGTATACGCTGTCCTTCGTTATGGCCAAAGAATTCACGCACAGAAATCGGCTCACCAAAGTCCAAAAACATTTTGCCAAAACGTTCATCAATAATTTTCAATGCCTTAAAGAAGCCCTTGGTGGACTCCTTGGGCTTGGGTACGCCCAGCAGCTCGTACACAAACAGTTGCTCCTCCAGCACACGTTCATAGGCCACACTGACAGGCACAATCATTACATCTGGCACATCGCCCGTAAAATAGGGTAACAGAGCCATGGACAAGAGGCCCACCTTTGGCACCAGAGCTTTAAAATTGCGCGAACGTGTGCCTTCTATGAAGAACTCCACACCAATGTGATAGTGGGCCACCAGTGCGTACATATACTCGCGAAAGATGTCCCAATAGAGCTCATCATTGTTGAAGGAGCGTCGCATGAAGAAGGCACCAGTTTTACGTAGCATAGTTCCCATGCCAAACATTGAGTGAAAGTCTAGAAATAAGTGTGTGAATGATTAAATAGATTAGATGGAGTATATATTTATATGTCGGATCGAACTTTGATTTATTTTACTGATTAAGAGCCCTCAAGCAAACTCACCCATTCCAGCTGCAATGCCTGGTATCTCAATATCATAATAGTAGCATATATAGCTCATCAATATGAAGTCCATATAGCTGCGATGACTGGGCAAATAGAGGACAGGACAATTGCCCATTTTGTTACGGACTTTTTCCATGCTCGCCGAATTCACATAGAAGCCATCACAGATGCGTTTGCCAATAGCCGTTATTGCTATGCCACACCAGCGTATTATCGCTAAATTCCTATCCAGTCCAATCTCATCAATAATCGCGCGTGCCTGCTGTTCAAGTTCGCGTAATGGCTTTTGGGTTTCCCGTGCATAATGCTCCAGCAAAGAGCGTAATTTATCGCTGCGCAGCACATGCTGTTTTCAGCTTTTGGGGATTTAAGTAGCGTTCAAACTCGTAGGCGACCTGTGGCTTAAACTCTCTCGTCATGGATGCCTCATTGCCCGGCGCAATTATGTTTTTAAATTGACGCATATATGCGGCGGCGGCGTCAGCGCCCCTTGACGATGATTCACTTTTGGTAGCAGCGGCCTTAGCCGTTTCTGTTTCGGACTTCATTTCCATCGAACGTTAGACAGTTTTACCTGTAATTCGAGTAAATATTTATTATAATAAAAAAATTCGACAGCTCGTGTGCGTCTGGCACGATGTTCAAGTGTTGAATGATTAGAGAGTGGAAGGCAAACTACCGCAATTTGTTACACACACACACCTGGCACACACACCCACCTTCGCGGAGATTTCGTTTACTACTTTTTTGTTATCGGTCGGGTCGGGTTTCTAGGTGGTTTCTTTTTCTGCCTACCGGCTTATGGCTAATCAGCGGAGCGGGGGGGCCCGCGGCGTCGACAACTTTTCGTCAGCAGCAGCAACTAAGCCATAAGCTAATTATGGCCCCTATCACATGTGAAAGAAACAGCAACATTCGATTGCAATTGGCTGTTATCAATACAACGGTATAAAACGATATGCCCCAACGCGCCATATGTAGTGTGACGTTAAGCCAAGTATGCAGTATAACTATATTTACTTGCTTATATTTCTAATGATACACTGTTTTTGGGTGCATAGGTAAGAAAGAGAATCTTTGTCTTTTAAATTAAACAGCTCATGTAAATAGCAACATTTTTGCGCATTTACAATATGGAACAGCGTACCAGCCTCGCACGACGCACTACCTTGTAACTATTTACAGTTGACACAATGTATGTATGAAATTGTTTGTTTATCTGGCAATCTTACGACACATCAGGAAAAACTTAAGCAGTGATTGTTTTTTTTTTTGTTGAATTTGGTAACTAAACAAACGTTAACACGCTAAGCAAACCAATTGTCGTTAATGCTTAGCAGCATGCCTTAATGTAAACATTTCCTAGATCTTGAGTGCGAGCTAGGTGCAATTCCTAGACTAGCAATTTAATATAATATGCAATTTAAACAGTTGCTGTGATTCTCAGCTACACGCACACCCACCCACTCAATCAAACACCACACACACACACACACACATGCTTTCATACATATATGCTTAAACCCAAATAAACACCGTGATCTGTGACACTCTTGCAAGACTTTAATGCAATTTTGCACAGGTTTTTAACAAAAACACAAATTTGCATTAAAATGAGTTGACTTTCTATTTTTGAAATCGGTTGTTTTTTTTTACGTACGAAAATTCGATACAGGTACTGACAGCGGTTTTGCGACGCTTTGGCAGCGCGACGGTAAAGCAACTACCACTTCCACTCACAGCTGCGACGGCAGCAGCAGCAGCAGCGGGTCGATATTTATTTTAGTTATTGCTGGTGGTGGCGTGTTTCGTGCTCAAGGATACATACACGTTACGACATTGCATGAACAGTGCGAAACTACGAATTGATGTTTTTAACTTGCATAATGCAATTAACCAGTTTATGGGGATACAAAGTAAACCTTAACGCAGTTAACTACTTAAATTACATTCAACATTTACATTTATTTGGTCCGCCTTTTATAATACCGACAAGGTGGCAACATTACAGCGGTAATCAGTTGCTCAATTGTAAACAAACAATGCTAATAAGATAATTGTTACAGTAATTTAGCTGTTACGCTCCAGCAATCGTAAACTAATGTTTGTTGTCAACAGAATAGTTTATTTTATCTTAATTTACACCTGTTTACAAATTGGACAGCCGGCTTTCGTTTCAACATGATGGACTGGAACACAACGGCTTGCAAGCCTTTCAAAAATCAAGCTTTCCAATCAGGTTTCTGCAAAGCTTTCAGACTTTATGACTGTGGCAACGCCAACTCCAGTCATCAACAAAAATCGCTTAAGTATTCATATCTAAGTAAGCATTGCGCTTACTAAGCACATCGTTCCAAAGTGCAAAGATAAATTAAAGTTATAATTCATTAATGATGTCTTCTGTTTGCCGCATGTTCCTGGAGGCCCTGCTAGCACTCGTGCACATCATTAGCGATCGCATTTTGGAATTTGTCCTAGGCTGGTATCTGGGTCCGCACAAGCGTGTTGCAATTCCCACAAATGCTGACCAGCAAGTCTTATTGGCCAAGAGTGCAGTCGAGTTGGCAACTCAAATACGCGAACGTAAGCTGAAGAGTTACGACATCGTCAAAGCCTATTGCGATCGTATTGAAAGTGTTAATGGCGACCTCAATGCTGTCGTTGATGGTCCATTTAAGGAGGCACTGCAGCAGGCAAAAGAAATCGATCAAAAGTTGGCGGCCAATGAGTACAGTTCGGAACAGCTGAAATCTTTGCCGTTTTTGGGCGTTCCCTTCACCACCAAGGACAGCACCAGTGTCGCTGGCAAACGCCACACTCTGGGTTTGGTCGCACGCAAGGATGTGCGTGCCAAGGAGGATGCGGAATGCGTGCGTCTGATGAAGGAGAGTGGAGCCATTATCATCGCTACCAGTAATGTGCCTGAGGTTAACAAGTGGATCGAATCGCGCAACATGCTCATTGGATGCACCAACAATCCGTATGATCTGAGACGCTCTGTGGGTGGCTCCTCGGGCGGCGAGGGTGCCCTTATCACCGCTTGCTGCACGGGCTTTGGCTTGGGCACCGATATTGGCGGCTCCATACGCATACCCGCCTTCAATTGCGGCATCTTTGGACACAAGCCCAGCGAGGGCGCCATCAATACGGCCGGCTGTACCTTTCGCACCGGCAAGGAGCAAAACACAATGGTATGCGTTGGTCCAATGACGCGCTATGCCACCGATATGCGTCCCATCATGCAGGTGCTGCTCGAGCCCAGCAAAAAAAAGATGTTACAGCTGGACCAGAAGGTGGATTTGAAGCAGCTGCGCTACTTTTATGTACCCAACAATCGAATGCGCCAGTGTAATCCAATCGGAAGCGAAACCCAACATGTTCTCCAGAAGGTACGCAAACATTTTGAGGGTCTAACTGGCCAGCAGGTGCAACTGGCACAGCTGCCCTCAACTGAGTTGACGGGCAAAATGTGGCGCTATTGGATGACCCAGGAGCCGGCCAATTTCAATAAGCTGCTGGGCAATGGAGTTGAACTTAATCCGTATGTGGAGCTGTTCAAGAAACTGTTGGGTCAAAGTGATTTTAGTATGGCGGCGATTTACTCACTTATTGATGGTTTGTTGCCCAAGGATTCGGAGAAGCTGATGCGTGTGGCCACCGAGAAGTGCAAGATTTGTTTGCAGCAGCTGTTGGGTGACAACGGTGTTCTCTTCTTCCACAGTTCACCGCGCACCGCGCCCTTCCATTACTATCCATTGGTGAAGTTTATGGATTTCAGTTACTTCAGCTTGTTCAATGTGCTGCGTCTGCCTGTGACACAGGTGCCCATGGGCTTGGATGCAAAGGGCATGCCTTTGGGTATTCAGGTAGTGGCTAATCATAACAAGGATCGTCTTTGTTTGGCTGTTGCTGAGGAACTGGAGCGCACGTTTGGCGGCTGGGTGGCACCGTTTCCATTGAAACAGTAGTAGGTGCGTTGTGTTTTGTGGTGGTTTTTTTTATTGATACTCATTTAAGGTGTTGGTGCTCCCTTAAACTGTTTCCACGAGTTGAATGATTGAATAAAGTGATCCGAATATTATTTTAAAATTAATTGTTTTCTTCGGCGGGAATGTTTTGGCAAAACAGCTGTTTGAACAGTGTGTCCCTATGAAATTAATTTAAATGTGAAAGATGGCAGCGTTAGCAAATTCTCTAAATTAGAAAAAACTTGTATGCAGTGCTTGTAATAAGAATTAAGTTATATTTTTACAACAAAAATATATTTTTTATTATATTCTTGGTTAAAATAGTTAGTACTTTAATATTTTAATATTTATTTCAAACACTATCTCACCAGTGTGACCTTTCACTCCATAAAATATTGATTCGTCTGGCAGCTTTATTTACTTTTTGCCGCTATATGGCAGCACGTTTTATTTTTAAGCAGCGCGGGCATAGGCAGCACTTTATTTTCGTTGTGAAATTAATTGCGTTTCTTTAAGATGGAATCGTACACCTATTTGGTTAAAATACAATTCAAGAAGCCTACATACACCAGGTAAGTGCACGAACTTGTAACTAACTAATTGATTATATGCAAGACGTTCATCGCATCCCTTGAACTTTGACCAACGCAGGTGATAAATGGACATTTAACCCACACAAGCTCACATGCTGTCGTCGACATTGTCAACAATTAATTTGCAGTGCCGACCGAAGCCCCTTTTCACAAATAAACACACCAACACACACACACGCACATATAAACACGCACATTGACAGCTTTTTGCAAATATGTATGAAAGAGAGACGTAACCGTAAAGTAACCTTTGGATCTAGCCATAAATTACATGCTACGTGCATCTTCCGTTTGTTGCCTTCTTTCACCTATTGTCCGATTGTTCGTTTGTCCGTTTGCTGACCAAGCAGCAAATATGCGTTTTAATATTTTTCACAAGTCAAGTATGAGCACGTGCAATTGTCTAAAGTGTTTTTGTTGGTTGCTTCTCTTATTGTAATTTGCCGTTATGCTGTTTGTATGTGTGTGCGTGTGAATGTTCTGTTCTGTTTTGTTGTGTTGTCTTTCTGTTTTTGAAATATTAACGACGCCCTTTTGCTGTTTTTGTCTTTGTGCATAACTTTTGCGTTTCGAGTGTTTTTGCCTGCATTTTATGTTCTTCTCATTCCCAAAAATACAAGCACATATGCAAGTGTGTGAGTGTGAATCTTATGCGTGTGCATAAGTATGCGTATTGTTGTATACGCAAATGTGAAAATAATGCGCATAGAGATATTGTTGTGGATTACTTATTAGTATTATTTTTTGATGATCAGACAATAAATTCTTATGGAAGTGAAAGCTCAGCCTTTGTATGTACATAAAAATCCACACGACCAAACTTTTACTTTATTTGTTCATGGTGTTCACGGTCTCAAATGTAAAATTATGAAAATTACCCAGCCACGGCTCTGGGCTTTGGGCTTTGTTGGATATTGTAAGCGCGCCTTTGACAAATCCCAAATCCCGCCACTAAACAGTCATGTTTCATTGCCACCAACTCCACAAACACATTTGCCTATACCAGATACAAAAAAAAAAATAGTTGAGTTTTTTCTGTGATTTTTTTTGTTTGTTTGCCAGCTTGTTTGCAAGTTAGCTGTCCTGGGCCCCAAACTGTTGTAAAAACGTCTACATTGTTGAAATTCCTTTTTGCGAAATTGCCACGTGACACAAAGGCGTCTGAAGCACAAACACACACACACACACACACACACATACATATGCATAGAGTGAACGCCTTTTATTAGCCTTGCATATAGCGCGACCCAACCGAACTACCCAACACAATAGGCCCGAAAATGACGTTGCAACAATTAATGTGAACATTTTTGCAGTCGTCGACGTCGTCGCCGTCGTCGTCGTCGTCGGCGATGTCGTCGTGATTTATAACGTGCATAAAATTTGCGGTGCTGCTAAAGCACCTAAAATTCAATTGTGGGTGAGATGATGGTGAGGTGAGGCGAAAAATTAGTCAGTTGCTGTATCCTGTTTGTATGTGTGTTAGTGTGAGTGGGCGTTGACAACAGCTTTATAATTTATCGATAGTTGCGTATGCATAAGGTTTACCCCTAAACACTGTGTGTGCTTTCTATGTATGCTGTCTGCAAATTTGAAAACTATTTTCATTGCGCGATAATTTATGTGACAAATACAAATTACACAATCGTTGGCCAGTTATGCAAATTAATTGCAAATATTTACAGCACTCATTGGACGATCTCAGTTAACTCTCTAACCCCAAAATCTCTTTTAGAAACATATTAAAGTTTCAATCCTTAGTTTATGTGTGTTTTTCGGCTGCTTTGCCATTTTGTAGTTTACAGCGATTCCTTTTCTTTTTTCAATTTACAATAAAATTCAATAAGGTGTTGCCCTAATGGAAATTGACTGACAGTGCCTGCCAAATGTTTACGTGTGTATGTTGCAGGTGATTGTGTATAAATCCAAGGCTCTCTGGCCTTAGCTTCTTATTTTGTGTATTTTGCTTTGGCCATAAAAATGCATTTGGGAGCTAACACATGTGAAAATCGCAAAAACGGAATTGAAAATTCGTGCGGAAGTTGAGTAGTATGCAACATGAATTTCTAAATATTTGTGGCAAAATCCAGGAAGCTTGTTGCATAGAATTATTTATTTTAAAAATACATGTTTAGCTTTCGAGCGCAAAGACACTTGAAAACCCAAGAAAAAATCACTTTCATTAGTGAAACATCAGACCAACATCATTAGAGGTATGAAACAAGCATACGCACTGTTGCACCCACTAAATGTAAATACAAATTTTAATTTTAAAAACTAAAAATATACATTTTAAAAGAAGAAAAATAAATAATTGCAAGTGCATGTGATAAATGTGAGTGGGGGTGGAGTGTTGCATGCAACTTCTACGCATTTTGTTGCTGTGTGGCGTTGAAGGCTTTCCACTGCTGCACAATCAGTTGAACTCAGCGAGCTATGAACAAAAGTTAAACAGACAAAACAAAGTGCAAAGTTAGTGGGTGGTTCAGTGGGTTCTAGACTGTTGCAGTTGTCGTTGTAAATTTCACACCCAAAGCGCGTGAAAAGGCAACGCCATTTTAAAGTTGTAACATTTGCGTAATTAGCAGCAGCAAAAGCAACAAATGTAAAAGGTAAAAAACAAGCCAAGAGTCAAGAGGCCAAAAGTGCTTTAAGTGCCGAGCACAAATTGCGTACCAAAAAGTTAATTAAATTGTAACAATTGTTGTTCGGCATTTTCTTTCGATTTACTGTCTTTTTGGCTGTTTTTTTTGGCCGTGTTGGCTTTTGGCCAACGGCTTGTTTGCAAAACCGAAACCCCCAACACACAATTAACAAATGTCAACGGCGCAAAATGGTTGCCAAAAACCAAGGATGCGGGTGACACTGCCGCCTACTTTAAGTGGACTCCACTGTTATGACATTAGTTATTTACTTGGTTTCATGTCTGCCTTACTATTTGAACTACTTTGCCTATTAACTTTTACATGGTCTTTACATGTGCAAGTTAATGGTTAAGAAAGAGTTTTAGTTGGGTCATATTTTAAAAAAGTCAGAGGTTGGAGTTGTTAAATTTTATTCGATTCCCAGAAGATTAATGTGTTGCCTTATAGGCTTGACAATATAAGACTTGAATTATTAAACTTAAATTTGGACAAGGTTCATAAAATATTTTTGTAATTATGGTTAACCAATTATATTTCTTTTTGTATTGCTTATAATTATTATCATATTTTTGTTCTTAAACTCAGCTATTCATCATATTGTTTTGTTTTTATTTTATTTTTTGTTTTTTGTAATAATCATAAGGTGCAAATTTTACATTTTCCATAAAAATATTTAAGAACATCTGGTAAGCTAACTTTATGCATACCCTACGAAAACTAAGCACTCTCAAAATTGAAATTTTTAGCATCTTGTTTGGATTAAGCCTAAAACCAGCTAATTTTTAATTGCAAAATAATGAAAAAAAACTGACTTAAAACGGTCTACACTAAATGTAGACAGATTCACTTAAAAATTATTGCTTTGTTCAAAATATATTCTGGGTTATAATTATTCCTTTTTGGTTGCTAAAAACAACGAAAATTTGAAATTTGACATGCAATAAAGGCTTTCACCTTTATCATTGATTATTACGGAAAACTTTTTTTCCAAAAAAATATACATATTCAATTTTTTGCATTCGTTAACCGAGGTTTCACTTTAAAAGCTTCATTTGTTCCATCTAGAATTAATTTGTTTTTTGTTACACGTGCGCCATGCATCGATCCAAAAATTAAGCGTTTTAAGCACTCATCTTTTGCATATACAAAAAAAATATAAAAAAATCAACCAACAGCAGAAACAAAACCATCATTAACTATCTCTGCTCTTTGTCGACATCATTTAACATTTGCGAGCCAGCCAGCCATCTGTGTGCTATATTGTGCGTAAAGCACAGAGATAAGCCCAGAGTTTCCACCTTTTTTGTTTCTGTTGAGCTGCCGCCGCCGACGCCCCACCATCAGTCATCAGTCATTGAGGTTGACTTGCGACAGTTCGCATTAAGCATTATCAATTGCGAATCACCAATTGTCATCATCGTCATCGTCATCGCCATCATCGACATGACAACATCAGGACAACATCGCGTCCTTTTTGACTCCCGAGCACGTTTGTCGTTTTGGCTGCTATATTCGCATATCGCATTATATCTGCATTGTCACCTTGTTGGCCATTTAACGTGGAACGCCCAACGCTCGGGGACTGTTAACGGTACGAGCAGCGGCAACGGCATCTCTTCTCTTCTTCTTTGGTGCACGCCTCGAATTGGCAACATGGATTTAAGCTTGTCCTGCCAGGAAAGCTGTTTTTTTTGTTTTGTGTGGCAAGTTGAAGGAAGTTGTGTTGTGCATTTTTTTTTATATTTTTCTTGTTTTTGTGGTCCCTTTATACTTTCTCTTATTCTATATGTAGCCCAATGTCATTCAATTAGTGACTGGAACAGTGGGCAAAAAGCTGCAATAAATGCGTATAACATTTTAATGATAATTTTTGTGTTTTAAGATAGGTTTTTGCATGTTGAATCTTTTAAAATTTTTGTGAAAATTTTGATATGGATTTGTTCGATTGTTTATTTCAAGAGTTTTAAACTACGTTTAAATAAATTTTTCATATTTTGACATTAAATATCCACAATTAATTATCTTAACTCAAGTAGATCTGAGTTCAATTGTTATTTTGAATCTCCCAAAATGCATTAAACAATGTTCACTGCTTAAAATTCCAACCCACTGTTCGTATCATATTAGTGTGATCACAAATTGTATCCATTATCTTTGCCATTTGAAAAATCTCCCTGGCTTCATGTTCACCTTTTAAACCCAGCAACGCCTAAATGGAAAACATACAAAAAAGAATCAGCGGAACGAAGTCACATTTATCCAAACGTGCTCATTTAAGTGGAATCACTTAATGGTTTTATACGCTTATCATTATCATCCCAGCAGCAGCCAGCAGCAGCAGTGACTGTCATTCCACCAGCTCACCCCTAGCCCCTTTTGTCGTGCTGGGAATATATCCTGGTTGTCCACAACATTCTATCCATGCCAAAACCACCCAAAAGCGAATCCATGCAGAGTCGTGCAAATCGTTGATTCAATCAAAAAAAAATTTGAAAGTGTGGCGCATTTTTATCTAACGGATGTTTGGCTCGCTGTCAACGCGAAATGCTTCAGTCGCGTCCAGTCATTGTTTTAACGCGTATGTTTGCAACACACACACACAAGCAGCACACAATACAACAACACAAACATCAACTAACACACACATACAAAGCTTCTTGTTAAATGCATAATTTTTGATGAAAATTGCTGTGCTCTGAATGTTTCAGTTTTTGGTGCGTGACGCTCGCACGGCGTATGCTTCCGGTTTGGTTTGGGGTCGGGGAAGAAGCTCCTTGGGCGAGTGGGAGGGTAGGTGGGTGTGGCACTGTCACAGCCAAAGGTCGTATGAGCGGCCCACAAATAAGGAAGTAATATGTCGCCGCTGCTGCATGGCCATCAAAGCCAGACACGTTGAATACTTCACTGGGCTTGTAAATGACAGTAGTGCCACTCCACTCCCTTTCTGTACACTTCATGCCCCCCCCCCACACTATGACTCTTAACTTTGCAACACATCCCCAACTGTGCGCTACTTGACTCTGGCAGTGAACAAACTGAATGCTCTTTTTATTTTTGCACATGACTCGTTCCATTGTCAACAGTTTGACTACACTGCTAAACGGTTGGCTATATCTCTTTTACTTGTTAAACATTCTTCTTCTAATTTTTTTTGGTATTTTAAAAATACTTTTTGACTCTTTTTTTTGGGCTTCAATGCTTTGGGAATGGGTAGAAAAAACCGCATTTTTTTGGTTAAGAGTTTTTCTATGCAAACTTAAAATATTTTAGGGTAAGAGAAGAAAAAGAATTTTATAAAACCAGAATTTAGATTTAATAAATAATTTTTTATGCATTTTTTGTAATTTTGTATTTTAATTTTTTTTTAAATAAAATTTTTTGAAACTTAAAACTATATTTCTAAAGCTGTTTCCGAACTTTTTCCACTTTAAAATTAAATTTATAATATCGTCAAGTGCAGGGTATTTATTCGAAAAGCTTTTGCCCGTTTCTGCTTCCAAATTTATTGTTCCCTTCCTATTTTTTTTGGCGTTTTTCTACCCCTCGCTGTCAAAAACATTGAACCGCATTTGTTTTGTAAGATTAATGACCCACAATTGGTCGCATCATCATGGTATCTGTGGCTATTGTTATGCGTATTCCTGTTGTTGTTGTTGGCTGTGAATGATTTGCGCATCTTTATGGTCTTGAAGATGTTGTCACATTTTTTTAAGGTTTCGTAAGGAAATCCTTCCTAACTGCATGACCTTTCAAGTAGGTGGGCCGCCAACCAACACCGGCAAATCATTTCATTAATTTAATGTACCAGAATCTGACTTGTGTCGGTTGTCAACTTTGTGTCGCTACTCGCGGGATAGGGGAGGGGTGTATGTTTGATGATGTGATGTTCACTTTAGTTTAATGCCAGAATGCAAGAAGCATGACGACAAGTCTGTAGTTAGTGCATCAAAGTTTTGCCAACTTTTGGCGCTACAAGGCACTGATTTTATTTACAGGCTAACAACAAGGATACTTTAGCGAGAGTCAAGTTGCATCGTGTCACTAAAACAGGGGGAGGGAGGGGTTAAAGACTGCTCGCCTGTGTTGGGCAGCTGTTGGCTTAAATGCAGCTTGACTGTCAGTAACACTTAGTCGACATTTAACTGGTGTCATTTGCAGGGCACAGCAGGAGGGGCGTCGAAAGATTGAAGACAGTAAGCGGAAGAGATAATAGCATCATATGCATATATGTATATATTCAGGAGCAGATATGGTTAAACAAGGAAATTTCTTAAACCACATGTTTAACTAAGTAATTCATTACTCTTAAAACAGTGGAAATGTTCAAGCTGACTAAATGATATATGTATCAGTTCCAACAGACTCAATATTATATCATGTAGATATCAACAACAGTAGCTAACAATTAGGCAGCCAAAGAACATCGACACTTGCCAAACAGTTAAGAGTTAGGCAACAAACTTCATCCTTAGTAACAAACCCATCAAAGGGGGCGCAAAAAGTCACTTCATCATTGGCAACAAACTGCGTTAGAAAGATTCATCCATTTATTCACACCACACAAACACACAACAGAAAGGGAAAAAAGGCAGAAACAGGACATTTAGGAACAGGACAAACTTACTTAGAACCCCAAACAGACATTTTTACCCCAAACACACACTAAGCCGCGGCACTTTTCATTAGCAGCAACACTTGGGCGACAGATGGTATGAGATTGTGGTGGAGGGAAGGAGAAAAAGGTTTGAGTATGTATCATAGTAACTATACTAAGTATGTCTCCTTGGCCTTGTAGAGTTTTATTTCTTACTTTCTTCTACTTTTTTTTTTTTTTTTTTTGTTGCCGCCTTTGTTGCAGTTATTAACCCTTAACCACATATAACATTTATTACCCACATTGTCCTGACGCGCTTCACACACACAAACGAGGGCCAAACAAAGACGCCTGCGTTAAGCTGACAATGACATTTTTCCCTTCCAATCTCCCCCACTCTATCTACCTCCTCTGCCTTTCGCTTGATTGTATTTTGTGTTGGGCGACTTTTGTCTGTGGTTTATCGCTTTTAATTTGTCGTCGCGTCTTGTGCGCTCGTTAAGTCTTCTTCTCTCGCTTGCTTTTTGCGATTTGCCATTGCTTTCCAATGCGTTTTCCTTTCGGGTTTTTCTCGAGTTTTCGTGGCGATAATTGGCTGCTCCGGCATCAAGGCCAACCAAATTAGAGATTTGTTAAAAGGAGAAATTCGTTACACAACATGTTGAATGCAAAAAAGCTTTTCTCGACGTTTCCTCTTAACGCTTTAATGGCTAACGATTTGTTATCAACAGCTTCCAATAACTTAATGTGATTTAAATTAACAACAAAATTTCTACAACACTTTAACAAAAATTCAAAGCGATATTTATTTATTGCATTTTTAACAAACATCAAAATTATTAAATTTTTTTTTTAACATCTAACTAACACGTCTTGTGCTTAAATGTCAGTTACACTGTAAAAAAGTACAAAAAAAAAATAGCTGACAACCTTTTATCTGTTGATTTACAGCTTGTAAAAAATTGCAAAAAATCAACAAAAAAAACGTTCTAAAAATATGGGTGAAATGGAAAATACTTTGGTTCAATTGCGTGCTCGCCTGCAGGAGCGTAACATCAAGTTGTGGGAGTCGCCCTATTACGTGGAGAATGTTGGCAGCATTGATGCAGCCGTGGAGCAGCTATCCCAGGAGTTAAGCACGGAACTGCATATACCACCAGCCAGTTGCAAGAGTACGTTGCTGGAGTTGCAACAACATGCGTTGCGCAAACTTGCCGCAAGACGTCAATTCCTTGAGACGGGTCTTGCCACATTTCATGTGCGTTGCGTGAACAACCAAGCTGGCACATCGCATGTGCTCAAGGTGAGCTGTGATCTCAACGAGCGTGGCGCCCAGCTGCAGCAAAGAATTGCCGAGCAATTGCAGCTGCCCGAGGCGCAACATGTCAAATGCATATCGGCGGGACGCATGGTAACCTCGGAGGCAACACTGCAAACGCAAGGTCTTAAGAATAATCAGCAACTGCTGGTCATAGTGGGCCAGTCGGATGCTCGTGGAGATGCTTTGCATGAGCGCATACGTCAAATACAGCGGGATGTGGAAATGGTTGTGGATTCGCGGCAGAATTTTGTTGAGCTGGAGGATCAGGATGGCAATGCAATGTTTTTGCCACCCGGTGAGAATCGTTTGCTGCTGCTGGGCATGGGCTTGTCGGAGAAGGGGCGTGCCGCCATGCGTCGCAAGCAATATGATGAGGCGTTGTTGCTGTTCGTGGAGGCCGATGAGAAGTTTTCGGGCTGTGATTCCAAGTTTCTGGAATCTGTGGACAACTATGCCATACTTAACTTGGATATTGTTTGGTGCTATTTGTGTCTGAAGAATCTGACTCAGCTGCCGGATGCACAGCGTCGCTTGGATCTGTGTGAGCGCATCTTTCGTCGCAGCTATGGCGAAAACTATAGTCGCCTGTATGCCCTGAAGGGTCCCAGTTGTCCGGAACGTGCGCTCATTATGCGCCTGCAGCTGCTGCAGGGCGTCATACTCTTTCATCAGAATCAACGGGAGGAGGCCAGGGCTCGTCTGCTGGCAGCTGGTACAGCTTTGGAGGGACTAAAGGTTAACACGGAGCAGCTGGAGTTGCTCATGGAAATGGGCTTTGAGATGGCCGATGCACGTCTAGCATTGCGCTCCTGCAACGGCAATGTGGACCAGGCGCTGCAGTTTATCCACCAACGACGAGAGCGTCTTCAGGCCGCCAGGACCAGCGCCGATGCAGAGCGTCGTGTTGCCCAGCTGCAGTTGGGCAGCGGCGAGCAGGATTGGGTGCATCCGCGCAGTGTTTGTCGCCTCATGGAAATGGGCTATGAACGTTCGCTGGTGGTGGAGGCACTGCGTCGCACCGATAATGATCTGACACGCAGCTTGGATCTGTTGCAAAACCGTTCCCATGAGCTGCGTCGTAATCTGCCCGCCTCTCAGGCTGCCGATGAGCAAATGCTTTATACCCTAGGCGAATTGGGCTTTCAGGTGGCATCGGCACGTGCCGCTCTGGAAACAACACAAAATGATTTGAATCGTGCCATTGATTTTCTGCTCAAGAGCTTTGCTAACGAACAGGAGTTGATAAGCATGATGGAGACCATTTCCAAATGGACTACACAATCTGCTAATGATCCTGATGCCTCTACTTCCACGCCGAGTCTGCCAAGATCCGCTTTGACAGCGAGCAAACTGTCTTTAGTACGATCTGTGCTAAAGAAGGCAAAAACAGAAATGGAGTCGTATAGCGCCTACAAACGTTTCAATGAGGATTTGCCCGCTAACGATCAGGATTATTTGGATTTGTCGCTAGAGCAGGAGGAACAGGTACTCAACGAGTACAAACTGTATTTGGAACATTGAGGAACAACTTTTTTTTTAAAATACATGAAAAATTCAATACTTTAATCTATTAATAATGTGTAAATTACAAAAGAAGTATTTTACAATTATAAAAAGCGATATAGCTTATATCATTCCCATAAATTTATTTTTTATATCATAAAAATGATATTAAAAAAAGGTAGCATTTCTAAAAAAATCACTGAAATAAAGGTGTTTAGAACTAACTATAAAAATTATTTTGAATTCGATACAACTATTTGAACATTATATAATTTTATAATGAATTTGTAATGCTATCATGTTTCCACATATTTTTTAAGTTTTTTATTCACTTGGGTAACTGTTAATGTCTTTATTGAAATGAAAAAGACTTGAATATGATTTAATAAAATCTGTTACATACCCTACTTTGTATTTTTCATTAGTTTTAAGGGTGGTTATCGACGAAGCTATGACAATCAAAAGATCTGACCAACTCCTAAGACGATTTCTGGTCACCAATTTTTTTTGCATGAATATCGAGTAAAAATCGTGATTCTAGATTTAAATGCAGATTTATTTTACAGCTTAAATCAATAATTTTGAGGTATTGCATTTGAAAATGGAACTAGTTTTGAAAAAGTAATGCAAATTCAAAGTTTTGATCGACTCCTAAGACGATTTCTAGGCACATTTTTTTGGCATAAATAAAAGCAAGTTGCAAAGAACGTCTTTTAGAAATCTCTTACAGCTCAAAACAAGATTTTTAAATTAAATCACTTTTTCATTTATATTTGTTGCACAAACATGAATGCATTAAGGGTATTTGCTAGTCAGGATTTCTCGACTATAACATTTATACTTATTATAATCTGGCAAAACAGCATCTGTCAGAGCAGCACTCTCTTAATATTAGCTATTACCCACACCAACTATTATAAACATGTATGTGCATATATTTTTTATAGTTTTTGTCGTGGTGCTAACAATCACTCATAAATTCTCGTATGTTTTGCTTTGGACCACAAGCTCTCCCACACATGCCCTAAAAAGTATGCTATGCAATTTTAGTTGGCTTGTTGCTGTTGTTTACTCATGTGCATAAACATGGCAGTTTGTGTGTGTGTGTGCTGTTGACTTTTGTGAAAATTAATAATTTTTCAACTACATCCCCCCCTTCCCACCGAATCCCTATACGTACATCTCATTTTTGGCATGCAACTTCTGCACTTGATGGCCAAATAATTTGTCGTCTGTGTATGTGTGTGTGTGTGTGTTTTGTTTCCGAATCGTTAAATCTCAAATAAAGTAAGTTCTCGCATTGTTTGCTGTTTGGCTGATTGTTGTTGTTGTTGCTTAGGTAGATTTGTCATGCCATGCCGCACATTTTTTGAGTAGCTGACATTTCACTTGACTGAACGAACGACAACGTTTTTGGCCCAAAGTTAACGCCCATTTTTCTCGATTTGGATTTAATCGTGCGTGCGACTTTAAACGAAAAATAAAAGAAAAAGCAACCAAAAACAATTTACTTGAAGTGTTTTGTTTTTCTATATCCCGCTTTGACCAACATCTAACGCTTTAAACGTTTTAATTTGTGGACTACTCAAAAAGTAGTATGAAGAAGGTAGCAAGAAAAAAAAGCTGACAACTGTCGCTTGAAATTTGATGTCTAAATGCAGGCTGCACCACTTTTTTGCGCTGCCTTTTGAGCCAAACAATTTGTGCAGCTGCAGCAGCGAAGAAGAAGAAGAAAAAAATGTCAAAATGTTTCCAACAGTGGGTGGCCAAGAAAACGTTCGGCGGGGGAGGGGGTTTGTCACAGGGTGTGCCTGTCTTATTTCGTAACGAAAATGAGCAGCGGCAGCGCTTAGAAAGCGCCTGTAACCAAGGACTTGCCGCGACAAAAAAAAGGGTTGCAAGTGGCAAGTGGGGTGTGTGGAGAGGGGGGCGTGAAGAGAGTGTTAAGGTTTGGGCTGCATTCACTGGCTGATTTCCGTCATTTGTTGTTGCTGGCAGAGATGCCAGTGATGCTGCCGCTGCCACTGTTGCTGCTGTTGTCATCAAATGCAGGCAACATTATCATTGCAGTGCTGCAAGTGGTGCTGCTTCATCCAAAATATACCCTGTAAAGTGTTAAAATCGATAGAGTAGATCAATTTTGGGAATCCTTTTTGTAAAAAAAAAAATGTCATTTTAGAAAATATTTTGACCAATAACAAATCCAAGCTTTTAAATAAATTTTCATAGAACAAATTTTTAAGTACTTTCTTATTAAAAAAATTAAAACTTTCAATCAAAAAAATTCAAATAAATCTTTTATATAGTAGTCGAACTTCAATATACGAAATCCCAAGAAGGCTAGAAAAAACTTTGCTGTACAGAAAATTTATTTGCATTAGAGTTTGAGCAACGGACTTACAAGCAAACTCGTAAGAATGAAATATTTGTTAGAATCCGGCTATAACGACTCTGCTTATAGCGTCCGTCCGGTTATTGCGACGAAACTCGATGCCTTGGTTGGTCCCATACAAACATATATGAAGGGCCTCCGCTTAGAACGTTTCCGCTTTAGCGACAAACCGCTTATACCGACGAGTTTTCACATTCAACCGAATATTGCGACGTGCCGAAAAAAATACGGCGAAATAATGCCAACATTTCGGAAAATCTCGTACTTAAATAATCAGCAATATGGATGAAACAAAGATAAAATTATCCGAATTTCCATTTTATGCCATTTTATTGATAAATTAATCATGGCAACAACTTTGCCATTGACAATTGGATTGTTTTAGATTCTGGGCTTGCCGAGAAAATTTAGTTCGTCCAGCAGTTTTATGTTTATCGGTTTGCTCTATTGCTGTGTCGCCTGTTTTGGTT
This sequence comes from Scaptomyza pallida, assembly GCA_018152965.1. Taxonomy (NCBI): domain Eukaryota; kingdom Metazoa; phylum Arthropoda; class Insecta; order Diptera; family Drosophilidae; genus Scaptomyza; species Scaptomyza pallida. Next base: position 2,519,257 of record JAECXP010000002.1, read on the forward strand.
CTGGCTGAGTTCTTATTTTTTTTTCTGACTTTACGGCTGTCTCGTTTAACATGCTTCCTTTTTTGTAAACTCTGCTATATAAATACTGATATTTAATTAAAATCCTTATTATCTTTTTTTTCTTTATAACCCATTATTGATTTTTTTAAATTTTGTTTGTTAAAATTATTTGTTTGTTTTAAACCTTTATCTTTTTCCTTCTTATTTGTTTAGGGAAATTGGAAAATTTGTTATTTGGAATCAAAACTAATTCATTACTGAGAAAACTTTGTTATATGAAAGTTCGACTGTATCACAATCAACATTTTTATCACTATAAGCAAATCTTTAATCGGTTTACAGCATACCTGTTAGTCATGCAATCTCTTCAAAAAAGCCCATTTCTATTTCTTATTTTTGTTGTTGTTGTTATGTGTCCTCATTATCGTTTGTTGCTTGCCATGCTCTTCTCATGTCTTTTGGCATTTACATTCCATTTTTTCGCTGTTGTATGTTTTTTTTTTTTATCAAGTGGCAGGCTGAAGAACTTTAATGGCTTTGAAATGCACTTGGAAGTGAGCAGGAAAAAGATTTTTTAATTTATTATACAAAGCAAAATATAGGACTTACATAGAAATGAATGTAGCACCCACATAAATGTCTTGCATTCTTATTGTCAGATACATCTAGACTTTAATTTAATTTGGTTTTGAGTTATAAATAAGTTTTTGCTTGTAATTTATTCATCGTTTAGAAAATTTCTCTTTCCTTAATATTATGATTAAGTATTAAGTTTAAGCTTGCTTTCTATGAGATATTTCTAAAAAGTTTGCTGCAGTTAATTAAAAGTAGATCTTCTTCATACTTATCTGTATTTTTCTGTGTGTCACCACAAAAAAAAAAAAAGAATAGAAAGTAGAAAAGTTGCATAAATTACAAATTAGCCCAAGTCAAAATCAGTTTTCACAACGCCACAGAAACCACAATTCACATCTCACCCTCAAAACATTATGATAAACCCATAGCAATTCTATTCGGACAGTTTGGTTTGTGGGTACAGCTGGGAAGCGTGTGACAAACTTTGGAAGTTCACCGAGTTGCTTAGAATGTGAACAAAAAAGTAATGTAAATGATGAAATTATTTAATGATGCGGAAGTACGTTGATAAGCAAACGACAAATGCGTAGAGCCAAACAAATGCTGCTGCTTACCGTAGCATACAATAAATACCCTAACATTGATAAGGGGAAGGTAGCTTAAAGTTGGTGTTAGGGTTTTATGGGCATATTTGTACAGAAAACGTTTATTTTTTATTAAATGCTTTAATGCATTTTTAGAAATAGTTATAAAAAGATTGCAATCCCAAAAGCTAAGGCTTGTACCTTGAAATAACAAAAAGAAAAGTTCCTTCAACTCTTGTTAGTGTATCTTATGTTTTGGTCTGAACTTTCTCAACATTTAAATCCACTTTTATTCTTATTTGTTAACTGCTTCTGGGCGAACAAAAGAAGTACACAAAATTCTTACACAACTTGTGCAGTTTATTTTTGCTGGAATATGTATTTTTTTTGAAGAAACCGACCAACAGCTGCGCCTAAGGCATATGCAACATATTTTTGGTTAAATCTATGAGGCCATATCCAAAGTTTTTCGAGTTTCTAATGAGTATCGCTACGCGAGACCGAGACTCATGTGGCTGTTAGATGTTTATGCGCGCATAAACCAGCTGTCTAAAGAGCCAAAGAGAACAGCATCAGCATCAGGTCCAAATTGAGGACATAACTTTACAGCAATTTACATACTCATTATATGGCAGTCGCTTAGCACTCGAAATGAGCAAACACGAAAAAAAAGAGCAACAACAACAGCATAAAAATGTCAAATTAAAATTGCACTACAAAAAAGAAAATACAATTACAGTTTAATTAAAGGACTACAAATTGTGCGAATGTGTGTGTGTTCCTGCGTGTGTGTGTACTTTATATGTGGAGCAGAGAAATTGTTGCCTGTCTGTCACATTGAATACTTTTTGCGTCCCACATATCTACCGTTGGAAAAGCTGCGCAATTTCATCTGTTTGCCAAAAGAGTTGTTGAAATGCGCAATTACACGACAAACCAAATTTAAAAGTGTTGCATTTGTCAAAAGGGGTGTGTATTCCGGTATGGGTTAGTGTTGGGGAGAGGGTTTGAATTTATTGAAATAAGTGAATTGAATGCTGACATTTACGTTTCAGCTTTGGTGGGTCTTCATGTTAGTCATATTATGTTGTCTTATTGCTTTTTGTGTTATGACTTTTCAAATATCTTAAAACTTTTATATCATTATGTATTTTTTTTTTTTTTTTCAATCTTACAAATTCACTTGATTATTATAATATATTTCGTGTCGTTTTTAACCTTCCTTAAGTTCGGTGCGTAATAAACTTTTTTCCTTTAACTTAAATAAATAAACTGAAAAAAATAGGAATAAATAAAAAATTAGTATTTATTAATGTTATACAGCTAGTTACTTTTAGTTCAAATAAACATTGTGCTTTTTGAATAAATTCCTGAAGAAAATCATGTTAAAAAATCCAGCAATTTTATCTTTTATGCAGATTTTTACAAAGTAGAATCAATTGCTTTGCCAGCATCCCCCATACTCAAACCCACTCTTTCCTAAAAATGATAAGCATTAATGTAACTCACATTATTACAGCTCATTCCCTCTTTGCTGATTATTGCTGCCAGCTGTTTTGTAGTTGTCCAGTTGTTCAGTTTGTGGTCGTTTTGTTGCAGCATTCATTCATGCAACACAGCATGTTGTTGCAATGTTATGTTGCACCTACATAAAATGCGCAAATGATGCGTTTCAAATGATAAAGGTATGGGCCGAAACAGAAATATATAGAGATGATAGGATGGGCGTAGGATCCACTCCAAAAACTGTCGCAGTCACAAATTTTGCGTCGGGGCAACGAAAACAAGTTTCGAGGCACCCACAACAGCAACAACAACTGCAACAACTGTAACAAACAATCGGTAGTAAAGTACAAGAGGCAACATTTGCTAATGACAAACATTGCAGCAAAACGTGGCAGTGGCCAAAGGGCGTGTGGAGGCAGGCGGGCGGGCTATGCAGAATTTTGTGGGCACGTTCAACCAAAACAATGATGATGTTTGGAGGCTGGTGAATTTAAGTGTTCACTGGCCCTTTGGGGCCCAAACAGTTTTATTATTATGCAGCATGCGTTTAACGGAAAAACACGGCTTGAAAAATATACAAAAAATTTGGGTTTTGAGCGTCGCAATTTCAATACTCTTGATTGTAGTTTATAATTGAATTTTAGTTGTTTTTAATAATATTGAATTTTTTTGATTTTATGATGATGTATTTAAGACATTTTTACAGGATATTTCAGGTTTAAGGAAAGTGCATAAAAGTAATTTCCTTTAACCCAAGGATCTCTTGAAATTAATAGATTTTTTTTTAATAGTACATAAAACGTCTCAGTTGCGAAAATTGTTAAGATTATCGTTAATAAATATTTTTGCCACCAAAAGTTTTTGTAACATTTAAATGAAGTTTTAAAGAAACTATAGAAAAATCAATATAATAATAATACAGTGAACCCTCGGTTAACAAACGCTCTGAATAACGAACATTTTGACATTTTTGGGAGAAACAAGATTCCCTTAAAGAACAAAGTTTCAAAAAAAAAGATGGAAACCTTAAATACCATGTGAAATTTCTGTCTGTGTTTAGCAACGAAACACGGGAAACCCCAAATATACATTAAGGTGCTGTCCTGTGGGACCATTTCAGCATTTTTTTTGGCATTTTTTTGCAGTCAATTGATCTGGTTTTTCTTAACGAACAATTGTGTTCCTTATTTAACAACATGCTTTCCTACCTTATTACATTTATCAAATGAAACATAGCACTTTTAAGTGATTTCCCATTATTATAGCACCCATTGTTAGTGTATTAAAAAGTATAGTAAGGGTCGTTTACAAATCCATAGGTATGGTATGTACTATAGTCGCATAAATACGCCTAGGACATATGGCGTGCACATAAATATTACATGGTATTTTTTATAGTATTTTTTTTTTCAGTTTATAGTAACACACACACACACATACATCACTATATACATATATGTGTACATTTTTTTTGGGTAACTTTTAATTGCACTTGAAAGTGTGTGGATAAAAAATTAACTTGTGCTTTTCATGCATTTTTAATAGCGGGCCAGCACCTCCTGCCCCCTCCTCCTCCCCAAACCTCCCTTCCCCTCGTCTGTCATACACAAACCACTGACCACACACCTAGTGAAAGAGATAGAGCGAGAAAGGGAGATGGGCTTTTGTGGCGACACTTGCCGTGCAGCTATGATTTGTGGCATATTTATGTAAATTTGTGGTATATTTTCGTTTTTTTTTCTGTTAACGCGTCCTCTAGGCCAAAAAAACCGAACCAGTCCAGAACCAGTTAAGCTTTGAGCTCTGGCCAGACCCGGCCAGGACAGGCAGCAGGTGCTGTGGTGAAGCAATTAGTGAGAGCCTTGTATTATTATCATTTCGCAGCTGTAAAGAAGAAAGCCATGAAATTTTAAGGTACTTGATTTTGGCCAAGTTGAATCTATTGAGCAATATAATATATTTATGGCCACTTCAAAATCGATTTAAATGGCTTAGTATAAGGATTTTTTGTTAATGGCAGAAAAGACTATATCTAACTTGGCTTAAAGCACAGCAATTAGATTCATTAGCTTCTCATAAATGTTAATGTAGATTGTATTGTAATTGGGCCATAAAATCAATACAACACGTCGCATGCTTTAGGCCTTAAATTAAGCAATTTGTACATGTTAACCACAACAAACACACTTTGTTCTAGCCAGATATCATTTGTTACACGTGGCTAATCAATTTGCAACGCATCACGTTGTTGCCTTTTTTTATAGCCAAAGAAAGCAAACGACAAAGCTCAAAAGGCTTGACCATGGCTAAAACACACACACACACTAAACGTTGTTGGTGGTAAGGTGGTTTAGAGGGGGTGTGGGGGGTATGGGTGTGTGCTGTCAGCTTTGTCCTGTTAGCTGGTCTCTATCCTGTCGACCGATGCCATCGAGGACAGGTGTGCATGATTTATGAGATTTACATATCAGCGGCACTGATGAAGCGCGTTGATGCGCTGACAACGACAGATGCTCGAGGATATAGTACACACTCTCTCTCTCTTCTCTCTTTCCATACATATGCACATATATAAACAAACCCACACACAGTGGGGGGTCGCCTAAAAATAGGCAAAGCCTGGTATATGCAAATTTTGTGAACTGATTGATGATATTACGCTCGTTTAAAACCGGGCAAAAACACTAACAACTCTTTTGTTCTTTAGAGCATTTAACTATGTGGAGTGGGGTGGAGGAGTTGTCTAACATTTCTTAAGTTTATAAACTTTAACATATGAATAACAAATGAGTGAGAGTTTGCTTTTGTTGCATGTGCCCCAGGAAGAAGTGTTAAGTAAGTGTGAAAAGAAACTTTTGCTATGTTTGTTGTTTGTTTTTCCTATGAGTGGACGCATCACCTTCTATGCGATTCTCAAAAAATTGTATCTCTTAACATACCATTACCTTTCTCGTCGTTATCAAGTACATTACATTATACATTACATCATACATTATATCATACATTACATTCTACATTGCATTATAAATTACATCGTACATACCACTATTCATTTCATCATACATTACATTATACATTACATTATACATTACATTATACATTACATTATACATTACATTATACATTACATTATACATTACATCAAACATTACATAACACATTACATTCTACATTACATTTATCATCTCTATCACCATTTAAGCCAACTCAAAACACTTTAATGTCACGAACTAAAATACTTCATTAATTATGTATTATAATAATTTTCGACAAGTTTCCTTCAATTCGCACAACAATTTACATTAATTAAAACAAGCTCAACTCTAAGCATGTCGACATAAGTACAACACACGCATAGATTATGTCTCCAGTAATTCTCCGAGCCTACTTTACGATACACTTACCACATTCCCCACCAACCCCCACCCCTCCCCCTCCCTCTTTCCACCCATTCTCACTCATTAACCAGACCATCTCATGTTGTATGCCATGGCAGACGACAGTTTCACAGATTCAGCTGAATGTATGGCAACACATGTGCCTGATATCTGGCTGACATTTTGGATACAACAGTTGCAACCGTTATTGTTGTTGTTGCTATTGTTGCTGGCTGCAGTTGAAGCCGCAGCAGCAGCAGCCTCTAAGCCCTGGCTAATTGTTATGCGCCCATCACAAACACTGAACACCAACGTTGACAGCAGCAGCAGCAACAACAAATGCAAAGGACATATTAATAAATTGCCACTAGACATGATACCATAAAAAAGAAACCATATATATTTTTTATGATTTAAGGGCTAAAAAGCTGAAAAAGCGGGTAATAATATACATATTAAAATGTTTTATATTATGGCTAGTTGTGAAAATTAATTTTAAATAAATTTCGCATAAGGAAAGCTTTATACCGAGCTTTTCATTCAGGGCAGCTTTTCATCGAAATCGATCTCGAAAGCTGCTTGACAGTTGATCAACGCCTGAAAAACTGTAGGGCTTATACTCTTCTCTTATACTTTCGCTAGTTCGTACTCTGGCACCAGGTGGGAAAGAACGCAATTTATCTAATGAGTGTGAGCAGTATAAGTATAAGATCAAGTGAATTAAGCAAAAAAGCTTAAGGGCGAACTGTTTAATTGTTTTAAGAGCTTTCCAATTGCAGGCTACTTATTTATATTTGGGAATATTTATTTTTTAACATAATTCTAACTGAATTTAATTCCATTCGCCATATTTCTTAAATTTTATATTTACCCGTTCAAGTCTTTCTTGCAAACTCAGTTTCCAGCCCTGGTTTTGCTGTAATGAAATGTGATTTAAGTTTATGGCTGTTTAATTAATAGACTAACAGCCGGAACTTTGGCTGGTTAAAGCTCGCTTCAGTGAGGGGGGATCCCCCACCTCCCCCCGCACACACACACATCCAACACCCTTCACTGCCAGCTACTCCGTTTACCGTTCATTTCCTGTTCAATGGCCAAAAAGGTGCATTAAATCACCGTGTCGATTGCCAGACAAACTGTGTTTTGGGGGCTGAAAACTGCCAATTTCATAAGCTGTTCGTGTTGTTGTTGTTGTATAGCCAATTAAAAGCCGTCCGTGCAACGACAACAATAAGTAGCTAAATAATATATATATATGTTTGTAGTATATTATGACCAGATTTCACTAATTACTTTTATGACCCAATTTGCTAGCAGCGATTTTTGTTATAAATTGGTCGAGTATTTATTTTTTGTACCTTGGGCTGCAAAAAAAACCAAGCACCATTCCCAATTCGTTTCCCATTCGCCAATTCGCCGTTTCACATTCACCCCATTCCAATGAGACAATCGAAGACGGCGGCAAATTTATTGCTGCCTTCGCCGAACAAGAAAGAGTGAGCGATAAAGGGAACGCGCAGGCAGAGGCGTGTCTCGTCTGCTCCTTTGACCTGTCTACTCCAGGCGCACCCGCACCCGCTGCCCCCGCATGCATATATACATATATATTTTGTGCAATTGTTGTTGCTGCTGCTCCGCTGACATTCTTGTATATATTTCGGGTCTTATTCGTTGCTCCAGGCGCAGCAAACAAGTTTCTTGTGTTTCGTTTTCCGTTTTCCTCCGCGCGCGATGGCAATACTCGAAATACTAAAAGAGCGTGAGAGAGAAGAGTGAGAAAAAACGGAAGCCGTCAGCTGCTTAGCTGCTGCAGAGCTCGTTGGGGCTGCGCTTGTTGCGCTTTGTGTTTTAAACTTTATGAAACAAATTGAAAGATATAAAAATCAAAATGGATTAAAAATCTTTTAAAGGCTTTTGATCTTAAAGCATTGCCAAATCTTGTGGGCTTACATATATTTAATGTTAATATTTATTAATAAACCTTAATTTTTTTATTTCCATTGAGTTCACAATTAAAATTTCCCGAATTCAAATACAAAAATTACCCACAACTTATACACCGTATCCAGCGCATAAACCTCAACGCTGTATAAGTACTGCCGTATAAGATGCTTAGTTTATCCACACCACAGGCAACAACAAATATTCAAGAACGGAAGTATAATACAACGTACATTGACTGCATATCATGCAAGTGCAAGCGGGGCAACAATATAAACGCCAGCACAGTTGTCGCGCTATCTCGCACAACATTATCCAATTGGCTTTATTTGAGCGAATTCGCCGCACACACAACAACAAGCAAAACAAACTTCTCTCCGGCGCGCACTGAGCGAATCGCAGCAAATGTTTATTTGCTGCACGACTAGTAGTGGGTGGTGTGGTGGTTGGAGCGGAAGAGCAGTAATTGAGTGAGTAGTGACTTTGCAATGGACGCCACATGGCGATCCCAAAACGTCGTCTCTCGCTCGCTTGCACAGAGAGAGAAAGAGAGCGACTTTGAGTGGAGCGCACACACTCTTGTTTTGATTTTTATGCTAGCAGCTAGCCGCAACAGCAGCATGCCGGAGAGCAGCATGTCTGTCGCTTGTCAAGCGAATTGAATGCCATGCTTTTTGGCATCGCCAGCAAATTGTTAGTTTGGTTGCGACCGTTACAACGTCAAGTTTTAGCGTGCGGAGAATTCAGTGCGTCATCGTCGTCGTAGTCGTTGCCGTTGTCATTTCGCCTACGTCGATTTCAATTGTTGTTACTCTGCGTCGTAGTCGTCGTTATCGTCGTTTCTTTTGTGGCCACTCGTCACATAAAGTTCTTCAAATTCGACCAAAAAGCCCCGTTAAAGGCTCAGAGGCGGCAAATTAAAAACAAACAAAATACTATTTTGTTTGCATTTTTGAAGCGAAAGATTAAAGTAAATGTTCCAAGCTTCTCTTTTGTCTTAAGTTTAAAGTGAATTGAAAAGAAACACAACAGTTGCCAGAGAGAAAGAGGCAGAAATCGTGTTCTTTTAATTTAAATGCGATAACGTTAAGCGTTTTGCATGAGCGCAATTAAATTACGTGTTAAATTGCAACAAAACAATTATAGCAACAACTACTAAAAATAATAATAAAGAATATAAGCAACAGCTGCCCTTGCTATGATGCATGCAAATTAATTAAAAATAAATATATGTATGCAATAAAAATATATTTAAAATCTTGTTTGATGTTTAATGCACAAAAACAAGGAAGATCTGTTAATAATTATATATTTTTAAACTAAAATACAAAACCAATTTTTGACCAAATAATTATATGCTCAACTAATGAACAAAATTATATGAAACTATTAAAATTTTGGGAAAAAAATCAAAACTATTAAAAAATGTATAATTAAACTAATTTATTAAAATAAATAAAAAATAAATAATAACTGTTTAAAAGTTAGGATTCTAGTTTCCGGCTAGCTTTGATTTTTGAAGCTTTGATTTTTGAAATTCTATAATAGAAATAAACTAAATATTTTCTACAATTCGTTTAGTTTTGAAATTCTTTTGTGGTTTTCTATTTTATCAGTTTCCTTTTGTTGTGTGCGATAAGAAATACTTGTCGATATTTAAGAAACTGAAAAAGAAGCAACAACAAAAAAAAAACAAACAAGTGAATTTCTTAGAAACTTGCGTGTTTTCTGATGTGTTGTAATTGAATATGCGGGACTGCGGCGTGACAGGCATGAAAAATTCTTTGAAAAAAACAAAAACACAAAAAAATCCAAAAGAAAACATGTGATAAATTGTACAGGAAACCAAAAGAATGTGCCGCAATCGAAGATTGTATAAGTAACGGTTCATGGAGCTCTCAAGACATAACTGATGCTGAGCTTTCAAAAGTTTTTAAGATTGATTGCTCGAAACATGGATCTATATTCAAGTTTAGCTTGCAGAAGAAGCAACACGTACTTACTTATAAACATTTATACGCTTTGCGAAAAATTAAAAAATGCTTAAACAAAACAACAACAAAAAGTCAAGAGCACGTTGCGGTTTTAAGTGCGTAACTTAAAATTAATTTCATTTGAAAATTCACATAAATCAGCTTGACGACGGCAATGTCTCAAGACTTGAATGTGTGCGTGTGTGTGTGTGAGTGCGAGTGCGAGACGGTGAAACGCATTAATAAATTAAACAATTATTTTGCTGCTGCGCTGCTTTAGCTGCGTCAACTAAAGCTGAGCTTTAAAAAAATGTAATACGAGCAAAACAAAGAAAGCTTAATGCGAGAACAAAGCGCGATATATAAAAGACGCGGGCGGTCACTCGTTCGCTCGTTTCCCCCCCTGCCCTGCCCTACCCAGCCGCTTATTCACAGAGGCCTATTGTTTTTGTGCCAGTGCTGCACACGTCGTAAACGATTTTGTGGGTGAACTCTAAGGGGGGGTGGAATAGAATACGGTGCGGCATTTGAATCTTCGTCATCGACTCATGTTGCACATGGTGGTCGCATGTGTTGCATACAGCAGCAGCCGTCGTCTGAGACAGTGCTCAAATTACCCCCAACACCAAGCGGCGAACTTGTTTAAGCTCACGCTCTCTCGTCTCTCATTTTTGCTGTCGCACTCAAACTGAGTGCTCCATGGGTTTGTCCTGCCAGAGTGAGAGGGAGAGAGTGCGCATGAGAGTAAAATGAGTTGATTTTGTATGAGCTTGCATTTGTGGCGCTCTTTGCTTTGGCTGGAGCTCAAGCGCTCCTTTAGTTTTAGTTGACAAAAGTTCCTTGCGCTGTGCGGACCTCTCTAAATACAAGCTTAGGAGTTTGTCGTTATCATTGTCGCCATATCGTCACGCGTCGTTTCCTCACTCGAGCCTTTGAGCGCGTTTGTGTGCCTGTGTATATGTGTGTGAGTGACTCAAATGTATGTGGGGAGACCGAGAAACGCGTAAGCCCGTTTTTTTGTTGTTGTTTTCTTGTATTTTGGGTAGTTTTTAGCATACAGACACATTGAAATCTGTGTATACGGCGAATTCAATGACGTCGCAAAAATATTACTGTGCGTCTTGTGCCTTGTGTATATACTGTGTGTGTGTGTGTGCTTGTCTTTTGTGTTATTATTCACGCAAATCGATTTAATTTATGAAAATGAAACAAATAAAACAGTGAAATAGTTCAATGTATGTTCTCTGCTGCTTTTCAACGCTTGCGATATAAGATTTTTTAATTAAAACAAGTACATACACATATTTCAGTGTGTACGTTTATCAAAGCGCAATAACAGCAAAAGTAGCAGTAGCCCCCATACAAAAGCAAGTTTTTATCATCAAGCACACACACACGCAAACACATCAATACAACCGCAATTCGCCGCTGTATGCGTCAAAAAAGCCGGCAATGTCAAGCGAATGCTACGCAAAGAGCAAACGCCAGAATCAAAAGCTAGCAACACAAACATGCGAACGAAAGTAAAAGCAAAAGGCGGCAGTCGGTAACAGAAGCACTAGAGCAGGATAGCAATAACAACACAGCAACAACAAACTAAGAAATTAAAAAAACAAAACTAGTTAATGATGCTTTTAACGGCAGAGTTTCGACAAACCCGATTGAGAGTATAGCGAAATGATGGAATGATAAAATGAAAACCACTAAAGCAGCAAAAAACACATGCAAAGGAAAATATGCGAATATAGGAAGGAAATAAGAAAAACATGTGCGTTTTGTCAAGTATGAATTGGGGAAATGCTAAAGAAGTACATACAGTGGTCAGAAATGGGTTTTTAAGGCAAATAATATTTTTTTTTCCCAAAATCTTGATAGTTGAGATTAAAATAAGCTAGATACTGTGTTCTTAAACTGTGTGCTAAAATGTATTTTGTATTAATTTTTAGATTGTGTTTTAAGCAATTGAAGCAAACCATATCGGGTTTTTAAACAAAAATGTGCCCCATATAATTCTGTTTAAAAATAATACATATAAAAGTTAAAAAAATCAAATACTACATCAAAAAAACACCATATAAAAAAGGTGAAAAAAATCGAAAGAAAAATCGTATAATATTTTGTGCCCCGGAAGTAAATAAAAGCCAGCAAAATTTACTACAATATTATCTACAACAACACCATAACCAATCCCCCCATCATCATCAACAACAACAACATCCAAGCGAACGGCAACAGAATGCTATTCGAGAATCCAGCCGTTGCGGCCAAGCTGCCCTATCCATTTAATGTGCCGCCGCCTCTGCAAGCGGCGGCCGCTGCTGCCGCAGCTGTGCCAAATTTAAGGTAAGCACAAAAAACTTTGCACCCTCCCCAAAAAAACAAAGAAAAAAAGCTCCAAAAAGAAAGAGCAAGAACAAAAAGAAGAGTAGAAGAAGATGGTCTCAAGGCCATTTAAGCGTTAATGCTTTTTTTTGTGGTTGGTTTTGCCGTCGCTAATGATACCCTTTCAGAGGGTAGCATGAATGTCTTTTGGGCTTTGATTTAACTTTAAATTGTTTAGGTTATCTTCTCGACAAGAGTATTTTAACTTCGGCTTTTCTCTTTGTGTTCTGTTTGAGTTTTTAGTTTGTCTCTTGAGTCGTCTGCCTTTAGTGGCAATTTTATGAAAATCGTTTTGCTCGCACTTCAAATTTTTCATCAGCCACTCAGCAAAAGCTCAGTGAATACCTTGGATGATATTAACCTAACATTTTGTACAAGTTACTTTCGCAGATTGCTCTCATTTGTAAGCTGAATTCTGTGCTAAGATAGCCCATAAGTATGCGTTTTAAAAGTCAAAGCACAGTGGTGCAAATACAGTAGAATCTCAGAATTTTTAAGCTTCAGAACTTTAATATTCCAGATAACTTTGACTTCTATGGTTTAATCCTAAAAATCCCAAAATTTTGCTGTAAAACGATCATTTCATTAGGAAAATTACGCTTTTTTCTTGATATTATCTTCTTAATATTACCTGTTTCCATTATATTCAAAAACCTCTTCAATATGTATCTTCAATGATTTTTTGTGACTTTGTGTTTTGTTTGCTTTGGTTTAATTTAGATTTTTTAGGCTATAAACGTCGACAGATTTATTAATGCCTGCCACTGCCACTTGCCGCATTTAGGTCAATGTAAGAGTATGTAAACATTGGGAATGGTCAAAGTAAAGCTCACAACTTTCAAGTTTATCTTTCATATGAATACATATTGTTTATCGTATCGAATAACGATCGTCTGGCGCCAAGCAATTAAGAGATTTAAAATTGTTGTTTTTTTGCTTATTGTTTGTTGTCAATTAGTCTGCTTAATGTTTATTATATCATATAATTTTGCATTCGAAACTTTTGCACTGTGTAGCATGATGATTGAGAATGAAATGTGTCACATAACAGAGCAAGAAAATAAAAGAAAAGAAACTGTGATAATAAAAGTCATTTCATTCACATCACATATGTTTTAGTCACCCAATTGTGCGTGGCATCTACAAAATAATTATAATCATAATTAAGCTAATTACGCTCGCATTTTTAATGCTGCGGTGGCATAATTAAGCACTTGGCTCCCATCGTTCCCATGAGATATAAGAGGCGAGAAGAGGAGAGACCTGGCTGCAGCCAGCCTCAAGAATTTTACCATGCCAAAATGCAAAAAAAAAACATCATACATACGTAAAAAAGCATGAAATGCGTCCATTATTATACCCTGTATTTACTAAACGTAGTGTGAAAAGGTATAAACATTCTTTTAAAAATATGAAAACTTTTGTTTAAACATTTGTCTCTAAAACACTTAAGATCGTTTGGCAAAACTAATTTATGTGATGTTTCCTTCCTGACAAAACCATTAAACCCTTTTTTTTTTCCAATTTCATGGTTTGAAATTATAAAAATTAATCTTAAAAGGGTATTGAAAAGTCGATAACATGCACTTCTTTTGACTATTACAGCTATCGCTGCATAATAATACTGACACTGACATAATGAAGGAAAAATCAGAAAATATTCATAAACAAAAAAAAAATATATAGTATAAACATAATATTTGCGCACCGCGTAGGCAAAAACAGAAAAAAAGAAAGGAAAAAAACGCATTAAACTCGAACGATGAATGGTTCTCCAACCCCCCATTGCCCCCCCCTCACCCATTACCCCTCCATTGCCATTGTCGCTTTCCCTGCAATTTGTTTGGCCTGTCAGTGTCAGCAGCGGCATCGGCGGCGTCGGCAACATCAGCACTGAAATGTGGCGACGATGTCGATGCGATGTTTACTTAGCTTCGACGAGAGTCTCGCCGGATTTTTCGGATAATTTCTGTAGTGCAAGTTCACCCAGTTCTCCTCCTGGCAATAGTGTGTGTGATCCAATGGAGGAGTCTAGTATTCAAAGAAGTATATTGCGTATGCTTTTTTTTTTTTCGTTTAGTATATATTTAAAAATGAAAAAACGCCTTTCCTCGTCATTTGTTACTGTCACTTTATATCCAATCAGCGTTTTGTCTATGTTCGGCATCGGCGGCTGCTGAAAGCTTTTTTTCACTTTTCGTTTTTGTGTCCCGCCATCGCCTGTTGTTTTCCTCAGTTTTTGTTTCTCGATGCCCCTCGAAACAATAATACATAATAATACTTCATATCCGTCGCTTGGTTTTCGTTTTGCGCCAAGTGTCTTTGCTGATAATTTTCATTGAAATAAAATAAGAAAAACAATGTTTGTGGGTAAAAATAAATTGATATTTGTTCAGGGGCAAAAGCCCCAAAAGAATAATATTGGAAAAGCTGACAATGTTGTTTCTCAGTTTGTAGGGGGACAAAGTTTGAAGACCAAAACATAAAATTTTCTAGTAGCTTTAACTTTTTTTTTTAAGAATAAACTATGATTTAAGTTACATAATATATGTTACAGTCAAACTTTCACATAACGAATCTTAAAGGTATAAAAAAACTTCGTATAATTTGTGTAGAATAGTAATTGGATGGAACCAAATCGCAGCGTTCTAAAGATAAATAGAAAAACCTTTGTTATTAGTCAAATATCAGTCAAAATTTCATTTAACGCATCTTAAGGGGAAAAAATGCAAAAACGGTCACATTGGAAAGCCTATAATTTGTATAGAATCCCTCATTTTGCTAAACAATACATAAATTTATGTTCAAAAGGTTTTCACCTTTCCCGTTCTTAATTTTGCGGATCTCCACTAAAGTTTGGAAACAAATCGCAGCGTTCTGAAGATTAATTCGTCATATGGAAAGCTTAAAAGCTCCACTGACATTTACATTCTTTTTAAACTTAACTTGAACTTGAAACGTGCTTTAAATGCGCTTTGCCCGACACAATATAATTTAAAGTCAAATGCATTTCAAACTAATTAAACTTTCAATCACGCGTCTCTCTCTCGCTTAGAGGAGTGCAACAAATCAAATGGAAACTTCCGCATTAATTAGCATCCCACATAGAGACAAATTTATCCACTTAAATGTTTTAGATGTAATTATTTATGCGTCTACTATGGCTTATTTGTTTATTTGTTATAGGGGTGAGGAAAGGAGACAATAATAATATATATTGCCAGCACGCATATTAATCAACCTAATGTAAATGGCTGTGAGTGAGTGTGTGTGTGTGTGTGTGTGTTTGTGTCTACGATACGATTACAAATTAACGCACGTGCTTAAAATCTACTCTTGGCCTAGTCGTCATTCATCCGTTGCTCTATAAACTTGGCATCTCTTAAACCATTTGGGGTTTCTTTTTCGATATTTCAGCTAATTTGTTATATATATTTTATGCACATTAATCGCTAGTGTATGTAATTAAAATATGTATTTCGACAATTTTTACAATTTTCTGCCAAATTTATGCGGCCAAAATTAGTCACAAAACATTTTTATGGTCAGGTGTTGTTGTCACACCGCAAAAAAATATCACACTATAAATAAATTTGTAATGCATTTTTACGTGATTAATTATAGTACATCAAGTGTTGAGTACGTTCTGTTTGGTTGGGTAATTAAGATATCTCTTTAACCGAAAGTTTCTTTTCTTTTCTATATTATTTTTGGCCACTTGGTGATACGCTCACTTTTACTCAAGACTTGTCAGATTTACATTGAAATGCCATCGTGTGATTATTCATAAGGCGAATGAGTGTCTCTGCCTGTCTGTCGGTGTGTGTGTGGATGGATTTGTGCGCTAGAGGGCGTTTGAGTGACAGCTACAGGGGCAAATGCTTACAATAAAAGGTAGCTGCGACACCTACTCGCACTTGCAAGCAAGAAGTAATAAGTATAAGTATACATACATATGCACGGTATTTTTTGTGGGTTTTCTTCTTGAGAACTTATGCTGTTGTTTTTGGGATTATTTTCTTTCGCTTTTGTGGCTTGTACTTGTACAAGTTATTTATTTGGATTCTAAAGGTGTCATTGAGCTTTTTAGGAATTCTTTTTAGCTGCTTTTTGGTTTTAAGCCACGATTTGTTGTTTCTTTGTGCTATCATGTTTATTCATTTGGGTTTGTTCTCGGCTCGTGTGCCATTTAAAAGTTGTGTTAGTTTAACTAAATGCAAAACGCGATAAAATGATAATGTTTCGAACATAACTCTCTCATGACTTATTCATACATATTTGTCGCTTGGATGCCTTAACTATTTGTTTAAACTTTTGTTTTGTACTGTTCTGAGAGCAATTATATAACTCTCTTCACTCTCACTAACCTTATTCTTTGGTTTATCTAAGCTCTAAGTCTGAATGTTTATGGTTATTACTGGAATTGAATACATTTTCTCCCAATATTTAATTTTTTGTTCTTTAAAATCGCTCTCTAACTGTAATTTCTAACACAACGTGCTCCGTTTTGACTGGCATTTATTTAATAATTTTTTCTGCTCTTCAAAAAGCCGCAACTAATTGACCAGCCACAAAAAATTGTTTTTCTTTCGCTTCTACTATATACAATATTTTTTTTTATGAACACTCATCTTTCATATGGCATGACATGCAGTATTTGTTTCTGGTAAAAGCAGCTTGAAAGTTTCTTGACTTTTATGATATATAATACCCACATACACATGCATACATACATATGTATGTATATAGAGAACATGCGTTCAATTACGTGCCTCAAGTGTGTTTGTTTGGCCAAGCACTGAGTCATTTGAGCCAAATATTGAAGTTGGCAGTAGCTTACAATCAAACTTTTTAACCTATTCCCATTTCGAGTCACATATATTACTTTCCACCTGTTGTTGTTGTGTGGGTTTTGGCCTGAAGTTGTCCATTTTGGCCTTTACAACTCTCTCGGAGTGGCTTAGGACATATTGCAGGCAATCTCTTTACTTGAAATTGTAAAAGTTTGCCATTTTTCTTTGCCTGTTGTCAAAGGCGCCTCAGCATGTGGGCGTATTTCAATTATTTTGCACGAAAATGCAACAATCACAAAACTCCTTTGAAAGTGCAAAGTGTGGT
The DNA here is from genome assembly GCA_018152965.1 of Scaptomyza pallida. Taxonomy (NCBI): domain Eukaryota; kingdom Metazoa; phylum Arthropoda; class Insecta; order Diptera; family Drosophilidae; genus Scaptomyza; species Scaptomyza pallida. Next base: position 2,536,714 of record JAECXP010000002.1, read on the forward strand.
GGCAAAGAGGGAGGAAGGGGTAAACGGCTGTTGCTGCGTAATTGAAATGCCACAGAGCAAACTGAAGCCACAACACACACAATCTATTCGTAAAACGGAGTACGCGAAAGTGAGACAGCTATAAAAATGTACACAAAAAGTGCATTTAATGTGTGTGTGTGCGAGTGTATTTTGATAGCTTTTATGCGGGCCAAAAAACAAATTAGACGATAAAAACATTTTGGCCAATTGCTGTGAGGCCACGTTATCAATTGAGCCTAATGAGCTGCATGTGATACAAATTGATTTCATAAATTGCTTTTTGTGTTTTGGTTATCATCATATGCACTATGACTGTAGAATCGTTTTGTTCACAGTAAGTTTTGTGAAATGAAATGAACAAAATTTCCATTGACTCTAGAAATGTTTTCAGAAAAATGATCAGTTTTGCCGCATTCCAAGTTAATCAAAGTTTTGTTTATATGCATGGATTTGATTACCATAAACGAAAGACTTTTAGCTGTTTATCCAAAGTCGCATTTGGAAACAAAATATATTCCATTCTGTAAATTTGTTTACCCAAATCAACTTCAAATTTCATTTATCTTCTCCAATGTCGTCTACCCGTTGTTATCATTTGCATTGTTTATTTTCATTACTTATGTCGCTTACCCTCTATATTCAACTATTCTATATAGCTTGGCATCATTATAATGATATATTGCCATGCTTTTAAGCTTTAGCTTTAAAGTCCGTCCATATGTAAATGAAACAGTTCAATGCAATGCAATACGCTGAAAAGCAGCTTAAAAAGCTCTCATAGAGATATGCTTCCTATACGTATATATATGTTAATATTTATATCGCTCTCGCTCCCTCTCTTTCTCTGTCATTCTCTGTCTCTGTTGTTTGCCATATGAATTGAAAAGTGCAATTCTCAAGTGCAGTTAAAATTATACAGGCGCCTGTTTGATTTACGCACTCGACTCGAATGCAAAGCGAAAAAAAACTCAATTTCCATAAAAAATATGGGGTAAAGAATAGAGAAAGAGAGAGGGAGAGAGAGAAAGAAATGCCAAAACGGAAATGTGCAAATATACCGAGCATGACATTTCTCAAGATTTTTTATCGCCAGGCCCAGGCCCCAAGCTAAGCAAAGCCAATAAATATGAAAATGAAATTAAAAAGCAATTACAAGTCCACTTCAATGTAGTGCAACAATTTACACTATTTATTTCTGGCCATTATCTATATCTTTAGAGAATTACTTGAGAGTAAAGATAGTTTGTTTAATAATTAAATAAATACTAGAGAATAAAGATAGACAAGATATTGCACTTAAAATTCTTTTTAAAAAATATTGAACTAGTTTTGCATAAAAATTAATAATTTTTACTATGGATTTTAGAGTATTTTCAATATATTTTGAATAACAATAGAGTTAAAGATCGACGAGATATTAAACTTAAAAGTCTTCTTACTAAAATATTAAACTATTTTGCAAACAAATTAAAGTGAGAAAAGATCGACGATGTAATGCACTTGAAATAATTTTTAAAAATATTAGACACTATTTTTATATATTTGAGATGTGCATACAAATTAACGTTTAACTATTTGCTATTAAAAATAAATATATATTTTTGTTGAATACATTGTCTAAATATTGTTATTAGACTATTTTTATGTTGACCATATTTTGCCCCAAAAAAATATTGTTGGGGGGTACTTAAACTGGGTCGCATATATAATATACTCTTACGTATAGATTCGTGGGCCGCTTGTCGTTGTCAATTTTGTTAAATGTTTTCAGCAATATTAGCAAAGATCTTAACGACAAATATCTTTTATGTGCCAAAACAAATTCTTGCAAGAATTTTGCATGTATGAAATGTTTTTATTTATGTAAATTTATTTTTGTTGTTGTTGTCGCCCCTTTTTCGCTGTGCAAAAACATGTGTAAATTAATCAAATTCAATATTTGGCTGATCAAAAAATATATATCTATGTGTGTGTAGGTGCAAAAATTAATGTCTAAAAGTAGAGCAAATTTTTATTTGGACATGGCTTATAATTTAATTGATTGATTGTTGATCATTATGGAGAGAAAGAAACAACTTAAATGCGAGCAATTGGCAAAAGCCCCACGCAAAAGCTAAATGAAGCCATTGGGGGCATCTTTGTGCCCCCCAAACTCAATTCTCTGAAGCAACTCTTTCTCGCTCATAATGAGCGTCTCATTAATTGTAGCTGGTATAAAGATATATATATTTTTTTGTGTGCTGTGGTCTAAACTTTTTGCTTGCTTGTAATAAAGTTTGGGCCCATTGCGCATTTAGTTCATTAACCTCTCAACTACAATTGTTGTAAATTTTTGTATCTATTGTTGTTGTTGATGTTGTTGTTAATGTTGTTGGCTCCCTCGTTTCGCTCATTGTTGGCGCTAGAAAGCTGGCCCGCTTCGTCCGCCGTGCCATGCCTTCTGTGTTGGCCTAACAAAATAATAAAACGAAAAAAAAATTGCTGCCATGCTCTGATATGCCAATTAAAGTGCGACCAGCAGCAGCAGCAGCTACTCATGAAGGAGTAGTCGTCTTGCCCCCCTCTCTCTCCTACTGTGGTTCGGTTCAGTTCATATCGCGGTGCCCTGTGAGTGTGGGCGTGCTTTCTTTATATAAAGTTGATTCCCCCAGCTGACTTGGTTGGGGTCTGGTCGACTACGGGATAATAGCATAATATGCGGCAATTATTTAAAATTAGTTTAAAGAGCAGCTCCCGATACGAAAAACTCTCATGTGGCGCATACTTAATAATAATACGTATATATCTTGATACAGTTAAACTGAAGTTGTGGAGGCTTTCTCTTATAACAAAGTGGCCATGAAATAGCATTGGTGCGCAATATGTAACCTAAAAAGCATAATATAAAAGTAATTTTTACCATGTGGTATAACTAAGTTCACAAAAATAAAAGTTTTAAATACTTTGTTTATTGTGAACATAAAAAAAAGTTCTTAGTGCAAACAAATTTTAGTCTTTTGCATATGTAAAAATGTTAAACATTTTTTCCTTATTTGTTTTCAACTTCTCACTATGTTTAACTTCGAATCTGCATTTTTAAAAACCACTTTTCACTTTAAATTTGACGTAACGCAAAACAAACAAACAACTCTTGACTTTGTAGTGCAAGTTTTGCTTAGTGGAAACTGTGACAAAACAATTTCATTTAATTAATGTCAAGTGCAAAGCAGTGTATGTATATGTAACTGTATAATATATACATATATACAATATCTAACCCAATCCACACATATGTACAATTGACTATTTATCAGAAACTCTAAGCAGGGCGCGCTCTTGTTGTTGTTGCTGCTGCTCTCTCTCAAGTGCTTTGAGTCGAGCAACAACTGTCAGGAATTTATATTATCGATAGGTTATAAATTGAAGACAATGAAATCAATTGATTGGCATTTGTGAGACTCGTTGTCTAACCCTCCACCTCCCCCCCCCATCCATTAATATCCCAACGATTTGTCTCTAGCTGTATGCAATACTTTGACCCCATTTGATATGCTTATATAAAACTGGCTTTATACATCGCACATACATACATATAAGAACTGATAATTACGCGTTAAATATCTCAATTTTCCCCAAGCCACAGACCAGACCGGTTTTTTCCCAGCAATAGCAACAATTCTAACCGCAAATGTGCTGACAGAAATATCTTTCATAGCAACAAGGTTGACTGCAACAAAACAATGCACAAGATGTTTAACCCTTTGGACTTTTTCTTATCAGAAAATAATATTTCTTCAGTTTAAAAACCAATAAAATAATAAGAATTAATTTTATTTTCGTTCATTAACCATTACTCTTGCTTAATTATAAATTTTGTGATTTTAAAACATTTTTATTGCGCTTTTGGATTCTAAAACTTTTGGCACTCGGTGATTTGTCACCTACGCCATTTGATTTTTGCGCTTTCCTTCTTGCCTTTGGTAAGTGCTAAAAGTTGTGCGAAATGTTTGCCAACTACAAAAATTTTATGGCATTTAATTTTGTCATAAGCGTAAATATTTTTTTTTGCTTTTGCTCTTGACGGTGTGAGAACATCCATCTATCTATCTATCTATCTGCATCTAAAAATGTATCTCGCTTGAAGGTTGAGTGCTGCTGCGCGCCCATCTTGATTTCGTTTGATGCCAGCCGACTGATACATGGATGCAATTATTTTGATGGTAATTTCTCAAAAATGTTTTAAGCTATTTGCATTTTAATTGACAAATTTGATTTAAGCTGTTTGCAAAACGAAATTAAATTCAATTTGATATGAAAAACAGGTCACTGCGGCAGGCTCTAAATGGCTACAGTGAAAGCTTTTGAGTAGCATTAAAAAATATGTATGTGCCGTCAGTCATAATCAGAGCATGTCCTTCATGCTCACTTTAATCATTTTATTAAAATTCACTTCTCCATTTTTCAATGTCAGTAGTTTTATATTTTCCATATTCAGTTTATGACAGTTTTGGTTCTCAAATAGTCAATTACATTGCTGTCAATCGGATAGATTATCCATCTACTATATCGTATATATATAGCCCAATTTGGAACATGTTAGTAGATCGAAGCATTGTCACTTTAATCGTGGTCAACAGCACTCAAAGCTTGTCAGTATTGTATTGACTAGTTGAGCACTTGAGAACATTTTTCTACCCACAACTTCTCGACGACACAAAACCTAAATACTAGATAACAAAAATTGTCCATCAATGGCAGGCAAGCAGTTGGCAGGCGTAGGCAGGCAGCAGGCAAACGGAGGAAAATTGACTTTTCTAGTTATTATGTTATTTGTTGTAGGCCACAGAGAAACAGCTTCGGTTGATTGGCTTGCTGGCATGTCAAATGCAATGAACTGAGGCTCCCCTCCACCTCCCTGTGTATTTGTGTGCACATTTCTCATTTTTCAGATAGATAAGTTCGTAATCAAGTCGAATGTATCACGAACTTGGGCGTAAGATGGCGACCCAAAGTTGCCACGTTTTGTGCCCCTAACCACAGAGCGCAACCTTCACGTTTTGTGTTTTGTCTGATATTATTATTTTATATACAAAATTGAGTATCTAAACAGCCGTAAAAGTACTCGAAACATGCAATGGGAACTTGCAAGCGACCACAAGAAGTATTTGTTGTTGTTAAAATGATATGCTAAACAAATATATATATATGTATGTATGTATGTTTGTATATCTATAGAAATGTATCTCGTGGATAAATAAACTTTAGCAGACAACTGTCAGTTGCATGCCAAAGCGATTTGCATGACAGTTTGTGCATACCCATATATAATCCCATACAATATATACAAACCAATTGATATCTAATTTTTTATTGTTGCTATTTCTTTCCTGACTGCTCGCTAAGCAGGCGTGGCTTGTGGTTTTTTTTTTTTATACATTTACAATGAGCTCTTTTCTGCGCAGTCAATAAAGCAAAAACGCTGTGTTTGAAGTATATATAATTTCTCAGAGTTCTAGTTGCGAAAACCCGTGTTTGAGAGCAAGAATTTCAATCATATACTCAACCTAGAATAAGCAATTAAATGCGGATAATCATAGCTTAACTTTAAGCTTCAAGAATTTGTAGAATTTCATATATGAAACTTCTATAAATAGTATTTAAACTTTTCAACATAGCATCAAAAGGTGTAAAACATAAATATTCAATGACTCACTCGTAAACCAAATATATACGAATATATATTGCCAACTTTCCCATGTCACATATTCTATGCAAATAGCTTACATGTTTTTACGCTTAAAGTTTGACAACAAATAATAGTTTAAAGGGATGGCAAAGCGATGCCAAAAAAAACTGTAAACTGAAAAATGAACTATCTCTTGAAGTATTGCTTGCCAAAGTTAAGACCACAATCGCCGTTGAGCCATATTATCTGATGTATTTTATTTACATATATATATGTAGCATGTATTTGGCTTTTGTATCTCTTTTTTTCGGGTGGCCTGCAACGGCCGGATGCATAAATAAGTGACAACTGCCCGCTGGCAACATAGTCTCTTTTTTTTTGGTGAATTTCCGGCGTTAGTCTTACAGAAAAAAATACCCGCCGCTTAGCTTTTCGGTTCGATTTTGCTGTTGGTCTCTTTATTATTGCTGTTGGTGTGGTTTATTTGGAGCTTAACGAAGGTTTTATGTAAATCACAGAATTAACCCTGAACTTGTTTATGTGAGTGTGTACGGTAATAATATAATTAATCTAAGGTCGCTTTTTGAGAAAACTCGTAGAGGAAGGTAGTTTGCTTTGTAAGATTAACTGAAAATTCAAAGGAAATTAAAGTTTCAGCATGAGAATTTTCAAGAAATACTTTGAAATTTTGTCAAGTCATATGCCATTTTGGCTTACAGCCCAATTCGCCAGCACAGTCTTGATTAATTCGCTATAAGCCACAGCTCAATTCACAGTAAATTCATCAAGTAAACTCCACTAGTTAAGTCAGAGGCTTGGCACGGTTTTCTAATCATAATTGAAATCTTCTTGCCGCATTATGCAATATACAACAATTGCTTAAGCTCTGACAAAAAAAAAACAAAAATCACTGTAAATTAAAGCATAACCAAAACGAGAAAATTCGTTTGGTTATTTCATGTTGCCGCTTAAGTGTATAGCCGCACTTAAAGCCACCCGCTTCAAGGGGCCACTGGCCCCGATACTCAGCTTCAACTCCCCACCGCCCCCTCGCTTGCAATGCTCCATAAAACACAAACACACACAGCAGCAACGAGGCACACACAATGCACACACAAAAACCAGTTTGTTATTTTTTTTTCCGCTGTGGCTTTTGCCTAGCCCATAAGACAATAGAATCTGGTTGATTGTCTTTTGTGGTTTTTAAGCTTTATTATTTTGTTTAATAACAATTATTTTTTACAACAACAAGCTGTAAAGAATTGCAGGCCGTTTGAGGTTTTTTTTTTGTATATAGATTTTTGGGTGTGAATAGAATTTCGTAAATTCGTATTCATGCGAAATGCTTCATTGGCACAGCGCAATAATTTGTTATTCGCTGCGAATCATTGATAAATACGGCATAAATCAAATGGATTTTGCGCCACAAGTATTTGACGCCAAGCAAATGTTGCATCAATACAGCAAATGCAATTAGTTCGGCTCCAATTCATAAAATTGCATAAATGTTTGACAATTTTGTGGCAGCTGCTTACTTGATGGCAACCCATCCCCACCCCCACCCCCTTCAGTTACACATTCTCCAATTGATGCTAACGGGCAGACGCTTAAAATTTCACTCAATCAGCATGAGACAGAAATAATTTTAAAGAAAACCAGCTACCAATTAAACTACTAAACCACAAACAGAGCACCATCAACAACAACAGGCAGAGTCGGCTTCAGCAGGCCACTCAACAAGTTTCACTTTCACATAATTGCTAAATAATTAGCCCCTCAGCACAGCAGTAGCACCCAAATGCAACAGAAGTCTGAAGAGTTTAAGTTTTGTTGTATAGTGTTTGCTGCCAGCTGCCAACTCGTCCAGGATTGTTATGCTCCAAACAAGTTTGCCAGCATACACTAGGAGTGTGTGTGTGTGTGTGTTTGTTGGTGTGTGAAAGTGAAAAATGCATTCGCTCCACACGACAGTTAACAATGCTCCCCACATAAAAAGCTGGCTAACACGAAACACGCAAGCCACATTAAATGCTTAGCTTATTGGGCCAAATGCAATCGAGTTTAAATGAAAAAAATAGCCAACTGGTTTAGAAAGAGAGAGAGAGAGAGAGTACAAATAAATGTTATCATATGATATGATTTACTTAAACACATGCCAATTATTGCATAAGATTAAATCCATTTTGTTTACATTTTTTGGATCGTTATTTGGTTCTGTTATTTTAAAACTGTAAAGAAAGCAGCAAGGGAACATGAATTATGTGAATTTGTAAGCAGATTTCAGGGTATGGTTAAGATTTCTCACCCATTAAACCTCTGTTAACATTGGACAACCTATTAAAGTTCATCTTATTGTTCGTTCCACTTGACAATCCAATGCAAACACTCAACCATTTACTATTTACATAATATAAAATACTTGAATAATTCAAGTTTTCAATTCATTTTGCACAAGTTTTCCGAGTTCTTCTCGAGTTTTGATTCTCGTTGTTTTCCTATGTTCCTCCTTGTTTCCGAACACAATAGACATTTACTTAATTCTGTTTACGCTCGCAATTACTTTTCCTACTTGAAGACCATCAAATTTGATGGGCGCTCCCAGTGGGAGCCTAGAGAAATGTCTGTTACCAACATATCTTGGTCAGCTTTGCCCTGTTTTTTCTGAACGGGCTTTAATTAGAGCTGATGCGCGCCACTTGACTATCTCTTCTCTTTCGCACTCGCTTTTGCACCATTATCATTTCATTAACATACACATAAAAGGCCTTTGCGCCTCTTCTCTCCCCTTCGAGCCACCTTTCCGTGTGCGTTTGTATGTGTGTGTTTAAATGAAAACACGTGTTGTGGCTATAAACAAAGAAATTGGTAAATGTCGACTGAAAACACGCCAAAAACTCAACCAGCGTAAAATCAAAAAACAACACACAGACAGACCCCAAAACAAAAAGCCAACAATTTTCCACGATTTTTCACATTTTATTTTTGGCGTTTGTTGAACAAAAGTTGAAAAATTAAGTGTGGCTAATGCAAAAATAAAAGTTAAATTTATTGTATTCGCTGCAAAAGCTACAGTTTGTATGTTCAGGACAGTTTGATTGAGCTTATATATGTATGAAGAAGTATTTGGCTCCCAACTAAGTTGGCAAAAATCTTCTAGATGGATAATGCAATAACTAAATGTTTAAAAACCTGAAAAAATTGATTTTCGGATTTGAAATAATCTTTTTAAATCGTTTTTCGTTTGAATTCTGTATTTGCCTACAAAAAAAAAGTCAAAATTTTTAAGCGAAATAACGTGACGTCAAAACTGCCAACATTGCCGCGTGCTTGACAATTTCCGACATATCGACAGTTGCAGTCGTTGCAGCAGCAGCAGTGACTCCATCTATGCAACATCCCCTCTTCCCCCGACCAGCCCCTCCCATGCGCTGTCAGGTAAACCTTTCAGCCTCCACCTCACCCAGCGGCTTGACAAGCTCTGCAAGTGTGAATAAAATGTAATCCGCCAACTGCGTGCGGTTGGTTGGATAACAACAAAAAAATATTTAAAAAAGAAACAATATAAAGACAAGAGAACGACCGACCAACCGCCCAGGGTAAATTTGTATATAAGTTATAACTGTCTGTTGCGAACTGCACAGCAACAACAACAACAATTGAGCCAAGAACAACAGCTGTGAGTGTGTTTTGGAATTGTGTTGATTTTCATTTTCAGCACACTAGGCGTCGGACGACACGCCCACTGCAAGCACTGAGGTTTATACTCTATACTCTACTCTACTCTGGTTTTTCGCATTGATTGCGTTACAATTTCAGGTTTTTCAGAGTTCTCTCTCTCACTCTCTCGCACACTCTTTTGCTCTCTTTTTATAGTGTGTGTTAGTTCAACTTCTACTTATATTTGTTATTTGTGTGCTTTTTTCTGTTTTTTTTTTTTTTTTACCGGCTGCTAGCGGCGGGCTGCCACAAAACGTGTCCGTTGGGTTGTTGTTGTTGTTGTCTGCCACAGCATTGGAGTTGATCTTTATCTATATATCTCCGGTCGTTGGTTCAGCAGTTGGCTCTGGTTTTTGCTATGGTTTTCTGACTTGCTTTTGGCTTGACTTAAACAGCAGTTGTCTGTTGCTGCCTGAATGCCTGACTTAGCCTGGTTGGGGCGTCTTTCAACCGGTTTCTGCTCGTTTCGTTTTCATTTCGATTTACGAGCGCAAAAATTAAAAGCCCCAAATGCGAATCGTAGTAGAGCTCTCAAAAATGCTCTGATTTCTGTTGTTGTTGTTGTTTGATATCTCTAGAAAGGTTTGCGGTTAAGCTTCGATTGAAAGTAATTTGTATTCAAAAATCTAATAAGCAGTTTCATACATGGCATTCATTATTGTAAGCTTTTCTTTTTTTAATTTCTTCACTTTTCATTTTGTGCAACATTTCAATTTCAAAAGAAATCTGATTTAATTTTTATCACAACATTTCATTAAAATGGCTCTATTAAGTTTTTAATGCACTTAAACCAACTGCAAATCTGCAAAACGCTTAATTTTTTATAATACAGTTATGTATGAAATGCAAAAAAAAAACAACAACAATGAATGGCACATAAAACCCGTCCGCTTGTAAATGGGTTTTGTTTATTTGTCATGCATTGTCTTTATTTGGCTGAAAATAATGGTGAATTAAATAAATTATTGCCATAGTCTTTCTGTCTCTCAGTCTGTCTGTATATAAAAAAACCGACTTTCATTTCCTGTTAAACACACAAAACACAAAAGTTGATCCCACTTTGTTGTGGGAGTCTTTTGATAGAGTTATTAATGCCGCAGTAGCCAATAAGCTGTCTGGAATTCTTTATTATATTTTCGGAAACGATATATTACTCACTTTAACTGAGGAATTTTTTTTTTGTTTTGTATAGCGAGAGAGAGTATAAAACTTTTCCATGCCAAATTTAAAAAGGGAACCGGCAATAAATTGCATCATTACATTATTTAAGCCTTGTTCATTCCCATTTTATGTTTTTTGACCTTTTCGTTATAATTTTTGTGCTGTCATCTAATAGATAAAGATTTTTATGTTAAAACAAAAGACCTTCGTTGAGTATGGGGCACGCCTACAACAGCAAGAAACACACAAAATTTAACCTTCAACTAAATTTTAAAAATGTTTTCTATTAATTTTAAAACTACTTAAACTAAAACAGCTTGCTAAATATTTAAAATAAAAATGCTAACAACCTTTTATTTGTTGTTTATTCTCGTGTTATTTGTATCTTTTTGCTCTGTGCCAAACTTAATGATGCGTTTCTCGGTTTTTTTGGCTGTGCCTTTGGCCAACTTTTTTTCTGCGAATTTGTTGATTTTTGATGCATCATTTAATAGGTCAACAATTTCTGTTTGCTGTTCGTCCAGGCGGCGGCATGATTGGAGATTACAGTTATAAATGGATTAGTAGATTAGTTTTCATGATTTGTTACGCTAACCTTGGCTAAAACAAATATTTAACTAACTAGCTTAATCAAGTTAACTCTCTGCAACTGAAAAGCCTTTATAATTAATTACAGCAAAGGTTTCGAGTGCACAAAAGTCACAAATCGTGACTTGACTGTATGCGGAAAAAAGAGCAAAGGAATTGCTATTTTCGTGCGTTCCCTCCGCCCATCGAAAGCGTTCAACAAACACTTTTACAAAAGAAAATACAAGAGGCAAAAAATAAAAGGAAGAAGGGTAAAGCCTGCTTTTGACAGCAACATGAAAATTGATTTTCACAAAGAGCAACAAAAAAAAACAACAACAACAAGAGCCGGGCAGGACTGCAAATGTCAAAGGCGATATGGGGGCGTATACGTTACATTTTACATGTGTGTGTTTTGAAAGTGTGGAATGAAAAGTCAATCGCGAATTTAGATTTTCGCATTGAGGCTTTGAGACTGAGCGCGTTTTTCCATCAATATGCAAAGTAACTTTGACATAAGGTCTTATGTGTGCATGTGTATGTGTGCTCGTGTGGGTGTGTGTGTGTATCTTTTTCATTACATTTCGAGGCTAAAAGCAACAAATCTCACCTGAGTTGCCATAAAATTGATGCTCTCGTTGTTGTTGTTTGTGTTGTTGTGGCTGCAGTCAAATTAGAAAACTGTGCCACATAGCCCACAAAAATTATGAGGCACATTGGGTGGGGAGGCCACTGCCGCCCTGCCACACAGCATGAAATTAAAAACAGACTTTTTGGCGACTTGTTGTTTTTGTTGGTGGTGTTGCTGCTGGCCTGCTTTTTGCATAACACAAAATCAATTACAATTTTAATTAAATATGCAAAGCTCAGCCAAAGTAAAGAAGAATGAAGTTCAGTTAAAGGGGCGGAGCCGGGGGCAAAGGTAAAAAAGGTAAAATTCAATCAGCTAAATGTCCCAGGCGACTGCCGCAACGGTAATAGCGCAACATCAGGTACAACCAAAATGTGTAAAAAAAGGTTGTCAGATTTAGTATGGGCTAAGACCATAAAAATGCTATTTGATGGCTGCAAACTAAAGTAGGCACTCAGATGCCCTTTAAGATGAAATTGTGTTGAAGCGAAAAAGTAAGAAGACAAGGTTATCTAAGAAATTTAATAAAAGTAGCTATGATTAATAAGAGTTGCTAAGAAACTCTTAAAAGAGACTCTATATTAAGTATTGAGATACATATGTAAAATAAAGTCTCAATCTATGCAACAACACGCGCATTCTCATCATCTCAAATTGCTTGGTAAAAACCTTGTTTGTTTGGTCAGATAAAAATAATTTAATGCAAAATTGATGAAGCTTTTAAACGTAAAATTCTTAATTAAATTGTCCGTGTCGGCATTTGGCAGTTTGAACGAAAGAGAAAGAGTTATTTCGTATATGGCAGTACATCAATTACAATTTGCTTGCCTCGAAACATTCGGCCTAATCTCGGCCAGAGAATCATTGAATCTTTGATGAGTAGCAGGCAGGCAAGCAGCAAACTGGCAACAGCCAAAAACCCAACTAAATGGAAATGCGGTTCGCACTGCAGTTGAGAAATAAAGCAGCTGCTGGCTGCTGCAGAGTCTGCTTGCAACTACTACAACTAACTGCTGCTTGCTGCACTTTTGGTCAATTTGCATTTGCATAACGTTTCGATTGGTATCCAAAATTTCCAAGCACTTAGCCACAATTTTGACAGTTGGCAGCTGCTTGACGCAACTGGCACAAGAGTCAAGTGAAGTCGTCTCGACTTGATTCATTTCTCGTTAAATGCTCAGACAGTTAATTTAGCAAAGTGCGTCGCACTCACTCTCTCTCTTTCGAGAGAGCCTCCACAGCAGAACGCTTAATTAATTTTCGTATTTTTATTTCTGTTTCATTGCAGGTATGTTGTTTGTTACGTCGCCCAACGCCAACAGGCTCAATGCTGTTAATATCGATTAAGGTCACACACACCGTGCGTATACGCAATGACGTTTAAAAATATGGCGCATAATTTAAAAACATTCGGACATATCTGCGATTTATGATACAAAGCTTTTGACAGTTCCTTAAGATTAAACAAGACAGCTCATAATTGTTCATTTATCACATGAATACAAAATATTGTTTACTAAATGGTGTTGAAAATAGACAATCAATGAAAAGACTGTAAGAATATTGCTTAAATGGTTTGCTTTTTTTTTTATATTACTCAATTTCGAACATAAAGTTTCTAGATTTATTCGCACTTTGAACTGTTGTATCATAAATTATCACAAAATTCCCAAGCTCAGACTCAGACTCAAGCCATTAATAAACTTGCTTCGTTTTGTGTTATGTAGGTCATTTCATTAACTAACCAAAAAAGCAAAAAACACCACAAAAAAATGAAACACTGAATGGCGCTTTTCTCAACAAGATTTCAAAATTATAAGTTTTCATGTTGTTGTTGTTTTTTACTCCCACAAAATATGGTTGTTCTTGTTTGCCGCTGGGGCCACAAGCAGCCAAAGTGTAAAATTTTGTAAGTGTAGGCGATGATAGCAATAGTTTGCTAAGAGTGGTAGTTGAGGGCAGCTGCGGACAGTGTTAAAAGCTGTACTTGAAATGTAAGAGAAAATCTTTTTTGGATTTTGTTTATTAAAAGCATACTTATTAACAGAATATTGAAAGAAACATCCAACCGGAGGTGTGTTTAACTTGCTGAAATGATGGTCTCATTAGCTTTAAAATACCAAGGACAGTTTTTACTTTTACTTTAGTTTGCTTTTAGGTTCACGTTTTTCTCCGACTTGACCTTTTCGTGTGGACCCTATGAAAATCGCATTTTAACGGCTTGGCAAACACCAAACGAACGCCTACACACAACAAACAAAGACGGCTCATTAAGGCGGCTCGACTTTCAGTCACAAAAAGGTTGACTACCTTTCGAAACGGGCCAATATATGCTTTATGAATATGTTTTATTTTTTATTTATTTAGTTTCGGTTGTTGTTTTGTTTTTTTTTGTTTCTACTTTTTTCGTTTAGCTGCAATTGCGCAGCTGGCAAATATTTACACAGTAGACAGATCTGTTGACAGCTGATGGTCATCATCATCATCAACAACATTACAGAAATATATGTCGGATTGGAGTTGTGGCTATCCATTATTAAAGCCGCCTCTGAAGTATTGCTGCGAGTTGTGCATTTCCTCGGCTGTGACATTTCGTGACCACTCTTCTATGACGCTCAGCAACTACTGCTCAACTATTTCACAATATTGCATCAGCCAAGCATTGTATGAAACGCAACTGATCAAATTCGCCGCGATTGCTCTCTTTCTCTCTTTCTAACACGTTGTCACGCCGAGGCTATGCGAAACAGAGAGCTCTGCTGAACTCGCATTACAGTAAACAGAAGACGAAGATAAAAAGGATGAGACAAAAATTGCATACGCATTTTATTTAACAGAGATGACAATATTCAATAGAGATGACAAAATTGGTACATGTTGTTATTTGTTCTTATAACAAAATTAATAGCGATTCGACACGGCCTTCCTGACCATCACACGTCCTCGTGTGTTACAAAAGATTCAAAATAAAATAACTCAGTCTGAAAAGAGTCCATCCAAAATAAATCAAAAGTATTAGTTAAACGTAACTTTTCATAGTCTACATTACAATTGGTATTATTAATATGCTGACCAACCTAACTGACAGAAGTGAGAAGGAAACCCATGCTACAAAGACTGACTGCGGATTCCAAAGATATGTTAACTTTGTACCAGGACAGCCCATCGGCTTACCGCAATGCCGATCACCAGACATCACATAAGTCAACACATTAACTCGTGTACCTATTAGCACTGGCAATTCGACATGCGGCCCACCTAAGGGTTTTGCGTCCCAACTAACGCATTGAAATCCATCAACGCAGATTATTCGCTTGAGTCCTCAAACGGATTCGTGTCGTCTCTTTGCACGTCTTCTAACTCATTGGAATCCACCAATGAATCTCTGACGTATCTTTCAACGTCTTCGCTCTCATTGGAATCCACCAATGAATCTCTAACGTCTCTTTCGACGTTTTCAGACACATCACACATATCCAATTCCTTAGGAATCTCTTCTGTCGGCATGCTCCTTAAAGCTTCATGCGCATACTTATATGTCCGCATATTTCTTACAAAATTTACATCAACTTTATTATTATCTTCACATATTGGTAACATGTTAAAAGGTCTGGCTTCTTTTCCAATTAGTAATTCAAGAGGACTAGCTTTTGTAACTCGATTTGTTGTACAATTTATAGACAATTGTATGTCTCCTAAGGCATCTTGCCAAGAACGCTGGCTACTTTCAATGGCAGTTAACATACGTTTTAGCACACTCATAATGCGCTCCACTTGTCCATTTGCTCGACTAGCTCCTGTTGCAACTAGATGTAATTGGATTTTTTGCATAGAACAGAAATCACTAAAACATGAGCCTGTAAAGCATCTACCCTGATCTGCGATGATTCGTGTTGGTACTCCAAATATAGATATTGCTGATTTTAAAGCGTCTATACAGCTTTCACTATTAATATTTACCGTGTGGTGCAAATAAACAAATTTCGTAAATGCGTCTATTTGTACGATAATATACTCCTTCTGATCCTTCTTGCCACTTAATTTGCCCGTAATATCCATATGGATCGTGTGCCATGGAATCTCTACCTTGGGTATTGGGTGGAGTTCGATTGGCAACTTTCCCGAAGGAGGTTTAGTTAGTTTACAAGTAATGCAATTGTCTACAAATTTACGGACGTACTTGGCCATATGCTCAAACCAATAAAATTCGTACATTTTGTCTAGCGTTTTTTCCCATCCTAAGTGTACGATTGCTTCATGCACATGGTTTACTACCGACCATCTGAAAGCTCTAGGGACAACTGGAAGACATCTAGTTTTGCCGTTTCGCTGAATTTTACGGAAAAGAGTTTTTGAGCGCAATTCATAACTTCTTGCTAAATTCTCCTCGAGTTCATTGTTTTGAATTTTAGATGCAATAGTTGAAATCTCTGAATCTTTTTGTTGCTCAGCAAGAAGCCAGTTATCTGTAATTTCAGCTAATAGGATATGCTTCTTTTCTATACCTGTATGAGCAATTGTCTTAGCCGGCTTACATATGGGATTACGCGAAAAAAAATCAACATGAGCCATTTTAGCACCTGGCCTATACTGAATGTCAAAGTCGAATGACTGCATATATGCCCACCAACGGTGCACTCTTGGCGTTAGTTCAACTTTAGTGCGAGTGGCTTTTAGCGAATTGCAGTCAGTCAATACGACGAAACGTCGGCCATGTAAATAGTGCCGAAAATGTTTCAGGGAATTATACACAGCTAAAGTTTCAAGCTCATATGAATGATATCGTGACTCCGTAGGAGATGTTTGTTTGCTATAATACTCGATAACGCGAGGTTTATTATCTATTTTATGGAGTAGAATAGCGCCATAGCCATCCATACTGGCATCAGTATGCAGCTCAATGGGATACTGAGGATCAAATATAATAAGAACGGGTTCATCTATTAATGTTTTGATAATTTTTTGTCGTATTTGCTCGTGTTCATGTTTCCATTCAAATGTTTTATTCTTACAGGTCAAACAGTATAATGGTTTCATGATTTCTGAAAATTTTGACACAAATTGTCGAAAATAAGAGGCAAGGCCAATAAATTGTCTTACTTGGGTCACGGACTGTGGAGGGGTAAGGCGACCAATGCTTGTATTTTGCGTGGATTTGGTCGGATTTCACCCTCACTAACAAGAAACCCAAGATATTCAATGCTTGATTTAAGAAATGAGCATTTGGAAATATTGAAAGAAAACCCAGCCCGTGATAACATTTTTAAAACCGTTCTTAGCCTTGTGAATGCTTCCTCTTTAGTTTGTGCAATAATCATGATGTCGTCCATATAGACGATTACGTAAGAATAGGCAATCTCACCTAACGCTTTTATAATTGCACGCTGAAATACAGATGGAGCATTTTTTAACCCAAACGGCATAGTTAGGAATTCGTACTGGCCCTCTGGAGTCACAAACGCTGTACGCTCAATTGAATTTGGATTAATAGGGATCTGGTGGAACCCGCTGGCCATATCCAAACAACTAAAGAATCTTGATCCACGTAGCCTAGATATTTGATCGCTAATTAGCGGCAAGGGATATTTTTCAGCAACTGTGTTTGCATTTAGCTCGCGGTAATCTATACAAAGACGATCTGATCCATTTTTTTTTTTAACGAGTAGCATAGGACTGGCAAATGGGGAACTACTGGGGCGAATTATATTGGATAATAGCAATTCCTTAATTTTATTTCTCACTATTTCTTTTTCTTCTATACTAAGCCTGTATGGTCGTCTGTGTACAGTTTTAATTGGGTCAATTAAACGTATTTCTAACTCGCCAGTTGTGACGCGGCTTTTCGGAAATCCGTCTATAAATGATTTTGAGAATTCATTTAAAATATCTAACAAATTTTCTTTATCTACACCACACAATTCGGTATCCACATTAGCAAGATTGACATTATTTTTCAAAGCAGAAAGGGTATGTACAGACTTAGTCTTACATAATTTGATTTCATCATTTGTTATCGTAGCACTAAATCCCTGACTTAAAATTTCTCGACCAATTATTATATTGTAATTAATGCAACTGTTAAGTACTACGTGAAAAAGGACTTCAAGACAGTATTCACTTATAATCACTCTTGACAAAATTTGTAATGTACTAGTGACAGTATTATTTCCAATACCCTTTAATGTAACGATGTTATTAACTCGTGTGCCTGAGAGTTTCATAGACACAGATTCCCTTACGAGTGAACACTCGGCTCCAGAATCGAAGCAAAATGGATACGACTCACCGGATGAAATCAATGTTCCAATTGGCTCAGCAACATGGCATAGGTTGACGCGTTTTTCGTCCGTTTTGCTTTGGCTTCCCATCGGCTGTCGTTTAGGGCACGCTGATGCAATATGCCCCTCGTTTCCACATCTGTAGCAAGTAATTGGTCCAGCTTTTGACTCGGATGGACGTGCAGAGCTCGAACTTGGTCCTTGTGGCTTCATGTTATTTTTCCTGGAGCGGCAGTCGGCTATTTTATGACCCATTTTTCCGCAGAAATGACATTTAACAGGTGTCTGCAGGCGCACTTTCTTGCTTACAAAATTTTCCGGATCGGAATGCTCCTTTCGCTTAGCAAACGAAAATGCCCTTAGCTCATTTTGCAACTCGTTGCGCGTCTTAATAGTGGTTGTAAACAACGTGCGTTGCAACCGAGCATCTATGGTTGCCGAATGCGATAAGGCTACCGACACTGCAATTTCTTCTGGTGTCATTGTCTTCCATTTTGCCATAAGAGTAGTCACCAATCGGCTTCCATACAGCGCCAGGCATTCGCCGTCATTTGGGCGGCTGTTTAAAACATTAAATACCGTCGCTGCTGGCGTTTCATTGCCTTCAAACTGTTGTAGGAACATTTCTTTAAATTGAATCCATGTCATTCCTGCAAAGCAGATTTGTGAGAGCCAGTTGGAAGCACCACCCTCCAAGGATTTGGTTAGCGCTATAAGCAAAGCACTGCCGTCCAGAGGATTTTCCCCTACAATAAGGTCCACCGTAGAACACCAGGTAGATGCACTGGAACCAGCGGAATCAGGGTTGAACTTCGGGAACGTAACTGATTTGGACGCGCTTGGTGCCGCCTGCGCATTTTTCACGGCACTAAGTACTTCAATTAGATTGCGGTGCTGCATTTCCAGCAAGGCGCACAAACGGTCATCAGGATTGACTTGGGGCTGAGGCGATCCCACTTCTGATGTCGGATTGGAGTTGTGGCTATCCATTATTAAAGCCGCCTCTGAAGTATTGCTGCGAGTTGTGCATTTCCTCGGCTGTGACATTTCGTGACCACTCTTCTATGACGCTCAGCAACTACTGCTCAACTATTTCACAATATTGCATCAGCCAAGCATTGTATGAAACGCAACTGATCAAATTCGCCGCGATTGCTCTCTTTCTCTCTTTCTAACACGTTGTCACGCCGAGGCTATGCGAAACAGAGAGCTCTGCTGAACTCGCATTACAGTAAACAGAAGACGAAGATAAAAAGGATGAGACAAAAATTGCATACGCATTTTATTTAACAGAGATGACAATATTCAATAGAGATGACAAAATTGGTACATGTTGTTATTTGTTCTTATAACAAAATTAATAGCGATTCGACATATATATATTTTAAAGCCTTCTGACAAACAATTTAAGGTGTAAACTGCTGAAGAGCTTCCACACGCTCTGTAGCGATCATTATGACTTGATAAACTAACCGCCGACTAGTCGTCTGCCTGCCTGACTGAGTATATATCATTAAAAAGCAAAAGTCATAACAAAAAAAAGTAAGCGCCTATCTGGTATTTATGTTGGACAAACTCAAACACTCCATCAAAAGTGTTAATAACACTGTACAACAAAACCCAACTTTTTCCAAAATAACAAGGTGCGACCAACGGATTCTGGTAGAGGGGCTCAAAAAAAAATATACGTGTATTGGCGTTTTGAAAGTTTACATCTTATTCTCATTTTAGGGGGGGTGAAAGTTTCCCCCCTTTTTAACTTTCTTATTTCAAACTGGTATATGAAACCATGCTATCCTTACGTTTTAGGTATAAGGTGTGTTCGGGAGTCTTTTGTAGAATTTTACGAGGAATATTTTTGTAGAACATTTTAACCCTCCATCGCCTGTAAGAAGTGGGTCTTTTTTGTACTTTTCTCAAAAAGGGGTTAAAAAGTCCCACTTTTTGAGGCGATAGAGGGTTAAAATGTTCCACATACATTTTTGTCGTGAAATTATGCTTCTACTTTCAGAACATACCAAAACTCTAACTTCAACGTGGAAGCCAGAAATAAGTCAAAACTGAAAGTATTTTTAATTGATAATTTCGTACTTTTTCGCAAACAGTGCAAAAAGTGGTTAAAAGTCCACCAAAACATGTTATCGTGTGTATAGAAAAATTGTTCCTCATAATATTTCTCTATGGATCACAAAACATTAAAAAGCTCTAATTAAATTTATAGTTACAAAGTTAGGGGGCTATTTACTCATGCGGTTTAGTGCGGTGCACCGCGCAATAGTAACTGTACTGTAGAGAAAGACAATAGAAAAGCAAAATCAAAACAAATAATAAAATAAGCTGCTTATCTCCGTCGCTGCGCCAATACGAAAGACAAAATTAAAACAAATGAACGAAAACAATCAAACAAATGTAAGTTGAAGCAAGCTGTATTTGCCAAAATTGTTGTTGTTTTTAATTGTAAGAATCTTTTCGCGTTTGACGTTTTCCAGAATCGGTGTTATAATTCCAAAACTTTTTATTGTGCGGTGTATATATATATATATATATAACATTTTTGCGTTTCGAAAACGATGCACATAAGGAAGTCTTTTCTAAAAAACTGAGATAAAAGTAATACTCCAGTTCACGTAAAAAAATTTATTTCATGTTTTATAAGCATACAAATTTCAGGTTCTTAAAATGCGTGATTGTTTGCAAAAATTGGATTTGTTTTGCTATGTCTGCGGCAAGCATACCGTTCCTGAGCACAGAGTAACGTTTTTCAACAGCAAAGTGGAAGACATCTATAAAATGTACTTTGAGCTAGAAGTTTTTCCTGATGAGCCGTGGGCACCCAAGCACTGTTGCCGGAATTGTTACAACGGGCTTATTCTTTGGTCAAAAGGTCAACGAAATTCTATGAACTTCGGTATTCCTATGCGCTGGCGAGATCCAGGCGAGCATGAAGAGTCCACCTGTTACGTTTGCCAAAATAGCTC
The DNA here is from genome assembly GCA_018152965.1 of Scaptomyza pallida. Taxonomy (NCBI): domain Eukaryota; kingdom Metazoa; phylum Arthropoda; class Insecta; order Diptera; family Drosophilidae; genus Scaptomyza; species Scaptomyza pallida. Next base: position 2,557,732 of record JAECXP010000002.1, read on the forward strand.
GCTTCTAAAGTTGAATAGGTGTAGACAAAAGGGTTGTGTGTACAAAGAAGTACAATCCGCTTTGCTCCCAGTACCTCATTCAGATGAGCTTCCAGTACCAATGCGCCAGCTTGCAAGCACAATCCGACATGTTGGTACAACTATATACACGGAAACAGCGTCGGTTGGCACTGAATATTTAACACATGAAGAAAGTCCAAACCCAATATTAATATCGCAAGATCATTTAAATGCATTGGTACGGAAGCTAAGTCTGTCTAAAAACAAAGCTGAACTATTAGCAGCAGACTTAAAAAGTCTGAATTTACTTGAGCCTGGCGTTAATGTAACGTGTTTTCGAAATCGCCATGATAGTTTTTTACCATTCTTTTCTGTAAATGAAACCAACACGTTTGTATATTGCAACGATGTTAACGGTCTTATGACAGAAATGAGCATCAAATATAATGCTGAGGACTGGCGCATTTTTATAGATTCGTCTAAAAGGAGCCTAAAGGCTGTACTTCTTCATTGCAACAATACTGAAACTCCCATCCCAATTGCATACGGAGTAAACATGAAAGAATCTTATGAATCTATAAAATTTATATTGGAAGCTGTAAAATATGTAGAGCACGAATGGAGGGTTTGTTGTGACTTAAAAGTAGTAAGCTTCCTTTCAGGCATGCAGTCTGGATATGTCAAATATGGATGCTTCCTTTGCAAATGGGATAGCAGATGGAAAGGCAACCAATACGCGAAAAAACAATGGGAGTCAAGAGCTGAAGGGACAATCGGAGAGCACAATATTCTTTATGCACCTCTGGTACCATCTTACAAAATTCTTTTACCACCATTACATATCAAACTTGGCGTGGTAAAAAACTTTGTGAAGCGTTTGGATACAAATGGATTGGCATTCAATTTTCTGAAGACGTTATTTCCAAAGCTTAGCGAAGCGAAAATAAAAGAAGGTGTTTTTGTTGGCCCTGACATACGGAAGATTATGCGAAACCATGAATTCGACCAATTACTCTCACCGAACGAACTGAGCGCCTGGGAAAGCATAAAAGAAGTCATTCAAAATTTTCTGGGTAAAAACCGTTCTCCCTCTGCAGAAAGATATGTTGACAGCATGCTGACTGCCTTTGAAAAACTGGGTGTTCATATGTCAGTAAAAATTCATTTTTTGAATTCTCATTTGAACTACTTCCAGCAGCAGTTGTCAACAGAATCAGATGAGCATGGAGAACAATTTCATCAAATCTGTTTGCCTCTGGAAGAACGATACAAAGGAAAAAGTATTCATAACTTAATATCTGATTTATGTTGGACATTACATGATAATGGTATTGAATTGCCAAGAGCCAAACGAAGATGAAATAACGTAATAAATTCTTGCCAAATATATTTGCACACAAAGTTTTATTCAAATAGGCCATATTCAGAGCTTTTCAGTGTTTCATGATTCACAGTGAAGTGAAATTTTATGAGGGACATTTTTTGTTTTAAGTACTTTCAGTTTTGACTTATTTCTGGCTTCCACGTTGAAGTTAGAGTTTTGGTATGTTCTGAAAGTAGAAGCATAATTTCACGACAAAAATGTATGTGGAACATTTTAACCCTCTATCGCCTCAAAAAGTGGGACTTTTTAACCCCTTTTTGAGAAAAGTACAAAAAAGACCCACTTCTTACAGGCGATGGAGGGTTAAAATGTTCTACAAAAATATTCCTCGTAAAATTCTACAAAAGACTCCCGAACACACCTTATACCTAAAACGTAAGGATAGCATGGTTTCATATACCAGTTTGAAATAAGAAAGTTAAAAAGGGGGGAAACTTTCACCCCCCCTAAAATGAGAATAAGATGTAAACTTTCAAAACGCCAATACACGTATATTTTTTTTTGAGCCCCTCTACCAGAATCCGTTGGTCGCACCTTGTTATTTTTTTTTGTGTTGTACAGTGTAATTTATATTGATGGGCATGGGAATGCAAAAAAAAGAAGCAAAATTTACTATGTCAAAAAACAAAAGTGATAATTTGTCTTAAGCACTAAAAGGAAAACGAGTTGTCTTGTGTAGAAGAAGTTTGATAATTATAAAAGGTATGTGTTGACATAAAGCTTTTTATTCTCAATTAATGATATAATATGTACATATTAAATTTGATCACGTTTTTAATCTGTGGCAATCACTTTTAAGATTTTTGTTTTCGTTTATTTCTCAACTCATTTGAATACTTACATTCAATCTTTAAAACCAACAACGCGTCCTTTCGTGAGCTCATGACCATATGAACTTTATCGACATGCAGAAGTTTTGAGTTATTTCCCACGTTGCATGCAGGCAGCCATGCAGCCGCACATTTGAATCTATGCCACGACAAAAATTGTTGCTTCCAAAATGCGGCAATACTTGAGAGACTCAAGTGGTAGCTGGTGGCGGCAGACACCGCCTATATGATTTTGGGGTGAGGCAAACTGCGCCAAACTCGCCTAACAGCAATTTTTCATTGTTGTAAAGTGCTTTGAAATGGATTTGTACTTAGTTGCAACTTTGTTGTTGTTGTTGCTTGTAATGGGGTATGTGGTCGGATTTGTTTAGTTTTGCTTGATACTCGAGGTCGTCTTGACGCCCACACATCAGGCTGCAAGTTTTGCTTTGCTGTGCACTAAGTTCACTTTAATGAGTTTTGATATTTTATGTATACATATATGTACGTATATATATAACAAATTTGTTCTATCTGCGTTGCAGTTGCAGCTCAAATAGAAAAGTTTTTTGCTTTCACTTTCTCGCTTGCGTGTTTCGATTTCCTTTCAATTTCGTTTTGCTGCAACAAGGACACTTTGAAATTGCTATAACACGACGCTGTCAAGGCAAACAAAAATCAAAATCGTGAAAATATATTTAGACATGTGTGAGCCGGCAGCGGAGTAAACACAGTAAAAACGAACAATGTTTATGTCATAAAGGATCAACAAAGCGAGCTCGTAAAAGCTAACAAATAACTATTCTATGTTGATTTAACATAGTTAATGCGCATATGTACACATAAAATGTATCCTGTGTATATACACAAGGGGCAAAGGGGGCGTATGAGTGGTGTATAGGCTCGACAATAAACAAGCTATAAAATGTTTATGCTTCAGTAGCGGTTGGCCTTTTTATGTCAAATAAATAACAAAACAAATAAAAAATGTTAATGCCCATAGAGTCCATAAGTGGATCAAATGCTCTTCTAATACAATTATGCATGTTAAAAAAAACTTGCTTGCTGTTTTTAAAGTCTCTTTGATTGTTTCATATTTAATTCTTACACAAATCAATAATTTATTAGATTGACAAACATTAATTTGCGTATTTGTTACCTGTACATTTCCAAGTAATATTTAATTGCATCTCTTTCTTGTGTAGCTAATTTAAATTCTGAATACGTTTCACTTTATATGGTACATAACACAAATCCTGATTGTAAGCATTTGCCAACCTTCTTGAGAGTATTTGCTGCTCTATAACTCAAACCTGGCCCCCCTGTCATATTGTATGGGAAACCATTAAATTGAAGCACGTAGCTTGCCTTAGCTTTAGCTTCAGTCAAACGATATTCAATAATAAACATGTTAAAATAGGGTTGCCGCCAAGTACACGGGGGTTATTTTCTCAACTATTTTGAAGGTGCTGCGCAACCTTTGGGCCGTTCAACACACACATACACCAACAAAAAAAGGACACATAAAAAGCGTTAAGCAACTTTCGTTCACCATTGATTGATTTGGCTGTTCGGAGACTAGGTCCCGACACGTTTGTACGTGATTTTCTTGTGTGAACCTAAATGTTTACAAAGGGCTAGATTTGAGCAAAAGTTTTCGAGTATCTGGGGACTTTGTTGGAGCACATAGCAATTAATATAATTGTTGCCTAAATGGGTCGAACGTTTAACCTTCAAAGTGCTGACAGTTGTGAATCCATCTACTTACTACTTATCTATGCCGCCAATAACTCAACATAAAAGTCAAGCGTCCTTTCCGCCATAAAAGTCAAACAGTCAAAAAAGGACGAAAAATATTTTTGTACAAAGAAAAACAAGAAGGAAGCAAACTAAAATCAACGTCAAACACAGACGAGCCCATTAATTTTTATTGCGCACGAAAATGCCAAAGAACCAAAAAAAAATAAAAATCCTTAGCTTAGAGCAAAAAAGAGTGTGTGTGAGAAAGAGAGAGAAAATAAAATAAATTTGAATAAAAATTAGCAGGCATACATTTAGGCGCGGCGCAGCCATAAACCCCCTCGCCACAGCAACTGTTACGAATAGGCGAGCAAAAGCAAAGGCAAAACCAAACTCAAGAAAACTCCAAGGTAATCTCACAAATGATATAAACAGAAGCACCCTGTATATATACATATGCATACATATTTTTGGTATATGTAAGAGTGTTATGTATAAGGATTGCGTGTGCGTATGGCATTGCCTGTCATCACCGAAAACACAGCGGGGGCGATTGCTGGTTTGTTGGTTCTTCTCCTTCTTCTTTGTTCGTCTCTGAGTCCATGAATATCCTGGGGTATCACACAATTTTCATGTGGATTGTGTAAAGTATTTGTTGTTGTTGTTTACGTTGTTGTTATTAATAACTAATATTACAGTTATACCATATTGACAAAGGAAATTGTTTTTCGGTTCGATTCCAATTCAAAATGAGTTACGACCTTATCAATATTGATTTGTTATGCGTTAAAGCTTTAACAAAAATAGAATCATTGTTTTCTTAGGATTTGCATAAGGCTAAGGGATATCCAAATCAATTTAGTATAGTATTTTCAACCATTATATCAGTAGAGTATCAAATTAGTGTTGTTGCCTTCTTTTTCGCTGCTTATCTCGTAGGTTTCGTCTAGATTTTGGGGGTCGCTTTTGCAGACAAACAAATAAATACTTTTGTCAGACAGGTCCAGACTTATTGGCGTCGCTCCCATTGCCATATTTAAGGCAACATTGTACTACAACTAGAGAAGATCAACATCATAAAATGAAACTTTTGTAGCAGTTAAGTTTGTTGGTGAATCGTTAGTTTTAAGATTTTTTGATTTCTGGGATTGCTTGTTCTGTATATTTTTTTATGCCTTTTATTGTTCTGGCTGGCAAAAGTTTTGCCTAAGCCTATGCTGAGAATATGGCTTTTGTATTTGATACTGACGTCAGCTGCGCGAATCTCTAATCGGAGTTGGATAACTTGATGGAGGTTGTAGAAAAAGGAGATGGTATTTGCCACTTGAGCCAACGTCTTTGGGGACACACAAAACAACAACAAAAAAGAAAAGAACAAAAACAAAAGCCTTGTGCGGCGCAGAGCTACCTGCGTGCTATAAGTACATCGGGTATTATGTGGTACTTACTTAGGCTGCTTAAAGAGGATTTTGACTAGCGCCGTTCTTGCCTCACTTTGCCCCTTTCTCACCCACACCTGTGCGGCTGCCTTATAATTAAAACTTATGGCTCCGGCGAGTGCGTGTGTGTATAAACATTTTTGGATATTGCCAGCGTATACTCTGCTTTTGGGGAGGCATAAACGTAAATAACTTCGTCTTGTTTTCGTTTTTATGCGAATTTACCTGGGACTTAACCATAATACCTCTTTGGGGTAAGGAGTTGTTGTTCTTTTTGTTGGGCATTTTAACCTGGCAATGGACATTTCCACTTGATTGATTCTGTTGTAAAATTTGCAAGATACAAATACAAATGGCCATATAAATTTTATTTCGGAAAATTGCCCATTTGCATTTGGCTAAAATATGATACGGCCATGGGTTCGTTTCTTCGTTACGTTTGGGGTTAAAATTACATTACTAATACGCCAGGTTGGCGTTGAGCCCTCAGAAAAAAAGGGAAACATGCAGTGAGAGAAATATTTGAGAGCTTGCAAAAGAGAATAAAATAAATTTTTATGTTTATATGTAACGATTATTTGGCCACTTGAGCTTAAAATAATATGGTAATAAATATAATATATTTTTGTTATTTAACATTCTCATATTTGAATCTGCTTTTAAGTTCGATATTTCTATGGTTTCTCCTTGCTTTTAGTGCACAAAAGTTTGTTCATTTTATGTGCCTCCTGCCGTCTGTGCGTCATGCCTCACTGGTCTGCTGACTGACTTCCTGTGTGTATGTGTTCCAAACGCTTCCTGCCTACATGTGCTTACTCATTTGCAATACATACTTATACACATGTATACTATACGTACGAATATATTTTCCATTTTTGGTGAACTATGCGTTGTGCATTTAAATTTCAATGCCTGGCGGCTTTCTGTGCCACAGAGTCCCAAAGCAGATACTCCTCCCTCCTTCCACCTCTCATGTTTTGTGTATTGACTTTAAATGTATCCTGCAAAGCGCCCCGTATCACCTGACAAACCATTTTTTTTTTCTATGTTGTGGCATTTCTTTCATTTTTTTGACATCACACACACATTGCAGTTTATAGCGTTAAGTGGGTGCTGTTTGTGGCATGTGTTGTGGCATGTAGCATTTTATTTTAAATATATATATGATTAAATTTGCCAGTTTATTTGGCGGCGGCTTGTCAAGCGTTTTGTTTATGCAAATTCGTTAGAGTCGGCATGTAAATAAATTCTATGGCTTGCGGCATTGACAATAGTAATAAATATTATATACATTTTCAAAATGTTGTTCAACCCTTTTAACATACATTTTTTACAACATAGAAAATGGCATTTTATTAATATTTTCTAGCCACTGTTCATTTCGCATTCATGATGTTGTTCTTTTATCCTTGACCCCATAAACTAATTGATTTGCTTCTTGTTGTTTTTTTTCGTAGTGCCTAACCCCAAAAGAGCTCAAAAATCAATTAGTACAATACATTTTTATTTATTTCGTTGCTTTTATGTTTTTTGTTCCGGAATTTATGAGTATGGATTTGTTTCTGTGCCAACCTAACCTAAAACCACTTGAAAACTTGGATGCTGTGTGCACAATTTTTGTTGTTGGGTTGTCGGCATTTCTCTTACATATTCGCTAGCACACTTGTTGTTTGCTTTTTGTTAGCTGCTGGTTGTTGCTGCTTACCTTCGGCAACAACACCACCCCCTTACGGCCAACTAACGACAAAAAAAAAACTTGTTTAACATTCCAAAGTTGTTTTTTGCAGTTTTTATGTTGCGCGCGCCCAGCAAGCACCATTTGATGTTAATTGATTTTGTGTTGTCTTTTTCGCTGGACTGCCAAAATTTGATTGATTTCGTTTTGTTATTTTTCAATATCAAGTTCAGCGCATTTTTGCTGTTTTGTTTTACTTTAAAGCAGCTGTCCGTTTCATAGAAAAAAACTCAAAACAAAACTATTTGAAAACTTAAAAGGTTTTATTAACTAACAGAAAGTGTGTTGCATTCGTTAGCTTTGTCATGTTAATTTCTTGGCGCCAGTAATATATTATGAATTTGCTAGCTATTTTTAACCATAACTCCTTTGGTAGTACATTTGGCCTAAATATTACAATCTTTCAAATGCCATTTTCAATGCTCGATTCTTGCAATTTTCTATTTCAAGTCATGAATTGAATATTTTTTTTTTTTTTTTGCGACATCTCTACACGTTTGTTGTTGACAATTTTGAAGTTGTATTTTATTTTTTTCGGTTGATTGGCAGCCGCCAAAGCAAAAAAAGAGCCGAATCTATTGAAATGAATAAAATGCTCAATGGCTGCATGTCGAATGCTTGGCACTTTGGCATTTTGCTGCAATTGAATGAGAAAATGTATAGATATTGTAAATGATTTTTTGCAGCATCTTTGGCAAAGCGTTTTGGCCATTTTTCATGCAGCTCTGGCAGCTAAATTGGCTTTAGACACAGGCGTTGCCCAAGTTTGCAACTTAAAACCTGCAATTTATGCGTTTAAATCTACCAATGCATAATCCAAAATGCTTCTAAGCAGCTTTCGATTGTCGCCTGACTGTCTATCTGTCTGGTTGGGACAGAGAGATAGAAAGAAGCTAACTGACGACTGCCAGCTGGAATTTAACACTCGTGTTGTTTTGTGGTGCTGCTGCTCCACCTACTCATCCTCCAGTTTACTTCAGCACAATCTTGGCCGTTGCACATTTCGTTGCAATTGTAATTCGAGTGGAAATTCGCTCAGACAAAAAGCATCTTGCATTAACTTGAGAGATTTCGCTCGCTTTTCGGTGCGGTTTCACAGTATCTCAATTGCCGCAAGCTGCGAATTGTGTTTTTTTTTTGTGTTATTTCTTCAAAACAATGTTTTTTGTCTTCGTTTTTTTGTGTTGGTCGTGAAATTGTAGCGTGTAATCTAAGGCATGCATTAAATTTCACTTTTTTGTTTCAACAGCAGCTGCTCTGTCACAGATTTACATGGAAATAGCTTTAGCTGAAATATTTCCATTGTGCTCCCCACCCTTTCTTATTATTTAGTTGTTGCTGTAGCTAGTACCTTAAGGTGGCTTGTGCTGAGTTTCTACTGAATTATGAGTATCGCATTTCAACTTTGGGGCTGCGCTGTTTCGGATTTCTGTTGCATGTCATCCACGTGAGAGTTACATTTAAGCGGAATGTCATGAGATGTTACTTAGCTAACATGTGATATGTATAGAGCGTAAGAACCTGAATTTTTGGTAAGGTGACGTGTAATTAATAGCTAGGGTAATTAGTGGCTGGAGAGTAATGAATGCTTTTTAGCTATTTTTGGTTTAATCCTTTATTTTTTTCCTTACTTAATCTTTTTTAACTTATTGCTAAAGCAATTTTCAATCCTTTGCCACAGTTTAATTGTTATTCAATTATATTTTATGGCGTTCTCGCCTATAGTTATAATTTGTGTGCTTTGATTCCCTTAAGCAATTGATTTTCGATTACTGACAATGATGGCTTTCCACCCTTCCACCCCACCGTAAGCAATTAGGCATGTTATCGGCCACCACACAGCACGACGCCGCTTTCATTCCCGCCGAATGACTAGAAACCATTGATTCACCTTTAGTCTGGCCGTTCAATTATCTAACCGCAACACCCATTTATCGCACAGTCTGTGGTCAGTGTATCGTCATGCTTTGGATGTGTGTGTGTGTGTGTTTGCTGGGTGTAGGTAAGTGAGTGAGGTTCTTGTACAAAGCAATTATACATTCCCCGCACGCACACTAATCAAATCGACATGTTACCAAACAATAATAGTATAAGTGCGGGTGGGGAGAACCCCAAAAACTTTCAGCCAACAATCGGCAGTACTACCATAAATACTGGCGATTTTTGATTCAAGCGGCGCGATAAATAAACCGAAATGTGACACGCGGCCCACGTAATTAGAACATTACCAACATTTAGCCCAAAATGTGACTATAAATTATGTCTGCCGCATTTGGGAAGGTTTTTTTTTACGTTCTGCACAACACGTACTTACAAACACTTCCTTAGAAGGGTATGCGGTTTTTGGGTGAAGATAAAAATTCTTAAGATTGAATAAGTTTTTCATACATAAACGTTTTATAACCCATGCATTATTATGTATCTTGACAAGGTATTTTTAAGCCGACCTAACTCACTTAAAACTTTTCGACTTGTTTGTTTGTTGCTTTATTGCGTTGCTACCATCAAAATATATTTTGACAGCAAATTTGACAGCTTTCAAAACTGAAACACACTGGACTGGCCTGGCCTGACCATAGACAAAGAGACAGCAATAAAATCTGGCAAGTTTACCTATTTGGACTTCAATTACGCATTGAAATAATTATTATTTATTGTTTACACTTAAATATTTGAGCTTTTCAAAATCTCAACTTGATGTTTGACTTGGCCGGCAGTTGTTGTGGGCAGCTTATCGCAATTTATGGGCGTTAAGGTTATTCGCCTTGAAACTAAAGTGACTTACAAACACACTCTGACAATTATTTGAACACTCGACTTTAATTTGGGCGGCGGTACTTACACTATCGTAAAGTTATTATTATACTTGGGAGATAATAAGATTGATTACAAAACTTTTGATGCGTTGCACTTGAAATTTATGATTTCTAAACCAACAACCACAAAGACTGCAACAGCTTTAGTTTTGACATTAAGCTGCAGTATTAAATACCTTGTTCACATTCAAATTTCAAGTGGTTTTACATAGTTTCAAAGTCGTATGAACACTGCAACTTTTCAAAACAGTTGAAGAATTGTACTTTTAATATATTTTTCAAATGCTAATAAATATAAAAAATTATTTATAAATATTTTTTTCAACTTTTTTTTGTGCTGGCAGAACAGTCTCACAATTTTTAATCTAATTGACAGGTTACGCTCGCCCACAATTTTGAAATTCACTCTAAACCTACATACAGGCAAACTTTTATTTATGGACATAATCTGGTTTGATTCGCTTGATTGACTTTTATAGTTTAATTGAAATGTGGTCAGTTTGCTAAACCATTAAAAATTAAAACATTTTTGCAATTTTACCAATAAAATGTGCAATTATTCCACTATTTCGAATTACACTTTCCATTAAAGTTAAAAAAAATATATATAATCAATTTACATATCGAATATATAATTCAACATTAATTAAGTTACTTTTGTTGGCGCTGTCAGAAGTTAATCGGTTTTGGTTATTTCATAATTTGTTTTGTTATTTCAATTAAAAATCCATCGAAATGAGCTCGCTCTCGAATTCCGCTAAATAGCTTAATTTATACAACATTATTCATAGCAACAGCTACTACTGACGACTTAGTTACGGCTGAGCTTGTTGAAAAAAAGTCATTTAAAAAAAAATGATGAAAAAAAGTAAGCGCGCAATAAAATACAAAACAAATTAGCTTGACTCGGTAGACATTTAGATTTAATACCTTGTTAGAGAACAGGGGGGAAGCTGTAACATTTGTTAAACGTCCATAATTGAACTATAAAACCTAATAACTGGGCCAGATAAATGCTTCTATTTGGATTCTGGCTTGTTCGGTTTTGCCAACTCACTTTAAAAATGGTAACCTAGATTAAAGTTAATATCCAGTTTTTACGGCTCGTTAATTGATTCTGAGTGCTGCTTGTTGTTCACGCCCACAATGTCGCGTATTCATCCGACAGCTGCAGATAATAGTCGATGTGTTTAGGAAGCAAAAACACAAACACACAGACCAGACACTCGCATACTAATACATATAACCCCATAAATATTGACGGTGAGTTATGGTAGGGGCAAAATGCGCAGTCGTTAAATTTACTAACGGTAATGGGATATGGTCGGGTTTTGGCTCCATTATACTACTACTATTTAATAAATGACCAAATTTGCACCAAATGTGTAATTAATGAGCTACTCTAATAGTTGACATTTTAATTGCAATGCCGCACGTAGAATTTTATGCAATTTATTGATATGCAACTGGGAAAATGCTGCCCCAATTTAATGCACCCGCATCAATTAGGTCTAAAAACCGGTAGCCAAATATGTTTGTGCTTCATCTAGTTTTGCATTCAGTGTTGTTTTGACCAAATTAAACAGCTTTTGTGTTTTAATTTCCTTTATCTATTTTAATGACCCATCATAAGATAAGCATGCTTGTTTGTGATGTTTTTGGAATTTTTATATATTTTTTTTAAAAACAAACAAGCTTTAATTTATCTTAATTTATCAAATGTTTAAGTAGATTTTATTTTAAAAGCTTACTTTAGCTTGCTAATTGATAAAGGTCATAAAAATAAAGTTGTGCAAGGTCTGTAAGTCTATAAAAAAATTGTTTAAAATACATTAGACCATTCAACTAATGAGATTTTTATGATCTTTTGATAAGGCTTTTAATAATTTAACTTGTTTGACAGTCCTCAAAAATTATCAAAATCAAGTTTAAGTATATTTTATTGAGCTAATATAGCTGCAATAAGCTAGATTCGCAAATTGCCATTAGATTACTTTATTATTTCTGCTTCATAAATGAAGTCGTTTTGGTTTTTAAACCAAAAATACCATATTTAATGTTTCTAACCGTATAAATTCTTGTTTTTTATTTCAGGTAAGAGAACGCTTCTAAAAACTTAAACAGGCATGATCGTTAAATCAGACACGTAAGAATATAAAAAACTCTAGGCGATAGCAAATTATCCTGTAAATTATTATGTTCAAAAATAATCATAATATTTATATGTGAACTATTAAATTATGTGAATATATTATCCCGTCACACCTCTTAGCAAAAATCAATCAGGTTTTTAATACCCTTTAAGTTATTGAGTGCACACTTCGAAAGTAAAAGTGTCAAAAGCTTTAAAAGAAATAAACCCAAAACTTAACTAAATTCCCGTATGTGCGTCACAAGGTTAGCCGGTTTTAAATGCTTAAGATATGAGCAGAGTAGCACTACTTGTGGCAAGTTTTATGACCCAATAAGGCGGACAGTTCCGAGCTCTATGCATATTTATAAGCTTTGAAAAGTAGTTGGCTTTTAGCTATCTGTGAAGATGTGAATTATACCTTGTATTCATGAGGTGGGCTACCTAAAGGGGTAGAATAGCTTTGTACAAAAGTATGTGACATACAGAAGAAATCATGTTTTCTACAACTTGACTTGGAAGTTTCTGCACTCAAATTTTTGGCATGAAAATCGAGTAAAGATCACGTTTCTAGAATTAAGTTCGGTTTTATTCTAGAGTTCAAACCAAGACTTTTATAGTACTGCATTAAAAAATTTGAAAGTTTTTGAAAAAGTTATGGCAATCAAAAGATTTACCAACTCCCAAGTAGATTTATTTTTTGAATTTGAAAGTTGGGCTTAGGGTATCTCGTAGCCGGTATTTCTTGACAAGAGTCTTCTTGCCTGTTTTATTTTATAATCATTTTTATTAAAATTTCCAACACACTTATGACTTTGTTAAAAGCAACTCGAATTGAACGAGTGCTGGACAGCGGCAATCGTCTTTTTACTTAATTAATCAAAACTTAAAGAGAGTTTCAAACAAATAAGCCGCAAAATAATTGCGTGGGTTTAGCTCTTTGCTAAGCGGCTTGTTGTTTGAATTGTGATGTCTTCAAGGTCGCGTTGGCACTTTATGAAACTTGTTACATTTTCAAGTCGATTGGCTTATCGTGTATCTCTTTTTGTGAAAGCACTCTTCAAAAACAATTTGTCAAATTAATAAACAGCTTGCTGGTATGCATTTGTGAAACGCACTTTAATTAAGTTCCAGTGGGTCAAAACAAAGAAAACATGAAATCATTTATCAAATTCCACCACTCGTAACTTGGAACCGTTTTTCTTCATTGCATGCCACCCTTTTTATTTTCAAGTATTTGACAGCTGCAGCTGCCCCGGACACTTGAAAGTGTTTCGTCATCTGATGTAAAAAGAATGTTTATAAAAATTAATTGCATCGAACTGAAAATGTATTGTATGCGCGCCTGTTTGTCTCAGCATTTTTGCCGCGTATAATCATTATTAATTTAAATATGTTTTTCCATTTTAATTGGAACGCGCGATGGATTCCCCGAAAGACAAATCAACAAATGGCACATCTTCATCATCGTTATCTTTAACATTATCGAAGTCATCATGATAATCGTTATCGTTAGCAACTACCAATTTGAATGAGTTTTAATTTTTTATATTTTTTGTGGCACATCTTTTGCACTTTTGCTTTCAATTCACAATCCATTCGTTATTCACGTTTGTTTTTTTTTTGCTTCCTCATCTTTCTCTTCGATGTCTATCTCTTGTTCATTCACAGTGAATGCCCGCCTTTTGTATTGGATGCGCTTTCGATTCCAATTCAATTCAATTGGTCTGGTCTGGTCTGGGCATCGCTCTGGGCGGTCGCCATGGACTCGACGGAGCCAAGTATTGCAACTGAAACGCTTTAATTATTAATTTTCTCCAACATTTTTGGAATATTTTCAAGCAGTCATATATGAGTACGACGATGATGATGATGATGCCGATAATGGGGTTGATTATAATGTAAGCATGCGGAAGCATTTCGATATGAAATCGAGTGCATCAATGCAAGATGCTTATGCAGTGCAGACTCCAATTTTGAATGCAATGCTTTCAAGTAAACATTAGATTTTAATTAAAAGCTTTAACCACTAAATAATCTACTCTACTACACCACAAAGCTGACTAACAAACGCGACTTTATTCGTAAAGCTTGTTTATTGTTTCACCTCTAAAAGTATTTTTGTTATCTCAAAAAGATCTTAGCTCTCCCACGCATTGCCACGCACACTCCACACACACATATTTAGTATGCATTCAAATCATTTAAGCTAAGTAATTTGCCATGCTCGCAAACACACACATTTACACACTCGCTCAGCTCGATTCAATTGCATGTGCACTCTGACTTTTGCATTTAATTTATGCCCACTTGCACGTGCTGCTCCCCAATGTTGCAACACTCAGTTTCATATATGTATGTAATATATGTACATATGTATATGTCGGTGTAGTGTGTGTGTCTGTGTGTGCATGTTCTTCAGTTTTGCGTTCATGTAACTGTTTGTAAGCCGCTTAATTGCTTAAATGAAGAAACAGGATTACGCTTCCAATTTATGTGAAACCTTTTGACGCTGTAGCTAGCTATAGCTATGGGCTATATGCAACTAAATGTCTATTTCTATCATAATACAAATGTACGTATGTTTGTATGTTCAGCTAAAATACGCTGCTTAATTCAAAATTAGCTGAAATTACTTATGCTTTTCAGCTCTTGTGTGGCCTTTTATGTTGTTTATTTGTACTCAAAATGTATTTAAGCAATGTCCTCAAAAAATGTGTAAGATTTTTGCTATTTCAAAGCTTTTTGACTGCTTAGACATGCTTGATTTGTGATATTTAGGCAATTGAAACAGCTTTATAGACAATTTTTTTATAGGATTATATCAAATTAAAATTAAATGATTGTAAAATTGTCAGAAAAATCTTCAATTCTTATCCAAAATGTAGTGTATTTTAAATAACATATAAAACAAAATCAATATTCCTCTGTTGATTTATTAACAGCAAAAAGCTGTGAGTTCTCGTTGCTGTGGGCCACCTCTTAACGGCTTACTGAAACGATGGATGGGGTATGGGGCGGGGCTGAGTGGTTGTCGTTGACATTTGACAGCTCTTCGGACAACAATGAACTAATTTAAACAGCGCATTGTCATACATCATCGAGATGTTGCTGTCATTGTTGCTGTTGAGAAAAGTGTGCGCTACTTTTTAGTTACTCTCGCTCACCCCAAATAGTTTCCTTGTTTGCTTTTGACATATTAAGCTGCATGTGCGCAAAATCATTGGGCAAAGAAAAATTAAAACATACAAACACACACAACAACACTTCCGGCAAAACACGAAATACTGAGCAAGAAAAATAAATATGAGAACTCAAAAAACCGAAAAGAAAACAAGAAGAAGAATCATTCCAAACATGCAACAGCTGCTGCCCGCAATCAATTTTCATGGTTAACCCACAGATCTTAAGAGTGCGGGAACTCTCTAAACTAAATGACATGTGAATATAAATCTTACGGAATATAGAGTGCGCGTACCAGAAATGTGTTCTGCTTGAGATTTATTTTTGAAAGCAGGCGAAATGTCGCCAACGCAAAATATGAAAAACACGCACGCATTTTAATTTGTTGCCAGCACTGTGTTCAACAACAAATTAAAGATTGCGCTCAACTATTTGCATATTTCAACAAAAAAATGTGCATAAATCTCTTTTAGAAAAAAATAAAATAAATGCAGGTTGCAGAATAGCCTTGGCCCCTGTATAGAGAGCCCATCTGGGACCTACACTTACGCCCCTTCGGCCGTGTTGTTTATGGCTTGGAAAAATAGGCGGCTCGCAGTCAGTGAAGCACGATGCCAAATGCAGTTAGTGGTGCGGCTGCCGCAAACATATGCCATAAAAATAAAAGTCAACTGCAATTGGCGCCAAATGTTCAGGCTACCGGAGGTTTTTTTTCTGCCATTTCTCCACTGAACGCTTTGCTGCTGCTGCTGCATGCCACAACACACAGGTGTATATGTACATGTCTGTCAGTCGTCACTGGGGATGCATTTGTCATCAGTTTGGGTTTCGCGGAGGCGCTTTAAAAAAGCTGCACGCATAACTTGACTTTTTAACTGAGCTGCGTTGAACAACAACAAAAATACCTATAAAATATTTTTTTAAGACCCACGCTTAGAATTTCGAACGAAAAAAAAGAGGAGCAGTGCCGAGAATTTTTCGCAGTTATGCAACTTTCTATGCAGCAAGGCAGCCAAGTGAGAGCAATAAAGTGCATTGCCAACATGCACTTGTGTTGGCAACTTCATCATCAGGTGCTTATGTCAGGAACGTGAGTTACGAGCTTGCAACTGACCATGCGACCAACTAAACTCAACCTTGGCCTGGCGCCCCCCCTTAATCATAACAATTTCTAGATGAACTTCACTTTAGTCGCCACTCGCAACATTTTTATGAGAATTTTGATGAAAACGCTGGCCAGATAATTGCTCTTAATAGGATCAAGGATGTTGTTGTTGCTTAATAAGGAGCAGAGTTTGACTTAAAAGAAGAGAAAAAAGTTAAATTTTCCATAGGAATCTTTTATCCTTGGTTTAAACTTGCACAAACATAAAGTATACTCAACATTAGTTTAATACAGATTCTTATCGAACAAAATGTGACATCTTAGGCCTAATTAAGTCAAACTATTGTTATTTTATGCTCCAATATGACACTTTGCCCTATAGAAATAAACAAAGACTGCATTGACAATATTCATATATCCAACGGAGATCTTGATAAGTCTCTTACAAGAACGGCTTGGGTACACATGATTTGCTTCTATTGTGTTTTATAGTGGCCATGTTCGAGCTGTCTGTTACGTTCGGCTGTCAATTAGGTGCGGCCTAAGATGCACACATATACATATACGTACGTGTGCCCCTTGATGCATTGATATTTACATTGCTGCTAACAACAACAACAACAGCAGAATTAATGTGTAAGACTAATTAGACTTTGTGGGGCTCGAGCTTAACTCCATTTGACTCTAAAGCCAATCAACTGCCTTAAGTCGCAACATAGTTGCAAGCATCCATGATCAAATTTTGGTAAACATTTTCACACATAATTGGCTGGTTTTCATTTGCGTAATCTTTCAATCAAGCCACATAAAATGCCAACACTTCATATTCAACATTATTTGTCAACGAATTCAACGCCTTAATAACACCAAAAAATCTACACGCACCTGTCATAGTCAAAATCGAAGCATAATTTATGTTAATTTTATGCGCACAAATTTTATAAAAAAAATAAACTCTGCTGGAATCTATTGGCGACGCAGAAAAACAAAAAACTGAACTGAGCCAAATTAAATATGCATGTTATGCATATATCAAGTTAATTGGGTTAATGGGAGCCTCACACACACGCGAAAGATTTTTTGTTCATATTTCAATCGGTTTTAATGTCATTATTCAAATTAACTCTTTCAGTATTAATTAAAGTTATCAATTTGTGTAAAGGCGGGGGTAATCCACGTAATCTGCTATTGTTTAGCTTGGCGCCTGAACTGTTTTGTGAATTGATTAAAAATTAAGTCAGTAAACGAAGACAGTAAATTTCGATTCTTTTTGCTTTCATTTGATCAACATTACTTAGTTTATTTTTATGATTGGTGCACACTTGAAGATATAACTCGTCTTCCTGCAAACTGTGCATAAGATTGCCAGTGATTCGTTAACCCCACATGCCTGAGGTGAGGCATAGTAGTTACGACTGTGTTGTTAATGTTATTACCATTTTTATAGGCACACATAAAGAAGAAGGCGAGTGAAATATTCAACTCATTCAAATGCTGTAGTTGAGCGCATTAATGCTATAACATGTTAATTATGACTCAGTTGCCAGTTGCAACTGGCAATCGAGTTCGAATTGCCGGCAATCTTAAGATAATACACCAACAAAAAAAAAAAAAAACTGGCATACGGAAGCCAAAACAAATGCATAACAAAAAGAAAGCAAGAGTAAACAATGGCTTGAACGTTGCATAAAAGTCAACGCCTATCCATTAAGTATACGAACTGATGGCTCTCGTTTTTATAAATGATAAACTGTGTGAACAAATGGTTTAAAACAATGTTAAGCTCCAAGTTTGGAACCAAAGTTTGTGGCATTTATCATTTTGTGTGCGACGTTAACTTGTTGATTAGAATTATTGACTAAATAAGCGTGTTTAAGCCCATTGTTAGGCAAATTACCCGTTCAAGACTGCCTGACATAGATCTCTGATTGGAACTCTGTGTTTCTTTGATGTACAAAAAATCATCAGCTACTTGATTTCATGCAGCAGCCACAACAGCCACACGCTTCGTAGCTAAAAAACCTGATAAATAAATGTTTAAATTATGCAAATTTTGCTGTTGCTTTATTTTTTGTGCGTCGTCTTTATTGATTTGCCTAAAAGAAATAAATGTGCGAGATTGCCGAATGCCATAATAAATTCCAAGAGAAAGGCATTTTTGAATATGAGTAATAAGTTTGGGGGTTGTCAAACAAGCATTAAGACAATTGATAAATGGGTTTAAATTTGCTCAACTAAATCAAATATATTTTTGTTTAATCGAGTGTGTGTTGATCGCATTGTGTTGCTATTTATAACATTTTTTTTCCGTATTTTTGAAAGCATTTTGAAAGTTCATTTACCATTTTTGAACAACTCACATTTAAAAACAACATGAGAAATATTACCAAAAAATCATTACAAAACTTTTTATTTTCCATAGACTTAAAAAACATGAAATTATGAATATTGAAAACTCGTCAGCCAAATATGAAATTTATATCATGTAGGCCGTTTATTTTTGATATTTTATTTTGGGCAAGCTAAGCTTAATATTTAAATCAATCCTCACAGCCTCTTTTGTTCCCTTTCGCTCTTAGTCATGGGCAAATAAAAGTGAAAAAAATATATGAATGTATTGAATAACATTCAAAGCTTTTAATTTACGATGCACCAATATAAAAGCGTTTTGTATTTTTTCGTTTTGTTAAATGCACGACGATGACGTTTTGTCAAAGCGCCAACAACGCCGCCTCTTTTTGTAATATCAAATAAATAAGGTAACGAAAACCAAACAAATGAAAACATGGCTTAAACCGGCTGTTGTGTGACTGGACCGGGTTAACTTTTGTATATTTTTTTTTGCTTTTATTTATATGATTTTTTATTATTTGATTCGTGCACGCCAAAGTATATAAATGGCAGCAGCACCTCCGCATACCTCTTTTTTTTGGCTTCATAAATTACAGTGTTAAAATATGAATTTTAAAGAGTTTAAATATTTTTTGTTGTCTCACAATATCGTGTGAATGAATCATATATTGCGAATTTCGCATTTGTTTTGACTTGGGTATTCGCCCCACAAAAAAAAAGCAGCTAACAGAGGGAAGGGGTGAATGTACCTGGGCCATACGTAACTGTAACCCGAGTTTTGTTATTGTTATTATTGTTGTGTTTTTGCTTTGTTTTTCTTTTTTAATTTTGTGGGTTAATTATTATTTTGAACTCGACTGCGCTTTGGAATTCCTTCTTTTTTTTTGTGTTTAGTTGTCAGTGCTCTAAAAGCTTTTCCGCTGCTGACCCGCTTTAGTTGTATTAGGTTTGTAGAGCCAAAAAGAACCATTATCCAAATTGATGACAAGCTGTACTATATACTATATACTTGTATATATATGTATTTAAACGTATATCCTGTGCGATTCGCTGTCGTCTGCTGAAGCAATATTGAAACATTTTCCATAATTAATGGCTGGCAAACTAGTTGAAAGAGCACCAAACAATGACAGCTGCACTCGTCTGTGAAATGTAGCCGGAAATATTTAAAACGCCATGTTGGCTGACAATAATACGGCCAACAACAACAACAACGACAGCAGCAACTATGACTACTACAGGAATGGAAAGAAAGGCCAAAGAAAGTCAAACGTTGTAAATGAGTTTTGCTATCTCCTTTTGACCACTAAATGCTTTCTCTTAAGCTAAATTAGATAACAACTAGCGCAGCAAGGCAGGAAGTACAAAAAAATAATAAAAGCAAGCTGAAAACAAATTGTAAACAGAAACCAAATGCCAAACTGACGAAATGACATAGTATAAATATTATGTCTCAAGTGCTTAGGTTCATATATATATTTTTAGTGGGTGTGGCTGTCTACCTCCCTTGCTCTCTCTTTCTTCCTGCCTCTTACACTCCTAAGCTCTTGGCCTGACCATATAATTGAAGGCTCATTCTCATTGTTATGTCAGAAGCACAAAATAAACGACTTCCGTTTTGTTTTGCTGCCTTTGCTCTGAACCTGGCTCTGGCTCTGGCACTCTCTCTATGGAGTCGTGCGTAAGGATCAGAGCCGTTTATGTTGAAATGCTGTTCCTGTTGTTGTCGTTGTATGTTGGCCAGTTTAGTAAAAAGAAAAGCATTTCATTGTTCAGGATGTGTGCAGCAACGTGAAGCACCACAAAGTCATTGAATAGGCATTAAACCATATGTTGGCCATTGAAGTTTATTAAATGCAGCAGAATTTTACAACTGAAAAACTGGATAAAAAGTGGGAAATCATAGTAACCCCCAAATAATTATTAAATATATATATTTTGCATAAATCAATGTTTCAATCATAGACAAAACTAAATGCATCAGTGAACATATTTGTTGTTGCCCGCATAAATGTGTTGCATTTTGGGCAATAGTTGCATCTATTTAACATTTATGAGCTCTTCGACCCGATGCATTATTTATGAAAATGCCCAAAAAAGCCAAAAAAACACATTGCAACATTTTGACCAGCAGTTTTACAGTTTTCATAAATTATAGCATTGAAAACGCATTTGGCCAATACGATACAAAAAAATGAAATGAAAAACTGTAAAATGCAGAAAACGTAGATTACATAATATTGCAAGTACGAGTCTCGATTTGATTGTAGTTGTTGTTTGTTGTTGTTGTTGCTGCACGCTCACCATATTTGGTGACTCTATGGCTGCTGTTGCAACAAAAAACACACTGCAGCAGCAACAACAACAACCAGCAACGATTTAATGTGCGATTTGGTCGCATCTGTTCCGCATTTACCATGAGATTGACAATTTTTACTTCTTGAACAAAACAAGCTGCCTTCAGCTTGCCTTGGCAAATCGTTTTTATGCTTTTAAGGAAATTACAAAAAGTATAAAAAAGAGCGCGACTTGCGTTATGTGCATTGCAAGTGGCGGGTATTATAAATTTGTCATGAAATGTGTCACGCATTCAAGAGGAAATATTTTTTTTAACTATTGCTGTTTGCCAAACTTTAGTTTACCTGGGAAAAATTCGCAATTCCATCATAAAATATTTCTTTGTTAGGGTATTCGATCAACGGTTTCACACACATTCAATTGCTCTCTTGTTACTTATAAATAAATAAAAAAAAAACAACTGTTTTTCTCACTGTCTGTGGAATGACACTTATGTTATTGTTGTTGGCTTTGTGTTGCATTGCTAATAAACATTAGTGCAATATTAGCTGTGGCAACAAATTGTGCTCGTCGCATTCACACGCCCCCACCCTCTCTCTGTTGCTTTTGTAGTATGTGTTGCATGATAATAAAAATGTTTGCCAAATGGCGCGCAGAGCATTTATACAATGGCTATAAGAGGCCTTTTGCGTTTGGGGTTTGGTTCTGTTTGTTGGCTATTTGGCTTTAGAGACATGAAGACGAAGATTGTGAAGGGGGGTGTGTAAATGGTTATGGGTAGCGCCTTTGTGTTACTGTTGTTGCCACTGGCACTGACTTGGCATTGTTTGCTTTGCAATCATCTACAACCCCCCTCACACCCACTGCTGCTGCTGCTGCTGCTGTTGCTTCTTTTGCGTACAATAGGGAATATGCATGTTTCCAATTATGGCGCTCAAAAGCCAGCCAACAGTAACAACAACAACAACAGCAACAAGCATGGAACAATAGAAGATGATGATGATGGTGCTGATTGTAATGATGATGTTTGAATGATGACTACAAAGCGGTTTTTGTAGCTACTTCTCAATGCAAATGCATATTTCAACACATCGAAAATGAATGTATACATATATGAAACAAAAGCTTGGAAAAGTTTACTTGCAATAGCTGGCTAATGCATTTTTCCACTTGCAAAATATATGAGATTGTTTCTGATGCATTGAAAAATATCAGTTTTATGCACGCATTATTCAAAAGTGCTTTTTGTTGGACTTTTTTGTTTGGATTTGTTGGTGCTTGACACACAAAACAACATTTGAATTTTTAGAAATGCGTATGTTTATTTACAAAACACGAAAACTCTGTAATGTATGCTAAACATAGGGACTGAAAATGGAACAGAAGGGTAAAAGTAGACGTATTTAAGTTTTAAAAGATAATGTTTTAAGAATAAAAGCAAACCTTTAACAGCTTTTTATTACTATTTTTTACATTTCAATACCTCTTTATCAATTGCATTTAAATAAATCTTGTCGTGCTTGTCATTTCATATTAATTTTTAACATGACTTTGTCTCTGTTTGTTAGTTGTTTACTTTGTACAAGTCAAAATAATCCACTCTAAAACTGAAGGTAAAAAAACGCATGCAACGTTTTGTCGTAAGCGCCACGCAATGCATATATTCATATGTATATAGACATTTATCGGATCCCATTCATCATGATTCAGACTGTTAAACAAACAGCGGACTTCCATTGAAATGCATTTAAATAAAAACAAGCATGCATTCATACTTTTTTGGGTTATTCAACTTCAAGTTCGATTTACTTAGCTCGAGTTCGCCTCGCCTCACCTGAATGTCAAGCGTGCGAATTTATTGAATTATACTTTATATCATAAATCCATATGTACACAAGCACTTAATGAATAACCTTGTTAAAAAACCAATGAACATATAAACAATAAAAATTGTTAATAAAATAAATAAATTGTGTCAAGCAAACAACATCAGTTTGTCGACTTTAATGCAATTTCTTCAAAACTTCTTTCGGACAATCCCTCAGCAACTAGATGACTCTTCGAAAGGACTGAAACTGTTGCTATGACATGCCTCAAGTTGTGGTTTTTTGCTGTCGCCTGACTTTGCTGCAACAAAATTGTATTTTACGAATGCGCAGCACGTTTTCGATTCGACAAAAAAAAACCCTTTTGGCATGCATTAAAGCAAACCGTTTTATGGCAAATTAAATGCAATTAAGTGCACACAGAAACACATACATACATACAGATACATACATAAACGAAATAAGAGAAGGATTGATGAAGCCATAAACATTTAAAAGCCGAATTGACAACGAAATTGCGTTTGAACGCTCCTGCATTGTGCAGCGCAATTAATTTTAATGTTTGACAAAAATTCTCCCTTGGAGTCATTTAACACCTCATTTGACACATTTGTATATGCGCAAGTGTTATAATAAATGCATATATCTCACTTCATATGTTCATAAATTTTGCATGTCGGCTAATGTCAATGCCTTGTGGCTTAATGTGCTTGTCTGTGTTTTTTTTTAAGGATTGTTATTTTTTTTTTAATGATAACTTTATATTGCAATTTGTTGCGAAGGTGTTAAACTGGGCATTTGAAAAAACAAAGACAACTCTTAAATATATTTATGATGACGATGAAACAGTTTTAATGTTTTCTTAACGTACTAAAAAGGATACCTTGTTTTCGCATTTATATAATATTTAATTTTCCTTATATTGGGTTGGAAACTAAGTTCGTAGAGTTTTTTTCATAAAGGCACCCAAGCTCCGAGTTTTTCGACAAATCCCATCGAATGAAGGTGATTTAGGATCGTCGTATGTGTGCAGTTCATTTTTTCAGCCAGTTCACGGCTTGTTTGACGGCCATCTTCCCTCAAAAGTGCTTTGAGTTGCTCTTCGTCAAATTCTACCGGTCGTCCGCTTCGAGGTGCATCTTCAAGGTCAAAGTCGCCGTTTTTGAACTTCGCAAACCATTTTTGTGCGGTAGACACGCCTAAGACACCATCTCCATAAACGATGCATATGTCCCGAGCGGCTTCTGCTGCTTTTTGTCTTCGATGAAAAGCGAAGAAGAGCAAGTGTCGAAAATGCTGATTTTTGCCTCCAGGGTATTCCATTTCTAAGCCTGAATAATAACAAAAAATGAAATATTTTGGAAAAACTAAAAACACAGTTTTGTAGAGCAGATCGAACTCTATCAAATTCCTATAAACATATTGCCAAACAAAAAACAAATAATTGTGAAACAATAGCAAATATAAAAACTCTACGAATTTAGTTTCCAACCTAATATTTTCTCCTTAATTTAATTTGATTCAACTTCAAGTTCGATTTACTTAGCTCGAGTTCGCCTCGCCTCGCCTCACCTGAATGTCAAGCGTGCGAATTTATTTAATTATACTTTATATCATAAATCCATATGTACACAAGCACTTAATGAATAACCTTGTCAAAAAACCAATGAACATATAAACAATAGCACACAACATCAGTTTGACGACTTTAATGCAATTTCTTCAAAACTTCTTTCGGACAATCCCTCAGCAACATTAGATGACTCTTCGAAAAGACTAAAACTGTTGCTATGACATGCCTCAAGTTGTGGTTTTTTGCTGTCGCCTGACTTTGCTGCAACAAAATTGTATTTTACGAATGCGCAGCACGTTTTCGACTCGACAAAAAAACCCTTTTGGCATGCATTAAAGCAAACCGTTTTATGGCAAATTAAATGCAATTAAGTGCATACAGACATATATATACATAAACGAAATAAGAGAAGGATTGATGAAGCCATAAACATTTAAAAGCCGAATTGACAACGAAATTGCGTTTGAATGCTCCTGCATTGTGCAGCGCAATTAATTTTAATGTTTGACAAAAATTCTCCCTTGGAGTCATTTAACACCTCATTTGACACATTTGTATATGCGCAAGTGTTATAATAAATGCATATATCTCACTTCATATGTTCATAAATTTTGCATGTCGGCTAATGTCAATGCCTTGTGGCTTAATGTTCTTGTCTGTGTTTTTTTTTAAGGATTGTTATTTTTTTTTTTATGATTACTTTATATTGAAATTTGTAGCGAAGGTGTTAAACTGGGCATTTGAAAAAACAAAAACAACTCTTAAAAACATTTATGATGGTGATATGAAGCCGTTTAAATGTTTTCTTACAGTACTTAAAAGGATACCTTGATTTCGCATTTATATAATATATAATTTTCCTTATTTTTTTTCCATAATTTGATTAACAATGTTAACACGCCTCTGCTGTTGCCACAATGTCAAAATGTTGTAGGCCATTAATATAAAGTTAATAAACACGAGAATTCAATTCGTCATGCGATGTCGTTTGAAGGTTTTCGGCATTAAACTTAAGCTGGCCTTAAACTGGGTCGGGATGGAGACGCCTGCTGTCGCTGCTGCCACTTTCAACCTTGACAAGTGAAATCTACAGGCGCGCACACACACACACACACACACGCACAAACAATTTTCGCAAGTGGCTTTTGCCAACTTTAAATGAAAAACCTGTTAAAGGCTGGTCGGGCCGCATATGAAAGAAATACGCTGGCTAAAAAGGAACTACGCACAAAACTTTTTTTGTTTTTTACTGCATCAAAAATGCTAAAAGGAAACGGCTTGAACATGGTGGCGTGTACATGGTAGCGGGCAGAGAGGCAGTTCGAGGCATGCAAAGCAAACGTGTGCAATGTGCTTCGGCTGATTCAGCTGCTGCTTCTGCTTACCTGTTTCTGTTGCTCCGTGTAAAGGCTCTGCCTCGCGTTCATGACGTTGTTCACAACTTCAACTTCTGCTGCTGTTGTATGTTGTATGTACTTCAGTCCAGTCACGCCAGCTAAGTTCACTTGCTGAGTTCAAGGTGAGGCGACCACAGTTTGTATATACGTATACCTTCCTGCCTTCCATCCCCCATTCATACTTATGGGGTCTGGTTGGGTTCTCTCTCTGTGTGTGTGAGTGTGTGTGTTGTATTCTGGTCTTGGTTTACGTCTTGGCACAGTGTCATTTACTGCTGCTTCTGCTGCTTGCTTCTTCATCGTCATCGTCTGCTTGGCTTCCTTTTTGACTGAATCTTTGTTTGTCTGTTTGTTTGTTTGTGTATGTATGTTGTTGTTTTTTTGTGTTTGCCTCTTGTTCGCCTGCTCTCGTTTGCTTGAGCGCAGTCTTTAGTGCCAGCTCTTTGGGCACATAATTACATACTGCTGCCTGGCTGGCATACTAGTCGTATGCCCCAATGCAAATGTGTCTCGGCAGTGAAAAATTGCTTCAAGAGCCATTCGTTAAGTCGACAAAAATATATATATGTTTAAATGAAGAAAAGTATTAGGCTCTAATTTATGTATGTCGCACATGGCAGACTCTAGGCAGCGTAATTTTTAAGGCCTTAGCAAAAAGAGAGCAATGCAATGTTTATTTTCAAAATAAAGTGAGTTACCCAAAAACCTTTTATAACTACTTCGTTTAGCAAGCTGTGGACAATTCAACCTTCAGTCTTTACCAGAAAAAAAGAATTTTTTAATACATTAATTGTCCTTTAAATTGACTTAAATTCCTACTGCCAATATTTCAAGGCTTTATTTTTTGCCATTTAATGGTCCAGATCGTTAATTAAACTTCCTTTTTTCACACATCTTTCAAAATGACCCTTAGTATTGTATCATTCACATTTATCACCACAAATTTAACAAAATGAATGTAAAATTTAATGCAGCTGTGTTTGCTGTTATTCGTTGGAAATCGAAAGACTGTGTGTGAACTGTCATCATATGCGCGCACAACTCATTGAATTCAACTGAATTTAGAAATTATTTATTGCATAGAGAGAAACTTGGGTTATGACATGAGATCATCCTACAATTGCCCCGAAATTGTTTGGCAAGGGTATCAACAGATTCGCATTAAATATTTATGTATGTATGCACGTAACCATAAATCACACTCAGTTTGGCACTGGGGTGCGCTGCCAAGTCAATGGGCCAATTGGTAAGCAGGTAAAAAAAGAGACAAGGCCGGAAAGCTGCGTCAGCGAAGCGCCAAATGTTGTGCGCATCAAAGCGTATGAAAAGAGCAGGCAGGGGGGGGGGGCTTAGGGTTGTAAGGTGACAGCGGAAGGCACAGTTCACTTCAAGTTGTCATTCGTGTTGAACTCTCAAATCTAGGCACCGTAAACTTAACATACTCATATTTTACGCTTTAAATCAATATAGTCAAAATCGTCGAATGTGTCTAAACAATTTCGCGTTTATAGCATGGGGCGCGGTTTTGTCTTGCACAAGTGTAATTAAATTTCAATTAATGTTTGCAACAGGCAGCCTCGTCTCTATATCCACTCTCTGCGTCTTTGTGATTGTGCATTTATGTGTAACGTTATTAATTAAAAGTGTTGAAGAGACTTATTAAATTAAAAAACCGTGTTGCAGACAACAGCGACAACCGCAAATCGTCTATTAAAACAGCAAACGGTTTGTTGTTGTTGTTGTTGCTGCTGTTGTTTTCTTACAAGTTAAGCGTGGCAACAACAATGCAAACTTTGTTGTGCCTCCAAGCTTGAATAAGCGTTACAGCTAGGAAAATGGAGCAGGTGTTTTTTTTTTTTTTTTTGCAACATTTAAATTGTCGTCGTTGTTGCTGCCGCTGTTGTCTTTGCTGTGATGTGAAACGCATAGAAAAGTTATTCACATGGCTGCCGATGAAAATGAAAGTAAATTTTTGAGAAAATACATATTTACATACACACATATACTTGAACAAAAAGTTTTTAAATGTGATTCATATTCACAGAAATATTGTACACTTAACTGAATTTTATTTAAGTACTTAGATAATTTATAACTTAAAAATGAAAGTTCATTTTAAACACTTTTTAAACATGATTAAACACAATTCTTCCTTGTGTTTTTACCATAAATAATTTTTTACAGCACTTGATTTCAAAATATTTATCAATTTCTTTAAATTTTTTTCTTAGCGTCTGATCCATCATGCATATATTCTTGTCCCTGTATAAGCATTTGAAAATTTTTTCTATATCGCTGTGAGAATGCCATTTTGCCATGTATGCAAATATTTACAAATTTTAACACGTTTTGTTTACGTCCCAAATTTGACATACGCAGCCCACAGCCCGCGGCGAAAATTTGATTTTGACCCGATTTTTGTTTTTAGAAGCCAGCAATCAAGAAGAGTAAATAAATAAATAAATGAATATACAAACATTCATATTCATAAACATTGTAAATTGTGTATTTTATGGCCTTTATGTATTTTGATGGAAAATAAAATTCATTTACTTGAACATTTTTGTTTCTATTATAGTTTCCATATTTCTGTTTATCTAATCAAAAGCTTTAAATATTATGTATTTTGCGAATAAAATAATATTGATTGTGGTAGTTTTCATTAATTATAATCCATTCCACATATCAGCACATTAGACGAATATGGTTTATCATCAACATATTTTTGGCTTCCATCCAGCACAATTTGTTCGACAAGGATATGATGGCCTCTCATATTTCTCATTACGCTCAACATGAGGCTAAGCTCAGCTCATTTCGAAGAAAACACATTTTCATTAAGATACCCTTGCCATGAGTTGTTGCGTAATTAAATTGTCTATGAAGCATATTTGTTAGGTATTCAAAAGATGTAAGAAAACAAAATCAAGCTAAGTTGATAAAATAAAACTTTTAGTTCCAAAATAGACATCCTTTTATGAGCATTTTATAAAGTTTTGAAACTCATAAAGCTGTTATCGCATCAATAAAACGTTCGGTTAGAGTATTCACCATAGTAGTTTTGCTATCTTTATTCTAAATGAAATAGTTATGAAATGTTCATTCTACGTAGAAATCTCTAACCATTAACATGAATGGACACATGGCCATGGCTAGCTAAGGATAGCGACTAACAGCAACAACAACAATAGCAACAAAATAATAATAATAATAATAATAGCAGAAACCCCTTTTTGGGCTCCTACATAGGGCCAGTCATGTGTGAGTGTGCATATCTGGCAATGTGTGTGTGTGTTTTTTTGGGCTTCTTTTGTGCCCATCAT
Organism: Scaptomyza pallida; assembly: GCA_018152965.1. Classification (NCBI taxonomy): domain Eukaryota; kingdom Metazoa; phylum Arthropoda; class Insecta; order Diptera; family Drosophilidae; genus Scaptomyza; species Scaptomyza pallida. The sequence goes on from JAECXP010000002.1 coordinate 2,586,843, forward strand.
GAAAAGCAATTTCATGTTATGAATCCGTTTTTCTGGCCAAGGCGAAGTAGCGCGCCATTTTTGTATTTATTGTACAATAAAATATTATATTTACAGTAAACGAAAATGCTGCCCCTATTTTCTGTAACCCTTTGCCTTTATGTATGTGTGTGAGTGTGTGTGTGCTGTTATTGTTGTGCATGTGTGTTGTGTTTGCTTGTTTGTGCCACACTAATAGCTAAAAAGTTGCTAACCACCACCCGCCCTTCGTGTTCCTTTTGGCTTCCTTTTCGTTCCATGCTGTGCTTGTCCTTCGAGACCATGACGCCCGCACGCCCCCTCGTTCTCGTGTATCTTAGCCACCCTGTCAGGCTCCCATGCCTGCGGTTGAGTCTCGCCAACTTTTTGTACTTGAGCTGCCATTTCGCTGATTCTCTAGCCGAAACACACCAACAGCACAGCAACGCAGGGGCTCAGCGGCAATTCGTTTCGCTTCGCATATCGCACACCCGCAAAATACGCAGACACACACACACATGCCGTCAAACACACACACGCAAAGCAGCCCATACTGATACACAACACCCATTTCCGTTTCTTTGTACCAAAAATTGATATGAAAGTTGTGTGTGTAAACAACGACTACGAAATGCTCTGTTAAATATTCATATATAAAAGAATCTTGAAGATTATTTCATTTAATATTTAAAAAACAGTTTTATCTTTGTTTTAAATATCCTTCGATTTTCAATGCCTAAAGAGTATTCGAAATTTGGCTATGCCCTGCTTTACTCAGCACTTGTCAAAATACCAAACACAAACCAACAAATATATATTTGTAAGAAAACTGCAACTATTTTCGTATTTGTAAGATTTCGTCTTCGGATAAAGTTGCTGCGCACCAGAAGACAGCGTAAAAGCGTGCCACAAAAGTAGACTACAAACACATACACACGGAAACGCCTACTAACACATATAAAAACACACACTTGAATGTCTTGGGTGTGTGAGAGTGTGTGTGATAAGTCCAATTTCTATTACGATTTCGATTATTTGTTTGTTTGTTATTGTTGTGTATTGTGTTTTGCGTTGTTTTTCTTCGTCGTATGCTCGGAAATTCCATGCTTTTTTTTTTTGTATATTGTAACTGACAACATTTGTACAGTAGTGTATTCCGGGCTGCTGTCTGATATTTTATGCTTGCCAAATAGTTATTTCGTGTCACGTTTTTTACTTGTCATAACGGGTTGTGTCTCTTACGGATGTTGAAGGTGCAATTTTTGGTAAAAATTCAACTAGTTGCTGAGCAAAACAATTTTATTTTTTTCTATGAATGTCCTTAACCTTTTCTTTTGCACCTTTAACTTGTAACTCGAATCAATATATATTAAAAATATACATAATAAATAAGCTGGCCCTTTTCGGATACTTAAAAAGTTTCAGATAACTGTTATTTTGGAATTTTTAGATATTCTTATTTGACAGTTTTATCAGTCACTTTTCACAGCCATTAAAATCTACATTTACATACAAATTGATCCATTTTTGCGTATCTATTTTCTTTTCCGTTTCCTTTTTTAAGCTCATACCTAAAACAAAAACTGACAACTGTCGTTGACTCACAGCAATTTGAAACTTTTTTTTTTGGTTTTATTTTTTGCTCAAAACTGTTATTTTTATTGCACTTTATATGTTTGTAGTCGTTTATGTCTACGAGTTCGTCCATTTGGTGTGCCATTTTTGAAACGATTATTGTGACCAGGGTTGTTGTTGTATTTGAAATTAATAGACAATACACCTGATACTTTCTCACTGTCGATTGCTTTTGAACGCTTTATTGACAGCGACATATGGATATTATAACAACTTAAGGCTATTGACTTTATAGCGGCTTGTCAATAGTAGTTTCGTTAACAGATGGATTGCAAAATGTGAACTTCCTCGAATATTAATAGCCATAGTGTGTTGAGCTTTTTGCGCCAAAGCCACATCATTTAAAAATTGATAAACGCCTCTTAATGACAGCAATTTAATGCATATGCCTCGCATACGAAATGTGTTGGTGTGTGGGAGCCCATAAATGGCATAATTAACGCATATTAAATGATATATCCCATAAAACTGGTCACGATGTCCTCGTTAAACTGCACAAAATCGATGAAAACTCACCAAGAATATTTGTTATGCATGCGATTTTAAAGTTGACCAGGACCTACATGGAGTGTTATATAATTAAACGTTAAAAGGAACATAAGGAACATAATAAATAACAAATAATTAAATGAGCTTTTAAGGAATAAACATTTAACTTTTCATCATGCCACATTCCTTGGACATTTTTTTTGCAGTGCAGGAAGTACGGACTGAACCATCATACCTGACCAAATATGAAAAATTAACCCAAACCGGTCAACGTTTCGTTTTAAACGTTTTTGGTTCTTTCCATACGCAATTATAAATATTTCATTTGCATTTTTGGCGACAAATGGAAAAAATACTATAAACGGTACACACATATGTATATGAAATTTATTCTTATGCGCAAATCTACGTATGTATATGAGATTGACAGCAGCAAAAGGCGCAGCAGAGATATGTATTTTTTATTTTTCGAGCCCCAACGATTTATGTGGGGCGGCGACGGCGGTGGCGACGGCCCTCAAGGTTAACGACAACAAGCAAAGCAAAATGCAAGCGAACTGAAATAACAAAGCGAATGTGCATGCAATTAAAATGCAGTTTATGGTAGCCATATAATAATAATAACAATAATAACAGCAACAACACCGAACAACGAACGCGTAACCAGTCAACCTCAGAGGCAAAAGCTGCAAAAGAAGAAAAATGACGGCGGCGACAAAAAGCCGTAGGCTAAAGCCCCACAAGTACGAATAGTATGTACTCTGTCAGTTACAATTCGTCATATTGTGAAGCATTCACAAGTATTTTGTTGTATGTTTGTGTTGTGTATGTTTGTCGTTCACTTTGTGTTCAACTCTGTGTCAGATTTGTGCGTTAAGCTCACTGAAACGCAAAACTGACAACGCTCAACAAAAAACAAAAAAGAGAGAATGTTTCCAGCGCTTTTATACGCAAAGAGGAGCTGACAGTGTTGTCAAATAGCGCAATACGATAAAAAATAAATACTCAAAGTAAAAGTAATTTCATTGGAAAACTGTTATAATCGGCTCAGATTGTTTGAAAATAAACTCCTGAAATCTATGTCAAAACGTTTAATAATCACGAGATTGTCTAGTTCTACAAATTTGTTCAACTTGAATAAGTTTAGGTATGAAAAGTCTTTAAAAAATGAGAACTGAAACCATATCAATTTATTCCAACTATATGGAAACCCTGTCAAATATTTTACTAACAACGCGCTCCTATTTGTCGCTTGGGAACTCCATAGAGTCAATATTTTGTTCACGTTTTCACTTTACTTTTAAATCGATTAAAAGCATTGCGTACAATTTTAATGCCCAACTGTCCAAAAGACCGCAAAAAAAGTGTGTGATAAAAATGAATGCAATTTTTTAATTGAAGAGTGTGCAAATAACTGAAACAAAAGTTAAAAAAAAAACACAATTCAATGTAAATGGATATAAATTTGAATTGAATTTTTGCTGATAGGATTTAAAAGTTAATAAAAATGTAAATAGATTTTTTTTTATATATATATGCATTATTCTCACCTTGCAATAAATTAATAAAATAAATTTTTTCAATTTTTTTCCATTGCAGGTAAGCGACAACTCTGGCCAAACAATCAAATATGCATTGGGCGCAACCGAAAGGGTCGTAAATAGTAAATAGTAGCGCCTACTTGTATAACAATTTATGCATTTTTAACCTTATCATAATAATAATATTAATATCGAAATTCTATTTGCATAACAACAATAATTTCCATATTCACCCGCAGCATTTGTAATTATATTATATACCGTATATTGTATTGTAGTTTATTCTTTGTATACCATCGACACCAACATGTATTTAACTCGACTTTCGATCAAAACATTAACCATGTGTAGTATTCCCTAACTGCAACCAAATACCCCCCCTTCACAACCCATGTTTGCTTTTATCTAATGCCACAAATCGTTGCGGCTGCTGCTGCTACTGCTACTGCTGGAGGCGCATTTATATCATATACATATAGTGTATTGTATTTGCATATACAATTTGAGGCAGGAAATTAAAAATGCTTTTTGTTTGACAATTTGCCAAACATTTTATATCCGCATTTAGGCAGCACCAAGATACGAAACATTTACGGCAAATTGAAATGCAAATGCCAAACAAAAAAAAAAAACAAACAAAAATCCCAACGACGACAGCCAAAAACAGTTGTTGAAATCTTCTCATTTCATCTTCTATCAAATGTACAATCTTTGAGCGTAAATTTGAATTTTATTATTATATTAAATTAATTTAATTTTTGTGCCTTCTTATAATTAGCTTTCCAAAACAAATGCGCAACTTGATATACCATATATGAATATATATGTATATGTTTTTTTTCACTTCCATGACTTTCGTAATGTGCGAATTCGTGAGTGCAATTTATGTTCTCCTAATTACGAGTTTGCCGCTGGCATTTCCGCTTCATGCCCGCCCATCTCTTTAACTCTCGCTCTCTCCCGCTGTTCTCATTAGCCTTTTTAGTTATGAGACTCGAGTGCTGCTTGTTGACATTTTGGTGTCACGGATTTGTTTGCCTGTCGAGCTACTAACGGGGTTTTTAGTCTACGACGCAAGTAATTAGGGTAGAAGATGCATGACTGTCAGCTGTAAAAGGTATCAAGCGCTTTAAAGAGCTGACAGCTCCAAGTGCTGGTTAAAAGTAGTTAAGCAGCTCTTAAATGTATGTCAGTTAACAAAAGATGAGAGAAGAGAAGGATTAAATACGTTAAATAATCTGGTTTGTAATAGTTATAATATTAGATTATCTTTAAATCCTATGGCGGAAAGTTAGGAGCTGGATTTTCTTTTGAAACTATTTAAAATTAGGACTCACGTTCATCAACAAACGCGCAACTTCAAGTCAAACAAGCTTTACACATCGCTTACAGACCATAAAAACATCAGTATTTACATTTAGACAACAGTATCATTGTCTGTTTTATCTATATCACTATCAATAATTGCTATAAAAATATGCTTTTACTCTAAAGCAAACAATATCATGCAATCGCCAGGTGGGATTTTCATTATTTAAGCATATTATCACAGCAAATCATATTAGCTATATAAATTATTCAATAAATAGACAAAAACTAATACACAATTTATATGTTCATTTATAACTCTAACTACTGTTGTTGTTGCTGTAATTGTTTTTTCTAGCTGTTGAATTCATTATGAATTTTGGTGTTGTTTTCTCTATAAATGTTAATTGTAAGCAACTCACTTAAATAATATATTTGGTGTCATTTTTATAGAAAGCATTATGTAGAGCTATAAAATAGTCGTATATAAATCAGTATTTTAGTACTAGTCCCCTTAAAAACTCATACCCCTTGAAGCTATCAAGCATAAATTACAAAAACAAGAAAAAATACAAATTGCATGCATATAAATTATGCTAAAATTTATAGCATAATTAATGCGCTACAAAAAATTGTAAAAGTTGCAATAATATTTGGTGCTGTAAATCTGCGTTGCTTACATTTGTTTATAAATATAATTTTGTATTTGATCAACGCCAATAATTGTGTACGTGTGTGTGTGCGATTTATATGTGTGTAATTTTCCTAAATGTAAATGGTTTGGTTTTGTAATTAATTAATAAAATTTAATTGCTTTTCTGCTGGCCACAAACATGTTTTTTGCATTTTACATCAACCTATTTTAACAAGTCGAGTTGTTTGCATTTTTTCACACTTTTTATGTATATGTATATTTATAGCTAACATGTACAAACATTGTTGTCCTTGTGTACACTGTACACGTTGTCCTTTTTATGCGTGTGGTAATAGCTAAATATTTAAATATTTTTTGTAGACATTTAAATGCGCTCGAAATCATTTTGGTATTGGAATTGATGGTCTAAGTGGAGTTTTTATTGTTATATAAATTCCAACTCTTCAGTGTTTTTGTCTTAACCCATTGTATATATGTATAATTAACAATTCAAATAATTTTTGTAAATACATATGCGAAGTTTTTGTGCAAAAAAAAAAACATGTAATAAATCCTAAGCAATAACACAACATTTATATAACATTTAATCGGAAAAGCATTTAGAACGAGTGGTCGGCCATTCAATCTATTGTCCTTGTATACAAACATCCATATAAACATACTACTATACACCTAAATACCATACATACGTATCTACTTTTTGAACTATGCATTGCAAATGTGCATCCAAATGTAGTTTTTCGCATACATAGAGACAGAAATAACATGTGCTCCTCCTATTCCTCACCCATAACAAAAAAACGTAAAAAAAAGAGAAAGTAAATTGCAAAAATTCTTTGCCAATCAATACGTAAAACCAAATATCAAATATCCTTCCATGCAAAAAAAAAAAAAGTAATACCACAAAAAAACTGAAAGTAAAATCTACATAGAGAGCAATTGAAAAATATTTTTTTGATACCAGTGGCGACATTTTCTTTTCTGGTTTTTTTTGTATATTGCAGGTTTCAGACACCAATAAAAGCGTTTGCCTGCCTGACAGCCACAAGGTAAGCTCTAAAGCTGCTCACCGAAAAACAATTATCAAATACCTTTTACTTATCGTATATACTACTGCATTCAATCCACATTTATCTACATCATATCCAACAATCTGATAAAGATTTCTAACTAGTTGCATTGTCGTTTTGTATGTCGTTTTGTATGTATCGTTGTCCTCAAATCTGTTCTCAATTGGCAAGTGTTTATCAAAAATCTATCAAAATTGTAGTTTATGTGCCTTTAACTTAAAACAATTATGAAAATTCTGTAGCTAGTTGACTTTTATTGTTTTGTTTCAAATCAATTTATTTTTAAACATAAAAAGTTGTTGCAAGGGAAATATATTTATTTTTAATTTCGCTGCTTAGATTTAGAAAACCAAAATATTAGATTATAAGCTTTTAGATTTATTTGTAAAACGTAGCCTACTTCTTAGGGCTATGGTAGTTTCTTAAACAATTGTACTTTTATAAGCTCCTAGTATGTTTTGTTCTTTGGACCCCCAGCATTAAGATTTATAAAGCAAGAACACTTCATCTTTACAGTTGTGTGCGTTTGTTACCAATAAAGCTAAGAAATAGCTGAACGCATTTTCAAATGCGTTCGACTGTTTAAATCTTAATCTAATGTCTTTACTAGTTGGACACAATGGAGCTGCCTGCTGGGTCAAATTGCAATTATTGAGTGTTGTTACAATAATTTTATTGCCGCACACTCGCATACACAATTTGTTAACCCTTCTGCTATGTTGTGGGTCAATTTGACCCAATTTCATATAATACCCTATAAAATTTTTATGTTGCAATGGTTGTATAGATTTTGTATTTAATGTATTTGTTAACTGTATTAAATGCAACATTTTTACGCAAAAAAATTTAAAAATATGTTCGGACTATTTACAAGCATCATGTTTATACGTTTGTTACACTTTTGATGTTGTGGGTCACTTTGACCCACCAAGACATTTAGTACAAAAGTGACGTATACGTTTCCATGTTTCGATATAAAGATGTCGATTTTTGTAGCTATAATCGAAAACTGCTCAAATTTAGCATCAGCTGATTCAGTTATCGATTGTTCCATTGTTATTGCCGAAATTGGGGATTCCCGAATGTGCAGTGCAGTGCAGAAGATTCAAAGTGATTACAATTCTCGGTCAGAAATAATTTGATTGAAAGCTCTAAAACAATGTCGAATAGAAAAGTAAGTAAACTAATTATTTTGATATTCACATTTCTAAAAATTACTTTTATGATAAGGTTCTAAGCACTCGTGAGATTCAACAAATAATGAATGCCGACGAAGAGGAATTTGTCGATGAAAGCGACGAGGATGAAGATTATATTCCTATCAACGAAAATGAATAGGAGGATTTAGATACGTCTTCAAGTGATGATGAGGAAAGTGATGTACTAGAGGAATATGCCACCGCAAAAGACGATGCAGGTCAAGCTTTTTCTCCAAAGATCAAAGTATTTGTTGGAGTGAGCAGCCTCCCTTAGCTGCAAGAGGAAAAATGCCGGCCAATCAAATCTTATGTCGTAAACCTGGGCCCTCAAAACGAGCTTTATCAATGGTTACGGACATCAAATCAACGCTTGATATGTTTTTGCCGACAAATATAAAAACAATCGTTTTGGACATGACAAACGCCAAAGGAGCAGAATTTTTGCGGACAAATGGAAAAGCATTGACTTGATTGAACTGGAAGCATATCTTGGATTGCTGATTTTGGCAGGCGTCAATAAATCGCACGGAGAAAGTTTGCTTCACTTGTGGGATGAAACAAATGGCAGACCAATTTTCAGGGCTTGCATGAGCCTCGAAAGGTTCCAGCAAATTATTATATACCCAACATGCTTTTAGGTGAACGAGTTTTTTTTTCTCTATCCAATCCGCTGCCAAAGGGACACACTATCACTTGCGATAATTTGTTTACCACGTACAATCTTGCCACACAGCTGCTTCAACGAAATATTACTATGGTTGGGACAGTTAGAAAAAATAAAACATTTTTGCCACCAGAAATTGTTGACATGAAGAAAAAAATGTTTTTGACAGCAAGTTTTTTTTACAAAGGATGTAACTATAGTATCGTACGTTCCGAAAAAGTACAAGTTCGTCGTTGCAATGAGTTCTCTACATCACTCTCCACTGGTAAGCGAAGAAAAAAAAAAAAGCCGGAGATAATACTGCACTATAACCAGACCAAAGCCGGAGTAGATGCTTTAGATCAACTTGTGGCTAACTACACATGCAAACGTCAGACTAGACGTTGGCCATCTGCATTGTTTTCGAATATGATTGATGTCTCTGCTTGTAACGCATATGCTATATGGACTGAAATTAACCCTAATTGGAATTCCAACAAGTTATACAAACGAAGACTTTTCTTGGAAGAGCTTGGAATACAAATGATCCATGATCATATTTTACGCAGGAAAATCTACCACGCTCTGCTTCGGCAAGAAACATAGTAGAAAAAACACAAAAAGTTCTAAGCCTGCAGAAACTTCTTCGCCTGCAATTCCACCTGATAAGTCTACAAAACGACAGCGTTGTTTCTACTGTCCTCATACAAAAACTCAAATAAGTATTCGGCTTTGTGCTGCAAGTGCAAAAAAACTGTTTGCAAGGAACATAGCAGCCTCTTATGCGCTGACTGCAAATGAAAGTTTGAAAGAATTTTGCCTCTTGGTTTGCTTCTTTTGTGTTTTGCTTTTTTCTTTTGTATTTTTTTGTTCTAGTTTTTGAAAACTCAACTGAATAAAGTGTAAAATAAATAACAAGTAAAAACCCCACAATTTCTTTTTCGAAAACCTAACAATTACGCACAATTTTTGTAGGTGGGTCAAATTGACCCACAACACTATATGTGTAATTTTATTTGAACATAGCAGAAGGGTTAAACATACAGAGAACACAGCATAACATGCAACAAGTCTGTGGGATATGGGATTGGAAAGCGGGCGGTCGTCGACGGCCATGTTTCAATCCGAAAAGACGTTTTAATGTTTCATAAATGTGCTGTACGTGTTTATGGAAGATGCGTGTGTAGTGTTCCGTGTGACTTTAACATACACTTGGCTATATGCTGTTATTTGTTGTTATTGTTTGTGCTAGTGTAGAATCACGTATCAGCTATTAAATTGCAAAAGGTGCTGTTCAACACAATTGAAGTGCAATTAATGGCATGACCTTATGTCAAATGAATATTCAAATGTTAATGCCTAATGAGAATAACAATCATATTGTCGACGAGCTTAAAGGACCAAGTTAACCAGGAAAACATTCTTGCATCCTTAATCTGTGCTATATGTATGTGTCTGTCAAATTGAGACAGCAAAGGCTAAGTGGAATATAAACGAAGCAATTTTGTCTGGTCGTTGCTGCTGTTGCCAAAAGTCAAAGCCAACAATCGATTTTCGTTTAATTGGTTGGGCAACGCACAACTGTTAAATGCATGAACAAGTTTGACTGCAGTTGAGTTTTGACTATTTTGGGGAACATTGATGGCCAATTTGAGATGAATATTAAGATTGAAAGCTTTAAAGTGTGCAGATTTGTGTGATATAATCTTTTCAATGCATACAACTTTTATGAAACATTAGTGGTTATAAATTAAAGGAAATCTATATTCTAGAAAGCATTAAGTCCTTTTTAATTCATAAAGTATTTTTCATTAAGTTATGCTTAAACTTTTAATTAGTTTTAATTCCATGAAAATTGTAATGATGGCAAGAGCTGTTAATTTATGTGGTATTTTCAACAAAAATCCTTGAATTCAAGGAACTCAAATCAAACCGAAGCGCATTTACATTTCGTTGAATACTTAAGCTGTTTGTTCTAGGAAATTTGAGATAAAGTGTATATACTACGCGGTCAAGTCCCGTAAGGATGAATACTTTGAAGCCTTGAACTTTAATCTCTACTGAAATCAATGAAAATTTCTTAGAAACAAGCTAACTATCCACACACAAACGAGCCCATGCCAATGCCAACACATATATAATTGAATAATCACAATGGCAATCGGCGATAATGACAACACTTTAGCGCACATCATAAAAAAAAGTGGGCGCCATAACAACATCAATTACACAAGGCGTCCGACATGCACAACACAAGGACCATGAGACATGCAGCGCGCACTGACTGCACACAAACAACAATACACAAACAAACACACACACACGCACATGTTATATGTACTTTGTGGCATGTGCAATATTTTATCCGCTAATGTGTAATTATAAACAAATTTTGTTGTTTGTTATTTAAAATGGTGCAACAACAACAACTGGAACTGCTAAATGCGTGTTTGATTGTTTTTGTTTTTGTTGCTGCACGCTTAAGTGTATTATCGTCGTCGTCATTGTTGTTCGTGTGGGTGTTGTTGCCTTCAAAAATGCATGCAAATTGCCATGTAATGTATTTGGCTAAGGATACAAAATACATTCAGCTAAGTGTAACTGTTGTGCGCAGGATGCGTGCAGCTGCCACATTTGCTGGCCACGATAAAAAACAAAACAAACGCAGCCCAGAAATGCCAACGATCAGTTGTTGTTGTCGTTGTTGTTTCTGAGGTGCTAAAATGTCATGCTTAACAAAATGTTTATAAAACACGCAAACAACAGCAGCAGCAGCAAAAGCGAAATATTACAAAACTGACAGCAACAATTGTGCTATTTAATTGCTTTGCAATTTATATGAACTTGATGTTGTTGCCTTGTAGTTGTTGTGGTTGCTGCTGCTGCAGCTGCGCCAAAATGTAGGCAACACGAATTCGCAGCGATTTGACAACAAAAACAACATCAACACAAAACCAGGTTACAGGAACAAGGTATTGTGTAAACAGTTGAACAAGTTCCAAAAAACAGCTTGTGTTCCACTTTAAAGAATGTTTATAATAATATTAAATAAGGTTATGTAAAGAAAATCTGCCCGACATTTATGTTATTTACCGATCAAAAGCTTTAAAGGCGAAATGGAAGAGATTTACAGTAGCTTTTGTATATTTTTAGCCCTCAGTTGAAGCTATTTATTTATAGCGACAGAGTTTTCAATTTTCACGTTTGGATAAATGCTTCGATTGTTGCTAACCATTTGCACCTCATATATTTTAAAGCACCTTTTCGTGGCAAAAGCGGTTGCGACACACCAAAATATATTACAGTTGCAACGGAACACTATTTGTATGTATGGATGTGTGTGTCGGTGTGTACGTAGTGACACATATTACAAAAGCCAACGCATGTTTGTGCAACTGTTCCAATTATTGTCACCCCCTTTTGGGGTCCCCTTGCAATTTTAAAGCCTATTTTTTCCGCCATTTTAAGCCCTTGTTTGTGTGAGAGTTTTTTTGTGCTCTGGCACTTTGAACGTGTTTGTTTTTTTTCGACAATCGTTGCTCTGAATGAACTAACCAAAAAAACCTATAGAGCACACTTGTGTCAAGCCCACAGGATGTGTATTGTTACTGAAAGGGTTGGCGTATTTTCTTCCTTTCTTTTTTTGTTGTGTGTGTTTTTAACAACTTCCGGCGCTGACTGAATTCCAGTTTGCCACCAGCTTTAATTACGCGGCAGGTCAACGTTTTCGGCAGAGTCTCCGGACTCTGTGTTCTCAGTTTGACTTGTTTTATTTAAGTTTCTTTCTATGTTTTCTTTTTTTCGCTTAGGGTCTCTTCAATTTTGGTTTTTGTTTACCAAAACCGTCGCTTCTGCATGCTGTTCAGTTGTCTGTATTTACGCACTTGACTGCCTTTCGGGTTAAAACGATTTTTGAGGTTTACTTTTGCCTCGTAAAAAGGGTATTGAGGTTTTGTCATAATGTTTGCAATATATTTCAAACTTTGTCGTTAAGTAAACACATTTACAAACACAATAAAAGGTAGGTTGGAAATAAAACATTAAAACAAGCGTATAATAATAACTTCTCAATAGATGCACAAGCGTATAAAAAAAGTTCTTCGTGCATAATTCCCCAACTAATTTCCAGTTTAAGGCAAATGACAATTACAGTCAGTCAGCAACTGGAAAATTACGAATATACCACGCTCTGTTTAATTCTGCAACTTTTTCTGCTGCTTCGCATATCCCCAGTGGATGTAACTTGGTCTCTAAGTGGTCTTAGTTTATTTTAATGAATATTTCGCTCGTTTCTGTATTTCTTTGCTTTAAGTTTGAAAAATGCCAAACTCCTCTTGGCCAAGGTCTATTAATCAATATAAGCTACAGTCCATTAAGTGCTCCCCTTTTTAGCCCATTTATAATCAGCAGCCACTTAATTTCCTATACAGCTAACAATGCCAATGCCCATGGCAACATTACTGCGTGCGTATACGTAATTTCCTTGCACACGACACAAAAGAGAATTTATAAGCTAAGCCCGCTCGCCCACCCTCCACACACATACACACACTCACGCACACAGTCAAATCCAACGTCCATTTTTGGCAATTACAAACACATTGAATTTTCAATTCTGACGCTTGACATGAATTTCCAAAATTTTGCAATGAAATGCCAGAAGCAACAGCAACAACAACAACACGCGATATTGTGATTTGAAATGGAGAAATTTCCGCCATACCCAGAAAACCATTGCCACATTTGGCATTTATGACGCATACGCCATGTGTATACGCTACGTCAAATAGAGATGTGAGTCTGATGTGTTTATTGAGTATGGAATAGAAGATTTTCTTTGGAAGTTTGCATATATAATATGTTAAGAAAATAATTTCTTTTAAATCACAGGATTAAATTTAATAAATTATAAACAATCTTCGTAGCTTCTGCATCGAAATATCCTTTGCCAACACGAATATATCGTGTCATAAAAGCCAATAAAACACGCGTGCAGCACTTTTGCTCGACAAACTGATTGACTGGCTAAAATGCCAGGGGGCTGTTATTGTTGATGGCAAAAAGAAGGACGACGAGAACGATGATGATGATTTATACATTTGTAGCGCCTTTAGTGAAAAGTGTTTTATGCAAATTTTTGGCCATAACGCGCATTCAATATACAGCTCTTGTTGCTTTGTTGTGTAAGCTGTAAAATATGCAAATGTGCGTCTCATAATTTGTGCCTGGGAAATTACCAAAAATGAACTAACACACACGCACACCTACACACACAATGCCATATAAGTGTGTGTGTGTGTGTATAACGTTGATATCACCTTTGCCTTTGCCCGCCCCCAGCATGTCTAGCATAGGGCGTGTCGGGCGTGTAGAGTTATTATGCGAGTTGTCCAAAAAACTTTTCGTTAGCAACTTTTGCTGCAAAAGTTTAAAGCACTGCACAGCAATAGCAACAAGAGCAAAAACAACATGGCCAACTTTAGGTTTTTGGCCAAAACTTTAGCAGTGCGCTCACATGACCCATTAATAAGCACCATGGCATTTGCTGCAAAACAGCAAAGAGTTTTTCGTTGCTTTTGACGCTTTGGTCATTTCATTTTTTGGCCCAAACGATCCACCCACCACCTACCATCCAGCTAGCCAGACAGCACACTTAAATCCTCTTACTGGCTCTTTGCCCAGCACGCGTTGTCAACATAAATTTTGGTCATGATTTTGTTGCCACTTCTGCTCCAACTGCTGCTGGCAAAGTTTACACTTGCAACCAATTTAAATGCGTTTATCTATTTGAAAATGTTCACCCAGACACACAGACACACACAACTCTTCAGCTCTTTGGCGTAACTGGTTGAGGTTTTTTAAATTGGGTAACTGCCTTAAAGACCGCCGCTGCCAACTCTGCTGTGGCTATAGATTAAAAAAAGCTACTTAAAATTAATGCGCTTAACAAAAATCAATATTACATTTAACGGAAACTGTTTACCGAAAAATATTTATTAATTTAATAATGTTTTATCTAGATGATTACGGCTCGATTTTGAGATTCCATAGAAGCATTTAAAGTGGCTTTAGAAATTCCAGCTATTTGCCAGCATTTTAATTACCACGAAATATTCAGATGAAATTTTCCACATGGTCTGACATGAAATCAAAGCTTCACTTTATAAAACTCAGTTCAAGGACGATTCAAAAAGCTTCATGCCAATTCCCCTCCAAAAGCGCTTATCCTTTAAACAGCTAAGCCAATGAGCAGCTATAGCTGATTGATAGCCTTATATGCATATCGTATATTGCCACACATACGCTTGCTGCACGTCGTCAATGGCAAGTCAATAATAATGACTTGAATAGCGGAAACTGTAAATATATTTGCATCACACACACATGCACACACCCATACTCTTCTACGTGATATGCGTGCAACGTTACATTGTGGAATCTACAATTTGTATGGCTAGGTCAAATGTTTGTGGCTTGAGACCGTTTCTTGTGTGTGTGTGTGTGTGTTTGTAGGGAGGGCGTTTGAAGGATGTGGCAATGCAGACAATTACTTGCACCACACACTTACTTGCGCCAACACTTGGGTCATGCAAATTGTAGCTTTAAGCGATATGCTCCATAAAATGTTTATAAAAATAACATTCATAACAAGCTTTAACCATCATCATCATTCAATATTGATAACAACTCACTGGCAGATACCGTCTATAAATAAATACGTTTACAATGTTTAGACCATGAATTGTCAGTCAGTCTCAGCGCCTTTTGCCAGGTGACAGAAATTCAATTAAACTTTTGTTCGCACGGTTCCGCCCCTTTTACACACACACTCCCGCAGAGTGCGGTTGACACAGCCAGTAGTCCCCCTTCTTTACCCTCATTACTTTGTTGTATAACATGGCATTTTGCTTGGATTTCAGTTAACATTCTTCCCCCTTCTCAACCATCATTTTGCAGTCCGAGGTTTGATGTTATGCAAAAAGCTCGTTACGTTAAATCATTTTGTATTCCCCCCCTGCCACATTTTCCTACCTGCGTGCCGCGTAGCCTAGCCACGTTTTACAGTTGGTTTTTCTTATTTTAACTTTTGATTTGAATAAATATTTAATGTATTTTAATTGCAAAATCCAAAAACTGCAATTAGCCATTTTTAATGTAAATTATTAATGAAGCTCTCTCTTACAATATTTGTGTGTAGCACTTTGTATTCATTAAATATTTGTAAGTTTAAGAAAAAAAAATGTAAAGCTTGAATTTGATTTAAGCTTAAATACATTGGATATTCAAATAGTTGAAAACACACCATGATTAATAATAAGGAGCTCTTATTTGCTGTTGCATTAAAGAAGAACTGAAAATATTGTTTGCTTAGTTAAATATAACCCAGTTAACGAAGGATAATAAAGCATGAACGCAGCTCTTGAACTTAATTAAGTTGACTAAATTAACTGCGTTTCGAGGCCAGAACTCAATTCAACAGCTTGGAGCGACCAAGTGCGGCTGGCTTCAAGTTTGTGCCTTTTGGTCAGTTTACATGGCCGAAATGAGATGGTCATTAAAATTGTAATTTAAGCTAATTATAAAATGCACAAACGAAATTTGAAAACGCTTCAAAATGAAAACTTCAAATTGCAAAGAGCAAAGGCGAAAAGGCTGTAATAGCAGCAGCAGCTGTCATGAAAACAAAATGATGAGAATAGCTAAAAATACACTGTAAAAACTAAAAATAGATCAAATGCAAGAACTATATTTATTTCAGAACATAATGAAACTTAAATCCTTTAGTCTTGGCTTAAATTTTAATAACCTTTCTGTGTTTGCTATAAGTCATCCTTGTGCAATCTTTTAAAGGGTATAAGAAAAAAAATATTGGCATTAACTAGAAGCACAAATGGACTAATGAACGCACACACGCACGTGACTGACACACCAATACGCACACAAGCACACTCGAATGCAAAATGCCAGAAGCATTAAACACAGACAAACTCTCGCATATAGAATAGAATGAATATACAAACACAAAGAGCAGCAACAACAAGCACAAATCGCAATAAACTTTTGTTCTTTACAATTTTATTTTTTTGTTCCCTCCTCTGTAAGAGATGCATAAAAATGGTTATCCATTTATATACATATGTTTGTATTTTTAGACAAGCCTTACAAAAAGGGATATTGGCGGGAATGGTCGCACTTTATGTGTAAATGATTTTATAAAGTTGAATTAAAAAATACCCTGATAGCCATCCAAATCTGATGAGGTTAAACATGAGACATGTTTTAGTTATGGGTCGAATATGTTTTTAAATCTGTGAAAAAAGCAAAACACCTAACATGATTATCGGTTATACTTTTGCCTTAAACCTCCCTCGCAAAGTTCTAAATTACAGAGTATTTTAACATCAGACACTGCCCATCATTGTGTAACAACAAAGGCTGTCAGTGTTGCAATTGTTGTAATGTCTGTTATGTCTGCTGCTTATCAGGCTGCCCTTTTCCAACTTCAACTCCACCCACCCATCGCTGCATACTATTTGCATACTTTTAGGCGCAAAATTCACCGACCATGTTGCGAAAAGTTTGTGTTTTTTTTTCTTTCATGTATTTGCCATTTTTGCCTGACTCTCTCCTTGGTTCATTGCACTCGCAGCGTCTACGCCCCAAACACCAAAATGCGAGAATTGCAATGCGCCAGACTTTTATTGCAACGGAAATGACTTTGGTGTGGATTTGCGTGGGCGTACGATGACTAGACGGAGCAACTTTTCACGGACCCAGCCTTAGCCAGACATAGAGAAGGAAATAGAAATATGTTGCACATATACGTACATTTTATAGGCGCTACAATTGTCGCATGTTGTAGGGTAATAAAGCGCCTTTTAGGGCTTTTTTTTTGCAAATCCGAAAAACCGAAAACTTCGATTATGGCAGCTCATAAAAAATGTTGGACTACTAGCTACCTTTTAAGGGCGGGATGTGTGTGTTTTATTACAGTTATTTTCTTCGTTTGGCCTAAGCAAGCCATAAAAATTCAATTGTGAGCTTGAAGCGTGACAGCGGTGAAAACAAAATAAGATGCCCCATAAAAATATAAATAATGTAGATATGATATGATGCGGAGATGGGGAGAATTGCGAAGGAGGCCATAAGTATGCCAGCATTTTATATGTGTCACATGCTTTTTGGCTTTGACACACATGCAAATTACGTGTGCAACGGCTTGACACAGGAAGGCATGCATAAATGCCTGAAATAGGATGCGTCTTAACCGAAAAGCAGGAAACACGTCAGCTCTCAAGAAGCACGTTTTAATATATATATTCAAGTACAATAGAAAGACGAACGCGATGCAAATGAAGATGTTGCGAACTAAGCATGAATAAAATGCAACGAAACAAAAACGAAGCAACAAGATGAAATGTATGCAGATGTTAAAGTTATGTTCGTTGGAAATAGGGACACAAATAAAAGCGATTTTAGTTTGCATTGACAAATGTTTTGCTTTTTAAACATTTGGTTAACACTTTATAATAAAAGACTTTATTTATTCAATAAAATATCCTTGTTAAGAACAGCTTAAAACAGATACCTTTTGATGCTGACTTTGTCAATCTGTTAAGTAAACACTGTGAAAGCTAATCTGCTAAGACTTGAAACTTTTGCCTTAACAAACTCATTTATGAAACTAAGCAAAATCGATATATCCATAACTAAAACACATCCGAGCTAACCCCTAAGCTGGCTTTGCTTGGCAAACAAACAACCAAAGTATGAGCGCAATTTGAAGTTTCCGTTTTGCCTGCTTGATTTCAAGCTTCGCTGACAGTGTCCACAGTTATTAACCTCTTTTGAGCTTTCCTCAATCCCACACACTTGATGAACTCTATAAGCTTTCATCCTTCTTATGTATGCAAGTGTACGCATGTGTGCCTCGGGGTGGGTGTGTGTGTATGTGCATGCACACAGCGTAGCATACTTTTGTGCGAAGACTAAAACTATAACTGAGGTTGGAGCTGGGGGATTGCCTTGTGGCAGTGCCTTAAGAGCTAAGCCAAGCTAAAGGCCGCACTTGTTTGCATTTGTATGGCTTTTAAGGCATCACATAATTGACTAATGCTGGTTTTGCATTACAAGGCACACACACATGCACACATTGTACACACTTATAAAGCTGCTCAAGCTGATTGACAAGACCTAAGATTTTGACGTGGCCCAGAATTTGTGGTTGATGCCTTGCAAAGACAACAGCAAAGCAACATTGATGTCGAATCGAAACTACACACCGACACACACACACACAGTCATTCACTCACTCAGATCGAGACACCAGTCAATTAAGTCAACTTTCTGACTTGACTGCCGGGCACACAGTGGACGGTATTGACATTTTTCATGGCAGATGAGCTACGAAACGAATTTTGGTAAATTTTTGCTGTTTTGCCCATTGTACTCGTTCGACGTCATTTCAAAGTGTCATATACGATTTGGGTATTCACTCTGGTCTACTCACATTTCTATTTTCGTCAACAAAGAGACAACATACAGACACCAAATGACGATCAAATCCTAAATACTACCATTTCCCACACTCTCAGTTTGCCGCTAAGCCCGAATGCCGCTGTTGTTGCTGCTTTTGCTGCTGCTCCTGCTGCCCAAATGACATGTTTGATAAATTGCTTGATTAATGGACGCGTGTGCGTTGCGTAAATACAGTTTAAGGACTTTTGCAGTCAACTTTTAGGCAGACGCTTACAATATCAATGAGTAAACAAGGCGAACTGACTGACGGTTCCGGATGCAAGGATACTTCATATTCGGGCGACACATTAAAAATAATTTTGTGCCTGCTGCTGGTGATGCTGCCACTCTGCAATATCAAAACCAATGTCCTGCCGCACACACACACACACCATCACCAGCATCACCCACATAATGCTCAAACGCGAAATGTCAGTTGCGTGGCGCTGTTCATAAATCAAAGAGACGCCAAACACACACACACACACTCTCACACACATTTCCGGGGCGCTCATTAAAAAATGAGCGCCATTTGCCAAAGGAACAAAAATTGCATGTCCTCGCTTAAACATGCATATGCATGTGCAAGTGGATGAGTTGTACTGGGCTCAAAAAAAAAGAAGAGGATGTTCGTATCTGTGTGCTGGCCGCATTTTATGTCTGTCTGCGTGTGGGTGTGAATATGTTGCAAGTGCTATGGCAACTCCACTTGAAAAGCAAAAAAGAAAAAAAAAAGAAGCGAGAAAAAGAAAAAAACTAACACGTCATAAATCTTGCACAAGTATCCTTAAGCGTTCTTTTTGCCACAAAAACTCATCAGTTGAGAAAAGCAGCAGCAAAATTAAGAAATATAAATTTAACAGCTGGTCGAAGCTTCAATGCCCTTTCAAACGACTTGTCGCTAGGTTTTTTCACGCTGAATTAGCTATATTTATAATGACAAGATATATAAACAGAATCAAAGAAAATTTTTTTAAATAAAAACAAAGCTAAATTCAAAATAAAATACATATCTTATTAAATGAAATAAAAACTTTACTCTAAGCTAAGTCTTGTTGGAGCTCAAACGAAAACCCCAGTAAAACGGTTTGAAAGATAAAATTAAAGTTTTAACGAATTTTTTTAATTACACTCAGTTGTACAAGCAGACCAACTTTTGAACAAGCTCGAGCAAACATAAATATGCAACACTATGTTTACTTCTTCACGTTGCGACATGCATGCAACACAGAGAAATATTAAACTAGCGGCCATGAAGCGTGCACAGAGTATCCTGCTTGTTATATATATTCTTTTGGACAAACTCTTCTCTCTTTCACTGCAGCTGCTCGTCGTCGCTGTCTTGTTAAAGTTTTGGCCAAAAAAATAAACTAACAAAAAAAAAAAGTAAAGAAATTGTTGCTATTAGAAATCAAATTTTGTGCAAGCAACTAGAAGCAGCTGAAGAAGAACATGGCACGTGCCATGTCCTCGTCCTTGGCCATATGTTACTTTGACGAAAAGTTGTATGACTTGTGTGTGTTATTGATTGTGTGTGTGGGAGTGTGTGACCAACAGTGTTGAAAAAGCAAAAAGAACTTGGTTACAGAAGATGTAACTTTAACTAGACTTGAACTTTGTTTTTTTGCGTCGTCTTCTTCTTGTGTATGCTAAGCTACAGACAAACACGTAATCAGCAAAAGAGCAACAGTTGTGCAACATGCAACTAGTTCAAAAGTCCATTTCAACTTTGAAATTAGTTGAGCAGCATACCAACCGTACTTGAGAGAAAAAACATGAAAAGTCAAAACGTATATACATAAGTGTCTGGCAACTCTGGCGAAACCATTAAAATGGCACGTTTTCCTATTTAATGCCAGTCATTAGGCAGCGCTCATATTGTTAGCATAGCAACCCCTACAACCATCAAATCCAACTAGTTAATCATCATACACCTCCCCATCCCTTTTTTCATTTCCTTTCTCGCTCGCTCTGATGACACTTAAACTTCCGCAAATTCATTTGTTGGTGTTGTAGTTCTTGATGCTGCTGCTGCTGCTGTTGATTTTATTGTGCATTTTTTTTATATATATTTTTTTTTATATAGACTTTATAGTGAACAGCACTGAGTTATCATGATCTCCGTTTTGCTTCCCTCTACTTTGGTGTTTACTTTTACTCCCTGCAACAACAACTATCCAAATGCAATTTACTGCATAATAAAGTAAACTTGGCCCGTAAGCTGTTTATGAAAATTCGATAGAAAATAAAATAGAATCCTTAGATTGTGCTGTGTCTGTGTAGTCAATGTTGTTAATATTTATATATATTTTGCTCTCTCTTCGTCTCTCTTTCATTAGATGATAGCTTTCATTACATACCTATTTATATAAAGATATACATATATAAATTTCTTAACCCTCATTATAATCCCATTTTTTTTCGTTTCCCTCTTTTTTGTCTCATTGCAGGTTAGTATCTATTGATAATCTAAATCCGACTGCCTTTTATATGAGGTAAGCACTTGAAATCCTTTCTAAATAAACCAAGCATAAACGGGTTACAGGATAAGCATAGAGAAAAGCAAAGCAACCTGTCCTTTAGCTGGAATTGTATAAGCACATTTAGTATAGTAGCATTTGTAAAATAATATCTACTTCATAATAAAATCTCTTCAGCGTTCTGTTTTCCTTCTTCATTTTTTTAATGCTTATACGTTATGCTCTTTAAGGCTTTCCAAGTGCTGCTGCTGCCAAAGGCTACCCACACATGCGATGGCAAATAAAATACGAAACAAAAATAAGCGAAACTTAGCATTGGCAACGTGTCGTATACGTTATGTATTTAAGATTATTTTTCATTTAATTTTCATAATGCTGTGTGGCAAAAGTTGTGACTGTGCCAACAGTTTTGTTTCGTTGCCCTTCTCCCCACTTATCATCCTCTGTTCGGCTTTTTTTTTGCCATCTCAACGAATGCATTAAAATTTATCAAATCAACATAAAAAGAAAAACAAAATGTTCTGTTGTTGTTGTTGTTGTTTTTGATTCCCTCTCGTTTTCAAAAAGCAAACAACAACAAATTTGTTATCTGAACTTTGACTGCTTTAAAACAACAAAA
Source organism: Scaptomyza pallida (assembly GCA_018152965.1). Classification (NCBI taxonomy): domain Eukaryota; kingdom Metazoa; phylum Arthropoda; class Insecta; order Diptera; family Drosophilidae; genus Scaptomyza; species Scaptomyza pallida. The sequence goes on from JAECXP010000002.1 coordinate 2,608,997, forward strand.
ATATTTCGAGCGCCAGCTTTTTAAATTTAATGAATTTTATGCTGGCAACTTTTGTGATGTGCGGCTACTTGAATTTGTGGCTTCTGACTTTTTTTCTTCATACAATTTTTTTTGGCACTGTAATTGGCATATAAACGAGTTCACGATTTCCGCGCCAACAGATGAAAGTAAAAATGTGCAACGGAGTTGAGCTTAAGTTTAAGTGCGTACTTGGAGCGTTGAGTTGCGCTTTTTTTTGTTACTCATTAAAATTGTTGAAGGTTGAAAATGTTATGGCATAAGAAGCTATAAAGGAAATGAAGGCGTATACACATTCCCATACTAAAAGCTTTATGAATATCCTGAATAAGCATTTAAACAGTTGAGACTCATAAATACTTTGAATGGTTAAACAAATGAATGTTAAATTAGTTTTAAAAACAATTGAATAACCATTGGGCATTAACAATTAAGCAATTAGCTTGAATTGTAAAGTGCCAACAGAAAAAAAAAAAAATCGTTTGTTTTAAAAAATAAAAAAAAAAACGAAAAATAATTTGCATATCAAAAATAAAGTGAGAGAAAAAATCCACTTTGCTGAAATTGCTTAATTTTCGTTTGTTTTGCAATATGTGTCGCGTGCCTTCGTAGTATGTGCGTGTGCACATGGACTAAAATACATACAGACATGCATACATACAAATATGCACCAGACTCATGGCAAACACAATGTAAGTAAATAAACGCAACCAACTCAGGAGGGGGTGGGGAAACAAATATAAAAAGAACTATGTGACTGAAATACCAACAAAAGAGGGGAAAGCGAAACGAAAAAAAAGAAGGAAAATGTGCCATAGAAAGTAGCAACAACAGCAACGGACTCAAAATGAAACTTGTCGTCGGGACTCAGTAACTGAAACTGATGCCGACTTGGACACATGGCATATGCAACATACAGTTGCACGGCGTCATGGGGTTGAACTGCTAACGATTCGTGGTTCTGGCGCTGGTCTTGCTGCCCAAAAGTGAATGTCATTGTTAAAAGTTGCTGTTGCTGTTGCTGTTGGCTGTGCAGTCGCAGTTTGGGCTTCAGTTCTCGGACGATTACAGCTTGGAATTGCAAAAAATCATATTGCTTGTGCAATGAATTATAATGTAGAGCACTTCAATTTGTATTGTGGCTTGTGATTTCACATTCCTTTGCCTTCCCACTGCTCGTTCGCCTCCTTTAAATATATATTTTTCGTTCCCTTGTGCATTTGCATATTGTAGCTCGTAGTAACTGTGTGTGTATGCTATATTTGATGTTCCGCATGAGAGAGAAAGCTAAACGATATTCGCTTTGCACTGTCACATTGCAATTCCTGTATAAAATCTTTCCAGTTGAATCAACTTTATAATTTAATATTACCTTAAGGATTTTTCGGATTACTTCAGCTGTTGTTTGAATAATTGATTGAATGCAATTCAAATTGATTAAACTGAATTGTATTTTGTAGATAATTAGTTTAAAATGTTGCGTATGAACAAATTATTTCTGCTGTGCGACACATTTTAATTGATTTAAATCTATTTGATTCAGCTCAAAAGATTATTGGACTTAGGTTAAGCTCAACAAGCTTAACAATACAAAAAATCAATTCTTCATCTACTTTTCAATTGTTCTTTAAACTCACTCACACCAATATTAATGCGGCAATAAATGGCAGCTGTTATGAAACTCGTCAAGTTGCACACGGCGTATGCGCATTTCATAAGCCCAACCTCATTAATATACACACACAATACACAGGCAGCAGGAGGCGAGCATAAACTTTAATTAAATTACGTATACGCAAGGCGCACTGCAGTGCTGATTGGCCAAATAGCTAAGCAAATGCTCAGCTGACTAACTTGAGGCGTTGCCAGCTTGGCTTAAAGTCAACTTTTTAATGCCACACTCTCAATTCTCCATCCCCCCCTTTTGCTCACTCGAACTGCCAGCAATGCCAATTAAAATGCCAAGCGAGCACGAAGGGCGGGCGGTGGTTGACGACGTTGATTTCTCGTGCTGTTGTGGTTGTTGTTGTTGCCCCGCAGAACTTAAGAGTTGAGTTTTTCAATCAACTTTTGCGAACACTTCAAGCACACACACACTCTCTCGCACACACACATGCTCACAAATTTATTTAGCAATTGGCACGTAAAGGGTTAATTGTCTGCCAGTCAGCAAAACTCGTTGCATACTTTTGGCCTTAAGTATCTATCGATTGTGCATAACTAGCACATGTTTAAACGTTCTCTAACCATATCACACAAAGTTAAGTAAAGAACCCCAAAAAACCCAAAGCCCGCCTTTCCAGTCTTTCCGTCTACTTTGCTTCTCACTACACTTTAACGCCTTTTCTATTACACGCTCGTGCATGTTTGCTTGTTTGTTTTGGTCTGCTTCCTCGTTGTCGTCGCTTTTGCTGCGGGCTGCCCACAGCTCATTAGGACAGACTAGCCACAAGTTAAGGCTGAGTCCATAAAAACGACCCAAAAAATAAATACTTATAAATAATAGAGGGAAAAAGACTTTTGTGTCGTTCAAATATCAAGTCAAGGGCCCGGCATATATATTTGTTCGATGGCCTTTGCTGTGCCTTTGGATTATTTAAATATAAATTAAAAATCACTCATACGCACCATTGGCAGCAACAAGAACAGCAGCTGCCTGCTTGCACTTGCCAACTGCGGGCAAGTAAAATAAATAAATAAATGAATAGCTGCTGCTGTTGCTGCTGCAACATATGCCACCTGCAGTCGTCTATCTATACACACATACATATGTACATATATAAATCAATTAAAAAGCAAGCGCACAGTTTGTGGCATTGAGAAAGCATCTAGCTACCTGCAGCTTTAACCACCGCCAACCTCAAAAACCAAGCAACAATTTTCCAACAATTCCAACGAGCTTGCAACAATAAATTTTGTTTCGCTTTGGTGTAGTGTGTGCACTATATATATACATATACTATATATTGACTTTTAATTTGTCTGTGTAAAAGGTAACTGATGTCCACAGCTGCCACAAGGTAACTTATGGTTGTTGTTCCTCTATCGAGGTCTCTAATTTTATTACGACCGTTTGACAACATACGATGCCCGTTTGCTGGTCCTTTCCGCTTGCTCGTATGTATGTATATATGTTTTTGTCTTACTATATCACCTTATCCTTTGGCAATCGACTCAAGTAGTCAATTAGCAAGCAATAAAAAATGATTTTATTTGAGTGTTTCCCTTGCCAATAACATTTTATTATTATGTTCTAACTTCCCTCTTGCTTTCTTGTCAACTGAGACAGCTTTGTCATTGATTGGATAAGTTTTGAGCTTCAGCTTGAGCTCTATAAACATTTAATATGTTTTTCTACCTTTGCATATTAAAGTCAAATGTTACTCACTTTTCTTTTCTTTTGGCTTAGCTTCCATTGAAACCTATAGGTATAAGCCATCCGACCAGGTTGAATGTGATTTCATGAATTTCCCACTAATTTCAAAAGTCTTCTTTGATTGCGATTTTCTCCGGCCCTATTTGTAGCTCAAATAAAATTTCTTAGGAATTTTTGATTATTTGCGATTTCTGGCGAATCGAGCTTCCATTTTTCATTTGCATTTCTCAAAAGCCGTATCGAGCTCTAACAAATTGGACAAAGCTCAAAAATATGCAGCTTTAAAAGGTAGTTTATTTTTCCATAATGAAATCAATATTTTTTGATAGTTTTTTCTTAGTTTCCAACATTTGCCAATTGGCAAACAAACAACGAACATAAATCAAATTCAAAGACAAAGAAAATCGTTTTCGTTGTTATTTTTAAAAATTGATCCCAACCCCCATGCAATCCCTGCATCATCAAACCCATAACAACACCTCCTCTTGAGTGCCCCTACAAAACTTGTTCCCTTGGCCGCTTTACAAAATTGCCATCGTCAATGGCTCTGTTCCCCAATCTCTTCCTCCCGCTTTTACTGTCATTCTATCTCTCTCTCTGACTTGTTATACGCCCGCTTCTTACTGCTAGCAGCCCTCACTTTTTTTTACCTGCCTCGCTGGTACAAACACGTAATCGAATAATCCAATTTGTTTGCGCAAAAACTGAAACTTTTTGGTAAGGCTTCAGTTGACGACGCTTCAGCTAGCTAGCTCTCTTTGTCTCTCTTTCTCTCTCTCATCCTTGTTGGAATACCCCAACGCTCCTGCTGCCATTTGACAACTAATTGTTTGAGTGTCTGCGTGGATTTTCCCAAGTTTTACATTGAAATTTAGCCCAAAGTGGTTTGTTTGACACTGTATTGAATTTGATATTCTCTATGTTGTACAAATGATGTAATTGCAAGTTGAATTTTCACTTGAAATTCTACGAATCCACTTTAATTATGTTGTACAGAACTTAAGCATTGAAGCTGTTCAACACACTGTTCAACTATAGTACAATTATATAATGGTCCTTTGACTTTAATGTCAGCAGCACCAGCACCACCTGCAGCGACATCTTTTGACGCCTTGCTATTGCTTTCTGCCACTGTTGTTGCTGTATGGGCAAAACGGTTACCTTCATTTTGGCCACCACCTGCTGGCTAGTTTTTTGTCCATTTGCCAAGCATTCACATATGCTACGCATGCTACAACCAACGTGCTGCATCCACAGACTAGCACACATCGTTGGCATCGTTTTGTGTAACTTGTGTTGCAATGTGTTTCATTGGTTTTTATGCCCTGTAGGTGGCCTAAGTGTAACAAGGGTATGAACTACCTATACATATAACTGTTACATAAAGTCTTCATCATAATATTTTAAGTCAAATGATTTCAGAAATGATATAACAATCATCATTGCATTGAAGTGCTTATTAGTTATTACCATACTGCATATCCGTTAGTCTAGTATATCTTTCCATTTGTGTATGTGTGTTTGTGTGTATGTGTTTGCTGCAGGTCAACAAACAAGTTGGCTGGTTTTATTTCTTTTCTTTGCTCATCTCTTGTTTTTAACGTTTTTTTTTCTTGCTGTATTTTGCCTTTCTTTCCTCTATTCCGATGGCATTGACAGTTTTGCACTTTGAGCTTGTTTTTACTAGGCTCAAGGCAGCACTACAAAGCCTGTTGAGGAAAAAAAAAGAAAATGTAATCCTTATGCTTATTACAACAACAAGTGTAAGCGAGATGCACATAATGAAATAGGGATAGAAGGGAAAAGAAAGAGAGACAGAGCTAAAGGAGGAGAGCTTGTGTAAGTGCATCCAAAGCCGACAAAACCCTGGCAAGTAATGTGCATTTTGTGTGTGTAGTTGTGTGTGTGTGCCGTAACAAACTGAAATGTGGCAGTGCGTGCACCGGAAGCCATTGCGGGTTAAGCACGCACAGAAAGCGCCAGGCCCAAACCGCCAGGAAACGCCACTGACAGGCTAGGAAGGATGTTAGGAGTGGCAAGGAGGGAAAGAGGGCGTCAACCAACGAAGGAAACGCGCGACGCGACACTTTATGGCAGGTTGTGACGACGATGGCGAACCAAAAAAGACATCGCTAGCTACTTGTGAGAACGAGTGGTTGGGGGCGACGTAAAGGAGAAGCTTAGGAGGTTTAGGTAAGAAGGGATTTGAGTCTGTCAGGAATTAGGAATGCATTGTCTGAGCTCAGTAGTTGTGTGTGTGTATATGTGTGTGTAGTGCAGTTTGTTCAGTTCATTTCTCAGTAGGTAAATCAACTCTTTGGGGTTTTTGAGGGCGGGCCACCGACACCGACATTTGCAGGGCTTCCAAAGTGACGCTGACAACTGTATTTCAGTGTCTTTTTTGCAACCCCTTTTTCGTTAGCGTCTTGAGCAGCAGCAACAACAACTAAAACATCGGCATACAAATTAGCGCATGTGTTTTATTGTTGCCAGCCTGATTCAGTTTGGCTTGCAGCTCACAACTGACAACAGTGACGAAGAGTTAACCACGGTCTGTGTGTGTTCAACAACTATACAACTGCAATTTGTGTCGTATTGAGTTCGGTTCATCTAGTGAAGATTTTGTTGCCAACAACTTGAACGCAATTTCATTTTGTTTCACAACTAATTTCGTGTGTGCGTGTGTGTGTGTACACGTGTGTGTCAAAAGTTTGACTTGAAAACTAAAAAAACAGACAACAAATATGAACTACTTAGAGTCTATGCTGTGGTAAGCAAGTTTGACAACAATTCAATCCAATTAAATTCTTGATCAAATTTTTATTTGTTTTTTATGACTTAAGTGTGTAAAATGTTTGAAAAGTCTTATAAAATTGAATCCGTTTGATACACATTTTAAATATTTGTAATTAATTAATTACTTAATTTATTTGCGCAAAGCCATCGTGCAAAGAAGACACAAATATGTAAAGAGTTCATAAAAGCAAAAAGCGTGCAAATTTTATTAAGGTACTTCATTCCGGCAACCGACACAAAACTTTGCCCATAAATACCAAACGCAAAGCGTCCTTTTTCACCCTTTCCAGCGGAGCCTACAGCAAGTGTCCAACGCTGGGTAGCCAACTCGATTATGACAATTTTCAAGTGCCTTAGTCAGCTGCAGGCCGAGTGCCTAAAACATAATATATAAACAAAAGTTGTATAAGTTTATAAACAATATAATTTATATGCAATTTGTTGCATACTACGCTCACTGCTGCAACATTTTAATCCAAATGCACAGGACAGGAAAAAAAAATGTTTTTAAATAAATATTTTACTACCATGCTCAAGGGAGAAATTATGAGAAAGTCTACAAAAAAGAATTTTGCTACTGTGGCCACATAAATATGTGTAGCCCACATTTCTCGCCAGCCTAAAAGAATCTGGGTTTTGGTTTGGTTTGGTTTTTTTTTCTCTTTTCGTCTTTGTTTTGGCAAATATTTGCGCACGTCATTCCTCATTGCTCACGTTCCCATTTGGGGCTACTATCCAATTGGCTGGGTTCACTCAAATGATGTGGAAAGAAATCACATTAATGGCAGCCGTGCGCCATTTTTTTTTCCACTTTTTTGGGTCCCTTTTCGAAAAGTATTACAAACATTTTGGCACACACACCTACATCGCACTGGGCCAATTAAAGCGTAATGCGTGGCAGTGCCAAGTCGTTAGCTTGGCCAGCATTCAGCGAGCGCAACGTGCGACGCCGACATCTTTAATTTATGCTCTTTGCGCCTACAAGTATGCAGCATGCAATATGCAGGCACCAAAGTGTCGGAATTGCAGACAGTGTATGCCAAACGATGGAAGAGAGAAAAAGTGGGTTGCGGTGTTTGCGGATGGGTTTCTTTTTATATCCTCGACAAATACAAAAGCAAGAGGTATTTTAAAGTAAAAGAGTGTGAAAGTCATTAGAATTAGAATTCAGCATTAACTCAAAACTTACAAAACTTGATACGCAAACTGATGCTATATGTTAAGTCAATATTTTCTTGTATTTGCTTGATGCAGAGTATCTTAAAGGCAAGCATTAATGTAACCTTTCTACTTGTTGGCATTAGCGTTTGCATGGTCTTTTGTCTCATTCTATTAAATGTGTTACAGAGTGCGTGTCTGTGTGTGTGTGTAATTTATGTAGGTCTCGCGCCAAAAAGCAGGCCGCAAATTACACAAGAGCCTCATAATTTGCGGCTGGCTGACGTCTACGCCGGGTGTTCTTTGTGCTGTATATGCTCTACTCCAGTGACAGTTTTTGCCAGGACATTTCATAAAATCGACCTTTCATACAACTCATATGCAAAGTTTACAGCATTTAAGATGTGAAGATATATTCTTTGATGCATGTTAAAAGTTTGCACCTATCTCTATTAAATTTTGCATGGATAAAAAAGACAAGCATTTCAAAAATTGGAGCAAGCAGTTCAAAAGTCAGATACATGGAATTGAATGTTGCCATAAAATAATTTATTTTACGTTTATATTCAGGTTACATTTTACAAATAGAAACAATTTAAATTTTATGTATGTCCTTTTTTACATGTAGAATGACGTTCCTACGGAAACGACAATTTCAAATTAGCAAATGGCTTTACAAAGATAAGCTTATTGAATAGGTGATTCGTGCTTTTTGAACTGTAGACCTAGCTTTTATTTAATATGTTATATTTAAACAGAATTGAAATTAAAATACAAAGCATTAAAGTCACATCCAATTACTTCATTCATTGTGGCGTGCTTTAAAGGATTTTCGGATATTTTTTTTTTTGCTAATATTGTATGTACACAAAAAAATGCCAGCACAAACTACTTTGGCAGGGCTTATGTATGTTTTTGTTACTCACATGCACGTTGCAAGGTGGTTTTTTTTCCGCCTGTGACTGGCATGAAAAGCATTTTACACATGGCAGCATTTTTTAATTTTGCAGCGCAGCTTTTAGAAATGCACACAGACACATACAAACATACAAGTCGCACACACAAATGCACTTACTAATTAGAAATAAAAATGCGCTCTGCACATTTGCTCATTACGCTGCTGCTGTTGCTGTTTTTGTTGTTGCTTATTTTTCCCTTCATAGTTTTTCCGCTACCTCCTAATGCTGTCAACGAGAACCCTCGATCCTAAAATTTGCCCTCGGACACTTGAAAAAATTATTGCCGTTACGTTGAAAAATCAAAATGGTATTTGACCCCGAGGAGACAGCATTGGTTATGTTAGTTATCAAAAAATAAATCAATTTTCCTTGCAATTTATATAATCATAAATATAAACTAGTTAACAATTCCTAGAAATTTTGTGTATGGAGTGAGCAAAACTTTTTTTTCCAATAGTTTGAAATATATATTTTTTTTAAATATGTAAACAAAAAATGAATATGTATTCGTTTGTAGGCAAGCTTTTTTACACTTGGAATACATTCTATTCCAATTGTTCTTGTTGGAGTGCATCGTAGGGTGGCATTGCTTTAGTATCAAAATAATAGACACCCTCGCGTTGTGCCAACTCCTCCATTGATAATTCACCCAAATCACCGCCCATATGTAGACGCTGTCCCGTTGGCTGCGTGCAGCGCCTGAAGCGTGTCAACTCCTGCCAGTCACTGGGCGGACAACCTTTGCCACAAAGGCAGCACCCAATGACTCGAGGCTCTCCTTGAACAGTGCAAAGGCACGCCAGTGGCTGCACTCGTGCCAAAAGCAACCCGGCTGCTGGCTACCCCAGTTGGCATAGAAATCCACATGACCCAACGGACGATCGAAGCCATAGCTACCGACGCTTGTGTGCAGCACCTCAATATAGTCGGCATCCCCCTTGGCCAAACGTTCCTTTTCCTGTGCGTAGCGGAAAAAGGGTAGAGCCGGATCCAGGGCGCGTATAACACGCACACGACCCGTCTGCACGTGCTTGGAGGCCAGACCGGCCACATGGGCGCCCATGCTGAAGCCAATGAGCTGCAGATCCTCGTAACGCATGCCCGCCTCCATGTGCAGAAAGTCTAGAAACTTGGCCAATACTTGACCCACTGGCTTCACCCTATAACTGGCTGTTATATAGTCAGCAATGGCGCCACGTCCCCAATCCACTGTGAAGATGTTGTAATTGCCATCGCCCAGACTCAAATAAGCTGGCACCAAATAACTGTACACATTCGCATGGGCATTGCCCAGCCAACCGTGTATGATGATGCTGCAAAAATGGCCAAGAAAAGGTGTATGAAAATAACAAACATAAAAGCTCAACAATAAACACGCAAAAGCAAATGTACAGTGTGAAGTTGAAGGCGGCCAGAACGAACTTGTTTAATGCAGCTTAATTAAGGCAACATTGCTTTCAGGCATAAGATGTTGCTGCCTGTCTATCTGTCGTTGACATGAATCATTCATAACTCACCGTGTGGGATTGAATGGATTGAAACGCGACTGTCGCAACGAGATGGCATCATAGAGCTGCACAGTTTGTGTGGTCATCTGTATGTTGGTATCCTTTACCTCATTCGTATTCAGGCCAAAGGCGGCACTCAGTGTATTGCCAACGACTTGATGCAATAGCCGCCGATTGCCACTCGACGACATTGTTGTTGTTGTTGCTGTTGCTGCTGGGCCGTTGTTGTTGCACAAATGCAGCTGAAAGTATGTCTGCCGTTCGGCATTGTACAATAAATTGTAGTCCTGCAATCGCAATAGTTGCTCATCGCCGGCCATTTGGCCAGCAGTGTGGCTATTATTGTTGTTGTTGTTGTCGTCGTCAAAATTATGCCTTTCCGATATTGGCAGAGCGTTGGGGCTCATTAAGGCATTGCCAACGCCCACAAGCTCGTCAACCCCATCAGGCCCACTGCTGTTGTCCATTATATTTTGTATGTCAGAGATGGCCTTGTTGTGGCCATTTCCATTAGGTTGCCGTAGTTGTCGTAGCCATTGGTTTACCTCATCATCTGTTGCCCCCATCATCGTCATCATCATGGCACTTTCCACTTCATTTGTCACTTTTACTTGCACTGCGGGTATCTTTGCCCCTATCTTCTTCTTCGGCTTCGGCTTCTGCTTCTGCTTCTGTTCCACCCGCAATTGATTATTGTCTGCATCAACCTGCTGTGCTCTGTAATCAGCATAGGAGTGGTTTGACTCATCCATAGATTCATGCTGTCGTAGTCCTACTTCGCCCATAGATTTGGCCTCTTGTAGCTTTGCTGCAGTGTGCCGCAAACAAACTGACAAAATGAAAGTGCATTAGACGAAACTGGAGCAATTTATAAGTCGCCCAGCATAGCTCATGTTGTATTTGTGTTTGCTGATGATCAAGATAATCACCTGACTGGCAAATGAACAGCAGCCAAAGCAGCTGCATTGTCTCTAGCGTATATGTACTTGCAACACTTTGCTTAAGCTTCTTTTCACATACTACTCGCTTGATCTTAAACTTTGCATCCGGAATGTACGAGTTCGGCTTAACAACTGACTAAAAAGAGTTTTTTGGGGCTCTCATTTCACTTTAAAGTTATTAATATGCAGCAATTTCTACACTTTTTTTTGTTGTTGTACATAATTCTCATTTTTTATGCTTAACAAGCGATAATTATTGATGACTTCTTCCCCTCCGCCAGACTAAACAAATATATAAATAAACGAAATAACCGTTCACTATCGTTCAGCTCGTTAGCTGCTAATCACTTGAGTAAATAATTGTTCGTTTTTGTCGTTACTCTTGCAATGTGCCACTGACCAAGTTTTATTCGGCCAACGATTGTAGTTAGCACATTGCTGAGTACCTTTTGATTTTTTGGGATAGGTCAATGTACGAAATCGTGTTTATAAGTTTGACAGCCAAAAAGAGTTTTAATAAAAGCTTTCTAGTTATGAGTGTAGTTTAGCGAAACCCAAGCTTATCTCCAATTTATATCATATTCTCACTTTTACGCCCTATTTGTGAATAGTATTCTAATCAATCTTAATATATGTTCTCTCTTATTATGTTACAGGTAAGTTCACACATGCCGCCGCCACAAAACAAATATATATGACGACATGCGATGCGGAAAAAACAATGTTTAAAGCGGTACCGGTCGCCATTTTAACGACATCCGGCGCGTGCATTTCCTGCGGCTGAATTGAAGGGTGGCAAAGCAAACCCCTTAACGACGACGAAGCAAAACAATGTGCATTTTTATTATCGCTGATCGCATACAGCACCAAAATCGTGACGAAAACAAAAACCAAAAACAACAGCAAAATCGTATAAAAAACAACAAAACTCCCCTTAAAGGTAACAAAGCATAAAATGTAACTGTATAAAAAAAAAAGAACATATAAAATCGCGTGTAGGTGAGAAAACCTTGCATCGTCTCCATTTTATCTCTGCAAGTAGCGCAAGGAGCGAAGCACAATCGCAATCCTTGAAAAATTGAGATTCTCAAGTGCACACTTGACAATTTTGCTGCATAGATAACAACAAATTTTTTATTGAATATGTTGCGCAATATTCTTGTGGAGAGAGAGGGAATACATTTTAATTTTGAAAAGGGCGACTTGACTCGTTTCCAATACTCTCGATTCTTTCTCTACATGAGTTGCTTGCTGATGGCTCAGCAAAATGCGATAGGCAGCAAGTTCAATGTACAATGATGCTTCTGTGTGTGCGGTTTTCAAGATAGAGATGTGCTTAAGTATTCAAAACAGGAAACAAAAATTACTTTCTAAATCTAAATTCATTCCTCATAAAATTTCATTTAAACTTTGATTGGGTAATATTTATTTGGTACATTCTGAAAGATTTACTGATTAACTTTCGATGTATTATCGCTTTGTCATTAAGTCGTGTCACGAAACACGCTCAACTCCAATTTGGAGGATTGTTGTTATTTTGTGCCGTTGCAACTTGCATTGTTGTTGCACAGTTGTTGATGTTGCTGCTGTAATGCAACACTCAGACAGGATTTGCGGCAAACAATGCGCGATGTCATAATCGATTAAAAAGCGGCTGTAAAGGAACAACAACATGTTCACAACAGGAGACAGAGAGACCCGCAGGCCCTTACAAAAAAACTGGAAGCTGGCGCTGGAGCTGGGGGTCAGCGTTCGCTTTGTTTGCCTTCTGCTTATACTTGGCAATAGCTGCAAGCTCAAAAATGTCACTCGAGTGACTTTTATTACATTGAGACCCCATTCCACACCCTTTAGCAAAGCCTATGAATATGCTGAGGCGGCTGCTGGTGCCACACCCCCTCTTTATCCTCAAAGCTGGACTATTTGCCCGCAAAATACTTGAGCCGAGGCTTGGTGTCAGCATTTAGCAGACAAGTGCCTTCTCGCATAGAGAGGCGACGGGTTTTGGGTCTTCCACTATGCGACTGAAGCATTTCTCGAGCACCACTTCACTTTTGCATCCTGCATCTTTGAGCAGGATGCGTTTATGCTCGTACTGTGACTACTTGCCAAAGCGCTAAGCGCTGACTCAGCTTTTGCGTTTGGCATCTTTATTGTCGATGTTGTTGTTGTACATGTTTAAACTTTGTAAACAATAATCACACATGTATAAATTGGTTATATCAGTTCGGTAGACTCTGTGGAAGAATCTGATAATATGGGTAATTAATTTGACATCTCGATGGTGTCACTCAAGCGTTTTAAAAGAGCTGAATAGTTTTGTTCTGTTTTAATATTCCACTTTCATAATTTTCCCCTTTTAAACATTTATCAACTGAAAAATAGCTATAATTTGTTAACAATTTAAAATCCCATTACATTCAGAAAATGCATAGAATTTTCATTGATTGGTTGTAGAAATAAATAAACTGTTGGTTGCTGTCTACACTAAATTCGAAATTGCAACTCCAACTGTAGCTATTTTTTTTTTTCTTTTTTGGAAAAACTGCTTGTTGGCAAGTAAAATTTGCCGGCAACGGCTGGCAACAGAATTCTAAGATGGCAATAGTAAAAAAAAACTCCGCCAAAAAAGTAGAGAAAAAAAAAAAGTTGAGAATGCAGTATTTTTCTAAATAAAATTACAAGACTTTTGAGTGTAAACAAAAAATAATCGAGTCACTTTTTGGACTCGAAATTTGCAAATTGAAATTGGAAAAAAAAGCAGTTGCTTTATAGCAAGTACACTGCCTCACTTAGCTGGGTGCACCTCCTATTATAGCAACTTGAACTGCTTGCAAACCGAATTCAAAGGACCAAGAAAGGACCTGAGCTTAACGAAAGCTTTTTTTGGAATTCCAAACATCGCCTGAGCTTAAAGCTTTCCTCTAACAGTAAGACATGAGCTTTTTATGCTTCTCTAGTCACATTTGTAACAGTATGAGATGAGAAGCTTTTATAAAACATTTGTGTCGCTCGACTGACCCACTTTGAATCCAAGCCAAAATGCCCAAATTATATACAATTTTAATAGCTTTCGAAGGAACTTAACTTTTTTTGTGCTATTTTCTCGTAAACGCCCACGAAACAACCCTTTTGCTCGTTAGCAAGTTTTCTCATGTGTGTGAATTGAAGACTGTCCTTAGGCCATATTAAATTCAATTACATGTCGACAAAACTGATGCTCGAAGGCATCATCATCGTCATCATCATCACCAGCTTGCCCAAAAAGTTTAAAATGAGTTGCAGGGAGTTTTTGGCAATTGAATCGTCAAAATGGCGCCATCCAGCCAACCAACTATAAATAAATAATCATCAAATTTGAGCCCACACACACAAGCGGCAGTTAACTTTTAACCAAGTGTATCCCTTTTTTGCCAAGCTGCTAGTCAATTGCCGTGACAGCATTTCCTGCAAAGTCCTTGAGCTGCCAGCAGTCGCTTCTATTAAGTTCTTCCTGTCTATTGCGTTTAATACTTACGACTTCTATTAGGCTTTGAACACAATACATCCTGCTGTCGATTTGCATGTAAATGAGCTGCTACTCAAATATCCTGGCAAAGGACAAAACGACAACCACACGTGTCATACAACATATTTGCTTGTGTTATTTGAGCTACATCACATACACACACACCTTTGTCACACCTTTTAATTAGCAGAATTACATGCAATGAGGTTTGTCGTTGATGCTTTTATTTAACGGATAAGTTCTCATTGTGTATGTGTGTGAGTTTGTATGTGTGGCAGCTGCCATTTGTTTCTTTTGAATGCTGTCATTTGGGATGCATGACGCTTATTTCCGAGCTGCTCAACTGCAGTCTTCCGGCTTTGTTGTCCTTTTTGTTCTCATGCACTTTCAAGCACTTAATAATGCTTACAAAGCGACCGACAATTTGCATAAAGGCTGAAGGTGCGTCTGATACGGACACTCCTGCACTTACCTTAACCCTTGAGTTTTCCATGTATTTACACACGTCACACACACATACACAGACACACACACATTCTCAAGCACCCACGAGCCTTTACGTCACGTCTGTCATCCTTTTGCCTAGTCCATCATGTGTGTCATATGTGCATTAGCATACAAATAAATATATATGTGTGAAGAAATGTGTTTGTTTGTGTGTGTGGGAGAGTGCGTGCCGACGATTACTCCTTTTTTTTGTATATTTTTAGGTCAACATTATTTCCTTATTTTCTTTTGTTCCTCTGTTATTAAGGTTTTGCGGCGCCGCCTTTAATACTTTTCTTACTTGTTGTCGTTCTTATTAATCAACATACTGCTTAAGGAATTGGATATAAGAAAAGAAGAAAATGTTTTTTTTGAGGTAGAATATGTTATTTTTATTGAAAAAGCATTTATATTTAATGAAGATATTAAGTACAGTATGAAAAAGGTTCACATATTTGGAAAAACAACTTAAATTTCTGATAACTAGTAATAGAAAGATTATAGTGGATACAGGATATAGCTAAGTTAGATATATAATAGAGATTTTGAGCAGAGAAAAATATTTATTGATAAAAAGATATGTAGAATGTATAATTGAAATGGTAATGGATTGTACGGATGTTCAAGCAAGATTTTTGGTATCACTTTAATATTGTCTTATTTCACTGCTGCTTTGATCATAAATTTCCTTTCAACATACAATTCCGTAACCACTTCAACCTAGGTTATTGCTCATTTTGATATCACAATCAACACTTGCTAATTAGTTTTAATTACTGTTTTGGCTTTTCGGTTTTCTGCTTCTGTCTCTTTTCCTGACGGCATAGTACAATGCCACAAAGCTGCATAAAATGAAAACCACTTGAATGTTAATGCATATTAAATTGCATTTGGGCCACAAGCAAAACCGCACATCACAAAGCAATAACCAACTCGTGAGTCGCAACGAGACATGCAACCACAAAATGACACCACCATCACCACCACCCACAAGCACACACAATGACAGCTCGGCAGGAAGCTTGTTGAAACAATTAGGTTACCTCAAGCACAGTTAAGCGTTGTCAATTTGTTAAGCACAACAAACGCTTAACCAATTTCGAAGTATTTATACACCGGTACTCGAGACACGGCACGCACACATACAAACGTAACGATTTAATCCTTTTGGTGCATTGTCAAAAAAAAAAAGCGGAACTGAATCTTGACTAGTACAATGACAATGTAAATGATAATCATTAACAACATCCACTTCGTCATTGCTGCAACGCAGAACAAATGTTTTGTAGGGGAAGCGCAACCCTTAAGCTCACCGTTGATGCCACCGCTGCTGCAACTTTGGTCTGCATTCAATCTCATTTTTCAGCTGGCAGATCTCAATTCATCTCTGTTGTTGTTGCTGTTGCCAAAAAAAAAAAAAAAAAGAAATCTCTTTGTCATTCTGCTGCTCTTGTAATGTGCTATACTATATATTTATATTCTACTTGGTCCTGCTTTTATTTGATTCATTTTTGTTGAGCTATATGCGCCTTGCCCTCAACGCCCTTAATGCGCTGCGTCGCATTTTATACACTTTTTAGGGGTTGCTTTTTTCTTTCTTTTCATCGTGCTGCTGCTTAATGTTGTTTTACTTTTTTTCTTCTCAATTTTGGGCACTGCAGTCCGCAGCAGCAGCCCAGGACCCTGATGCCGGACACAGATACATGTGTGTGTGTGTGTGTGTGCCATGGACCCGGCATTTTTCGCCTAGCAACATTTTGGCAACTGAAACACAGTGCCCATACCACCCATTGCCACCCCCCCCACTATGAATCTAGCTGTGGGTGTGGTCGCGCCCATACAGATTTTGGGAAAATTGCAGCGTTGTACGAAATTTTGAGAAATGTGATTAAAAACTTTAATAGATTTTTGTCTTGTCCGCCATTGGAACATATTTGTTTGAAAATTATAATTAGGATTTAAGCTGAAGCTGTTTCAATTTCCAAAACGTTTCCGCGCACACAGCTTTTGTCTATACTCTAGTGCCATTGCGCTTCGCTCTCTATCTCTGTCTTTCTCTCTCTCGCTCTCACTTCCGCCCACTGTCTCGCTTTTGGATCTGTTCTCTCTTGCACTGTTGCTATCCTTGTCTGTGTGTAAGTGTGTGTGTGTGTGTCTCAGGCCTAGCTGCTGATTTGCAGCATCCTGCTTTATCCATTTGGGTTTGCTTGCACACATATATACGAAATAATGCACACACATGTAAAACTTTCTCTGAGTGTGCGTACATGTTTAAGTGTGTTTGTGTGTGTGCGTCGCTTTTAGCTTTGAATTAAAAATGGAAAATTGATTTTTCCGGTCTCTTCGCATATACACACAAGCGCACATACACACACCAACGCACACATACGCATGCTTGAATATTAAATGCGTGTGTTTTGTATATCCCATTATTAATATATGCCGCATAGTTTTCTTCGATGATTTTCATTCTAGTATGTATTGTATATTTTTGTGAGATTTTCCATGGCGCTTTTGTTGGTTGCTAGCGACGCTCAACAATGTTAATGCCCCGGCTCAGCAGTACCAATTGCTTAATAAACAATACTGCTGTGACAGGACAATATCACTGGCAAGCTCGACGATATCAGCGACGATGATGATACGACTTCTCTATATATCCAAAATTTGGATATATACATTTTCTTTTCACTTTTTTCACAAAGGTCTATCCATGATTTGTTAGGATCATTTTTCCTGTTTGCTGTTTTGTTTTGTTTTGCCCTTTAAAATGGCAACATTTTAATTGGATTCTGGTTTTTCTTTTCTTTTTCTCATATTTTTTTTCTTTCTTTTTTGGTATCTTGGAGCAGAACGACGTCCGTCATTGAGCCGGGCGAGAAATTGCACGTACGAAAACCCAAAGTTGACTGAAAGGCAGTTAAGGAAGCGACCGCTTGAGCTGTCGTCACCACGCACCAGTTTTTCGAGGGTTGCGCGCGCATAATTCCAATTGCGAAAATACATATAAAAACTCTCCCCCAATATCGTTCGTTCGTTGGTGTTGTTGATGATGACAAGGGTTGTTGGGCTGTTGGCCAGGCCAAGCTTAATGCTCTCGCTCTCTATCTGTGCTGTTGCTCTCTTGAGTTTACTCTCTCGCTGCCTCTCCGTTTTACATATATTAATAGTCTGGCTAATGAATTTTTAAGCATAGCTTGGTTTTCTCACTGTGTAGCCTGTGCTGTTGCTCGCCACATTTGGGGGTGGTTTTCCAGGGCACATTACGTTCATCATTTCCAGGCTCCCACACAACACATACACACAGGCGGCCAGCCCTTATGCACCGCCTCCCCCTGCGCTCTCTTTCTCTTTGCATATGATATATAGACATTTCCAAGCGACTTCGTCGTTGTCGTCTTTCTTCCTGTTATTGTTGCTTTTGCTGTTGAATTTATGCGTTGTTGTTTCGACGTGCACTTTGCGAACACTGCAAGTGCCCGGCAGCAGCAACCCCCCCACCACCAACCCTCTCGCAATTCCATTCTCTCTCCCTCGTATCTCTGCCTGCTGCTTCCAGCATGAAAATCAAATGTAAAAACAATAAAGTTGTTCCATATGCTGCTTTTAAAAGCGTAAGAGAGAGTAAGGGTTGGCTTCTTGTCCGCCCCTTTCTAGCACACACACACACACACCCCCGCAACTTATCCATTTCATATACATTTTGATGGCGTTTTACTGAATGAAAATGCAGTCCACAGTCAAGCCTCCCTCAGTTTTGTATCTACATAACTTTTAGCGCCGCATTTTTGCCCGTTTTTAATGCGCATTGTAGCTCAAACGAGACTGCGATTATGATTGCAATCGCAGTGTGGCAGGCCCAAAAGCATGTGAGGCGAGTGGGTGGCTTGGGTGGTCTGATGCAGATTTAAGCAATTTGTTTACAGGCATTTGAAGTATGCAGTCGACACTGTTGCTGGGCGCCAACTTAGTTGTCATTTAAAATGCAGCTGCAATTTGTCGGTTTGAACTGATTGCAGTCCAAATTGCAGGGTGGAGTCATGTTTATGACAGAGTAATCACCCATCGGATTCAAACTGTCAGCATTTGGTGGAAAACACAGATCAAAGCCTAAGGCGGCCAGAAGAGTGAGTAATAACAGAGATGAACAGGTTGTATAAAGGGCATAGGTTCAAGCGTTTAGACCAGGGCTTTTCAAATGCTTGCGAAAAGGATTTTGTGATTTTACATAAACAGAATATAATTGCATATTAAATGAGATTATTGAAACAGACGAAGAGAACAAAACAATATTTAATTGATTTTTAATAAATTACAGAAATAAATGGAAGAATTTGAATTCTTTATATTATTATTGGTTTAGTTTAGCTGATGCGATTTGTTAATGAAATGATTCCTTGGTCCTTTTAGGGCTCCAGGTTAACCTCTTGCAACTTTCTCGTTCTCGTTCCCTCTTCTTGGTCAACAGCTCATTACGAAATAAAATAACTTTTGATAAAGCTACAAACACACACCTATTGCATTTTTTTGTTGGATGTATGTGTGTTGTTTTTGTTTTGGTCTGCTCAGTTTTATATATACCTAAACATACATAAAAAGAATAACATAGCTGAACATCACATAACACAACATAACGTAACATAACGCATACGCAGCATGCGCCCGCCCACAGGCAACAACTTGTCATTTCCATTCCTGCTAACTGCTGCGCTGCTGTTGCTGTCGTTATTTTCTCATGTTGTTGTTGTTGTTGTTCTCGCGTTGGCGTTTTTTATATATAAATTTGTTCTGTTCGTTTGCCGGCTAAAATGGGAATGTGTATTTTCCGCTTAACTGCATATTTCTCTCATCCACCCACCCAGTCACGTTTTTTGGATGCGTATCCTGTGCGGATTTCCAATGCTGTTTTCAAAAAATGCGCTACGATTTCCTTTTCCTGAACTTTTATTTCGTGTCCTCGATGCGCACTTGATTAATAGTAGTTCCGTAAGTACAAGTATTTATGCGGTGCTTAAATGAGATATTGCTAGCTGTTTATTTGACGCAATTAAAGAGGGCGAAAGGGAGGTATACTTGTGGCATTCGTAAGTACGCCTAATCGAATTAGAATTTAAGGCGCCGCAGCTATGTTTGCTGATGTCATCAATGCCATGAAACCACACTTCTAATTTTGTAAAACTTTATAGCGTTCGTCACCTGATCTCCATTTGTGTTTATAGTAGTCCCACCCCTCTTCCCAACATTTTTGCGTACGCGCACCATAAATATTTTAATACAACTTATTTTCTGGGTCAGTAGCAGCGCAACCATAGAAATGCTTTTGCCCATTTATTCCACCCAAACACAGAAAAAAGAAAAAAATAAACCTTGGCCAAGTTCAATAACCGAGCAACGGGACACATCACTTAATATATATTGTATGCAGCTGCTGTGTATTTGTACTTTATTAAATTATTTCGCAATCAATATTAATCATAATGTAATATCCTTTCGGCATTATTTGCTCCTTCCTTTCTGTCTGCGACGCCGTCTTCAAAAATCAATAACGCACATAACGCATTAACTGCTGCGCTGCCAGCGTCGCTGCCTCGATTTGTTTTTGATTAACACACACACAGACTCACTCTTATGTACACCACCCTCAGGAAATCTGTCGAAACTCTGTTCCATCCACCCCGCTTTAGGGGGAGCACAAAATTTGAAAATTGTCCTGGCCCTTACGAATTTCGTGGGATATTTTTATTTTGGTGTTGTTTTTTCCCCTCATTTGTGTGTGTGAACATTGCGCAGCTGCATTGGAAGCAAGTGCCGACTGTTGACAGCAGCATGTGAAAGTACAGCCATTCTCAGAAGCGTATCTTGGGGCTACGCGGGCTCCAAAACCAAATTTGTCAACTAAAATTTGAATTTGCTCCAAACACTGCTAGCACTGCTTACATGTGCGCTGCATTTTGGACTGCATTCAACTGCTTGCTGTACTGCTTCGTTCGTAGCAGTACTTGTCAAACTGTTACAACCACATAGTTTGAACAGCTTGACCGCATTTCCTGTGAAATCTCAACAGACAGTTGACTTTTATACTGTTACACCTTTATTACTCTCTTTATTTTAGCTGTGGCCATACATTGGCTATACATCTTAAAAAACAAATTCTTGTTAGCATTTAGAATGAAAATGAACTTGAATTTATTATTTGCTCGTCTCGACCCATCCACAACTATTTCTTGCCTTTCTTAGATTTATCTTCTTGTACAGGGGCTAATGTGATCACAAAAAGAAAAACAAATTAATACAAAAATAGTCAAACTAAATATATTTTTGAATCTGATGCTTCTTCTTTTCCTGCAAATCACAATATATTACACCGCATATATAAAGGCAAGAGCCGCAAGACCTACAATCGCATGAGCGATTAAGATCTTTTTGTTAACCCCAGGCTTTTCAACTTCCTCTTCTTCCTCCTCACAATAGCCTGGAAGCAAAATTTGACATTGTTCAATGAATCTTAAAAAATTTTGTTTGCAAAGACGCCAAATTTTCAACGCCTCCAGGCCGACCGAAAGTAAGAAATTAATTGAAAGCTACATTTCAACAGGTTTTAGAGAGAAGCATCAAATTCGTAAAAAATGAAAGCGCTGAAAATTTGAAGCGTCTTTATATAACACTTACATCCAGGTCCCTCAACATCACCTTGAAGTGCCTTAATCAGGCAGGGTGGATTCTCATATTTCTGATTGATGACCACAAACTTGAAATAAATAATAATGAATTAGTATGTAACAGTGATTCTATATAATAGTTTACCTTGCGTATTGGCGCTTTATAGCCTGGTCGTGTCTCAATATAATCGCAGGCCCCAGAGGATTTGGTCCACCAGACATCATCGCGTGTCACCGCCAAGCGCATTATAGCAAGGATTTCTAAACCAAAACCCACTGCACAAATAATTATAACTGGCAGGGCCTGTAAATAGCGAGAGATAGCATTAAAAAATGAGACAAAAATAAATAAATAATGCTTAGATTTTATTTGTTAAACACTGGCTACGTTTAAATTAAATAGTTAAATATTTATCCGCATTCATCACTAAACTTTGGCACGCGCTGCCACGTTTTAACAAGTGTTTTGCACTCATAATCTTCCACTTGAAACACTTTTAAGTGCTGCCCACTTATAAATGCAATTAACACACGCGCTTAACAACACTGCTACACCTGTACGGCATACTTCGCAACACTACTTTGTGGTTGCAAACGTTATCCTGCTTGGCTACCTGACAACCCTCCATGCCCGGAGAGTTGGGCAACCCCATAATGTGTTGGCATATCTGACAGCTGTCTTTGCTCAGTTTGCTTGTTCTTTCTCTCTCGCCTGCTCGCTCGCTCACTCGCTCTTTTTTGTGTCTGCTGCTGCGCACGCTCATTCGTTCGAAATAAAATTGTTTTGTGATATTTTTTGAGCTCTTGCACACATCCTGTAACGCATTCAGAATACAACAGTCGCGACGCGCAGACGTAAAAGGAGCAAAGAAGCTTGTTCTCAATATTATATATTTAACGTGAATATTATACTGCACATAAAGGGGAAAGCATTTTTGCAGTCATTAAATTGTTTGTCATATTTCGTGCTGTGCAGACATTTGCATTAATTTATGTGCTTGTTAAAGACAAATAAAAGAGAAACCTTAGCCAGCCTAAGCCCCTCATTGCCATTGGCAACAAAAACAAAACGCGCCGCAACGAGACCAAGTTAGAAAAACCTAACAAATAATACAACACACACTAAACGCCATAAACGAAAAACACACGTACTATAAATATAAAGAAAGCAAACGAGTAAAAAATATTCGAGAACAATCTAAACGTAAACGGCCTTCAAAATTCAGATTAAACAGGAAATGCACGCGCTTAAGGAGGGCGCCACAATGTTGCAATCGCAAACGCAACCACCGCACGAGGATTTAGTACTTAGTGCAGCTGATAAATATTTCTTTAATGCCCACAGCAATCCGATTGATAATGCTGCAGCCGCAGCCGCAGCTGCCGCCGCCGGCCTCATCGATCCGCATCACAATCGTGAGCTGCACAATGCGCTGGTCGCTTCCATAGCCAACAGCAATGTAGCGGCCATTAACGGCACATTGACTACAGCGGCGGTGCTTAAAAGTGCCGCAGCAGCCCAAGCACAGGTACAGGCTCAGGTGCAAGCACAGACACAACAGCAGAGCGCTGCCGGTCAAACGCCCCCAACAGCTGGAGGACAGGAACAGGACCAGCAACAACAGCAGCAGGCGGCAGCTCAACAGCAACAACAACAACAGCAGCAACAACAAGCGGCAGCAGCAGCAGCCGCAGCAGCACAACAACAACAGGCAGCAGCACAACAGGCCGCTCTGGCCCTGCTCAAGGTAGAGAATGTAAATGCTGTCGCTCAGAATGGTAACGCAGCCAATTTAAGCATCAAGAGCAGCTCCTCGGGACGCTCAACGCCCAGCAACAGTGGCGGCAGCATGACAGATCCAGCACCAGGCAAACTCTTTGTTGGCGGCCTCAGCTGGCAGACATCGTCGGAGAAGCTTAAGGAATATTTCAATATGTTCGGCACCGTTACCGATGTGCTCATCATGAAGGATCCCGTCACTCAGGTAAGCCGAATGTAGTCTATGCCTATTATTTTTGCCATGTACTATACCACTATTTTGTTATTTCTATTGCCATTTCAAATTTCTTTACCTTTCCATCTCTCTGTCCCTATCTGTGTGTGCGTGGGCTTACTCTTTTCTGCTTTTTGTTTGCGTTTCTCTGTTTCGCTTGCAAATTTTTTTAAATTTCGAAAATTTACAGCTACCTTGCACTCGTTCGGATTGTCTCGTCTGCTAACGCTCTCCCTCTCTCATCTGGGCTTATCTCAATTTTCTCACCTTAAATTTCGGCGCAGCTGCAGCTGCTCTACCGAATGCAGCTCTCTCTACCACAACGACGACAACAATGATAATAGTGTGTGATTTACTACAGTCGTGGCCCTTGTTGTCTGTTCCCATCTTCTGCCACTTCCTTCATTTTTGCATCTTTCACATTATTTATTGGTTTCTGTCTGGTTTAGAATTACAGTTTTTCGCTACGTGCCAAACAAAAGACTCAAAGACGACCACCAGGCAACAAAATACTAAAAGATGCACAAAAGACAACAAGACGACAGCAGGGGCATATTATATTAAAAAATCAGGTTTTAGACTAGAGGCAAAAACCAATTTCTTTAACAATGTGTTTATATAATGTTGTTAAAAAGATATAAGAGAAAATAGTTATGGTATCGAGTTACATTTGTCACTTCAGAACATCAGCTTCCCAAATCAATTCAAAATATCTTCCTAAAAGACTAACATTGCACATTTAAAATAAAGTAGCTCTAATATCACGATCCTTAAGTGTAGATAGCATTATAATTACCGAAGCTTTTACCTCAGCACAGTTTGAATATCACTGACAGCTGATCGAAGTTTGGCGCTCAGCTAAAAGCAGTTCAATACAAATGTTTTGATTTACAGTCGCGTCGTGGAGTATAAGGTTGCATTTTAGGCAAGCTCATTAAGCAATTTGTCCGCTTGATAAGCGCACAATCAACTCAAATCCATACACGTTTGTTGTTGCTGTTGCTGTTGTTGTTGTCGGACAGTTGCAGCGGACAGCGTGTGCGCGCTGGCGCATTGTTAGGCCATTAAAAATAGCAGCTGCCGTTTATGAGTCCTGAGCGCGCAGCTGTTAGTTGTTTGGCTCCCCTCAACCGTTTGGCACAGGACAATGGCAACCTGGCTCTCTGACATTCAGGGCTTTAAGTCCTTTGGGTTGTTTTTCGCTTGCTGCTGTGCGCAATTGCGCAATTACGGGCAAAAACAACTACAGTTGAACATTTAAGGGACGTTCAAACTGGAAATGGAACTGTTTTTATTCGCAAGCAAACCGATCCTAACGGGGGTTGTAGAATGTACTCTATACTATCAGCAGTAACAGCAGATAGTCAGGCAAACGCAAACAAAAATTCTATACTATATATACACACACACACACACACTTTGCAGACCTTTTGTTGTGCTCCAAGAAACAATCAAGCGAACACAAAATAAAAGAAAACTAAAACTGGTTTACCAACTGCTCACACACCTTGATGAGTGTATCTGTGTGTGTTGTGTCCTGGCTTATAGCTAAACAACAACATCTCAGTACAACTAGTTTTTAAGCATAGGATTCTAAAGACTTGGCTAGCTATGTAGTTTATAAAAAAAAAATGGAAATACCTAAAATATATATATGAACAACAAGAAAAAAACAAATACCAATATATATACATATACTTGAAAAGTGACGAAATGTGGAGAACAACTGAACAACTGGCGCCCCCAAATGTGGAAACAGGCAACAACTGGAACTTTGACGCGTGCGCATTTGCAGCTGTTGCCGCAGGAGCCAAAGGAAGTGAAGATGTAATCATCTCGGCGATGTTGACGATGTCTTAGGTACATTTTTGAATAACAAAAAAAAAAGAACGCCAACAAACCCAAAACGTATTTAACTGTATAAAATAAAACACGTTTAGCGTAACTTAAATTCAGCTGGCGCATCGTATTCTCTATCTCGTAACTCTCGTATAACTACACTGAGCAAAACTTAATATTATATTCGTATTCTAATTAAATGTACTTGTACTCGTATTGTGTACTTGGTTATCTTAGCGTTTCTCACCCAACAAAAAACATAACGGCAAACAAATCCTTAAAGCATACTTACAAAAATCTACTACTATATACATATTTATATTAAGCAAGCAAAAAAAAATTGCCTTTTAACTAACTACGAGTAACTTATATAAACACTAGAACAAATATATATAAATAGATCAAATCTAGAGCAAACTTTTTATAAATCCCTAAGCAAAATGGAAAAACAGTACCAAATACGAAATTACTTTCCCTTAGCAGTAAGCTGTGACACAAATCTTGATTGTGTTTTTATCATACGCATTAAATATAGCTTTAGATTAGTTTAATACCACGTATTCTGTACTACCCTTAAGTTTTTTTTTTTGTATATGTAACTGTCTTTAGTTTTCGCTTTATTATTTGCTTTGCATATGTATAAATATTGTGTTAATTCCGTAGTTTATTATAACCTCCATATCAATCAAAGTACTTTAAAAACGTGTACCGATTGTTAAATATTATTTAGTTGAATTAACTTATAATTTTAGTTTTTGCTATAAGATTATTTTAGGAATATTAAAGAGTAATTTTATTATTTTGTATTTTAAGTATTATAACTATATGTCGCCCCCCAAAGTCTTCAAACCCCTAGGTAATTTTCGGATATTCTATATAAATCAATGTTTTCCTTAAATCCCTTAGGAATGTCTAGAGAGTTAGTTGAGTTCTAAAAATAATTTCTGAAAGAACTACCAAATTGTTATTGGTTGTCATTTCTGAAATTTTGTATAATACTGATTCCTTAAAGAATCGAAGCAAATCTGTCCTTGCAGAAGATTTTTCTCTTTTATTTTTCGAAAAGTAGTTTAAAAACATAGAACAACATATTAAAAAAAAAACATTTTCAATGTTTTACTGTTATAGAACTACATATATACCAAGTAAACTTTAAATATTCCGTAAAATTTTAATAATCGTGTATGCAAGGTTAAAAAAAACCCATGCCATAGGCTTAAGTGATACGTTGTACTCCAAAATGTAAAACGAAAAAAAAAAAAAAAAATGTAAAGAAAGCAAATTTTACTCCTAAGCAACTTTTTACACATCCAATTCATGTTTTGTAAAAAAATATTGTAATGTAATCTTAGTTATAAGTACGTATACACGGTCGTTTCGTTGTAAACTAACAAGCAAATGTATGGGATAAGCCCAAATGCTAATTGTTAATATTCGTACTTAGGAGTATTATAATAATTCATCACATATAAGTATATATATAAAGTGGTCTCTAGTAACTGCGTTTGCTCCGTTTTTTACACTCTTTCTCTCTCTCTATCTAACTGAATAATTTCAATAATGCATATACGAATTTACTACCTATATGTATATCTATATAAAACTCCTCATATGTATTTTTGTGTAATCGTTAAACATTATTTAAAAGTGAGAAAAAAGGTTTTTAAAATATATTTGTGTACATACTTAGAGCGGGATTATCGTTGATGGACCAAATTGATATTGATCGATCGCAAAAGTATTTAGTTACAAGTTTTAGTTATTAGCTGAGCATATTTTTACTTATACTATATACATATATGTATATGTGTGTGTTTTACTTCTTCAAACTTGTTATAACCTTCTTGTCGTTTCAATCTCACCTCAAGAAACATCAAAAGTATAACAAGTTAACCACATTTAGGTATTTTATTCAGATTCCTGCAATGTTTATTCCAAAAAAAATATTCATTGCAAAATTTCTGATACATGTACAACTTTATAATATATATACATAATATATAGAAATGTACACCAAAATTCAATTACTATATTTAAATAATTTTTTGTTTTGAAATTTACATTTTGGTGACATCAATTTATTTGAGCTGTTGATGGATTGATTCTTACTTTGTTAAACTTTTGCTAACGTTTCGTAGGACATTTGCAAATTACATATATTAACTTGCAATTAGCTGAACTCTTTGCAAATCTAGACCTATATACAAACTATATAATTATAAACGTATTTGTAAACTTCGCCTCTAACTATATAAAATTTTGTTTTTACTAACTTAACTAATTTTTATATCGCATTTGTTTTTCTCCCAAATTTTCTTTCCATCTCTGTCTCGTGTCACAACTTACAGCGCAGTCGCGGCTTTGGCTTCATCACATTCCAAGAACCCTGCACCGTGGACAAAGTCCTCAAAGTGCCCATTCACACACTCGACGGCAAGAAGATTGACCCAAAGCATGCCACACCCAAGAATCGCCCACGCCAGGCCAATAAGACCAAAAAGATATTCGTTGGCGGCGTCTCCCAGGACACATCTGCCGACGAAGTTAAAGCCTATTTCAGTCAATTCGGCGGTGTTGAGGAAACAGTTATGCTGATGGATCAGCAAACAAAACGCCATCGCGGCTTTGGCTTTGTCACCTTCGAGAACGAGGATGTAGTGGATCGCGTCTGCGAAATACACTTCCATACCATCAAGAACAAGAAGGTCGAGTGCAAGAAGGCACAACCCAAAGAGGCTGTCACACCTGCTGCCCAACTGCTACAGAAGCGCATCATGCTGGGCACATTGGGTGTTCAGCTGCCAACGGCACCGGGTCAATTGATTGGTACACGTGGCGGTGGCGTCACAACCATGAATCAGTTGGCCATGCTGCAGACACCTACACAACTGTTGCAGTCTCCAGCTGCTGCAGCTGCCGCACAGCAGGCGGCACTCATATCACAGAACCCTTTTCAAGTACAAAACGCTGCTGCCGCTGCCACAATGGCCGCCAATCAGAGCAACTTTGGCAAGCTGCTTGCCTCATATCCGCAGACAGCGCTTCACAGCGTCAGGTGAGCTAAACGAACACAAATCATGTGCATAAAGAACTGCATAAGACAAAAAGCTCTTTTTTCGATACATTTTTTTTATCTACTATTACTATTTTCTAATGATATATATCTATTTTGCTTTCTAGATATGCACCGTATAGTATACCCGCCAGCGCTGCCACTGCCAATGCCGCATTGATGCAGGCGCATCAGACGGCACAGAATGCAGCGGCCGTGGCCGCCCATCAGCAACAGCAGTCACATAATGCGGCACACGCACATGCCGCCGCCGCTGCCGGACTGCAGCATCAACATCATCAGCATCAACAACAGCAACATCAACAGCATCACAATGCTGCTGCCGCCGTTGCAGCGGCTGCCTCAAATTCCGCTGCTGCCTCACAGGCGCATTCAGCCGCTGCTGCTGCTGCACTTGCGGCCAATGCAGCAAACGGTGCGGGCCCCAATGCACATTCCCTGGCGGCCGCTCAACAAGCAGCACTCGTTGCTGGCAATCCCTTGAATGCGGCCGCTGCGGCTGCTGCAGCTGCTGGCAATCCGGCTGCTGCTGCGTATCAGAACTATGCGCTGGCCAATGTGGATATGTCCAGTTTCCAGGGCGTCGACTGGAGCAGCATGTATGGCATGGGCATGTATGTCTAAGCAGTGCCATCTCTCTTTTCAATGCTCCCTCTCTCTCTCTCCCCAAATCTCTTACTCTTTCTGTCTATCAATAATTTTCATCGAAACTCATACACAAATCTCATATAACTCAACTGAACACAATATGTTTTACCTTTTGGGTTAACCTAATTAGTGTTAGTGCCACACCCAATCACACATACACATACACATGATATGAAAGCATATTAAGTATTATATTTAAGGCTCTTCCCGCCACCCGCTAGCCCCACACGCGTTCAATAATATTATTAAATAATTATAATAATACCAACAAAATGATAAGCAATATAAGAAACAACAACAACAGCTGGCGAGGCAACAACGCAAGCAAAAAACAAAAACAAAAATCATATTAAATTAATGAAGAAAAAACAACAAAAAAATTAAACCAAAAAGTTGAAAATTACTGGAAAAAAAAAAAAAAAGGAGAAACGAAAAAAAAAAAACAATTTAAAAAACCACCGATTGTGATTGCGTTTAATTGTAGCAGTTTATATAATTTTTAGTGCATAAAAGTAACACATAAACCATTAAAAAAAAAACCTATTATATAACATTGAAAACAAACGTATTTATAAAAAGCATAACAATAATTGAAAGCTCATTGAACAAAGAAAAAGAAAGAAATCGAATGGGAGATAAGAAGAAAAACTAACAACCATTTTGCTCAAGCATCTCTCGTATTATACAATATAAAATATAATTATAAATATGTATAAAAAAAAATTAAAAACTTAATATAAATCTTATAAACTATTAACATAATATAAAAGCATATAAGCAAAGAAAAGATGAAAATAGGAAAACACATTGAAAAAAACCACACACATCATTTAGTTATTTAGTTTTTGAGCTCGAATTTAATTCACCCCAGCATAGCAGTTAAACAGAGACAGAGACAAGAGACCCCCCCCCCAAAAAATAATAATCACATCACATACTAATACTCCCTTCTATAACACACACACAGTACACACACAATGCTAACTAAGCTCTCCATTATGTGCTGCAATTAAAACTGGCAAATAATAAAAGAGCTGCGAAATATTTCCTTAATATTGTTGTACTGTGTAAACTTTGCATATGTACTTTAACCATATCATATCATTTATTTCGAACCTTAAAATCATTTTTAATGTACTTTCAAACTAGTTGCTTTGTTGTATTCTATTTTACAAATGTATTTACGGCACAACAAAAATGCGAACTTTCATTTATTTTAAAGACCTCTATATGCACTTGATTTGTATATCATATAATCGCTCTATATCATAACTCTCTCTTTATCTTAATAAATTTGTATTTTTTTGTAAAATGCTTAAGCATTATGTATACATATTTTTTTTTAGTTATTTTGTTTTTCTCATTTACATATTTAGCTTAACATACAGTTAAACTTTAACTTGTAGTTATTGCATTATATACACACACACACACATACACACAATTCCTTCTATTATCCTTTCTTAGTTTTAGTTATTATTTGTAATTGTTTAGTTGTAGTATTTGCATTTGAGTTTTGCATTGAAAAACCAAACAGAAAACAAAATACACTACACAACATACACACTTCATTACTATATAATAAAAAAATAATACAACAAAATAATGAAATATGAAACAAAAAATAAGCAGCCAGAGCGCCGTTAAATATATAAACATTTGATTCGCTTGCATGTTGAAACTATAATTTAATTAATTTACTTAGCTATCATTTGAAAGTAATCATTTGCGTATGTATATATAAATATAGTTTATATGTATGTGTATTGAAACACACACACACACAACATAATTATAAAACAAAATAAACTATTTGAAGTAATTTTTGTGTTTAATAAAACTGGTTTACAACAACAAAACCCAAAATGTTGCTAATGAATCGAGCAAAAAAAAAGGAAACAAAAAAATAATTTGTGTTTTTATTATTATTTACTAGAAACCGTACTATAGTTGACTTATCATGTATACATCTTTATATTATATTTATTACTTCTTTTGACACTATATTATTTTTTTTATTATTTTTTTAAACTTTCGTAAACGTTGTGCTCTTCTCTTACACCTGTACTTATAATCAACAATGTGTAGCTGTTGTTTGTCGCATTTGTTCACCAGGTGAAGATTTTTTTGTGTGTTCTTGTTTCTTTGTACTTATGTATTTATTTTGTATCTGGCTGCATTTATGAGCGGTAAGTATTAAACTATGTAATATATATCTTTTTCTGTTTTAGCTCTTTTTTTGTACAGCCAAATGCATCCCAAAAAACTTTCTTCCGCATACAAATTGGGTCGTCTCATACCATATTTCGCATACCAAAGATATTTATATAAACAACATGCAAATTAATAACATTTATATTGCTGGGCTGAATATTAGACTCGTAATGCTCTATTTTGCTACACTCAACATACAAATATACAAAAATAATTTAGTACTTATCTCCCTTAATTTATTAATACAATATTTATTTCGTATGTTTAAGAACGCTAACAAACATTCCACAAAGCTATTTGGTGCCATTCAAAACAAGTACTTATCAATATTATTTTACGACTTTTCCCAAACAAATCCAAAAAAATAAAATATATTGCTTAGATCTCAGCATATTATATACAATATAAGTTTAAACACAACCCCAAACATTTGTTTGCTCTTCTACAAAAGTCATTGTTATATAAATATACATTAAATATACACATTTTTTTATTATAAATTATTGAAATAAATATTTAATATTTTCATGATTGCATTTTCTTTATTTATGATATTTATTTGTAGCGCAAGAAGTCAAAAAATGCTTAAGTACTTAGTAACAAATGTTGGTTATATTAACTATACTTGATTCGAGACTTTTAGCTATTGCACTTCACTTGTACTCGTAGTCGAATTTTTAGGAAACATTTTCAACGATTTGTTTTCTTTTTACTGCCATAATTTTCCTTACATTTTTCGAGTTGTATGCTTCCAACACATTGTTAACGTTCTACTTTCTACATTCTCGTAATTATCCAAAGTGATAAAAGTCGCCAAAAAGAAAAACTTTAGTTTTGTACTTTGTAAACAGTTGTAACAGTCTGAAAACCCAATTTGAACAAATCAAAAAAACCAAAAAACAAATTATATATTTAAATTTGTCTAATGAAATGTTTTAATAAATACTTTATAATCCCAAGTAGTAGCTTGCGAATTTTGATATATATACTTAGTAACAGAACTTATATAGCGCTCTTTATATATATATATATATCGATAAATATATACATATACATATATACATTTTGATAACAAACAAACATAGATATCTATAGTTAAATTTATTTAGTTTTTCTATTAATTTTGTGGTAGAGACATTTAAAAAATATAAAACCTCATCCAACAATACGACAAAGAAACCAAAAAAAAATATATCGTCGGTTATACGACCAAAATTGCTGTAATATATATATATTGAACCACATAACACATACACATACACTACAAATTAGTTGTGTTCTTTTCGTACTTGTAGGTTAAACTTATATAGTACTACATACATAATTAGATATATCGAACATATATTAATAAATATATATATATACATATACAAAAAGCATGATGGAACATGTTCAAGTAGTCAATTGCGTAAAATTCTATATACATACAAACTATACTCTATATACAACAAGTCTTTAAGTGAATGCAATAAACGCAAATTGCAATCCATATCATCTTCTCACAGTATACTACAAACTTTCCAATTTAGATGGCATTCTATAGCATTATATATACAACATACATACATACATCATATGACAATAAGATCAACTGTGTTTCAGCATTCAAGTGTCAGTATTCGTAAACCAAATTACCTAAAAACTAGAAACAAACTGAGAAAAAATAAATTATAATCAGAACTCTTTACGATGGTCAATGTCAGACTTGGCTATCGGATTTTAGCTATTGTACTCTATATATATACTAATTATATATATTGTCTAGTTGGATAACGTTGATGTTCTCTCTCATTTACTTGGTATACAACAAGAAAACAATGAATCAAATATACATAACACATATATATATATATATAGAACTAAAGTCGGGTGACAACTTTATAGATATTTACATGCATACAGCGATATTTAGCAAGACCGTGATATATTCAATTAGAGAAACAAAACAAAAAACACATACCTTTAAAAATATATATATTATGTGTATATATCTATTATAGTATATATATGTAAGAAAGCGTCTCAAAATGTGGCAAATTACTTAGAGTATGAAGAAATAATTAAACATTTCATAACCCTAGGGTGTATCATGAACTGTTGTTGTGAAAGCTACAAAACGCATATCACTTTGAAAGATTGACGATACCAACATTTTTAGACGAAACATCATTCGTATTCAAATGAGTAAACCCAAAAAGGTCGAACGATTTTTGATATGCTTTAGTGAAAATTACGGTAATAAAAAGAAACAAACGTAGTTGATTCGAGTGACTAATGAGGACCAACAAATTTATAGCGAAATTCGATCAGAAATCAGGTGATTTAAATTATAGAAATACCCAAAATAAAATCTTTAGATTTTAGTTGAACTTTCATTTGTTTGGCTTCTTGTGTATTCATTTCGGCCTTATTATGATTTGTTTATACATGTTTTAAAAACACACACACACACATCCAGACATACACACCAAAAATACTCTTACCAAGCTAGTCAATTGATGTGCATAGTCACAAATCAATACTCTATCTACTCAACCATAAGTAAGTATAAACAACAAAACATAAAACATAAACGTAAACAATAATGAATAAAAGCAATTATTTTCCATGGAAAATATAAAAACTATGATTAAACAATTATCAATAATGAAACTTTAAAAAATGCTACAACAAACATATATATTTAATTTATGATATCAAAATGCAAAAAATGGTATAAAGAAACACTTAGTTTTAAGCTTAATGTTTAAGTCTTGAACATGTTGGATTATTTAAAAGCAATGCAGCTGAGTATGTAAAGCTCATGTTTAATGTTTACAAACATACAAGTATGTACAACAAATGCTATTTATTTATTAATTGCTAAATATAACAAATTATATTATATATTTAAAGCTCGAAATAAATCGCTTTTTATGCTTATTTCAAAAAAGTAAAACGAAATCAAAGACAAAATTGCAAATAAATAATAAATATAAAAAGAACTAATTTAAGTGTTAAGCATAAAGAAAAAAAAAAAAACAAAATACAAAATGAATTATTTAAACAAAATGTAAATTTAAAAGTTACAAACGTTTTCTTATATAACAAGAAGAAACTTTTAACAGCTCGTCACATATCAATTATAATGAGCTATATTTTGACAGATAAAAAAACATAATTAACATTAAAAAAATTTAATGAAACGTAACGAACGAATTCAACATCAAGTTCAATTTTATATGTACTAAATACATCAAAGGATTTCTTTTAACATCGGAGCTACTTCACAAGTATGCCCAAACTATTAAAGAGGTGAGTAAAGCCACGAAAAAAATCTTTTTAGTGTGGTTAGATAAAAAAAGAACCTAACTTAGACTCGTCTTCCAGCAACTAATTGACATGACAAAAACACAAAAACGAACTATTTCGGTAAAATTTTGATTTAAGAGTAGTTTCTGTTTTGGAACCATATTGTTTCTTACTACCTATAAACATATAACAAATCTAAAGATGTATAATTTCGTATATGTACACTTGAGATCGTAACTTGTTTGGCTTTACTTCTTTCATCTTTGAAGTCGAGTTAATGCTCTGTATCTATATATTGATGGAAAGATTAAATATGTGAGCTCTTAGTGCTCTGCGTACAGCTGATGGTAGTTATTTATGATTATTGATTTGGTAAACTTGTTAGACGTAATGATCAGTACAACTTTTGCAACGAGGAATTTTAAATGAACTAAACGAAAGAAAATTAAAAATAAATACAAATACAATCGTGTTGGATTAAGATTTGTTAACTAAATCCCAATTTGAATCCCCAATATAATCAATTTGAACCCATAGTTTTGTACCTAGTTTATGTAACATATATAATTTTTGGTATATTAATTAGTTTTGCGCTCACTGATTAATACAATGAACAAAAAGCAGAAAGAAAAAAAACTTACTAACTGTTGTAAATTTGTTTCTGAAAAAGAACTTAATACTAATAAACGATAAGCAAGTGCATTATATATATTGAAAGAAGTGAAGAAAGAAAACAAATGATGATAATTATAAAAAGTGGTAATGAATTAAAGTTCTAGTGCTAAGTTGTCACGTATATCTTATAGGCCATAAGCAAAAACGAAAAAAAAAACCCCAGTTGAATTGAATTAGTTTGTATCAAGACATGGTATATGCTCTTATATATTGGATACACTTATAACAGTTTTCAAGCCAATTTATATCAAATTTGGTAATGTTTAAATTATTTGTATTAATATTATTTATTTATATTGTATAGCGTGTAACAGGATTTATGATCAATCTATATACACAACAAAGAACAAATCCTGTCGCTCTGTAATTCGCTCTATACTTGTAGCGAATGTTTAGACAACCCAATATATAACTCTTTCTATATATACAAAATGAATTGTAAACTCTGTATTTACTCTTTAGCTACAACAAAAAACAAAAGATACCCTCAAAATGCTGAACAAGAAATTTCTCAACATTTGAAAACGAAATAAATAAAAATGTGAAAGCAAAAAAAAACAAGAAATTTTCAAAAATTAAACAAAATTTGCATTTGATTTAACAAAAAAAAAAGAAAGTAATTCAAGTAAAGTAAATTGTCGTAATTAGTTTGCACGCAAATTTTGCTGTACAATGCACAAAAATTAATACCATAATAGAAATATAATCGATATAAAAAAAACCCAAAACGTGTGTAGTCTATAAGATTAGTGTTAATCGCATAATATTAAACTTATAATAGTTACTCAATTAGTTGATAGTTGAATTAGAAACCACCGTCATATTAGACTTTGTATAATGTACTTTGTATAATACAGTGTACTATCCGTATAATGTACGTTCGTTTCTCGTCATGTATTGTATTGTACTTCAAATGATTGACACATCCAATTTCTATACATACATATATAATAACTTCCTTTCGTAACTTCTTTTTTGTAGCACAAAATGTATCTTGCTAATATATATTTTTTATGTTTTAGTATAGTTTTCCTTGTCTTTTGCCTCTACGAACAACTTTTCTAAACTAAACACGCTTAATAGTAATTTTTTTTATTTAGTTGATTTTCCTTCTTTACGAAGTACTTGTAATATTTGTTTAGAATTACAAATCTTTGAACAAACATATGAACACTTTCTAAAATACCAAAGCAAAGTGCATGTTGCTACTAAGGGTTAAAAAATTTATTTATAATTTGATTTTAGAGTCTATTGAAATATGAAAGCAACTATTTATGTGGACAATACACGTTATGGAGTACATATGCTCCAGATGAAAGTTAAGTACATCTCAAAAACCAACAAGAACAACACACAGACAACAACATATAAGCAATATACATACATACAAACATCGTAGTTTATAACTTTGATACTGAGAAACATACGCGTAATACATATATACACATTTACTCATATACACATATATAAATATGTATTTTAAATGTCAAGGAGTATGCATGAGAGTTTTTAGATGGATTCGGGAAGCATACAAAGCAAATTTCCCAAAACAGAAGCTAACATTAGATTATAAGTGCAGTGTTGAATAATGAACCAATTTAATGCTAAAGCGCGTAAATGATAAAAATCTATACATAGATATATGTATATGTATTTAGCATACATGTTTGTGTGTGTGTGTGTAGTTAATTTGAAAAAAACCAAAAAAAAATTGAATAATACCAAACAAACATGCGTAGAATTTTTGTTGCAAGTTATACTTATATAAATAAATACAATAAATACTTATATTCTATGTATATTATGCAGTAAATAACGAGAGACAACTGTTATATAATAATTACTGAATATTAAGTAAAGAACTTCTTTCAATGCTGTTTCTAAAGTTGGTTAACTTCTAGCTTCTTATGCAATAAACATACATACATATATATTAAATATTAATAAAATATTACGTATATACTTAGCTATAGTGTTGATTAGCGCCCAACTAGTGTACACACACACACAACACACATTAGTTGGTATTTAATTTAGTTGCGAACAAGAATAACCCAAAAACTCATCTTATTGTCGCTGCTTAACAGTTAATATATAAATAATTATATATATATATATATATACTTATACATACATATACATATATATAGAACTCAATAAATGTTTCACATAAAATATATATATATACATCTATATTCCAATATTATTGTAGTCTTATCAACGTATTTTCCAACATGCATTTGCTCCAACACACAATTACGTAACACCCAGAGTACATTTTTATATACATTTCTTTTGTTTATCATATTTTTGTATTTGTATTTGTAAATTACGCATAGCTTGATTTTTTTTAGAGGAACAGTAATATATACAAATATTTATTTTCTTTAGAAAACATTTAAACTTATTTTCTTAGCACACAAAACCTTTTTAATATCTTGTATCTAAATGTGTAAATTCGTAACAAACAATTTAGTTCTGCGCTTTGAAAAATCTGTTAAAGATCGTATCTTAGGCGTAGCTATCGATGCGATACATAGAATCACACATATAGAACTTATAAACCACACTTTTTACATAATATTTAGATGGTATGTGGCAATCGTGGAAATAATTATGCAACTTACCCCCCAGTGATGCTTTACAGCAGGCCATGAAAACACACAGCTGGGCTTCTCCAACCAGGGCACAGAAGGTTCTACGAATGATCACATTAGGAAAACTATTTCCTAGCTAAAATACAAATTTAATGGAGCTTACCAGGAAACACACTGCCATGCCGGACTGATCCCACTTTATTAAGATTGGCATTTGGAATTTTCTTAAAGAGACTACGCACTGCTGAACTTCCGTTAATTAATCGATACGCCATTCTTCAAAACTAACGAGGATTTTACAAACTTAGATATTTTATTGCTATTTTGCAGGTATTTTCACATAAAAATTTTTATAGTCCGAAATGTCTGACTGCTAAATAACAACTTATTTTACTACACAACCCAAAAATGTGTGTCTGAAAGTCTTACTCAAAGGCTGCTTTGTATATGATTCAAAACATGTAAAAGTTCTACCTGGATAAAAATGTTGTTTAAAAACTTCTATTGGCAACTTTCTGGAGCTAGGTACAACTCAGGGGCATGAATATTGTTATTAATTTTTAATAATAGTAATCTGGGCCATCAACCTTATCCTATTTAATGGGATAGCAAAACTTCGACAATACCTACCACTTTTACTGTATTTTCCTCGTAAAGACCCATTTCTACATTGAATATTTTTACTTTACAGGAAACAAAATTACATACAATTTGCAAAGATATGAAACAATAAAAATTCGCTAATAAATGAATATGTAATCTGTTCTTTTCCTGGGTTGTGGGCTTAATCTGGGGTCAAGTCAGTCTCAAACTGGTTGAGTAAATATTTTGAAATAATAATTTGAGTAATCCATTATAAATTTTTAAATATTTTTATTTCTTGTAATAATAGCCCAAACCTTAATCATATACTTTCCATGCTTGTCACAGGAAAAACAATTTCGAGTTTTGTAGTACACTCAACAATTTAAATTTATTTAAAAATAAATTAAATTTTTTTATAAAACTCTTATACAATGTTACATTTATAGAGAAAGTGCGTGACATGCGACCAGGTTGTTTTGCCACGCTCTAACCGCCCTAAGCCATACTGCATTTATGCATCCGGTCCTCTTGCTATATAGTAAGTATGATTGAATCTTTAGTTTCATTTGACACCAGAATTTAGTCGCGCTAAGCTGACAGACTGGCGATCGCTGAGGCAATAGCTTTTAATATGCTTATCTGGGCAGCGAGCAGATTTCGCAGGAGTTTAGTTCGCCACGATTGATAAAGGTGCAGTGGTTGCATGTCCAGGTGTTGGCATCCAGATCCATTGCATCAGAGCCTGCAGCGCCAGCGCTGTTTGCTCCACCACTTGGATAGCTGGTGGTGCCACTGCAATAGAAAAAAGTCAAATTAGATAAAGAAAAAATAAGTTTATATGTTTTAGCTTACCCGCTGCCTGAGGAGCTGGCCTGGACAAGTGATTCGAGCAGCTTCCAGACTTCTTCGCCTTTGAAATCGGCCGCCTGATTTGGATTCTTGGCGCGCACAGCCTCCAGCAGCGGTGCCATGTGCTGACGCAGCGGCAACATGTCCATTTTATACAAGTAAACAAGCAAATGAAAATCTGAAATAGCCTCAAGAAACTCCTCATCGGCCCAGGCGGACAGATAGCTGCTCAAGGCGTTGAAATCCTGCAGGTGGCCATCAATATAACGGTTCTCAATGGGGAATGGCTGGCGCTTGTCGTACTCTGTGAATGTATACTGCGGCTGCAGCGGCGTCGAGGCGGGCACATCCACCAGCAGATACTCCACGGGCAATGGACGTGCCAAACGCTGCACCTCGTTACCATATTGATCCTTTTCCTGCAACAAAACACAAATAGTACACAAATGACGTTAAATGAGTACAAATAAAAGTTGACATTTCAGACTGCATTTGGCTTAGTTTTTTTGGAGGGGTAATAAAAGCTTTATGCCCGCACTTTAAAACGGGCTGCCCCACTGACCTATATGCTAGTTGGCTTTGACTGACGCCGCCTAGAAAGAAAGCTTTTGCAACCTGTTTGCTTGGCTCAACCGCAAATAACAAGGCAACAACGTTCGCTCGAGACTCTGGCGCTTGGCCAGGATACAAGCAAGCGCAGTCAGTAGTTTTGGTTGCTGCAACAGCACCCGTTCTTTTCAGGGTTATCAGGTCAAAGTCAGTCGCACAACGCGCGCGTCATCAACATCAATGTCCGCCTGGCAACATACACACACACACACTCACATACTCGACCTCATATTCTGTACTGTCTGTGATTCGGTGAAAATTCTAGCTGATTCAACAGCTTAGGAAGAGAGACAGAAAGTGAAAGAGACTGTGATTGACTAGCAGCGAGAGAAAGTGAGACAGAGAGTTGGCACGTTGGTAAAGAGCAGGATTTAACAAAAAGTGCACTCTTTTTTTTCGGTCTAAGTGCTAAGTGCAGGTAAAAGCCAAAAATTCCATATTCCTGCAGTCATAAGCTTATCAGCGCATATTTACGCTTTACAGATTTTGACAAAAAATGCTTTCAAATGTATTTATGTGAAAGCGCTGATTATTCAAGTCCAAGTTCCATTAGGTCAGATTTTCGCGGTATGTAAAAATCCTAATCCGATGAAGTAAAACAGACTTTAACAACTCTATACTTTTAATCAACTAGCTTTTAAATTTACTTCGTTTTTGGTGCACAAACACCAAATATGATATTATCAACCACACACTTTGTGCCCTTCAATAAGTAACTTGGTTTCTATGTGTTGCACAATGATTCAATTTTCGCATTGATTGGCGTATATAGCTATGCGACACAACTAACCAAACTTAATTTCGCATAGGCCAGCTAGGTGAATCTGATTTTATTGGCGTGTCCAGGAATCAACTAGTGTTTTGCAGCACTTTCGATGGTTGCAAAAATGCAATTATGTGTGCGAATTTTGTGCGCTCAAAATATTCGAAAATATGGGAAAGCGGCATTCTGGTGAAAAAATAATTGCAGCAACAAAAATAGGCACCCTACGGCTGTGTCAACAATGATCATTCGGCTATTCCTGAAATTGAAAGGGCAAAACTAAAGTAGAGTAATGCCAGGACTCGTCAGATAGTTTTGATTTATTTAAGCGCGCAGTCTATCGGCCATTCAGGGCACTGTCAATGCATTGTCAAGTCAAATATTAAATGCGCTTCATTCCACAGCAAAAATAAAAACAAAAGGGTGGGAGAGCTTTTTGTTTTGAGCTCACACAGTCAACAGGCAAGTTGCGCTTTTTGCCGTTGTAAATGTTGCAGCAACGCCTCTTTAGGCGCCTAGATGATGCTGGAACCACCCACGTGTGTGGCAGCCACCGCTTTCGATGTGCAGCTGAGCCAAATTAATTGAAATTATGTTCGAACCGTGTCATTTGTTTTGAAGTAAATACATTTACTATCGATGACAGTGACAATGACGTTGAGGCTGACGACGAATTCCCAAATGATAATAAGCTATTGTTGTTGTTGTTTTTATTTGTTTGTTGCTTGTTGTTAACCATAGTGACGCATGTTATTGTAAATCTTTTGTAGTTTTAATCAGCTTTTTGATCCACCGCCTACCAGAAACTGTTTTTAATGCAAAGTCCTTGTCAAAAGGCTCTTAGGCATTTAAGGATTTACATTTAAATTTTAGGTTCTTTGGCAAATCACTCAGGCAAAGGCTAAATGTGCTTGCTGATCCTTTACACAGTTTTCATAAAATGGGTAAAAATTAAGGGTTTAATGGTTAAGTGCCAAGTCGTAATTGCCTTATACGGTCGGCCGTTCGAAAGTCCTGACCAATTCCAAAGACGATTTCTATTTTAGAAAAACGAGTAAAGTATTAATCTTGAGCGTAAAACAAGACTTTTGGTGTATTACATTTGAAAACGGGTTTATTTTAATGAAGTTATGCGATCCGAAGTTGTGTTCCACTCCTAAATCAATTATTGGTCACAAAACTTTGGCATAAAAATCTTCTACAAATTAGGTTTATAGATTTATATGCAGTTTTAATCAAGGGCAATAAAAAGGTATTTTGATTTATTACATTTGAAAATCAGTTGGCAATCCGAAGTTCTGTTTTCTTCCAAGTCGAAATAAAAATTAAGTTTCTAGATTTAAATACAGTACTTATTAAGAGCGTAAAACAAGTCTTTTGATGTATTACATTTGAAAATCGGGAAAATTTTGACGATGTTATGGCAATAAAAAGATTTGACCAGTTCCAAGTCGAACAGTTTCTGGAATGGGTTCAGGGGATTTCTACACAAGAGTCTTCTTACTTATTTTCTTTTTAGTCGCTTTGTCAGCATCTTTGGCATTAAACTTAAAATAATTGCTTTTGATTTCATTTGAAAAACAAAAGTGTGTGG
Organism: Scaptomyza pallida; assembly: GCA_018152965.1. Lineage (NCBI taxonomy): Eukaryota > Metazoa > Arthropoda > Insecta > Diptera > Drosophilidae > Scaptomyza > Scaptomyza pallida. The sequence goes on from JAECXP010000002.1 coordinate 2,651,137, forward strand.
AAAAGTAACCGAAAAATTCGGTTGCAAGTTTAATCTGATTAAATTGGATTCAGGCTTTTACACGAACTCATTATGGGATATATATGCACGCTTTTGTACGTCAGGACTTTTTTCTCCTTGATCCAATGTGGGTACTTAGAAAATTTATGTTTTTGCATTGCCCTTAGCACTTTCGACAGGGCTTGTTATTATTAATCCTTTTGAATTCCGGCTAAGTGCTGCATGTTGTGATGTTTTGAAAGGGATTTAAAAAAGAACACTGTCGGTGGAAATTAACATGAATTTATCAAAAAAAAAAAACAGCAATTAACCTCTGGAACAATCGTTCTTTAATTTTATCTTTTAAATAATAATCAGTCAAATTAAGGTTAACATTAAAGTCGAAACGATTAAATCGTTTATCGTATGCCACACCCTTTTTGAATGCTTGAAAAATCAATGCCGGAATCGAGAAAATTCATTTTCTTAAAAACTTAATATGGTTTGTATATGTCGATGCATGTGCGTATGAAAACTTTTTAACAGTTTAAGTTCTAAATTTAAAATCAACAAACTGTTAAGAGCTAATTGCTTAGATTTAGCTTGTCTCAAACTAGGAAAGAGCAATACAAATGTATACATGTACAAGCGTTTAATGCGTCTGTGTGTTGTGTTGTGTTCCTGAAAATTACAATCACAAATACAACGCACACTTACACAAAAAAAGTATTTCCAGAAAATGCATTGCAAATTTTCAACAGGGCATAATAGTTGAAAGCAAGACTGGGCTATTAGCTGCTGAGAGAGATAGATAGACAAATAGAGAGAATGAGACCCTCAATTGCAGTACGTAGCTTGACATTGACATTGAGCTCATACCAGCGACAGCAGCAACGGTAAAGCAGACTACATACGTATGTAAGAGAGCGCACCCATTGGGTGCAAAAGCTTGCTCGCTCTTGCGCTCTTCGCACTGCTAGCTCTCGCTGCTGCTGCTACTGCTGTCTATAAAAGCGCGCGCTTTGCTTGGCTCGGATTGCACTTGCAAACGAAACGTTGGACGCTACGCACGCACGCCGCCCCGCTAGGCCGACGAGACAGGACGAAAAGCAGACTTGAAAAGGAAATAAAAATATTTTAAGTTGGTTTTTAATGTGGAAGACTGGCGCCCGTTGTGAACATGCTGAGCATACTGTGGAGAAGTACTTTCAATCAACTCAACATTAATCAGTGCAGCAGGAAGAACAATGTTTTGGACGGCAGTTGCCTCCACCACGGTTACATCAGCTACTTCAGAGCCATCAGCTGGCTTGGCCAGCGCAGCGCCAACTTATCAGCAACAGCATACAAAGCCGCCGCGAGTATTTCCCAGCAGCTGGCAGCTAAGCAATGCCGCATTTAAGGTGCGACGCCACGAACAGCACCAACAGCAACAGCACAAGCAAGAGCTCGAACTAGAGAAAAAGCAACAGTTGCAGCAGCACCAGCTACACCAGCAGCAACAACATCAGCAGCATCAACATTCGCATCAACATCCAGTGGAAAAGGGGGAGCATAATAAAAAGAAAATCTGTGCAAAAAGTGAGAGTAAAATATTCAAAGCGTTCACGTCCTGCAAGTGCACACAAAACGATTTAAACTAAGAACCAACAAGTAGTTATAAACATAATCAAACAAAAACTTAAGTTAACTGAACAGCTAAAAAGTCTAAAAGAGTGTACTGTGAACCACTTTTTGTATTTTGCAATTTTTGACAATATAAGAGAACTAAGTTATTTAAGAAGAAACCACATGAATCTTTAAAATTAATATAAACGCATTAAAGCTGACAAACTAACAAGAAAAAGCGTCAAGGACAAAGGGAAATTAAGTAATTTTCTAATGAAAATTTATTTAACACTTCAAGGAAAATAAAATCCCTCATACTACATTAGTGACGGGCGACAAACAACATAACTTTTGCAGTTTGAAAGAGCAACAGGAAAAAGGTAAGCTAATATTACAAAAGCCAAAAACAACAATGAGGCATGCATGCAACAAGAAGCTCACTGCATTTCCACCTACATCACGTTCATTCTCAGAATTACAGATAGCTGCGATGACTAGCTTCAAAGTTCCATTGAATTATGGCCCACTGGCTTTGGGCATCATTCTAAAGAAGTAAATGATTTATGCATCCTTCCATCCTTCCATCCTTCCGAAAGGATGCTACACTTGAATAAAAGTTTGTTAGAGCACTTAAACTAACTAATATAAATACTTCACATATGCACAAGAGCTACACTTGAATATGAGAACACTTTAACACAATAATCTACATACTACACATATGCACGAGAGCGTCATGCTTGTTAGCTGTAACATTTGATAATGCCATTTTCAGCTTGACTATTGTTTCATTATTAATTGACGCACTTTCTTTGCATTCGAGTAGCTTATTAGAATGCAGAGTAGCGAGTGGGGATGACATATTATTCTATATGTAACACTTCACATGACATTTTGTTCTATAAGCGCATCATTGTCATCCTATTTGTTTTTTGTTTATGCAAGAGATACTTGGCAATCCTTACGATAAGCAGCTTAGAACAACTCCTCCTCCTGTCACCCAAGGACAATATAGCATTGCATTTGTGTTGCACTTGTCAAATGGCAAACGCATGCAAAATACACACAGCAACAATAATAAATCCGAATTGGAAACGGTTCGACAGCATCATATAAGCTGTGGCCTACAACCTTTCACCCTACACACACGCAATAAGATAGAAATTGGCTACATCCTGGCCTAGAAACTTCTATGCAAACAGAGAATATCATTAAAACCCATTCGAAGGAGAAATAAAAACCGCAGCAGCAGCAGTAGCAGCTGCAATCAAAAGTGCAAACAGTTGTTTGCCAAAGATAAATTAAAATCATGTCAACAGATAAGTCTGTATTTGTATACGCGTCAGTCAAATGACAAACAACAAAAAGGGAAACCTGTTTTTGAGCATTTGATAAATAAAATATTTGTATATAACAACAAATAGTGCGGAAGCATGAATAGGGATATAGCATATAGAGGTAAAGATATCTATAAATATTCAAACTTCCTAGTACTTATTTGCCATTTGGTTGGGTTTTAATGACAAATTGTGCATTCGAACAACATGAATTATGTCACTATTACTTAACAAATTATTATTGTTGATTCTGAAACACTGAACCGCTGGTAAAAGTCCAGCAAATTAATTGTCAGCCTTTTTCTGCCCGCAAATGATTCGCGTGTCGTTTGATTGGATTTCACTTGAATTATATGAATGACAGTTTATTAAGTTCTCAGAACAGAATGATATGAGATAGTATTAATTTATAATCATAGCTAGATAGCTCGTTAAAAGCAAAATGTACAACTCGTCAAAGTATCTGCAAGTAACACAATATTCAACTAGCTTGGGGGCAGTTGCAGTGCGCGCGCTTGTTTCCTGCATCAAGTTGACGAATAATTAGCATACTTTTACGCGCAGTTGCCAATTATGATTGATGGCACTCGACGGCAAATGGCGATTACTAGCGGAATGTGCACACACTCAAGCACACGCACACACACACAATATGTGTACTTAATAAAACTTGCCTTAAAATATACATGCAAAATCAATTGTAAATAAACTTAACTACTTTACAGTTTTAGTTTTATGTACTTAAAAAGTTTTCTCTCAAAACATAGACTTTAAATAGTTTTGTTGAGGTTTAAAAAGTAGGTAAGTTGTTGCCTCAAGAAATTGATTTGTGAATACCTAATTAGGTTTAGGTGGACTTCAACAGTGTATAATTGCCATGTTTCTGCGATTCGATTCAGTGAGTTCAATAATTAGCCTATTCCATTTATGTTGCACACCAGCCGGATGACATTTTGCATCAACGAATATCGTTGCATGTTAATTAACCATCAATCGGGATAAGGTCAATTGGTTCTAATTGATTTATGGGTTTACTGCAAATATTTGAGGATACCTAACAACATAACATAACAGGAAATTATACAAAAAAAGATTCTCGGAATGTTTTCTCATGCTATTAAGGGAAAATTGAGTGTTAAGGTGAAATGCAAATATGAATATTCTTACCATGTCGAAGGGCCCTTCGCACAAACACAGAAAAAGTGTAATAAAATTAAACGCACTTAAAAAAAGAGTGCTTTTTACCATGGCATTGAGAATGGTAACAAAACCAAAAATCGAAAACCAAAGCCCAAACTCAACAGGCGGTATAAATTGCGTATCGATTTCAATATCCCAAGCAAAAGATATTTTTATACATCGCGTTAATTGCCCGTAATTCTATCGATCAATAAGAAAATGTACACACATGTATGAAGTTCCATTTTTTTCACCGAACACTGACACAGTTGTCCATACCTATAGATTGAGCCTTACACGCAAAAACAACAACAATAAGTAAAGTAACAAAAGGTGCTGAATAATTCAAATCAACAATTGAAAAAATGTCCGTGTTGCCTTGTGCGTATATATTTATACTATATATGTAGGTGTGGGTGTTTGTTTGAATACGGAAATCTGTCTGTCTGCCTTCTTTTCCTTACCACCTTTACCCAGGTCTGTTGACAGTTTTCAGCACTTGTCTGGAGTGTTTATATCCTTAAAGACATGTTTACATATTGCATTAAAGATGAGGCATAACCTGATTGTTTTATACTATAAAAAGCATATGAGGTAAGCTATACTATAAAGTCCGTAAAGTCGGTTGGAGCTGAGTATCTTTAGTAAGGCATTTATGTGTGCGTCCTTTTTCCTGTTGTGGCTGTTTTTCGTGTCTGCGTCGCACAAGCTATAAATACCTTATAAGTCCGCACTTAAAATTAACCAACATTTTAGTCGTTATCATCTTATATGCAACAATTACAACGCTTAAAAAATGTATGAGGGGTTGACCCAGGCAGGCAGTTAGTAAAAAGGGGCAAGAATAATTTGCTTTAATTAAACTCAGCCGCATTTTGGTTTACTTTTTTAACACTATAAGGCAGATTTTAAGAAATTAACTTATTCGCTCAAAATAAGTTTATTGAGTAGAAGTAAAATGGTTGGGCTTTTAAGGCAAACTCATTAATGTTTTAAGGCGTAGAGCCTTTAAGCTGATTTTCCATGAACAACTACTTAAAGCTTACGCTCAGTTGGCTTTGAATAAAGCTAATGCATACTATGAAATTGATTAACTGTTTTCCGAACTGCATAAGCGCTAAACAGAAAGTGTGGTTTGGGCCAAACTTAGGCTTGACTAGATTCAAATTAGCTGAAGGTAATTAAATTTAATCTTTCAACATAAGGAAAAACATGTCTTACTTTCTAGCAAAGTCCCTTAAAGTGCATTTAAAACGCAATCAATTTTAGTTATGCAAAGAACGCTGTTGAATTTATAATGCGAGTGAAAAGCTGCAATTAATTAATAAACTAGAAGCGTAAAAGTCACAATATTTTAGCTGAGAATGAAAACATTTCTAGAAACGATTCAAAAATGAAAACACAAACAAAAAGTGGAACAAAAAATGTTCTAACAAAATGCAAAGCAAAGGGGAGCAAAAGAAAATGGCAACAGATAGCCAGACAATTTCATCAACTTGGCTAAAATGCCAGCCACAATACACAAGCATACAAATTAAAGCATATATGTTTGAGTTAATGTTTGTTTTAACAATATTATCCCTGATGGCAAGCGAGAGTCAACCAATTTATTGTTTGTGCTGAACAAACAGCTAAGAAAACAACGTTTAACTGTTAAAGGTGAATGGAGCAAACGCTCTCTTTATGCATTTTGCTAAACTAATTGTTGTTGCCAATTAGCTGTGACACAATACCCAAGAGCCTGGCCGTAACTAACAAAAGCTCTAATGTTTTTATTAAGTGGCGCCTAACAGTAAACAGAAGAGTTTAAATACTTAAAGGTATGCCTAGAGCATAATTATATGATGTAAAGATGCAGATAATGTTAAAAATGCGTTGGCGCGCAGCAAGAAAATATTTAAAAAAAATATATAAATTGTAAACTTTAGCTGCGCTTAACTTTGCGATCAAGGCCATTCCAATGGATCAACATCAATATGCACATACGCCAATGTTGTGGGGGTTGTGCATTTCATCATTGTGCAAAATTTGCATAAAATGTAAAGCGTAAAATGGCAGCAGTAGTATAGAGAGTAAGCAAAAAAAGGAGGTGGTGATAAGCAAAAGCTAGCGACAACATAGCGTATGCGTTATATACAAAACATTACATATTCTCAGCTGCTGTTTTCAACATTTTGCATAATAAAAATGTGAAATTAATAACGGAAAGTAAAAGCTTAACAAAAAACAAGTGAACGCAAATAGTACAAAATGGTAAAGAGTGATTTTAATAAAATGTGGGTGTAAAGCAGAAAGAGCAAAAATGGGAAAAATAAATAAAAACATAAAGGAAAATTACGTAGAATTTGTAGGAAACACAAAACAAACAGGTACAAAAGATAGCTCAAACAATGAAATCTATTTTGGTACGGAATTCAAAATTGATATCTGCCAAAGTTTGTTGAGAGTAGAAAAAGTTTTTTACTATATTTTGCAGTTTTTAAGCATTCTACTTATATGTAATTTTTTTGAGCTTTTCTGTCTAATGAGTTGAGTGTGGTACAAACTGACCAAAATGTGTTTAATTAAGCTTGTTAATTTGTTTGCCCTTTGGCTGCTAATGAAAACTTGTTTGACTAATGCAAACATTATACTTGTTTTAAACAATGTGATTTCTGCGAATGCATTTCAATACAACATTGGCGTTATGTTATGCTTTGATTTAATGAACTGCCAATATGAACAACAGAACTTTGTATAATATTCTTGGAATCAGTTGCACATTTTTTGTCATGTGCTCTGTTTGTTGCATTGCATATAAATGTCAACATTCTGCCAGCAATATATCATATTAAAACAAGAATGCTGACAGTTAACAGAGCAAATTTCAGTGAGTAAAGGTTCTTTTGTGGGCGGATACATTTTCAACCCACATAGCACACCTGCTTAAATGGACGTAATATGCAGAAGCTAGCAAAAAGTTACTTCTTACTCTATTTCATTATTATAGTTGTCTGTTTCAAGGTTTTTCAGCGAAACTTTCGATTTAAAAGATAGTTTTAGGTGTGTTAAAAAAAAGTGTTGACGGTTTTTTTTGTTACTTTTAAGTTGCCAAGGCTTAGTGCTGTCAAAGTTGTTCATATTCTTTTCGCAATAGGGTAAATCACAGTTTTTAATTATTCATATTCAAAGTACTTGACAATACCCTGAAGATAGCTATTAAATACTATGCAAACTATATACCACAATCGATTTGATTATTTGCTTTCTGTCATTGTTGATTGTGTGGGTGTTTTTGTGTGTGTGCATTAAAGCATTTATTAGCCCAGTCATTCGGCACTAGCTGTTTTATTTGGCCAATGAAGTCGAAAAGCCAAATGTCACATGTCAAATTTTCGAAAGCGCAAAGCAAATAATAGTTAAATTTGGGTTAAAAAGGAAATTTTTCACTCCTCTTTTTATATCTTTCTTATCTGTCTAGATGGATATACCAAAGGAACTGACCAAGCTGCTGAGCTGCAGCCTGTGCCGTTGCAACTATAGCTTACAAAATGCCTCACGTTATCCAAAAGAATTGCGCTGTTATCATTGCTTCTGTGCCGCCTGTGTGGACTTGTTGAATGGCTGTCTGGAGGTGGTGTGCCCAAGATGTGGTTTGAAGACACCACTGCCACCAATGGGTGATTTGCCCACTAATGAGGCATTGATGTTTGTGCTGAAGCAGATGCCGGCACTGCGACTGGGTATGGCCATGATGCAGCAGCAAAACGAGCAGCAGTTGCAGCTGCAGCCGCCACTTTTATTGGATCAGGGCATAAATCCCAACAGCATGGCGCCCTATGGCAATTGGATGGATGAGATCAACGTGGACATGTTGCTTTGTTATGGCATGGAGCAGTGTCCCATACATGTGTTATCCAATACTAGTTGGTGCCACAGCTGCCGGAGGCTAATGTGCCTCGAGTGCTCCAAAGATGCCGAGCACAAGAATCATGAGATGACCCATCATCTGCAGCTCAACGAACTGTTGCGCCAGCTAATAAGCAATGAGCTGGATAAAGTGGAGCAGTGCACTGCCCATTCTTCATTGTTGGCTTCGGCCGATATGACGCTGCTGCGTCGTCTCATCGACGCCTGCAACACCATGCAGCAACATATCACCGATCAAATGCTCACCCATGGCTCAACATTGCGCAGCATTCACATGCGCGACTGGTGGCAAAGTGCCAAGAGTGAGATGCAGCGCAAGCTCGGCGTGGGTCAACAACAGACAGTTGGTAGCCTGATGTGTCTGTTGAAGACGCTGCACAATCAGCGTTGCACATTCCAGGAGCAACTGCTCGAAACCTATTACATTTGCCGCATGCGTGCTGGCGTACGTGAGAATGGCATGGAGATATTGGACTTTGGGCGACTGCATCATCGACTCTTGACGCTGCGGCAGCAGCCATGTCAATTGCCACCGGACAATGTGGAACCGCCGCCGGCACTGCTGTTGACCAACTATTGCATCTATGCGATGTGGTGTGAAATGCAGCAGACCGTCTTGTTGGATAGGCCAGTGGTGCAGCAGCAACTACAACCACTGCAACAAATAATGCCCTTGTCAGTGCAGCAGCCGGAGAAACAGCAGGATTTGGAGCCGATTTGGCAGCTAATGCCACAGGCCATACAACAGCCAGCACAGCAAGCAGTGCAGCAAGCAGTGCAACAGCCATTGCAGCCAAAGATGAAACGAGCATCGCTACGCGAACTCAAGCAATCGATGCAGCAGCCATTGCAGCCAAAGTTTAAGCAACCAATGCAACTGGAGTACAAGCAGCCACTGCCACTGGAGCCGGTCATACAGCTACAACAGCCAGTTATGCAGCCAAAGTTAAAGCAACCAATGCAGCCACTGCCACTGGAGCCGACCATGCAGCCAAAGTTTAAACAGCCAGTGCAACAGAAGATGAAGCAGCAGCCAATGCAACAGCAACCCATGCAACAGAATTTGCAACAGCCAATGCTACAGCAACCCATGCAACAGAATCTGCAACAGCCAGCAATGCCGCCGCTGGATCCATCACTATTCAACAAACAACAATGGACCGTGCTACGATTTCGATTGCACTTGCTTCAACTATACCGGTCCGAGTAGCAGCACCGGCAACAATTATTTCTCAAATCCAGTATCTTCGCTATTCGATAAGAGTTATTACAGCAATCACATTGATAAGCAGCTCAAGAAGACCAAAGTGGATCGGCGTTCACTGGAGACCCATCTGACACAGGTCATGCAGCAGCGCCATGAGCTGGAGCAACAGAAGCAGCGGGAGAAGGAGAAATCGTATGTGCCCATTCGACGACATTCCGGTACACAAACACAGCGTTATGTGACATTCAATTTGGCCAACAACACAACGGCTTCAACGTCGTCAACATCATCAATGGTTGCAACCGCACCGACCGCACCAGCTGCTAGTATATTTACGGTCAAGGCTCCGCCCCGTAAGCCCGCCCGTCTCACACGGCAGCCACGCAGCTCCAGCTATCCGGTCTACTATCTGGACTTGGAAATCGAAAGGGAACCAGCTGGCCGCATATTGATTGAGGTGCGCAACGATGTTGCACCATTGATGGCACAGAACTTTCGTGCTCTCATACTGCATGAGCGTGGATATGGCTATAAGGGCTGCGATATATTTCAGGCCTGGGCCAATGAGAGCGTCATCACGGGCGACTTTGAGTTGAACACTGGACGTGGTGGCTATGCTGCACTCGATGATCGTTTCTTTATGCCAGATGAATCTGGACTATTCGGACGGCGTGGCACCGTGGGCATGCGACGTGGTCAGAAGCGTTATGATAATTGTGGATTTGTTGGCAGCCAATTTCGCATGGTACTCAATGATAACAACACATTTACGGCTATATTTGGCTATATTGTGTCGGGCATTGATGTGCTGGATAAAATAGCCAACACTGGCAATGCCACAGGCTACCCCCTGTTGCACACAATAATTAAAAATTGTGGCGAGTATCGTCGTGCCAGCTTCTAAATGCAAAAAAAAAAAAAAAAAAACCAAAATGGGAGTTGCTTTTATTGCACCCCAACTACCAAGTGTCGACTAAAGTGAATGGCATTTGCAAATTAATTCTTTCAAAAAAATATACATGTACTTAAATATATACTGTAGTGAAAAGTCTTTGAGTAATTTAAGCTCTGCTTTCAGCAAAATATTACCAAAGGTATACAATGTATTTTTATTTCGTGTTTTTAGGTGTTTGATGGTAAACTCTACAATACTATATACATAATAAATGTTGTCCAAACTGTTCAATAAGAATGCATACATATATAATATACACACAAGCCATATACAAAAAAAAACATATATTGATGCCAAAGGTATAAAACATTTTGGTTCTTCAAAAGGATAAAATGACAAAAATTTTAAAACCTTTGATAAGCATTTTACAAAATACCAAAAAGAAACTGAAGTAGATGCATCAAAAAACCTGTCAAAATTTTGGAGGATGTTTTTTTTGAAGAAGTTTTAAAATTAGTCAAAAAAAAAAAAAAAAAAAAAACAAAACAATAAAATTGGTCGGCACATATTCGACTCGATAATACCCTGTATTCAATTTTTGGATATATATTTAAGAGGAGCATTGCGAACAAAAAATATAAACTTTTGTCCATATCAAATAAGATGTAACTAAAACTCAGACTTAAAATACCATCGATAAGATCAATACGATCAATGCTGAACCAAAAAAAATATAAAAATAATATTTTTTGTTTGACTAAAGCCTAAACTTTTGACTACAGGGTAATAAATACTTAAGAACTTTTAAAACCAAGCTGAAAAAGTATATGTATTGTTAATCTTAAAAAGAAATAATATTGATTAAGCAAAGAAAAAAACAGTTTTTCGAACTTTATGTTCCTCTGTTTGTTTCTTACTTAACTCGATATGACACACCGAAACGGTGAATAGCGCTACAACGATACCTGCGCAAAGAAATTACTTGCAACCGAAATGCAGTTTAAGTGAAAATTAATTTAAGTTATGTTATAAGTCGCATTATTCGACAAACTTAAATCGAAAATTGAATGCAGCTATAATTCTTTACTAACGGTCGTAAAAAAGAATATTTTCATGATAAAAAAAAATATCAAATATACGTTACGTGTCATGGTTGTTAATTGAAATCAAAAAAAAAACTTCAAACTAAATGTTTAAAACAGAAAGGTGAACGAATCCTTCAATAGTACTTTAAGAAAATGAAACCAAGGTTTCCAAATAAGTTAAGAAACGCAAATACATAAAATTGCATCTTTCGTCTACGAAAAAGAGTTAAAAGAAATATTTTTAAACGAATTGACAGAAGAAAAAAGATTTAAGAGCAAAGTGAGAAAATTCAAGGTTGTGTTGGTTGTTCGTTAATATAATTTCCCATTAGATAAATAATAATTTTAAATCAAAATTGTTTTAAACAATTATTTATAGATTTGAATTGAAAACAAAATAAAAAGTATCGAATTTATATTGTAGGATAGTTAGAACGAACAAAAATAATATTGATCTGAATAGTACAATGCCAGCAAGTATGAAAAAAAAACCATATTAAGGATTGCGATATTTGTGAATGATATTTAGAATGTGATATAAAGAAATGAGAAAAGGCGCAAACGTTTGAAATTAGATTAAAAATATGTTGCCAAGTATTAATGATATTATTTTAGACTTATGTTAAGCTCACTAAAAGTGATTTTATTTCATTTCGCTTCTTAAGCTAGTCGCTAAGCTTATCCAAATATTAAGATGTTTATCATTGTTGAATATTGTATTGGTGTAAAAGTTATAAATTTCTATGTGTTTTAAATGTCTATTAAAGTATTCAAATGGAGCGGAAGCGTTAAAAAATAACCGATTAAGGCAGAGCAATGATGAGCAGTACAAAGTACATATAAAGAAAGGCCATTCCTATACGACTTGAATGTCAATTATCAGATTGAAAGCGAGAAAAGCGAATTATCATACATTGACAAAAGACAGCAACACATTATGTGAACGTACCAAAAGATAGAGATTGTAATCGATGTCTAAAGCAAAGAAAGAAATGTTATTTAAAATCTTTATGTGCAAATTGTAATTTGAAAGTTTCAATAAATCTTGTTCCATTTATCACTATATAAACACTAATCTGGGAGGCTTAGGATAGCTTTAATCGAAAACTTATCCGAGTATAGTAATAAGTTATCAATCAATAAGTTATCTTCTATTAATGACTCAAACTTTGGTGTTGAAAGAATTGACCTATCTTAATTCTCGAAAAATATGCAAATATGCAAAATCCGAGGTCTAGTAATAACTAAGCAATTAAGAGCATTAAACTAGACGCCTACCTTGTAGAAAACATCCGGAACATATTGTTTATCGGTCGATTCACGCACATAACCCAATTCGGGTGCATCTTTAGTGGGTATTAGACAATTATCACGCACCAGAGCCATGCACTGAGCGGACACAGCATAGCCCTCCATGTGCACTTGTTTAGTCTGATCACCTGTAGAAATAATCAGCTATAATTAACCAAGCCTTGAATGAATATTCTATTCTGCACTCACCAGTAACACAAATGGTTACGAATTTTGAGCCAAAGGTGCCATTTGTGGCATATTTACAAGGATTGGGATGACGATTTTGCAGCTCACCCGCCGTTATGCACTCTTGAGCGGTCAGAAAATGTGTCTCAATACCGCGAATTTGTTTAACAGTGCCTGCGGTGGCATCTTCTGTAATCAGATCCGTAAATATCCAACCAATCTGTAAAAGAAAGTATTTTATTATACAATTCAAACAAATCCTTAACAGCCTCTTACCTTCTTAAGTCCTAATGCTTTGGCCACAGCATCCACCTCGTCGGCGCCCTCATCTGGACAGATGTTAATCGAATCGCGTGATGATTCCTGTGGCGGCTCATATATGGCCGCTACCTTGGCGCGTATGCCAAGTGGCACATCTGCATGCTGCTCATACGTGCCATACAAGAAGCCCATGCGCTGATGTCCTGTGGTGCGCCAATAGTTCAAAAAGCGTTCCACTATTTTGGTATTCTCAAACATAACATTGTCTACATGGCGATATGTCTGTCGATTCAGTGTTATAGCCGACGGCTGACACTTTGAGCAGATGCCCTTGGGCCAAGGTGGATGCTCCCGGCAGCCGGGCTTAATGCGGCAAGTGATGTCATCGAATACAAAGTACTTGCCATGGTCCATGCCCGAAGTCTGCTTGCGTATGTATGAGTGGAACGACAAATGTTTTATATTGTGCTCCTTAAGATAATTCTCATTGTATGGTTCCAATGGGGAGCAATGCACGCAACGTCCATTCGCATTGTGATGGCAACTGTAAAAGATTATTTTAAAAAATAACTAAAAACAATCTTTCACTTTATGTATGAATATCTTACAGTTTGCTATCACGCTCTCTCTTGATTGTGCCATCGGATTTGAGCAGTTGTTGATCCACGGCATCTTCGATCACATCAATGGAGGGACGTGCGGTAGAACTACTCTTTTCAGTGGACAATTGACCAGCGCTTCTGAATGTCAAGTTATCAATAGCTATGGTGCTCGTGCGCTGCAAATTGAAACATTCTTTAGTAACAGTAATATATTATAAATTCAGAAACTTACGCGTGATGAAGTGCCCGCCATTTGTTTAAGATATAACATATCGCCATGCTTGAGTATGGTGCTCACCAGCTGGTTGCCACTAGCTTGCAACTCTGTTGCAAAATTGCGCTCCATAAACAATCCGAAGCCATCAACTTCAAGTGCATGTTGTACGGTGTCGTAGAGTTGTTTTAGATTTGATTTTGGCGAGATCTCGACACGTTTGATGCCCTCTGCAGACTGCACACGTATTAACTGTGACGTATTTAAATAATATACAAAGTATGCAAATTAGTTAATTTGTTTTCTTGTAGACTAGAAAAACGATCGATCACACCGATTGTTTACATAACTGAAAGAGACGATGACGAACGAAGGCAAAGGCCACATTGCGCTTTTTGTATATGAACTGTTCCAGCAGAAGCGGTGCGCAGGCCATGTTGCACTTGTTGTTGTTGTTGTTGTCTGTGGGTTTCCCAATTGGTTGTTGGTGTTGTTTTGAGCGTAGCTTAAGCTACTTGTTTAAGCCTTAGAAGCTTTAATATTAACGAATTGAACTGTACAACATGCAGGCGCGCATTTGACTGCCAAAGGAAGCAAATGCAATTTTTTGGCATTATTTACAATATGTAAATAAATGTGCAGCGTGTGCCAAAAAGAGAGAAAACCGAGCATTTAGCATGGTCCAAACACATGCCATACACAAATGCGCATTTCCCCCCGTTCTCTTTATACCACCCACTTTCTCGCACCCTTTCTCAACAATTTGCAGTCTCTGCTGCAAAAATCTACAAGTCATTGTACCTTTGTTTGTGTGTCTGTCCGGTGTCTGTGTCTGTCTAGCGTCGTTGTGGTAACGAGAATTCAGTGACTATACTAATTCTCAGGCAATTACAGGCAATATGCACATTTTCAAATCTCACATATAAAAAATTTGCGAATATGTATGCATTGAAAACAAAGATTTACTTTTTGCGGCAGCAACAACAATACGCTGGCAATAAAAAATTTCACTTGCCGGCATTTTTGGCTTATCACACAAACAGTGGCAATACGCTATTGATATACATAACATGTACACAGCGTCGTAATAAATGTTTCTTTGCACAGCTAATGTTATGTCCATTGACTATTAGTTATTAACAATTTACTTACAATTTTATCAGGCATTGCTTCAAAAAATTACACTTGGAAGCAAATCAGCACTTGTGTAGACAGTAGGGATACAGTGTGACCATAGGCACAAATGTAAAAGTTACCAAAATAAAATGTTAAAATTTGCAAAACGGAATTATGTTGTGAGTATGTTATGTTAACTGTGGAGCAGCTTATGTTAACTTTTGATTGTGGCGGTCGTAAGAAAAATTGAATATCGTAAAATTGAATTATTTAAATTTGTACTCTATTAAATTAATAAAAAAAAGATTATTGTGCACATTTATTAACATTTTAAGTTTATCAGCATTTATCTATTGGAAGACTGCTACTTAAGGCTACAGCGTGTGGCAATTTAAGGAATTTCAATCGTATTTGAGATTGCCCATGCATATGTATTTAATATCCACATAGTCATCGATGCCGTGATGTGAACCCTCGCGTCCTATGCCCGACTCCTTGACACCACCAAATGGCGCCTCTGGTGCAGAAATGATGCCCTCATTAACTCCAACCATTCCCACCTCCAATCGCTTGGCGACACGGAACACTTGCTGCAGATTATCACTATAGAAGTATCCAGCGAGTCCACGCTGTGTGTCATTTGCCTTTTGCAAGGCCTCCGCCTCATCCTTGAACTTAATGATGGAGACAACAGGTCCAAAGACCTCCTCGGTGTACAGCTGCGCCGACGGAGGCACATCTGTGACTATTGTGGGTGCATAGAAGAGGGAACCAAACTGCTCCAAGGCCTTTCCACCCACAATCACATTGGCCTTCTTGCTGCGCGCATCCTCAACGAAGCCGCTGACCTTATCGAACTGCATCTGATTGATCAATGGTCCGATTTGCACATCACTGGATTTGCCATCACCAATTTTTAGAGCTTCCACACGTTGCTTTAGCAGAGACACAAACTTATCGTAGACACCTTCCTGGATAAAGAAGCGATTGGCCGAAACGCAGGTCTGGCCGCAATTGCGGAACTTGGAGGCCATGGCACCATCGACCGCCTTCTCCACATTGGCCGAGTCGAAGACAATGAATGGCGCATTGCCACCCAGCTCCAGGCACACTCGCTTGATGCCATCGGCGCAGTTGCGGAACAGGAGTTTGCCCACCTGAGTGGAGCCCGTGAAGGAAATGCCACGAACATCGGGACTCTTGCAGAAGAGATCGCCAATTGGAGCTGCCTTCTTGGTGGTCACCACATTGATGACGCCTCGCGGTATGCCCGCCTCCTCGGCCAGCTTGGCCACAGCGAGCGCTGTCAGTGGTGTATCCTCCGATGGCTTTATGACCACTGTGCAGCCAGCAGCCAAAGCAGCACCGGCCTTGCGTGTTATCATGGCCAAGGGAAAGTTCCAAGGCGTTATCAGAGCCGCGACTCCAATGGGCTGTTTCATGACAATGATTTCACGATTTGCAGTGCTGCTGGGCACAATTTCACCATAAATGCGACGCGCTTCCTCCGCAAACCACTCAACAAATGCATTGCCATAGACGACCTCGCCCTTGGACTCATTAATCGGTTTGCCCGATTCTGCAGTCATAATCTCCGCAATTTCCTGAGAGTTCTGCTCGATTAGTTTGTGCCATTTCTACAAGGGAGAGAATGGGATAAGTAGAAAGTTTAATATATATTTTCACTCTACTCACTTTTAACATATTGGAGCGATCTTTGGCCGTCAAGCAGCGCCATTCCT
Source organism: Scaptomyza pallida (assembly GCA_018152965.1). Taxonomy (NCBI): domain Eukaryota; kingdom Metazoa; phylum Arthropoda; class Insecta; order Diptera; family Drosophilidae; genus Scaptomyza; species Scaptomyza pallida. The sequence goes on from JAECXP010000002.1 coordinate 2,667,750, forward strand.
TAGACTCATAGGCCTGTTTGGCGGCATTTATGGCCTGCTGTGCATCCTCCACTGTCATATTGGGCACATTTCCAATGACCTCGCCATTAACGGGATTCCGCACCTCGAATGTCTCCCGGCTGCAGGAATCAATCCAATTGCCGTTGACCAGCGCTTTGGTTTGCACCAGCGCCGAGAAACCACGCATTGTGCTGACCTTTAATGTACTGAGTCTTCGTAACATTTTGTTTGTCGTTACCTGTTTTTTGGTAACAAATCAATGTTGTTGTTATTGCTGTTGTTGTTGCAGCTTAAGTGCCGGCAAGTGGTTGCCGCTTATCTATAATTAACATTATCGCTTACCTTATATGACAGGAAAAGTTTGGGATCACCTTGTCTAATATCTGACAGCACTGTCCACTGCTGGTTGGAGTGTTGCTATTTGCTTGGCGCTGTTTTGCAGTTTGATTGGATTCAATTGATTTTGATTACAGCTGGAGGGAATGCAAGCGAATGCAGAGGTCATTACGCTGGTTTCAATCTCGCGCATGTCGTCACACTCTCAAGAGTGATATAAACATATAAGTAAAACATTGACTCTTTATAAATAGACGAAAAGTACAAGAAAACACACATTTTTCATAAAGATAGGAACATTTTTGCATTTTTTAACAATGATTTGTTAACGACCTGCCAGAACTTAGCGTGACGTCACAAGTTACGATGTGAAAATTCTGTGCAATCTCTATGGTAAACCATGAAAAACACACAAGCAAATATCGATTTTGCACGTCGTTTCGATATTGTCTGTTAGTTTGGTGCTGTTAACCGTTCAAATTTGAATGTTAGCCAACAGAATTTGGTGACGTTACACAGCGCTCAGCTTGTGTCTGGCATGCAGCAACGTTCCTTTTTAACTTGAATCGTCCAATATGCAAAAGAAAGTAACCAGTTGAACGTATGGTTGTCTGTAATAGTATGTTGCACTCAGCGCCACTTGTTGTGTCCAGATGCCATTACCATGCTCGGCAGCTATTCATAAAAAAAAACTTGACCAGCTTTGGCCAAGCGATTTACCTGCCTTTGGGTTTACTTTTTGCTAACCTTTTTTGTGTGTGTGTGTGTCTTGTGCCATTTACCTGTCGCTTTACATGCGCCGCCGCCGCAGTCGACGCTGCCTGCCATTGCACAAGTGCTCCATTTATTATGCACAGCTATGGTCATAGATTTTCACATGTGTGCCGATGGCAGGTTCTGACTACCTCTTACCTTACGCTTACTTCTTAGCTACTGGACAGCGCTCCTCTTTAGCTAGCTGGAGCCTCCCTATGCAATCTTGGTTGCAAATTTTGTCAATAAATTTTCGGCGCAGAATGCCAAAACAAGCCCATGCATGCATGCAGCGGGGACATCATAACTGTTAAGATAAGATTGCAAGCGATTCGCGATCGGCGATCGGCCAAAATGAATTCAATTAGTTCTGATTTAAAACTAATTGAAAATGCGTCAACTAAACGAAGGCGCACAAACTTCACTGATTCTAGAGTTGAGCTCGTGTCGTGATTAAAATGATTTTTTATTAAAGTATTAGAAAACTTTTCGGTATACTAAGGAAGTTTAATGTTCATAATTATGGCAAGTCATGTAACTATTATAGCAACTAGTATATAGTCGTGTTGATTAACTCGTGTTCGTGTCGTGCTAAATAGCTTTAGCACGCGATCATCTCAAGGCAGTTTGCCCAGGGGATCGGACCAGTGTGTGTGTGTGTGTGCCGGCCTGTCGATAGGTGTGTAAGTTATTTGTCTTAAGTGGTGCCGGGAGGCGTCAATCGACAACAAGATGCCACGATCCATGCACCAAAGCATTTCATGTTCGCATGACGTTTATGATTATGGCCAAACTAGACTCCCATATATATATAGATAAATCGTCAAACGATAGCTAATGAAGTGCTCACTGAGCCAAGTATTATAAGCATTTGGCATTTTTTGGGATCGATTCCTGTGATGTCTACTTAACAGCACAATTGTGACACAAAATTTATAGGGTCAGGAGACAATGCTCAATGATCAAAAATGGCATTGGGGCAGCATGCCTTTTGTATAGCTAATTGTAATACGGAATCATAACACGCCATAAAAACGACACAAAAGAGAGATATGAGACCGGTTTCTACATTTAAAGACATCTATCTTTTAAAGATGCTTTTTTTATTTGGGTTCAAACCAAACCAAGCCAGCTGGTCGGTCAAACAATGCTCTAGGAAACTCTAACATGGAGTAGCAGCAACAACAACAAGAACAACAACAGAAGCAGATCAGCCATAAATCATGTTTGGAAACACGTTCCTTAAGCAACAACACTATAAGAAGAAGAGGAGAGAAATAAAACACATCTGTTGTTATTGCTTGGCAGCTTTCTTAAAGGACACAAAAGGCAGGACTTGCTGCAAGCTTAGGGCGCAACAACTGGTTGCCACAAGCAAGCAAGAGTGATCCTGATCGTGCAGCAGCTGCCTTTGCCTCTGCCACTGCCACTGTCAAGTTAAGCGCCGCTAACAAAAATGGCTGTCGTGCAGGATAATAGCTTTGCCTTTCGTGCTGAATCACCTTGGCACGTGGTGTCGCTCCTTGACAGCAACGGCAGCTGTCGCTCCAGATATATCGTTAGCGGCAGCTGTAAGCAATTTTTGATCGACCGATCCTTTAGCTATCCCGTTTGCGAGCAACACGTGTGTGTGTGTTAGTGTGTGAGTGTGTGTGTATGGGTGTGTATCAAGCTTAATTATTATTTACCTTTGCCTCAAGGTTATGGCATTATTATTATTATATTATTATGCCCAACTTCATTATTATTAATTCACAAAACCCACCCTCCTGCGCCTCTTTAAGATTCAAGTTTCGTGATCTACTTTTCCTTAGATACCAACATGTCCCGGCATGCAGCCGTTGCTGCTACTCCTTGTTGCCTGTTGTCGTCCTTGAGCCCAACCCTATATATGTCGTTTGTTCAAAACCGCGCAACCCCAATTGTAAAATAATAATTACGCACTCACACACATACACCGGGGATTCTCTATTTGAGTTTCCTTTCAGATTATCATCTTCGTTTTTTTTTTGTTGCTTTTTGTTTTCTACGCATAATCTTTGCTATTGAAATCCTGAATGCGAATTGCGCATTCCTTTCTTTCATGCAGCCCAAAGTCGAAATTTTGGTACAATTATTGTGCCATGTTTCCCATTGTTTATTTTGTGCGTAACTCATCTCTCTGAACTGGGTTCCTGTTTGGCCTACCCATTCGTTGTGGGGTTGATTTTATTGCCAAACAATTGATATACGACTACACTGTACAAAATATATAAGGTTTTTGTAGAATATATGCTAATACATTTGGCAACCGTTTAAATACGCGAATGAATTTTATGATATATAAAAGGAATAGGTAATTAGCTTTTTCTTGTGAAGGGTGAGAATACTTCTCTAAAGATTATAGACCTATAAGAGAGTACATGCCTATAGTAAAACCATTTACAGTTTGTCAATAAAGTGTTTTCGCATGCAAAAAAATATCATATTTTTTGACTTCTTAGTTGAGAAAATGACTGTAAATATTTTAGATGGTTTCAAATTTTTTTTATATTATGCATTTATTCCTTAAAAATTTTTGAACAACAATACTGAAATAAGTTTAAAAACTAAAAATGCATAGCAAAAACAAAAAAAGATCTAACAGAATTTCACTGTCAACAAAGTGTTTTCGTTTAACCAAATAAGGATATAACTTTAATCTAAACCGTAAATTGACAACGTTTAAAATTTTGTGTGATAGCCTTTGGCCTTATGTTCTAAAATGTGGAAAATTTTCAACTCTTCTGTGTTTTTAATTTGAACTCTTTGGAATACTTAGGAAAGTTCCTTTGGTGATCCTAAAATACTTATTTTCGTTGATTTTGTATTGAAATAACTGCATTATCAGACTTAACAGACTTAACCAAAATTATTCTCCTTAGATTTCTCTCTTCATAATCTATTCTTCCAGGTTCTTCGAGCAACCCTTACCAAGCTCTAACTTACCCCCCACTTGACAAAGAACAACACACATTAAAAACTGTACCAGAAAGAATCGTTTAAAAACGCGTAAAAACCTTGTTGAAAAGCAATCGAACTACGCATTTGGTATTTAATCTGTTGTATAATTTATGCAACCCCCAAGATGTAAATGTTGCGCACAACTAGGACAACGTGTAAGGCAATGGGGTGGCTCTGGGGATACCATAACATTAGTTAGTCGCGCAATAGTACTCTCCATCAGATGCTGTGTTTTCGGAGTTGGTGTTTTTGGAACTGCGTCGTGGATAACGAAGCGATTCTCACGCTTTTATATTTGATTTGTTTGCCGTTTTGTGCGCAGCTTCGTTTTTTTTTTTTTTTTTTTGCTTTTGGGCTCTTATCCTTATGCTCGCATATTCCATATTCCATTCATCCTTATTCTCATCCTTATGGCTCGTTGCTGTCCTTGCCCTTGTCCTTGTGCTTGTCGTCTTTGATTTGGGTATAGGCCTTTCTTGAGCAATGCCAATGCATTTTGCGCCTTTGTGTCTCGCGGGTTTCCTGACACTGAGGTAACAGCCCATTGATCCATAATTATACACCTATACAAACATATATATGTGTGTGTGTGCCCTAGGCCTAAATGCATTCATATTCAAATTTGCAACAAGCAGAGTTTGTTCCTTTGACATTTCCGTTTAATTGTTTGTTACGCTTGGTTTTGATTTCGAATTTGTTTTGGCGACATTGATTTTTAACGGTTACACGTGTAATTGGTAAGAGATTCCAAGTTATTCTGACTTGTCTGCAGCTGTTGTTTGAGTCTTAAATTTTGCCAACTTTATGCAAAGATCTCAACGCATAAACAGATCAAATTACGATTGCGATAATAAAAACCGGAAGTTTTTTTAAACCAGAAAACAAAAGCTGCGCTCAATATTGAGCTGCCCTCCTCCATATACATATATTCATATTATTTTTATATTTTATTTAAATTCTCATAAATTTCTTTTGAACTGCAAGCCGCACTCTCGCCCTTGGAACACTCTACTACTAAAGCGTCTGAAAGGATGCTCGCAGCGTGAACTTGAAAAAATGTGATCGCGCCGGCTCGCTTGATTTGCTTTCAGGTACTTAAGTGTTTCAGTTACATATTTGTGTGTTGAGCGTTTTGTTTTTGTTGAGCAAACACGACATTCGCACTGCAAACAGCAGGAGGAGAATCAATGACGACGACGACAACGAAGATGATCATCGATCGTTGATCTGTATATATGTATGTAGATCTTGGAGCTTGAAACAGTGTGGCAACTGCAAGTCAAGTTCATTGACGCCACACAATGAGTTGTGTGGAATAAGCTATAACTTTTTAATGAACATAAGAGAAGATCGTTTTGCGGGAATTTCAACTGAAAATATTCTTAAAAGTAAGTTAGAGCTTTACTTTATTTTTAACTTAATCGACGAAGCATTCAAAAGGGGTTAATTCTAATTTAACAATACAGAACGCATATAGACAAACTTCTATAAAAAAAGAGGACAAAAAAATACTTCGTTATAGAAAAAATTCGTAATATAAAATGATTTTTGAATGGAACCAAACTGCAGCGTTCTGGGAATAGATTCTTTATATAGAAAACTTCGTTATATGGAAGTTTGACTGTAATAGTAAACCCTATAGAACTTATATCCTTTCTTTTTTAGCAAATTTTTCAACACATACCTTCAAGACATCTTCATCACATTTGTGAAGTTTATGCTTGATTGCGCTTACAGCTCCTGAAAAGATCTTGAGCAAAGATTAAAACCATTTTGCACCCCAGGAAAAATCTAACAAATTTATTTTTCCAAGACAGCTGAGTTGATTGATCTCTGCAAGAAAAACAAAAACTTGCAGCCAAGCGAAATGAAATGGAAAATCGGCTTGCGCAAGATCACAAACATCCGATAAAGCAGAGCCGAGGATCAGATGCAACTATCTTATTTTTGCAGTTTGCCATTTTCTTAGGCCATTTCAGACGATGCTCTTTTGTATTTGTTGCTAAGCCATAAGCAAATTTCACTGAGGATCAATCACTGGAGAGAGAGAGCATAATAATAAATCAACGGAAATGGTTTTTGTGCCATGTAATCGGCAGGACTTGCAGCTAACATGGCATGTCCTGGCTGCAGCAGGATGCCTTTTGTGTGTTTGCCAAAAATGTTGTTTCGTTCGCTTTGTTTGCATTTCGAAATGCAAAATATGAGGCAGACCAGCTGCAGGTCCAGCCAGCAGCAGCATGTCCAGATCCCGGTCAGACAAATACTTAAACGAGCATTTGCTTTTAAAAGGAATTGTGCGGTGCGATCTTCAGTACGATATGCAAACATCTGCCTGACGGGCCCAAAACAGTTCGCGACTGTACCCAAAGCTGTATCGTCTTACAGGTGATGGAAAGTGGAGTAGTGTGCAGTTTTGAGTTTGAAGTGAGCTGAATGGATAGTGCGATCATCAGTCATCAATTTGATACGTGCTGCGGGCGATCGCGCCATTGAAACTAATCAGTCAACACCTGTTATTTTGGACAATATTAGCCAGAGAGCCTACGTGCATTTGGCCACAAAACACAAATTTATAACCCTTAATACAACGTAGCATGATCCATGATCGTTGCTGCCTCTCACTTTTGCGTTTTTCCTAGTAAGAAATGAATAACATGAAAGAAAAATAATACAAAAAAAAAAGGATGTCTGAAACCTGTTGTCGGCTAATGCGGCACATTAATTCAATAGGACTCGCAGACACGCAAAGTGAAACACCCGCAAGCAGATCGAGATCGAGAGCAGAACCAATGCCAATGCCAAATACGCAGGCAGGTAGAAAATATTGGGAGCAGGTTTTTTTTTTTTTGGGTTTTGAGCAGGATTAGCATTAGAATAGAACTGAACTTAAGTAAAAGAGAAAAGGAGAAAAGGATCAAGAGAGCATGGCTAAGTAGCCAGCTTATTGTAAGCCAGTGCAACGTTTAAACATTCAAACCATTTAAGACCAAAAACTCATTCAGGCGGAAGTAACAGCTGCGTCTTGTAAATGCACTCAGCAGTCTCTTTGGCAATTATGCGCAGCTGTAAGATCGAACCAGATCGAAAGCAACAACAACAACAAAACAACAAAGGAGAAATATAAGGATCGAAAGCTTCGCTCCCACACAAATGTGGTTAAAGCTTTGCTTGCATCTTAAAAACAGATTCTGTGGTTAAGGTTTGCTTTTTTTTTTTTTTTTTTGGGTCCAGTTGTCGACATCGTCGCACCTGTCGCACAATTTATTTTACGCCAAGAAGTGAAAAGCCCCAAAAAAACAAGAAAAAAATCAAAGTAAAAAAACAGTTGCTTGATGTGCAGCGCATATCCGTTTGTCTTTAGCTTCCTTTTCGTAATGACGACTAACCAAAAAAAAACAAAAACCAAAAAAAGGAGAAGCAGCTGCCAGCATCAGCCCAAAAAAATAAGTAAAAACAAAAGCAAGCAAGCTGAAATTGTCTTTCAAATGCAGAAGAATAAATACTCTTAAAAAATGGTTTCAAACAATTAATGTTAGCTGGAAAATCAAATGGAAAACACTCTAATGTTTCGGGCTTGTAAGAAACTGGGAAAGTTAGTTTAAGGAATAACTTATTTAACTATATACAAATTTTTTGCAAGAAATAAAATATTTTTTGAGAAAAAATCTGGTTAAAAATTATAAAAATATTTTTTCAAGCTTAGTTTTGTGCTAGAGTTAGTTAAAGGAATAACTTATTTAACTATATACAAATATTTTAACAAAATAAAATATTTTTAGAGGTTAAAAATTATAAATATAAAATATAAATATTTTGTTTAACTTAGTTCCGTGCGAAGATATTCTAGGATAGACTAAATAAACGATGGTTTAGGGAATATTGAATATTTTTTAAAAATATATTTGTATACTTTCACAGATCTTTTCCTAATACTGCCAAAGTAACTAATATTTTGTTATTTAAACTACAAGTTAAATGACAAATTGGACAAGACTCAACGACAGGGCAACAGAAACCTGGCACATTGCGTCCTCCTGATCGCCAGATATTAAACATCCAAACAACAGACACACATTTATACACACACACACACACACAAAGATTCAGACACAAATTTGAGACTTTGATCGTGAAACTTTTGCTTGTAATTTGCAATCGTTCACATGTTGTTCTTGTCTGATTTTATTTGCTTTGTGATATGGTTGTGTGTATTTATTTTTTTATTCTTCTGTGATCATAAAGTTTGCTCGAGATCAGTTTAAGTAGCTGTGGCTTTTATGAAATTTTGCCGAAATTTACGCAAACTGTCTCAAAGTACTGAAAGGAACACTTCCTTCTGTTTTGCTTCGACTGGAGGGAAACTGTGAGAAACAAAAGGTCTTTCATCTGGTCGATCGTTTGTGATTCACTCAATGGCTGTAGATCAATGTCACGTTTATGTTTTGATCAAATTTATAACTTTATTAAAAATATATATATGAATTCGTTGACTTGTTGCTGCACAAAGCGTGGAGAATGCGTTCGCATCTTGTTCACATTGATTCAAGTAAAAATTGATTGTATTTCGAGTGAGACCTTTAAGATATCGAATGTAATATGATACATATATGCAAAGTTTGCTTGATATATGTAAGGGTAGATCGATTACAAAAGTGGCCAACTTAAAATTCAAATCAAATGTTATTTTTGTAAGAAAGCAAGCGTCTGCCATTCATAAGATAAGGGTTAGAGTATCGTGAGAAACTAGATCATACGCTAATTGCAGGGAAACACAGAAACAGTATCGATTTCAAAAGAGCCCAGATTAATGTCAAATTTTTATGACAGAAATTAGAATAATCTTAGTGAGAAACATATTCTAAAGCACTCCAGGAAAACCTTTTTCAAACACTAAAAAAATAGTTGCAAACCACCCAAACTGCCATGAGAGATCATTTCACTGAACCCTTTTAACAATTTTTAAATTGTGTTTGCCTATAATTTATCATTTTAATGTGCCATCAAGAGACGGCACTAACTGTTATAAAAATTGAGCGATGTGTTAACATTTTGCGAACCCCTTTGGCTCATCAAAAAAATGAGAAAAAATAAATTGCTTAGAAAACATAAACAAATTACAAACAATTAATAAAGCAGTTCGTATATGTAATCACCCATTTGTTGGGTTAGAGGGCAGAAACTGGGATATGTATGTATGTTTTTGGGGTGACTTGTAAACGACATTGTAATATGCAATTGAAAGGTAGCCATAAAAAAGCATTAACCATCAAGCATCAAGCCAAAATGCCGACGAATGCGTCAAAAAGGTGTGAAGACAGTTGGCAGATTAGACAATTTGCTATGGTTCGTTAGGGAGCTCTGTGTGTGCTCAGAGAGGCCCGATGCGGCGGCATATGGAAAATCAAAACATAATTTCCAATGCTTCAATGAATTCTACTTTATTTTCTTTTTCGCGACAAGCGAACAGGCAGGCAGAACAGGGAAACCTTGGCACTGGGCACTGGGTGCAAATATATATAACTGTTACCGGTTTTCAAAGACGATGACGAAACTAGTTTTCAAGCTGGAACCAAGATTCTTTTTTTCTTTGTTATTAGTAAGTGTATGTGTGTGTGTGTTATGTTTTGTGCTTTCTTTGTGCGAGACAATGAGGTTCATTAGAAATGCATAGGCACAGTCTTGTATATGGAGTCTGCGTAATGCGTCCAGGATCATTCAGGAGCTAACGACAAAACTTAACAATTGTTTGTACCAGCTGCCCTTTGAGAGAAGCAACTGCTGAGCTTTCAGTCAGGCAAATCAATTGGCATTTCGTGCTGCGGCTGCGACGACGTCTGTGGCAGCGTCTGTGGCAGCTGTTATCCTGTGGCGCATCCTTTTGTAATTATCAACCAGATGAGGGGTGTGCTGGGGAGGGAGGGGAGGGAAGGGCAGCCAGAGCGACAGGCGGAAAAGGCGTACAAGCTGCCGCAGCGGCCGCAGGCACGGGTTAAACTCATTAAAGCCGACACCGCACAGTGATTCAAAGCCATAGAAAACAGTCGTAAAAATTTTGTTTTAAACAGAAAATGGTTTCTAGATCCTTCAGAGCTTCGTTTATACAAAAAGCATACATTTTTAATATTTTAATTTTTTAAAATTTTTCTTTTCATTTCATTTAAATATTGATCATTAATCTTAAACATTTTTATAACGTAAGCTGTATTTTTTAATTTGATTTAATTTTAATTTATTGTCGACTGCTATTAGTTGACAATAAACAAATAAATAAATATATTTTTAATAGCCGCTTTGATGCTTTCCTTCTTATGGATTTGTTTAACATTCGAACCACTGTGCAGTTGGACTGCGTACAGTTTAGCCCAAGCTGAGGGCACGGCTCAGTCGTTCAGTCGTTCAGTCAGTTCGTCAGTCATTCATTCAAGCTGCATTCAACTGTTTGTCGGCCTCTTGGCCATCACCTGCCATCGACATGGCTTGCAGCTCTCTTGGCCTCTTGGTCTCAGCGCCTGCGTCTGTGTCTGTTAATGTGTTTAATGATGCCTGTGCCATTCGCGCAGTTATGCTAAATTGCTGTTGCTGCTTTTGTTGTTGTTGTTGCCCCATTCGGCGGCACATGTCGCCGTTTGCTGTCTCGTGCGACGCGTCATCGATTGTCCTGCATGCGGGTCTTCGATCAGGTCACAGCAGTCTATTCTCTCTCTCTCTTTCTCTCTTCTAGCCACGCGACCATGCAAAAATTAAACTCTTGATTCGCGCTGCACACAACTTTCCTCATGATTTTTTAGGTTTATTTAGTTTTTTTTTTATTTGCGGCACCCTTTTAGCCACACCAAGTTGCAACTGCGCGTTGGGAAAGCACCTGCCAAGCGACGCAAACGAACGCAAAATGTGGGCCGCCCTAATGGAGTTGTCTCTGTGCGCGGCTCTTCAATCCTGGTTTTCGGCCAAGTTTTCGGGGGTTCAGCATTTTTTTGGGTAATGTTTGGCTTTCAACTTGCGAACATTTTTATGTTGTGTTTGTGTTTGTGCTGCAGGCGCAGCACATTAATTATGAAAATTTGTAGCTAATTATTTTCATATTATATTTAAGCTCTAACATAATAATACATATTTTTTGAATATGGCAACGCCTTAAAGACATCTGGCCATACCGATGGGCTGGACTTTCTCATTCATTGGTGACGTTTTTGGGCATATGACAAAGCTTAAAAACTAAGCTATACTTAAGACAGGCTAAAACATTTTCATAATTTTTTTTAAACCTGCAAAATAAACTTATCAAACAACCTTTCATAAGAGTTTACAGAGCTATCTGTTTTATCATAGACACAAACCTTTCAAAGACGGAAAGTTGTCGAAATTTCAAGGGCAAATATGTTTACATCTTACGGCATGTGTTGCTTTGCTTGTTTTTGCCATCACAGTCCTTTTTATAAAAAGGTATTTATTATATAATTCAAACATATCAAAAACTATGAAAAAAAACCCACAGTAGTTTGGTAACTTCAAGGACTTCCATAACATTCCAGACAAAAGGCCCAAGCAGGGCATATTCAGTTCGGCACATGCGCAAAGAGAAAACCCCTAACGCAAGATCGATGGTCTCCTCTTTGTAGTTTGTAGCGAACGTTGCTGCTTCTGCTGCCACTGCTCTGCCAAAGCCGCTGCCTTTTGTCGCTGTGCACAGGCAAAGCAACAAAAAAAAACGTCCGTTATTATGCTTCGTAGTAGAGATGAGTTCGGGCAACAGCACGAAACAACTCGTGCTTTCCAATTACATCTCCCTCGCAAGTGCCATTCGCTGCTTGAGCGATATCGTGCCTGGAAATATCGTTGTAAGCGCCATCGCTACATTTACAGTCGCATCTTTGCCTGGCAGGCTGCCTGCGTCGCTGCCTTCTCGAAGGCAGAGCAGAGGCAACAGCAGGAGTTCTTCTTCTTCTTGGCTTATGTGGCTGACGCTTACGAGCGATGTTGTCGCTGAAGCAGGAATCAATTGCGCGCGCACCATCAGCGAGGACGGTTGTGTAAAAAGAACTCTCAAGAATTCTCTCGCTCAAAGCGGACTAGCGGCTCAAATGATCTTTCGCGTCACTGTTCGCAAATGTAATGTACTTGGTGCTTGACAGTGTGTATGTGTTGTGTTTTTATTAGTTAACTGCAGAACCGTTACTTAACGAAGACAAAGTGCTGAACGTAACGAAAAGAAACTAATTGTGTGTTAAGTGCAAAGAGACATGCAGAAAATATGCCAAAACAACATTTGGACTGCTGGTGCTGCTGCCGTTGACGCGAATACTTTTGCGTTTGCGTTTGGTGGTGCAAAGTTTACAGTCGAAAAGAAGCTACGCAGATGCAGTTTTAAAGTTTACGATTTGGTGGGTGCGGCAGTGGCTGATCTTGAACTCGTGTTGAGGCCGAGGCCAAACTCCCCAACGTGGACCTAACGGTGCAGCAAGTGCAGCAGCAGCAGCAGCACGACGAAGAATAAAAAACATAAGAGAAAAACAGACAGCGCACCGAGTCTATTGCATTTCTTTTGATTGCTTGTGTATCATCTTCGGGATCTCGGCAAATACCGCCAGCGTCTGCGCCCACACTCTGCTCAAAAAATTTTCGTCGCCGAAATGGTTTTCGTTCAGTTCGTTCGTGTTTTTTCGGCGAAGAGGAACACAAGCTAGCAGACTTAAAAGGTAATCTAATGCTTGAGTTATAAAAGTGCCGTTAGTTTTTATGTTTAACCGTTTGGCGTTTGGGTGCAGCAGCATCAGCAGCAGCAGCAACTTTAAAAGCTTGTGCAAAGTCCAAATTCCGTATTTATGTCCGAACATCAAATAACTGACGCTTGCAGTTTGACAGTAACGCATACACATACACATGGAACTTTGCATTTCAGTCTATGACGCAATAAATTAAGCGACAACAGGAGGCAAATGAGAGAAAGAAAGAGAGTTGCCCCTTTGCAGAAACTTAACGACGCAAAAGCAATTGCTGCTGCTGTTAATTTATTTACATGTTGCCCCGCAAAAACGGTACAAAGAAGTAATTCATTGTGTCCAAGTATTTTTTTTTTTTTTTTACTGTGGATTATGAGTCATCCTTGCCGTTAACGCCAAGACACCCCCAACAACGGTATTCAAAAATTGTCTTACGCATTTTGCGCGCCAACTAACAGAAGCAGCAATGCAGAAAAAATAAGGGCATAGCAGAAGACAAGAGTGAGTGAGTGAGATAGCGAGCTGCAAATCTCATCACGTGTATGTGTGTGTGTGTGTGCCAGAGTGGCTTAATTTTTGGTCTTTGCACGTTTGCTTTGCGCCGCGCTTCTGCGCTCTGCTCTTCATGTCAGCGCCTTCATTATTATAATTTTTATTGCTTATGCATAAATCACAATACATACAAACATACATAATATTTTTTTTAAAGCACCTTTGGCCGCCTGCACTAATTTCGCAAAATGTTGCTGTTGATCCTTTTTTTTTTTATGTGTTGTGCGCGTTTCCGTTACTGTTCTTTTTTTCGTGTCTTTCTTTTGTTTTTTTGTGCCAAATCATTGCCATATAACATAAAAGATGAAATGTCTGCGGTTTGCATACAAATTCATTAGTGCTGGCCCTGTGAATGGTGATTGCAGACGAAGACGCTGGCTGACAGACCGCTGGCCCCGCACGCTGCCAGTGTGGCCAACCTCACCTCCCACACATGCAGCCGCTGCAGCCATGGGACATTAGTTGTTCCTTTTGCTTGTGTTGTTTGTTGTTTTTGGGGGATCGCATTTTCTGAGAATTCTGCAGAGCACCTTTCTTACAGGCGGGTCGGTCGACACAAGAACTCACACGGTGTTGCCATTTTGCTTTTTTTTTTTTTGTCACTAAATGAACTTTCCTTAATACTAATAATCTATACGATTTGACAAACTCTTGCAAAAATCTCAAACAAATTTAAAAAATTCTTGACTCATTTGCAGGCCAAACGCGAATGTTTCTTATCGTGAATCAATCTTTATCTCTATTAGGCAACCCTATACGATCCAGATTATTGCTTATACACATCCCACTATCTCTGTCTCACATAAATTAAAAGCAACTTCAACACTTTTTGGCTTCGCGACGTGAATCAAAGAATTTATGAAGTTCAAATTATTTTTGTTTTCAAATTTTTTTTGGTTTGTGTTGCCCTTTCTTTCCGCTTACTGTGTGTGTAACCCAAAAAATGTGACCCAAAACTCGTTCTGCACGACAATTTGGCCACTAATTTTGGGGCAGCAGCAGCATACCCAAATACAGTTGTCGGTACAATTTTATTGATCTTCAGCGCAAAAATATAAAATTGTTTCATGGTCGTCGTCGGTAACGAAATCGAAATCGAAAACGAAAACGAACGAAACGAACACACAACACAAAACATGGAATCCAATTCAAAACGCAAACTCCAAAACATCCAAAGGACCACAGAGGACTTGGAACTTGGAAGCTGGACAGACGTCGCGACACTAACAACAACAAATACATTTGGTTTAGGAGCCACTGTCCGTAGGCCACAGCCGGGGCAGCTGCTGCTGCCGGATCACTAAAAAAGGGCAACCGAAAAATATCTTTTATCTTGATATTTGTTGTTGTTGTTGTTGTTTGTTGTTTTGTCTGACTGTTCTAAATACGCCAGGGCCGGCCAGGCCAGGCGGTGTGCTAGCGGGGCATAAATATATGTCTTTAGTGTGGCATGTCTGGTTGCGTTTTCGGAACTTGGTAAATGGGAGGCCAGAAGAGGAGCTGCTGCGATCCAAGCCAAGCCAAGACGAGTGCCGAGTGCCAGCCGTCTGCCAAAATTCATGGAATTAGTTAACGATTAATGATTGGATATTGATTTCGCCTTTATGTGCTCAAAAAGACTCAAGATATTTGTGTTTTTGTTTTCGCCCTGTTTCCAATACATATGTATAGATGTGTTTTTTGGTTAACTTTCTACCATTAATTTGAACATTTTGAGTGTCTTCTTCTTTTTTCAATTCCTTAAATGATGATGCTCAGCTTTATTAGTATGACGAACTTTCTTTCTATCTGGCTTTTCCTTAAGTGAACTCAGTTTTACGATCCTCAAACACATACAAAATTAGAGAGGGAAGAAAGCTTGAAATGAGTTGACTAATCGGAAAATTCATTAAAAGATAAACTTGAAAAAACCGTGCTTAAACATTTTGTATTATAAAACGCTTAAAATTTAATGATAAATGAATTTTTTTAATATTAGTTTATCATACCCATTCTATATATCTGCTTTAAGAGTTTTATAGACACAGGGTATAACAAGCTTTTCAGGTAGTTTTTCTTTTTTTATTAGTTTTCGCCGCTTCCTATGAAACTTAATTTGTGTGCTGCTCCTTGGCCGCATATCAAATTGGCGCTATCGAATACCTACACAAAAGACACACACACACTAACAAGAGTCTATATGATGGTGCCCCATATATGTATATAGCTATGGGGCAGCCTTTTTCTTAATAATAAGCGTTCACAAAATTGTGCTTAGCTCTTTGAAAACTTGTGGTTTGCCACCGCGAAATTTGAGGCTTAAATTCTTCAAGATCTTTACCCAAAAAACCATTTCTTCTACACACACACACATACAGGCATACAATATAATTGGTACACATTTAACGCCACGTTGCGCAGCATCCGAGAAAACGAAAAAATCTCGCATCTAAAATTTGTGTGAGAACTTTGTGAAATGTGAGCTCTCGAGCCTTGAGACACTCCATATACATATACATATACATATATACCTCGTGGATTATAACTGGGCGCAAAATTTGCCGCTAATGATTTGCTTACTGGCTTGGCAACAAGCTGCTAAAATGCTTTAGCGTGTTTCTCTGTGTATGTTTCGAGGCCTATTAATTGCATTTAAAGCGAAGCTGCTTCAGTCTCTCCAACGGCTTCCAGCAGGCTCAAGTAATTGAGTTGTTAAGCTTTTGGATATGTCGCTCTCTCAAGAAAGTCCTCATGTTGAGCTATGTGCAGAATGTAACGTTTATTGCTAACGGAGGACGACGTTGCAAATGGTTTGGAGTTGTTTGTGGATCATGATATTAAATCTAACTTTAATCTAGGCTGAATTAATGGTTACAAAAGCGACACCTGTTGCTCAAGTTTTAAGACAAGAGTAGAGAAATTAATTGAATATGATGTATGAACAAGGAATCTAAGATTACGTATATAAATGAGATATAACTGAAAATAACAAAATTGAGTTAACTCACATTAAACTGAAGCATATCTAACATATAAATAGATAATTTCGCACAACCTACACACACACACTTGGAAACACATTACCAACTATATCAATTTGTCTTCGTTGCTTTGACCAATCATTTTGATTCTGATTACCAAACTGAGTTGAGTGCATCTCAAACTGTAATGTTCTCTGCTTTTGCAATGATCGTATATTATGCCATAACAATATCAGCCAAATGACCACGTATAGATTTATGTGTGTGTTGCGTAGTGTGGCAATATACAATGCGATTGTGTGGAATGGTTTTTGGTTCGTATTTGCCAGTTGTTGTTGTTGCCACAACCAACCAGCTAGGAGGAGACATGCCCACTTATTTTGTGCCAACTAATATTAAAACACCGTTATGCATATCAGCCGCAGACACACACACATACTTAAGAGCGCCAAGAACTTGGCTAACTGGCGGGTCTCTACCGATTGGCATGTCTTGGCCATGGCCGTAACCCTTTAATTATGGCAAACAGACGCAATAGCCGAACCAACAGCAACAGGCAGCATCAACAACAACAACAGCGTCAACGCCTTTCCAATGGCATTCGGCCAAAATGTTGGACGGGATCGAACCTGGAAGAGACTCCTTTCTAAAAGCCATAATAAAAATGGCCCAAACACACACACACACACACACAAACCATTATCCATACGGAGTGTGAGAGCCAAAACAAAAAGTTAACAAACAGAAAAAATGAAAAAATAGAGTTCTTAATTGCATTTCGATTATGTTGGAAGTTAGAAAAGAAAAAGAGAACCGAATTTGCAAGCAAATCAAAGTGCGAACCTGGTTGGCAACACACACACACACAGCAGACCGTATGGGGCAGAGAAAGCATCTCGGCAACAAAGTAAATGTTGCACTGGGAACAGGCCCACAGCAATTGGCAGTAGGAGGCTGGGCTGCTGCCACACCAAAATAGACAACAGATGAGACAGCCCAGGCACGGCCCAGGCCCAGACCCAGGCACAACAAGAACTGAACGCCTTTTTTAGTATCCCTACCCCTCATCCAACCCCCCCTCCAACCACTTGGCAAACTGGTTTAGTCTGAAGCTGGGGCAAGGCTAGAACGAAAGAAGGAAAAAATTGTAACAGGCCGCAGAACCTTTCTAAGCTCCGGTTTGTGCACCGTCGTCGTCCCCCTGTCCTAGGCATATATTGGCATTGGCATTGGCCATTTAATACAGTTATTTTTTGTCGTGCTGCCAGCAGCGCGCAGACGCAACTGTTGCTGCCACTGAGAGGCACAACTGTTTTTGGCTAGCAGCCATTACCACGATTCACCACCGTCTCCCCACTCGCTGCAGTCATTAAATATGATTCTGCTCAAACTAGAACAGGCCAACAAACACATCAGCAACAGCATCAGCAGGCATCAACCGGACAACCAGGCAGGCAACCCAACAACCAGCAGGCAACAGACAAAAGGCCGTACGCAATCATAAAGTGAACACTACTGCTGAGCACACAAACAACAAAAAAAAAACACCGTTCTTTATTATACACTGCAAATTGGCAAACTATCGCCTATTTATCTATATCTTTTATTATTCCCGCTGACATCCTATGTTGAACTGCATGCCATCATATACATTAAATGCTCCAAAATGCTTTCGAATATTATAATATTTAAGTGCCAGTTGTGTTGAGTCTCAATTAGAATGAAGAGAAAGGTTCTGCCACAGCAAAAAAAGGAATTTGATATCATGTTTGAAAACACTTCACACTTGGAAAGTCTCAAAGCACATAGGAAAAATACACAAATCCCAGCGGAAACATCAATAATTATTCATTCGAAATTATAACATTCTACATTAGTCTGATAACAGCTTTAAAGTAAATGTAGGAAATGGGATTTGTTAACCAATAAAAAAGTTGAATGGAAACTTGAACTAATTTCCAGAACTCTGCGATAATGTTCCATTCAAAAACTATTCTATGTTACGAATGATTGAATTTTTCGTATAAGTTTTTTTTCCTCCCCTTAGAATCCTTAATGTGTGCCACGAATGAAAACCAAAAGAATTCCAACCCAAAACCAACCTGATGCTGGGTTTAGGTGTGCCAGAGTGCTGTTTAAGACGTTTTTGAAACCTCAAGTTGTTGGGCCAGAGCTTCGCTCAGTTAAAGCAAAATAAATAGTCTTATGTCGCAGAGATTTTAAAATTTGCTCGAGTCAAAATCTCTGGAGTTTTGTAGCACAGCCCAGATACTGTATTTTAACATTGTCGGAATATTCTGTTATCAACATAATCTTAGATTTTATTCATTATATTTAAAGCATGTAAATTTAACAATATTATAATTCTTTAACAGCTTAACAACATTTTTTAGTGTTATAATAATACGATACACATATTAATATACATTTTTAGACAACAAAACATTAGAATTTGTAAAATTTTTTCAATAACAATTTGACATTCTTTACAAAATGCCTCAGCAACTAGTTATGCTCTCAAATATTTATGTTTTTATAGTTTTCTTTTAGCTAGAAACATAATCAAACTAGTTGGCAACACTGGCATAGCCTGATTCGATGATGCAAAAAGCCATTCACACACTACTCCTCCTGTCCCCCCCTCTCCACCTCAACACCTCCTGAAGCTGCAAAGTGTTCATTGCCTGAAAGACGAGACTTGTTGGGTTAGTTGCCTGGCAGCTTGTTGTTGTTCGGGTTGCTTGTTGCATGTTGCCTGGCTTTGTTGTTGTTGTTGTTGTTGTTGTTTTACTCGTGTCAGCTGTTTGCTTAAACAAATATTATTACAACATGGATAGTGTGTGTGGGGCAACGCTTTGGTGCTTTGTGCTTTTCAATGAATTATTAGTTATTTCAAATTTATGTGGCGTTCAAATCAGACCCCCTTGCCCCTAAACCCCCTCACCCCTTTTGGTTTTCTTTATTTTTTATCGGCGCGTCTATTTGCGTTTCCGCTTTCCGTTATTATTGGTCGTTCTGGGCCGGCTGGCTTGCTGCTTTACTAAAGTTCCTCAATGGCAAAGCACAAGGCTCGAGCACGAATTCTGGGCCCCCCGCTTCCCCCCTTTATGCCTATACAGTCCAGTCGTCAGTTAAAGCTGTTGTTCTGTGTGTTGGGGGCGTATTTGCCTAACAAAAATAAATAAATATGAATTTATTGCAGCGTTCGTTCGTTCGTTCATTTCTTTCGTTCGTCTTTGGTAGGGGGATACTTTTCCTATGTATGTGTGTCATTAAACTTAAAGCTAATGCTTGGCTGCGATCGCATAAACAAATATGTTCAAGCTCAAACTCTTGGCTCCCCCTTTTTTTTATACTTATATAGTATGCCAAAGATAAGCGACATAGAAATACGCTGAGAGGCACAAAAAAACAAGGAGAGAAATATAACAAAACTGTCGCAGAGCCCCAAACAGAATCAGAGCTCCACATTACTGCTTATGTATATGTAAGTGGCTCGGAAACTTTGATTTGATTTTTGCTGCTCTGGCAATTTCGTTCGGGGCTTAGCTCTGGGGTCCAGAGCAGAGATTCTACGAATTTTGTCACGCTTTAGATTTCAAAATTTGTCGATGTTAGCCAACTGTCAATGGACCCAAAGGCAAACACACACATACATATATACAAAATGTAAGCGCAAAATCTAGCACATATATGTATATGTATATTCCTTATGTACATATTAAATTCTTTGAGGCGTAAGTAAATGGCATTTAACGCTTGATTTTGCAGCGTTTAATTTTACCTGCTCTTCCTTTATTTCTGTTTATTGTAGTGTACTACTATAGTTTCGCAGGCCCTTCTCACCGTATAGATCCTTAGGCTCCGACCTATTGTTCTCTCGCCCGCACAACAAACGGATTCGGGAGCAGGGGCGATATTTTTGGCGTTTCAAGTAGGGGCGGAAATTTAATATGAAATGCATTTTTTTTTTGGCTGTATGTTTTTGTGAAATATGAGATTTTTAGGCACTGATCTGTTTGCTTTTGTCTACCTGGTCTTTAAAATTGTTTTCTTCATTCAGGTTCAAACATAATTATATTGTAATTCGTATCGTCTTTAGTTTTTGGTACTTGTGAAATTCTATACCCAAAAAAAAAAAAAAAAAAAAACAAAAACCTGAATTGAAAAATTGTCTATACCATAAATTGCTTGCAGGACGGGAAGGTGTCAACGTTTTGTACTTTGAATCAAACATTGCACTTGTCCCGGCCTATAAGCGGTTTGTGCATCTACAAGAAAACTAAGCTCCTTAAGTTTTATCATTAAAATATTTTTCAACAAAGTAGTTAAATTTCATTATTCGTAAAACTAAAACAGTGAAAAATCAAGCATTTTGTTGTATTTTGTTTTTAAACGAATATCATTTTGTGCTCGTTTTCTAACGTTTCAGCATCTGACTTTGAGAATAAAAACAATTTTAATTGTTATTTAAACGCGGAAAATTCGGTAAGCTTTAAAAACATATATTTAAATCATATAGCAACAAGTCCGCCAATAAATCTTAAGCTAAGTTTGAATCATATGGGAATTTTTTAAATTCAAAACATTTATTTTTTAACGTAACAATTTAAATGTTATATTTAAATACCGCGCGCTTACCAACAGCTGGCTTTTGGTATTTTTTTCTTCTGTCCAACGCCTCTGTGGTATTTCTCTCCGCCATTTGTTTTGTGTTGCGCGTTTAGTGCATTTTATACCAACTAGCGTCGCGGTCGTCGTTGGTGGAGGAAAAAAAATAAAAAATAAATAAACAACAACAACAAAAACACGCCAAGCAATTGGTTGTGCCCGCCTGTTGTGTGTGTGTGTGCCTTCGTTTTTTTTATTTTTGTTGTTATTGCTGCTGCTGCTGTTGCTGCTGTGTTAAATATAAAAACAAATTGAGTTAAAGTAAAATATTTTTCGTGCAAGTCAAGAGTAAGTTTTGCGCAAGAGCTAAATGTATCCAAACTGTAAATAGATAACTGTAAACATAGTATGTATATACATATATTTATGCATACATAAACAACAAATATAATAATTTTATTAATTCCCCGCGCAGCGCCGCATAAATATATATATTTTTTTATTTATAATTTCGTTTCCAATTATTTTTTTCTTTTGTTTTCTTTGCTTTTGTGTTTTGTTGCTACTTGAAACGAAGCGCAGCAAGCGTCGTAAATATTTTATGGTAGACAGACCTTAAAAAATAAATATATAAATAAAATTATATATTCAAATATTTTAATTATTTCGATATGACAATTTTGCAGTTGAAGAAAAAAACCAAACCGGAAATGGAGCGTGCCTCGTCTCCACTGATGCCGTCACAAATAACAACTCCCGCCGTCGTGCAGCCGCCAAAGGGGCGGGGCAGACCACGCGCCTCCTACGCGCAAGCCGGAGAGTTCGACTTGGATCTGATACGAGAATACCACTCACGGCCGGCGCTATATGATCGTTCCAACAAGCTATTTAAGGACAAAGAGCATACAACGGAGCTCTGGCAAGAAATTGCACACAAAACAGGTTTTGATGGTAAAAAAAATATGTTAATCAGTTTATTTAAATGCACTTATACTAAAACTTATCTTTTGCATTCCAATGATAACCATATTTTAATTATAGTTTCCATTTTACGCGATCGTATTATCACACTACGAAATCGTTATAATATCGAAAAGCGACGAGTAGAGAACAAAATAATTGAGAGCAGCCAATGGCCACTGTACGAGTATCTGACATTTCTTTCGGATCACATACGCACACGTCGCTCGTACAAGAGGCGAAGTAAATCGGTGGATAAGCATGATCCCGATTATATGGACGAAGAGGAGCATGGCGATGTGCATTATGATATGAATAGTGAAAGTAATGGTACGATTAAAGCCATTAAGCATGAAATTATGGACAATGATGAGATTTCCGAATATGATTATGATGATGATCGACAGTTGCCGGTAACAACAGTGCTAAGGTAAGAAGGATTCTCAAACATGAATATAACGCCTAATATTGTGCTCTCTTTTTGCAGCATACCACAAAGCAGCACACCACTAAATGGACACAGAGGGAACATGAATGGCACAAGGTGTCGCCAGCCGGAGCTTTTTGTGGCCGGTGTTAAACAGAAGCGTGCGGCAGCGACCGCACTTGACAATGAACCACAGGAAAAACGCAATAATAATTATTCACAAGCTTTATCTAATGCAGCGCCAGCTGCCTCAGGCGCAGCAGGACCCTCAACTACATATCCAAAGTTTCGAGCCTTTGGCGAATTTGTATCGCATTCGCTTAACGAACTGCCACATTCAGTGTCCATGAGACTGATCGAAAAGTTTACACACGATCTAGTCCAGGCAACGATTAAATCAACGGCGGCGTCGGAACAACACAATCGCGATTCTGCTGGTGATGCCAGCAGCTTGGATGATGTAGATGATTAGTAATTTAATTTTAGAAGCAAACAAAACAAAATACTGAAAAAACCACAACTACCAATTGTAATTTTACACATAGTTTTTTTTACCTTACTCTATACCAACGGCGGGATAGAGGTGTAGTTTATATCTATGCCACATAAATGAATAAAGCCAACCCAGAAGCAAACCCAATAGAGGGGCGTGTTCAAATGACATTTGTTAATTGATTGCAAAGCCCTGGCGACTTGGACAAATGGTAATGAACATGGGGCCTAGCAATCTGGAGGAGACGCATTTTAGCCACTGGCACATTTCCTGGTCTTGATAATAAATGCGTCTATATTTTAATTAAATTACAGCCACGCAATGGTCAGCTGGTAATGACAGTGTTTAGGCCAAGAAGACAACTTACTTGGCTTATTGATATTGCAATGGGCCCGGACTGGGCGTGTGTGTGTGTGTGTGTGTGTGTGTGCAACATTAAAACGTCACCTGATGTAGGTCGTGCCTGGTGCTTATTTGTTGTTATGTGAAATACAAATTGCACTAGTCCCGGCCTGCAGTGAGTGTCGCAAACAACAAACTTTCTTGCATTTCATGCTGCCCCAAAAGGTGGTGGCATGCATTTGCCTCATTCCGTGTTGCCGTCAGCCTCATCTTCGCTGACCTGTAATTATATAATTTAATCAAATTACTTGCATATGTTGCCAAAAAGATAAAAAGAAAAAGGAAAACAAAAAAAGTGGCAAAGAAGAAGCAAAATGGAATGGAGCTTAAAAACCAACCGCAACAGACTCCTCACCAACATTAAGTGTTGCATTTTGACAGTGAAATGTGATTATGTGTGCGGTGTGCGTGGCCAAAACAAAGATATTTTGCGTATTTTAGCATTCATCATCATTACTCTTTAAAACTGCTGCTGCCGCTGGAGCCGAAAATTTTGTAGGCGCACTTAAACTTGACAGCGGTTTGACAGTTGCAAATTGCGCCAACAACAGCGGCAGCAGCAGCAGGAACAACAGCAGCATAGAGTGTTATAGCTGGCAGCATTGGCAAGAGTGCATAAAACAAGTGCAGCCAACTTCATGCACATGTGCTGGCAAACGGTCAAAGAGTATATAATACTAACAGAGGGGTAACCAGAGATAGAACTTTAACAGAAAACACTCTGCTCTAAAGGGGAACATAGGAGTTAGTTGGGGCGTCTGCCTTTTCAATGATGTGCCGCCTTTTGAAAATCAGCTGGTGACAAAGAATCAACGACGATCATTTTTTACTTTGTTTTGATGGAACGTGTGGAGAAGCGAAGCATAATATGTTGCTGTTCGTTTTTCTTGTGTTGTTGTAAACTCTTGACTTTGCTTGAGTTTGGATTTTACACTTTGCTTAATCGACTGGCTGCTTAACTACATGGGGGTGTATAGAATTTTAATAAACTTTGCGTAAATAAATGGGTAATATAAGATACGAGAATATAATTTCAGATTAAAGTCTGCAAGTTTTTATTAATTAGGTGGGTGTATGAATAATAAAGATATTTTATTATGAGTTTGTTAACTAATCCTAGAGTAAGGGTATTTGCATTAAAGTAGTCAAATAGTTATTTGTTATATTTAATTATATGTGTGGTTTTTGATTTCCCCTATATTGCCAGAAGGGTATTCGAACATAGGCAGTTGTGCGTCTTGTTAGCTTTGCCTATTGTAGTTGTGTGTCGGAACTTGGTTGGTGATTTTATGTATGGGTGTTTTGTTTACTTGTCTTTGCTGTCCGCTTTGTAAGACAGGGAGTAAAATGTAGTTTGTATGCGTGTGATGGTTTCATTTGTGCTGGCTTCGTTTGGGATTTTGATATTTATTCTTTCTTGCCTTAAGCTAACCTGTGGTAATTGGGTGGTGATATATAGTATTTGTACAATAACACACCTGAAATGAAATACCTAGCTTGATTCCCTTCAAATACGTTTTTTATAGTTTTGGAATTGTTAGTTTATATATTTAATTATTAGTGGTAATATTATATATAACTAACAATAAATAAACTTTTTCGTATTCAAATGATATGTTTATAGCCCTTTATTTGAATGGCATACTGAAAATGTCCATGCCATTAATTTCATATTGGGACAATGGGTATTTCTAGTTGTGCAGTTATACATACTATATCTAAGCCAGCCTTGGGAACATTTATGATATACAAAGACGTGCCTGACCTACGATACTTTTGCGTTCACATGCGCCAATAAGTACACCAAACGTGCAGAAAATCAACAAAAATGCGGCGGCCGCGAAGTTAAAAAGGTGTTTATCTTTTTACTAGCCCGTTGTCGCTGGATTTTTCGGTTTTATTTTATTTTGTTGGCAAACGGTAAGCTGGCTGGTTTGGCGCACCTTTAAAAAAGTTTAAATAAATACCAAACAATTGTTTTATTTGTATATGTATGTATATTTAAATTTAATTGGAGTTTAAATTGTCATTTTTTAAGTTAATTAGCTAAATTTAAACACTTAAATAAACATGCGTGCATTATGCATACTCATACTTATTATTTTTAAATATTAATATTACTCGTAAGTTCGAATTAAAATCACTCAAAAAATGTGCTGCTCTTTTTCTTTCTCTTTTTTTTTGATTTGACGATCGATTTATAGCTAGAATCAACGACGACGACGACGACAACAACACACAGTATAAGACATTTATAGCTAATAATTGTAATAAAAGTCTAATAAGGAGCTGAAGTTTTAGGAATAGACCAACAAATACAACGGCGACAAAGAGATCAAAATGCTGTACGGTTTTTGGCAGCGGCCACCGTCACAACTCGTATGTAATATTATTTAAATGATCGCGTGTCTTACGCGCCTTAAATGGCGCCGCAAAATGCTCATAATCATAGGCGGTGTCCGCATTGTACGAGGAACAGCGACGCAAACGATGATGCTGCACAAAGGAGCTGCTATATGGCGCCTGATTGCCATGTCCGGCTCCAAAGCAACGCATTGCCGCACACAGCAGCGTACACCAGCGCCAGGATGATGCGGAGAAGGTATAAAAGTGACGTCCGCTGGAGTTATTATTGTTTTTTTGCTTGGACAACAAATGCTGGCGACTGTGATGCAAATAGGGATTATAGTTGGAGCGAAAACTGCTGTCGCTGCTGTGTCCGCTGTCATCGCTGCTGCTGTCGCTGCGACGCAATCCCAGGCGAAACAGATTGCCATTGTTGTGTGCCGCATTGGCAAAGTCCTCGAAATCTAAATGCGACTCGTACTCAAAGTCGCGATCAATGGAAACGGCGGGCGTTATGATCATAAATTGACTGTACTTCCTGTGGTTGTGGTTGTGGCTGTGGCGCGACTGTTGCTGATTGTTGCTGCCACGCTGGTTGGCAATAGAGTTGAGTAGCGTTTGATTGGTGTCCACCGATGAGTAGCTATTGCTATTCGATATGGGTGACATATCATTGTTGTTGTTATTATTGCTGTTGCCATTGTTGTTATTGTTTGTATTGTTATAGCTATGATTGATGTTGTTGTTGTGCGTTGTGTGAAATACACCCGCTGGCGTTGGCTGCGTCGTCGTCACCGGCAGTGTTTTTGTCCGCGTTGTCTGCTGCGGCTGATAGTGCTGATATTGCAACTGCAACGGCAGATGTGGCACTGCTGGCTGCTTGGCGTGCCTATGACGCCGCTTGGCAACTGGAGCTGAAGTGGTTGTTGTTACTGTAACAGTGGCTGCAACTGTAGCTGATGCTACTATAGATGCAACTGGAGCTGGAGCTGGCGCTGAGGTCTGTTGTTGTTGTGGTTGCTGCTGCTGCTGTGGTGCCGGCGATGTTGTTGTGGGCGTCGAGCCAACCGAGGGCATCCATCATCTTGTTTCCTCCGCACCGCTATTACTATCATCGGGCTTGACAATTTGGTAGGTTATCAAGTACTCTGGATAAGACTGTAAACCAAACATTGAAACTTGTTAATAAATTCGAATGCATTTTGAATGCTTCATTGATCTTACCTGTTCACCCCGATAGACAACATATTCGGCAAAATGCAAGCCGCCCGCCGAGGGACGTCCAATCACAGAGTGATGACCAGGCGGTGCATGGGCCATCTTCATGGCGCTATACTGCAAAAAGGATTTGCCCAAAGCGACGCGGCACAGCAGCAATTGCCTAAAAGAAAAGTTTGAATGAAATATTTTTTGTTGGTAAAATCGATTAAGAGGCTACGCACCTGGGGCACACATAACACGATTTATCTTTGTGCGATGGACAGCCAATGCCACCGCCAATTCCATAGACATACTGATTGCTCTTGGAGCTATGCTCCGCAAAGTAAATACCCGCACCAAACATGCCGCCAATATAGGCATGCCTCTCATCAAATCCACGCTGCACAATCGCATTAATAAATGGGCTGCCATGGAACAACATGCGCTCATTCGATTGCAAGAAGTTCTCCTCAGCAATCTCCTGCCGTCGATGGGCATAGCGTTCCCACAATTTGCGATTCTGCACCTTTTGTACCTGTCAAAGCATAAAACGTAAAGTAAAGCTGCAAATAATATGGCTTTGTTTGAGACTTACCCGCACAATGTTGTAGCGTGTGAAGTAACCACCCGACTGTCCATTATCACGATGCTCGCGTATGGTGGCCTGCATCTCTTCCTCAACGGCCACGAATTCCTTATCATCCTGCAGCAGATCCACAAGCAATGTGCATAGATTTACATTATTGCCAATACCTAAAATCAAATATTGTTTAGTTTTGTTTAACAATAAAATATTAAGTATATATTACCCGTTGTGGCTCTTAGCTGTGCAATGCCCTTGAGAATCTTGTGTCGAAAGCCGTAGGCGGACACGCCCACCTGCTTCAGGTCATCATGTCCCATCTCCGCCAGTATATCGAGCGTTATTTGCTCTCGCTCAAAGAGCTCAATCAAATGATGCAGTTGCTGGCTGGTCAAGAAACCAGAGACATTAGTTATAGACTCCGGATCTTGCAGCATCTCCTCGCTGCCCGTATTCTCAGCCCCATTTGCCTCAGCGCCCTGGGCGGGACTCATGCGTGAGGCGCAGCTGTTGATGGGCAAGGCCACGGGCACACTAAGCGTCATCGAAGCACCCGAAGGCAATAGCACCGTCTCCGTGGTGGGTGAGAGCAGGGCAGCGGATGCAGCTGCCGCAGCAGTTGCCGCTGCCCCAGAGGTTGTTGCCAGTGCGGCAGCAGCAGCTGCTCCACCGCAGCCAGTCTCTGGTGCTGGTGAACAACCGGCTGCAGACAAGGACTGCGTGGAGGCACTCAGCGCATGCTGACTGAGTGATGTGGCCATGGCATCCTGCAGCAGGCATTTGACATCATCGGCTGTGGCCAGCTCTATGGGTGTCTGTGCCTCCTGGTTCTTCATATAGGCATCGGCGCCGTGAGCCAACAGCAACGAGCACAGCTGTGTGCGTCCCTTTTGGGCAGCCTCATGCAGCGGCGTAAAGCCCCATTTGTCTGTGGCATTCACCACGGTCTTGTGCTTGATGAGCAGCGCTGCTATGTCCAAATGTCCATAGGAGCTGGCATTGTGCAGCGGTATGAGTCCACCCTTATCCTGGGCATTCACATCAGCGCCATGCTCCAGCAAATACTCAGCACACTCAAAGTTATTGTAGCCAGCAGCCAAATGCAGAGGCGTCGAATTGCGTCCATTGAGGTCGCGGCAGTTAATTGTCTCTGGGGTGACCAGACGTTGCACACGCGCCAGATTACCCTTTTTGGCGGCATCCAAAAGCGCTGAGGGACCACGCAGCAGTTCCGCCACATCGTGATCCGAGTCCTTGACCAAATCAGCAGGCGTGGCGCCATCACGATTCTTCTTCATGGGATCCGCACCGTGCTTAAGCAACAGCTTGCATATATCATATTTGCCCTTGGCGGCCGCCTCATGCAGTGGTGTAAATTTCCACAGATCCGAGACATTCACATTGGCGCCATGCTTGACGAGCAGCTCGGTCACCTCATAGTGGCCATAGGAGCAGGCATTGTGCAGTGGCACCAGGCCACCCTTATCTGCCGCATACACCTCAGCGCCATGCTCCAGCAGGAATTGCACGACAGGCACACGATTAAATCCGGCCGCAAAATGCAGTGGCGTCGAATGACGTCCATCCAAATCTCGACAGTTGACCGTATGTGGATTGTTTAGCACAATGCGACGCACCGCATCCAAATCGCCAGCCTTGGCTGCCTCCAGCAGATGTGTCTCGCTGTCTGGCGGATTCTTGAGCAGCTTCAACACGCTATCCGAAGCGAGCTGTGCTGCCGTCAGGCCCTCCAGCGATACAATGCTGGTGTCCACGGCATAGGAGAGCAGCAGTCGCACCGCCTGCTCATCGCGTGCACAACGATGCAATGCCGTTTGGCCAATACTGTCCAGGGCATTGACCTTGGCACCCTGCTTTAGCAGCACCTCCAAGACATCATAGTGCAAGAGCTCGGCAGCTAAATGTAAAGGCGTTAGGAAAGCCTTATTCTTCTCATTCAGTAGGGATCCTTTGCGTGTGAGCAGCTCTACGAGCTGCTTGCGTTTTGCATCCTGATTGACCACAGCCAAATGCAATGGCGTATCCCCCGTGTATGGATGCACAAAGTTAACATTTTCGGCACAGACGAGTTTCTTGACACGCGACAGATCACATTTGCGGCAAGCGTCCATCAGGCAGTGTCCCTTGTACTCAACTGCAAACAAGTTAGAGATTAGCAAAAGATTACATTTATTTGTATATGAAACTTACAGGCAATGCGGTCGCGTAGCTCCCGCGTGGGTGCGGCATCGATGGCCGACTTATTGTGGCAGTTAAGGAGCGTTGGATCAGCGCCGCGACTTAGCAACAGACTGCATACCTCCACACGACTCTTGGAGGCAGCCTCGTGCAGCGGCGTAAAGGCCCACAGATCATTGGCATTGACATTGGCGCCCGCCTGGATCAACAGTTTGGTCACATCGAAATGGCCATAGGAGCAGGCATTGTGTAGCGGCACCAAACCGCCCTTATCCTTGGCATGCACATCCGCACCGTTGGCCAACAGGATCTCGACAATGCCAATGCGATTATAGCCTGCGGCCAAATGCAATGGCGTCGATCGGCGTCCATCGCTGGCATGACAATTGACATTGAGTGGTGTGAGCAGTGCCAGCAGTCGATCCTCGGCACCAGAGCGTGCTGCCTCCAGCAACTCATCCTTGCGATATTCCCCAGTTAGGACCGGACGCGTTAGATCATCGGCCAGCTCCAACGGGGTCTTCTGCTCCGAGTTGCGTATGGTATGATTGGCACCATGTTGCAGCAGCGCCAAACAGACATCCACTTTACCCTTGCTGGCCGCCTCATGCAATGGCGTATAGTTCCAGTTGTCGGTGGTATTGGGACTGGCGCCGGCTTTGAGAAGCAGACGCACCACCTCCGCATGACCAAAAGAGCAGCAATTGTGCAGCGGATGCAGTCCACCCTCATCGCAGGCCTGTATGGAGGCGCCACTATTCAACAGATACTCAACCACCTCACGCCGTCCATAGCCTGCGAACAAAAAAAAACGACGATATTAGACTAAATGCTAATCATGACATGGCAGCAAGCCCTAAAAGTGGCTCACATGGTTACATGGGGTGGGGATTTGGGTGAGACCTTCGTTCTAACAGATTTCCGGCATTTGGTATTCTCTTTTGGAATTGTCGACTACTCGCAAGTCAACCTTGTGGCCATCATAAATCTTACTCTAGGTTATTGTTTTGTGCAACAACAAAGGCACTAAAAACCATAGCTAATAAACGAAACAATAACAAGTCACAGGCTAGCGTCACCTTATTCCCGTTCCATATCTAATATAACTTCCTATTTCAAACGATTCACAACTCCAATATGATTTACTCAATTACTTTTGGAAACGGAGTGGGGAACTTATACGTTTTAAGGTGATCTTTTCTTCAAGATATTGTTAACCTTTCGATTTTCTAATCTTATCTTTATGGCATAGAGTCTATACAGTTAATAAACTTTATCAGTATATATTGACTTGTTTGGTTAAATATATATATGGTATGGAATAGCTTAAATGTACTAAAGTCTCATGAATATATTAAACAAATGTGAATCCCAAGTAAGAAGGCTCGACTAGGACGTGTATTTACGTCCGCAGATGTTCATCATTTAATCCATAATTCAAACCCCAATTCAACAACTTAGAAATTTAAGTTTTTTTTGTTATCGATCACATGTGCATATTGGAAACCAGAAGTGTTATCGATAAATTGAAAAATCGTATTTTGCTCTCATAGGAGAGCTTAATTTTCGAATCAGAAGTCTCTAGCCGTTATAGTCTCTGAAATCGGCGCTTTCATACAGACGGACGGACGGACATGTCTATATTGAATCTGCTGTCAATGCTGATCAAAAATATTTGTATATACTTTATGGGATCAGAGATGCATTTCTTCTGTCTGTTACATGCACAAAACCATTAAACCCATTTTTACCCATTTTGTGGGTTAAGGAATACAAATTTTAAACAAGACTTTTTCTGTTCCATGCATAGTTCCAAAACAAACCTAACCTAACAAAAAAGGGAATTCACCGCCTTAAAGACATGCTCAGTTTAAGTTACCCACATTATAAATTAAATCAAAAACTAAGTCAGTAATTCAATAATTGATGAATGCACACACACGGCTCATAACAGTTGTGTTAACAACAAGCCGGAAGACAATGCAAAAAATAAATTAATGGATATTTTTGGAAAACTATAACGAAATAGTTGCTCAATCATACATTTCGACAGCAAAACAAAAATAGATATAATTAATGATTAACAATAAATAATAGCAGAGCAACAATTAATGAAAATCAATGAGAACCGCACAAAAAAGTCTTCCCTGCCAAAATATTTGCGAAATTGTTGTTTACCATTCACTTTTCGTAGCCGTAAAATTACGAGAGTTGCGTTTAAAAAAAATTAATAGAATGGAAAAAATATATGTGCAAATGTTTGGCAATTGACTGTGCAATAGATATTGTTTTAGTTATAATTACTATTACTATGCCATTGTTATTAAGTCATAAAGTTAGCTCCTTGGGTGCGCACTTAAAGGTCAACTTTTGCTTTGGCTCATTTTAATAATAACAAAAGTTGAAGGTTGATTTGTTAAACAATTGTTTTAAAAAATAATAAAAACAAAATGTGTTATAATTCTCAGGGTTTATACATAGATACGGCTAGAAGGTCTAGTCAGTAAATTTTGTTGTGACTTTATCAACAATAATTATCGAGTTTCTTATCTTCTGTATAAATAAGAAAGCTGTGCAAAATAATAGATAACAGCAAATCGGAGATATATATATAAACAAAATGTGATGTGAAATTCTTTGTTATTTATAAAAACGCGTTGCAATTCGCAACAGGTGAGAGGGGCGGAGGGGTCGTAAGCACATTAGACCTTTAACCATTTCTCGCAAAACGAGGTGAAAACTCTGTCAATAGCTGACTGTAGACCACATTGGAGATCTCACTTTTCTTCTTCGCTCAGAACGTGACAAAAGACACGAGAAATAATAATAAGTGGATGGCGCAAACCAGTTTAGAGAGAGACACAGTCAAAACAGTTAAAAGTCAAATACAAACAAGACACAAAAAATAAAAAATAAAACGTTGCATGAATCATAGAAAACCACAGTAACCAAAAAGATCCGTTATATTTGGGTGTGGTGTAGTTTAAATACACTTGAAAGATACACAATTGATACACTTATAAATGATAACAAGGTATATGACGTCAATATAATCTGATATCATGCGATTTGTAGAAAATCAAAGACTACTTTATCAATGTTACAATTCTGACGAAACTTCAATAAGGTTCTTTATTTGATTTTTCTTAATTTTATTCTATTTCCAAGCTAAAATACTTTCTGTAAGTGTATTCAACAACAACAAAACCAAACCACAGCTTAATTGATATGCAAAGGGCGTGAAACTCACAGTTACACCCCCCCCCCCCTCCCGCTGTACAGCTCATCTGCACATAACCCCTTCACGCCCACACCTGTGCAGGCAGTCAAAAGGTATTTTTTAATTAGTTAAGGAGTTGGGGGAGGCTTGGCGGAGAGCGCGAGCTGCGTGCGCTTGGGCGTGACAACCAACCGAGCAAAAAGTGAAATTTGTTATTTAAGTTTATGAATTTTGGCCTGTCCCAAAACGCGCACAACACTCTGTTTCTAGTTGCGTAGTGTAAACAAGGCCAAGACAAAACAAAAATAAACCAAAGAACAATGCAGCAACAACAAAAACGTTTGATATGTTGCATAGAACAAGAAACACTGCGCTTTTGATAAAATCTTTCATTCAGCAAAAAACTGAGAATCAAACTTAAAAACAGAAATTTTTGCTTAAAAAAATTTTTATAAATTTTTTTATATTAAAGTTTTAGTATAACAATAAAATTTATTTTAAAATATTTTCAATATTTTTAAAGCTTTAAATGTTTAGTTTTGGGCCACAAAGACGTCAGCAGGATGCTGACCATGCTGACATTTTAGTTTTTGCTTTTTTTTTTTCGAAAATAGAAAACATGTTGTGGAAATGCAACACATAGCCGAAGAGTAGGTGAGGGTTGCCGGAGGGTTCCGGAAACGAAACGAAACCAAGCAGAAAAGTAGGTCAACTCTGAGCGGGCCTCGTGTGGCAAAAGGACGGGGGACGGGTGGGTTTTGGGTGGCGCAGAGGCGCATGCCGACCCTCGTGTCGTGGCGAGCGCCGACTTATAGCCAGGCAACACAATGACGCTCGTCACAGCGACAAAAGTGGATCAAGGCCAGAACAGCAGCAGCAGCGATTGCATGCGTATGTGTGTGTGTGTGTGTGTGAGGGGGAGGGTTGTGTTTTCGTATTGGGTGGTAGTTGGTTGCATGCCAAAGCGAGTCCTTCAACCTTTGTGAGAGATACAACAAGCAAAGCGACAGCAGTGGGCCAAGGGGTCCAGGGGCATTGGGGCATGGGGCGTTGTGTTGCAAAAGGAATTGCTAATTTGTTGTTACTCACCCGCTGCAAAATGCAATGGCGTCGATTTGCGTCCCGCTGTGTCGCGCGCATTAACCGTTTGTGGCGTTATCAGCTTCTTCACTTTAGCTATTTCACCTGTTTTGCAGGCTTCGAAAAGCTCACGCAACGGATCGTTGGCCATGACCGTATCGAGATTAACATTTAATATAGCTCGACTGCGACTAGCCATTGTGCTAAGTAGTTGCTCTAGTATTTGTTGCTGTTAACACTGCTCTTCTTCTGCTTCTTGTTGTTGTTGTTACTGCTCCACTTCTTGCCTTTTGTTTTGTTTACACGCACAGCGAACACTCGAGCAGCAGCTGGGCGCCGCGCCCCAAAAAGCAATACGCGTTGAATATATATATATATTTTTATTTATATATACATGAAGAGGTATGCAGCTAAAACAGATGATAAATCTAGTTGGACTAACTCGAGTTCATGTTTATGCAGCTGTAAAACATTCACTGGCCATTTTTTTGCTGCTGCTCCACACACTTGCACTCACACACACATAAACGTACGCACACATGCAAAGATAAGCAGTGTGGAAACACTTGGCCCTGGGGGGAGCAACAATTGTTGACGTTGGCCCCGCAGGCAGAGCACAATAGTACAGTGTTAATTATTTGTTAATGCGCTAAAATCAATATATACTGTGCGGAAACTATTTTTTCGCGTAAATGTTGCGCTGCTCGCTGCGCTACTTGCAGTTGTTTTCGTTCAACTCGCGAATATGATTGTTGATACCTTATCGACACATTGCCCCAATCGACTACTGAATTCGATGGGCAAACATATTGCAAAAAAATTGTGGACACACTGGGGACAAGCTTTCGATGTTTGCAGATTTAGGTATCGATCTATTTTTGAATGTACGATATAATCTCACATTGCATACAGAGCTTAGGCGCAAAAAATAATTTTTTTTAAATGCCATATATTCCAGAATGTAGAAGCCTTTTCAATAGCTCGCTAGCTGACTGCCGATGATGAAGATTTTTCTTGTAAAGATGTTTTTTAATTTTTGCTGTTTTTAGTTCATGCTGTCACGTCATGTTACCTTTTATTTTATTTTTTATTTATATTGTTTTTAATCCCTTACAGAACTGATTCTATTTTGAAATATATGATTAATCCGCTTTGCTAACATGCTTGTGTAATTTACGTTTTATCTATGGAAGTTGTATTTCATGTGGCGCCTCAGAAACAGGGCTGGACCAAACGATAGTTGCATATATCGAGTTTACCACATTTGTCATCCCTAGTTATATCAAAGCAGCCCTGGCACGGGTATCGAGTACAAGTGCATGCCAACAACAATGCGCGCATTGTGCATTTGCCTTTTCGCTTTAAAAATCAGAAAATAATACAATTCGTGAGTGCAAAACATAAGTGAAATGAATTAAATGTGTCTGTGCAACTGAGCACAATTGTGCGGGCTTTTAAACATCAGAATAACATAAACGAAAACTAACAAAAAAAAGTGAATCAGAACACACGCACACACACATATACGAGAAGCAGAAATGTATGCACACGTACATACACCTGCAACCCCCTGCACCCGCGAGCTCTTAAACCAGAAATAAGTGCAAGTGAAGCAGCAGCAGCAGCGACGGCCACAAACAAACAGCCATCAGAAGCAATTGGGAAAAAGCTGCAAACATAGCAAGAAAGAAAGGGAACTAACAAGCGACAACAACGAGAACGACAACGAGAAGCAAAAGTGGAAGTGCAGCTCCACCCCCAATTTGGTGTTGCAGTAGCAACAACAACAACGACAACAACAACAACAGCCACATCAGTCTTGCCATGGCGTTGCTCTAACAACGACGACAACAACAACAACAATAACAAGTCGAACGCTTCGCTGCCCTCGCGACAGCATTTCAGGCTTGAAATCATTAGCCCCCATTTTAGTAGCAATTTTCTGGCAGTCGCGTCAGCGACAGCGGCACAAGAATCGAAATTCATATAATTAATTCATTTGGAATAAACAAAAAATGGAATTGAAAGTTTGGGTTGAGGGCATTCAGCGGATTGTGTGCGGCGTAACAGTAAATACAACATGCCAGGTGCGTTATAGAATATTGATTTTTATAAACATAAATACAGTGGGTGATTTTTAACTAGAAAACTTGAGATTGGAAAATTTTCTACACAGAATAGAACAAATAACAATTTTAAATAAGGAATATAATTATAAAACAACTTTCAATTTTAATTATATCTTTAACTAAACCCCACAGTGTTTATAAACATACATTTAATCTAATATTTATGTTTTTGTTGTTACTTTATAGGATGTGGTTTTTGCATTGGCTCATGCAACAGGCAAAGTGGGTCGCTTCACACTCATCGAACGCTGGCGCAATAATGAGCGACACCTCGCTCCAAATGAAAATCCCATGAAGCTGCTGCTCAAATGGGGCGAGTATGCAAATGATGTGCAGTTTATATTGCAGCGATCCGAAAACAAGCCGCCATCTACACAGCCACAACAACAGCAACAACAAGAGCAGCAGACGAGTATTAAAAACAACAACAACAACAATTATGCAGTAATGGCAACAACCACACCAACAACAACAAAAAAGCCACTTGGCCCCAGTAATAGCAACAATGTCAACGAAAGCAAATTGCCGCCACCGCCCACATTGCAAAAGCAAAAGTCTAGCGTGGAGCTCGGCTATCGTACAAAAGAGATGAAAAAAAGCTTTGGGTGTGTAAAATATTTAAAACAAATTTGTTCTATAGTTAAACTTTGTTTTAAACTTGTATCTTTATTATATGTTAAAGATGTATAGTGTATTATTCGTTAACGCTTGCTTAAACTTTTGCATTGAAAACAAGTTTTTAAAGAATTTAAATAATAAAACTTATCTCACTGTTACAGCGGTTACGATTCCAAGCAATTTGACAACATTGGCATAGTCAAAGGCATACCACAGCAACAGAAGCAGCAGCAGCAACAACTGCAACTTCTACAGCAACAACAGTTGCCGCCGTCAAGCAAGACGACACCATTGATGCCGAAGCATGAGAAGTCGCTGTCAAATCCATTGGATATGAGTAGCAGCAGTGCCAGCAGCAGTGCCAATTGCAATGTGCCCGCTCTAAATGATTACAATGACTTTTACAACAATAACAGGAGCAACAATATCAGCAGCAGCAGCAACAACAATGGCAATGACAACAACAACAGCAATCAGCACATTTACAGTCAGCTGAACAAACCCAGCAACGAACCGAGACGTGCTAGTCCCAATGAATCGTGCTTTAACAACAGCCAAAATAACAACAACAGCATTAACAACAACAACAACAACAATAGCAATAACGGCAATGACATTTATGTCAATAGCAACATAAGCAATAACAACAATAACAACTCACCAGAGCTGTATAAACAAACACCAACGATTTCTTCAAATGGAGCATTGGTACCACCACCATATCGTGATCCACCACCGCCACGCAACAGTCCCATGTGCCAGACACCACGATTGTTGCCGCCCAGCAGCAGCAGCAATGCCGAGACCATATCAAATGCATCATCTTCAACGAATCCATTTCTTAGCGACTACGAGCAACACAACATTAGCAACAATAATAACAACAATCAAAGTGGTAACCAGAGCATGGATGAGGGCGAGACCATGTTCCAGGCAACACAATATAATGATCTGTTGCAGCTCATAAAGTTCCAACGGGAGAAAATTACCACACAGCAGCTGGAGCTGCAAAAGGTAATAAACAATCTTATAAACATTCTAAATGCATTTAGTGTAACTAACTTATGTTATACTATTTTATTACTAATCTTTTTAATTACAGTTTGATTCGGAAATTGTTTATCTGGAGAGTAGAGAACGTGATCATGCCCAGGAATTGGAAGCCATATCACGTGAAATATCTAAAGCGGATCAAATCTTTAGGCAAGGCAGTGAGCAGCTGCAAACGCTGCAGTATGTGGAGGAAGAAAACGAGCTGGTGAAGCAACAAGAAAAGACACTCAAATCAGAAATTGCTTTACTCCGCTCCAAGTTAGCCAACTGCGAGACAGAGCTGCTGCAGTGCAAGAACAAGATGCGTTTGCTCATGGATGACATTGAGATGGAGCAACAACAGCAAAGCAACAGGTAGGTCATTAACTAATTTTTAAACATAACATTGGAATAACAATTTGTTTTGCTTGCAGACAAACAGTGGAGCGTGATTTTCTGATGGAAATGGAGCGCATACAAAGCGATATAGATCAGGCTCTACACAACACGGACACATCTAACAAAACGGCAGACAACCTTAAAAAGGAGCTGCTAATGATTGAGCATGCGATTGCAGAGAAGAAGCGTCAAGTGGAGCAACTGGTCAATGAAATGAAGGAGGTGAATCTACAAAGTTTAACCGTGACGACCACCGATGAAATCAAACACCTGCTGGAGGGACCCAATAAACAGGGCAGCAGTCGTCGCATCATTGGTTCACCACGCCAATTGGAGACAGCGGTGCCAACCAGCAAGAATCCGCATGGCGTTTGGGTCTAGGCCAGAACCCATTGCAAAAAAAAAAGCAACGAAATATTTTTCTACACTCAAGCAACTTGGGGGAACAAAAAGACGAGGAAATGATATACATATCTAGTATGCATAAATGCGCGGCTATATACAACAATATCACAATATTTGAAAAAGCAAAAACAAAAAGACAAATTTACAACAATCAAAACTTATGCATACTTTCTTCTTAACAAAAAATACCTAATGGATCTCTTTAAGCAATGTTTATTGTTACAAATGTTTAGACACAACCTATTCACATGCCACACACAATATTAACCTATTAGTGCACAAAATTATGTTAGTTTCATTTTTGAATAATGTTCACACCTCTAGTTGAATTTGTAAGCTACTTAGTTCTCAAAACAAAGCATCATAACCTGCCCACAAATATGTTTATAATTTTAAAATACTTTTATCTTTTGTGCTATATCTAATGTTTTTAAACTAAATAACTCTAATTATGATAACATATTTTGTTGCTAGTCTATGAAATGTATTTTTTTAATTATTCAATTCAATCATTCACCATGCGCCATTAGAAAACGTAAACTGTTGCAATAATTGTATCTAATGAAAAAAAACTGTAAAACGCCTTTTTAGAATACACTTAAATTGTGCAGTTAGTGATTAATAACCCATTCCATTCGAATTATAATCATACACTTAATATGTACTTAGCACTTAGCGCAGCTTTAGCATATACAAACAAATTAGCAATTGCTTTGTTAAAAAACTGTTTCCATTTGGAAAGTGTTTAGAAAACGCTTAATAATAGTCGAAAATTGCAAAGTTTGTTGAACCAATTAGTACTTAATGCATATTTGATAGCTTTTATTGCAATATGCATTGGAATTTTTAAAGTAATACTATTTAAACAAATCAACACAACGGTTAGCATTTTTGTTGCTTACGGCTATGCAACAGCAATATACATATACATACTATATGTTTTTTTTTAATAATAGTTATTACTTATTATAATTAACTTAAAGACACAAATTTTTAGAACAAATTCTAATTGCATTATAACTATTAGCTAATAAATAAAAGACACTTTTTTTATTATTTTATTTGTTCTCCTTTAAAAACTTCAAAAATTTAAAATGAGTTTGTAATAGAATGTGGAAATAAGGAAAAAATTTTAATGTTGGATGTAAAGCATTGTCGCATACTGGCAAAATTCTTTTGGTCCAGCGCCCAACTCCCAATGTCAAAGTTCTTGTCACAATACGAATGCGCCGCGACGGTCAGCTAAGGCCGAACGGGGACACGAAGCAAGGACTTCGCTGCAGCAGCATCAAGCAGCAGCTAAACAAAATCAGCAACAATTGCTCTTGTCTGTTTCAGTTGGCCGCTGTGCATGGACTTGTTTAGTTCGGGTTTTGTCTTGTCTTGTCATTGTTCATTTCGCGCGCGTTTTGCGTGCGTTTTAAAACGCGTCGTCAGCTTGCATTGCCTACTTTTACGGTGCGTGCTGGGTTGGTCTTTTGCGTAGCCGGCAAATACATTTGCCGCACAATTGAATTGTCGCCTGGCAGGGACCTTCTCGTAGTATTTCGGTGCCTATCGCGTTGACACAATCTTGAAATGTGCGTTTTAGCCTGGTCAAGAGCATTAAGTGGCCACAGGCACAAAAAGTACCAAAAAAACAAGACAGAAGATAATAATAAGAAAACGAAGCGCCCAAGAACATAAAGAGAATGTTACGTTTTTATGACACTTTTCCACACCAAATGCTGTTCAATTGTGATGATTGAGATAATGAGCCAACGTTTTGGCATACATTTGGCCAAAACAGTGTGTTGTCGTCTTCAACGGCGACGACCTTTTGCGGAAATTATGATCTGTCTGTAGGCCCAATTGGCCGGCCTGGCGGACTATTGATAATACTGCGACATTTCTTTTTTTGTATAAATGAATTTAATCAAGACAGTGTGAAGTGTAATGATAAATAAACTGAAGAAATAAAAAAACTGAACAATTGAGAAGTCTTAGCCAGGTCTTATTAGCTCGTGAAGAGATAGTTAAATTTAAATTAAAAAGTAAAACGATTCTTGTCTAAAGACTTAAACAGTTTGCAGATTTTTATCTCAAGTCATGTTACTTATCGACAAAGAACATCTTAATAAACATTAATTTTAATGTGATGACAGATAATCGGATATTTATTATTTAAGCATAAAAAAACAAAAAAAAAATATTATTAGTCTTTGTAAATCATTTACATCAGAAGTATATCAAATTAGCTTTTTAAATTATGAGAAAATATGCTAATACTAATAAGTTTAACTTTATATTTTTTAACTTAATGAAGTTGTTGTGAGGTTTATTTTAGAGAAAAAGGCAGCTCCCTCACATTTTAATTGTTGTTTTAAACATTGAAGTATTTAAAATTTCATGAGCTTAAACGAAAATTTGTTTGTTTGGCTTTTAATTATAAGTGAAGCATGTTTTTGCATAACATTGCTCTGATTAGAAAAGTTGTTAAAGCTGAAATCTTACATTGAGCAACAAAGAGAATAGGGCGAAACATATTAGACAATAAACTGAGGGCCTTAAGAAATATCTCTTTAAGTGTTAGTCATTAGACACTTAACATTTCCCAATTTTCAATAATGCTTTACTTTCAAACCATTGAAAATAGCTTAATGAAGTGTCAAAGTCGTGCGAACGTTAAGTGTGTAAGCGAGTGATGGGCGTGGCCAAGCCTCCATTGGGAGTTAAACAAATTGTACAAATAATGAACACCGCCCAGCGGCTGTCAGTGCAATGGCAGTCAAGTAATTAACCAGATAACAAATCAAAAGCCCACCGATAAGGATAACTATATATATATTAAACACAAAATGGTCTATGGACGGAGCATTGCAGTTGGCGTCTGCTTTATGATTATTGTCATTCTGCTATCCGCTTTAATCTTCTATCTAAGCTTAGGTAAGTTATTTTGAAGTCCTTAATGGGAAAAGCCAAACTATTTTTAAGGCCTTATATAACTCATAAGCATACTGATTGTTTGCTTCAAACTTTTTAAAGTCCGTTTTGCATCATATAATTAATTACAAGATCTTAAATCAGGCCCTAAAAAATTGACAAATGGCATTAAATTTCAAACAGCCAATGCTCATAAATTGTTGCGCCTGAAAGTATTTGCAAGAAATTTATTTCATAATAGGATAACAGGGTATTAAAAAAAGAACAGAATCGCGACCATAAAAAATCAAAATATGTACACAAACTTTGTCTTCCAGAGCAAAACAATTTTTGCACATTTATTTTACGGTTTGGCTGCTGCTCTTGTTTATTGTTTTATAAGGAAAAACATTTTCACATTTTTACCAAAACGCGTTTGGCAGCTTAAACATTGTGTTTGCCGGGTTTTTTTATGCCCATCGCCAATTTGCCTATTGATTTGCCATGCCAAACAAAAAATGTTTGATGAATGCCATTTTTTGGCTTAACGTAGCCGTCTGATGTATTATAAAAGCCATCATTACAAGGCAACAAGAAATTGTATATTATTAAAAGAATATGTAAGGCGTTTGTCTGACGCTGACGCTTGCTATGTGCTTAAATCCGAGTCAGACAAATGGCAAGAGTTGCCTAGATTTGTATTTATGCGCTTAGCTGCCAGCACAAAGTGAAATTGAAATGAAAAGTGTTTGCTTCTAATGCACAACGCGTGCCAAAGACACTAGATCAGCTTCAGATTCAAATTCAAGACCAAGTTCAAGTCCAAGGCTTTGTTTAGTTGTTGGCAGTTTGCTTTGCTTAAACTATTTACAATGACGCAATATGCACAAATCATTTGATTTGATTGTTTCTCATTAATTGAATTGTGCAACTCTTTTATTGGATTTTGTGCTCAATGAAAATAAAAACAATGTAAGATACTTTTGCTTGGTCAAAATGTGTACACTGTACACTGAAACTATGTAAACGAATAAAAATAAAAAACTTTTCTGTTAATTGTTATTTAAATAAATAAAATATTTAATTCCCTTTGAATTGAATTTAAACAAGAAAACCTTTTTTTCTAAAAAATTTAACGATTTTGAATATATTAACTTTATTTTTTCTAAATCTATCTATCCATCCAGCAATCTTTTAAGAGTGTCTTATATTTTTGATTTTTAATTTACATATATTTTTAATCTCATAATCTAGTTTTTGATTTATGTATTTTTAATTTCTCTTACATAAAGCTTTTGTTTTTAGTTTTTTTTTTTTGCAGACAAAAGGGATATAAAGGATAAAATGACTCAAGAATATTTCATTTGAGTACAAGCACCAAGCAGAAAAAAAAGGGTACTTAAAACAACACATCAATGTGTTGATGACCAGTTTCAGTTATTTGCTAAGAAAGCTGTTGAAAAAAACAAGTTGACAAAAGCATAAATATGACAAAGTGCCAACGAAATTGGCAATTTTGATGACAAATAGGTGTGCGAAAAAAGTTTTCGACTAGTTTACAAGTCAACTTAATATTAGTTTGGTCCTATAGAAATGCTAATTAATATCCAAACTTAGTCATGTTGTTTGTTGTACAATTTTCGAATCAAGTACTTCAAATGGTAATTGATACAATATAACAAAAGCCTTGTACTCAAACAAGATAAAAGTAATCCAAAGTTTTTGTGCACATTAATTTTAATTGATTTGCTCTTTTATGTGCGCATTGCTTGGACTCTTGTGACCTCTATATAGACACCAACTGTAGTCACAACAAGTTTAGTTCCGCACCATGCAAGGAGGATTACTCATAAAACCCTTCTGTTGTGGCAACGTGACGTATGTGTGATTATTATTGAAAAAAGTTTTTGCCCATATTCAACAAATAAAATGCAACACTTTATGTGTTCTATTCAGGTCAATACGATATGTGTACTGTGTCTGTGCTATATTAATTATTTTTTTTTCAATTTTTTTCTATCAAGGACCCTGCCCCACAGGCAGCTTTGCGTGCAACAATGGCAACCAGTGCGTGCCGCAGCGTCAAATGTGCGACAAACATCTCGACTGCGCCGATGGCAGCGATGAGAATCCGGTCGAGTGTGGCAACCTCTATGGCAGCAAGAAGTTGGCCGATAAAATTCTGCGTAATGCGATTGAAAAAAAGAAACAAAAACAAGAAAAGCTACAGCAAACGCAACGCCTAACGGTAGTTGGTTCTAATACCAGCGCCTTGGACTCGCCAATGTCGGCCAGCAATAGAAATCAAAGCATTCCCACGCCCTGTGGTATGTACTGATAATATTAAGAAATCCGCTTAACTTTCACAGCGTTTGCAATAATAAGCATTTTAATGGGGATCGAAATCCTGTCTAAGTTGTCTATCAAAAAGTCGGGTGTTATTTAAATTCGTTTTGCAGACCACTTAACAGATTAAATAATGTGTGGGGAAAAGGGCAGATAACCTAATTTATTTTACATTTTATTCACCTCATTTGTCTACATGTTCCCAGCTATTATGACATATCCTCGCACGTGCCTCTGTGGCGGCGGCACCATGCTCTACTGTGGCAGATTCGCCAAGCTGCGTCGTTGGCCGCGCGTCAGTGAGGAGGTGACGAATCTAATCATCATACGCAACAATGTGACGCTGAGAGAAAATCTATTTGCCAATTTGACGCGACTGCAGAAGCTGTAAGTATTGATTAACGTTCGACAAACGAAGAAGATGAAATCATTAGAGAAAGTTCGATTTGTAGCACCCTGAAGTACAACAACATATCACGCTTGCCATTGGGCAGCTTTAGCGGTTTGCCGCATCTGGAACGTCTTGAGCTTAGCCATAATAATATTAGCCAACTACCGCATGACGTACTTAATGAATTGCCTTCGCTGCAGTGGCTGTTCCTGGTTAACAATCAACTGCGTTACTTTCCCATGGAACACTTGGCATCAATGCATAAGCTGGAATGGCTTGTACTGAGTCACAATCGTCTAACGCTGCGTGATGAG
Organism: Scaptomyza pallida; assembly: GCA_018152965.1. NCBI lineage: Eukaryota > Metazoa > Arthropoda > Insecta > Diptera > Drosophilidae > Scaptomyza > Scaptomyza pallida. Next base: position 2,712,112 of record JAECXP010000002.1, read on the forward strand.
CAGTTGACCAAAAGTCCAAAGCTGGTCGAATTGTAAGTAAACTAATGTTGAAGCTGGAATCGGGATTGGGTTGCTGCTATTTGTATGATTAAAAAACGAAATGCACAAGCAAAAGGGATTGACAGACACTTTTTATACCCTAAGCCCTTAAAGTGGGTGAAAAAGGGTCGTTATGTGGAAAAGTATGTATGTAACAGACAGAAGAAAGCATATCTGATCCCATTAGGTATATATAATCAGCAACAATATCAACAGCCAAGTAGATATAGACATGTCCACTTGTCTGTTCTACTCTAAATTCGATTTTTGGTCACAACTTTAGCGGATGAAAATCGATTCAAAATTGCGTTGCGAGATTCAAATGAAGTATTATTTTAAGGCTCAATACAAGGCTTTTGGGGTATTGCATTTAAAAATTGGGTTACTTTTGAAGAAGTTATGGCAGTCTGAAGTTTTATACAACTCTAGATTTTTAGTCACAAATTTTAGGAACGAAAATCGATTAAAAATCGCGTTGCCAGATTTAAATGTAGTATTATTCTACAACTCAATACAAGACTTTTAAGGTATTGCATTTAAAAATCGAGCAAACTTTGAAGAAGTTATGGAAATCAACAGTTTTAACCTAATCGATTTTTAGCCAAAAATATTTTAAATATATTTAGAGCATCTGCTAGTCGGTAATTTAAGATTAGAGTCTTCTTACTTGTTTTTATGGAACTCGTTCAGTTGATGTATTCAAGCGTGAAATACTTTACAGTGTCTGCGTCCCAGTCTGTCCAGGATGTGGGGAAGGTTTTTTTAGGGCATTGAGTGCCATCAAGTGCAGTGTGGCATGTGTTGTTTTGTATTATTGGATATAAATGGGAATGGTTGTTGGTAGGGTACAACAGCAGTTATAACCCATTACGATGTGCCATGGATGGCATAATAACAATTTGAAAATTTTGCAGCATTTAAAATACTTTTGCAAAGCTATCAAAAAATGTAAGAAAGCAAAGTAAGCGAGCTTAAGATATTTGGTTGTTTTTTGTACATTGATGTAATAACAAACCACGGCAGCTTTAAGTAATTTAATTGAAAAGCATTTTTTAATAATAATAAATAAAAGCTATCTAACATTTATCATATACCATTACGAGCAGCAGGATCTTATTAAGCTTTAAACACATGTGCCATAAAAAGCAAGCGATTTATTGCTTAGCTTTTTTAGGCTTAGTTTTAAGAGCTTTAACTAACTGGCGAGCTAACCTACCCTAATATATCACTTGGTCAAGGAAGCGTACAAATAAATAAGAGCAGATTCAGACTATGGCCATTTAGATACAGTTAGTTAAGTACTCACATATAAATAAACATTAATCCATCATAATGCTACATCTTGGCAGTGTATTAGTTTTTTTAATACCAAGAGTAAAAATGTATACAATTTAGTAAAGTTTAAAATCTTTGTTCTTATTTTTTTTTGCTTAATTGTGGCTGCACTTAAATTTACAGCCACTTGGATTACAACCGAATTGAATACATTGGCGAGAAAACTTTTGCGCAACTGGATAATTTAGAGCTGCTGTAAGTAAAATGAAATCTTATATACAAATACATAGAGATATATATTTACAACTTACCCCAAGGCTCACCCAATCCCAAGGACGCCTTCTTTTAAGGCATCCTCATTACATTTTGGCCATTTCACTTAGTGTTTTTCTTGTTTTCCATTTTTTTTTATTTTAAATGTTGCAATCGTCCCTCTGCCCGCCCCTGTAACCGCTCGCGTCGCACTTAACTCTAAGCAAAAAGTGTCGAAAAGTCTATTGAAATATGTTGTACTTAGATTTTATGGTGCGTATGCGTAATTTTTACTCTTGACTGCATTTTGCTTTCATTTCGTTTTTTTTTTTGGCATCGCTATCATCGGCGCTCCTTCAAGATTTATATGGGTTACATTTCAGTCCTTCATCGACAAGCATATTGTCAGCAAAATAGAACAGAGCACAACATAACGAATTGAACTTCAAATATATTGCGCATACGCAGCGTTGACGAGCTTGATATTGGCAGTTCTAGACATATTGAGCTGTGTGCCCCCAAAAACTTGTTATTGAATTTGACACCTAGACACTGAAATTTATGCATCAATAGGCATAAATTTCACTTTCAATTGTTTACACATAGCATATGCTCAAAGCGAATATTTAAACGTCATGCAAATTGTGTGAGTGTAGGTGTCTCTTCGTGTGTGTGTGGCAATTTGAAAAACATTTATCAGGCATCTATGTCTGGCATGTCGTTGAGTCACATAATCATTAATTTATGCATCAATAGCTGACAATATAAGTCAATGGGTCGTCTGGGCACCCGGCGTGTCGGTAAGTGAATAAAATAAATCAGCAACACAAATTGGTGACACGTAAATAAATATTTGTGTGTGTGTGTGTTTTAGGCAACTCTCTTCCTTTTTACCACCTACGAAGTGAAAACTTTATTGAGTATTTGTGATGTTTTTGGTGTTTATCTGTGCGAGTTTGATTGGATCTAAAAATTATCTTCATTTTATGTATGTAAAAGTTAAATTGAAAAACAAAACATTTTTATAATTGGTTGATGTAAATCTCATAAATATTTTGCTTCGTATACTTAATTTTTCTTTAATCAAAGTTATTTGAATATTTACCCTTGCTTCTTTGCCTACCTTATCTCTTATCCATTCTAGTTATCTCACTAAAATATTTATTCATTTCTTTTCACAGCGATTTAAAGTACAACCAAATCACCCATATACATGAGGAAGCCTTTGCAAATCTAACAGCTATTTTGGATATGTAAGTATATATAAGTATATTTATATTTTGTAGACTTTAAAATCTCGTAGCAAAATGCAAAGCATGACTTATGGCGCATTAACTAATTAGCATAATCGGATAAATAATGTATCCCTGGGCTGGGTAAATGAACTCAGCAAAAGCTTAGTGTTGAGTGTACCAACAAAGACACCAACTGGACAATTGTTGAACTCATAAAAATTAAAAGTTGAAAGGCTTTGTGTAGCTTAAATTATAATCAGTGACTGCACAAAGAGAAACTTGAGCTTAATACACTTCTTCCTTTTGTTTATTGATTTACTTTAAAGACATAAAAAAAGAACTTTTATTGCTGCGAGAATATCGATCACACTATTTTATGATTTGGACTACGCCTTCTAATTTGACCACTTATTGCATAAATTATTGGCTCAGAGCTAGTCAAACCTTTATGGCCAAGTCGTATAAAAGTTGTGTTAGAACTCGAATGAAATAATATAGTCCTCAAGCAAAAAGAAGGCTGTACAGTGTGGCTCATAAAAATGTTAATATGAAGCTTTAACAAGAACCAAGCGCTACGTGGCGTATGCTTAGTAATGAAGTGATTTTTTAAAAACATACCTTTGACATGTTAATGTTGGAGAACAGTATTGTGTAAAGATTTTCTTGGACTTTAATTAAAAAAATAATTCGGGAAAAGCTTTAACTAACTTTTCAGTTTAGAATAACTTGCTGCTAAGCAAATTATATCTCAGTTTTACTTCAGTCAGCATTTTTAATAAATATTAAAAATTCCTTCAACCCTGCATAAGCTTCAACTATTTGCATCTTATTCTTTGCATCTTTAAGACTTCAGTCAAGTGTAAAGCTTAACAATTTATGGGTTAAATTCATTTGATATTGCTTTAGCTTGGCTCCAACCAAGTTTGCGTATAGACATAAATATATCAATATCATATTCAATAAATGTGGTCGCCGGTTTAACATCCAAGCCAAGCCAAGTCTGGCATCAGGCTGTGGCGTTAATAAATTTTACCAAAATCCGACTAACACATACATCAGCATCAACATATCAATGCTAAAACACACAAGCAACAAGGAGAGAAATATGTTTGTCCTGTCACTTGACCAAAAATTGTTATACAAAATATATACATACATATATATTTAAGCAAATGCCTTTGTATCTTACGGTATATGTTGTCTGTCTGCGCCTTGACTTTTGGGCTTCAGGCGACGACAGCAACACCAACACCAACGGCAGCGGCAGCAACAAATAAACAAACAGTATTATGGCCAAATAAAAATGCAAATAAATTTGTATTTTATGTGAAAACAATTTCGACAAAGCAGCGAAAGCTGATGGACAGACATCATGATAACGGGGAGACGGTGAGGGGAGTGGGGAGGGTGGGGTGTGGATACCAGTTCAGTCTCTCATCCATAATGAAGGAGTTTATTGAAATTGGCGCTGTGTTTTGGTCTTTTGGCCATTATTATCCCTCAAGTCATTGTTGGCAGTGAGTGAAATCCTTTGCTTACTAGCCCCTCAGGCATACAGCCATAGTGTGTGTATGTTTGTTTGTGTTTTGCTTTAACATGCAAATAATGCGCCTGGCGAGCGTGCTGTGAATTTTTGAACAGTTTGGAGCAAGCGTCAAGTTCATAAAACAAATGTGACTTTTATGGCCTTACGTTTTGTATCTCACAGATACGCAGCACACATGCCATACTACACATACATGTGCATGTTGTATCTTCCATTTCTGCTGACTTGTTGTTTACTTTGACCAGGAGGGGGGTACCCGGCCGCAGTGCTGTGAAGCATTACTTGCCATTTTGGGTGCATAAAAAAAAGCGCTGCACTAATTTGATTTTTGCTATTTCAACCAAATTTTGCAATGACAGCTCATTTTTGCTGAGCAGCCAACAAGTATACGGCGGATACAGGGTGTCTGTCACAATGACGTTAATTGCGGCCAGGGTAAATGGAATTTTCGCGAGGCAAAGCAGTGCACGCGAGGACATTGCTCGAAAAGGATTCGCTGTGGTACGTGCCATTTCCACTGATTGGCCTAATACCATTTAATTGCGGGGCCAAATGGCCAACAAATGGGTTCAAACCGCACGCAGTTGTTACATTTTGTAATACATTTAATCTGCTGAGAGGCCGAAGCGAATAATGGCATATTAATTAATAAAGTTGTTTACGTTTAAATAAATAATGTATGCAAAAGCGGGCATATTGTTGACGGACTTAACTTGTTAGTAAAATATTTTACATACATTTTATTAATTTATTTTTGTTGTATTTATGTATTGGATATTTGAAAAACAATTTTTTTGACCTTATATTTTATACAAAAAAGAGCATTCAAGCAGTCGGTATTTGTTGTTTGGCTAATATATAAACTAAAATTCATGTTGTGTCATTGCACTAATACAACTATGCACGTTTATTTGACATGTCCTTAAGTGCGCATTGACCAACCATCTTTTATGTATGTTTGTGCGCGTGTTGGCCCTTTACTGACGCATTATGTTGCCTACTTTCGTGCGCAGGCAACCGCAGAAAACAGAGTAAAGATACACACACGTCCGTGCTTCAGTATCAGTATCTGTGTGCCTAAGCAAAAGCATTGAGCATTATTACTTGGGCTACTTATGTATTTTGGCCTTATTTCGTGGTACTTATTTCAGGCCGGCAACTTGTTGCCACGCTTAACAAATATGTTAATTGTCGTCTGAGGCCCAAAAACAGCAACTCGCACATTTAATGCAGTTATTAAGTAGGCTATTTAATGCCAAGGGACAACCGCACAAAAGCCAAAGACTAGTATTTTTGGCACTAGACGTTCATGAAATTTACATAAACATCAATTGTAAGGGGCAGGCGGGGGTTGAGCGGAGTGGCAAGTCAAGTGCGACAGCATATCAAAAAGCAATTTATGCTACAAGTAAAACATTTACTTTATGTTTAAGCTACAAGTAAATTCTATCCCATAGTAAAGTATATATAGTGCAACTTTATAGCTGGCTAGCAATTACCAACTAGAGAGTTACTGAATAAGGAGCGAGGAGGATTGGGGTATGGCTACCATGGCGTATTGTCTTTGTGCGGCAAGCCATAAAAACAAACTGTTTTCAGTTGACGCCGGCATTGATTGACCAGACAAGTGCAACGAATGGAGCTAAATACGAGCATCAACATCAGCTGCTGCATTTCACAGGGGTGTGGGGGTAAGGACAATCCAGTTGAAGCTGGAGATGGAGCTGGAGCCAAAACCATAGCTACAACGTCTGCAAGCTGTCATGAATGATGCGCTTTTTCCTGTGACTGACCAACTTACATACATACCAACATACTTTACTTCCCTTCTTATGGCTCCCTATGAAACTATATCTATGCGCAGTGATTTATATTGAGCACACAATTACACACACAAGCGCTCACTCACACACACACATAACAACAGGGCTATTAAATAAGAATTTTCGTTATTATGTTGCTCACATATGTGTTGGTGTCGTTGTTGTTGTTGTTGTTGCTTGGCATTTTATTGTGCGACTTTTAAAGCTATCTTATAAAAGCCAAACTTTTAAAGACCTTCTTGCACACACACACTCACTCACTGTGCGTATATTTAAATTCGCATACATGTGTAATCTGGCAGTTGAAAGCGTCATCAAATGTTGTTTGCTTTTATCATGCTCATGGGCCCATTATTTGGCTTATGTGCCGCCTTCTTAGACTTTGTATTTTCATTCATATCACTTTTTGGCTGCTTTTATATATATTTTTACAGCCGCCTCATTGGCAATCCCATTAAGGAATTATCTGGCGAAACATTTCTGTACAACACCCACCTGGAGGCACTGTAAGTAAATATTATACTTTACAAAATATATATATATATACTAGTAAGTGACTTGCTTTACTTATTTTTACAACATTTTAGCAATAGATATAAAATAAATACAGTCGTGTCTGGATATAATTTTTGCAAGGCCTGTTCCCTATATCCAGATTGTTCACTCTTTCGAGACACATACATATTTTCCTTTCTTAGTGCTCACTTTCAACCTGAATTTCGGATGTGGGTCTTTCAACAATCAGAGCAAACTCTTCTATATATATAGAGATAACCGACTTGGGCATGAACTTTCGATTGTCATAACTTCTTCAAAATAACTCGATTTACAAATGCAATATATCAAACGTCTTGTCTTACACTCTAGATTAATACTGCACTGACGAAGTTTTGTTCAGATTGATTAATTTTAAAGAATAGCTCTAGTTCAAAAATAGTGAAAAAAAGGACTTTGGTGTTTAGCAGGTGCTCAAAGGAGTGGTCCAAAATAAAAATCCTTTCTTAGTTCTCTTTTTAAACCTGAATGGAATATTTGGTGAAATTTTCAGCCTTCTAGCTCGATTCGTTTATGCTGTGGGTCTCTCAACAATCAGGACAAACTCTTCCGATTGCCATAACTTCCTCAAAATAAGCCCGATATTCATATGCAATACACGAAATGTCTTGATTTACTCTCTTAATTAATACTGCATTTAAATAAATATAAAATAACGAAACTTAATTTTTAGTCGATGTTCATGTCAATTTTTTATGACCGAAACCCGACTTGGGCGTGAAACGGAACTTTCGATTGCCATGACTTTCTCAAAATAAACTAGATTTTTAAATGCAATACATCAAAAGTCTTGTTTTACGCTCAAGATTAATACTGCATTTAAATATATACAAAATAAAGAAACTAAATTTTTATCCCTCTTATCAATACAGCTCCTTGGCGCACATGCCGCTGACAATCGATCGCAAACTATTGTCAGCTTTAAATGTATCCTTTTTGAATCTGACTGGCATTGAGTTTGAACGCATTGACTTTACGGCTCTGAATGATATGAGAAACTTGAAGTACATAATCTTTGATCAATTTTACTACTGCTCCATGACGCCGCATGTGGTAATGTGCAAGCCAAAAACCGATGGTGTCAGTTCCTTCAGGGATATGCTGAGCAAGCCATCGTTGCGTTACTCCACATGGTTTATGGCAACGCTGTCCATAGCTGGCAACTTGATGGTACTGTGGGGTCGTTTCATTTATCGCGATGAGAATGTGGCTGTCACAATGGTCATTAGAAATTTGGCACTTGCTGATATGCTGATGGGTTTCTATTTGCTCATCATTGGTGTACAAGATTATCGCTACAGGGATGAGTATCATAGGTAAGTTAATGAATTTTAATCTGTTCAAGAATCATAAAGTGTTCTAATGCTTTCAGAGTGGCACGTGACTGGTTGAACTCTTGGCAATGCAAGGCAATTGGCACACTGGCCGTGAGCTCCTCAGAGGTATCTATGCTCATACTGGCCTTTATGTCGGTGGAACGTTTTTTGCTCATTGCCGATCCGTTTCGGGGCCATCGCAGCATTAGTGTGCGCATCATATACTTCTCGCTGATGTGCATTTGGTTGACGGGCGTGGGTTTGGCTGTGACTCCAGTTATTATCTGGTATTCGAGCACCACCCAGTTTTATGGCACACATTCGGGCACCTGTTTTCCATTGCACATTCACGAAGCCTTTCCGGTGGGCTGGCAGTATTCGGCTTTTGTTTTTCTGGGCGTCAACCTTTGGTTGCTTGTCATGATTGCATTATTGTATACGGCATTGCTTATTTCGATTTGGCGTACAAGGAGTGCCACGCCCCTTTCGCTGCTGGACTGCGAATTTGCGGTGCGTTTCTTCTTCATTGTGCTAACGGATGTATTGTGCTGGGCACCCATTATAGCCATGAAGATTTGGGTGTTCTTCAAATACTATATATCGGATGATATCTATGCCTGGCTGGTAGTATTTATACTACCCTTGAACTCAGCTGTCAATCCATTGCTCTATACATTTACCACACCCAAGTATCGTAATCAGATACTGCTGCGCGGCTGGAAGAAGATCACTTCGCGCAAGCGCACCGAAACCGGTCTGGGTAATGTGGCAAATACCACAACGGGCACTGCGACTGGTTCGTCGCAAAATCCGGATGATTATACCACAACAACGAGTGGCATTAAGTCAATGCCACTCGCTTTGACGCTGAGCCATTAGAATGATGGATGGTCTTCTTATTTATTATATCTCTTATCATATGTATGATATATATGTATCTATATGTCTAGTATATATGTGCATCCAAGTCATTGTTAACCAAACCCAACTAAAACGTGAAATACATTCAATGTGATATTTGTAAGATATTTGCATCGAGACTATTATTTAAATCAATTTGTTCTACATCCCTTAAATCAAATCAATTAACGGATTAGATCTTAATTACTTATCTTAACTGAATACAGTTTTTAGTTTAAAACAAAGTATGATACAGTCACAATAATTTAGACTGGTAAACTTAACAAATTTTTAAAATAGACCACTTGGACCATTTTTCCTTGTCAACAAAAGTCGTTAACAATTAGCTGTGACACCCTCTCCATCTTTTAACCCTCCTTCCTCTTGCTGTGGCTGCTGCTGCTGCTGTGTATCATCAATTTTAGCCAGAACACGCTTCGAACGCATAACATGAAACTTGCGCATGGTCTCCAATTGCTCGAGCGTCAGTTGCATATTGTGTTTGCGTTGTGCGTGCACCCTAAGTCTAAATGATTTGCAAAAAAAAGAAAGTTAAGGAAAAAGGTATATAAGAAGATAGAATATGCAACGTACTTGTGACGTGCTGGGAATCCCTTTTGGCAGACATTGCACTCGAATGGCATCTCGGTGTGTTTGCACTCATGACTGCGCAGCGATGACGATGAAGTAAACATCTTGCCACAACTGGGAAATTCGCAAAGGAAGCGTGCGTTGCTGTGCTGCACTTTCTGATGCACAGTGAGATGGGAGCGTTGGGCGAACTTGCGATCGCACTGATCGCAATAGAAAGGAAAGTCATTTTTGTGATAGCGCATATGGATCTCAAGTCCCTTGGCTATGGCGAAAGATCTTGCCACAGATGGGACAGCCACTGCCCAAACTATTGTGCTGTGTATTTATGTGGACTTTAAGGGCCTGCCTGGTGAGATACAGGCGATCACAGACATTGCACTCATACTGTGGACGATCTGTAAGGTGAATCTGCTGGTGTTTCATCATGTGAGAATGATTGTGAAATAGTTTATTGCAGTAATTGCAGCTGAATTTACCAGTGTACCGCTTTCGTGGAACAACTTCATTTACATTTGTATAAACATTTGCTGGAGAGGAGTAGGGGATATTCGATTCACTTGATGATGGCTCCGCTAGCTCCACAATTTCAATAATTTCTTTAAGTTTGTCTGATTCGCCTAAAATCTCTACAAGCATTTGCTGCTCCTCTTCGTCCTTTTCCGTCTCCACTCTATGCTCGATTTCTTTACTTTGCATGTTTTTAAGCTGTTGACTTGCCAAAGCTACCTTTTTATGGAAATCATATGCCCATTGTAGCTCGACGCCACAGTGCTTGCATAGTGAATGTGGTTCATTGTCGCTGCAGTCTCGCAAACTTTGTTTCGTGCAAATTTCGTAGCAATCGTAATATGTTAACTGAGCCTCTGCATCATATATCAAATTCATATCCAGCATTTTTGTGCGATGCGGCTGCTCTAGGCAAACGCGGCAACAGCTAGGCAAATCTACAACAACAGCAACAGTCATTGACTCAGCCATTTAAAATTAGGAATTCTGCGCGGGACTTGAGTTTTCAAAATAAATAAATAAACAAAGTCTGTGGTTGAAGACACGAAACACAGCGCTTTTACTAGAGATGGGACAAGTGAAGTAACTGCAACCTAATCACTGTGACAAAAAAATATCGAGACGCCCATTTCTATGCAGCAAAAATGGCTAAGGTTTGCATATAATGAATACAAATTTACAAATGCAGTGCACAAACAAATACCTTTAAATGGAATGTATAAAGGGAATTGTATACAATCATTATTTCATTTATCAACTTTAAAACTCACATCACTAGTTGAGAACGATAACGATATTCTATATTACATTTGTTTTTTGGGGTCACACTGGCACCGGCTTATGCTTTGACGTTCAATCGTCGATTTAAATCCCAGTCTAGCCTCTTAACCATAACAATGGAAACTGAGCCAAACACAACGCTAACTCCAGACCTTAAACATCCAGATGACGCCCAATACATTTGGCTGCCGATTTTGGTGCTATTGGGAGTAATTGTGCTCGCTGGTTTGGTAAAGTTACTTCTTATTTGCTTATCTGTGTTAATATTTGCACAACTGCATTTCCTTTATTTACATATGTACATTTTGTAACAACTTACCTCCAGGTCTATGCAATGTCACGCAGCCGTCGTCTAGTCAATTGTGCTTTCTTCAAGCGTCGAAATGCCACGCGAAGTGGCTATGTCAATGTTGACAAATACGACGGAGATTCTGATGTCTCCATGATTGGCGCTGACGATTTTACCGAAGCGCATCCCATTGCCAGCCTGCTTGATGGTCGCTTGCACATAGCACCAGTAAGTATTGGGAGTACATACGTGTCGAAATTTACAAAAGCTTTTTATTATATTTAATACCAGCAACAAGAGCGAAATCCGGAATCGAGGAATATGCCCCTTGATGCCGATGACATCGCCTAACTGCAAGATAATTCATCAGGCATTACTCCAGGAGATAAATGCTTTTAAAGCATGAAAAGAAGACTAAACACTAGTTACTAATATTGCATATACCATTATTTTATTGTCTACATTGTCGTTTGTCTGTTCATGCCAGGCTTAAAGTTTGGCAAAAGCAGCCATATTTTGTTCAAAACGTGCCTCAGACTTATGTACATTAGTTAAAAAAATATATATATGTGCGCTTAGATGTTAATTATCAGTATTTGTTGCGCCCAAAAGACGTGTTGTCAGATCATAAAAACCAAAGAAGAACGCACCACCCAGCGTTATCCAGAGGACGCGAGGCACAACGCCGGCAAACAAACTGGAACAAATAAATAAAAACAATAAACTTGGGTACAACAAATATAATTTAATGATGTTTTGCTTACCCGCCGATTCCACGCTCCTTATAAATGCCACGTAGTATGGATGGTATGTTCCGACGACGGGTCGCGCTCTCTCTATCAGCCAGCATTATGCGCGTCTTTACCACATCCAGCGGTGTGGTTAATGCAGCTGATATGCCACCGGCAACGGCGCCACAAAGTGCAACTGTTAAGGGTGTCGACGCGTAGCCTGTCATTGGTGTCCACTGCCGCTTAAAGTACTCCCATAGGGGAAACTGTATTAAACTAAAGGGTATCTCGCGCATTATAGTTGAGCCGAAGCCGCGATAGAGTCCACGTCGCAGTCCCTCGGTGCGATAGGCGCGCATTAAGATTTGCAATGCTGTCTGATGCTGTTTGTGACCCAATAGGGTCTGTGAACGTTGCTTGGCAATCTCCACAGGTACACGTATGAGGCAGGCGAGCTGTAAAGCAATATAAGATAATTAAGGAATAACTGAGATGATGACTTTATTGCTTACCACTTCCGCTGCAGAGGCTGCTGCCATATGGACGTAGGGTGAATCTTTGGTATTGCTTGCATTGCTTAGCAACGTTTTGCCACACTCGTAGGCGCAAAAGAATAGAGCTGCTGTGGGTGCGCTGCCTGCTGCCGCTGGCGCAATGCCCTTGTAAATACCGCGAAAGCCGCCGGCGCGCCAGAAACCCAATTCGCTTTGCAGTCGCGTCTTGACTGTGTCAATGGGGAACAGTGCAATATCAACTACACAGCCTGCAACGCCGCCAGCCTGCAAATATACAAACATACACATATTAAAATCCGTTTTTTTTTTTTTTTTAAATAACTTACAGCGAGTGCGTGCAAGAATTTAATCTTTGTCAGCGGCTCCTGCATATCGATTGCAGCGGGCATTAAGTCCGCTTCCATTTCTTAGTATTTTGGTTGTGAATTGTGCGTTTTATGACCACATGCTGGAACACATTTGTTTTCATTCATAAACAAACTCCAAACGAATGCGGTTGTTAACGTAACAGCAACATAATGATTATGCTCGTTATCTCACCGAATAGTGCATGCTCTTTCTGCTCTTTTACTCAAAACATTTTAAAAGTTTTCTGATACTGTATACTATTTTATTTATAATATCTATATGCATAAATTTTAAGCTAAATTAAATATTTTTGCATATTTTTACCAAATGACAAAATTATAGTCTTTCATGGTACAAGAACAATTGTGACGTCACTGATTTTCCAACAGTACTGCGTATTTGACAGCCAATTCACGAACCTATCGATAAAGTTACAGAATAATTCATCGGTGCAAAGAACATATGTTTTCGCGTTTTGGCCGTGGTTTCTTGCAGCAAAGGAAAATTGATTGAATAGCTTCTGACAGAACTTAAAAAGTCAGAAAAATCCCAATATCAAATATGTCTATACGTCTAACACAAAGATTACTGCAATTCCGGGCGCCAGTCCTCACGCGCGTAAGTTCTAGCCACAAGTCCTAATGTCCAAATTGGCTAACGGAGCGTCTGCCACAAATTACATAATGTGTTGGCTATGGACCAGTAACAACAGCTTACCGTTTGCCTTTTCTGCGCATTTTACAGGGATATCCGCTGCTTGTGACCAAGGAGAAGACCGAGGATGTGTTACACACAAAATCTGTGATGCATAAGAAACTTACGGTACGTATTGAGGTTATACAGTGGTCGCCCGATAAGTAAAACTTTAATAAAGTTAAATAATATTTTTAAAGTTTAACTGTCTTTTTCTTTTCAGGGCACTGATATACCTTCGGCGCAGTATGGTGGCCGTCATGCTGTCACCATGCTGCCCGGCGGCGGTATTGGTCCTGAGTTGATGGGCTATGTGCGCGAAATCTTTAGGTATTGTGGTGCTCCCATTGACTTTGAGGTCATCGACATTGATCCCTCCACTGAGGGTAATGATGATCTGGACTATGCCATCATGTCCATTAAGCGTAATGGAGTCGCGCTTAAGGGTAACATCGAGACAAAGTCGCACAGTCTAGATGAGATGTCGCGTAATGTGGCCATCCGTAATGAGCTGGATCTCTATGTAAACGTGGTGCACTGCAAATCATATCCGGGCATTCAAGCCCGCCACAAGGACGTCGATGTTGTGCTTATCCGCCAGAATACGGACGGTGAGTATGCCATGTTGGAGCACGAATCAGTCCCCGGGATCGTGGAGAGCATGAAGGTCGTGACTGTGGATAACGCTGAGCGTGTGGCCCGCTATGCCTTTGAGTTTGCCCGCCAGAATAATCGCAAGCGTGTGACGACCATTCACAAGGCGAATATCATGAAGTTGTCGGACGGTCTGTTCCTGGAGGTGGCCAATCGTGTTCACAGGGATTATCCCGAGCTGGAACACAATAATATGATTATTGACAATACCTGCATGCAGGCTGTATCCAATCCCCATCAATTTGATGTCATGAACATGACCAACTTGTACGGCACCATTGTATCGAATGTGATTTGTGGACTTATTGGCGGCGCTGGTCTCATCTCTGGACGCAACTATGGCGATCATGTGAGTGTTAATGCATTTAGTTGATTTGAAGTTGACGTATAACAGAGTAAATTTGCTTTTAGTACGCAGTCTTTGAGCCGGGCACCCGTAACACAGGCACTGCCATTGCCGGCAAAAACATTGCCAATCCGGTGGCAATGATCAATGCCAGCATTGATATGTTGAACCATTTGGGACACAAGGAGCACGCAAAGGTTATCTATGATGCTACCTATCAGACAATTGTTAATGATGCCATCCGCACGCCAGGTAACATTTTTCACTCTTGACAAAATAATTGTGTTTTAACTCTTTTCATCTCTCTTTAGACTTGGGCGGCACTAACAGCAGCACTGATGTCGTCGAAAACATACTCAAAATCTTGAGTACCAAGCGTGTGAATTGGTAAAATAGTTAACATGAATTTCACTTTTTAAGTTTATTTGTTGTTTGAGATGAACCAAGAGAGAGACGCTCTCTCTGTATTAGTGCTGTATTTAGTTTTTATAGCGTCCACGTAAATTGTATCATATATATGCTTGTCCTCTGTTACTTCACTGTTACACGTTGCTGTTTACAAGCTGCGATCTATTTTTTTGTATAATGTACTATTACTTCATGCTCTATTGTATTATTGTTTCCACTTCAACTTTAACAGAACTGTAAGTGAGTTATTGTTTAAATTGTTATACTCAATTGTAACTAATCAAAAAACCAAAACACACACAATTGACTAACTTTATACTATATGTTGTGCTTTAAGTTGATATTGTTTTTTGATTTTAAGTAGTACCTATTCCGTAGTGCCACGCCCACTTTTCACACACACAAACACACACACCCACACGTATGTAGCTGCGTCGAAACCATTGTTTTCGTTAATGTATAACCAATATTTTGAAAATTATGTACAAATCTAACCGACATACATTTATTTTTCTACTCCCCAACAATCCATGCTTAACCGTTCCGCAGGCCACATGGAAACTATTTCAAGCAGAGTTAAGAGATATGTAAAAAAAAAATCAAAAACCAAAACAAACCAAACTCAAAATGCCCTACTAAAACGTATACCAAAATTAATTAACCCTCAACTAAGCCAATCAGAGACAACTGTTATACAGAATTATTTCACTCCAAAGCCAATGCATAAAACGCGTTTGATTGTGATGTCAAATATATATAATTAAAAGCAATTCATTTACCCTACGCTGCTTTACCAAAAAAAACCAAAACATATAAACCTCCCCGCCCGGCTAAGTGTTATGTGTTCTGTGCTTCTCCGATGTTCAGGTACTGCAGGTAATATACCTTTTTAATTGCAATTCAAATATCGAAAACATTTTCTTTTACTTTCAATTGTTTAAGACATTTTCTATCTTCTATTTCACAGAATTTCTTATGTTCTCCAATCTTTTTGAGCACGATCCACTTGACTCTTTGATTCGATAACCCACTATATCTATTACATACATACATATAATCCCTAAGCAAACCAACTCAGCCTACTCTACAATAATTAAAAGTTCCAAAGGTGTACAGTGAAGCCATTATAAGCATGTAATAGTAAATTCAAACAAAATGTATTATTCTGTTCGAATATTTATTAAAAATTTAAAAAAATATGAAATTCATTGAATTATGCGTTTTTTTAACTATTAAAAAAATCAAGTTATAAACCGATGAGCGCTTGGCTGGCTTTAAACTGAGTAATGTCAATAAACAAGATCCTAAAAGCTCTACAAACTGCGTTCAATTATCTCCTGAAACCAGTGGGACGGATAGATAAATTAACACAAGTTACGTTCACTTTTTATCAGAATTATTGGGTTTTTATTTAACCTTAAAAAAAAGCGGCGACAATTAAATCAATAGACCTCCACAGAGATTGGCTGCTTAGAAGCGCAGCTTCTGGAAGAACCACTTGTTCTTGCCCTCCTTGTACACCGACTCGAACTTGACGCGGGTCTGGAAACGATGGGTCTTGCGCTTGACGGGATCCTTCAGATCCTTGGGCGACAGCTTCTCGAAGCTGATGTCGTGCGCTGTGTAGCGGGTGGGCATCAGATGGTTGTAGTTCAAGCTCCTCAGGAAAGGCTTGACCTTCGACTTCTTCTTCAGCTTGTTCTTGCCCATCTTCTTGGTAACCTTGCGTGGGTACCTGTCGATGCCGGCAACCAGAGCATGACCGAAGGGTTTCTCTGGGGTTCCATCGTCATAGGTTTTGACGATGATGGCCTTGCGACCGGCGTAACGTCCACTAAGGACGATTACGATCTTGCCCTGTTTCATAATTTTCCTCATGTTGATGGCTGTAGGTGTTTAAATCAATTGTTGATGTTGTTGTTATGCGAGAATTTGCAGCGACGGGCACGATCCAGCAGCAAACATGTATGCAAAAAGGAAATAAAAAGAGTTAGATGATTAGCACAGGTTCACTGATTTGTTTAAACATAAGGCACATAGTCAATTATAGCGCCAAACTTTAGCACTCGACAAATTCAGAGAAATTCACTCTTGTTTCTATTTTGTTTTGTTTAGTCTATTTGACAAGCCATTATTTAGCATATTATTTTTAATTTTAATGTAATATTCGTTGGTAGGCATAGTTCACTTTATTTCCATTCAATTGGCGCCTTTAATAATCAACGTTGCTTTGTCAATACACTTAAATATTACGATTTTATTTTATGCACAAATATTACGCGAACTTACAGGTCTGTTCGCTGACCGGAAAAGAAAGAAAAGAGTGACAGCAAATGTGACAGTTGGCAGCACGCTTGGCGTTGCCACCTTGTTTCGTTCACACAAATCTCAACGACATGGCAGCACCAAATCACGAGCGTCCGACACGTTCAACGGTTGCCTAACAGTTGAGTGTTGTTTAAATAGAACAAACAAAGTTTGGTTGAATTAGATTTATCCTGTTGCTACAGTTGAAAAACAAGCTTAGTCATTTGAGAAGTGTTTTATATATATGTGCTCATAGACTTAAGCCACTGCCACTACCATAAACTGTTTCCTTAATACATTTTTTGAACATATTTATTTCGACCTGCAATTTTTACAGCTGATCACAGTAAAAAATTACCAGAAGAAATTCGGGGGCTCCCAAAAAATTGACTAAATGTCAAAAAGGAGTATTGCGCTCTGCTCATATACTTACGCCACCTTGAGCTAAAATCGTCAAACTTGTGTTTTTTCCGGGAAAGTTGTGCTAGTTATTTTCTAAACTAAAATATTGAATACTAAATACGTTTCGCAAAACAATTTGACCGCTATGGCTAAAAATAAAAATACAAATCCGGCCGAAAGAAAGCTAATATGGGAATATTACGAAAAAAACACAAGTATTCTACAAATTTGTAAGACATTAAATTTTTCGCGTGGCAAAGTCAGAAATGCCATTGCATTTTATAACAAACATGGAACCTGGGAAAATATTCCACGTCAAAAGCCCAGAAAAACCACTTTAGACGACGATAGACGGATTGCCAAAATCCGTGAAGCCGATCCGTTCTTGACTTCGAAGCAAATCAGAGGTCAAATGGTGGCAGATTATGGCGTGAATGTGTCCTCTCAGACCATAAGAAGACGGCTAAATGAGTTCGGGTTAAAGGCGTCCATTGCCCAAACAAAACCATTGCTGTCCATTAAAAATGTTAAAATGCGCCTTCAATTCGCCAGAGAGCATATTCAAAAAGGTCCCAATTTTTGGAACATGATTGTTTGGAGCGACGAATCCAAGTTTAATGTCTTTGGGAGTGATGGTAAACCATATGTAGGAAGTCCTCCCAACAAACAATTGGACCCCAAATACGCTTCGATTATGGTCTGGGGCTGTTTCACCGCATCGGGCGTAGGTCCCCTTGTGAAGATAGAAGGCATTATGAACAGCGAAATGTACAGGGACATCCTTATTAACAATTTATCTGGAGAATATGCCGATAATTTGCCACTTGCCTGGATATTTCTTCAGGACAACGACCCGAAACACACCAGAAAGATAGTCAAGTCGTGGCTTAACCAAGAGGCAATCAATGTTTTGCAATGGCCACCGCAGAGCCCCGACTTGAACCCTATAGAGAACTTGTGGGGAATTCTTAAACAAGTCGTTGGCCAAAAAAAACCAGCAAATAAAAACGATTTGTGGCGACTTTTGCAAGAAGAGTGGAAGAAGATCACCCCTCAACAGTGCGCACGTCTTGTGGATTCAATGCCAAAGCGTTGCTCCGCTGTTCTTAAGCAGAAAGGTCATCCCACTAAATATTAAAGTAAATTTATTAAAAGTATAAGGAATATTGGGCAAATTTTAACTTTTTCATCCATTTTTTTTCCAGGTGGCTTAATGTGAGCAGAACATTTTGGAGATGATCTCAGATTTTTTAAGTTTTTCGTTGAATATATATTTTTATAACTTGCTTATTCTTCTATAAGAACACTGATATATAGAACTAATGTTACACAAAAAATTGGAGTTGTGAAATAAAAACTTTTCTTAATTTTCGTTTATATGTGAAGTCTTGTGTCTTAATTCAAGATTTTTTTTATTTTATTATTTATTATTATTTTAACTATGCATAAAACATTTTAATAGCATTGCAAAAACCTTCAGTGGTACAAGCTTTCAAAAATAGCATTTTTATCAATTAAAACTAATTAAAAAACTATTTTTATTCATATTTTAAAATATTCCAAATGCGTTTTCAATTTCAAATCTTTTTTTTGTTGAAATAATCAATATTTTCTCGGTGATCTTTATTCAAAATGTTTCTTGATTTAAAAAACGAAACACATTAAACTTTTTTTTTTTTTGCAATTTAAGCACAAAGGCAGCTCCTTTTATTTCTTTTTGCTTCCTTTTGTTTTGGATTTCTTGTGAGATTCCGACGGCTCTTCCTGTGTTGTTTTTTTCTTGCGTTCCCGCTTTTTCAACGCTGCTGCTGGAGCTGCCATAACTGATTCCTCAGGCTCTTCAGAAATACATACTAGGCCAGGAGCTGGTGTACTGCGTGGTGTGCTACTAGACAACGGAGCCCTGTTTGACATTGAGATGCCGCGCGTTGCATTTAAGCGTTTCTTATAGCCAGCTGGCAACTCGCAGTACGAAAGGTTCTTGCACATGAAGGCAAACGGTTCGCTGACAGTGTGCGACCAAGTATTCCTTAGCGGCACTTGACCTCGCTTCGAGCGACGTAGGCCGTCGGCTTAGGAACAAAACGGAAAGAAAATTAGTAAATAATGTTTTCGATATGCACTTTATGCATGTAATACTTACTTGAATGTTCTTCCTGTACTTGTTTTTGTACATCCTCTATATCAGGCCATTCCATCGCAGGATGCCGTAATTTGATTGCTAGCTTTTCAAGTTCCGACGAATATTTGCACTTTCTTCCTTTTGCTCGTGGCGCTGGCTTTGTTGGTTTTACAAAAACATCCTTTTGTGGGGACGGCGGCAACGATTGCTCGGGCTCTTGATCGGATTCTTCCATCTGCTGCTGCTGATGCTCCTCCTGTGGTTTCTCCTGCTCCTTTTGTGACTTTTTCTTTTTCGTCTTATTCTTTTTCTGTTGATTGTCACTCTCCTCCTGCTCGTTGAGCGACAGCTCCTGTTCCTGCTGTTGTTTTTCTTGATGTTCCTGTTGCTGCCTTTCTTCTAGTATTTGATCCTCTTTTCGCTGCTGCTCCTTTCGTAACATCTCTTCCTGCTCATTTTTTAATTTCGCCTCTATCTCCTTCTGTAGCATCTTTTTCTCTCTTTTTTTCTGTTGGTACTCTTCGAGCCTCTGCCTTATCAGGAGAACCTCTTCTTCAGCCAGTCGCAGCGCCTCTTCTTGCTCCTTCTTCTTCTGCTCTTGAAGCCTTAAGCCTTCTTCGTCCATACGCAACATCTCTTCTTGCTCCTTCTCCTCCTGTTGCTGCTCTTCAAGCCTTAAATATTCTTCCTCCATACGCAACATCTCTTGCTCTTGCTCCATTTGCTGTTGTTTCTTATTTTCCTGCTGCTTTAGCTGCTCCTCTTTTAGTAGTTTTTGTTCTTGCTCTTCTTGTGCCTTTTTGCTTATTCGCTTTTTACTCCTGCTCTGCCGGCTGCTTGTGCCTAGTCGCATGGATACTCGTGCATCTTTTTTCGGAATCTCCTCTATTAAATCATGCTCCAGTGGAGGTGTTGGAGTTTTATTGCGCGATCGGTCTACATATGAATTGTGGACACTCTGTTGCTGAGGCTCCTCCTCATCAATAAATAGCGATGGAGGTGCTGCTAGTGATGTTTCTTGATTACCCATTAGTTGTGATTGCCGCCTGGACTTGGACCAGCGAAATTGTGTGGGAGGCGAGCAAACTTCTAATAGCTTATCTTCCTCAGCAACGCTTTCAGGCACATCAATAAATAGCGATGGAGGTGCTGCTAGTGATGTTTCCGGAGAATCCATTAGTTGTGACTGCCGCCTCGACTTGGACCAGCGAAATTGTGTGGGCGGCGAGCAAACTTCAAATAGCTTATTCTCATCGCTCTGTGTTGAAGTGTAGAATAAATCGTTGAATTTTCTGTTCCTTTGTCGCTTTACTAATTTTGTTCCTCGTTGCGAAGAGTCAGTGTATGTAGATTGCGGCAACGGTGATGACGAGGATGACATTGAATCCAATTCAACTGATTGCTAAGGAAAAAAAATAAAATTATTAATAACATAATAAAACTTTATAGCGACGTAATATTTTACCATAGATGGTGAAGTTGGGATTCGATTAATTGGGCGGGAACTTCTTGCGGGTGATTGATTTAGATTTCGCCTTAATATTTCCCACTCCAGATGCTTAAACTCCTCCGCCGCTAACTGCTGTTCAGTGGACCGCAGTCGACGACCGTTTATCGGTTGTTCCGGTTCTCGGGACTGACGCTTACGAAGGTCAAGTATCTCGTAGTTAGTCATTCGTGCCAGCTCTTGGGCGAACTGTTCACCGTTGATGGCCGGGCGATCGGCTTTGTTGAGCACATGATGATGTCGCGATCTGCAATTGACTTTACTACTCAAATCCTTCGAGCGTGAGTAATGCAAATCCAGCAACTGTGTTGAGTTCTGACTGGCAGAAGCTTCCTGTTGCTGCTGCTCCTCATCGCTGTCGTCGTCAGTAAGAATTGCATTTAGATCTGCTTTTTGAACGTCACGCAAACTGTTGCTGGTTTGAATGCTGCGGTTGCTCACTTTAGTTGTCGTCGGTTTTGGCGCAGCTGTTTCCACTTGGGTCACCGCAGACTTGGCACTTAAACATGATAAAGGAACAACCATAAAAGGTGATCCTCCTGCCAACGGTGAGTTGCGTGTTAAATTGTGCACCACTTGCTGCAAATCCGGTTGCGGCGTTTCTGGCACAATATACTCTGGCGCCACACCGCGCGCTGGTGTATAAGGCGCTCGAACTTCAAGACGAGGCGACGGTAATTTTGCCTGCTCTGTGTTTGATCTAAGATGCACACCCGACTCTCTACGTGAGTTGTTGGAAAAAGATTTCGACGGCGAAAGAAGCAGCTGTCCCGGCTCTGGTCCAACTGCTATTGTGTACGTGCGTTGTTGTCTGGAACTCTGCGAACTGGAGGCGTATGAATGTTCATGACCCGGCTTATAGTGATCCTGCAAAGAATCTGTTTGCACAGCAGCAGCTTGATTAGCTTTTGAAGGTGACAGCACTTCATTGCGCGTTGCCTGCGATACCGACTCGACTGTCGGTAGCTTATCCGTTGTTGGCGTGCTGCTCTTCGTTGGCGACTGCAAAAGAACAGTTAATCGGTGGATGGTACAGCCTGCACAAAATAATACTTACAAAGCTTGAGTCATTTCCCAAGACATTGTTGAATTCTCGAAGGAGATCGCGACGACTTAAGCTCCGCGACCGTCGATGTAGAGCCGTACGACGTAGACGATCAGAGGTCGGAACACTGCGCCTTGCGAACTTTCGCGATGGGCTAATGGATTGCGGTCGGGCAGGATGCTCATTTTCTTTTGAGGGTGAGGTGCACGGCGCTTTGGATTGTGGTTCTTCCGGCGCTTTAGGCTCAGCCCTTTCAGTTGGTGCTGGCGGTTTGGGCGGTAGTTTTATCAAATCCTCATTCACGTCGATGTCGAATGAAAAATCCAAGTTGCCTAGAAGCAAAGTCGGATTGCTCCGCGGTATTGGTTTAGTCTTAAGCTGCAAAAAGGCTAAAAAGCGTTCAGCATAGGCTTCACTGGTTTCACTGGACTTCAAAATATCATCCAGCTCGCGCATTGTATCATCGCTTCTCGACCTGCAAAACGGCAAATATAGTTAAATTTATGTGAAACGTAAACTGCACAATATTACTAACATTTTACAGTTGGTGTTTGATTTACTTGCTTTGCACCTTTGCAATTTGTTTTTTTATTTGCGTTTTAAACAATGCATTTGAGAAATTACAGCAAAATGATGCGCGCTGCTAAAAACATCGATTTACAACACTGAAAATGGCCAGTATATTTCATTTTTCTGTCGCTTACCACATACTTTTTTTGTCAACTATCTGGCAGCATCAATCAGAAAATACTCGTTCAGCATGCTTAACAGTTCTGCAACTGCTGTGTTTAAATCAAAGCAACATTGATAACAAAATATACATAGCTTTATTTATAACTAACTGATTACAAAAACAATATAACCTAATCATTGCAGTTGTGGTTCCATTTCTACTGTATATGGTAATAGCAGGAGAGGAAATGCTCAGTTCTACGTCTTTTTCTTGATAATTTTAAAAGTATCGCGTCTATTGACAACATAGCTGAGTGCCGCTGCCACGGTTGTGACACCCGTTAAATACCAAAGTCCATGCAGCGCCGCATGATCTGTGATTTAAATTAATATTAAATAAACAAGTTTGACAAAGTTAAATATACCCACCGATATAGTTCCATATGGGTGCGCCCAGACTGATGCCAATCGTGGCCAGCTGAACGCCAGTATTAACCTTACTAATAAAAGTCGGCTCCAATTGGGCAGTCACATGGGTGGCATCAAAATAACGTGAAAACGTTTTCTGCAAAAAAAAAATTATTTTTTTTTTAAAGTCTACGGTAATTGGTGTTTGTAAACTTACTGGGGGTGGCAAACTTATGTAGCGTATAACAAATCCAGCGCCAATAAG
The DNA here is from genome assembly GCA_018152965.1 of Scaptomyza pallida. NCBI lineage: Eukaryota > Metazoa > Arthropoda > Insecta > Diptera > Drosophilidae > Scaptomyza > Scaptomyza pallida. Next base: position 2,735,646 of record JAECXP010000002.1, read on the forward strand.
AAACACATCACGGAAAACAACAACTCCTGCAAGCCACAATGGCAGCAGTTCGCCATAACATAACGAAATGACCAAAGAGCCCATTAGTAGCTTATCGGCCATGGGATCCATAAAAGAGCCAAATTTGCTAGCTTGTGATGGCCAACGTCGCGCAATCTGACCATCCAGCTAAATGAAAGCAATGTTTAATTAGTATACAACATAATCCTTCATGCCATCAATATATATTTACCAAATCTGTTATACCAGCGACGACAAGCAAGCTCATGCCTAACGTATAATCACCTTGGACAATAACATAGCCAATATATGGCGAGAGGAAGGCACGGCTAATAGTAAGCATGTTCGGTATGGTCATGATATTTTCACGCTCCTCGCGTATCTCGACAATCTTCTCACGAACACGCTCTTGCACCTTATGGCGTGCCTCTCGTATATCATCAACCAGAAAATTCTTGCGCTCAATGAACTCAGCACGCTGTTTGTCGATGACGCCTTGCAGCCTATCGCGCCCCTGCAACGTGCGCAATTGCAGCGATTGCTTTTTGGCATCGGCGTACAGTCGCAGACGTGCCACATCCCAATTGCGACGCTGATTGATGTCCAGAAAGGAGATGCGTATAAAGCCGGTCGCAGCGGCATAGCGATTAAGGCAGTTGACAAAACTGCTGCCGCCAACGCCCAGCACATGCTTCAGTGTTGTTGGGCCACTGGCGCTGAGCGGGCGATGCCATTGCCGGAATATGATGGCGGGCAGCATCTCTCACAATTCAAACACAAACGTAAATGAACTGCAATATGGATTTACGTACTGGCAAAAAGGGAAAACAAATTGCGTTTATTTTTATCGTTGAGCGGCCTTGAACAGGTGACCAGCCCCCTGTCATTTTGTTTGCTGTTATCATACCATTTGTTTTAGTTGGCGGGCTGTTCATGCGGTTATTGGCAATATAAACACAGCTTGTGTGCACGTACGTCTGGTCAATTTACATTAATTTTTTGTACAATAATTTGAAGTCGAATGTTGTTTTTATTACACAAGTCGGACGCGGTAGGTTGCCACCTTTTTTGTCTTTGGTGATACTGCCAGCTGGGTTTCTCGGCTGCAGTGGCAGCACTACAGCTCAAATGCGAACATCTGTCATTTGGCGCGATAATTTGAAATCGACTTGTGCTAAAGAACTGTGTGGCTGTTTATTTAGCACAGTGGCAGCAGTAAACACTATAATGTGACCTTGCATCGTTTTGCAATATGTATTTTATTTATTTATTCTACTTTTTAAGCGAGACTCTTTAAATAATATAAGAGGGTTTAAGGTCAGGCAGAGTAAAGATGACAGACATGCATATTTAAAGTGATTTTCATTAATAAGCCCAGTCAACCGCAAAGACAAGGACTTTTTTTTTTTTAGCGCGTGTTATTTATTTTTATTTTTTTTTTATTTTTTTTTCTCGGGCTTTAAATTTCTGGATAAACAAGTTAACTGTACTTGTCAGTCATTTAATTGGATTAAATTTAATTATGCGCTCAGTTGCCAAAAGAAGCAGATGACAGGCAGGCGGGCGCCTTGAATATGCAAATGAATTCGCGGTAAACGTTTATTACTTGAAATAAACTTAAGCATCTGCCCGAATATGGCCATGGCTTTATCTTTGGCATTATCTTCATCAGCGTAGCCACAGCTAATGAATTAAGTGAAAGGAGCGAAAAGAATCTGTGCAGTCATTATTACCAGCAATTAAGTATGTTACAGAGCCGTTTCTCATTTCATTGAAATATCTTCAAACACTCATATTTAAATTAAGCAATGAAATTTATTTGCCGTTAAAGTCACATTACCAACGTGTACGTTTGTTGAGTGTTGAGCGAACACGCAAATACAGCGCAAAAATATTATAAATAATAAAAACTGCATGCCTGTACATATGCTCAATTAAAAATCTGAGCGCGTTGCCTGGCGTGATGTCCATTAAATATTAACACAATATGGCATCGCCGGCACTGATGGCGCTGCTTCCGCTGGCCCGCACGCCTGCTGCAGCTGCCAGTTAAGTTCATAATTACGCCAAGGACAAGGCGACAAAAGTAGCAAGCCAAAGATATTGCAGTCCCTGAGGCATTGCCAGTCAGATGAAAGTAGCTCTCCCTCCCACCCGTTACTGTCTTTTCGTGCATTAACATTAAAACAAAGTGCAACAACAAAGACAATATCAACAACATTGTTATGGCATTTCGGTCATTATTTTTTGTATGGACAAAAGAACGTTAATTTCTGGCTTTCTCTGATTCCGACAACTGCCACTGAGTAGCTACTTGCAATCAGGTATTTATTTATTTATTCATTATTTTAAACATAAATGGTAAATAAGTGTATTGGTTTGAGTACATTTGAAACATAAAGAAGGAACATCTAAAAAAAAAATAAATTTGAAACTTAAGCTTTTGAGAAATAAGTTTGTTTGAATTTCCGATAACACTTCATGGTTTCATATACAATAATCATAAAAAAATCTTATTTCAAATTGTAAATGAGTTTTATTATAAAATAATAAATTTAAAAATTTGGTCAAGATGGTTAAGAAACACGGAGATAAGTTTTGAATTTGCATATTGGTCCTGATTTAACAAAAAAAAATAAAAATAAAAAAGTAAAGGTATTTTATATTTTTTTTTTTTATAAAAAATATATTATATATAAAAAAAAAAAAAAAAAAAAAATTTAAAAAAAAAAAAAAAAATTTTTTAAAATAGAATTATTTGCATGTAAATTGTTCAGATTGTAAGTGCATTAACAGCTTCGGCTTTGAAGATACATGCATGTTCTCTGATTCGAATTATTTTTTATAATTTCTTTTGCTTGCATTATTGCGCTTCATTAATCAAAAGTAATTTGCCGCCTCTTCACAAGGCCGGCGGCCACCTGGCAGCTAAGATGGCAAAAAAATATGTCAGTGGCAGTAAAAATGGTGGCCATTTTGCATGGCCGGCGGAAATGACAAGCGTCGTCTCTCTTTCGTTCTCGCTCGCTTAATGTAAATGCGTGTATGGCAGTATGTGTGATTGTGTGTGTGTGTGTGTTGCTAATTAACTGTTTTACATTAAGTGGCCATAAAGGCCGAGGCTGCTGCTGCGCATTTTAGTCTATTTTAATGTGGCCACACAAAATGGCAGGCGTGATCGGCTTGGACAATGAGCAGAAACAGCAACAGCAGCAGGAGCAGGAGCAGGAAATAGCATTAACAATTGCCCATTAGCTGGATTGTCGTTTTGGGTCTGTGCTGAAACTTAAATGATTTACGGACGCTTTAAAGACCAACCATAAAAGCACCGAAACGACCGGTCAGTTTCCCCCTCTCTCTTTGTCTGGTTGCTGCTTCTTTGTATTTAATTTAATTAAATACTTTACTTTGGTCTTTTGGCACTGCCGAATGCTATGGTTAATGCGGTCTACGCTCTGCATAAATTGTGGCAAACTCATTTGCTGTAAATTATTTGCGGCTAGTTGTTGTTGTTGTATTTCTTGCTGCTACTGGGTCAAATGAGTGAAGCATACGTAAAAGCTGCAAAATTGGTCAAGTGGTCAAGTCGGAAACTGCAGTTGACCAAATGCTATTGGCCCTTAGATTTATGTGGCTGTGCCTTGTCCTTTTGTGCCTCAAAGTAAATCAAAATCTACAGCAAATTACTAGCTAGCTGGCAGTTTCTCTCTCCCTGTGTGTGTGTGTGGTCAGAAACTTTTGAGCACAATTTTTAGCAGGTGTTTCATGGCGCACGCCCACAAATCACAAACCAATGACGGCTAATTAGAGTGAAAAATAACAGCAGCGCCGCAAAAGTGTAACAATGACTTTTCCCCACAAAGAATTCTCAACTATTTCGAGCTTCTCTTTCTCTTACTCACATTGCTTTTGCTTCCCTTTCTGGTCGAATCAAGCTCGCTTTTGTTTTAAGTTATCAAGCGCAAGTGGCGGCAAACTTTTGGCACACACAGTAAAATAAAATGTTTGTTTAATATTTGATATCCTCAAAGTGTTTCCTTTTTTACAAATAAATCATGCTAAGTGAATTTTAAGCTCTTGAATAAATCTTTATATATTTTTAGGTTTTTGTTCTTTTTCAAAAGATATATATTTATTGTATCAATTATGTATTAAATCCAAATAAGAAATAGAAATTCATTGTGAATGATAATAAAAAGCTGTCTGATGTATTGAAATTTATTTGAAATTAAATTTTTATTGAAGTTTTATACTAATTTATTTATTCCTAACTAAAACACGCATTGACTTAAGTTTTTAAAGTTGCTTTCACATAAATTAACAAAATATTAAAAGAGAATTATTTAAATGATTCCATTAGCCGATAAACAAATTTTAATGTAGTTGAACATTTTATGATTACTTTTGATGATAGCGTAAAATAAAATCGAGCCGCGTAATTTCTTAGAGTGCACTCTGTTTATAGAGCTTCTTCTGCTCTCATGGCAGGGTGGCACAATTTAAAAGAAGATTAAACCGCAAGCTGCCTTGGTCGCCATGTGCGCTGCTGTGGCGCAACCAAGCCCTGTGGCAACATCAAAAGACGCCAGAGCCAAAAACTTTGCAGCCGCCCCAGGGACACGTAGCACCCACTAACGCTGGCGGGACGCTGGCGATTTCTTTGGCGACACTTGTCGAAAGTTGCGCGTAATTACGACGACGACTATGTGCGGCAACTAGCAGCAGCATCCAGCAAGTGTTTGATGCAGTTACAGTTTTGCAGGGGTGGAGGATGGCGGAGGGTAGCGCAAGGGGTCTCTTAGGGGGGCGTGGTAGTCAGTCAAAGTGGCACCATGCTGCGGGCCTTGCTTTAGTTTATGGGGTCCTTAATGCCCTACAATGAAAATTAAGTGTTGGTTTTTTTGTTGATTTTTGTCTTAATATGAAAAAATAAACAATGAATGTAAGGCTTCATGATTGTAAATTAAAAATAAGTTTAAGTCTAAATATAGAGGTTTTAGTTTTAGCACTGAATAACTTAATTAAATATTTTTAAAATAAAATCAAGTCTAATTAAAAATGTTAAGCTTGTCTAATTTTTACATTCCTTTAAACAAACATTAAACTTTCGTGCAATTGTAGGGCATTCAGTTGTCATTGAAGCCCACATCTTTGAAAATAATTTGAGACAATAGCAAAGTGTCGCCACAGAAAACTTTAGCTAGGGCTGCGTTGATTTTTAGTCTCAAATTGTTTGGCCGTTGTTTGACGTTACGGCTTTTGGTCTATGGCCATTGTTAGAGCTGTACCCCAGCCAAACGAGAGGCGGTTTATTACAAAAAATTTCAAGAATTTCCATATATTAGGCAGCGAAAACCGCAACACAGGGCGACAGCATTAATGTGCTTTTAATATAATGAAGCAACACTTAAATGACGACTCACTTGAATAGACAATGAATGAATGAATGAACGTCTGATAGAATGCATAAAAGACAATAAGCAAAGGCTATGGCAAAGGCGGTGAAAAAGCGCCAAACGACCATCAATCAAAGTGGATGTGTTGGGTATAAAAACTATAATAAAATCATTAGTCTGGTAAATCCCCTGAACGTTTTGCCAACCGAAATCAAAATAAAATCATCAGGCCAGAAATGATGATGAATGGTCCTGAACGTGTAGCTCTACTGTTTGGTCATGACAAAATCTTCTCATTCTTTTTTTGAGCCTGCTCCAATCTCTTTTTAATAAACAAAATACACAAACACATATGTATCTGTGATGATAACTATATGATATGGGGCAAATGATTGTGTTGGGCATGGTTCAGTGGCCAACACTCAACAGCCAACAGGGAGCAACAACAACAAAAGCTGGAGTTAGCCCCACGGCATCATTATCAGACAAAACAACTTGCATTGCGAGGCTGAAATGGTTTTTTTTTTTTTTTTTTTTTTTTGGCCAACAAGAAAAATGAAAATGTTTAACGGGAAAAAATAAAATACTCACGTTTCTCTCCCAGGCGAACGTGATTCAATTTGTTTTGTTGGTTAGAAAACTAAAATAGCAAAAAGAATATAGTATAACTAAAGCCAGCAAAGCAAAGCAAAACGAAACGAGACGAAACGAAGTAGACCAATGCAGAGTAAAGCACAACAAGCCAAAGCGTAAGTATGGCGAAAAGGAAAAATTATAGCAATGAAATGGCAGCATTAAATGTGGGGGAAAAAACCAAGTCGTTGGACCAAACCCACCCCCAAATGAAAAGCTGGTCAAAAGCAGGCCAGGCGGTCAGCAGAGCAAACCCTGAAACTAAGATCAAGGCGCCTTGGGAAGGACGAGCTGTGTGTGTGTGAGGTGGGCAAACTGTCTAAACTATGAATGGATTCAACTGCATGCGACTGAATCGCAGCCCAAAAGTAGGCAATGAAAATGCGCGTTGCGGATGATAGGGCAGCTTAAGAAGTTATAAGATTCGCCAAACATATAAGATTATAAGATTCATTTTACATTTAAACAGCATTATAAACCTATATTGTGTAACTTTCAAATTTCTGTGGTGCCACTCGTATTTACAAATGAAGTTAAGTATGTGTGTGGCCAACAAACAACACCCACAAGCGCACATGTTATGCGGTCTGTCTATTGTGCCGACTATAAGGTCATTTTAAATTAGTTTTTGGCTGTGTGTGTGTTGTTGTTGTTGCCAGTTTTTTTGCGTTTCTTGGCAATTTTGTCCGTTTTCTTTTTTGTTTCGTACAATGTTTTTATTTTTTGTTTGGGTTTGTCTTGTGAATGTTTTGGGTTTTGGGCTTTGGTAAGTCGTTAGTTGAATGTTTGCTCAGGGAATTGCGAATGAATGTACAAACAGACATACATACATTCAACGTCGAGTGTTGCCGTTATGACAATTACGTAACACATTTGCGTGACGTGAAGCGAGGAGCAGAGCAAAGCAGATGAAAACTCAACTCATGCAACCCTCAACTGGGCAAACTTAAGCCCAGAGCGCTTACTCATGCCATAGTTTCGATTTCGTGCCCCCGAGCAACACACACACACTCGATGACATGCCAATATATACAAGTCTATTTGTGTGTGGGCCCAAAAGGCCACGTGTTCGAGTGTCCGACAGCATCAACAGCTTCATTTTGGGCCAAAAAGCAAAGTCAATGCCAAAATTAATGGTTGTCGAGCTGAGTCTCATCCAATTGTTGACAATTGTTGTGTCATGTCACACTGAAAGTAATAACAAAATAACATTAGCCAAGTGCGTCAGACACTTTTGCCACCTGTCACTTTATCGCTTAAGTGCAGTGTGACCATATTGAATATTTTACGAGGAATTTTTCATATTATTGGGAAAGTTTTAAGAAGTTGTTTGTTTCTGCAACGGGATTTGTAACAACAAAAAAATCAAAATAGAAGTTTGAGTTAAAAAATTACTTACTTTAGAAAACTAATCTTAAAAAGATTTATTACAATGTATGCTTTATGGTTTTACTTACGTACACCATTGCCTTCAGCTTGACGTGCACAACTTGCAACAATAGAGAAATCTTTCAATAATTTGCACAAAAGTCGTTTTGTCATTTTTAGGGCATACTCTGCCCCCTCAACGCGCCCACTTTCACTCTCACACACTATTTGCTGCCCAGCGATGTCAGTGGCAGACGTGAATATCGTCTGGGCTGAAACTTTATTGGAATTGTCGTAAAAGTCGATAACATCAGCAGCATCAGCAGCAGCGGCAGCTGGAGCAAAATCGCTGTTGGGTCCAGGTCACAAGCAATTTAATGTCAATTTTGGTATTAAACGTGCTGTCCGGGCAATTCACCTGCTGTTCCGCTTGTCACCCACATGCCACACAAACGGGCCGACCGTCCAGCTGCCACAAACACACTAACACACACACACACACAAAAAACACACATATGTATACAATCTACACTCAGGTGTATTGTTGTAGTTGCGGATTTGATCCAAATAACTTTTGCAAATGAATGTTGACACTCACCGCTGGCATTTGATTAAATGTAATTAATTTCTCTTCCTTCCTCACTTACGTTTTGATATGCATGTGTTGATTAATATGTGAGTTATTTGTATTTAGCATTTAATTAGTTTCCAGTGCATTTTACGCCGCTGCCCTAAAGAATGCAACATTATTTTAACAAGTGGCTGCAAATGGCACAAAGCAATGTGTAATGCTGTTACTGTCGCTTTTGTTGCTGGCCCTAGCTACTGTAAATCGTGTCACGCACACATATTAATATGTTAACAAAATGGTGACGCACGCACATACATACCTACAAGCACATTCACACAACGGGCACAACTGCAAGCTGCTGCCAAACGCAGCAAAACTTTTTGCCTTGTTCTTGTATACTTTTTTTTTTATTCACAGTCAAGAACTGGCTACAGAAAAGAATATTCACCCGCTGCGTTTTGGTTCTTGGTCTGGCGTTGGCGTTTCAAGTTGAAAATTTGCAAACAAGCTAAAGACGCAGCTGAATTACATATACATACATACATCCGTATTTATGTGTGTAAGGTTAAGTTGGGATCAGTGAAGGGCAGCTGCGAGAAAACCTGAAAATATTGCACATCGCTAGCTGAATACCCTTGCAAAAGGTTATTTAATAAAAAACGGACAGATAGATCCTAACATCGCTGTTTGACAATTTTATTATTTATATTATTTTAAATACCTTATTTCGTATACTTAATTTGATGAAAAGATTTACCATCACAAGCAAAGTTTTTTGTTCCAAGGTAATAAATTTAATCAAATTATAAAAGGATTTTAGGAAATTTTATTAAATAATTTTATATTTTTTGTCATGAAAATGAATTTTTTAAGATTAGGAGTATACAGCAGTGTAATAAAATTGTTTTCCGTCCTGGCATTCCTCATCAATATTTATTTGTAACTTTATCAAAAATCACAACGATGATTTAGCAATGTGATATATGTATCTACATATATTTCTATGCAACTGTAGACCATTATTTCGTATTGCTTGTTTGTGTAAAAGCTGCCAAGCTAATAAAATATTTATGAATGCCATGAGCAGAGAGTGTAAAAAAAATTGCAAACTTTTTAACACAACATGTAAAAAAGTAGAATTTAAGTCACACACGCAGAGCATAACAGAGAGAAAGTGTGCATGTGTGTGAGGGGGAGAATGAGGAATGGAATAAGAGAAAGCGCGAAAGACAGGCGACAGTTTGCATCAAGGCCGAGACACTGCGTGTGTCCAACATAAACGAACACACTCACACACTGGCACATGGAGGGGGCACACACACACATACAGACATAGTCAACTGCATGTTTGTTTGTTGAGTCAGCTGCCGCCATTTTGTAACCATTTTTCCATGTCACACAAACAGCACAAAGTGCCACCCACCCACGGCGCCACCCATTTGGCTTTTACTTCAGTCAGTTGACTTCATTCAGTTTGCCTTTGGGCTGATGAATTTTCCGCACGCTCTGCTTTTGCCTGTCTGCAAAGTTATTTTATACTGTGTCAAAATGAAGAAAAACTCGTCGCTTGATTAGAAAATTTCCATGTTTGTTATCCCTATCTCACTCTGTCTTTGTCTGTTTGTACCCTCACTGCCTTCTCTTTCTCTCTTGCACATCGAATGGGGCGTACAGGTCCAAACAGCAATTAGGCAAATTGCCAAGCTATCAAGCCAAACTCTCCAATGACTCTGTAAATTCGTTTTAAACTCACACACACACACACACGTACACACATACAAACACCCATGTGCTTATCGACTTGACTTGATTAACCTGGTTAGGGCCGTGTAAGTTGGTGACGTTCATGCATTACTGTTTGGAGGAGTCTGAAGGCTCTCAGGCGTAATTACATTAACAATTCCAAAAACATTCCAAAGCAAACGGGCTTCGCAGGCCAAAATTCGTATAATGTCACTCTACACGGCTGGGGCATTCAATGTTGCCACGATACATATCCATTATTCAGAACGTGGTGCAAACATCTCGACCGACAAGCCCAACAACAACAACGACAACAACAACAACCAGTGTTACGTGTAAGACGCAGCGGGCTGTCCAAAATCTCTTTCCCACATATAGCTGGCCATCATGTGGCCTCAGCATATTTGGTGTATGAACTTGCTGCCTAACCTTCCCTCTGTGTGTGTGTGTGTGGCATGCAACTAGCTTCAGGGGGAGTCCCAGTGACAACAACAACTCTCCACAACCCACGAACACACCCCGCACATATAAGCGCATTCAAAGCTTGCACAAACATGATGCTGCATGCAACAGCATGGGGCAGTTAGGGTAGCTGACAATCAGACGCTTCGATAGCTTGCTGTTGCTGCTGCTGCTGCTGTTTGGTTTAACGGAACAAAAAGTGGCGGGGCCATTCTGTAATTAAGATTCAACGGGTACAGTACGAACAAAAGTTGCGATAACAATGCAAACATCATTGTGCGATAGAAATCACATGCAAAGCTTCGAGCGTATGTCGTTGTGCAATGTTCTTGATTACGCCGATGACAGCAACGTTTTTTTTCTACTCCTTCTATACTTTGCAAGAGGTGAGAAAGTGAATCTTAAAATACTTTTTTCCCAACAGTAATTTTTTCGATTATTTTTCATGGCGCGCTGAACTTTTATTTAATGTTCACTGTGACATTATTTCGACTGTCAATTCTTTTTCAGTTGATAAAATACTTTGGCACTCAACTCGTTCTGCAAGTTTCAGTCAACATGTTTATCGTTGACTGCCCATCACTAAACAGAGTGCCACACAGTTGGACCCTGGGGGCACGCATGTTGTTGCTGTTGTTGCGCTTGCATCATAAGTCACACAGAGTTGCATGCATGCAGCACACAAAACTCGACCATGTTTGCCGCTTTGCCACATTTTCTTTGCCACAGTCACAGCGGCAGATGTTGCGCCTCATTGGATTTTGTGACTGGTGGAGCGAGCACAATGGAGGACTCGACTGTATGTTTTGCCTTAGCAATTGCTGTTGTGCGGAGCCCGCGGCGAGAAAGCGACCAAAATGTATGCTGTTCCGGCTGAATGGTAGACTTAGCCAGTTGAGTTGCCGCCGCATTGCACGTGTGCCTCTTATATATCACTGCGATTTAGCATCGGTTGCATGCACCATATTGGGCTGCACGCAGCGTGCACCTTCAACGGCTAAGCAGCCTATGAAATTATCACAGCTTAATGGATGGTAGATTCCTCCCCCATCCTCTACCATCATCAAATCGATATAATTGCAAAGCGAATAAGGCTATAAGCGGCTTATAGCAAAGCGATTGTTGTTGCTGTTGACAGTCGCTTGTCGCCTGGCAAACAATAAACAAAAATAATGTTGCCTGCTTTCAGGCATCGCTCATAAATAATAACTATAAAGAGGCCGGAAGACACGCAAAAAAAAATATATTTATAAGGATGATAGCGACGCAGTAAAACATTAGACACAAATGATCGAGGGGCAAATAGCCTGTAGAAAGTTTTTAATACATATTTACTAAATGCTTCTTCGTTTTATAGTCGGCATATATACAGCCCTTTGCATTTGTTCTCTATCCAGGGTATTAAACAAAAATCGCATTTATATGGCATTTGGGCACAAAATCGCTGCGTTTGACTTTGGCCCGAAGGCTCACTGATAATTTGCGCACATAAATTAACCAAAGTTTTTCGACTACCAACAATTTTCACACACATCAAGCACGAGGTCAAATATGGCCAGCAGATTGGCATCCGATTGGTTAACTGGCTGTTTGGGCCACACGGGTAAAATTAAAAAAATACTGCTGAATGGTACTTTGGCCTGTCTAAAATTGCTTTGTGTGTGTCTGGTGTGTGCATGTGTGTTATGGCCATTAGTGAATGCTGGGTTCAGTTTCAACTTGCATGGTATGCAATCTGTTAATTTTGGCCAACATTGCTTTGACTATTGATAGCTGCTCCTAACCGCCAGCATGCCTCGTTCCACATTTTGAGGTTCGTCTTCATTGCGTATTGATGCGCCCTCATGTGAAATAATTGGCGCTGTTGTCCAATGGCGTTTAATAATTTATGTGTGTGTGTGTGTGAATATCTCTCCCCTATGTGGGTCTTTGTATGTTTGTAAGCCAAAGGCAAAATTCATGTTGCTTTTGCTGTCAAGGCTATTAAGTTGTGAACTCAAATGGCAGACAACTTAACTTGTTGGCAAATTCCCAGAATCACAGCCAAATCGAGGATGCTTTAATATCCCTGGGCAATTCTCTGCTCTAAAGGGAGTTTAGTGCAGTCAGCTCGACAGTGTATATAATTTTATTTATATGCCGCCTTTGCTCGATTATGTCAAATAAATCATTTGTTCAGGCAAGTCTGAAGATTTTTGTCAATATTTATGTTTATTGATTTCCTTAACACGTTTAATCCAATAGTTTCAAAAAAAAAAAATGCGACATAGATTTATTTTTAAAATTCACTTTATTCTTGAATAAACATTATTTTACAATATTTGTTATTATTTATTCATTTTTTGTTGATTTGTAGTTCTTCATCAATTTTTTTTGTTGACATTTACCATTTTTATTAAATTTTTTTAGCTTATAATTAAAAAAAGCCATTACACATGTTATGAAATTATATAAAAAATATTTCTCAGTAACCAATTTATGCTGAATTTCCATGTTTTTTAGGAACCAAAAGAATTTTTTTTTTGTTTTTTTGTAAAATAAATAGATTTGATGAAGTGTAAAATATATATGTTACATACTAAATAAATGAGTAGCGTTTTCAAAGCTCTAAATGATAAGAAATTAATTCTGAAATAATATATTTTTTTTAATATGTTTAAACTGATCACAGCAAATTGTTCTGAATACCCAAAGAAAACGAGCGAAATATTTGTATGTATATTTAAAAAAAAACAAACAACAAACGTGTTTTGAAATTTGGAAAAAAGTATTTTCGGTTTCACATATTTAGTATAAATATTTTGACTCTTCATGTATTTTTTTTTTAATGTTTTCGAAAAATGTATTTACATACCAAAATTTAGGTTTAAAAAATTTTGCTAAAATTTGAACCAACACTTGTGCTAAATTTATTTTCATTTTATTCTTTAATTCCGTTTCTTTTGTTTCTTATAACAAAAAAATATTTATCTAATTTTTATAATTTTTTATTATTAATGTTGCGTATTATTATGATTTCTTTTTAAATTTTAATAATGATTTTATTCTTTTTTCTTTTTAATTCAAATTGTGCTACTTTTCAACTTTATACAATTTATTTCATTGACTTAAAACGAAAGTTTGAGTTTGAGTTTCGGGCTGTGTGTTTGTGTGTGGGTGTGACTTGTGGCTCGCTCCTGTGTGTGTGTGCGTGAATATACGTACAAATGTATATGTGTGCGTGTGTGTGTTAGTGTTGTTGTTATGTGTCTCTTGACGCTGTTAGTTGACCAAAAAACATTGCGCCTAGAATATAGTTACGTATTAGTTATGGGCGTGTGTGTGTAAATGTGGGGCGTGTCTTATGTGCTGCATGATTATATTAAAATTAAATTTTAAACTAGGCAACAAATTGAATTTGTTGAGTATTTTCTTTTTCCCCCCATGATAATATTTAGCTCATATGCGGTTCTACTTGTAGTTCTTGTAATTGAAATAACTTGTGCTGCTTGTGGGTTGGCTTCTCTTGTTGTTGTTGTTTTCGTTGTTGTTGTCTTTCTTTTTTCTGTTGTTTTTTGGCATGCTTCTTTCTACTTGCTAAACAAAAGTTTTCCTCTTTGTTTCTTTGAGTGAGTTGCCTTAAACTTAAAGGACTTGATAATAGGAGTTTTCTATTTGTTGTTGTTGTTGTTGTTTTAGCCGCTGCTCTTGATAAACGCAGTCTGTTTGGATATGTCTCATTATATGTATGGCTTGCTTATAGTGTCTTTCAGACACATTCTGTGCCCTGAACGCGTAACGGTGCCTGAGGAAAGAAAAACAACAGCGAGAGAAAGACAGAAAAATGTTAGAAATAACTTTTAAGCGTTTACAAGTGAGAAAAGTTGTTAAAACAAATATTATTTTAAACTAAAACTTTTATAAATAAAACAAAATTTAATATTATAAACTAAGTTTTCAATAAACTAAATGTTTTGTATTAAATAATTTTCATAATTAAATAAATGGAGTATAAAAAACATTTAATAACCATGTGATTTATTAATGCGCTTTGACTGATTATTTAAAATTCTATGCAGTAAAAAAAAACAGCTTTGATAATTTGCTAAAGAAAACAAATATGGAAAAAATCGGATTTTAATGCAAATTTTTGTGGCTGCCAACCACAATGGAAAATCTCGTTTTTAATGACATTTTGCTTAATTTGGCATAATTATTTTGTTGTTTTTTCTGCGCAGCTAACAGCAAAATTAAGCCGGCTAATTAAAAATGGCAGCAGACGTGAAATGCAAAATACAATTTCATTTAAATATTTTTAGTAAATTATCTGAAAATTGTACGCTGCTGCGCTTAGTTGTTGGCATCTGTCTGTTTATATAGCACGTGTGGAATACCGACAGACACTTTGACGCTTCATTGGCGCATTTTAATTGGCCTTTTTTGGTTAATTGGCCAATTGATATGCGCACTTTGATTGCATTGCATTACAGCCGCCATTCAATTATAGGGCATGGCCTGGCCGGGCCCAAAAAAATGCAGTTTTCAACACTGTGTTTGCTACTGCCGTTATAATGCGGCTTTTGCCGATTTATAAATTGGTTATAAATTAAATCATAAAGCAATAAAAATGCAATTAAATCAAATATATAGACCATTTTAAATTGTGGCAATTCGTTTGTGTTCACATTGTGTCATGACGCAACTTACCTTCTATTTGCATTCGCTTTTGGCTATATACTTTTCGCTCTTTTGCTTTGTTCGCTCGCAGCGTGCAAAATGCATAAATAAACATATATATATGTATGTGTATATGTGTAAAAATACGGACAAGTCATGTGTGTCAATGGGATTATATGCGTATACGCAATATAGTATGCATAATTGTCTTAATTAAATGTGGAAAGCTTAGGGGAAAGCAGGACAGGACATCTTCGGACAGCCGAAGCTTAAATGACCATACAGACATCAACTTTTATTAAATTGTACAGCTTTAATAAACGGAAACAAGCATATTTTTCGTTTCAATCTGCAAGGTCTAAAAACATACCTAAGAGCACCAAAAACCTCAATTAACTTAATCAAGCTAACTAGCTACAAATGCCAAACTTAGTTTTATGTTTTTATTCAATTTTTGGCCGATTAAATTGAAATGTAACAAAATTTAGGTAAAAAGATAGCTAAGATGTCTGCTTTGGAACAGCTTAAGAAGGTCACAACCATTGTCGCCGATTCGGGTGACTTTGGAACAATTAACATCTATAAGCCCACGGATGCAACGACCAATCCATCACTGATTTTAAATGCTGCCACTATGGAACGCTATCACCATCTATTGCACGATGCAGTTAGATATGGTAAGAATAAGTCCTGTCCACTAGAAAATCAAGTGGAGGAAGCCATGGACTACTTGTGTGTGTTGTTCGGTTATGAAATATTGAAAATTGTGCCCGGCAGGGTATCCACTGAAATAGATGCGCGTCTGTCATTCGAGACGTCACGCAGCGTGGAGAAGGCATTAAAATTGGTTAGCTTATATAAAGCCCTTGGCATAGGCAAAGAACGTATACTCATTAAACTGGCATCTACCTGGGAGGGTATCAGAGCAGCCGAAATATTGGAGAAGGAACATTACGTGCACTGTAATCTGACGCTGTTGTTCTCATTACCTCAGGCTGTGGCATGCGCCGAGGCTGGCGTAACACTAATCTCGCCATTTGTGGGTCGTATACTTGATTGGCATGTGGCGCATACGCATACCAAAAAGTTTGAGCCACACAATGATCCAGGCGTCGTATCCGTTACCAACATTTATAATTACTATAAGAAATACGACTACAAGACGGCAATTATGGGCGCCTCGTTTCGTAATACGGGTGAGATAAAAGCCTTGGCTGGCTGTGATCTGCTCACCATTAGTCCAGCTCTGCTTAAGGAACTGGAATCTGATCGAAGCGAAGTGAAAACTCAGTTAACACCTGCCAATGCCAAGCAGCAAGATATTAAAAAAATGTGTCTGTATGAGCAGAAGTTTCGTTGGCTTATGAATGAAGATGCCATGGCCAGTGATAAGTTGGCCGAGGGCATAAGGAAATTTTCAGAAGATACGCTTAAGTTGGAAAAACTAATAAGATCGTTGTTTTAGAATTTTCCTAAAGCTCTTGACTATCTATTTTACTGATTTTTTTAATTGTTTGGCAAATTAGGTACTTAAAATCTTATGTTTGGTCTTTATAGCTATTTAATTTTATCAACAACAAATTCCATTTTTTAAAAATTATGCTAGGCTCGTTGGCTCGGTAAATACATAAGCGCACACCTATAAATATTTAAAACACACTTATTGTTTAATAATATCTAGAAATATGATAAATTTATGATACAACACATCTAAGAACCCTTAGATATTTGTTTGTTGCAAGGATTTTTACCTAAGCGAGATACGGGTTCCCATCTTCTATATATGCAACTCTCCCCTAATGTCTTCCACCTTGTACTTATATTTAGTTTATACTTAGCCCGAAACAATTAACTTAAATAATTGCCACATACTAACTGGTCTTAAGTAAAATGTAGCTTTAACCCTATTGACTACTTATCCATCTATATACAACATTTAGTTCTAACTTAAGCTTAACACCCTCCCTCCCTTTCTCTCTCTCGCTCTCACTCTTTATCTGCCCGGCTTAAAATCTCACATAGCTAAAATCATTTGGATTTGGCGTTGACATCACTATTGACCCGCTTACCTCTTCCTCAATGGCCGACGCATATCGATTAATCGGCGCATTCTTCTCCAAGCTAAATGTATCCTCGGTGGTCTTATTGTACGTGGGATTCACAAAGTTCATCGTATTGCCAGGCTTTGGATACTTCTTGATAAGGCAGTAGGAGATCTGTTCACAAATAATATGTTTTGATTATTAGTTAGTATAATTAGTTTAGTAGCTGTTACTTACGCATATAACAGCAGATGCGGCAATTATCACACCTATGACAGCTAAGGCTATTTTGCCTGAATCGCCGCCCGTTTCCACCGTTTTGTTGCTATCATTGTGTGTGGCATTGTTGGCGTTGCCAGTGTCTAAAGGAATTAAAGAGAAAAAGAAATTATTAGATATATTTTTTTGTCAGTTTCGATTATATTTAATACCAAAACCACATTAAGTACATTAAAGTTTAAGTAGTTTAGTAGATTTTCATAAATATTATGTCCCATAACCAATGACAAATGTCCCATGTTAAAGCTTCTCATCTTGTTGAAACAAATTCCATAAAAAGTAATTTAATTATTTATTAAATCGTAAGACATTTCTAAGCAGAATTCATCAAGCATATTCTTTGACACATTTCCCAACCAATTTCCTTAATGCCTCTTAATAAGCATTAATCAAAGTAAAAATTGCATAAATTGGACACGGAGACCTTACTTGATTTGTCTCTCTCTTTTTTTGGGGCGGCCTGTCCAACCCAAAAAATAATTAAAATATCTCTTTTTTATTTTTAGAAGCTGCAAAGCAAAAAAGAATATGAAAATGTTGACGACATCCCGTAGCGAATGTTTCCGCCGTGTTTCTAGCTCAACACCCCATCCTCCCCACTCCCTTTCTGCCCAGTGTTTTTTTCAGTTGTCAACTTTTTGTGTCACGCTTTTTGCCTTTTGTGAGGTTGTGTTGTCTGTGCGGCAGGAAGTTGTAGGATTTTTCCGCTGTCAACATAATTCGTTTTCATATTTTCCGTTTAGAATTTGTTCAAAAGTTAAGCACAGGACACAGGACACGGGACGCGGGCCACAGAACGCCAAACGCGTTCGCCTGGCAAAGGATGTGCCGCATTTAACGGCAATGCACGAACTGTCGCCTCTTCATCTCCGACTTATTATTATTGTTCATCTTTGCAGCTCTTTGCTGCTGCTGTTGTTGTTCATCGTCTTGTTGATTTTATTAATTTTTGTTTTTCTTCGTCTATATCTTGTTGGAATTACCATGAACTGAAAACTGGCCGACTGCTCAGCATGAGAATGTGACGCATATGGCAACGCTAGCAGCAGGAATTATCATTAAAAGTTGGCAGTGGCAACAGCTGCACAGCATCGATTGTCAGCCCCAAGAAGTGGCACAATATTGTTGGCTTGAGGTCTATCTTTGTATGTATTGTACGTGTAGGTGCTGGCTGGCAATTTATTTGTGGCATTAACAGACAGTCAAGTGGCTAAAGAAAAAGCAGTTGAAAAGCTCGACGCATATTTGCCATATTAATTGCATGTTGTGTGTGTGTGTGTGTGCGTGGGTGTCCTATGATATATAACATTCCCTCAAATGGTTTTTATGTGACTGGGGGCAGTCATCATTCTCTATATAATTTAAATTTTGTTTTATATTTTTTCGTCAAGGCAGTCTTAAAATATTACACAGCTGTGGACTAGCATGCCAAATATGATAGGCAACAAAAAGATGTTCCAAATAAAGTATTCGCGGAAGTTCAGGATTTTTTTTGAAAGTTTTTTATGATATCAAAGATTTCTCTTCTAGTTATTCATTTCGAATCGATATTGCTTTATGCAAATATTTTGATTCAGCTATTTTAAAATTATAGGGAACTCCTTGTAACTGCCGAAGTGGCATCTTTCCTTTTGCTGTTTGCCACATATGTACTTATGTTTTATGTACTTCCATAAATGTCATATATTATTGTGCCGCCCTAATCTATAGCAAATGCAATTTGCCTGCTTCACGGCACAAAACAAAGTAATGCTCCCTCATATATTTTTATTTTTGGCGCTCTCATATTTGTTGCTGCTATAATCCTGCACATGTGTTTTATATGTGCTTTCTTTTTTGTGTTTTTAAAGAGCTTGTGAGACTTTCAGCCATAGAATGTGGATGCCATCAGGTGGGTTTATATGAACATATATATTTTTGTTGGTCGCGCCCTCACACAAAAATGCCATAAAAAATCGGGACTAAAAATCCCCCCTAAATTCCGTGTCGAGCAAATGAAATAAAAACGCATAAAATGCGTAGCCGATGGGGATGTCACCTTACTTTCCTGTTTTTTTTTTTTTTTTTTTATACACTTTTGGTATTTTTTTGAACGTATGAACAGATTAGATAAACAGAGTAGAAAACTTTTCTCGAATATATGCAGATAGAGCTATCGTGTGGCATTCGTTGGATATTTAAAGCTCCCATTCCACTCTGAAAAGTCTCATAGGAAGCTGGCCGGTGACCAACTGCAGTCAACAAAAAGTCATAAAATTTGCAAAACAGCTGCTGACCCCAAACATAGCACAACCACAACGACAGCACCAGCCCAATGCCCACCCTCCCCCTTACCGACAACTTTATGTGTTGGCTATTAAAAACGCAGTCGTTACTTTCGACGTCTTTTGCCATGAGTTTATGGCGGTTCATGGCAATGTCTATCTGTCATTTTGTCTGCCGTATTTGCAGAACTTTGCCTGCGCTTAATTAAGCAATATCAAGTGGGGCGTTGTGGTTGGGTGGTTCGTAGAGATGTGTGAAACTGTGACTTTTATCAGTTTTAGTTGTCACTTTTAAAACTGAATAATACGCATTTTTTTTTTAATATTTATAAGAAGAATACTTTTGATTTTATGTGGGTTTCGTTTGATGTCCCGCCCTCGAAGCTCTTACCAAGACGTTTTTGATTCGGATAAATTTTGACGAAGTTATGGCAATCGAAAGATCTGACCAACTCTTTAGTCGACTGTTGGTCACAAATTTTTGATATGAAAATTTAGTAAAAAATCGCGTTTCTAGATTTAAATGCTGTTTTATTTTTGAGCTCAAACCAAGTCTTTTGATGTATTGCATTTAAAAATCGGGTCAATATTGACAAAGTTAGGGCAATCGAAAGCTCTGTCCTCGACTTGGGCCTTAATACTAGTTTTTTCTGTCACAGATGACTCGCTATCACAGTTATTTAATCATTGCTCAACACTGCTAGTCATAGAAAGAGTAGCGCAAACCGCTAATTGAAATTGCAGTTATGGCCGGCCTTGCCTTGCCTTGGTCATCTAATTGAAATAGTCCTTAACTAGTTTATAGTTATTTACTTGATCCTGCAAACTCCAACCCATCCTCCGCCTATCGCAACACTCCTTGAAGCTCAGCAAACTTTTGCTTAAGCACTTCACAGCGCTGAGTCCTGGAGTCCTTAACGGCTCTCGTCATTTTCTTGGTATTGTGCTGCTGTGGAACCAGGTTTTGCGGCAATGTAACGGTATTTGCTTGAGCCGCTTAACGTTCTTTTTTTCTTCCGCTTTACTTATTTATTATTCTCTTTTCTTTTTTTATACATTTTTCGCTTTTTTTCATTCTTCTACTTTTAAATTGACGTAATTAGGCGCATTTGTATGGGAAGCCCAGTGCTAAGCTCGCGAAGAAGTTGATTTGGGTAGTAGGCATAGAAACCAGCAAGAAACTTGGGTCACATTCATGCTACAAACACAATGGTCAAAGCGAAACTCAAGTGGAAAAAATATCAAATTAAAAGCAATGATGAAATTTACATTAAATTGCTGCAAAACAAAATTATTAAATTGCTTTTTAAGTGAACATGCGCAAAAGGTATCGAAAAACGGTTAAGTCCCCGAGGGAATACAGGTGGAAAAGTAAGCAAAATTAGACTGGATTACATTACAGATGTGAGCTGTAAATAATGGGAAAGCTGAAGTCTGATTTTGGGGGCTATTTTGTTATAAATTAACTTGCATTTTATGTAAGAAATTAATATAGCCCTATTAAATATTATTTAGCAATATAACTTCATATTTTTCGTTGGAATAGAACGCAATAAAACATATAAAAATATTCACAGGATCAAGTTGCTAAGGCAGCAACAAACAAACTTCAGCTAAGTGGCGAATTTTTGCTTTCAACTTTTTGCAAAATATGATTGTTATGTGTTGTTTTATGCCAAGCTGGTTTGCTGCCAGGAAACACCCTCAACTGTATTTGACATTATTTGGATTTGGTTCGTGTCTATGGGCTTATTGTATTCACTTTACGGAATAATTTTCGTCCTTTTATGTCATGTTTTTGAATTGATCAAAAGGCGCGACTTTATTTTCAAATAATGATCAAACAAGAGGAATTGGTTGCCCCCAAATTGCCCTCATTAACTGGTTGTGCAACAATCAAATGAAAATGAACTGTACATAAATCAATGCGCTCGCCTATGTCCTAGCTGTTGCATATTTTTCGGCGGACACTGTGGTAATTTATGCTCGACTTTGTGACGCGTTTTCAACGCTCTCTCACGCTCCAGCAATAATGTAGAGCTCTAGGTGTTGACAGAGGCAATTTTCAGGCTGATGGATGTGGCTGAAATGTGCGGCTGATGTGGATGATGAATATCTGGTTAAACTATTTGCACCACACAACCCTCTCTCTCGCCAGGCAACGCATGTTCCTATTACTGTCGACCATGTCGTTGTGCGCGCTGTGTACAATTTAATTTCATGGCGATTTGTTGAGCGATGCTCGTCGACGCTTGTGAGCTAGTCTGTCTGCCTCTGTCTGCTGCCTTTGCCTTTGAGGCTGTCAGCCGTTCATCATCGGCACATCCACATCCGCATTCGCATCCGCATTGTCATCGCTTTTGACAAAGTTGCGCACAAATTGCATGCAGAAATGCGTGGGTGTAAGTGTCATAGGGTTGTCGCTTGAGCTTGAACTCTCGGCTCGAGTTCTTTTTGGGGGATGGGCAACCATTGTTGCCATTAAACATGTCACTAGCGCATCCTTTTTCGGTGGCCTTACCCCCTTTCTGATATTTATGTATGTTTTACGTGGCACACAACACTGTTCTATCTTCGTGTGTCTGTCTGTGTGTGTACACTTTGAGTGATTATGTCGATATCATTGATGTTGATTTATGATGATGACATTTGAGCGTTGGCGTCGTTGTCCTCGTCGTCATCGTCATCGTCATCGTCATCGTCAACGTTGAATGCATGTGTAAGAAATTGGCGTGACAAATGGCATACAAAATTAAACCATTTACATACGTATAAAAGTCTATGTGTGTGTGTTTGCATGTGTAAATAATTTGTGGACATCACAATATGACATTAAGTTATGAGTGGATAAAACAAGAAAAAAAAGGCAATCAACTATGAAACATATACATAAATAACGATAGACAAACGTGTACAAACAAAGCGACATTATGGATAATATTTAATATTAGAATCGAAACCGACAACCAACACCTGAGCAATGTGCTTAGCTCAAATTATATTATAAATATATTAAAATGTTTTTCCAACTGTTATGTTTGACATTATAAATACGAGTTCCCAACACCTTTAACACCAGATTAAGGAAATAAAAATTATACCCGGCGCTAAGGTAGGCGCATCATGAGGTAGTTTCGCTGTTGTTGGCAATGTTGGTGATGCCAATGCAGGCGTCGTGATTTTCACGCGGGATTTTGTTGACGAATTCATACGCCTTGTGGGTTGCATGGGGCGTATGCTTACTTTAAAATCCAAATCAATTTTAGGGCAAAAATAAAAATTAAAAAAAAAAATTAGATAAAAATAGCAATAGAGCAGTTGTTAAAGTCCTTAATAGGAATCAATTGCAGCAGCGTGTTTGCGGCAACAACCGCAACAAGGACACGTCGCCAGGCAACCGCGAACGCATCGAGCCGTGCAGAAATTTACAGCTGATGTTGCTTTCACGCTTTGCACCGAATGCATCGTTTCCAAAGTGCCCCAAACCCAAAAACAAGTGCAAATGGTAAAGCTACTTACGATCTTCGACGCACATGAGCCCATCGGCCATCAGCTTAAGACCCGTGGGACAGGCGCAGGAGATGCGTGGACTGCGCTCATTGATGCGCGGCGCCGGCAAGCAGAGATGTGAGCAATGGCCATTAACCGACTGGCAGTGATTTATGCCATCTGGCTGCCGATAGGGATGATACACATGAATGACCATGGGATGTTGGAGCTGTAAGGCAGTTGAAAATTGTAATTGGTATGCTGCATCATGAAGGATTATCTCGTTTACTCACCATATGTACAGCTGTAATGGGTTCAACGTCCTCGCCCGTGAACTTGTTGGCCTTGAAAACCGTCTGTTTGTCCCAATCCGTCCAGTAGATGTAATCCTCGAAGGTACTGATTGAGAAGGGATGTCTTAAGTACTCAGTAGAGTACAAGATTTGTCTGCGCTGTGAGCCATCGTAGTTGGCCGAGGAGATGACATTGAGTTTGCCATCCACCCAGTAGATGCGTTTCCTCACCAGATCTAGTGTGATGCCATTGGGCCACTTGACATCATAGTTGATAATTGTGGTGCGATGGGAGCCATCCATGCCAGCACGTTCAATGCGTGGCGAGGCACCCCAGTCTGACCAGTACATCCAACCCTCAATGGGATCGAGTGCAATGGAACGTGGTATGTCCAATGAATCCTCAATCAACACCTTGCCCATGTTGCCATCAAAGTTGGTCAACTCTATAGTGCACTTGTGTGTGTCTGTGTAGTAGACATGATTGTAGATCCAGTCAACAGCCAGACCATCTGATGTAACTGAGGATTGCTTGAGCACCACTGTCTTCTCATTGCCCTCATCAATGGGCGCCTTGTAGATGCTCTGTGTGGTCACATCGCTCCAGAAGATCATGCCCGTGCGGAAGACAAAGTCCAATGCTGTTGCTGACTTTGTATTGTTCACAATCGATGTCATCTCCATGTGATCCAATGCAATCTTGCGTATGTCATGACGTCTCGCAAGGAGTAGAGAAGCATGTCCTTCTGTTGCCTTGCAACGTGTATGATTGCGAGGATCTCGCATATAACCAGCCTCACATTCACACTTAAAGCCTCCAATTTCATTCACACAGATCTGAGAGCAGACACCGGGGTTCTCACACTCATTGACATCCACACAGGTGTGCTTATCCGCCGCTAGTTTATAGCCCTTGTTGCACTCACAGCTATAGCCAACTTGATGATCCACACAACGATGCATGCAGCCACCATTCTTTGAGGTGCACTCATTAACCTCACACTTGCCTGCCGGCTCATCCTCGCCATCGGGACAATCCTTGCGCTTGTCACAGACCTTTGACAAAGGAATACACTGTCCGCCTCCACAATCGAAGTGAGTGGTGGCATTACAGCTCTTGTTCTGTGCTTTTAAATGGCAATCCCGTTCATCACTGCTATCCAAACAATCTGGCTGTCCATTGCAGGTCAGGTGTCCGGCAATGCAGCTGCGATCGCCACATTGGAACTGATCTGGTCTGCAGGTGACATTCTTGCAGTTGCTTGAGAGCTCATCATCACCATCTGGGCAGTCGCGA
Source organism: Scaptomyza pallida (assembly GCA_018152965.1). Lineage (NCBI taxonomy): Eukaryota > Metazoa > Arthropoda > Insecta > Diptera > Drosophilidae > Scaptomyza > Scaptomyza pallida. Next base: position 2,760,139 of record JAECXP010000002.1, read on the forward strand.
TCGCCATCGCAGACCCAGCTGGAGTGCAGGCAAGTGATGCGATCCTTGCACTGGAACTCATGCGGAAGGCAGGGCGTTAAAGTCAGTGATGTCGGACAGTCCTGTGTGAAAAGGATTCAAAAATGGATTGTATTATGATTGGTTTATTAAATAATCTTCATAATAAAGTTACTTCCCATTATTCTATGTTTTGACACTCGCACAAGGACAAAATTTACAAAATAAGGAGCACAAATATTTTCATATATATGCATGAAAAGCGGCAACACCTTTGCGTTTGTGCAGACAATGAAATTGGCTGTCTGCTGTGCGTAGTTGATTTTAAATATGCATTTTGCACAGCTCCTGTCAAAGCGAACTTTACATGAAATATGCCATAAAATAGCAGCGACTATGCTGTCAGCCAAGCTCGCACACATACATATACATACATTTTTATGTGTGTGTATTTAGCGTATACTCTATGCATAAAGACTGTCTCGCTTGTCGTTGGCCTCGCCCATTGCTACAACTAGTTGTTTTTCTTGCATACTTTTAGGGGGCTGCTCACAAAATTTTTCACATTTTTTGCCAACGAAACGAGAAAAAAACTATCTCTTTCGGCAAGCAATTTTAGACTTTGCTACTTGCTGCTACTGCACTACTGCGCTGCTGCTGCTGCTGCTTCCTTTTTTGGCTGACAACAAAAGCTGCGCATCGTTCACATAAATGTTTATGGCAGCAGTTGGCAGCGTCAAACGCTGACGTCGACGTCGCCGGCTTTGAGTAATGCGCGAGCGTTGCATAATTTATGCTTCCTAGTGTGCATATAAAAATATATGTATATGTTGTAGCAAGAGGGTTGTTTAAGGACTTTGGACAAGATTTCTCTACTCCTGTCTACTAATAAAAATCTTGTGCATTTTATAGTTAAACCCTCGCACTGTTATGATAAACTGTAGAAAACTTACGCGCTCATCGCCGCCATCCTGGCAATCGGGTTCGCCATCACAGACCCAACTCTTGGATATGCAGGCGCCATTGCTGCACGTGAACGAACTGTTCCTGGGGCACTCAATTTTTGGACAGTTGCGCTCATCGCTGCCATCACCGCAGTCGTCATCGTGGTCGCAGACCCAACGCTTCTGAATGCAGCGACTGTTGCTGCAGGTAAATTCATCAGAGCGGCAGGTGGTATCTGCGGAATTCATATTCATGTGAGACAAGTTCGTTAGATATATAGGGTGGATGGATGTGTGTGTGTGAGAGAGGATGAAGAGCAGGAGGATTTGCTTGTGGTACTTATGACAATGAGTGTTTATGCAAGTATGAGCTGTGGTTAACGATTGTGAAGAGTTAGGTAAACAAACAAGCATGGGGAAAAGCCAAAGCCAAAAACTTAAAAGCAACAAACAGCAAAAAAACAACAACAAGAAGTATAGCTGAGATATGCGAGACATAACTCAACAAAACCAACACCATTATAAAAATTGCCAACGCAACGCGCTGGGGGATAAAAACCAAAGAGATTTGTTGCCAGCAACAGCAAAAGCAACAACAACAACACCAACACCAATGAATATGTAACAAAAGCGTTGCAAACTTAAGTATGTTTATGTGTTTATGTGTGTGTGTGTGTGTTTGTGTGTGTAAATATTTGTACAGTATTGCATGTGTATTGTTTAGGTAAGTATTACACAATTCTGGCTGCTGCAATGTGTAGCACACTTATGGCCAACAAAATGAAGTGTGTACACACACACACACACACACATACACACACACTGAAGGGCTAAACTAAACACATAGAAGAACTACAACAACTACTAAAGCTTTAGTTACAGTTAAAGTAAAGAGAAAAGATTAAAATTTGATGGCTTACTGCACGTGGCCTCATCGGAGCCATCGCTGCAATCTTTGCTCTGATCACACATCCAGGCTAACGGTATACAACCGCCTTCAGCGCCCTTGCAAGCGAACTCATCCGCATTGCATGGCTTGATCTCTGTAATAATACAAAATAAATGGATGGAAACAAATGTGGTTAGTGTTAGTGTTCGATTACGATGATGCGACATAACATTTTCAAAAATATATAAAAGTTACTTATTCAATATTGATTATAATATAGTAAAAAAAGTCTTTGAAAAACTTTACAATAAAGTTAGCAAAGACTGAAAACTTCCCACACACAGTTACAAGAAGCTTAACTACTGCAATAACGGTTCAAGGATAACCATGCTTAAAAGAGGTCTTAAAAATCAACTGCCTGATAAACTATGCTATATATTTGTGCTGCATACATATATGTATCTCGAGTGGCTTCTAACTGTCTGCCTAATGGTGCTGCTTAGTTAAATCTTTGATTACTGCAGCACTAGCACAATTTGGGGGCGTTTTCATTTGTGTGGAGACGACGCTTTTTAAGCGTGCAACAGACTTTTATCATGACAATGCTGTCTATAGTCTTGTTGTGTTGTTGCTTGGCATTGTAATTAAGTTTATAAGACGCAGAAGCAGCATCAGCAGCAGCAGCAGCAAGAATTAAAGTCAAAGTCCAATTGTGGCTGCCACATGCCAACCAAGTAATAAACATAGTTGTCGTGCCAACACACACTGCCACACACACTCCCACACACACTAGAAATATGGGGCAAAACGAACTAAGGGCTAAACGGGCGGCATTTTATCTAGGCAGTAATTAAGACATTATCAGCCAACACTCCATAAAGTTAAAACGCACACATGCGTATACATTAAAGCAATTATCACACACAGCCAAACACACACACACATACACTTACACTCCCACACACATACCAACAAACGCTGCCTGAATGCCTGAAACTTTCATTGAAGTTTTGCCAGGCGGACATTAAACAAAGCTGACATACACACATACACACACACACGTATACATGCACATAAAAACGCTTGTGTTTAACCCTAAATGCGTATTATTATATTTTCTTTTTTCTACTACAACCTTTTGTTGCTACTGCTGCTGCTAGACGGTAGTCTAGGCGCGTGAACTGAATGTCCTTTGTTTTGTGTTGTTCTCTCGCTTCGGCTACACTTGATTTTGCTTGATAAGATTATGTAATTCCTGCTGTGTGTGTATGTGCAAGAGTGTGTGCGAGTGCGCGCCATAGGCAATAAAGGTTCATAACACCATAACGCACACACAAGCACACACGCACTTGGATAAATATGCTTTTTGACGCTGTTATGTTTGCTTTGTTTAACATTATTTGGTGCGCTACCTATGCGCAAAACAGGCAAAAAAAAGAAAACAAAACAAAAATATTTTCGCATTTTTTGTTTTCATTCCTTATATGTATTTTCATCTCTTTTTTGGTTGGCAGCATCAACATCGTTGCAAATAAATTAATTTATTATTATTTTACGCTCTGCTGTTTGATATTTTGCATGCACAACATGTCGTATGCGTGATATGACTTAAATTGGAATTTATTGCAACGAGCAAGCGAGCGAGCGATAGCAAACGCGTTTTTTTTCGGCAATGGAATTCAAATAGAAGTTGCACCAAACGTGAATCTAGTGCGTCAACAGGAAAAAAAGAACCAGAACTAGAAAATATTCCGTGATGAAAAAGTTAATAATACAAAAATGTAATAGAGAGCTATTGAGATATAAGAATATTATATTCCATGGAAAAACGAGGAATATATTTTGAAAGCTTAACAAATTTGCGTTGATGTTGTTTATTGAGTTGATATTCAATTAAATCTGCAGCTTTTTGGCTAAATTTAAATGCAAGTTTTAGCAAATAAAAAAAAGTTTGACGTTAATTGATAAGAAATAAATTTTTCAAGTATCAACTACAAAATTAGACACATGAAACTATAAGAGCAAATATAACTTGATGAAAGTTTAATAAAAATTACTGAAACCTTGTTATAATTTATTATCAAAATTAATGTTAAATATTTTCCACTTTTAGCAATTTTCTGTCGTATATATTTTCATTATTTTGTCAAATTTAATCGGACGCAATTTCAGACAACAAAAATTTATGTGTTCATATAAAAGAAGTTAATTACTTGACATTTTGCAATATTGCGCATACGCAACGTTTTTATGATTTCATTAAATTAGCTTTATTGCTAACTAGTTTGGCGACAGCTGACTCCGGGTTGGCCATGAATTCTTCTCTATTTGCTATGCATGGATTTTTCTTTTTCATTTTTCCAATTTTAATGCCACTATTTCGCAGAGGTCGTAAATGTGGCGAACAGCAGGACATGTCGCCTGACCTCAGAGCTTGATTCCAGTTGGCCAGAGCTCGTTTTTAGACTTGGTTTGGCTTCAGAGCTTGTGTAAGCCATAGAAAAATCAATTTGCTGGCTACAATGACTGGCTCAGAGCCGAGCATCAATAGCCCACAAACACACACACGAATACACATACCTTTTGTGTTGTACTCAATAGCATTTACTTGTTATCTGCTGCAGTGCACAGAAGGGGGTGTGGCACTGAAGTGAGTCTACTTTGCAATTTGATTTTAATTTTATTTAAAATGCTTTTACTTTATGTGCCAGGCGTGCAGTTCGCCCAAGTGGCATCCCCGCCCACTTTTAGCCCTATCCGTTTCCACTGCCCACGTCAAAGACATCAAAGCCAATGAAGTTTGATGCCTTTGTACAGCTGCTTGAGTTTTGTTTACAGTGTAGTTTACTCAGCATTGTGTGCGCTTCAATGTGAAGTTTGTGCCTGAGTAACATTTTAGTTTCTTTCTTTGAAAACATAAAATTCAATAATGAAAACTTTCTTTTGCTGCGATAAATATTTAATAAAAAGCATGCGAAGTGGAACCAAATTGCTTGAAAAGTGAAATAAATGACAGATTATATTATGACAACAACTGCTTGATAAGTTTGAGAAAGAGATGCTTTAATAATTCTTTCATAAGTGTGATAAATAATACTTTTGATTCCACTTAATATTCATAGGAATATTTCTTAAGAAACTCCCGGTAGCTGCATATTTTAATATAAATATTTGCAGCAACATAGAAAAGCCTGTCATATAAATAGAAGAGATAATAAAATTGATTGTGAAAAAGTCACTCCATTATATTTGAAGCGTCTCTCAATTATATTTGCATTATTATATTTCCGTTCTGTGCTCTCAAATATGCTCTATAAAATTTCTTGTTATTTTTCTATGTACACAGATTTAAGTATGCATTAAACGCAAACCTGTGCTGTGCTATGCTTCGCTTCACGATTGTCTGTCAACCAACTTCTATAGATTTTTTGTACTTTCTAGCTGGGGCACGTTAAACTTCAATTAACATTCACAACGTTGCCAACGATATAAAACGTCAAAAAGTAGCGTTGAAAGTACTTTCTTTTTTTTTGCCATTTTTTTTTTGGCAAGCACATAAAAGCCATAAAATGTCACACGTGTTCAATGCCAGGAGCAGGAGTACGCGAAACAGTAGCAACAGAACGAGAGAGAGTTTGCCGTGAATCCTGTTCATGTAAAATTTGTTTAAGCCGTGTGTCCTGCGAGCAAACCAGGCAGTCGTTTGGCAGCAAATAAACCACAGGCTCAATTTACGCGCGTTTTTCTTTTATTTTATATATTTTTTTGTGATTACCAGTTTTTTATTTCAATGGGGTCCCACTGATGAGTTACGAGTGGATAACATCATAAAAATCTCATTATCTTTTTCCTTTTTTTTCAATTACGGCGTAGCCGAAAATAAAAAAATAAATTAAATAAACGTGATAAAATTTGGAAATTTTATGCGGCACATAGTTAGCCGAATGTGACACAGACCATATAAATTGCGAAATAAGTTGTGGCGATAACTCTAAAATAATACGATGATGGGTATGAAACAAGAAGTTGACTGGTAAATGCCCTCTTACAAACATTTATCCATTTTTTTTCCATTTAACAAACATTTTCATAAGAATAGGGCATTGAGATGGGCCGCTTAGCAGCTGTCAGGATTTTGTAAGAGTGACTTGGCTAATGCATAAATACAAATTATTTCCGTTGCTAGAAGCATATTTTGTGATGCGCACGTCGCGTTGTTGTTTTTTCGGGAGTCTTTTGACGGTAATTTATGGACAAGTGTTGCCAAGTTTTAGGCGCGCCCAAGTCATAAAGTAGGAGATACATGGCGGGATGTATATATGTACATGGCATGCATTGAAATAAATATCATGCTTTAAATGAGCGCCATTATGAGCCCCTTTAAGTTATGAGAATCCATTTTGTGTGTGAGTATATGGGAGTATTATTATTTTTTTGCTTCGCTTCTCTATGCTTTGCTTGTTTGCTTATTTTTTTGTTGGGCAGCGTAAATCCTCTGGGTTAGTATGTGTGTCGAGACTTTTATGCAAATGCAGCAATAAGTTTATTTGTTTCTTGCTTACAACACTCAAATTCGTCGGAGCCATCACGACAATCGGGCTCGCCATCACAGATCCAAGCGCGTGGCACGCAACCCTCCCCATTGTGGCACTTGAAACCAAAATTGCTGCACACATTTACTATACACAATTCAAGCTGAAATATTAGCAACCAATATCGAACTATATGTGTTCAATACTTACTGCACAGGCCAGCTGCCTCATCGGAACCATCGGCACAGTCGTTCTCACGATCGCAACGCCATTTGTTGGGTATGCAGTTGCCATTATTACAGCGAAACTGTTCGATGCCGCAAGTTGATTCTGAAACGAGAAAGTGTATAAAAAGTTAAGTAAGTATTGCAAAGACTTTGCTTTCAATATAAAATTGAATTTTTGCATCGCTGGCAGCGTCCATAATACATAATTGAAATAAGTGCAAAAAAGTTCAGAATATTGAAGCTCAAGGTAGTTGACCTAAGAATACCCTTTAATGTCATCAGCTATCACTTTAAGTTCTTTCTCATCTTTATCCCTAACATGTTGATAAAGAACATTAAATATTATAACCCTCCAACATCGCATCCTAAAGGGTATCAACTCACTGATAATAGCTGCTGCTTCCAAAGTAAAAAAAAAATTATATGAAAAATATGAGCAATGAAAATCTATTTTTTATGCTTCAATAGCTTTTTGTGTCAAAAATAAATGTGATTTTTATGTTGCGGGCTGTGTTGATGCCACAGGCAACCAAAAACTTGCCACTTTGCTGTGTGGGGTTGCTCGTTTCAGACTCACACCCAACCACCGTCCCCTTCACTCAGTCTTTGGCTTGCATGACTCTGGCCATGCTTTTGTTTCAGGCAACCATAGTAAAAAATAGTTTAGTTATGCCATTTTCTGGTCATTTTATTTTATGACTTTGCTCGTCTTGCAAACGAAATTTGCTCGCCGAGTTTAAAGCTTTTAAAATGCCAAAAGCAACAGAGAGCAAAAACAAGATGCAGAATTTCCGCATTTATGCACAGACCAAACTAAATTGTAATTTGCTGTGGCAAAAGAAGGGTCCCAAAAGTTATAGAAATGCAATTAAATGATTGAAGCACAAATTGCATGTTCAGGCTTGAAGTTTTGATCTACTTTTAATGCTTAACTACATTGTGTGATCAAATTCAAATATTTTACCTATGAAAACCACAAATTGATTTCCATACAATGCTCGGATTCTCACAAAAATGTCTTAAGCTGTGCAATTTAGTCAACTGGCCACTTGGAGCAGCACTCTAACAAACAACTTTGCTGCAATTGGGGTTTTTTCTTAGGTTTCCTTTTGTTCACTTTGCCAACAACAAAAAAACTTAATGGATATTTCTCTCTAAGGAGCAGAGGGAGAGAGTTTCTACTCATCTGCATATTGCTTGGCTAAAATGTTGCACCTTTTAACTGAAACTGCACTCAATTTAACGCCGTAACTCAAATGAATGCGCCCTCGACAGACATTTTGCGAATTTCGGGTTTTGGGCTTTAAGTCCAACTGATGCCAACTTCTACAACTGGGAGTCAGTGCGGCTAGAGTTTCTTCCCCCTCCTTGCCCCCTTTGGGCCACAAGGCAAATTCCCTGTTATACAGCCATAAACTTTGAAGCAACTTTTGTGTGTATTTTCCCTTAACCCCAGTCCTTTTCGGCAGTCGCACTGCGAAAAATGCGCATCACGTTTTGCGTTTGGGGACGTTCGCAACGTTCCAAACGTATTTACCTAGCAGCGGCATTTAGCGCCGACATTAAACAAGGATTTGAGTCAGGAGTCAGATAGGATAACCTGCTTGCTCTAGGTTTAATGACCAGGCCCATGGCACGCAAATTTTCAGTTGTTGTGGAAAATATGTGTATGTATGCTTTAAAATTTAATGAAATTCTCATAATCAAGTTGTTTTTTTTCGCATAAAACTTTTATTACACTATGCTACGCAACTTGTGGTTCATAAATGTGCTATTAAATTGCGATGAGCAAAAGTTTTTAATTGTGTCATATGAAGTTTCATAACAAATTTTTGGAGCTAAATTATTTCCTGTTTTCCTTTTTTGTAATTAAACATATTTTATGATTTTTTAAAAGAGTTAACTCTTAAATTCGCAAAAGGCGAAGTACAGTTTTTTTTACTCAGAACTCATAGTACATAACAGACAGAAGGAAATTTTTCCTGAATTCAAGTAAAAATCGCGTTTCTAGATTTTAATTTATTCTGATTTATTTTATTTTCTTAACCATGTTATTAAAACCCGTTCTGAGCTGAAGGCCTCGACGCTAGCGCTCGGACTGATATAATTAATAAGAATATTATTATTATATAATGTATTATAGTTCATTTTAAAAATAATAATAAAACCTGTTCTAATACATCAACTTAATATATTCTTAAAGCCAGTTCACACAAATATTTTTTTTTACTTTTAGAATTTATCACAAATCATTTTGTAGTTCAGTGTTGAATTTCTATTGAGTTTGATAGCTAGAAAATGAAATTGCAGATTAACGACAAGCTTTGGGCTAGACTTTTTGTCAACTCACGCTCAGTCTTCCTGCAACTCGCCTGAATGCCTTCTCTCACTCTTTTTCCCTCTCTTTCTGTCTCGTTGTTAGCTAGCTATTAAATTGTGTTTGCTTTTGGCAAAGTTGCCGATGTTCAATATTGTATTTTTTTTCTTCTTTTTCTTGCTTGCTTTTATTTCGCATATATATGCATAATTATTTATTTATGACTTAATAGACCGACAGCACAGGCCACAAAATGTCACATACATAAATGCATGTATGTGTAGCCAAAATGGCTATCTAGACATGTCTTTTAGTAGCTCTCTTTGTCTCTCTTAGTGTCTCTCCCTCTCTCGCTCTGTGTTTACATTTGTCGCGCTACTTTTATTTTAGCGCACACAGCTCATAAATTTGTACGCCTTGTTTTTGTGTGCAGCATTTGTGTAACGCATATTAATATTCTCTTTGGTTTGCAGCTTTCTAAAAGCATGCTACACATTATCCGTGCCCCTTTGTGTGGCCACCGCACGCCCAAAATCACTGCCACTGTGGCGCCCAGGTGCAAACTTCATTATTTACAGTCTGACGCGTTGCGTCGACGACAACGCGGATTATGTGCCACTTGAGGGAGGGTTAACTGGGGTGGGGGGCGGGGGTTTGCGAAAGGGCGGCAACCTTTTAATTCTAACACAGACGAGAGCTAGCTGCTGCTGCTGCAACAACAACAACAACAACGATAACAACAACAACAACAACTGGTGCTCATGAATTTTATGCAATTCATTTAATACGCTCCACGCTGGCATTTGACTGCCAGCTATTTTTGCATGATAATGAATTGCACTTTGGCAGACGAGTTTAGAGGTGGTTTTTTTTTCGTTATCATTTTGGCTTTGATTTGCAGGTGCATTGCACGGCAGGGCGGGGTTATCAGTGCAGCGCCAGCAGCTGGCTCAAGGTTGCACCCAAAAAGAACTTGGGTGACAAAAAGTCAGCAGACACACAAAGCCAAACAAGCAAACATTATAGAAAAAAGAAACTTTTGCCAAACCCACACACACACACACACACACACACACACATGGGCTCCCAAAACGGCATTGAGTAAAGTTTTCGTCACAATGCAACTTAACAGCCGCCCTCGCACCACTTTTTATCTCTTTTATTCCTTTTTCTAAATCCTTCTCTAGGCGCTCATTTGCAGTACACACACACACACACACACCAACACAGAGACAGAAAAAAGTTATCTGGTCTCACAAGTGTCCACAAGGCAGCTGGTAAAGTTTTTCTGCGGTCATCCATCGATTTAGCGCATTAAAACTTTTTCTGATGTTTGCCATTTTCCATTTTCTATTTTTCTATTTTCCTATTTTGCTATTTGTAACGTTTTGTGGCACCATTGAATCCGCTTTAAACGCTGACAACAATTGTATTTAAAGCAAATTTCCTTAAGAACATAATATAAGAATTTGCAAATGCAAAGTTTTTAGTAAAAATGAAAGCTTTTAACGTTCTAAAGAATTTAATGTAGAACAATCAAAACAATCAATTCACTTAAAATTTATTTAATAAATTTGAATAAAATTCCCGAAAAAATTTCTTAAATCTTTAACAACAAAAGCCAATTGAATAAACCTTGGTATCTGGCATACAAAATCTTTTATTTGTTTCGTTTACGACATTTAATTGAGAAATGTTTATCCATTGAATTTGGTTTTTGTTGCTCATCTAATGAAGTTTGTCTGTTGCTTGTTGTTGCCTGTTATTGTTGTTGTTGTTGTTGTTGGGACGACAGACAAACAGAAATTGAATTGTCCGATTCATTTAAAGAGCGGAAAAAGGAAGCAACGTGTACAAATTTTACTTTTTCCTTTTCGCACTTTATCAACTTTTGCTTTTCTTTGGCTGCGTTTTGCCTTTTCTCGTCTCAATAAATAAATGAAAAATTTGTGCCGCATTTAGGAAGATTTTCCTTTTCATTGTTTACAATTGTTGTCGTTGTTATTGTATTTTATGTGTCTCTTGTTGTTGTTGTTGTTGCCTTACTTTTATAGGCTGTAGGTAGAGGGAGTAGCATCTTACTCACAGCATGCTGTCCCCTTAACAAACACATATAAAGAGAAGACGCAAAAAAAGGCTCGTTCTAAGATTCCTGCTTGTTGTTTATGGCACCTTTTTTCCACTTTATTGGAGTTGTGCGCTGCGCTTTGTCTTCTGCTTCAAGTATTTCAATAAAAAAAACAACAAGGATTCGTGTTTTTTTTTTTTTGCTCTTTGGGTATCTGCTGCGGGTTAAGGACGCGCATCATAAATCATTTGAAGAGCCGCTTGCCATGAGCTTTGAGAGGCTGCTTCTAATGAGACAAACTTTTTACATATGCTGGACGTTTTCTGTTTTTTTTTTTGTTTTTCAGTTTTATGTGGAATCAAGCGGAGAATTGAAGAGGGGCTTAACTGTTGAATGGTTGGGACAAATGGGCAGCCATTGGCAACACACACACACACAAGTCCGTTAAAATTGCATTTTAAATGTCGGGCAATTTATATGTTAAGTAAAGCTGCGTCCGGAAGTGAAAAGCAAAAAAGCAAATTGAATTGAGCTTGGGAAAATGTGAAATTAAGTCGATTTTTGTTGTTGTTGTTGCTTTGGCTTTTGCTGTTATTGCTGCTTAGCTATTTTAATGCCTTAAAGCCAAAATGGTTGCCACCACCATTCGAGGTAAAAATAGGATAATTATATGTAAGCATAACATATATCTAATCACTAACAAAACGAATTCAAATGCTGGAATCTTTAACTCGAGTGAGAGTCGGAAGCGGAATCGAAATAGAAAATCGCTAGAAACTTGCCACATTTGCTGACGTTCAACCTTTTGCAAGAGAAATTCAATGGTCCCCATGCCGTTTGCGGCGGCTGCTTAAAAGTGAGCCATGCATAATTTATGGCTTATAAGGCAAGAGTGAGAGAGAACGAGAGAGCTCCAAGGATATGTGTGACTGAATTTATCTAAGGCTGTGCAGTCAGCGCACAGACATACGGACATGAATTTCTTAGATTTTCTTCGCTTCACACATACACGAACATGTGTGTGTGTGTATATAAAGCTAGCTTGGAACGTTGTTGGGCTTATCAGCTGTCGCTTATTTTTTTCCGTCTTTTTTTTAGAAATGTGCTGCATGAATATTTATGCGCTCGATATTGAAAGCACAACTATATATGTATCGTAGTATATATGTATGTACATGTATTGGCCACTTATGTCAAGATGTGTGTGTGTGTGTGTGGAAGCTGCTTAAAAGTCGAGCAGCGTCGCTTTTTTTGTTGTCGCTGCTTACGCGTCGTATGCGCAACGTGGCAAGCGACTTAACGCTGCTGGAAAGTAACTGCTATTGCTCACTGTATGTGTGTGTGTGTGAGTGTGTGTGTGTTCTTAATGGCCATCCCCCGTTTAGTTGTCTATATGTTATTTATTTATAAACAGTCTCTAGCTTTGGCAGTTGACATTATTTTTTCTTTGCTGCTGCTTTTTGTTGTTGTTGATGTTGCTGCCACGCCTGCCCATAAAAGATAGAACAACAACAGCACATTGAGACAGACAATAACAGTAAATCGAACTTCACTTGAAGGTTCAGTTCATGTATTACTTACTCTTATGCCCAGGCATTGAAATCTTATCTAAATAGCTTTAATGTGGTTCCAGTTCAATGGCAATAAGAAATAAAGAAAAAGTTGACAAGTTTTATGTAGTTTTGTGGATAACTAAATTAACCACCTAAATTATGATTACGTTGCGTTTCAGAAAAGTTTCTCAAAGGAACATTAACATAAAACTAACATTAAACTTTGAATATAATTATTTTTATGACCATAAACATGCAAATGCTTTTGGCAGCCATTGGCGGTGTTTTACCATAAAATAAAAGAATTTTCAACTCATACCCGGATCAATGGACGTTGCATATGTCTTGAGTGCTGCGTGCTGTAATAATCCGCTGATGAGCAGCAGCTGGCAAACCAGAAAGCTGCGTATTACTCCCATGTTGCTAACTTTGACAGTCAAGCAGAGCCTTCGCTCGCTGCTCTCTCACACAACAGGCTGAACGTTAAATTGTATTAGATTATAATGTGGCCTAAGTGCGTGTTTTATATTATTAAATTAAATTGTTTTTGTTGTTGTTTGCTGCTCCTGCTGCTGCTGTTGTTGTTGCTCTTGTTTATGTCACACAATTATTTTTTGTAATTATTTTAAATGGGTGTTTGGGATGCCAAAAAATGACTGCCAAGAGTATTTGTTAAATTCTTCTTATTTTGCGGCTCTGAAATGTAGGCAACACTTTTTTGTTAGCTTTAACTAGTAAGATATTTATGCGATAATAGCTTTAAGTTATTATTCACGAGTGATTTCAAGTTTAAGTCCACAGTTTTTATTTTTAAAAGCGATATCGTTTAGTATTTTTTCTATGCACATTTGTGGTTGATTGACATTTTAGAACAATAGTTTTTGATTATTTAAAAGAGAATGTTTATTATTTTAATGCATGCATTTAGTTAACAAGCTCTCTTGAATATATAATTATTTTCATAGTCATAGCTGATTAACTTTCTATGCAATTATTTACAATTGTGAACAAAGTTTGTATTATAATATGAATATAAAATTATACATTGCATCGATTACTTTATGAATAATTAATGGCGCGTCCTTTGAACATTTGAACTTTTGCGTTTATTCGCATATCATTTATTTATTTGGGCATTATTTTGTGTTTATTTAGGTAAATGCCCAGATTAACATACTATTTGTAGTTTATTTTACTGCACAGTTGCACAATTTTTTTATGTTATTTATTTCAATATTTGCATAATATTATTTATTGCACTTGTTTTTTATATAAGTCTATGTTTGTTGTTGCATAATTTAAACGTTTTAATTAACAATACGCCTCGTTGCACGCCTTTTAATTATGTTTATTTTTTATTTCTGTGTGTTTGCTTTATAATTATTTACATATATATATTTTTTTTTTAATACGTATATGCTGAGCTCATAATCCGCATATTGATATGCTGCAGCTTTCTGACTGTGTGTGTGTGTTTACTTTTGATTGTTATTGTTGTTGTTCTTTTTTTACGTTTAAATGCATTATAGAACGTAATTGTTAATTATGACAACTTAATGCCGCTTTCTGGCAATTCACAGATGCGTGCAAAAAGCTTAAAACTGTAATATGAAACGCAGCCACGCGCGTATGTCAATGACAATTGCCTAGGCTGCAGCTGGGGGTGCATTTGTGTCAAGTTCATGTGCTTGGTAATTCAAGCACACACACTCACACTCACACACAAATGTACGCTTTTTAGTTAAAATGCAAAACAAAAGCCAAAATGCAGCTCAAATCAAATATGTATAAAATTTATGCGCTCAGTTGGCCAGTTTTTTGTTCGCTTTGTTTTTTTTTACTATCTAAGAGCAGCAGGCTAAGAGAAAAAAACGAACAAGGAAAACAACAAAACGACGCGCAGAAGCGTGAAAAGCAAACAAGAAACAACTGTAGCAAAAGAGCAAAAAAAGAAGATGCTGTAAAAGCTTCCGTTCTTCCTTTTTTTGGCATCCTTTACTTCAAGTGGGTTTTACTTGGCGCCAATGCGACGCCAGGCACAACAACAAAAGCAACACACACACACCGAACGCACAGTTGAAATCTGGATTTTTTAAATATATTCTTGTGAAATTTTCTCACTTTATTATTAACCTTTGTTAAAGGTCTAAATGTTCTTTGATATTTGCCGCCTGAGGCTAGCTTAGCTATTTGCCTTTGTTTTGTATTTTAATATTTTTTGTTGTAGTTTTGTCCTGTTGCACACGCACACGTCCGTTTAAATTAAAAGTTCGATGCTAACTGAGTTTTGAGCGCGACGCGGCGTATCTTAAAAATACGAAACCAGACAGGCAGCCAGCCAGCTAGGCAGCAAAGGCAGCATCCAAAAGCATTTTGAGCGCATTTCGAGCTTGCGCTCAACAGTTGATAAGAGTTTTTTGCTCACGAGTTGCGCAGCTCATTGCTGAGTTACATTTTGTGAGTGAGTTTTTTTGTATGAGTTAACTTTATTGTTTGAGTGAGTGTTATCTGGCGAATGTGTCTGTTTCAAAGCAGCTGCTATTTGTCAACATACCTCATAATGACCCCATAGCACAGCATAACTAACTGAACCATCATCATAATAATTAGTTTCTTGTCTTGTCAGTTTTATTTGTATTTAAGTGCTGCTCAATTAGCCTGAGACGCATTAAACACAAGTCGCCGCCGATGCCGCCACCGCCGCAACTGATAAGAGCATCAAGTGCGCGATGACGCAGGCAGACGATTTGACCCATTACTGTTAACAGTACGGGAATTTCCAAATACACAGTACATACATACTTATGCATAATATATCGTTTATCAACATTAATATGCGTACAAATGGGTCAAGTTTGAACCGCTTCTTGTTTGTTTGCGTCGCATTGCGATTCTTATGAATTAAACTAAATCCCCTTCCTCTGCCCTTACACATTAGTTTAAGTCGCAATTGTTTAGTGCGAGATAAGTCGGAGTCTTAATAGGATTGTCTGCTGCACTATATCAGCAAACGAAAAAACAAACTATATACTTATGACCTCACGACTTCCTTCTGGCATCGTCTATATAATTTAATAGGCTGCGTTTTTAATTGAAATTGCAATTAAATGGAAATTTGTACTTTTCTAAGATGCTAATCAGTTTGCACAGCAATATTTATTTTATTAATACCAATTAAGTTTGAGGCAGATTAAGCTTACTAAAAAAATAACATAGGTGTATATGAATATCACAATTTTTGAAAGCTCTATATCAGTTCTGAAAAAAATTTTGTTATTGTTGAATAACTTTGTTTCATACTAAGAAAAATTAGAGCGCAAAAATGTAATTTAATATAAATAGCTTTAAGGGGCGTTATCATTGTAAGCCCATGGCAGTTTATGCGGTATGAATGCATTTTGTATTAATAATATTACTGATCGCTTCTAGGAACTTCGTTCCTTGCACTTCAATTGAAATTCTATGCAGACATTTTCTTCTGCATTTGTTTAAAGTAACAATAATCACTCAGCATCGCTATTATGTTTCCACACAGCATGAGTTTATTTATTATTATTCTCGACAAGTTGAGCTTTTGCTAGCTGCTTATTTCTTTGCTTAAGCTCTTGGGAAGACTGTGTCTGCGCTTAAAGCATGATGCAATGACTTAGTTAGATTGCACTTGACTTGTTTTAAACACTCGCCAAATACGACTCAACTTGTGCTTAGCTGTTCTTGCAATTGCACGAGACCCCCTCCCCCCTCTCTGCAGCAACCATTCGCTAAGCTGTACTTGGTCTGGCTCAGCAATGTGGCAATAGCACAGGGCTCAAGGTTGTTGTTGTTGGTGTCCAACGTTTGTTGCAATTACATTTCAGTTTGTTGAACTGGGTAAACAGTTTGAGCCGATAGATATGATTTTTAAGTGGAATTGCTTACACTAAGCTATCACATAAAATATAACAAAAATTCTTTAATTCAAACACTTGATGTTGGTTTTTCCATGGCATGCCCACTATTCGCGCACGCACTGTATGACCACTATTTAAAGAGTTAGACCTAAAAGTAGGCAACACGAAATTTCAAAGTGTTGCCAACGAAGCACAAATAAGCTGCCAGCTTATCGGCTGCAAATTAAATGCATGGTGCTAATAAAGTATACCCAGACATGCACGCACACACGCACACACACACACACTCAAAGCACACATCCATAGTAGACGAAAAATTAAATGAAAACAAATTCGGCCGGGGCAGCTGAGTTCTCCCAAACATGACACTAAATAAACAGCCAGTTGTTACTTACTCAACAACGAAGCCAAACAAATAGCAAAACACCAAAAAACCAATACAAAAGCAAACACACAACAGTACACACACACACACACACCCGCATGCACACACACACACACAGCAATATACAATACACAGGATACATGCCTGAAACTAAGTAAATGGTTAGTTCTGTGACATTTTCTAAATTGAAAAACTACAAAATGACTGACAGCAGTTTAGAATGGGTAAAAAAACGAATGGGAGAGGCAGAGTGAGGCAGCAAGGAAGGTTTATAAAAGGGAGCATTGCATGTACGAACACCAACAGCAGCTGTGTCCATGCATCAAACCCAAATACTGCCAAAAATACTAAAATCCCTGACTTTGCGGCAGGACCATAAAATTTGTGCAACTACATAAATTACACACACAAAAAAGTTGAAATTGAATACATTTCTCTTTTTTATACTATTTCTGTAGCTAAAACAAATTACACGTTTTAAGAAATGCAGTACTGAAATTATTTTTAGGCCAATATATTTATTAAAAACAAATTTAATGATGACATTCCGTACCAATACTAACCAAATTTTTAACTGTGTACCCAGAGCTGTTGCATTTTAAGGCAAGGCAGCAAAAATCCTTTAACATTAACATGAAGTTGAACTAAACTCATTTGTATCTCGAATGAAAAGATATACGAGTATTTGATGTTGCAACTGCCACAAAAAACCTCAAAAGAACCAACAAATTTCAACAAAGAGCCGTAGAACAATTGTTTTTATCCCCAATGTCGTAGATAGCAAATATAGACTACCAAAGCACAAACCAAAACTCACCTGTAAATCTGCATTGCTCCTGCATCTCATCACTGTGATCCCTGCAATCCGAATCGCCGTCACAGACAAATCGTATGGGAATGCATTCACCGCTGTTGCAACGAAACTGTTTCTCCTCACAGTAGTGTGGCAGACTTTGGGCTAATGAGAAATCAAATACATATTAATTAGTTAATTGTGTGGAAACTCTGCGGCCAAGACGATAAACTCAAGAAGAACAATACAAAACCCGGCCCTCTAATAAAATTCATAACTAACATTTAAGTTGAAAACTTTGGCTCGTTAACAGCAAAGAACCAAACCTATACCTTAACCCATACCCGAACCGAACCGCACTGAACCGCACAATGGCGCATTAGATTTTTGGGGTATGGAAAGGAATTTGTTTTGCCTTAGTCGCGTTGACAGGCTTTAAGACCTTTTGTTAAGGCATGGGCCAAAAACTGACAATAAATATAAACTTGTAAATAATAAAGTGTAGGGCAGGGCAGTATTAAAGTGTCTGTGTCTGTTTGTCAATATATGTGTATGTGTGTGTGTGTGTGAAAGGGTAAACCACAAAATATGCCGCCATAAACAAAAGGGCACAAATTTTTGAAATTAATAAGCGCAAATACGTAAAGCAGGCTTAAGGGCTGTCAATGTCTGTCTGTGTGTGTGTCTGTGTGTTGGTGTTTTGCCTACAGGGACTCATCAATCGTTTATGGCATTTGGCAGTGAGCTTAGTGACAAACTCACTTGTAAACAAAATGGCGACAGTCGCATATCCGCTAAGCCATAAATAAGCTGACGATTTGAGCCGATTTTAGCTGAAAACTTTAAGGTATATCCGTGAGTTGACTACTCAATTAGCTGTATGTGTGTGTGTATGTGTTTTTCGGTGTTTGTTGCATACGGAAATAACATGTGCTAATAAGCTGCGATTAGGCTAAAAGTATTTGTGTCTCAAATATAAATCCATGTGCCATTTGACGTTTAATTGTGTGCATTTAACACAAATTGACAATTGCTTAGCTCTGCAGCACTCAAGACACGCACGAGCTCCTCACACACATACACACTCTTACACACATATTTAATTACAATTGCAGACATGTCAAGCATTTGCCTCACACACACACACAAAGACAAGAGCGTACTTCATTAACGTGAGAAATTCTGAGCATGCACAAAAGGAATTTCTTTCATTTACATATTTTTTTCTGTTGCATTTGGGCTTTGCAATTTAAACAATGTAAGCTTTTTGGCAAACTCTACAAAATGTTTTGTAAAGCCAGTAAATTTACATTTTTATTTGTTGAGTTCAGTGGAACGAAAAAAGGATCGTATATTGCAATCAATTGCTTTGTGATCCTGATGATGATGTTGAAAAAATATGTCAAAATTTCATTTAAATTGAATAAATTTCTATTGTTATTAAAAAAAATAGAAGTTCAAATAAAACAGTCGCATCAAAAGCATCTCAATTATTAAAAAAATGCGAGCAAAAAAAAAAATGAAAACATATTTTTAACTTTTTTTTGAGCATAGCAAACGCGCTTTAATTTGATATGAAAAGAGTTTTGTTCGTGTATTATGATGTGAATTGGAATTTATGCGCAAAATGTTGCATCTATTGTGTCAGCACAAATCTATTACTCCCTTTCGCTCACTCCTCTTCCTTTCTCTTTCTTTGTGAATTGCACGCAATTTGCATTTTAAGTGAATCGTTTAGAAATCGCCTAATTGAAATTGCGCTACAATATTAAGATACATATTTCGAATCTATATATGTATAGAGGAATTTGTGTCAGATTCTAAAGGCATTCATCGCTCAAAACATTTATTTATAGCAGCAATAAATTGGGTTAATAAAGAGATTAGGAAATGTGAAAGAACAGGTGTGAAATTTAATAGAAATATTTTTTAAAAAAATATTAAATAGTTAATTCAATTTAATTTTAATGTGTGAAAATAACATTTTTTTAATGATAATTCATTTGAAACAATTTTAATTGAATTACGATTTATGCTGAAAGGTTTTATTGCAAGCAACATAAAAGGAATAATTTTATGCCTGATTTAATTAGTATTTATAAATAATTTACTAAGAAAATGTAATTTGTTTAAATGCAATTGACAATAAAATAATTAAATCTTTTTTTTATAACATAAAGCTAATTTTAAGGGGTTGAGAAATAAGCGTTTGTTATAAAAAGCGTTTGAAGTTTTGTGGTTAATAATAAATATGTAAAAAAAAGTCATTAGCTTCCACTGCATTTCGCAACTAATTTTTGGAAACAAGTCATAAAATCATAACAAATTAATTAATATTTAATTTTTTTATTTGTCTGCATAATGAAATGAACAACAAACAGTATGTTATAGTTTTATTTATTTGAAAACCCAAGTATTTATGCGCTTTTGTAAACAAAACAAAATGATCAAATGAAGATTGATGGGCGTAGATTGGATATTGCCATTCAATTGTCAATTTCCTGACCTTGAAATCAGAACATGCTTCCTGCCACACCCCCCTGCCCACCCAACCCGACTTGCCAGCCTATTCACAAGTTGAATAAATTAAATTACTCTGGCAATAATTTAACTTACAACTTACACAAAAAAAAAAACCACACGCAGAATAAAAGAAAACGAATCCATTTGATTGACAGAATTTGTGATGCAGAGCATCGGAGAATGAGTCGGCAATTAAATGCGTGTTGTCCAGGTTCATTGAACAGTTTTGCCGCTTGGCAAAGACCAGAAATAAATCATGGGAGCAAAAACACACACCCCCTGGAACAGATGGAGCCACAAACAATTCTCATGAAAATTCGCACCATTAATTCAATAAAATGTGTGGGGAGACAAGGGTGCCAAGGGTCAGGCAAATAACCTGGCAGGCTAGCAAACAGGGAAGAAACAAGAAAAAGGGCGTACTAATAATAACAATAATAAAGAGAAATCAGCGCAAAAGTCAATCAATGGTCAAATCAATCTACATAAATGTCTTATTAATCGAAGACACCTTCTGGCATATTCCTAACATGTTATCAGAGTTTAACGTAAGAAACTGCAATAATTACGTGAGCTATAAAATCGATAAAAATAAATAAAATTTAGGAACTTTGTACCAATCAACAGTTCAAAAAGATAATATTTACGATAAGCCTCATTTTGCAGTATCATTATGTTTGTGTGAAAACAATGTCGTGGGAAATAGAACATATATAATATAATAATAAAAGGATAGATAACTGCAAGCTATCAGGTGGCACATGAGCTAATGATGATAGTATGTGTCTAGTCTAACCAAGGTTAGCTTGATAATTGTTATCGAATTCGCATAAGTGTTGATTAGTTTTGCTACTCGCAGGTAAACTGAAAATATTTTAAGTGGATCTGATTTTAATTTACAATCACAATTTTACAATAACATTTGTTTATTGAGGAGCGTTAAATCACGTGTTATCATTTAGCTTTGTAAAAACCTAATGCGGAATTAAAAAGTAATATGGGTTATTAAAATAATAAAACAATAAATTCATTGTTAATACCAAAAATTCATAAATTTTAAACACATGAACGGAAGTTAATTAAGAGTTTTCCATTTGATTTTTCCTATATTTCAAGGGTCTTTCCGTCTGTCTAGACGCTATAATTGTTTTTACTTTCTAATTGCTTGGATTTCGTTTCGTAAATCGTATCAAGTAGATGTCGCAACTATAATGGTTACTTTCCGATATATACATATTAATTTTTATGTTAATGATAACTTAATTAATAAAAATATTAAACTAATTGACAATTTTCTATCTATGTGACAAAGTACATTGCAGCCTTTTTCCTTCCACGTTTTATCATTTATAATTTATCAGTTAATTACTTAAATTTTGTTTGTGCATTTTGCGATAATTCGTTTGCTGATAAAACTTCGTCTTTTTTTTTAGCAATTACGATAAACTTTGCTTTTTTTCTCTGATGTTATTGTATAATCGTGTGAAAAGTTTATTTTAGGTATGAGATGTGGTTTGTGAACTGGCTACACTGTAATTACAAACTGGTTAATTATATGGCGTGGAGTGAGAAGCGAGTATTTTTTTTAAGAGAAAACAAATTTAAGCCGCTCTTGACGCTTGCTCTCTTGCGCTTGTTGGGAAAAAAGGTGGCCTGATCGTTGACGTCATACAGCGAAACGAAAACAACAATAATAAACAGTTGGCCAACACGTATGTGTTTACAATTTTTGGCCAGGCAAGTCAATGAATCACTTTTGCATCTAACATATTATTCATTTGTCCTATTATGAATGATGAACAAAATTGTTGTTGTTTACAATTAATTCAATCATTTGGAATCAAAACCACGTCACAAGCAAGCGCCTCATTCCCTATTTTTTTGCGCTATGCAGCGTTCGTTTCGTTTGCATTCTAATTAAATATACAATTAGTGGCAATAGTACATACAATTGTATATATATTTGTGTGTGTATTGTATTTTCAGCATTATAAACAATGTTGGTAAGTCATGCGCATGTTTTAAAAACACTTGCCAAAAAAAGAATCACGCCACCTTTGTTTTTTTTTTTTTTTTTTTTGCTGTTTAACCCATTTATGTGGCAGACGTGTCGTATGCGTAATTTTCATGTGAAAAACCCGTACACACCGCTGGCAACAGATAAAGTTCTATTTAAAATGTTTTTGTGACCACATAATCGCATTTTAATGGAGTTTTCTTCGATTGCAAAAAAAAACATTCCAGGTTAAAATTCGTCATTAAGTTGAAAGGAGACGAGATTTCACGTAGCTTAAGATTAGATAACAGTTGGTTTGTTATGGGTTTGTTTTGGTTGATAATCTGATATCTGTAACCCTTGAGAATCTCTGATGAGGCATCGTGTGAATATTATCTATTTCAAATATTTTTTTTGAAAAAATAAAAAATTATTCCAAACAAATTAAAATGCGTTTAATTGGTGAAATAATAACTTTTTAACATTTAATAAAACAAAAATTGAACATTTTCCGTAAACCTTAAACTACAAACTCACATGCTTATTTTAAAGTTATACTCCGACTTGCCCTCGCTACATTCCTTCTTCATAATTAATGTTAATAAGTTTCGAAACACAAGGTGCAATTTAGATCCAAAAACTTTGTTACGAGGCGTTTAACATTGAAATCGTTGACTTAAGGCGCTAATGCGTTTTCAATGTTTTGTTATTGTTTTTTGCATATGCCACCACCAGTTATGAAAGACTGAGTTGTTAACAGACATACGTACATACGTGCAACATAAGTCTGAGTGTGACTGTAGTAATACTCGAAACAATTGCTTTAGTTGTTGTTACACTTTTTTGGCTTCACATCATCTGAAAGTTGTTTTTAGGTTGTAACCAGTTTATTTGCTCATAATTATATATACATACGTATAGGTATGTATGCGTTTTGTAATTAAGCCAAAACGGAAATGTGAGTCGTCTGCTGCACTCCTTTTGAATCAAGTTGAAATCAGTGTGCCACAACACGTGCACATTTTTGAGCATAATTAGCCAAGTTAATTACAAAAGTCTGGACGACGAGGACGACAAGTTTCTGCATGCTCCTATCCTGACTGTTTTTTTTTATGACATATACCCAAGCCCCAAGAACTTGTTTAATTTCGATTTTAAAATAAATCAACGCAGCCTTAAGGCTGACTCTTTCCATCTCTTTCTGTTGGCTGCAGTTTCATTTTTAGTTGTGAATCTGAATCTGACATTCATTAGGCTGTCATGAACGTGCCGAGAACTTCGATTGCGTTCTGCGGTCCCCTCTCGCAACCCCAAACCCAAAAATAGCAGTTGACAATTTTCATTTGATAATTACGAGTTGGACGACAGTTTTGGCTAAAAATGTTCACGTTGCTGTCGCTGTTGGCCAACTTATGGAACATCGAAGAAATGGCGAAATAATTTACCAAAAACTGTCACTATGAAAGTTAAACAAAAAACTTAAATAAAATAATTAAGAACCACAAAGTTATAAGTTTTGTGAACTAGGACAAAACCTAAATACCCTAACTGTAAAATCTATATTTAGTTTTTTGTCATTATCATCGAATATCACATTAAGTGCAACACAACGAGTCTATATGCAATTTCCTCATTTGAGCCAACTTTAATGTGTTACACGTGTGTAATGGCAAAAGTTGTGAGATCCAACTCAGAGTTTCACTAATAATCAAGTTAACACTATGACCTATTACCTGGTTCACACGCTGCGAATTGGCTTAAATGACATTTGGCATGGCCTTAGCCCGTTTCAGTCACGGCTTACTATTTTTGGATTGGAACACTTAACTATTTTATGGCCAACAGTTAATCGTAACGTCGCAAATTGCATTTCTATCGCAATTTTGTGTGTGTGTAAATTATTGATACGATTTTTGACATTGAGATAATCAATAATAACGTCGATTTGCACTTAAAGCCATCAGACCCACATATCATATTGACCCAATGGTTTAGCTTTTAACCTTTTGCACTGCTCTTAACGAAGTTTTTTTTTTGTTGGCTTTGCACTTGAAATTTGCTGCGTTTTTTTTTGGGGTTTTTGGTTTATGACAAATTGTTGAAGGTTTTGTTATTTTAATTCGGGTTTCTTGCGAATGTTAGTATCAAAGCGACATTGCAAAAAAACATCATTAAGGTCAAATATTTCATTAGTTTGTAGCGGTTTTCAATAACAGCTGTCGTTTTCAAATTTTTATTTGGGTTTTTAGCTTGTTAGTTTACCCAGTTTCCTAATAGTTTTGAGTTTTTATATATTTAAATATTCATTTTGCAGTGATTAAATTTATGTGAAATTTAAGATTTATTGTTTTTTACTCTTGCCCTTAATGAATTATAAAACTTTTTGGAAAAAAAATTAAGAAAACTTTATTTTTAAACTAAAATATCATTTAACAAGAATAGTTTTTAGTTTTTTGTTCCCAAAAATAAGAACTATTGTATTATATTCCACCGTTTTATATTTATTTTGAATAACTTTCAAGATTTTTTGAAGAAAAATTTTGTTTATTTTATTGCTTTTTTATCTAAAACTTTTGCAAGCCAACACTTCAAACACTAACACATACATACATATGTACATCGCATGTTAAAACTGATTCACTTGACTCTTTATTCAGCTGTTGAGCTGTATAAATATTTATGCTTTTAAACTGGTTCGAATTTCGTAGGCATGTAGGCATGCCTTATATGCATAACATTTTGCCACTACTTCGGCTTAACTCCACGTGGAATACTATTTTTGCCGCTCACTCACACCACTGTGCACATGCCAGAGCGAACACACACAGAGAGTGTAACTGACAACTTCACATACAACAAAAAAAAGAAGGCAAAGCAAATACAAAAAACAAAAAAAAAGAAACCGAAACACTTGTTGCTCTCTGAAGTCGTCGTTTCACAGCCGCCGAGGTCTACGCTCTCTGCAGCAAATGCCGGCCGGCAGAAGAAGCAGAGGCAGAAGAAGAGATGCAATTGAGAGCGCGGCTTAGAAAAGTAAAAGGCTGAACAAAAAAATACATACAAACAAACTTTGTGACGAAGTCAGACGCCCAGACTGTTATTTGGAAAAAACGATAAAATAAATAAATACTAAACTTGGGGGCTTGATGGTGGCCTGATCGATATGTAATTTAAGACTTTATGGGAAACATACAGACGTTGCTGATTAGCTAAGCCAAAATGTGTGTTTTAAGCAAGAAACTAACTAATTATAGTACAAGTGCACTTGGAGTAGAAACCTGTTCTTAATTTACGTAAAACTTCACTAGAATTTATGGGCTTTTGTTCTTCAAGCTGTGAGAAATGGTGCGTCTCGAACATTCCTATCGAACTGAACTATTTCTTTTTGCATCAAATTTTCAAGAGAACAACACTAAAGATAATGCGTCGCAGTTTTTTTTTAATATTTTTAGAATATACTTACATATATCCAATGGCGTATTTATTTTGCCCGATACATTTTGAAACATAAATTCCATGCTCAGATTTATGTTTTTGGTATTGAAGAAGGCCGAACCAAAGGAATTGCTGTTGCTACTGGGATTAATGCTATTCGCTGCAGCGGGCGCAAAACTTTTTAGCTTATCCAATTGTGGACCGAGCGTCGCATTCTTCATGATCTTCTCGAGCAGCGCCGATCCGCTCAGATTGGAGATGAATAGACTGGGACTGGGCGCCGATGCAGTCACCTGGGCTGCATTTATGGCGGCGGCATTGCAAAATTTACTAATGCTCAGTATGCTTGTAATGAAGATCAAATGGAACGATGATGTAAAACTAAAGCTGATCAGCTGTTGAACGCGACTTTGATAGTTGGAGCTGCTGCTGAAGAATATGCTCACTTTTGGTGGTGATGGTTGTGGCGTTTCCTGTACGCAGTTGTTGTTGCTGTTGTTGCTGGTATCTATTGTTGTTGTTGTTGATGATGATGATGTATTTGTTGCTGTTGTATTTAAATTGGCTAGGGGTTCATCCATTTTATGATTTATACACATTTGTGATTTTTAATATTTAACTATGAATTTATTGTGAATTTTTGTACACTGTAAAAGACAAAAGGGAATATTCACATATTTATTTATACACTTTTCACGTAATTTTCTCGGATATTTCTATATATACGTTGTCCATTATTAAATAATAGCTCTATGGCAGACCCCGGACAGCAAAGTCAACGTCAGCGTCAGCTGTTTTAACCAAGAGCAAAATATACAGCTTTGCCAACAAAAAATAATATATACTGTTGCCAAAACGTAGCGAATTATCATGCAAAGAGAGGGAGAGCAAAATATTTCGGCGATTTTTATCGGAATTTATTTGAACACAAGACAAGAAATGAAGAGTGCCTAATAGCATCAAAACGAAAAGAAACGTGCGAAAAAACAGCTACATAAAAATGAACGAAAAAGAAGAAGAAATATCATACGATGTTGCAGAAAGCCGAAATAAAGAAAACATGCAAGAACCTAACGGTTGAGCATGATGTATCCAAGGTAACCCTATAATATTGCTCGATCGCACATTAATGCTTATTTTTCTGGGAATTCAAACCTAATCGAATGTTTATATACTTTAACTTCTTATATGATTCATTATCTAGTTGCGAATTTCAAACTAATTACTTGTGAATAAGCGTTTTGGTAAGGGAACTAAAATATACGGGGTATTCGAGAGTGAGCAACGAAAACATCATAAAATGTTGCAAAATGTAAGGGCGTCGACTTGTTCGGCGGTCAGCTTGAACGGTCCGGTCTGCGCATGCTTACAAGGTAAACCCTATCGCAAAGCAGGCAGAAAACATACAACTAACTTTGTTTTTGGGCTTGTCACGCTGAGGGGCTTATGCGAATGAATGGGTCGCACTCATGAGTACTCTAATAAATGAATCATAAAATTGTTTTTTTTCATTCGTAAGTGTTATCTATTTGTTATCAAAGCAATAGGGTTTTTTTTTTAAATGTAGCGCCAGTCCACTCGAGCTGAAGTACCGACGATGTTGCCTAATGTGGTTTGAGTCTTTGCTGATCTAACACTTTTCGACAGTTCTAATTTTAGTGTAAGGGAAAAAGATGTTTCAAATTGAGAACTCGCGACGTTGGCAAACAAAAATATTTTTTGGCAAACTCAGCGCGTATTTGCAAGCGGCCTCGAACTACACGTGTTCCGCATACAACACATCGGCCAGAGACAGTTATATGGCCAGATATTCACACATATCAGCTAAATATTTTCATATGCTTGCAATTAACACTTGATTTTTGTCTATGCTCTCTCCTTTCTTTTTTTTCTACCTTTTTCACTGTTTAGCTCTTTCGGTAAATATATGTTAAATGCGTTGAGTTTTGTGTGTGTGTGTTTGGCTGGGAACTTTTGCTTTTACCGCTTATATTGCGCACGAAAAAATATATTTATTTGGTTTTAAGTTTATTGGCAGCGTAACGGTCCCGTAAAATGCCAGTAACAACAACACGACTGCGCACAACGCACGACGTTTCACGACTAATCCACCAATGCCAGGCCGCAGTGAAACGAAGCATTGCAATCCGATAAATAGCCGATCGCCACGCGTACACAACATATTTGACAGCAACGTTGTTCGTATCGTCTCCAGAGCGCACAACTCAGTGAGAGTGCACGAGAGCCGTCATTAAGAGCTGGCAGGTGGTTGTGAACAATTTTATAAGCTCTTTTGCGTTATGCTCTTAAAATTGTAGTATAAACATGGCACGATATCAGTTTTGGAGGTGTGTACTTTGGTTTCGGTTGCATGCGAGCATGCTGTCGGTCGACGGTATGGCAATTACCGTTGGCAACCAATTTTTTTTCTCGCTTAAATTGGTTCTTGGCATAGGTCACAGACCATGACATGCATATGTTAATTGAATGCGCGATCATGGCTAGACATATAAACGAAATAAAACTATGGGATTGATCTATTTGAATAGCGTCGGTACAAGTTCAAGATTTTCGTCAAGTTCAAAAATCACGTTAGGTCTTCTGACGTAACAGGAACAAACATCACGATAAGCGATCACAAACATATTCTGGGAACGAATTTTGCATATTGCATACATTTTCGCCTATTGAAATGCTAAACAAACGTTGACATATTTGCAAGTGCGGAAAGGTTTCTGACTATATGCAGCAGTTTAGAGAGCTTGCGAGCTTTATGTGCTGTGTTTTTTCATGTTAAAAGCTATAGGCTCTGTAATACTTACTGATCCAATTAACAAATCCTATTCACACCATTTTAGTAAGCTGAAAAAATCTGTTCCCATAAACAAAACTCACAAAACACTTGAATACATTAATGTATTTATGTATTTATTCAATTATCTTGACTCGTAAACATATTTACACTTAACAATAGTATATAATAATATTGATAATAATTATAATAATAATAAACGATCTGCACTTTAAACAGAAATAAAGTTTCAACGTTATTCATTCTCTAATTATTAATGACAATATTATAATTGGTTTTCGATTCTTTTTAAAATTAAGTAATGCACACTTACAGCTATATACAGTTTGGAACTATGTAAATATTATTATTTAGAGTTTCATTTAGTTAAATTTAGTTTTAGTTTAGTTTAATTTAGTTGTTTTTTTTTTTTTTAAGTTAGAACTCTGCGACGTATTTTGTACAGCATCCTTTAAGGATTAACACTTTTTTTTTCTTTTGCAAAATAACCCGCTTTCTAAAAAATAAAATTTAAAATAATTTACACATACGAGTTGCTCAGTCTTTAGGCGTGTCTGCTTTATTCTTTATTCTTTTCTGCTATAGCTCATAGATCAGATACAAAAACCCAAATAAAGCTTCTAATACGATGTGCCTATGACGGGTGCGTACTGTAAGAAATGGAAAAGATTCATGAAAACCTTTTAGATTTAAGAATTCGGATATGTTTACCTCCTCATCCATGATGCTGGTGTGTTCGTAGATTCGTGCGGGTAGATTCTTGCGTAAGCTAAAATGATCCTCAGTTGTCGTCTTGCGATAAATGGGATTCTCGAAATTCATTGAATTGATGCGTCTCTTGCTGCAGTAGCGATAGCCAATGAGAAGAAGCTGTTGGGAAAAATAATATAATATTATTTTTGGGCTAGAATAACTCTTTCTTTCTTTTAAAAGTTTACTTTGGCACAACATTTAAATAATCTTTTGGGGGATTTAAAAACTTACCACTGATAGAATCACTGCACAAAATGTGAGACAAGCAATGACAGCAAGCGCTATGACGCCAGAGTCCGGCTGTGCGGGGCTGGGCGCAGTTGTTTGTTCGATGTGCGTTTGGTTCTTCACAGGATGCCGTTCGACAACTTTGGCTGGAGAAAGACAAGAGAGTGCAGGCGCATGGAATTAAGTGGAATTCATGTAAATCACATAAGAAAACAAAAGACAAAGGGACTCACAGAAAAGCGCCAAAATGCGACACAGAGACATAAAAAGCACAACAATAAAAGGCGCACACAAATGGAATAAGGCAAACGAATGACAAAAAAGAAAATATATAAAAAATGGTGTGTGTGTGTGTGTGTGTAATGTACGATGGCACTTGGGCCATTTGGCCAATACGCGGAAGTTAACCCAAACCCAAAACCCAGACCCACCCACCCAAATCCTCAATTCAATCTACCCCCCACCCCGCACTTCATCAGCCCACTGGAAGAGAATTTTCAATCAAATCGTTCAAAGTGCGCATTTAGGCGCAAATAAACACTTAAACGCGCTCGCGCCTTTGATGGCGAAACTTTTATGACAAAAGAGAGAGACAGACAGAGGGATGAGGAAGTGCGGGGTGGGGTATCCTAAATGGCGTAGGATGCGTAATGACATCGTTAACGCGCACCGTTTAATGGATTCGGCTTGTGATACGGATTTTTGGATTCCAATTCAACTTGAGTTTGGCAAGCCGCATCTTAAATCATGTCAAAAAACACCAAGAGCTATCATAAGCTATCTACAATTTTGCTTTAAAGAGCCACAATCAGACAGAGAGAGAGAGGGAAACAGTTGACACGGCGCCATATTAACCTCATACTTTGCGGTTTGCTTGGTTTGGGGTGGTGTGGTTGGGCGGTTGGGTGGTTGGGTGGATGATTCTTGTCTTCGTATCAGTTGCAATGTTCGGCCCCCTTTGCGGTTGGTTGTGTTGCAAGTGGCTCTCGATGCGGCGTTTATGAAACTGTCAAGCCTGGCTGCCGCTGAGGTTGCCTTTTGATGATGATTAATGTGAGCCATGACAAAGCAAATGTTATGCCAGTGCGGCAAATGAAGTGCTTCTTGCCTCACAATATATATGTATACGCCATGCAAGCCATGAATCCCAAACACCAGAAAACCAACACCAACAGCAGCAGCAACAGAGCTGTCGAGCTGTGGCAAACAGCTTTCAGTGCATTCAGGGGCTTAAAATTCATGTGATTAATTTGATTTGCGCTGTTGGCTTTAGCTTGCGTCTTTTAATACGAACTAATGGTTGGATGCATGAATATTTGTGGCACACATAATGCAACAATGAGAGTGTTAAAGGAAATGAATTTGATGGCAAAAAAACTGATTAATGGACACCCAAAAGGAAAAGAATGAAGACAAAAGACACAAAACATAAAGTTATAGAAATTTTAGAAAATCAGGCATACCGAAGGCATCATGCGTCTGTGGCAAGTTGGGTTGCAAGGGTATTGCCTTTTGGGTTTCGGTTAGTATAGGCTTATTATTAAGATTGACCACACGTTGTTGCGGTCTCGTTTTGGTTCTAAATCTGAGAGCACGCGGCGGTTTCGTAACAACTCTATATTCGGCTGCATACAACAACAACATGCAACAGGTTAATAAATTAAAATAAAGAAAGTGTTAAAGAAATCATGCATAGAAAAGAATAAAGAATTGTTAGATTAAAAATTCTGGAATACTTACGATCTTCGACGCACATCAGCCCATCGGCCATCAGCTTGAGACCCGTGGGGCAAGCGCAGGAGATGCGTGGACTGCGCTCATTGATACGCGGCGCAGGCAGACAGAGATGTGAGCAATGACCATTGACCGATTGACAATGATTAATGCCATCGGGCTGGCGATAAGGATGATATACGTGGATGACCATAGGAAGTTGAAGCTATACAGAAAAGAAGATGAATAATAAGAGAGATTTCTAGTTAAGGGTTTCTCTCTCTTACCATATGAACAGCTGTAATCGGTTCCACATCTTCGCCCGTGAACTTGTTGGCCTTGAAAACGGTTTGCTTATCCCAATCCGACCAGTAAATATAATCCTCAAACGTTGTGATTGAGAAGGGATGTCTCAAGTACTCAGTCGAGTACAAGATTTGTCTGCGCTGTGAGCCATCATAGTTGGCTGAGGAGATGACATTCAGTTTGCCATCCACCCAGTAGATGCGTTTCCTAACCAGATCCAGTGTGATGCCATTGGGCCACTTGACATCATAGTTGATAATTGTGGTGCGATGGGAGCCATCCATGCCAGCACGTTCAATGCGTGGCGAGGCACCCCAGTCTGACCAGTACATCCAACCCTCAATGGGATCGAGTGCAATGGAACGTGGTATGTCCAATGAATCCTCAATCAACACCTTGCCCATATTGCCATCAAAGTTGGTCAACTCAATGGTGCACTTGTGTGTGTCTGTGTAGTAGACATGATTGTAGATCCAGTCAACAGCCAGACCATCTGATGTAACTGAGGATTGCTTGAGCACCACTGTCTTCTCATTGCCCTCGTCGATGGGCGCCTTGTAGATGCTCTGTGTGGTCACATCGCTCCAGAAGATCATGCCCGTGCGGAAGACAAAGTCCAATGCTGTTGCTGACTTAGTGTTATTAACAATCGATGTCATCTCCATGTGATCCAGTGCAATCTTGCGTATATCATGACGTCTCGCCAGGAGTAGAGAGGCATGTCCTTCGGTTGCCTTGCAACGTGTATGATTGCGAGGATCTCGCATATAACCAGCCTCACATTCACACTTAAAGCCTCCAATTTCATTAACACAGATCTGAGAGCAGACACCTGGGTTCTCACACTCATTGACATCCACACAGGTGTGTTTGTCTCCTGCCAGCTGATAGCCTTCGTGGCAATCACATTTATAGCCCACCATATGATCCACACAGCGATGCATGCAGCCGCCATTTTTGATGGCACACTCGTTCTTGCCACATTTGCCCGCAGGCTCATCCTCGCCATCGGGACAATCCTTGCGCTTGTCACACACCTTTGACAAAGGTATACACTGTCCACCTCCACAGTCAAACTGGCTGGTCGCATTGCAGCCCTTGAAGTCTGCAGAGAGTTTGCAGTTGCGTTCATCGCTGGAATCGGCGCAGTCGGCCTGCCCATTGCAGGTCAGGTGTCCTGCAATGCAGCTACGATCTCCGCACTGGAACTGGTCTGGTCTGCAGGTGATGTTCTTGCAGGTGGAAGCATGCTCATCATCACCATCGGGGCAGTCGCGATCGCCGTCGCAGAGCCAGCTGTGGTGCAGGCAGGTAATGCGATCCTTGCACTGGTACTCATGTGGCAGGCAGGGAGTTACCAGTTTTGTGGCATTCGCACACGACTGCAGCAGTAAAGAGTAATTTGAGATGATGATAAAGAAAGAAGAAGTCGGGTTAAAAGTTTGTCGAGGTTGCTTGTTAGAACTTTGTGTTGAAAAGTTTTCGTTGCATACTTTTAGTTGCTTACACACGAAATTATGTGCACACCACACACCCCCTCCACACCACCCACACTCTGCTGTCTGCCTGGAAAGTCCCTTACGGCCAAAATGCAATTTTATGCGTACTATGCGTTGACAACAAAAGCTGCCAAAGCTGCCAACGCTGAGTTATGCCCAACTTGGCTGTAATTTATATGTCAGACGTCTCTTTCTACCCAAACTTACACACACACACACACATACACTCATACTTGCACTGAACAAGTTTAAAGTGTTTCTTGTTGTGGGTGTTTGATTAAAACTTACTCTGCAAGCGACCGTGAATTTTTTAGCACTTGCATAGATTATCAAATATGGCAAAGAGCTAAAATATAATCTGAGAAAAGATAAGGAATGTCTGGGCTTGTTCTACCCTCCCTCCATTTTAATGACTATAGGGTATAAAAAGTTGGTGTGCCCACAAGCAATTTCTACAAACATTTTCACACACACTCACAAAAAGTTAAATTTATGGGACAAGCATTCAGCTGTTGCCCACAGCACACTTACCCGCTCATCGGATGCATCCGGACAATCCGGATCGCCGTCGCAAACCCAACGCTTGGCAATGCAGGCGCCATTGGTGCAGGTATGCTCGGCGATGGGGTCGCACGGAATAACGGGACAATCGCGCTCATCGCTGCCATCGCCGCAATCGTCATCGTGATCACAGACCCAACGCTTCTGGATGCAGCGTCCATTGCCGCAGGTATACTCATCGGAGCGGCATGTCTGGTCTGCGGAACGGAATGTAGGACAATAGATTAGACACAAAAAATTTGTTACAAAGGCGGAAATGAAGTACAAAGCGGAGGCACTTGATGAATGATGCGGCTAGTGAGTTAGCAAAAAAAAGGATATATAGGGTGTACTAATAAAAGGACTGGGACATAAACTGATAAAATATGCAAATGCAGTAAATGGATGAGAAATGAATAAGGATAAACTTAATGGAAGCTAAATTTGTACAACGATAGTGGGAGGACTTAAAGGCAGGCATTAAAGTTTCTACAACAAAAGTGAAAGGAACTGAAAGAAGTTTTAAATACCTTACAAAGGATGTAAAGTGTTTATTTAAGCGTTAAGTAAGAAAAAAAGCGTTTAATTAAATTATCCCACAAAGAAAAAAGAGTTTGTTAAGTTGTTTGAAAGTATTTTAGCGTGTTTAGTTTAAGTCTTTTTACATAATATTCAAAGCAAAAGTTTTATTGAATACAATTAAAAAAGAAACTAATAGGAAAACAGAAAATTCTTACATATTTTTAGGAATTTTTGCCCTTTAAACTTATTTAATTTTTTATGCATTTGAAAATATTGTTTGCTTAACTCAAATTAAGCGTTATTAAAATAAACGCCCAAAGATAAATATTTATGTTGCTTGCTTGAATTTTGGTAGGCAAAAGCTAAAGTTCCTCAGGCGCTTTAAAGTTCAATATAAAATTTAATTGATTTTTTGTTTTCAAAATAAAATCACGATGCTTACAAAACGAATATAAAGTAAACAAAAGTAATAAGATTCAAAATGCAACTACAGAAATGGATCTAAACTACTGGCAATATTCAAATTGAGATAATTCACTACAACTCTTGAGTTGCTTACTGCAATTGTGCTCATCGGAGCCATCGGTGCAATCCTTGCTCTGATCACACATCCAGGCTAATGGAACGCATTCGCCTTCGCCGCTCTTGCAGCTGTACTCATCCGGCGAACAGGTGCGTGCCTCTAAAATATTTGACAGAAAGATTTTGTGGCGTTTGAGTGAAAGATTTCTAACTGCAGCTAATAAATTTCCAGTTAAGAGGGGGGAGAAGAGACCCTAAATACATTTATTTCTCCATGCCTTGCCAAAAATAAGCTAACGGAACAGATGGCCCTTTTTTGCCAGCCCTTTGGCCAGCAAAGCCATTATATAATGCCAGCGAGGGGGAACAAAAACCAAGGCCAAGGGTTGTTGTTAGCGTGTGTGTGTGTGTGTGTGTGTGTGTGTGTGTGGGTGAGTGTGTAAAGTGGGCGTGTAAATGCGTGTGTTATGGGTTAAGCACTTTATGCGCTGTGACCAAGCGCTGCCAACGCAGCGTATGAGTGTTATTTGTGAGAGTATGTGTTAGTTTGAGGGTCATTCGAATGCAACGATGTTCAAACGACTTGATTAAACTGCAGATGACCGGGGGAAACAACACACCCGTTATTTTGAAATTATGCGCAAAACATTATTAAGAGAGAGATAGAATGGGAGAAGGCGGAAGACGGCACATATTTTGTTGCTGTTGTTGTTTTTCTTACTGCATTGATCCTCATCGGATTTGTCGCGACAATCGTTGCTGCCATCGCAGAGCCAATTACGGGGTATACACTGATCAACGGTCCTGCATTTGAACTCATTGTTGGGACAGGCATTCACTATATTCAATCAATATGGCATATTCTTGTTGTATATATTTCTTTTATGTTAGAGTATTCATTATGTCTACTTACTGCATAGAGCACTGGCCTCATCGGAGCCATCGGCACAGTCATTCTCCTGATCGCAGCGCCATTTGTTTGGTATGCAGTTGCCATTGCTGCAACGAAAGTGGTCCGTTGAGCAAGTTGCCTCTGTAACGATAAAGAGAGGGTATAAGAGATTAGGAGAGTTTGTAAAACCATACATAAAACCATGTTAAATCATAACTACTTTCTGCTATACGCAATCATATTCCTGTCCATAACACAAAAAACAAAAGCACATTTTTATTCCCGTTCAGCTGTTCTTAACAGTATGTGTGTGTGTGTATTTACACGCACTTGAGCACGTGCTGTGCAAAGTAAAATACTTTACGACAATAACAAAAAAACTGTATATAAACATAAATAAATCGTTGCATACGCGCGCAAGCGTTGAATTTCCAATGGATTTTCAATGTCCGCTCGGCACGGACAGGGTCAACAAATGTTTTTTCCTTTTAGACCACTTACTTTACTTTTTTTTCTGTGTGCTTGTTATGTGCATTAAATATTAGATTTAGCCACCATGTTGTCGGGGCTTAAATCACAAACAGAAAAACAATAAGCTTACAAGTGCAGATATGAATTATTTTGTAGCAATGCAACGTGATTTTTTTAAAATGGGTCGAAAGGAGGGGGAAAAAAAGGTTGAAGGTTGTGCAATAACTGTGTTATTAAATCTGTTTTTCAGCAATTTTCTTAAATTAAATTTTCTTTCCCATTTAAATTTGTCACTTCTGCAATAAATGTTTTGGCCAACAAAACAAAAAAAAAATCACATTAATTTTAATCATTTCAAATGCGGCATAGTAGAACAATTGAGGGCTAGCATGTTATGCGCCACAGTCACAAAGTTGCCATATCAATAACATTTTATATGATTACTTTTCTAAACTTTTTATGGGCAGCACAACTCTACGGTCCGATGCCTCTCTGTGCAGTCAAATGAAATGTAGCATGAAAAAAAACACACAAAACTTGTGTGTTTTACATGAGAGAATCTATATCGAACACAAAAAAATAAAAGGGAAAAATTCGAAACAAACCGAAATGAAACAAAATCGAAACCAATGTGCGCCAATATTTGCAGCAAAAACAAATATAAATACGAGCTCACAACCGTTGAACAATAAAAAATGGTCACATGTGCAACACACAGCAAACACTTTGAAACGCTTCATTTTGTGTAATATCATTTTGAGGGTATTTTAATTTGAAGCTCAAATGTGTAACACTATAGGACAATTACTGATAAGTGCAAGCGATTGAAAATAGTTATTATAACAAGCGTTATAGCTATAATATAATAAGTTGACTTTGTCCTGGGGAAACTTTACTTAGTTAATGTTTTTCCTAGGGCATTGGAACTTCATCTAACCCAAGTTGAATTTGCTTTTCTATTTTTTTATATTTATTTTTCTTTGCCTTTTTTTTTGGTTGTTTGTATACAATGTTTGTTCATGTTGCCCGCAGCTCAATTCGATTCCTTTTTATGTCGCTTGTATTTGACATTTTGTTGTTGCTAATATGTGGCACTTGCTACGCACACACAAACACACCCACACATATACATTGTATTTATTTACATACACAAAAATCTATGTAAACTGCGACCCGAGGACAAATTGCTGCGCATTTTTCCTCCTTTCACATTAAATTTGATTTCACATTGGGCAACAATTAAAAATGAAATTTAATTTATTGTTTCTGCCAAAAGAAAAACACACAAAAAGCAAATTTTAAACGCTCCTGTTGATTGTATATTTACGCATGTTGCAATTGATTAAAGTGTTGCGGCAAATTGCCAGCTGCATTTCAGCATAATTTGTACATTTTGCACCGTTTTTATTTTATTTTTTTTTAACTAAGTTTAAACGGCTTTTCAGTTGATTAAAAAAGTTTGGCCTTTGGCAGCCCCGAGTCCCGAGTCCTGGCAATTTGTATGCAAATGTCAAGCGGCGTGTGCAAAATATTCTGTTGCATACAACACGGCGCACTCAAACCAACAGCAACACCAAACTGATTGCAAAGCGGGAGCTGTGCGAGTTGTGCGCAGTGTGATTTACGTGTGTTGTATATAAGTAGATCATGATTGGGATTTCGGGCATTGCAGAAATTCAAGTTTAAAGGTGTCGCTGCTGTTGCCATTGCAGTTGCAGCATAAAAACAAGTTGAGCTGTAAATTGTTTTCAACTTGTTGAGAGGGAAAGAGAGCAAAAACTGTGATGACTTAAGCAAGTGTTTGTACTTGCGTGCTTGTGCTTTGTGAGCACTTGAAGAGTTTAGTTAAGTTGAGGCTTAAACAAAATTAACACCAAAGAGAAGTTTACGTGTAAGTCGTAGTACAAGTTGGCAATGTTAAATAAGTATTTCTGAATGACTTATTTACAAACTGTTAACTATATTTGTTCCTAACGTTGTCTGCTAAAAATGCAAATAAAAGCTTTTTGCAGGAATTTAAAGAATAGTCTTCACTTTTCTTAATCCTCAAAAAAAAAAAAAAATTATATATTGATGCTAGTTTTTTTTGCACATTTTCTTAAATAAAATATTTTAAATAATATAAAAATTTTGATAAGTGTTTTCATTATTTAAAATATGATAGAACTATTAACATCAACTTTTAAAAATACCTTAAAAAAATGTTTAGCAAAATTTTTAAAATATTTTAACTTTAAGTTGCGTTGGGAATATTCTCTTATTTATTTTATGAAAAGTTCTTAATGGTTTCTTTATATAAATGTCATATTTAATGTTAAATTTCAATATTTTAAATATATTTAATATTCTTTTTCAATATCATACCATGTTCCGTTACTAATGCGCCCAAACTGTGGCTTTGTGTGTGCAGCAAACTGGTCACAAAGAATAAACACCAAATGTGTCCCATATTGAACTCAATTGTCTGTAAGTTCTGCAAGTTCTTTTTATTTGTTACTTGTTTTCCTTTCAGTGTATGTTTGTTCACTTGTCACTTTAATATGTCCTGGAAATGCGTGTGAAGTCAATTTTCATATTGTCCGCTCAATTGTGACAGCTTTGAATGAATGGACGGACGGACAACGAACAATGGACGGGCAGCCAAGTTGCACAAATTGATTGCATAATTTCCGTTGCGGCCTAAAGTGCCAGGCATAATTTTCAAGTTCATTATGGTCAACAGCAATCGGCTGGGGGCGTGGGAGTGTTTGTGGGCAATAGGGTCAGCAGCAACAGCAAGAACAACATAATAACAACTGTCAAAAGTCAACGAAATGAATATCTATTGGGGATAACTAAGGCACAAAATGATGCCTCGTTGTAGCGAGGCTTAGATAAATGACTGGCAGGCAGGCAGACAGACGACGAGGCCGACAACATTTAGCAATTTCTGTGGGAAATTGAGGAAACACATTTAATGTGGGCAACAACTAAATGATAAATGATAAGTGCAAAACGGGCAAATCAGACAGCAAAGTCTCGGAGTTCCAAAATAGCCCGCCTGGCTACACACAAAATGACACAGATGGACATTGCCGATTAGCTTTGACAACGGCGACTTTACAGAAACCTGCCCACAAACCAACAACACAACAGCAACAAGGACGGCACCAAAAAAAAGGGACATCAGCTTGGAAAGGGAAAGGGAAGGGCAAAAATGTTCAACAGAAACGCACAAAACACACAAATTTCTATAGCATATCTTTGGGGTAAGCTTTTCTGGGGGGGGCTCTATGTCCTGGCGCTGGCATTTTGTCAAAAACACTTTGCATAACTTCAAAGGACTGCTAGGAAGGACACTCAACTGCTAGCATTTCGAGGACATATTAATATCATTTTGCTTTGGCAATTTATGAATGCGAATTTTTCATTCGTCTCCCATTGCAAACTCTTTTCTTTTTTTTGGTTTATCACTTGGCACAGATTTTTCGCTTACTTTTTGCGCACAATATTTCTATTTTGTTTCTAGTTTTGCACGACTTTAAGTCTACATATATATATATGTATCTAACGCGATTTTTTTGTCGTTCGGTTGTCTTTGTTTTAAGCTCGCACCGTCCGTTTGCTTGAAAAGTTCACCGCCAACTGAGTGAACAGCTGCGGTCTGCCAATCCTTAAAAACATGTGCCAAGAGCTGCGTTTGCAGCATCTCAACAAAGCTTTGGCTCCGCATCGAAAGCAGCTGTCGCTCTGCGAGTCGAGCGCAAAATTAGCACACAAAACTTTGAGTGAGTTTTATTTGTGTTCAGTTTTTGAGCTGTTTGGCTTTGTTGTGAGTGTCAAAGCAGTTGTTTAGAGTGTTTTGTGTGTTTGAGCCAAAGTCCTGATCCCAAAACGATTGAGCCGTAAAAGCTTAAGGACTTATGCTCATTATGCATACAAAGGCATTAACATTTAGGTAGAGTTCAAATGAAATATTAATTATTAAAAGCTGACAAAAGGTGATTTTACAATGAATAATCAATATAACAAATTGTAATACATTGTAGCAACATATTTAGCTTTAATCATTAAGGAAGTTTATAGCCCAAGGATTTCGTGCCATTACCAATTTAGCTTTATACTATGATTTATGTCCATTTCTTGTAGTTCTTTTATAACTTCTTTGCTTTTCTTATTGCCCATTACGCTTATTGTGTGTTTTTGCAGCAAACTCTTTTTTCTTAAGAAGCAAAAAGATGGAGCTACAGGGCATTTGTTACCTCCGGGGACTCATTATCAATTTCAATGCTTGAAATGTGCCCTTCAGCGAAGATTGCATAAGAATTACGTTATGCCAAGCAACAAAAAAAAAGCGACTGCATTGCATTTTCACATTCTTCTTTCGCCATTTTTCCGTTTTTCTTTGTTTTTTTTGTATGGTTTTTGGTGTCTGGCACAAATATTGTGAATGCGAGAGATAAAATAAAGCAGACGACCTCACAGTGTTTCCCATTTATGTATGTCGGACAAGGGGCGACGCAAAAGTGTCTCGTGCGACAAATTTGC
The DNA here is from genome assembly GCA_018152965.1 of Scaptomyza pallida. Classification (NCBI taxonomy): domain Eukaryota; kingdom Metazoa; phylum Arthropoda; class Insecta; order Diptera; family Drosophilidae; genus Scaptomyza; species Scaptomyza pallida. The sequence continues at coordinate 2,800,473 of JAECXP010000002.1, forward strand.
GCATTGATAAATTTTGCGAGCTGATGCAACAACGTTGCATGCCACAGTCAGCACAATTGCGTTGCAATTACTGTTTAGCGCCAATGTTTAGCGACTTAATGAGCGCACTGCCCTGGCACAGTTATGGTCAGCAGACCAAACGCCCCCCTCGATTACTGCACTTCCCCCCTCGCACATCGTTCTGCGTAAATGTGGCAAACGAGTTTCGCTTTTCTGATTGATAGCCAAAAGCGAAGAACATCACTCATTGTGATGGACGCGACTGTAGTGGGCATTTTATCGCGGCGCCCGAAAGTATGCTGCGTGATTTCACTATTTTATATGAAATGTTGTAATTTAAGCGTTCTTCTTCTTTCTCCTTCTTATGTGGTTGTTGTAAATTTGTAATTCTTCTTCTTTCTCCTTCCTATGTGTTTGTTGTATGTCCGTCTAAATTCCGTCCGATTTTGTCCGATTTTTTGTGGCAAATATGCCGGTTTAATCAAAGTAAGAGCATCTTTTAAGGCTGAAACTTTATGTTGCTTTTTCGCAATTGTTGTTGTTTTGTCTGTCCGTTGTTGTTGTTTCCGTCCGATTTTGTCTTTGGAAATTATGGGCAAATATGCCGCTACGATGCAAAAGAGCAGTTATTATGTACACTGTGTATTCCCGATAATGGCTGTATGGAGTGCAGATTTGGGGAATAGCAGCCAAGTCAAATTATTAACGTGTACAAAGTTTTGCAGAATCGCGTACTTTTAGATAAATAACCAACTGTCCCTGGTACGTACGTGGTTCCACACTCCACAAGGACCTCAATCTGCATACAGTTGAAGAGCAGATTGGAAGGCACACAAGCACATACAGCGAAAAGTTGCTAAGACACCGCAGCCTGCTTGCTGCTGATAGTACAGGTTCTTCACTTAATAAATATATATCAATGAAAAAATTTTTTTTTATTGCCTTTTGGCACACAAAACTTACCGCTAAATTTGCACTCCTTGACGTACTCATCACTGTGATCCTTGCAATCCGCATCGCCATCACAAACAAAGCGTATGGGTATACAATCGCCGTTTTGGCATTGAAATTGCTTATCATCACATTTCGAATAGAGGGATTGAGCTGAAAGCACAACGAAAGTGGGAACAAAGTTAGGCAATGTAAACAAATGATTAAAGCTAATTATGTTTTTGCAGTTTACTGAATTTAGCAGCTTAAGCTGCTACAAAAAAAACTTTTCTCATTAAAAAAAAAGCAAAATAAAAACGAAAATGAAAATGAGACCAAACCGAAACCGAAGCGTACCAAAAAAGAAGACAGACAAAGTGCCTCTTTTCGGAGGTGGCACAAAAGCCCAAATTGATTAGGGCTTAAAACTTCAAAACAATCAAGAGCAGACACACAAGCTCGTTCAAATCATTTGCATACACACACAGAGACAATGGATGGATGTGTATGAGTGTGTGTGTGGCAACTCAGTCAGTCATGGGCTTTTTAATCAACAGAAATGCCAGGCTTAAACAACGGCAACAACGGGAAATGGTGTAAAACTTTTGCAGCTTGACAATTTTCCATCTTTTGGCAACAACTTGCGGTTTCTTCTAGGTGCCACGTACACACACTCACACATACACACATGCATATGCAAGTAAAAATAAGACAGCAGCCAGCAAAATGTCAACAGCTCCTTGATACATAATAGAAAATGTGACAAGCACAAAAAAGTTATGGATTGTCAATGTCCTATGTAAATAGCAACACACACAACACACACACACACACTCTTGTGTATATAATCAGCATAGGTTACACATTGACTTTGATGAGGGTTTTTTCCGGTCAGAGTTGTTGCTGCACTTGACAGCTGCTTCCCATTGCCTGCCGCACCCATAATAATTATACGTTTTAATCAAAGCCAATGCATAAATAATTTTACTGGCGCATTTTGTTGCAACAATAGCAACAACAAACCTAACTGTCACGCTGCGCAAAATACAACAAAAACATTTTCGTAAATGCCATCAATCAATAAGGTCAAATCAATTGCTGCTGTTGTGGAATTGTTTTCAATTATGAATGATGATAAAATAAACGAAACAAATATCACAATATTTCATGTAAGCCTACACATTGTGCAATATATAATATATATAAATGTGCATTTATTATCTAATTTACAATGCGTTTTAGGTGTGCGTTTAACATATTAAATTTATTTGATTTGTCAGCCGCCTTTCGGATAATCAAATAATATTACTTGGAATTAGCAAATTCAATAAATGCATACATTATAAATATTAATAATGATAACTGTAGACATTTATACAATATTCTTATATCGTTTATAAATGCAAATCGAGTAAAAAGTGCTGACCAACAACCTAATCGATTATGGGTCAGAATTTTTAACATGAAAATCGAGAAAAAATCGCGTTTCCAGATTTAAATGCAGTATTATTTAAGAGCTCAAGCCAATACTTTTAAGGTATTGCATTCGAAAATCGGTCAAGTTTTGACGAAGTTATGACATTCGAAAGTTTTGACGAACTCCTAAGTCAATATTTTCTATGGGTGCAGGGAATTTTGTAGTCGGGATTGCTCTACTAGAGGCTTCTTATTAAAGTTAAACAAGTCCACGTAGGGTCTGAGCACAAATCCGAAATAGTTTTAAACTCATTTGCATATCAAATGTTATCGAAAACTTGTTTAAGGCAAAAAAAAAAAACTCATTATTATTTATATACTTGTTTTATAATTTGATTTAATTAATTCATAATGAACTTTTCATGTTTATTATTGTGCGAATTGTGCCATTTTAGATAATCATAACTGCTTATCTTTAGTCGTACGCCAGACAGCTCTAGATAAGTGCAATCTCATGGGCTATACGCATAATAATAATGCGCAACTTTACTATAAATGCGCAACATAAAATATTTGATAAGCTTATGTTCTAATATCGAAAGTCTGCGAAGCGATTAACGCTCGATAGGCGGTGTGCGCTTTAAGTGCTGGGAAAATTTATTTTAATCAGCGGCGTCGCCGCTGGAGGTGCTAATCAATATTAATTTATGTTAATGCGCGCTGCTTATCGCTTGTCGCGAGCTACTAAAATACTGCAAGTTCAATGTCAATTGAATAAAAGGGATTTTTGGTTTCATAAGCTCAATAATTGTCATGGTACCAAGAGAGTGTGAGTATGTGCGACATGTGTCTTGGGCTTTGATTGAGGCTAACATGAGATGTATGGAGACACGCCTACATTTTCTAGTTAAAACGCGAACAATCAAAGCAAATTACTTGAGGCATGTTGTTGTTGTTGCTGATAGAATTTTCTTGTTCTTGATTTGTTACTAATTGTTGCACACATGAAAACAAAACAATTAAAGGCGACAGCGTCATGTTTTCTCTCTCCTTATATAAGTCGACAGCGCAGCAAAAAAAACAACAAAAAAACACGCCCACTATTTATATAAATATTTTTGCTGTTGTTGTTGTTGACAACTTGCAAAACTAGTTGATCGTTGAAAATACTAGAAAAATGCCATGAGCAACAAATGAACCAAGCAAATTAAGAAAATAAAGATAGAGACATACGCATGCCTATATACCACAACTTAAAATAAAAGAAACATTTTTGCTATGACGACCTTGCGTATATGTTAATTTATGCGACAGAAACCCACCCAATGCTTACAAACAAATGACCACAAAGCGTATGCGCAATAAATCAGTGTGTAAAGCATAAAACATAATATCGAAGAAGAAGCAGGCCGAGAGTGTGACAAAAATAAATATAGGGGCTCGTCTGCTCTCAAAACTCACGGAGCCAGCGACCATATGCAGTACGTCGTATGTACTTTTATTTTCGATATCGAATACACTGCAAAACATTGGGTATACAGTGCGAAGAGAGGCATTGTGTGACCTGTTTTGTGTAGTATATATATGTGTGGACGTACGGATTTGCTGACGTTGGGAGGAATAGGTAAACATCTGGCAGATGCGCCATTTGGATATATATCAAGAATGTTATTTACGATCTTGAACATGAATTTGAGCAAAGTCCAAAAAGTTCAAAATCGTGTTTCTTTCACTTTTTTTTAAATCTAAATATAAATTACTTTTGCTTTTTTGTTCATTTCACAATTTTTTAAATTTTTTTTGCAAAAGAAATTTAATATTTTTAAGTCTTTAATCTTTTCGTTATATTAAGTCGTCATTCTAAGTAATTTCCCAAACTTTTTACACTAACAATTTAAACTAGATTTATTTGCTTAAATCCCTGCGAAAGTAGGTCATAAAAACAAATCATAAAATTCGCGAGTTTTGCGACGATAAGATAAGCTTAAGACATCAAATCCCTTCACGAGCAGCTGGTTTGATTTAAGAAAATTTATGATCTGGAATACCCCACCAAAGGTAATCCAGTCAACGTCATAAAATCCCAACGTTACGTGAACTTCATTAAATGACTTTCTTATCAACGCTAGACAAAGCAAATTCCGGAAGCCACAATAAAAGATTGAAAAAAAGTTTTCAATCAATTTTAAAGTTTAATGTTAGAGAATTTTGAGGGGATGTAAGAGATTCTAAGAGATTCATTTTGTTAAGTGTTAAGTCAAGTAGAGTTTAATGATGTTTAAGTTGTTTAACAGTTTAAGTAATATACTTTTGATAAAGTCCTAATGATAAATGAAAAAGTAATGGAAAATCTATTTAAAGCAATAATATAATGAAATGCTTCATTATCACAACTTAAACATACGTCAATACGTTTTAAATTCATTAATTGTTTTTACATAATAGTTTTCTTAGTTTAAATTGTTAAAATTATTGACGTACTTTTAGCTTTATGTAAGCAAAAGATTTGCTTCTTAAAACAAATTAAACCTTTAATGAGTTTAAATTTGTATATCTAATTAATGATATTCCGAGAAGTGGAAAAAGGTGAGAGTATTAACACTTCGTCGTGCTTTCCTCTTTGCATAAGTTAGATTTGCTTTGATAAAGAGAAGCTACCAAAGTAAGGCTGAAATCATTGCAAATGCATCTTCACCTTACAGACCCGGTCTAAAATTAGCACAGTCTGGCTAAAAACAAACTCCATTACCACACTAACGCCCCCTTAGCCACCCACTTTACGAAGTATTTAGAGTGTTGCGTTTTAGCCCGGTTTTCTAGATATTTTTGTTTCTCACCTATGCCCAACGGCGTGCCGATCTTGCCAGATACGTTGAGGTACTTGAAGCCCAAGTTGAGCAGGCTTTTGTCGTTGAGATCTTTGGATAGTGAGGCGCCACCTGCCGGCAGCAAATGATGTTGATTTGATGGTGAGATTGTGGGCGTGGCCATGCAACATTTGCTTAAAGCCAGCATCAATGTCAGCAACAATAGATTCGCATTCACGTAGATGCAACTGAACAGCTGTTGAGCGCGTGTTGTTGTTGTTAGTTTTGTTGTAGTTGTTGTTGTTGTTTTCGTTGTTGTTGTATCACTTAGAGTGCTCGTAGAGCGTAACTCTATGGCCATGGTATGAACTTTGTCAAGTTTTATGCACTTCAATTTGTGGTTTTTTGCACGTTCTCACTTTTTCTCTCTCTTTGTTTATACTAGCCTTATGTGCTTATATGCCGTCGTATATCAGTTTAATAGTTAAACCGATTTTTTTAAAGTTTTTTGATTGCACTTTGATTGAATTTCAATGGGTTCTCGACATGCTAACAAGCCCTGTGTGAATAGAAAGTCAATTGTATATGAACTAAGGAGGAAGCAACGGATCTGCTGACATTATCTAATCAGTGAGACGACGTCTTAGTCTTTCTGTCTTTCTTTTTTTTAAGTACAGCGACAACATTGAAAACTCTTGCCAAAATCAAAATGCACACAAACACAAACACAACTAAACTAAATTGACGCAAACGCGAGCGACTAAAAACGCGTCGAATCAACAAAAATAAAGAGCCGAAAAAGAGCCTAAAAACAGCAGCAGCAACAAAATGCAACAAAAAATTTTTAAAAGCAAACTGGTTGAACAAAATAAGTATAAAAAAAAGTCATACGATCCACACACACACACACACAGCACGCACAACAACAGGTCGGCCAAATGATCAGGCAAAACGTAAAAACTGAAACAACCGAAGAGAAGGTGAAAACAAAAACACTCACAAACACACACACACACATATACACACACATGCAAATACTATCTGTTGACGTAGCAAAAATATTCAAATTTAAATTGGTTTTTTCGAATGGCGATGCAAAAAAGAATCAAAGCGAATAAATTTGTATATCTATTTATCGCGTTTTAATTAATTAAAAAACTTCTGATGTTGTGTACAATTCTTTTGGCACGCGTTTTCTCACTGATAACTGATAATGAAAAGCGCGTCGCTTCGCTTATCACAAAAACAAAAGACAACTTTGCCGCACGTCACAAAATTTGTGCATTTGTCACGTGCTGCAGTTGTTGTTGTTGTTGTTGTTATTGCTATATTTACACTGTATTCAAGTTCTATTTTAATATAGTGTCTGTGTTTGCTTTTCTTTTCTTTTTGAGTCGCAAAAAAAAACGCTGCCCGCCTCGTACAACGCGCGTTTTTCAACTGAATTCGTCTTGAGAATTCGCCAGCACATTTAAGCGAATTGTCATCAAAACTGCCTCGAACTGTCTTCGCCGCCCCAGCAGCAACACCCCCCACCCGCACGCCCTCCTACCGACCGGCGATCAGCTACGCTACCTGATTGCGAGCGTGCTCAATAGTTGCTCAATTTTCATTTATATTGGTATTTTCGTATGTTATTTTTTGCGCTACCTTTAAAACGGCTTATCACTGCGCCAAGAATCGAAACACAGCCGAACGAAAGGTGTTTGTGATCTTTAAAAGAGCGCATCGCTCTCTCTCTTTTGTGATGCTTTCGTTTGCTCTCTCACAGATCGTTTACATCTGCAGCTCTTAAATGTGTTGAATTTCTTGTGACAGTGGTGAATTTAAACCTGCAGGGCTGCTTTGCAACGGAATCCACCTTATGCTGATAACCTAATGAGCAGAGCGTGGGAATTATTTATTGCTAGATCATTTTCAGCTATCAACACATTCCTTTTTTTGTTTAAATTTAATGTTTCCCCAAATAATCATCTATTTTTGTCGAGTTAACAATTAAAAGCTATTTTTAAATGCAGCTGGACGCACTTTTTGGGTGCTTATCAACTTATGAATGAAATGCTGATATGAAAAGTGTTAATGGATTGAATGGAACTAATCATAAGAGCTTAAACTAAACCAAAAAAAAAATATATGGAAATGTAGTATAATCTTATAGTAAAAATTAAAAATCACACAATGCAAATTATACAAAATAAATAATCATAATAAAGGTGGAACTTTCTTATAACGAATCTTAAGGGGACAAAAAATTATTTGTTATAGGAAAAATTCGTCAAACGGAATGGTTTTTGGTCGCAGCATTCGGGAAATGAATTCTTCATATAGGAAACTTAGTTATATGGAAGTTCGTTACATGGAAGTTTGACTGTATGATCGCGAATATGATATATGTACAATACTTTTAATGCTTTAACTACAAAAATGATAATTGAATTCGTATGAAATAATCGAATAACTGATTATAGTTAACAAAGTTTTATCTAACGGTTATCCAAGTCTTATACTGCGCACAATCCTTATTGGGATATCTAAAGTGCTTAAAGTCAATAACCTAAGTACGATCGTATGTTTTTTTGTGTAAAATACGAACCTTGAGAGCGCCACGGGCCAAAACAAAGCACTACAAAAATTAATTTCAGCACATGATAATCACTTAAATGCATTGTAATACGATAAGCCAACAAACAAAAAATATATATAAACGAACGTCGATATATATATTAATCTAACGCGTTGCTAGCTCCACTTTTATCGGATTTGCAATTTAATTAATTTGCCAAAAAACAAAAAGCGGAAAGGCGTCAGTATGATAAGTTTTGAGTTAAGATATATTAAGATATATATGGAAGCAGGTATAGACCGTTAGTGAATTCCCGATTGGATATTTGTAGGTGCGATGCCCAACAAAGACCGACGCGAACTGAAAGCGTAGCTCGCAAAATTATTAGCATTTTGCCTTTCAAATTGAGGCCAATTGAGCCAATTGATAGACAAAAAGCGAAATACCAAATTGTGAAGCGGACAGAGATAAGAGTGATACGAAAGACAAAAGGATGATATGCCAACGATTATTATATGACAATAATCGTCATCGTCATCGGCATCATCAGCATTTGCCATCATCTGCATTTGCCATCACAGAAACTTGAAGTGCATAATTTATGATTTACGTGTGTAAATCATTTGTGAAGCACCCACAAAACGTAGTCTCATGTTTGCCGTTGACAGATGCCCCCCTCCCTCACCCCCCCCCCCTCTGTATTACTTCATCCCTGTCACTGTTTAGTTTTCAATTTGCTGGCGTTTTTAATTGCAGGCGTTTAAAATCGCTGCCAAATCGCATTCAACAATATTAATGAACCACTTAACTGCAGTTTATCGCTGAGGGCGTGTGTTCAAACTTCCCCTCAAACACCCCCCTTTGCCGTTTGTCTGTCGAGTGGTTTGGTCTTTGAATGGGGTTTTTGTCTTTGACAGCCATTGAGGTTTATCGCTATCACACACATATGACATCTATCTGATGCCCAGTTTGATAACCATAATTATAGATTGGCTTAGAGATAGGACAACCATGGGGCATGCCCTTAGACTGCATTGAAAGGAAGTTGGCTCCTAGGGAATTTTACCAATGGCTGAGTGTTCAGATAGGGAGTGTCTGCTCTTCTTTCAAAGAAATCTATTTTTAAGCGCTAAGAGTGCTTGAATTAAAACGTAATATACAACGGTTTAGTCATCAGTTTAAAGGTTTCTTTGCTCTAATACTTAAGATCTCAAAAGGTGTTTGACATTGTTACATTACTACTGTTGGTACTTGGGAAAGTCCTCAAAAAGGTTTCAATGGGTTCAATGTAATGCGTAGATCTTCAAAATAAGTATCATTATTTGTTTTAAGAATCTTTAAAATAATGTTGACATTGTCATTACGATAGGTCTAAGAGGTTTAACAAACAATTAAGTTTTAGATTCAGAGATATAATCCATTGTTTGATATTTAGTAATATTTATTCTTCGATATTTGTGCACTTCTATCCGATTTTTTGATAACAGTTCTTTAAGATCACCAAAAAAAAATTTTATATTTATTATCTTTTTTTACTGATCTTTAGTCTACGAAAATATTTATTAGATATTTTTTTTTTAATTTTCACTTAGAATTAGTTGATAACACACACGAATTTATTTAGTTAATTAATTTTTTATATTTTATTTTAAACAACATTTACATATTAAATGTTCCCTCTTTAACAAAAACACATTGCTTTGGGATGCTTTCATTAACTAATTTTAATTAAAAATGCAGTGGGCACATTGAAGAACCGTTAGACCCACACAAAAATGTTGTGCACGGGCACAAAGCGGAATGTAAACAGCGAATGAATGAATGTGAAGCGCCGGCCAAGAAGTAACGGTAAATTTTCACATGTGCCAAAATGACAATAGAAGGCAGCCAGACAAAACGCAGCAGCCGCCGCTGCCGCTGACGTCGCAGTCGCAGTCACAGCCCGCAACCGCATTAACAGTTGTGTGGATGCTGCTGGTTGGAATAACAGCGCTGTTATCGCAGTAATCGCGCTAACAGCGCATGTTGCGCAGAAAACGAAACAACGTTGCGACGTTGACGTCAGCGTTGATAGCAACGGCAACGGCAACGTCGACTGCGACGTCAGCTTCAACGTTAGCGATATCGCTCATAAACGTCATTCAATGGCTCTATCTGAAACTACAGCAATAAGGCGACTTGGCGTGTGTGTATGTGTATGTGTGTGTGTTTACTGAAGCGTTGCTAAATATGAAAACATAAAAATTAATGTTATATTTATAGTATGGCAGCCAAAAGTGTAGCAGGAGGCGTTGCTGCGGTCGCTTCAGGGCACCAAAACCAGGCGTTGAGCAGTATAACAAGATGGGGATGGTTGCAAGATGTAGTTGCTTCAAGTGCTTGGTATTTGTTTTGACCCTGCTGCTGCTTCTTCTTCTTCTTCTGTTTGCAACTATTGTTGTCTTTTTGGGTGTGGAACTGGCCAAAGGGGTTTGCGGCCTTGCCTTCCATGCATTTCAATAAGCAGCATACCAAAATATATTTACTACAATAAATCGCCCAAAATGTAGCGCCAATTGTGCACAAAAAAACAGGAGTGTACCAGCAAAAATCGGCACAAGTACACGATTTCAATGTGTTCAACTAGAAGATACTCTTTGATTTGTCGAGCAAGCAGCGTACTTGTTTTATTTATGCTGATATGGTCACCCTAGCTTAAAATATCAGATTTTAAACAAAAAGCACTATTAATGTTAAACAGCGACGATCAGATCGATGGAATTAAATTTTAACAGTTTTACTTTTTATACATACCCTTTATATCCACATTAATTGCATATAGAGTATAGGAGCAACAACAACAACTAGTAGTAGTATTGTACAACAAACACTGTAACTCAAATGTCGTCTGTGGCATCCACATAGAGCATGCCCCCAAGTGTTCCACATACCGCAGCCAAATGCCACATGCCACGCATGCCGAGCCGACAGTGCCCGCCATTGGGCAGCGACGTCGACGGCGGCCAATGCGGCGTATGATGAATTTTTGCCAAAGGTTTGCGACTGTGTATGAATGTATGCATGTATGTAGTTCAACTGTTTTGAAGCCGAGATTTTGCTTTAGGCTGTGTGTCTCTCTCTATATACATATATGTATGTGTATCTGTTGGCGAGTTAATTCAACTGAATTGATTTGCTTAGTCGTTGCTTTATGTAAATGTCTCTGACAGAATAGAAGATAGATAGAAGTTAAGGGTAAACTATTCAATGTTGTTTTGCGGATCACGTTTTGCACTCAAATTAACATAAAATAGCAAGGGTGTGACCAGCTTTTGCGAAGGACTTGAGCTTAGTATTAATATTGCATTTCAGTGTCAGTATTCTTCATACTATTGTAACTGGTCACATTGCAAGTCAGCTGTTTTATGCTTTGATAAAAAATATGCAAATATTTGTTTGCAATTAGATTAATATAAAAGTAAAACGAATAATGGAGGGAATTTGCCGGTCGTTTCCTTCCATTAACTCCAAGATAAATAAAGTACCTTAGCGAGTACTTTATAATAAATGGTAAATTAGCTTGTGTCATCACACAATAAACAAAATACGCCAACGGCTTTAGGACATGCCATTAATCAACGCATTCTGTATGCGCCTCGAGGCTATGGCATGAAATATTGAAACATGTAACAGCTGCCGTTAGGCCAAGACGCCCACTTAAGTATCTGTCCCCCCATCCACCCTACAAAAAAGATGCGACGTCAACACTTTTTGGGCCAATCAGCACAGATCGCAGCTGGGATTGGCAGTCTCCCTATCTACCCGTAAGCCATGTCTAAAAAGCGTTTAACTTGCATTACAAGCTTATGTTTGTGTACCTTATCCTCCTACAGCTCCAGATACAGTCTATAGGAAATGGCCAAGCGCTGATTGCAGCGTTCCCAGTGCTCAATTGTTAACTTCCGGACGCTCTGTTCAATGGTGACGCTTCCGTTTACTCTACTGGAGTCGTGCAGCACATCCTTAAAGTAGCAACAAGATTGACCAACTGGATTCTTACCACAAACCGACTGGAAACTACCCTCACATTAACAGCCAAATAATCATATGCCGCATTGTTTCTCAATTAGGAGTCAGAGAAAGGAGCGACGGCATCTGTTGTGTATATCTACTACTGTTCCAACAACATTGTCCAGAAAAAGAAAAACAAAAACGTGCCTATCACAAATGGAAAAAAGTGGTACGAGCAGGATGTGAACTTTAAACTGCGGGCCTTTTGCTGTGCGTCCCAGTGACAGTGGGGCATGTTGGAGGTCTGGGCTAGAGGTTGCATGACTGCCTGCTTGGTTGTCTGCTTTTGCATCAACCTCTTGTTTCTCGTTTCGTTTGCAGTTCTAAATTTTACCGCTAAGCATTTGCTAAAGGACAATGACAAACAGAAAGAAAGAGAGAGAGAGAGAGAGAGACGAATGCTGGCTAGGATCATGGGGGTCATTGTAATCATAACGGTAATGTTGACGTTCTGTGTGTGTTGTGTATCTTTTAACTGTGTATGAGTTTTGAGGCAACGCATTTCAAAACCAAAAAAAAAACTAAATGCAAAAAACGAAATGCTGAAAGGTCGCCAAATTAGTAAAAACCATGTTAGCAGCACATACAGGGTGACTCTGCTTGCAAATTGTCCATTATTTGGCAGCCAAACAATGGCAATTGACTGAATTGCTGATGTTAGTAGTTACTGTTAATGTTGTTGTTGCTTTAACTGCTGCTTAGACAGAGCGACGTCAACTGCGCTGTCGGCGTCGCTGTCACAAAAGTGAGCAACTCGCGACAGTTTTTCTTGATTTTTTTTGTTGCCTTTGTTTGTTTTGCAATTATTTCCCCTGTGGACCTTAACAGGGGACGACAGCAGCAGTGCTTTGCCTTTGCCGAGGGTTGCTGTTAAGTGTGCCCCGCAACCCCCGCTTTTCACACACTGCACACTTCGCTGGTTCGCATTAGTTACGAGAGCATATTATCATCCACAATGTCAAACGGCTTCCACAGCGTGTGGAGTGTGCGCATCGTTATGTACCTTCATCACATCGCACCCCCCCCTTACTTAATCCCATTGCTGTTTTGACATTTGCAACTTAGACAAACAACTGACAGTCCCAGGCGGCAACTTATCACTTTCCACCTAATTGATATCAGTTTCAGTTTCGTTTGCAAAAAACTTTTGTCCTTCTTTCGTTGTTATCCTTTTGCTTTTGTTGTTGTTGGAGTGCAGGTCCTGGTAATCGGCTTAAAGCAAAGTGAACTCATAAATTATTGATTTGATTATGTCACACCGTGTGACCCAAGCGCACACTTCGGCCAACAGCAGCTGCTGCTGCTCCGAAAAGAATTTCTGCCTTTTGCACTCAAGCATTTATAAAGGATCAACAAGCGATTATGTCCTGCCTGCAGTAGCATCTACAAAGTGCCGAAGGATTAGCTGGTATGTATATCAAAGAGCAGTTGCGATACTCTGTATCCCCATAGAATGTTGCTGGTGGAGCTCGAATTGGGTTTTTGCCTACCTGCGGCTTTCAAATGCATTATAAATGATGACAGAGTACAAAAAACTGGATGCCATTTGCTTTATTGGCCATTTACATGCATAGAGAGCAAGCAGAGCTTCAGCTATTTATAGCCATGGTCAGCTTGACACTTGAAAAAACAAAAAACAATGCAATTATTTATATGCAGAGTGTAATAAATTGATAAATGCGCTCGAATAAAAATGCATAAATAAATCGAAACAAAAAATTAAATACATTTAATGCCAATGAAATACAGTCAAACTTTATTTTGAGAAAAAAGTTTCCTTCTTGGAAATATTTGTCATAATAGTTTTTAGATGAAAAAAAATCGCAAATGAATTTTTTTTATTACGAAAACTTTAATATATAAATGATGTTCGTTATATGGAAGTGCGACTGTACCACAATGCAATGTGCGGATATTTATTTTACAGCCCATTAAACATATTTTCGATGAATTTATAAAAGGAATTTTTTTTCTTCAGGTATTTTAAATTCCATAAAAAATTATAACAAATGAATTTCAAATATTTTAGAAAAATATGACACATTTCAGTACTAAATGTCAAGGAATATTGCAGATTAAAAATGTTGTTCAAGTTGGACTGTCTATTGATTAAGTTCAGAAAAAGGGACGATGTTGTTGATTGTTGTTATTGTAGGTTATATAGGATGTCTGCCAATAAATTATGGCCGTCTGATTGTTATCATTAAAATCATTAATACGATTATAATCAATCAAACCAGGGTTACGATTAATATGACCATAATTATGATAATTATTAGGATTATAATTTGGGTGCTGAGCTTGATTATTGTTACGATTGCAAATATTTTCAATCATATGAATATTTTCTATGCATATGTCCGGAATATTTTGGTTTTCACGAAGGATATTATTATGCCAATTACGATTGTTATTATGCCTAAAGTTATTACGCTTTGGATAAGAATTATTCTTCATTTTATTTTTTTTTGGCTTGGAACCTTTAGGAGCTTGAGCATTGGAAGGCTCCGAATTATTATCAGTTTGAGTCGATACATTTTCAACTATTTTATCGCTTGTTGTCTCTTGATCCATGCTAGTTGCCATGTCCTTCATTTCCTTGACAATGTTCTCATTGTTGGAGAGCTTCTTCAAGACTTGTCCTTCCTTTTCCTTCTTGCTTACAGAGCCACGCAACACCTTCTCCTTCCGTTGATCGACTGGAGTCTTAGAACTGCGCTTTGGCTGCTCATTAAAATCTATGCGCACAGTGACTGAAGGTGTCAGCTTATACATTCTGGACATTAATTCCGAAGAACCTGTAAAAAAAATAGAAATAACATTCGCATTAGATTTCTTATAAAAAAATGTAGACTTCTTAATGAATCAATGATTGTATGTATCAAAGAATAAAGTGACGGCAAGCGTCTAAGTACCGTTGTATGAACACGTTTTCTGTATAAGCGTACTACAAACGTAAACGCACACGAATACATGCACGCATGCATAGAAAGCCGACGCACCACGACATGCACGTACATACATACACACATGCATATATATTTTATTCCCGTTAAGTACATGCATAGTTGTAAAAAAAAACAAAAATGAAAAAAGGAACACGCCGTGCGGTTTTAGCAACTACTATTTGCGACTAGAACTTTCTTTAATGTTATTTACTTTATTAATTACACAATTACACACTTACCAGCATTAACGCCATTACGTTGTTGTTGTAAAGGCGCGACGGGCTCCATTTTCAGCTGCATTTGGGCAGGCACGTCAACTGGCTCTAGTTTGAGGATCATAGGAATATTGACACTTATGTGCTCCTCTGGTCCTGTACGCCCTTGTGCGTTTTTTGCAAGAATATCTTTTAGGGACTCCATTTTTTTTTTTTTTTTTTTAGCAATTTATTAATTACTAGCTAACTCAGCCACGCGTTGCAGCGGCGGACCCGACAGACTTCATCCCGTCAAAAAGATTTGTAATGTTGAATTGTTTTGATTCTACGTATTTTATAGCCGGGTAAAAATTTCACTACTTTAACCCTTTAGTGCAATGAAATTATTTACGAACAAAGACGAAAATGTTGAGTTTTGAATGTAGTTTCAAATTACGTCCATCGGATGCACGATCACAATTTAGTTGCCCCAAATGACGTCATTTGGAAGCAAGAATTTAATTTGCGTATCTTACGCAAAATAATTTGGAATCTCTTTGCCGTAGAGGGATTAGGCTCCGGCGGGCGGGTGGGTGACAGCCTTTTCTGATGCGCCTGCCGGCTGTTCATCGATTTCATGCCTGTATTGATACTTTTCCATTCCCGTAGATTTTTAATACGCTGGTGTTATATCTGGTGCTATTAGGCGCCGAGATGTGCCGTGTTATGCGGCTGTCCGTTGCCTTTGTCGATCTGTACTTCGTGTTTTTCGTTCTCGTGCGCTTTTTTTGTATTTCTGTTGGCGTTCGTCCGCTGTTTTGATTTTTCCTTTTGTTGTTTTGGTGCTTTTTGTTTGTTTGTTTGGTATTGTGGGTTTTCCGTTTGGTCGTGACTGCTTGCGTTGTTGGGTTGTTTTGGTGCCTCTGCGTTTGTGGTTTTAAAATGTCGATTTTAAATAGTAAAAAAGTTTTTAATATTTTTTTTTTAAAAATTTTTTCATTTATTTGAGTTGTTGGGCGCGCCGGATACTATAATTTTTTTGTTGATTTTTTTTCTCTTTTTAATGTGCCTAGTTTTGAAAACACGTATTTTAATGTGCCTCTAGATTTTGAAAACACAGCTCTGGTTGGTCAACTCTACCCATACTGGTCCTTTTTGTCAAATAAATATAGCCTTGTTACTCTTAGCTTTATGGTTTTTAAATGGTGTGTTTGGTTTATTAAAAAAAATTTTTTATTTTTGATTTCACAAGAGCACAACCAGAGTCCGCGTGTTGCTTCGACTACGCAAAAAGCAAAAAGAGACAGAGCTTCGATATGCAAAAGGCACGATACTGCGATTTCTTAATCGATAATGTTAGTACGGCACATGGGTGACCGTTTTGCAAAAGTTGCTTAATGGAACTTTTGGGAAAAGAACAATAAAGAAAAATGATTGTAATATTTATGAAAACTTAAGCTTTGTTGGGATTTAAAACAAAACTTTATAAATATTTTTGCTTGTTTTTATTTTTTTAATAATATATTTAACCAAGTCTGCTGGAACTATTATACAAAGAACAAAAATAAAAAATATTGTAATATTTATTGAAACTTTAGCTTTGTTGGGATTTAAAAGAAACTTTTTCAATAAATATTTTTGCTTGTTTTTATGTTTTTAATGAATACATAACCGAGTCTGCTGATTATGCTTAGATTTAAATATTGACAATAAGTTCTAAGCACAGTTAATTTTCAACTCCTGTGTTGGGCTTGTTATTGACTTTAAATAAGAAAAATTCAAATTTATTGCACAATGCAACAGCAAAATGTACGTTTGACAATTGGAACGTGGATGCAAACGCGAACGCATTTTCAGTGGAAACGTTTTCTCCCGACGCAAACGCAGCTCAGTGGAAACGTCTTATTTTTACAACAAAAATTCATACGTAAAATCCTTTTTTCAGAGTACTTGAGTTTTATAAACTTACTTGGCTATTTTTCCGAGTGCATCAAACTGAATAAATCTTTTACGGCCTTAACTGCTTACCTGGTTAGCCACTTTGATGTGGTTTGCTTTAAACCCATTTGTTTTTTTTTTGTTATTTGCTTGGCAACATTGTGAGCCATTTGTGTGCCTGCCACGTCACCACGTCATCGTCATCAGGGGGCATAGTGTGGCGCGTGCCTTCACTTGAAGATTTCTATCTGATTTGCAAACTTTTCACCTTCCCAAGTTCTTCTACTAAGGGGCGTACTACGATAATTAAAGTGCCTCATGCATATACATACTTTCGTGCAACATATCTTGAGTTGAGTTTAGTTTGAAGGAACGTGTTAATCATTTGGTTGTGGCGCACGTTTCCTTTTGGTTTCTATGGGTCATTTGATGGGCAAAACAACACAGCCACACAGACACAACTCAACCCCTTTTGGTGTTTGGCTTTTATTTATTTGTTTGCCTTTTGTTGACAGCAATTTAAACGCTTCAATAGACTCGGCGACTCGCCAACCGGCGGAGCGCAAAAAGGGTTTCATTCTCTCATCGCAAACAAGTTTCACCTCGTAAATTAATTTCACTCGCCCAAAACACAAGATACAAATTACAACTTGGGGTCGCCGAGGTCACAACTCCTTCTGTCTGTCTGTGGCTCAAGACACACAAAGGTGGTTAATTTCCCCTCCCTCTCCCCATCCATTTATCCGCCCACTCTTTAAAGCGAAAGGTCAGCTTTAAAATGTGCGTTTTGGCATTTGGAATTTCATCGGCTTTTTCATTAATTACGACAATTGCATAATGTAAACTAAAACTGCCGCACATTAAAACTCGCTATTAATATTATAATTAATATTGATTATTTTGCTTTTTCATGCTTTTTTTGGAATACTTTAAGCTTAGCTTAGAGCACAATTGTTCATTGCGTTATGCTAATACTACATACAGTTGCTCACAGCTTATTTCAACCAGCAGTAAACCAAAATTAAGTAGCTGTGCAAACTAAAATAAAACAGATTTTAAAATTCCATTTCAGAGAGATTCAGGAGATTTCAGATTATTATTAATTTTTTGTAATATTTTTAAACAATTTTAAATTAAAAAAACACTTAAAATCTATGACACAGTTTATTTTAACCTTTTTGGATTACTTTAAGCTTAGATTATAATAATCGTACAGTCTTTTATTGAATATCATTAATTGCTTTATAATAATAATGTAAATATCGATAGTTTTATGGCGCAGCTTTCACCACTAATGTAATTGCTTATCAGCTGCGAAAAAAGTAACGGGGCTAAACAGCGTTGCCAGATAGCTCCTCCTCCGTTTGCATCAACATTTAACTTATTTGTTTTTGTTTACAATCAGTTTTGAAAAGTCAAGTGGCAAAAAGAAATAAGCAACATCTTGTGAATATTACACGTATACAATACAATATTTATATATATTGTGTGTCTGTTTTGGGCACGAAACTCGTTTATCTTTTCCATTTGCACCGTTTCGGAGCCAACTTGATTTCCTCACTTTGCCAAAAAGTTGATTTATGCCTCACTGGTTGCCTAAATTTTCATATGCTGGCTTTGCCACGCACGAAACACAACCTTTTCCGGATGATATCCAGCTGCTAAAGCTACCAACTCCAGCTGCTACTGCTGTTGCTACAGTTGTCATTGTTTGTTGTTGGCTACATGTCGCGACGTATCGCGTCAAAGGGACATGTGATTCAATTTGCTTCGATTAGAAATTCCAATTGCAAGTGTGTCGACGACGACACAAAGGCATAGAGACAGAGAGATGGGAACTGAACTCTGTCATGCTTGACAGATTTATAGAAGTCGAGACCCAAAAATTAAAATGGCTGCCGCTCATCAAGTTCCGCCACAGACTCAAGCCGACAGCATCTGTTGTGGCAAAGCTTGCTTCCATTTCGTATTTGTATTTGTATATTAGGAGCTGCCTACAGCTTGATATCCGGTGTGACGCCGGTGCCAAGTTTGTCGACTAGACAACGGCGACGAAACGTGCACACAGATTGGGAACTCAACTTCATCGCAGCGTCAGCTCCTGCTTCAGGACACACAACTGTCACGTTCGCCTGTTGGAATGCTGTCAACTTTATTGGCCCAGCTGCTGTTCCTCCTGCTGCCCATTTGCCTGTCAATCTTTGACCCCCCAAAAAAATGTTTCTTTTACCAAATGCGTATGCGTTGATACCCTTGTTGCTATATTGTATCGAACCCGTTAAGAGTATCAAGTATTCGCATAAGCTATGCTGAATATTCTGACATTTTTTTCCTTTTTTTGCACTTACTCGCCATATGGAGTACGTGCATCCATTTCCCAATCCGCTGTCAATCAATTTGGCGTGCGACACTAACGCGACTCTCGTTGACCAAGCTCGATATTCCTCCCCCTTCAACCCTTCCTGCCCCATGCCGTTGCACGTGGGCCCTTAAGGGCATGCGGCAAGGCCGTTAAACGCTCAGCGGACAATTGAAAAATTAACAGTATTTATTTATGATGAACAATGGACTGGGTCTTCTTCACCCTCCCCCGCCGTCCCTTGAGGGGTTAAATGTGTGTGCGTGATGTGCATGCAAAATGCCCTCAATCCAGACAATTTTTTAATTGGCGCGGAAATTGCGAATGGTATTGACGTCGACATCGGTTCGATTCAGTTCAGCCAGCAGGCAAATTTTTCGGATGCGTGCAATCGAATGCCATCGATTACAAATATCAGCCAAAAAAGGGCACCAAAAGAAGCAAAAATCAATGCAAAAATTATCGCACATTAAAGGTATAAATAAAATGGGCGAAAAAAGAAGCTAGAAGGAAAATATGGAGAGTTGGCCATTTATTTAATTTTTCGCACGATTTCAGCATTTGCCGTCGGCATCGTCCAGCATCAGGGACACTCATACATACATAAACATGCTGGACAGGACTTGGACTAGCAAGGACCTTGTCCAGATAGAAACATCAGCAAAATGACCACAAAAAGGCAGGGAGAAAGGGTGGGTGGGCTAAGTGTGTGGCACGGGGTGTAAAGTGCCATGCAAATAAAACTGATGGCACTGTGAGGCACTTAAGGGGTGTTGCACACACACACACACACATACACAAACTCCAACACTCTTGACACACAGAAATGCAAATAACATAAGTAACAGAAGATTAGTATCTCAGCAGGTCGAAGATTTGATGCTCTTACCAAGAGGAGCTTACCTGCAGAGACATAAATTTGGAGTGGGCTACAAATGCCTCCATCAATAACTAACAATATGAAGAAAAATGAATAAAATGCTTTTGATGCGGCTGCAACATGTAGCAGGGCCAAATAAAGTTAGCTAAGACTCACACGCATAAACAACAAATGTATGCAAATGTGACAAAAAAAAAAAATGTATTGAATTTCAAAGGAAATCCATTACTAAGAAGTAAAAACAAAAACAAAACCGACAACTGAGCGAATGCCAAATGAATGCGAAGTGCTTTTTGGGTTGGGTGTCAGTTAACAGCGCGATGTCAGAAAAGCAATATGAACTGTTACTGTTAATGTTAGAATCCACACGCAAACACAGATAACAGGGGAAATATGTAATTGCAAAACAAACAAAAACACAAGCGAAATATCATAAAAACTGTTGCAAAACTGCTTAGCTGCTCACTTTCCGGCTGAGTTTCACATTTTGCCAATAGCGCAAGGGCAGCGCCGTCAGCAGAGGCAGCGCAGTTGACGCTGAACCAACAGCAGGCAGCAGCAACAATAACAACACAAAGCAGCAATTCAGTCAATTGCCATTGTTTGGCTGCCAAAAATTGCTGGGCAGGATTTTTAAGTAGGAGCCAAATAATGGACTCAAGCAGAGTCACCCTGTTCATGATTTCACTAATTTGGCGACCTTTCAG
Source organism: Scaptomyza pallida (assembly GCA_018152965.1). Lineage (NCBI taxonomy): Eukaryota > Metazoa > Arthropoda > Insecta > Diptera > Drosophilidae > Scaptomyza > Scaptomyza pallida. Next base: position 2,821,265 of record JAECXP010000002.1, read on the forward strand.
CATTTCGTTTTTTTTGCATTTTGCTTCTTTTTATTTCGGTTTTGGTTTTGAAATGCGTTGCCTCAAAACTCATACACAGTTAAAAGATACACAACACACACAGAACGTCAACATTACCGTTATGATTACAATGACCCCCATGATCCTAGCCAGCATTCGTCGCTCTCTCTCTTTCTGTTTGTCATTGTCCTTTGGCAAATGCTTAGCGGTAAAATTTAGAACTGCAAACGAAACGAGAAACAAGAAGTTGATGCAAAAGCAGACAACCAAGCAGGCAGTCATGCAAGCTCTAGCTCATGCCTGCAACATGCCTCACTTCATGCCATGCCATGCCATGATAGGAAGTAACTGTCACTGGGACGCACAGCAAAAGGCCCGCAGTTTAAAGTTCACATCCTGCTCGTACCACTCTCATCTGTGATAGGCACGTTTATTTTCTTCTTTTTCTGGACAATGTTGTTGGAACAGTAGTATATATACACAACAGATGCCGTCGCTCCTTTCTCTGCCTCCAAATTGAGAAACAATGCGGCATATGATTATTTGGCTGTTAATGTGAGGGTAGCTTCACTAGTCGGTTTGTGGACAATCCTTGTTTCTACTTTAAAGATGTGCTGGACAGGCACACACATAGAGTAAGCGGAAGCGTCACCATGAAACAGCGACCGGAAGTTGACAATTGAGCATTGAGAACGCTGCAATCAGCGCTTGGCCATTTTAGGAGTCCATCAGGAGCAGCAGGAGGATTAAGTGTACGAACACAAGCCGGTAATGAAAGATGAACGCTACTTGGGCAAGATTCAACCAACTCCAGAATAAGTGGATAAGTGAGTGAGGGAACCAATCCCTGAAGCGCAGTGCTGATTGGCTCAAAAGTGTTGACGTCGCATTTCTCGGCGCAGTCGGTTGGGAAGTCTGTTGACGTTGGCGTTTGGTTGGAGTCCATTCTGGCTGCTTCTGTTGTTTTCCCCAATTCTTTTCATTTTTGTTGTTGTTGTTATTGTTGTTTGCAGCCACATTTCCCACTGGCAGTTGGCCGCAATTTTGATTAATGGTCAAGCTTAAAAGGCGGCATCGTCAACAACGCAGCCGGCGGCGACTTTTTTATTTGGCAATTATGTTGTTTAGAGCTTTTGCACAGATTTCACACCTCGAACATTTTTCATGCAACGGCTACATGCCCTCCAGCCTCACTCTTCGCTTTGTCGCCTTTAAGAGTGGACTTTGATTTCATGTTTCGAGGCTTGTCGGTGACATGCAGTATCATTAATTCTGGCCCAAAAGCAACTCTCAACTGGCGTTGTCATTTTTCAAACGTTTTTGGGGATTTTTTGACACTTGACAAGTGTTTCCGACCGCTGTGCCACACACAAAAGGTGGCAAAAGGTGCAGTCAGCTTTGTGGCGTTGCGACAGCAATATCTGGCCAAAATCTTCTTCACCAATCTGTCTTCTTCCTTCCGCGAACGATTTGCGCTAAAATTTTATGCAAATGAAATCGTTGAAAAAGGTGCAAAAAATCAAATTTCAAGTCGACGTGAAGATACACTTTTTGTTGTTTTCCAGCGATGACGAACTAGTTATGAACTTAGTAGTTCCGATATTTGTTCTTATACGATACTTGTTCGCGTGTGCGATTGTCAATTATATCGATATTTCGATTATCCATTGATAGTTCACCAAAACGGCAACAGATTCTCATATAAATGGTGCCGCGTGACTCTGCCACGTGCCTTATCAGCAAATCCAACCCCACTGCTTAGTAATTGCCTGATTAAATGAAGTGTTAAACACGATTTTGGTCAACGATTAAGATAGACGTAACGGTTACACATATAATTTGTGAATATTCATAGAGGGTTGTTGAATAAAATCGATTTATGCTGGCTTCTTGTTCTCATAGTCCAAGGGCTGTTGCCAGCGAGTGCCATCTTGTGGCAGTGGACTGTGCACCCAGGGTGAAAGCAGGATCCAGAACATCCGTTTGCCAAACACCTGCCGCATATTGGGCCAAAATCCAAAATCGTAATCGCGATCCATTATGGATCTTAAGCAGCTTCCACGACTGACCATAAAGAGTTGAAGGCAAAGCATGCCCACACTTAGCAGCAGAGCCAGGATATTGACCAAAATAGTGATTGTACTGAACATCCACCATATGGAGATCCTATTGTATTCTACGTATATCCGATACCAATGCATGTGCATGTGTACGAATAGTTCAGGATGTTGTATAATAAAGCCACGGTGCTGCCACAGATTTAACACATTGTAAATCAGGCTAATGATACAGCCCAATGTACAGTGGAAAAGCCATGCAATAAAATAACGTTGATTGGCATGACCGATACATATGTTCGTAACGTGACAGTGATGATCACGCTTGAGCATGCAACACTTGCACTCGTGACAATGCCTGGCTCGTGGTGGCACCAGAATCTGACAGTGGGTGCACATTTTCCACTGATTAACCTCCGTCGGTATAGGCTGCTGACGTTCCTTGGGCAATGCCACAAAGCTTGAGGTGGTGCGAGCACATAGCCAAAAGTTTCCAAAGATATTAAATAGCACGTAGGAGCACCATACCAAGTTTAGAATGTACACGATTCCCACATTTCCCAAGTACTTTGGCAGCAGAAAAACCAAATCGTATATCGTCAAGAATGCAATCAATCCAAGTATTATTAACAGAGTTATGGGATGCAGCATGCGATTTAGGGTTTGGCTATGTTGATGATACTGCTTTATTATGAATGTTTCCACTTGGATTAGAGTCCAACGCGTATTTGTCTTTAATTTATCCATTGATTCGAGAAAAAAGACCAAAAGACAGGATTAAACAAATTAAATTTACGTATTCAACTTTGTAAAATAATTTAACGAGTTTTTAGCTGTAATGTTTTCGGTGTACTATGTGTTTGAATGAATATTTTTTGGGGTTGTAATCGCATCAGTCAATTATATTTCAAATGGAACTGAGATTTTTCAATTGGAAACGATAAGCTGCTTATTCTTGAAATTACTTTCTTAAATGGCGCAGACATTAAGCATTAGAAAGGATTAAAAATTCAGAAGGTTTTTTGTTTCAAGAGCAATTACAAATATATTTTCTATTAAGAAATTCTCTTAAGAATTGTGAAAACGCAATATATACACATATATGGTTAATATTCTTGGTTTTTGTGAAAATTTTCAATTAAAAAGCTCTCATAAATCGTGTTGCAGATGTTTCGCAAGTAAGAATATTACCATTTGTAAACATTACACTTGCATTATTGCAATGCGTGTGTAAAAAGTGCCCGAAAAATATTTCATAAAAGCAATTCTCACATGAAAAACAAAAATATGTGTGTACATGAAAGCAGCTTATGACAGAATGGACCACATCGTATTATACAAATATACATACATATATGTATGTACGAATTGTTAAATGGAAATGACAGCTGCATGTTACTTGTGTGTGTGTGTGTGTGTGTGAATATTCAAAATACACTATTTTTCACTTTCGCAAAATGTGGAACAAAACTAAAATAAAAGAAATATGAATGCGAAGGAGGCCGAGAGCACACGACTCGAAGTTGCCCTGCAGAGAGCTTTTGTTATTTCGATAAACATATTTCTAAAAACATGATTAAGATTCTTATATTTGATCAAAGGTTTTCTAGTTATTTGCTTTCAGTTAAGTTAAATATCTGATACATTTACTTTTAAGACCATTATCTACTTTTTTTTTCCATATCATACCCTTTATTTGAACACATTTCATGTTTACAGGGTAAACTAAAATATGCATCTTGATGCTTGCTTTCAAAACAAACAGAAACAGCTGCCGGTGCCAGACAATATGAATGCTGGCATAAAACTGACAACGAGAAAGCGACACCAACATTGATACCAAACACTAAAACACCGCATAAAACATCAACCACAAAGCGAAACAGACACCCAACACACACACAAACACACAAATGTTGTCTATTTCGCATAAATTTTTATGAATTATTAAGATGAACTAAGTATTTGGAATGCGTAGCACTCGTTGAGCACGCGGTTTGCCATTTGACTTTGTGGTCCTTACCTCAATCTTCTACTCCTGCTCATGCCACTTGGTTTTGCAACTGCTGCTATCACCTGCTGCCAAAAGCAAGTAACCAACAGTGCCATTGCCTTTTGCATAAAGTATACATTAGCTAGGTTGCAGGGTGGTGTGGGGCGTGGGGGGCGTGTTGCCCACTTGATGCGTAATGTGTTTGCGTTGTTTGCACACACCGGAAGCAAACAAACAGCCATTTTAGCTGGCGCCAGTTGCGCTGTTACGCCATTTCCGGCTGTTAAAAGAGCAGGGGAAAAATGCTGTGCACTGAGAGAAATGAAAAACGCTCCTTTTTGATTATCTTTTCTACGCTTAAGCGTTTTTACCATTAGCTCTATAGTTTTTTTTTTTCAGTGCACTCGCAATTTGAGTTGTAAGTCGCAAGCTGGGTGCCAATGTTTGTCAACCTGTGGCATTCGTTGTCAGGCATTCTTTGAGTTGACTTTGTGCGCCACTTCAAGTCATTAACATTCACTCAAACTCGAGTTGCTTGCTCGCGCTTTTTGGCCAAACTTCTTGCATAATTGCAGCGTTCTCTCGAAAGTCTTTCTCTCTCGTTTTCTTTGAGCTGTCTTTGTTTGATTTCATTATGCTGCTGTAATGTGAGACGAAAGTATGCCAAAGCTAAAAGTTTTCCTCCTCTTTTTTACTTTTACTTTAAAATACAGTTCTGCACAACATCCCCCTCTTGTTCAGCTTTTGTGTCTTTAATTTTCGGGCAATTACCTGGCGCCCATTGCCGCCAGTGGCATTACGGCTCCCCCAGTAATTGAGTTTTGTGAAAAAAAAAAGAATTTTTAAAATTAGATATGATGCCGAAAAAAGAAAAAAAATATAAGACATGGGGTAACAGGCGCCTTGGGTGCGTGTGCCGCATATAAATTAATAAAAAACAGGTCACATAATATTGTGGAGTGTAATCAACTTTAAAATACCCTGCAATGCGCATTAGATGTCTCTCTGACATATTCATACATCAAGCGTGAAGTTATGAACCTTAAAATATATCATTTGTATGCAAAATGCTTATGCAAATCCAAAATTTATAACACATAATAAAACATGAATAAAATATGTGATATCTGTTCGAGCGCACTTGACTTGAAAATGTACATTGTTGCCAGGGTTATCAATATCAAAACATTAAAACAATGAATATCAAATAAATTCCAATGTTTAAGTCAATAATGAACGACTGATAAATGCCCTAAAATTACAATATTATAGATTAAAACCTCCTCACAGAATGAACTTAAAAGACAGTCCATAACTTTCACTTTTCTTGCATACCCTATTTATTAACTTCCCTCACTTACAGGATATAGGTACATGACCTACCGGATGCTCGAAACACGTGTCTTTGACAGCCTGTTCGGCTCTTGTCTGTCATATTACTGTTAGTATTTAAAGCTTAAGTCCTTTGAAATGTTGCCAATTAAAGTGCAAGAAAAGCTTTAGCTTAATACCGATTATGGCTTAATTTAGATTGGCATTTATCTAATGCTGCGGCAGACATTCATTTGGCAAATGCCACGCCCCATCGCAACCGCCTCGAAAATGGACCCAGCAACAACAACAGCTGCCTTAAACATTTATATCGATGCGTCGGCACCTGTGCTCGATTTATGGAGTTCGATTGGTCGCTAGGAGAGAAAGAGAGAGAGAGAAGGAGATTTTAATGAACCATCAAAGCGGCAATTGGAGCTAGCGTCAACGTTGCGAATGGGTGATTTTCCAAAAACTTGAGCAGCTGTTGCTGCTGCTGCCCCATAACCATCATCCGTCAGCCAGCGTTTCAGGCAAATATTTTGAGCATGTTAAATATTTTGGCATTTGGCACACCAAATTGCACGTCATTTGCGCAAAATGAGTTGGAACTTTGCCAGTCCGCACACCTTTTTTCTTCTTTTTGTTTTTTGTTTTTTTCAGCGTGCGACATATTTGTTGTTGCTGTTATTGTTGTTGTTGTTTCGCGGCATATTTTCGCTTTTACATATTTTCGCATTTTTTGTTTTTCATCAAAAATTTTTCATTTTGTTTGTCAATGTTTTGCGCCTCTCGACATGTGTTTGACATTTGCACAAGCGACGGAAGTGTTTTTCGCCAGCGCGACGGGCATAAAGAGGAAATCGTGGCGCCAGTATGGGATGACTGCAATTGATTGATACCCTGAATGTAGTGTAGGGTATTTAAGGTTTACATGTGGGCGTTTGCGTTGGGGTATTCAGATTGACCATAAGACTGTAGAAAACATAAAGTCCTTAAGTTATCGATATAAATTTGCACAATTATCGATTTGTTGATCAAAGCTGAAGCGTGTTTGATAACTGTTGAGCATTTACTATATTCCATGTACACTACCCTTGCATCTGCATGCTAAATTGAAATTTTTAAAATAGGGCGATTGTAAGGGGGACGTGCCACTGCTTCGTTATGGCTTTTCATTATATATATATATATATATTCATAGATTTATTGCAAAAGTTTTCTGATTACTTTTTTTGTGGCAATGGGTTCGGGGCCCAGGTTTGAGAGCCGTGCCGTGACGTTGCCGGGCCCCCTGTTTTGCTGATTGAGTTGGCGCTGACATGGCACAGATGTGGTGACCAACCTACAAAAGGAAAGTTCAAAATAAATAAAGCACCCAAAAAAGTTGGATTAGCTAGTGAAAAGCGCACAAAGGCAACGAAACACAGCCCAACTATTTACAAGACTCGGCGTCGCATAGTTGCCAACTGAAAAGCAATTAAAAACTAATTACAGTAGCCTCCACATAAGCAGCAGCAGCAGCAACAGTAGCAGAATGAGAGATAAAGAGCGCGCAAAAAAATGCGCAAAGCATTTAATAAAAATTTAAAACTTAATTCAGTAAATAGATGGCCAGGACAACAGGAGCGCCAGCAGGTGGCTGACAGCGCGGATAATTAGAGCAAAAGCAAAAGCCAAGAAAACTTGACAGCGCCAAGACAACGAGTGGGAGTGCGCGGGAGGCAGGGGGGGGGGGTAGTTGCCCAACTGACTTTGTTCTAGTGTTGCGCAGCCAACGTCGCGTATGAGCAATTAGTAGTTAATTGTAAAGTTACCTGAGGCTGTGCCAGGAAATGGAACTTGCCACACTGCACACACACACACACACACACAGCACACTTGTGACATTGACGATGCGATGCGAATGAAAATGCCAATGGGTTGAAGTGAAAGAGATAGAAAGAGAAAGTCAGAGAGAGTGAGAGAGTACTACTTACCAGCGGATGCCAATGTCGTGTAATTAAGTAGCAATTTTTGCTACTGCAGCAGAATTTTTAGTGGCTGTGCAAAGCGTATGTGTGTGGGTGTGTAAGTAAGTATGTGTGTGTGGGTGAGTGTTCGCAGGTGTGCGCACATTTGATAAATTAACGCAACTAATTAGCGTATCAATAGCATTAAAACAAAAGGAGCACCAGCTGTGATAAAGGGTGTAGGTAAAGATTAATGTGATGAATTATATGGATTAGTTAAACAAATATTTAACGAAGCACATGTATTGCATATCACTGTCAGTCTGCCATATATGACGAATAATAAGCAAAAAATCTTGTAAATAGGTAATTAATAAACGAAAAATTATTGTTCTGATATTTTGTGTTAAACTGATGGTCATACATTTTATTGGACGCCTTTTGATGTGCCTTGTAATTGCTTTATGCTTCAGTTGTTCGCATTGAAAGGAATTGTGAAGCCTTGTGCAAGGTGATTGGTGTACATTTTTAGACAATGCTTAATTATAATTTATAAAATACAGCACTTTAGTGATTAATATGATAAAATAAGGAATTGCAAGTATTTGCGAATTAAGCATAAAAAAACTGCACCTGTTAAAGGTTTAATTCTTTATTACCTTTATTTACAGCAAGATGTATATATTATAACTCTTTTAAGGATCCATTGAGGTATTCGAGTGAATTGCAAAGATAAGTTGATAAGTAAATACAAATAAAGCTATTCGAAGAAAATGAAACAGTTCAGAACCTTGAAGAAAAGGTAAAGAAAAATAAAGGAATTAAGTGAAACTCGATAAGAGGACAGATTAAAGGTTATTATAAAAGCTTACAGAAAGGCTATTAGTAGCAGAAAGCAACAGTCGAAAGCTAATGAAAAGCTTATCGAATTACTTTTACTTAAAGAGTGAAACGCAAGGTCATTGCTCATTGTCGGAATGACATAAAATCGCAACTAATGAACAACTTTTTTACAGCAAAAGTTACAGACAAACATGAAGCGGGGGAGAGTAGTAGGGAGAGTTGCGTGAACTTTGCTTGTGACTGCAAAATGTCAATTAAATGGGTATCCGATAGATCAGTGAGACTACAAAGCGCTTAAGTACCACTTAAACAATGCTCAAACTAATTGAAACTGAGCAAGGACAACAGCAAGGGTAACGAGAATATCAACAAAAACGCAGAAAAACAGAAAAATTCACGAGAAAGTCAAGACAAATAAGCAAAAGGCGATTAAAAGAGCAACTAACCGAAAAATGAACAATGCCAAATAAAAATCAAACACGCAAAATGGTAAAACAAATGGCCAAAGCTTTCGCTCTTCTTCCCCCAAGCCACTTATGTAAGTAAAAGATGAAGCGACCAGCTAAACAAAGAACAACAACAAAGGGGAGAGCACTAGACACCAAAACAAAAAATAAAAATGGGTAACATCAAGCGTGAGCAAGATAGAACATCAACGGAAGAAGCGTTGACAAAAAATCAAACAATGAAAATGCTGTTCAATAAAAACGAAGAAGAAAAAAAGGCACAGATAAGCAAGAGATAAAAACAAAGCACAAATAGAAAGTGTGTGGACAAAATGAAGTGTCAAGCGAAAAAAAAGGTAAAAAGCAAAGCAAAAAAAAGTCAATGTTGCAAGCTAATATTATGGACTTGGGGGCCCTTCGATTGCACACAGGAAACAACAACAAGTGAAGAAATATACAAGAAGCTGACTTAAGTACTGGCAAAGGCAAAGGCAAAGGCAATGGCAACGGCAACATCAAAATCAAGTGCGAACACTTGACTCAATGGCCACTCAATGCGACAAACTTCCCCACACGCAATAAGAGCGAACGTATGAGAGAGAGCTAAACGAAAGGACTCAAGCTCAGCATCCCTTTCACTCGGTGGCATCCCTTTTGAGTGCTGAGCAAAAAAGCACACAACGGAAAAGCTTTGCCATGCAGATGCTCAGAGAGTCAAAGGGCTGCTGCAGAGAGTGACAAAGAGAGAGTGTAACGGAGAGAGCAAAATACTCTTTGGAAAAATTTCTCTCTTAAATGTGTTTGCTGCATTTGAGTCCTGTGTTTAATCAAATAAGTAATTGCTCTTGAATTTTGCACAATTTGTTAAAAGTTAAACACAAGAATTGAGTATTTGGTGCGTGGGGCACTGAAAAACATCACATATAAATGTGATCAGGCTTTGAAAGGCTTTGACCAAAAATATTAACGCTTCAACTAACTAAAAACCTAGCAAAAACCATATTTTGTATGGAATTCCAAGCTTTATGCAAATAAGAAAGTGAATTCCTTTTATTTTTTAAAACTTTGTCTCATATCAAAAATTCTAACTCACAGCAAAAGCATTGTTTTTGGCGTCGCCGTTCTGGTCTTCTATGCTGCTGCCGGGGTACCGGAGGGGGTTTTTTTTTTTTATAGCTATGACTCGGGCGACAGCGTGTTCGGAGCTAGCCACATTTGCTGATGATGTGTGCGTCCGTAGTTAGTGCGACACGATGCTGCGGACGGCATTCAAGCTACGAACACGTTTGCAGTGGGACGATGGACTTGGTATAAAGTAGCAAATCACACCCTCAACGGAAACCGTCCGTTTTGGGGGGGCTGAAATATCTTGTAATGCTGATCGCCACTTTTTCAAGCAGGTCACGCCATTGGCGCATCGTTGTTCGTAAAACACTATTGCTCTCTCTGCGCAGTATTGTCGGAAAAAAGTTATCTATAAACATTAGCACCCTTTGGTACGGTGCCAAATTTGCCGACAGCCAATCCCAATGGCGCCCGAACGGGCTATTGATGCTCGGCTCGTGGTTGTTGAAAAGTCTCACTGTACCGTCTTTGACCGATTAACAGCATTCCAGTCGCTCAACGAGGGCTTGGGCGACACAGAAATGCGCTGCAACGCTCTGACCGAGGCACCGGCCTCCGATCGCGCGTGAAAACTGTCTCGTATTTTGATTTGTAAATTGTTATTGTTTTTGTTATTTGAATTGTTTTTGTATTGTTATTTGTTTAACCAGATAAGCTAATTAATACGCGCCATAGGGCTGATGAATGAATAAAGTCACAAAGGGAATTAGGCCCTGATACCTTAATAAATAAAAAAAAAAAAAAGAAAGCAAAGCCATATGACAGGCAAAGCAGGCCTGAAACAAAAAGCACAGCATGCAGAAAAATAATTAAATCAAACTGAAATCCAATTTGATTTGTTCTTCCAAATCTTAATCCTTTTGTTTATTCTCTTCGAAACAATATTGGATTTGCAGCCAGCAACTTTCAGCTCGAGTAAATTTGTCAAATAATTGTGCGAAAATGCAATTGATTAAAGTAACTAACTTAAGTTGGCTTTCAATTTGTTGATAAATTGCTTCAAGTGACACTTGATTGACAAATAGACACACACAAATACACACACACCCACACATACACATTGAAAGTTGTTTGTGTTTGTGTTTCTTTAGCAGCTGTCATAAGTGCGCAATAAATGATTTTTATCTATTGCTCATTTCATGCCAGGCTACTTCCTCATTCCGCACATCCCTTGGGTGATATCTTAGCCTATCCTTTCTGATTAAGGGTCGTGTCAGCTTCTAACCCCGTGCTCTATTTTTCGTTTCTTTTCCCTAGACTAATCCGTTTTAATTTTGTGCCGCGTTCTTTGAACTTTGCAGCTGTTGCACGTATGTTCACACAGACATCAGCAGCTTATAAAAGACTCACACACACATACTGACATAGCTGAGCAGCTGTATAGCGCCTAAAAGAATGCTTTGTTTGCTTTTCATTAGTTGACAGCGCACTGAAAAACTTGACCTCCCCTCTTGCTGCTGTCGCCAGTCACCCAACATCTACTTGAGACTTTGCCCGATTTCGCTTTGCCTTTTGTTTTGCTTAGTCACTTCTCTACTGTATATACACAGCAAACAATTATTTCTTATGACTACACATTAAGTTGAAAATTATAATATTATATTAAACATATGAACATGATTTCAAGTATGTTGGTAAAAGTACATTTCATGTGAAGAAACTTTTAAATTTTATTTGGAATCTGTTTGTAAGCGTTCCGTTGAAGAAATAAGTGCATGCAAATTCTTCAAACACATATTTCTGACTCAGAAATAAGCCAGTTTAAAATTATGTGGAACTGAGCATCAGAAATGCGAGTGAGTCTCAAGGAATTCTACAGAAGATTCTTATAGTGTATTCAACACGTTTATATCTCTGAGAAAAAGACTCTTTTTACGTCTTTGACGACTTGGCAGCAGCTGTTGGCAACGTTTTCTTTAAGACTTGCGACGGCTATTGGCATTAATTAAAATGTTAATATCTATTTTAAATTCGATTCTAATAAGCCCATTAGTAAGTTGTCAAGAGCTAATTATTTGTGATGGATGCTTCAGAGTGGTAGGGGGAAGTGTTTGTGTGTTCTCCTGCCATGATTGAAAAGTTGTGCGATAGATTTATCGATTGTTGAGCTTGTTGTACGCACGCACTTAATGAAATCATTGAGCAAACTTGTAAGGCCAGCACGCAACACGCTTAGCCAACAGCCAACAGCAAGTATACGCCATGTGGCAAAACTCATTGACTTCTAGCTGCACACAAACATACACACACACTCACACTGGCACACACTTAACCGAAATGAAAATGTTTAGTCAACTGTAGCTGACCTCGACAAGAGCCAAAGGCAGCTTCCCCTCCCACTACCCTTCAGCTGCGCAGTTGAACAGCTAGCAAAACAGCAACAAACAACAACAACAACAGCAAAGGGGAAACGGGAAAATGAAAAACTCTTATGACTGCTATTTTTAGGTCGCTGCGATGGCATCTGGCCACTATGCTCATGGAAATTTCATAGACATACTGGGACCTTTCTCATGCTCTCAACCTCTCAGGTTTCCCGGTTGTCTAACTGCCTGCAATTACTCACACTTGACCGAGGCCTCGACTGGTCTAACCTACCGTTCGGATTGGCTGGATAGCTGGCTGGCTTGCAAACTCAGATAAATTGCAATCTTAACTTCTTGGCTGCCAATCAAGCGCATAAGCAATAGCAACAACTGCGACCGCAAAAGTGCTCAGTATCAAAAAAAAACACAAAAAATTGTTGCGTGCTTTCAGGCGCCAATTTTGTTAATCTCTTAAGAAAATAAGTGGCGAGAATTGAAAATAATAAATAAGCAATAACGTAATGTTAGTTTTCTTTTTTTATACCCTACACTTAGAGCGTTAAGTATATTGGCTTGTTAGAGTCAATATAATATGGGAAAATATGGGTCAAAACAAATTGAACAGCTGAGTTCTAAAGTTGATATTTACAGTGCTGTAAAATTTGCTACCGATTTTACTCACGCTTTTTATGGGCTTATTCGGTTCACAAGACTTGAGATAAATTAATGATGCAGAAGATTTTAGCCCACAAATCACAGATTTTTTTACTATAAAACTATCAAACGCTCTAAATACTTGATATCAACCTATAAACAATCTGGCAGCTTACTTAGCGCAGTCCCCAATTAGTTTTAGTTATTTTCCAATGCTATTGCCAATGCACAGCTTCATGGAGTGGCCAAATCAAGTCAATAAATAATTAGGGGACAGTTTTACGAGTATTGTGGCCCATTGATATAGTGTAATTCACGGTACGGCAGGCGTAGTTGTTCGAACTTGGCACAATAATCGTAATGCCATTTGCTGGACCTCCCACGCTTGTGTCCTTCAAGCCCCTCTCCCATCATACCCCTCGCTGTTAGCTGTCTGCCTGCCTGCCTGCCCGCTGCGGGTTGACCTATAAAAAGTACAACTTTGATACAGGTTATTAAGTAAATGTAACTGGCACACAGCTTGCCAGCATACAAACAACACACACAAACACACACATACGCACACACACACATGTACACATAAACAATACTTTATTTACACTGTAATGGTATATAAAATGGCTGCCGTTGCCATTTACTTTGAATGTGTGTGAGTACGTCCAGTTGTTTAATTTCTTTCGCTTTTATTTTTGCCACATTTTTGTACTGCATTTCTGGGGGGAGGTGTGGCTTGCGCCTGATGCTGTTGCCCTGGCTGCTTATTTATTTTCGTAATAATAATAAATAACATTTTTCTTCAGTATTTTTTCTGTTGGTTTGCTCCGATGTGTGCTCATTTGCTAAGTTGTTTTATGCGCCTGTCGCTTGTTTTGTGGCTTTTTGACATTATTTGGATTAAGAAAATAAATCTTGTTCATGACTTGGCGCGTTAGCAAAACTTTTTTAATACTACAAATATTGTTTTCTTTGTTTTTGACTTCAATGCTATCACAAAATAAATTCTCATCAAATTGTGGCTGAGCTATGCCTTTGGGTTATTTATAAGGCTGCAGCTATACAATTTGTTGCTGGCAAAGGCACTCAAGAATCATGCAATCGGCAAGTTTAATTGAAAACAAGCAAATACGAAATTTGTCTAACAAACAAATGACAAAAAGATATCACAATAATGAAAATAAGAATTTTCTAAATGCCATTTCTTGTTGGCTTTTGCATAATAAAAAGATATTCAATCCCGTCCTCAGGCATAACTATTTTATATTTGTTTCGTTTTTTGATGCAGCAAAATATCACACAAAGTTATTTGCATTTGCGGTAGTCTAGAATATTTATGTTTTATACTCTGTAAAAAAGATGGAGGTGATGAAGTGGATATGATTCATGATTAGACACAACTATCTGATTTGTAACAGGGTATATTTTAGTCGACAACTCTGCTAAGAACAACTTACCACAAGATGTTGCATTTTTGAACAATTTATTTGACAATAAAATTGACAACAATTTCTAGGAAAAATGCATGTTATGCATGAGAAAAATGAATAGAAGCATTTGTGTGCGACTTCAGGTAGAGAGCGTATGTGCCAAAATGTTGCACACAATTTACAAATAAACATAAATGTACGTTTATAGACACCTCTGTCTTTTTTTTTTTTTGAGTAAGCCAAGACATAAGCATGGAATAAAAAGTGGATTCCTGCAGAAAAGGATATTCAACACTTGGCTGAGCAAATGCTTCAGCTGCTGCTGCTTTTGCTGAAATTCAACCTAAAATGTTTGCTAGAAATTATGTTAAGTGTTATTTTTTTTTTCATTATGCAAACATTAAGTATACGACGTGTAGACTTAATTATGCTTATATATATTTAAATGAGCATTAAATGAAGTGATTTTTTTGTTGTTGTTGTTGTTGGGTAGACAGCTCCTTTTTTAATACACACATATACATATATAGTATAACGTGCATATTTCAATTAGACGTGGCTAATAAAACATAAAAGATGCTCAGTGTCTGCCAGGCCGCCAGGCATTTAGAGCTTACTGTTAACCGCAGCCAAGCATCAGCATTAGCAGCAACCGCAAAACTCGCAGTTGCCCTTTTGTGTGAGAATTATGAAAAGCAGTCAGAGAAAGAGAGAGAGAGAGAGAGGAGAGAGCGTAAAAAGCATGGTGCAAAAATATTCCGCAACACATTCAGCGTGGCTTCCCCACAAACAAAAGCGCTACACATTTAGCCAACAACATGCCTTTTTGGGTTTGAGCTAACAGCGCGCGAACGAGAAAGAGATAGGAAGGGAGAGAGAGAGAGCGAGCGAGAGAAAGAGGAAGGCAAACCAAATAGTAACACATTTTTTGAATTGTGTTTGGCATTTTGAATGAATGAAAAGGCAGCTGGGAGCAGAGCATAAATAGCGAAAATTTGCTGACGCGTTGCTACTTCAGTGTGTGTGTGTGTGTGTATGTGCTATATATGTATACATGTGCACATACACTCTAACGTTCTTTTGGCTTTAGCTTAATTAAAACTTTGAGCGTGCGCGAAATGCGCGCAAAGCAGTCGGAAAATTAACAAAATTGCTGCTGAACGTGAAGTTGTGTGTGTGTGTGTGTGTGTGCTGCTGTCGTGGCACCCCATTGAAATTGCAGCGTAAAAAGTCGTAACGCCATTAGCCTAAGCTGCACATCCATTTTCCAATTGCCTAGCTGCAACGGCTGCACCTGTAAGTGGGCAAAATACAAAGGGGAAAGCGAAGAGAACGCAAAAATAGACTGCAGACATAACATTTTGCAAATTCGCAACTAAGCCTAATGCATGCCATTTAATGACAGTCAGTTGATATATATATGTGTGTGTGTGTGTGTGTGTGTAAAGCAGCTGTCTCTACCATAATGTGCCCCCTTCATGCCACTCGGCAAGCCACTAATGCGGCAAAAGTGTTTCGCGTCGCAAGCAATGCGAGGCAGGCAACACACATTTTATTGTCTGTCAGTTTTTGTGCATGTTGCATGAGTGTGTGTGTAAATGAGAGAGTAAGCACATACATATGCATTGCAGATGTGAAATGTCAGTTAATGTATTTGGTATTTGGTTTGGTTAAGAATCAAAACCACGAAGGCTCAACACATACTTATTTTCTACGTATACGTAATTAAACTTTTAATAAACTTTAAAAACTTATTTAGACAACAAAAATATTATTTTCTTTATTTATTAATTCGGAAACTTAAGTTTAACAATCAAAACAAATCTTATAAAATATATTGTTACATAAGCAAAACTTAACTTGTTGCAGTTGCTTCAGCGCTCAAATGCTCAATTGTTGGCCCAATTCATGAGCCAATTGCTGGCACTGTTAACTGTTTGCCTATTGGTCTCTAAGCTGCTGCTGCAATTTGAGGCAAGGCGTCTTGCTTGTGGCCAAAATCATTCAATGGTCTTGCTGCACGCTTGCTGGCACATTGATAGACATAATTGGCAAGGCACACCGGGGGAGATGAATTGGCAGCCACATGTCTGCCAGTTGGCGGCTGCTCCAAAGCGGTTGGCCCAGTGCAGCTGTTGGTCGTGTCCTTGTCGTCGACGTCTGCCGGCAAGCCAGTGGCTGGCCGCGTTGCCTGCCACATGTGGCGCGTTGCCTTTGCACCCACTACTTCAGCCTTCGATGGCGACTGTATCCTAAGGCAGTGTCCGTCTATTTGCAGAGCTGCTGCGTGACAGACAGGCGCATTTAGTTGACATTGGCAGCACTTGCAGCACAGTTGCAACACTTACCTAAACAGCTGCAACAGCTTAACAACCAAATGCAAAATATTGGCTTCATTCTAGCTATGTTTTCTTTTGAGAAATAGTTTTTCAGCTTAGTTTTTGAGTACTTGTAAATGTTGCCTGATTATTCCAAGGACTACTTGGTGTTATGTTACGAAAAGTTTTTAATGCTTTTTGTGACTTTCTTCTTCAAGGTTTTATTTTCTTGTTGTTCTTACTATCCAAACTAAATGCATTTAAATTGACGCATTGACAATTGTTTTAGCAATTTTATTGCACTTCTTATGCTGTTGTTCTTGCAACACAAGTGGCACAAGTTTTCAATGCACTTATACCCTACAAACACATGTAACCCTTTTTGTTATTGAATGTGTAATGTACCATTTTTTATGGGCACAAACTGAACCAAGCCAAGTTTGAGTTTGTTTAATATTTGAGAAGATTTTTCTCTCATTTTATCCAGATTACTTATTTAGGGCATTCAAAATTCTGCAAGCCTTGAATAACTGCTCTCCATTTTTAGAGGGGGGCTTTTGTGTGCTTGTTACTCAACTATTTTGACAACTGTTCGTTGTGAATGTTGCCTTGTTGTTGCTGTTTGTTGTAGTTGACTGGCATTTGGCTTAAAGTTCGCCTTTGGGTTTACTTTTAGTTTATTTTTAGATTCCTTTTTTTGTTATTTTTTTGCTACTTTGCATAGCCCCAGCTAGTTTATCAAAACATTTTCAAGTTGAAGTGCGGCTGCAAAAACAATGCGCTCAAGGCATCGATTTTGCTCAAGTGCATAAAGCTGTAGTGAGGGAGACAGAGAAAAGAGGGAAGGAGAGAGAAAGAGATCGAGTGGGTCGCTGTGGGTGCTATGAAAACAACTCAATGCATGGCACTTAAGCAGCTCAAACAACAAACGCAGTGAGGCAACAATAACAATAACAGCAACAGCAGCAGCAACAATGTAGCACTTGGCTGGCATTTGGTTAGTAAGGTGCAGAAACTTCCATGACAGCAGAATGCAATTTGTGTGAGCGCACCAAAGTTGATGCAGCATTTGCAATTGCCACAGCGTCTGTTGTTGCCACCAATTGTTCAAGTGTGCGAATACTATTTGTGCAATCAGTCAAAGACAAACGCTAGATGCAAGGCAGCTTAAGAACTTCTACTTATATGAATTATGCCTATGGTATCTAAACATAACTTGCAACAGCCTGTGCAGCCTGTCTTTACGGTATCCTTAATTTATTGAAACACAAACACATAAGCATAAGCTCGAAACCATTCTAATTATGCAGCAGTTGCAAATGCAACTGTAAATATTGCACTCGCATATACCTTTGAAAACTTTTACAAATACACATATATAGGGTTATGAAGGTCTGCGAGGGTGGTCAAAGCCAGCATAAAACTGCTATTGGCAATGTGGTTGCCTTATGGCTAACAGGTTTGTAAATCGTATATTAAGTTTAATGGATTGCGCCACGTAGAAAAAATCCTCAATTATTATAAATATTGTATTTATTGGCCTGGAAAAAGTAACTATAGTAGCTATAAAACAATAAATAGGTTTGTAAATTAATAAATTAATAATTAAATAATAAATGAACAGAGTATTGATGATATTTGATTCATTGAAAAAGTAAATCATGTAACTATATGAATTATGAGTTGTCACGCCGATTTGAATATCAGATTTTCAACCATTAACGCCGCAAATCTGTCTTTATAATATCGTATATCCTGTTAGAAACAAGGCAACAAAACATGCTTATAATATATCATGCCTTTAAAAGCTTTATTTAGTTATTTGACAATTAGATATGTTTTATTTCTTAATTAAAACCAATCAACTTAAACTATATAAACTCACATATTACTGTATTACAATACATACTAAAACCATTATACAACCCACGCATTACATATGCACACACACACATATATGCATATATAAGTACGTATGTGTGTGCTGTGTAAGTGCTGGGATCTAGTATCTCTTCTCTGGGCTGACTTATCGAGCAGCACGAGCTGCCATGCCGGCACGGAAACAACGCTGGCAAACGCTTGGCACGTGCATTTCATATGATAAATGTTGTCGTTGTAGTTTGCTGTTGTTGTTGTTGTTGTTGCTGGTGTTGGTGTTGGCGGTATCGTTGTCATTGTCGCCGCAGTCGCGTCGCTGATTATGCAGCGCCGCTCCTCACAGTCAGTTATGCCACGGATGCCAAAAACTTGCCTCGACTTCCTCTTTGTGCCTAGGTATATATCTTTTTATTGCACTCGCGCGAGCAAAAATAAACCACAAAATGAGCTGGACGTGAAATGGGAAAGGAAGGAGACATAGACATTGAGAGAAAGAGAGAGAGGAAGACTAGCGCTTTATTAGCTCTGTCTCTGTCTGTTGTGGTGTCTTCTACCCACCGCTTAGTTTGTATGCGGCGTCAGGTTTCGTTGTGTGTTAAATTTACGCTGACATGCGCTGTGTGGTGTGCTTGTGTGCCGCACGTTGCCGTTGTAAGTTGCAACTTAAATGCGCACGTGATGCTGCCTGCGTTGCTTTATTGCGTGCACTGGCGAAAATTAACAAAGCTCATTCTCGTTCTCACTGTAAATTTCTTTTCCCACCTATACATACCGCACATATTTCGCTGTGCCACATTTTGTGGCAGACAAATAAGCATTGAGATGTTTTGTGGATCAGTTGCACTTTCTCTTTTGAGGCAACATTTTTATTTGAGTAAATTAACTAGTTGAAGTTGTTGAATTGATTAAGTTAAGCAAAACTTTGTTGATTATTTTTAACCATGGAGGGTTTTTTTTAAGTATGTAAGCCTACGAAAAGTCACAGT
The DNA here is from genome assembly GCA_018152965.1 of Scaptomyza pallida. Classification (NCBI taxonomy): domain Eukaryota; kingdom Metazoa; phylum Arthropoda; class Insecta; order Diptera; family Drosophilidae; genus Scaptomyza; species Scaptomyza pallida. Next base: position 2,840,558 of record JAECXP010000002.1, read on the forward strand.
AATTGAACGCTTTGCGTCTAGTCCCACATACCCAATGGGCATTAAACTTTTTTCCGTTCAAATGAACATTTCACATTACGCATACGTTCGTTAGAGCCTCTAAACAAGTTTCGTTGCACTTGAAAACATTACGCATACGACGCATTGATCGTTGCTGCAATCAGCTAAACGCATGAAAAACCATGCGACTTCCACAGACTGCAATCAGGCAGAAGGCTGATGGCATTCAAGGACACACGGGAAATTGTAGATGCAATGCCTCATTTTTTTTCCCCCCAAACTCCAAATTGAAATTGTGCAAAGGCACAAAAAAAAGAGGAAAAGAAAAGAAAATCGAAAATAGAAATGCAGCGAGAAATTTTCACTGGCGCCAATAGCAACAACAACATCAGCAACAACAACAACAATAATACGAAAAACGTCAACGACATTGGAATTATAATCAGAAAACTGCGCGCAAAACAGAAATTGAAAGTCAACATCGCGATTGTGGATGGAAGGGGGCGCTGATGGGAGGTGCAATGATATTGAAATCAAATCACAGCATCGTCAAATGCATTTAAAGCTATTTGCATTGCATTCCAGCTTCATGCAATTCAGCTCCTGCTGCTGCTCCAACTGATGCTCCTCCTGTCATGCCGCTGTCGTTGCTCTCGCGTTGCTGCACTTTGCGTGCGCCTTGGCATGTGTCTCTTAATTTTTCAGAGCCCAAGCAACACCCACCCAACATGCCTTGACTCCTGTTGTCGCCGTTGTCATTGCTGCTGTTTGCATGTCTGCATTGGGAAATTGATTTTTATCGCCTTGGGAGATGCGTTTGACTGACGCGAGCGCTGTTTTTCATGTTGTTGTTGTTATTGCTGTTGCTGCTGCTGTTGTCAGAAAAATGTCAAAAGTTTTCGTACGTTCTGTTTCCTTTGACTGTACAACTTTACCAAGAAGCATAACACTATGGATAGAAAATAAAAAACTTAAGCTTAAGCGTACATACTTATATTTAAAAAGAAACTAGATGTATTTTTGATTTAACATACATTTTCGTTTAATGCAGATATTTCTTAAATCATTTAAAGTACATTTTAACTTAACGCAAATAATTATATAAATTCAAGTGCATACCGAAAAAACTATCACACAAAATATTTGCTTTCATTTCCACGTATTTAAATTACCTCATTTTTCTATCGTTTGAACATTATATTAATATAATGGGAAAGTCATATCGAATTTCCCAGTCAATTATGAAAAAAAAAACATTGAATAAAGCTGACATGATTCTTTAAAAATAAAAAGAATATTGGTTGATTTCTTTGCACTTCAATTACATAATTATTTCCGCAATAATTACTTAACAATTTGCATACATTCGAATCCTGCATTAATTGAGTTTTTCAAGTGAAATTCTTTATATATATTGTATTTATTTTATTTAATTTTTTATACTCCTTTGTATGTGTGTGTGTGTTAATTTGGTTGTCGCGCCGCTTATTTTACACCAATGTGTTAACAATTCATGTGCACTTTTGTATGGCTGGTGGCTTTTGTGACATTGGAAATTAATAAAGAGCAGATCCTGTTGTTCAATGTTTCAGTTAACACGCTTGTTAATAAATAAATAACATCAATATTTATACTTCACACATTTCGCCATTTAATAAATGCAAAGAATACACATATGTATAACACAAAAAAGGCAGAAAAAAAAAAAAACAAAAGAATGAAATCATGCAGTTGGTTTCCACCCACAAATTAATAATGTATTATATGCTGCATAAATATGTTTCAATTGTTGCACTCAATTCTTGTTTATAAGCACTTAAAAGTAAAACAACAACAAAAAATATAAAACCAACATGAGTGCTGGTCAAGTTAAGTCGAGGGTGCTCGACAAAATAATGCTCTGTACATGGTTTTTAAAGTAGTTGAGGTTTTTTGTACTGAAATATTTTGATATATAATGAGTGCATGCATTAAATCTGGATTTAACAAGTTAAACTATCGAACTTTTCATTTTAAAGTATTAACAGATATATTTTATAAGAGATTCATAAAGAAAGCACATTTGTATTCATAAACTTACATTCTTTTATTATTGTTATCTTCATTTTGACAGCCATGCAGGGTGTTTAAAATAGAACAAAGGCAGATTTAAATGCATCGCTTGCATTTATTTTATTGTCTTTGCATTAATTATTAACAACAATTCATCATAAAAAATCGCTAAAACATTTTAAAATGTCAGCTTAATTTAATAGATTACACATACGCCGCATGCACAGAGCTAAAATATCTTTATTAATTCAAACTTTTTGTGCGAAACGAAACTTTTTTAAGTTGATCAAAAAAAAAACTTAAAAAAAAACACACACTTATTAAAACTAGTTGAACTTTTGCTGCAATCAATAAATTACTGATACGCCATGTGCGCTAAGCAAAATATTTTCTTTTATGTGTTCTTTTTTCAAACTGAACGCATAAATTGGGTATAATATTTTGTGCAGAAGTATGTAACAGGCAGCAAGAATCATTTTCAAACCCATCAACTTATTATTTATGGTCGATTATTGGTCACAAAAATTTAACATCTAAATTGGGTAGATATTAAGGGATGGGTATCTGCTTGTCGGGATTTATCGATTGAAGTCCTCTTACTTGTTTTTCGTTGTTTTTTGGAAGTTTATTTTTACAAACTATGGCATATTAGATTTCCTTAATTAAAAAAAATTATGCTATGCACAAAGCAACACAATATTAAACTACAAAAAAGTTTATTCCTGAAGGCATTCTTCATACCCCACTTTCATGACTTCGCCATTTTGCCCTGCAACCCTTTTAATTGAACATTTTTAATTTATGCATAATAAAAACTGATTTACCGCTTGCAACAACACAGAAAAAAAGGTGCAACTTTTAACTTTGATGCTTTTTATGACTGACCTAAAAAAAATGATGAACCATTAAAGTGCACAAGGTGGATGGTGTGTGTGTGTGTTTCCCGCCGAAAGACAAGAGAAACAGCAAAAGCTGAATGAAGCATGGGCAAAGTTTTGTAGCATAGCGAAACTTTTGGATTTTAGTGCCGAGCGTTTTGGTCTATTTTATAGTATTTAAGTGGCCATGAATTTGCCAGCCAATGAGCAGCAGCTTTAATTGAACCGTTGGCCAAAAACATGTTCACGTGCAGCGACCAGAGGCTCTACCTTGCAACCTTGCAACCTTTCAACCCGTTTGTTAAGGCACCACGTGCTTCACATTTGTTGGTGTTGCTGATGTTGTTGTTGCTGCTGGCGTCGGTTGTTGCGGTCAGTTTTGCCCGGGCTCTGCAATTGGTTGGTTTTGGTTACGGCTACCTGCAGGTTCCGAATCAAATTGGATTGCACACTTGCCTTGCATATGGATACAAGTATATTTTACAAATTGCTTTAGTTTTGCATATGCCAAAACTTTAAATTGATTTAAAAGCAAGCACAAACTGAGAAATTCGATGTGATATATCAAAAATATTATTGTTGCATGAAATTTTAGTTATTGCATAAACAAAATGTTTCGGAGAAAAATATCACATTTGGTTCTTCTGATTTCATTATTTGATTTCAAAGATTTTTGTGTTGAATACGCTATTAGCTGGAAATTTGCATTCAAATAAATGCCTCTTTAATGTCTGTTGCTGCTACTGTTCACGTGCTGTTGCCTCACGCCTCATGCCACAGCGTGTGTAACGGCTTTTTTATTATGCGCAACGAAATTAAAAATTAAAATTTGCTGTTTGCCTATGGGAACTGGTCGGATGCTGATGCCGATGCTGATGCTGATCTGCTAGCACGTTGGCACCAAGCCTAACGCTTAACTACAGCAAATACAATGGCGGCAACAATGGCAATATAAGAGGTTGTGTCATCCCCTTGAGCTCTTGCGCAATTTGCGAGCCACAAAATGCCTAAGGTAATCACTTGCCGCAAATTGTTGTTGCTGCTGTTGTTGCTGTTGCCCCTCCGAATTCAAGTTCAACTCGAGTGCTGCCGCTTCTTTAACTTTGCTTCGTATTATTATTGTGCATTATACGGGAAATTGACAAAGAAACTTTTTGGCTGGAAAATAGCAAAGAAAACAAACGGAAAAAGGGACTCTGCACACTGTAAAAATTCGCCCTCGAATGCCACTTGAGAATTTAATAAAAATACAAAAAAAAATATATGTATATACAATAAAACGAAGAAAGTAAAATACAAAAGAGGCAGAGACAGCAAAAGACAACGAATGGAAACTGGAATTGTTGTGCACAAGTGCCGGTTAAATATTTTAGGCAAATGCTTGTTTTCCCCCATCCACATTTCTCTACCACTACCACTTCCCCATTCCCCCATTCCCCTTACCCACAACGTAGAACAGTAACGAACGACTTGGCAGAGTAAAAATAAATCAGCTGGGGCGTAGGCACTTGAGTTGATTTATGGGCCAAGGGAATGGTAAGAGCAATAACAACAACAGCAACGATGGCAGGCAGGTAAGGCCATTCCAGTGACAGTATTGCCTTTGCATAATACAAAACCAAATTGCTCGAGCCGAGCGCTTCTTCTCTGGAGACAACGCTGCTCCGGGCGACAGCAATTGACAGCAGCCACAATGCAGACAGAGAAGAGAGCGAGAGTGAGCAGAAAATTGTGTGTGTGTGTGTGCGTGTGGGAGGGGGACAGGGTAAAGTGTAAACCTTCAAGTTGTTTTTGAAGTTTGAAATACGAACAGTGCAAAACGAATCCCTGGAAGTTGCCTTGTCTCTCTGACAGTTGCAGTTCATCAGTCAGTGCGTCAGACACTGTGACAGTTAGTCAATTGAAGCTCCTGCAAAACACTTCAAGCTAAACTTACGACTAAATCTTCAAAGTACTGTATTACAAGGCAATGGGCCAAGAGCAGGACACCACCCAGGCCAACCCAACCAAGGCTATCGGCCCTCTGCTTTGTTTTGCCCTTGGCCCATGCGCTGTCCGCATTTTAATTACAAAAGCCATTCAAAAACAAAATTAATTCTCACCGGAGCGCAATAGGTGGCCAGCTAAGCTCACAAGCTGCTGTCGGCACGTGGCTACCAGCTGAAGCTGTACAAAAGTAGAAAAAAAAGATAAAACATAAAAGTTGAACATCTAATACTCTAATAAGTAGAACAAAGCGTAGAGTTGGGGCACTGTTTATTTTTTCAAAAATATTAAATACACAAAAGCCTTTTCTAGAATTTAAAAAATAAATATTTTAAAGTATGCATGCAAAATAACAGTTTTATTTGTGTGCTCATAGATTTTTATCGATATTATACAAATCAAACATTTAAACTTAAAGTTTAAAATGCCCAAAACATGTTCAACATTGCTTAGGGTATTACAAATATTTATGGCTGCAATTAAAGTTGACTGTTTGGTTGGGGCCGCCAAAAAGTAGGCAACATATTTTCATGACCATGCGGTAGACAAGACAAATCCAATTAAAACAGGTGAGATAATGTTAAGATCATAAAATGTCTATTAAATTGATAAAAATGAACAGAAGTAATGGGCTCGCCAAAGGCAACAAGCACGCACAATCACACAATCGCACACACGCACACAACCATAGAAGAAGAGTTGACACAAGGATAACCACAATGATTGGCAGGGCAAAACAAGAAACGCCACCTAGCAAGGATCGTATACGAAAAAATAGAGAAAAGAAATTTCATTAGACTAATGTGTTGCATGTCACATCAACGTCTGGCGCAGTGTAACAAGCGCATGTGAAAATCCCAAGCAAGCAGCTTCAGCTGCCCAGGATGCATGGATGCGAGGACACAGCACAGCACAGCAGCCACTCTGCCATTCAGGATGAGCTGTGAAAGCGTATATGTGTTATTGTGAGTAAGTGTGTGTGTGCCTTTGTGTGGCCCTATGTGTGTCTGTGTGGTTGTCGTCTTTCAGCTGCAGCTTCAGCCGGCTTGTTGTCGCTGCAACATGCCTTCATCTCTCTCCATTTCCATCACCATCTCCTTTTGCCAGCCATGCATCTTCGTCATTTCACAACACTTGTCAGCCTCGCAATGCAATGCAAAATGGCTGCCCAGCGCACACCTCCCTCCCACAACTCCCTGAGCTGGCAATCCCAGTTAGCCATAGTCGCCCACACCCACATTCCGGTCGGCAAAAGTGATGTATTGTTGTCTGAGCGTTACTTTCGTATCATTTGTAATCGAATGAAAAATTAGACACTTGAGCGAATACAGCATGCACTCTGCAGCTGTCAACCTAATAATACACACATACAAACATACATATCTATATCTCTTCGATACAATAATGTTCTACTGTATTGTCAATTCAATTCGAAATGATTGCAAATGAGATTAAAATGGCTTAAAGTGTAGACAATGGTGTCTGTTATTTTTGTGGCATTCAAATTAAATACAGTTCTTCGGTCAATGCACCGTACTACAATATGCTATATTTAAATTGTGATTAGATCAGATACTTTTAGCTAGAATTAAGGCAATACTAGCAATACTCGTGCTACAATAAAACCTAAGGACAAGGTTCAAGTAAATGTGTGGGCAATTCAATTTGATGGCAGGATAAAAACAATACAGGGCACTGTTTCAATTGTATTACCTGTAATTAGATGCGAAATGGGAGTGTGTGCGGCTTACTGTGCGTGGGTGTTTGTGTGTGTGTGTGAAAGCATGTGTATGGCTTTGCGTAAACAATAACAGCCCACGTGAACTAATTACAAAAATGCGTTTGCGGCGCAATTTTATGCCTACCCCTTTTGGATGAAGCAAAAATAGAACATTGTCTAATGAAAAAGGACACGACAATAGCATACACCCACAAAACACTGACAACAACAACAACAGAAACGACACACACACACACACAATGCAGGGGAGCTAATGAGATTTTGATAGAAATTGCCGTTGAGTGCAGCGAAGACTGATGAGGGCTTTCAATTGTTGACAGCAGCCTGATTATAAGTCGATTCTTTTGACACGCAGCGCGTGCAATTTGCAAGCGAGAGACAAAGAGGAAGAGGAAGTAAGGAAGCTCGCTGACAAGGAGCATAATTTATGGGGCAACTACAAAGTGTTGTCATGTTGCATGCAAACAAGCGCTAAGAAAAACGCGCGTTGCACAACTCTTAGATAATAGTAGGATGCAAAAGCAGAGAAAAAAGTAATTCAAAGAAGATATTTTTAATTCCAGTGCGTGACTAAATAGAAACTTTAAGAATAATGTAAAGTGAATGGTTAAAATAAATTCTTCTTTAATGAGTTTTAAAGTTACTTACTGATAAGTCACTAAGCTAATTCTTAGTTCTTTGGTTGAATAATGCTCAGATGAAATTTCATGTGTCAGACACAGATCAAGGATTCCATGGTTAATTTTTAGAGAAAATAAATAAACTTTGTAGTTTGTTTCAATTTTTTTCTTTTGCATATCACTTTGCGAAATGCATGCAACCGCTTTGGCAAAATAACAGAAATTCTGCTTGTCCGTCACTGTTCCACTATTTTCCCCGCCAACCTTTCACTTTGCAACGTCTCTTTAGTTTCAGCAAGTTTTTTTTCTTTGAACTGAGTAAAAATCTGCAACTGCAACTGACATAGTTTTGAATTGTTGTTGTTCTTGGGCAAGAGTTGCATGAACCGCGCTCGCTGAGCGTTTATCTTGGCTCAAAGTCTTGGTTGTTGGAATGCACCTACGGCGCACTTGGTGCATTGAAATAAATCTGAGGCGCACAAAGTTTGCCAAGCGGCTGCATTTGCTGTACAATGCAACCTGAAGGGGGCATGGGGGCATGCTGCGTCTCGCCAGCAGGTGCCAAGGCGCAAGCGACTGGCCAAAGTGTTATTTACCTTTTCTCTTTGTTGCCATGGCAGCGCCCAGTGCCTTGGGACATGCACCAGGAAAAGTTTAAACTAAAGTTATCGTTTCCTCTTTGCATCCCTCTTTCTTACTCTGAGCTAGTGTGTGTGTGTGTGTGTGTGTGTAGTTCTCGTTACAGTGAGTATTCTCAGCGGCAACAGTTGCTCAGTGTTTGTGCTGCATAATTAAACAATTGTCTGGAAAATTGTGTTGCAACTTTGACAGTGGCACAGCGGCCCAAATGCAAACACATCCGTCAATTGGCAAAGTGATAAATGTATCTTGATTTATATGTTCAGACAGGAAAGCATCTTACGAAGCATGAACTCAGTCATGGGAATTGATTTGAACATGATTCAAAGAGTGCAAAAGCGAAACGAAATGTTGCAATGAAGGTGAAAACTATTGCAATGCAACACTTGACCTTAAGATACTTATCTGCAATCTGCCAACAATGGAATCGTAAAATTTCTTAAGATAAAGGAATTTTCTCTCATAAAATTAATAAGTGAAATACAGTTTATTGGATATTAAAATGTTTGCAAATCGACTGACATATGAAAATAATCAAATCAAACTCATAGATTTGATATATGCTATCATAATATTACCATTTTCAATAACCCATCTGATTAACTGGGCTGCTTGTGAGTTATGTTTGCTAATCTTAAGCTTTAATTAAACTAATGGCACATTGATACTAACACAATAACCCAACACAACAGCATCAGTTTCATTAGCATTATGGACAACAACAACGGCAACAACAATGCAAAACAACAATAGTCGCGATAACAGTAGCATTAATTAATCTAGCAGTAATGTAATAACCGCCATTAAACTAAGCAAACAGAATTCACCGTTCACCGTTCACAGTTCGCCATTCACCGTTTTGGTCATTTGCCAGTTGCCGTTGCGCATAAATTTGAATGTGAAGAGCAACAGCAACAACAACAACATCAGCACAAGGGTTTACAGAACAAAACCTCCAACCCATTCTCGAACGTGCGTGTTTGTGGTTGTACTTCCAATTAAATGTCGGCTCGATAGCGAAATGTTGCAATCCAACAGTAGCGGCAGCAACAGCCGTGGGAATTGTACTTTGCAAATAATATAGCCGGCGCCAAATGTTTAATGATATGGAATTAATGCGCAAACATCATCGACAACGTTGAGGTTCTACATTTTCCCATACACCTGAGTGTGTGTTTATTTGCGGGTGAAATGTTAATGACATAAGCCCTACGGTGAGTTCATTTATGACTGCGGTGCGTATACTCAACGGCCATATGTACAATTCCTATCCATTCAGCATATTGTGTTGCATACTTAAATATTGGTGTTGCACATGTTGAGTTGTCATTAAAAATCGTGTTGGCTTTTATTTTGGTATTTACGAAGGACACCATACTTTTCATATCACTAACACACGCACACTTCCAAGAATCACTTAAGGCATAACCTTTTTTCTTTGCACTCAGCTAAAAATTTGATTTTTTTTTCCTATTCGCTGGTTGTCACGCCCACAGGACAATAACAATTGGCGCCAGTTTGCTTGAGTTTCTAGCTGGAAAGCTCGTAAATAAGTATATATATTTTTTGCGTTTTCTCCACAATTTGCGTCAACAACAACAATAGCAACATCAACAACAACCACATTTATAGAGTTTCAGTTACGGTTTTGGGTTTCATTTTTGGGGCAACAAAATGTTTATTGTCCAGCCAAAAAGCGAGGAAATACGCATGAAATTAGATTTGCTTCATCGAATTGATTTCATTTGTTTTGATTTGTTTCCGAAAATACGCAAATTGGATACAAGACCAAACACCCCAACACACACACACACACACATGCATACTCTCAAACTGTATAAAAGTTGTTGCCATAGCTGAAATGAATACATTTTGGTCGAGTGGTTGAGATTCGAAAGCATTGTTGCTGAGCATGGGGCGTTGACAACTAGGCGTTGTGGTTTATGTTGACGAAACAGGAAGGCAGTCCAAACCCCCCCACAAAAAATTCCCAAGAACAAAAATCTCCATCAGTTCTGACTTTTAGTAGTTTTTGCTGCTGCTGCTGGCAATTGAGCGATCAACACTTGGCAGCTTGTGCTGGCATTAAAGTGTCAGCATACGCATATAAACATTTATTTATATATGAGTGTGCGTGTGTATGTGATTTGGGCCGCATGCGGCTTAATGTGCCCAGCGTTAAGACACCGAAACGAGCCAGAAAACAAAACTTGACGCTCAATCAAATGGCCAAATCCGAGCAACCCTTTTTTTTGTCTCTCACGCCGGGGATTAACAGATCAGCGGCTCGAACGACCCAAACGCTAGGCACTGCTTTGCCTTTAAGTGCTGCAGCTGCTTTGGAACTTTTTGTTTGGGTTTGGCAACTTATTCAAGACTTTGCACTTGATGACCCAATTAATGGGCCTTCAAAATTTATTTATTGTCAACTTTTCTATGAAACTTTTTATGTATTTTCAAAGCTCTTTTTCGAATACATGCGTATACATTTTTGACTTGTATCCCAGTGCTCATTATAAATAAGTAAAACTCAGCTGTCGTCGCACCCAAACCCATTCAAAAAACTAATCATTATTGAAAACGTAGCCGAAAAAGAAAAATGTAAAAGAAAACAAACTTTTGTGCCGCATTCAGTCGCCCAATCGTATTACCAGCCAAACAAGGGCCGTAAGCTGACATCAAGTCAGTCGAAACTTATAACGAAATAGCTTTGGTCAAATTGTTTTATTGTCCTTTTGTGTCCTTTCGCCCACGTCCGACTTTGGCTTCCCTTGTTCCCTTTTGCCTTGTTGAAACATTGTTTGACGCTAAAAACTCTCAAAGGATTTCCGCCCCCAAGGCTTTCGGTTGCCAAAGCAACACAGTTTTTGCTGTTTGTACAGGATTGCAGAAGGACTGCGTTTTGTATTGAACTACCATATTGTGGGCTAAAAATATGTGTATTTATAGGGTGATGACATATACGAACACATGGAGCCAAAAAATGAATCTAACTAAACCTTTTATTCAAGTTTTTTTCTTTGGACAAACATTTTAAATTCTCTTCACCTCTAACAAGAGTGCATTATAAAAATGCATCTCATATTTTATTTAGAAAAAAAAAACTCTTGTTAAAAGTAGTTGATAAACTTCTGTGCTTAGTGTATCACATGGCACTTACTTAATAGAAGACGATGCAAACTTGAGACTTTCAGATGCTCTTCAAAAACATTGCGTTAAATTGCGTGGAAAAGTTATGCGTTGCGCCCTCGTCCGCCCCCGCGTTTTGTGTGCGTTCGCCTACGCTTATGAAGTATTTTTCATGATTTTTTCGCTCACAAAGTTGACTTAGCAAACTACTTGAAATGTAAAAATGTTTGAGCTTGAACTGTAAAGGCAAACTTGCTGTAACTTTGAAGGCTCACATAATTATGCGAATCATACAACTGGCCAAGGCACTCAGCCAGCATTTGCTGTTTCTACTAATACTGCAGCACATGGTAATCTCTGGCGCAAGAGCGATACCCATGTTGAAGCATCACAAGCGCTTAAGCGATGGCGGCTTTCAAATGGATGAACCGGACAATATGGGAAGCGGCAGCAGCAGCAGTGGCAGTGGAGGTGGCATGAGCGACATGGAGTGCGGCAGCAGCGGTAGCAGTGGCAGCAGTCGAAGCATGAGTAGCAGCATGGGTAGCAGCATGGGTAGCAGCATGGGTAGCAGCATGGGTAGCAGCATGGGTAGCAGCATGGGTAGCAGCATGGATGATGTGGATTGCGGCAGCAACGGTAGCAGCAGTCGCAACAGAGGCGACATCAATTGCGGCAGCGACTCAGGCAACGATTTCAATAGCTTCAAAAAAGACCACAACGACAACAAAGGCTCAATGATGAATCAGGGCAATTCCAAGCAGACGGCAACAAACATTGCCCAAAAGGCTGCAAACGATGCCGAGCAGGCTTATGGCACACAGCAATCGGCCGCTGCCGAGGTCGCCCACATGGTCAAGAAACAGCTGGCGGATCGGGCATACGCTGCTGCCAAAGCAGCCGAGGCAGCTCTGGCCGGCAAACAACAGAATGTCGAGCAGCTGGAGCTAGAGATAAGCGAATCAGAGGCAGCCGTGCAACAGCAGGCGCAATCTCTCATGGGCACACACAACAATGTCAATGCAGCGGCCATGACAGTAAAGGAGGCTCAGCAGCTGTACCAAACACTGCAGAATGCCATCGGCTTGGCCCAGGAAAATCTGTCGCATGCCAAGGTTGCTGCCAGTGGCGCTCAGCATGAGCTCGAGGAGAAGACGCAGTTGTTGGAGCAGGCTCAGAGTCGCATCGATGGGCTTAAAAAGCGACTGTGTGAGTCGCGCAAAGAGTTGCAGAACATTAAGAAATCCGCCTACAAGGCGGCCAGTGCTGCTGCCGAGGCACGTAAGAAGTCCAGAGAACGACGCAGAGTCATCGAGATGGCGCGCATTAAGCGACACATACAGCAATTAGTGCAACAAGAGCTGCAACAGCGGCAAGAGTTGCACAACTCTGGCACATTATCGTGAGGCAAGAAAGCTTTGTTTATATTTTGTAGTTGAATTTTATTGGTTTTCTATTCTGTTTGAAATGTTTAGTGAAAATAATAAAGATTTTATAAGTTTTGGCCCAATAGTTTAACTTAATTCTTCAGCAGAAAGTATGACCACCTGTCACAATCAGTAAAATGCAAAAGATTTTACACAAATCTTTGAATTGTTTGTATTTCTGTAAAATTAATTGGGTCATCAAAATAACATTGGCTTTGGCTGAAATCGTTTCTTATTCGTATTCCATAGCCCTGATAAGCTATCAAACTTATCGAAATAACGAAGTGTTTGCTGTTGTTGTTGTTGGCTTCGCAAGTCCCTAGACGCTGCTTTTGTATCCCTTTTTTTTGTGTGTGCGTGTGCTGAGCTGTTAATCCAAAAAGGGTGACCACTGCAAAGTAAGCTTTGTCATATGATTGAACGACAGCTCTTGAGGGTTTTTTACTGGTCATAAAGAAAAGCTCAAGTTTAATGCTTAAATCGCATGTTATGGTTGCACTGAAGACCACTTTAAGGACGCACTAGGCTTCAAACTGAATGTGTGGCTTAAAGGCTTTAAGGCTGGCCGATTTTACTACCAATTAACGCAAGCCTGCTTGAATAGTTGAATGCATTTTAGTGGAGTTGAGTTACTGCAAAATGGACACTCAGCAACAACCGCAGGCCGGCAGAACTCGACTGCTCTGCAAAACTCATTTCGTTGCTTTCCTTGTGGTATCTGGTTGCTGCTGTTGCTGCTGCCCTTCTTCTGTGGCATTTGCACATTTGTCGAGCATTTCGGCATGTCCTTCTGCCTCGTCGTCGTCGTCGTCATGCTCGTCGACGCTCATGTCACTTGCATGCGCCTTTTTGCGTGGCCAAGTACATGTGCAGAAGTGCCCCAAATGACACTCCGTTTCGTCGAAGGTGTCTGCAGTCGGATGTGTGCCAAAAAACCGCAAAAAAATGTACATGAAATCGATGCGATTGAGCATTTTTGGGCCGGATACACCTAAAAACTACAATGTTTAAGAGCAGACGAACCAAAAATACTCTTCAAAAACCTTTTCAACTAGTTCTTTACTTTTCCATTCTTGGAAACAAATTTATGAGGACTTAAATACATATAAAAACACTTAACACTTTTCAAATGCGTATATTTCATTAGGTTGTTCCCTAACGCAGCTTCCCTGCAAGGACTGATATCCGGCCTGGGCCACAAAGATTAATATTTACTGAAGCACGTTTTCCAACTTTCATGAATTTTAGTATCGAATACGAATATATATTAATGCCTTAAATAACATTTATGTTTTAGCTCATTTCCCGTTGGCTCTCATTAATGTCAAAATATAATGACCCAATGCTAGAGATGTCATCCTTTATCATTGCATTGCACTGCCAAAGCCAGCAACAGTAACAGCAACAAAGCCTCAGCTACACACACACACACACAAATACAGACATGCACATTTACACCGACACCGACACACAAATTCAATTTCCTTTTTGCAATCGTTGGACCTCCCCGCAAATGGCATCTGTCGTCATGCTGAGCCCCAGAGCCCAATGTCTGCCGGGATACAGATGCACTAACTGCTGCCTCTATGATCTGCTCCATCCTTCTCGTTTGTGTATATGTGTATATGTGTGTGTGTGCATATTATATTTATGCCCTTGCAGAAGTGCTTATTGATGTTGCATCTGAAATTGAAATCTGGAGTTTTTTCATTTTTTTGATACTTTGTTTTTTTTATTATTTTGTTAAGTCCCTTGAAACATTTACAGTTGAAGTACAACGATTTCGTTTTCAATGTTTTGTGAACTTTCAATTAAGCAAAGCTGGCATTTTTGTACAGGAATATGCAAAAATCCCACCACCAGTCAGACATGATATGTGCCCTCCAGCTACCCAAGAGTCGAGGCCATGGAATGTGAAACTTAATTTTAATGCATAACCAAATTGAATTTAAGCAACAGGAAAATTGCTTGCATACCACAAAAGGTGGCAAAGCTTCCCCCCCAACCGAGTATCTGGCAGTGTCTGGCAAAAGTCTGCGGAGTGAGTTTCTCAAAGCAGCCAACCACATCAACTGAATCATGAAATTTAAGCAAATATGAGACACAAGTCAAAAGGGTTATGGGCAGGGAGAGAAAGGATGAACGCTTGTGTTGGCTGATGATTGAGCTTGTGGCTTAAAACTACAAACTATAAGCTACGACAAAAGAGCCACAAAATTAAGCAACATGCAAAGTTAATTGTTACTGCTTTAATTTAAACTATTGCAAAAATTCAGAAGAAGAAAAACCGATTACTTTTGCGTTATCATGTAGACAAACTCCTCGTAGTTGATTTTACCATCGCCATCAAAGTCAGCCTCGCGTATCATATCGTCGATCTCCTCATCGGTGAGTTTCTCGCCAATATTGATCATGACAAAGCGGAGCTCAGCTGGCGATATGAAACCATCCTCGTCCTTATCAAATATTTTAAATGCCTCACGCAATTCCTCCTCCTCCTCGTTCTCATGCGACTGTCTGGACATCAAAGTGCAGAATTCGCCAAAATCAATCATGCCATCGCCAATGGTATCGACTTCATTGATCAGATCCTTGAGCTCGGCTTCGGTTGGAGTTTCGCCAAGCGAACGCATCAGATTGCCCAGTTCACGAACGCTGATTTTGCCCGTTTGGCTTTTATCGAAGAGCATAAAAGCTTCCTTGTACTCGGCAATCTGCTCCTCGGGCAGATCCGGAACTGCAGACATTCTGAAATCTTTTTTTACTTTCACAAAATTTGTAGCTTAAAGTTGAATTCGTTTCAAACGAACGATTGTTACTCAAATAATAAACAAACTGATTTTATTTTGTAGAACGAAACGAGTTTATTGCCACGCCTACTTTCTAACGCTCAGACATCATTGCCACAAAATCTCTGTACAAAATGTTGCCCTCAGTATTTGAATTGCCATCTAGTAATATTTGATCCAGATCGTCTTCATCCATTTTCTCTCCGTAAGTGCACATAATATGACGAAATTCCTTTTCGTTTATCCAGCCATTGTCGTCCCGATCAAAGACCTTAAAAGCCAATATAACCTCATCCTCGGGCTCCTGGTCTGCATAACGCTCCGACATGATGTGCAGAAAATCACTAAGGTACAGCTCATCCGTACTCTCGGGATCATATTCATTGTAATAATCCTGTAGCTCGTGCTCGGGCGGATTGTGGGCAACAGCATGCAGTATGTCTCTTAACTTTTTCATTGGTATAACTCCAGTACCCGCTGTATCAAACAATGAAAAGCAATATGTTAGATCTGCCTCCTGTTCTGCATTTAACGAATGCGAACGTATAACACGTTCCTCGGGCGGTGGTGTGGCAAAATCCTCAAAGTCTTCCATTCATTTTTTTTTTTTTTTTGAGTTTTACAGTTCTAACTTAATTTAAATTGGCGAAACGTGTTTAGTTTCTTTATATGAGAGTATACTACAATGAATTAAACATAAAGCAAATAATTGAACATTTTATCTTAGCCTTCTTGTGAAATACACACATTTCATATGATGTCATGTTCTCTTGGTGATAATGTTATAACACATCGTACATGCCACACATAGTTCAAGTTAAAGCATAACGTTTAAATATTTGCGGTATACATCTAATTACATAGTTGAAAATCTCTGCTCCAAACTAGCTAAATACATAAACAAATCTCCTCAAAAAACACAAATGCAAATGAGCACATGAATCCCATTAGAGGTATTTGCTGTTGCCTTGTGTTTATCTGTGCTGTTGCTGTGCGTGTTGCCGTGTTGCCTGATTATGTCCCGATTATGGCCAAGTGAGGACTCAACAAGCTTGTTTGCCCGACCCACAGACGCTTCGCATAACTCAGCTGCACCCAGACCATATACTCATTTATAAGCTATGCTGAGAATTGTTGACAAATGCTTTCGGGCAGCAGCAACATCGGTTTAGTATTTACAAATAAGGAGTGGAGTAAGTGCATATGCAGGTAACTTCTCATTAGCAGCAGTTTCAATTTGAGATTGTTGTTACTGCAGAGCATTTGCCATGCTACAGTTGTGGGAATTGTATGTCGGACAATGTTTTAAGCCCAAGTCGAATGCACTTTCGGCCAGATTTTATGTAAATTGTGCAATTTTGGCTTTTACTAATTTAATTTTATGACAACAATAGCAGCTTAAAATACCAGTGCATGCCACAAAAGGTGGCACGTAATGTCCAAAAGCACGATTACCTGCCTGAAACAACAAATGTACTAAAAGCAAACGTTTTTAATTAAAATATTCATTACCAAAGCCGTTGAGCTGCGGATGCTAATGAAAAAAAAGGAAGAAAACATTTTAAATTTAAATTAAATTAAGTTTAAAGCGTTTTTAGCTAAAAAGAAGTTAAATATGGAGATACTCTGACGTACAAAAAATAATAAAGCTTCTTTTTAAACTTTTACAATACTCGAAAGATTATTCCCGATAAAAAATGTAAACACACTAATAAGTGAACCGCTTGCTTCGCTGCGCCGATAGTTTTTACAAAATTTAAGCAATAGATATAAAATAAATACAATCCTGTCCGGATATAGTGAACTAATTTTTGCAAGGCCTGTTCTCTATTCCCAGGTTGTTCACTCTTTTGAGACACACATTTTCCTTTCTTAGTGCTCACTTTCAACCTTAATAAATATTTGGTGTAAATTTCAGCCTTCTAGCTCTTTTTCGTTAGGTCTCTCAACAATCAGGACAAACTCTTTTATATATACAGAAGATAACCGACTTGGGCGTGTAACGGAACTTCCGATTGCCATAACTTCCTCAAAATAAGCTAGATTTTCATATGCAATACATCAAAAGTCTTGTTTTACGATCTAGATTAATACTGCATTTAAATAATCACAAAATAAAGAAACTTAATTTTTAGTCGATTTTCATGTCAATTTTTTATGACCGATAACCGACTTGGGCGTGAAACGGAACTTCCGATTGCCATATCTTCCTCAATATACGCCCGATTTTCATATGCAATACACCAAAAGTCTTTATTTACGCTCTAGATTAATACTGCATTTTAATAAATATTTGGTGAAAATTTCAGCCTTCTAGCTCGTTTCGTTTCGTATGCAGTGGGTCTATCAACAATCAGGACAAACTCTTTTATATATATAGATAATGATTATAGTTTTATAGATCATGCATTTCTTTGCCTAGTGTCCGTTTTTTTTATTTGTATTTATAGAAATCCCAACAAAAGCATTCAGTATTTCTAAAACCGCAGCAGACAGCCATTATTCTCAAAGCAAAGACCATTTGAACGAGAGTAGAGATGAACGCTTTGGCTTTGCCACGATTGATAAAGCAAGTCAATCTGCTGAACAGCCAGAAGCAGTTTTCTTAAATGGATTGTGGCCACGCCAGCAGTTTCGAATATTGTTAATATCCACTCCAAAGAAGCACCAACCACCTCGCTGGAAAACGCTGCTCGATTGCATTCAGTGCCGATTTCAATTAAGCATATGAAAGCAGCATTTGCCACACAATGCAGCACTCGGCAACAATTGAGTGGGCTTTGCCACAGAGCTGGCCAATTGGCTGCTATGACTGGCACTGCTATCAGTCCCGGGTCACTCATTGTCGGTACAGTTTCTGTTCAGTTAAAGTCAGTCTTGGTCAGGCCAGTTGCAAAAGCAAAGTAATGCCACATGGAGTTGCAAAAGCGATTTCAATATGCGTTTTCTGTGTGCCTCATTTTCTGTTTGTCTGTCTGTGTGCAACCGGAAATGAAATATAGAGCTGGAGGGCAAGCAACAACAGAGAAAGAGAGAGAGAGAGAGAGAAAAGATGAGAGCTGTTGCCTTTGGTATATGAAAATTGTGTGTGTGGCATGCATTGTTCTGAGGCATGTTCATGTGGGTTTAACCGGCAGCACAATGCACATGCATTTTGGTTCAGCTGATGCCGTATTTGGCTTGTTAATCTGCCATTTGCCTCACACAGCACAGCTGGCACAATTTTCATTAAGGCCAACGCGACGTTCCGTAAAGTTAAGCTAACAGCCCAGAAATAGCTTGACTTCAAGTTGACCAAAAGTTCTTTAAACCATTTAAGATTCAACATGCTGCGTTTAACTGTTTCTTCTGGACTTCTTTTCTTTTGTGGTATTAAAAAAACACACTTAAACACACACGCAGCACACTTGCCACCAGCAAAAACGTTCTTAAGCAAACATTCGGCATTCAATGGCAAGAAGAAGAAGGCTGCCCACACCCATCAATGCCTTCAAACTCAATGGCTTTCGAACTCTTTTAGGACAGGCAGCAGGCTTTTTAAAACAAAACATTGCAAGGATACAGGTTACAGGATACAGGATACACAAAGAGCCACAGCGCGTGTCGACTGAAGTGGCAAGGCAAATACGTAGGTGGGCAAGTCAACAGCACTTGCCAAGTTGAAGACCCAGCACGAGCCATAAGCAAAAAATAAACAGCAAATAAATGTTAGAGCCAAGATATAGGCATCAGCTTTGTAGAATATCCGAGTCATAAAGTCATAAAGTCATAATCAGCTCATAAATATTTTATTTATTTATTCAAAAGAGCACACATAAGTTACATATATATTTACTTCTTAGCTTTTGTTTTAGTTGGCTTTAAAGTGGTTTCCACAATTGTTGTTTCAGTTGTTGACGCATATTCCGCGAAACTTGACATATTCAACTTGATTAATTGATCAAGAAATTTATCGCCCATTCTCAAAAATGCCTCAACATTGCTAACTTTATTATCTAAAAGTTTCAGACTCCAATTAGATTAATGGTTAATATTTAAGATATATTTTTTTTACTCACTTCCAACTGCATATAGTTGAGTGCTTGACAGCAAGAGAAGAAAAAACAAACAGAAACTGACGCTTCGCATATTTGCAAGTGAAGGGAATAATTTCGAGCTGTATTTAATGTTATATTTAAGCAAGTGGAACAAACATTGTAACGAATCGATTTATAATATGTTGCATTTAAAACACTAATTTGATTTAAGCGTGTTTCTAAATGAAGTAAAGTTTCTTGGCACAAAATAAGCTCCATAAAACTCACAAGGAAAATTCGTAATAAATATCTGATTATAATTGCAATTTTCGTAATAATTAGTTAGTTAGTTCCCACTAGCAAACATCCTAATGAGTAAATTCAGTTTCTGCACTGCTGCGTTTATTCTTAAAACCAGAACCATTGCACACACACGCACACACACGAAGACAAGCAATCACACTTACACACACACACACACACGCATAGAACCTTCGAACTTTTGTTGACTTTGTGTGACAGTCCTTTCGGGCATGTAAGTTTCTTGTTTGCTTATGACACAAATTGCATTTGTGGATGACAACAAAAGCTTTGGTCATGCCAACAAGATGATTAAATTACTCATACGCCCCTATGAGCGCGCAAAATGGTAAGGGCTGGCGTCCAGTGGGGCGACACAACTTTCAGACGAGTTATTGTTATTGTTTTTAGTTTTTTTGTGTGTTTGTTGCCTGGCATTTAGTTAATTAAGTTTTACAACAGCTCAACAAGCGCAACGCCCAGTAATCACAACCACCCCCTCGCCCTTCACCCGCCGGCCCTCAGCCGCAGCCCATTTAATTAGTTTTTAATTATTTTGCAGGGCTGCTTTTTTTGTATTGTTTGTTGGTTGTGCTTGTGAACGCTTTTCAAACTGGACAACGAGCTAGAGAAGCGTTCGTTGGTTATTTGTTTTGAGTTTAGTTAATTTTATTTGTATTTGCTGAAAAACGCCCACGGCTCAACGCCTCCCACTTGAGAGCGTTTTGTTCATTTAGCACATTATTTCTACACGCTTTGTTTTACTGCAGTTTGTTTTGTTTGCCAGCCAGTCCACTTTACTTCCATGCCAAGTTTTAGGTTAGCTCCCATTCATTTAATAGGCCAATTGCAATCTCTGTGTGTGTGTTTGTGTGTGTGTGTAGTGTAATTAAGTTTGTGTTGAAAATTAATACAAATTAAAGCATCCAGCAGCATCAGGGCAAATCACATGCTACAGCTTTTAACCAACAATGGAGGGAGAAAATAAATGCAGTTTTGGTTTTTTAATTGAAATTTTAGTTGGCCATCAAGCGTTTTAACGTTAACCATAACGTTAACATGAACAACATCATCATTATCATCATCACGAACAATGCTGTGCTGATTGAAATAGCCAAGCAAATATTGCACTTTTCTGCATATTTAAACGCATCTGTGAGAATTTGCCTGCTGGCATTGAGGCGATGGGTTGCTGTGCAAATATTTACACAGTACGTTGGCAGTGGCATAAACCACCGCAAAACAATAAAATTCGCAATAAACCAAATGGAAAGCGCCACCAGAAATGGAAATGAGGAATTGCTGCTGCTGGCGCATGTGAAATGCATGCAATGCCAAACAATGCAACAACACCACACCAAACAACAACAACAACAACAGCAGGAGC
This sequence comes from Scaptomyza pallida, assembly GCA_018152965.1. NCBI lineage: Eukaryota > Metazoa > Arthropoda > Insecta > Diptera > Drosophilidae > Scaptomyza > Scaptomyza pallida. The sequence continues at coordinate 2,861,522 of JAECXP010000002.1, forward strand.
AACAACAAACAGCAAGGAAGTAACAACAAAGCAACTATAAAATCAAAATTCAAGCAACATTCCAAACTTTGACTTGTCGGGTTTTCGAATACCCTTTCTTCACAAAGAATATTAAAAAGACTTTAATTTTTTAGCCAAATGACACCATTTTCTGGATATTTTGTTTAAATTTTTGCCTTTTATTTATGAGTAACAATTATTTTTATTGCATACATTTTACCAACTGTTAGCCAAAGTCGCCATCCATTTCAAAATTAATATTACTTTCGTTATGGCCATCGCATCAAAAGGGTTAAACACAGCGAAACGGAATGGAACGAAACGAAACGAAACGTTTTTCATAACTTAAATTGCACAAGGCACAGAGTGCGACTAACTGGAAAATCAACACAAAAGCCAACACAACAATCACCAACAACAAGAATAGCAACAACAACAATAAAAAAACACCAACAACAACAACGTACTGCAGTTAACATTGGTTTTGTGCTGGCAAACACAATGATACTGGGTCAAGACAAAATTACATAAGCTATAAAGCTTTGAGATCGTATACTTTTGTTGAGCTAATCACCAAAACAATTTAATATAATATTGCAATATTTTCAATATCCAGTTTATGATGACTTTCGTTGAAGCTAATTCCGTTCCCGTTCCCTTTGTGGAAACCGAGGAAAACTTTGGCGTACCACTTCTTCGGCTAGCACAGCTAGAACAGCTAAACGTGTCTTGGTTAGGTTCATCATCTGATAAGGAAATTATAATCAGTTTCAATATTATATGAGTAAAGTAGATGTATATCTTACCTGATATCTCTTCAGCTGACTCAACCGCTTCAGGCTCTGCAAGATCGATTGACACCTTTTTGTTTAAGGAAGGACATGTCCCATCCTCTATTATTAATTTACACATCAGATATTAATACTACAAATATATTTATATATATATATATATACCTGCTTGCACCTGCTGCGAGGACCAAAGCGCAATCAGTAGAATCAACAAAAATGAAAAGCGTTGCATGGCGATCTTAAAAAAACTGTTTAGCAAACTTATCTTACAGCTTTTTATATTTTAAGACTTCTCAACCTGATTGGTTACAGTTATGCATATTAGTTGAACTTCGCATTTTCTGCACACTTGTAAATGCAATTAAGTTCATTCTTTTCTTTAGTAAATCTGCCTTACGGAGCTCAATATTTTATTGCTTTTTTTCCATTCTGTTTTCTGTTTTAATTGGAACCCATTCTACTCCCTAACTCTATACAAAACTATACCCACGCAAAAAAAATTTTTTAACAAAGTTAACGTGTTTTTTATCCCTGCCAAACACTCAATTCATTCACAACTTTATTTTTTTGAATGCTCCTCATCAGAAGTTTATCCCATTTGATGGTCTTGCTCTCACCTTGTCGCTGAGTCACTTTAATATCCTGTTGGGAAACTTCGCTTTTCGTTGAAGTTTGCCAGTTTGCTTTGATCATCATCATCATCATCATCATTGGCATCAGCAGCATCAGCATCGCCATCAGCATCGTTGCCTTCATTGAGTGTCTATAAAGCGGCTTTCGTTTTGGCTTTAGCTTTGATTGACCTTTCTTCTTCTTCTTTATCTTGGTAGCTAGCTTTCGATAAGCCATGGCAACGTACAGTATTTAACAGATTTACTGGCTCTGAGACGCACCTTTGAAGTAAGCTTTGCCCACAGTTTCTATTCATGTATTGTGAATCGATGTTTTGCGCCATTCCATTCGTTTTTTCAGTTTCAGCCTCATTCTGGTCTTTTAATTTATTGCCTGCCCAAGCCAATTGGTTGGCTAAAAAGGGGCGCGGTCAGTGGTCAGTTGTATTGATAAACGGCTTAAAGTCCTTGCCATTCTTTTGCGTTTATTCTTTCTCGATTGTGTGGTTTTTCCATCTTTTTTTTCTTTGCTATAATTTCATTTGCTTTTGTTCGCAAAATTAAAGCCATAAAATGGAATTCTTAGTCACGGAGTAGGGCAGGAAGTTGTTAGTTGGTAAAATTCACAACGGCAGCAACATTCAGTTGCAGCTGAAGTGCTGCACTTGTTGTCACAGTTGTTGTTCTTGTTGCTCTTGTTGTACTCTCGACGCCGTGTACAATTATCACCTAGGGCTACGTAGTACGTACAGAAGCAGCAACAGTGGCACAGTCAACACAGGCAACAGCAGCAACAACAACAGCAACAACAGCAACAACAGCAACAGCATTATGTGCTCAAAATGTAAATGTCATTTGTGTGCCAAGCAGCCATAGCAGCAGTAGCAGCAACAACTACTGCCGGCAAGTGTTGCACATTTGAAAAATGTGCTACGAGTGAAGTGCTAGCAGCAAAAAAAAAAAAAAAAAACTAAAGGAACAACCAGAGTACCCAGTGAAACCGACTGGAATCAAGCTGCTGGTGTCCCTTGCCTCAGCGTATGAATAAATGTTAAAACACAATCGAGAGCCGTAAATTCCAAGCAGTCAGCAGTTAGAATAGGTGTGAAAATAAAAAAAAAAAAAAATAAAGTAGAGACAAAAAGGAAATAACCCAAAGTGAGCAAGGAGCCAGAGAATGAGAATGAGACTGAGAATGAGAACAATGCCATGCCCAAGGCGCCCCAGTCTAATTGGTATAATAAAATGTCATAAAGGGAAAGAGCATTGTGACTGGCCAGTCAAGTTATGCGGGAAATGTGCGACAGGCAAAAGGTAAGAGGCAGAGCGGAAGAACTGGTTGGTTGCCTGATTGGTTTTAGGTGTGCATGGGCGAAAGTGTTGGCTAAAGTTTCGCAAGGACTTTAAGTATTTAAAGGATTTTAAATACAGATGTTGCTAGAAATTTGCAGTTCTGATAGAGTTAAGACACGAAAAGGATAAATTTAAAGCTTAGTTAAGGATAGATTTTCTTTCAGTGTTTGTTTTTTTGCTTTTAAGAAGCAATTGTCGAGTGACATACAAAGATATAAAGCTCTGAATGCTGGGCCCATATATCAACTGTCGATGCTTGGTGCAATGCCTCGCCTTGCCACAATCAACAGAATTAGTTTCATTTCCAGCAAATGGCATGACAGTCAAAAAAAAAGAAGAAGCAATGGAAGATGAAAAAAAGCTACTCCACCCACCCAACAAACAGTCAAGTCAGCCCACATAACAAACTGCGCTTTAAGCTTCAGTTATCAACCTTCCTCTCTCTCTTTTTCTCTCTCTTTCTCTCTCTTTGTTCCTATCACTCTTCGTCTTTTGCTCCTCAATTCAATTTCCCCCCCTTGCTCGCCTTGTGCTGCTTTTGATGGCTTGCTGGCGCTGCTTTTGATCTTTTGCGAATGTCTGATAAATGATAAGGTGCCTGGGTGAAGCCAACAGACAAAGCAAAAAAAAATAAAGAAGAAGAAATGCGCCAAAGTGTAGAAAATTGCGCCGCAGGTGTGTGTGGTTATCAGCCCGCATCACCTGCCACAAGAGAAATTGCCGCCAACGGGGAAAGCATCCTGATTTCCTCTTTAAAGTAATAAATGCGCTCAATGAAGCAAAACTTTTGCTGCAATTTATGAGGGAAAGAAAAATAATTACATCCCACTGCACACAGCAATGCCAATTAGCAACAAAATGTTGCATAAACTGACAAGCGCAACAGCCAAGCCCCAAACTGTCTGTCAAGGTCTTGTGTGCCATGAATAATGCTTGTCCGTTGTGCTTTATTAAGCTGTACACAATATTGAATAAGTTTTGCTTTTTTTAATGCAAATCTCGTCATCTCTTTCTCTCTCCTTCTCTCTTTTTGTGTGTGTTGCCGTTAATGAGTTTTCAGCTGCAGCATTTATACTATAGTCTGCAGCCTCAGCGTTTGTATGTCTTTATTGCACACAAAATATCACTCATACGCAATGTGTTTGTGGCCGCTTGGTTCATGTTTACAAAACTCTTCTCGCACCACTTGCTCTCCGTCAATATTTTATTGACCGCGTTTGTTTTTTTACTCCATGAGCAGTCAGATAAATATATGTACGTACATTAAAAAAATGTTTTACCCCATATATATACACAGACGGTGGCAAACAGATCCGCAAGTGCACAATTTAATTTATGCCAATACAGAAAAAAATTAAAAAAAAGAAAAACTATTCATATGCAAAGGGTTAGACTAAAAGATGACCTGTACGTAGGTTTAAGTAGACTCTATATTTAAAATTTATATATCCAACATTCCCTATGCAACAGTTTTTGACACATTGACATTGATTTTTGATTGCTGACTAGTGATGGACATTTTTGCAAAGTTTAACGAGCAACTAAGAAATATATCGAGAACTCGCTTTGTATATTTGCTACACCTTCTACTATATTTCAGACATTAAATGGGTATGCGATATACAAATATATATATGCGTGTAGCATAGTCGTCAACCTGGTTATTGGGAATGCAAGTTGCTCGCTGATGCACAATGACAGCGGCAATATGAACATGGTCCATGGGTTGATCCATTTAAAAACATTTAAGTGTTTGTAAAAATAAACTTTCAGCTTATTTGGCTTGAAATGATACGGACAATCGAGTATTAAATAAATGAAGAAGGATATTAACCAGCTGTGTGTTGTTTGTATCTTATATATTCAATCAAATCATTCTTAATTGCATTAAACTACATACGCACGTTTATAATCCTTCCAATCCATTCTCATACGTCAGCACTTGCTTTCATTTTATGACATTATCTTAATGTTGTTGAGGCAACTATAGCAGAGCATTGCCACTTCGCTTTGCCACAGCTCCACCTTTTTGTTGTGCCGTATTTTTTGCATTCTGCTTTCACCTATCCTGTTACACTCTTTAGCACTCTTCGCCCTTGTCTACTTTATTTATTTTTGTTTTGTGTTTGGCATTTTATTGTGTTTTTTTGCAGTGGAGCACCCGAAACAGGACGATGGTGATGATGATGATGAGTTTGGATGCTGGGCATCAGCGTTCTGTTGTACATTGGCATACACTCGAGTATTTGAATTCTGTTTTCGTTCTTGCTGTGCTTTCCGTTTTATTTCTCTTTTTACCAACTGCAGTACCGCCCCTCGCCACCACAACGTATTCAAGTCTCGTAGCTTGTTTTAATTTCGTTTTACTTTTTTTCGGTGTTTGTGCAATGGGTAAAATGGGGGTGAGGCATGGGCGTTTTTTTCGATGACAACGCTGCAAAATTGCAGCTCACAATTTTTTATCGGCCCGTTGCTGCATTTCAATTGAATTGTCAGCATTTTGCACTGAGAAATGTGTCATAAAATGTTGTTGGCTCGTTATGATGTCACGCAGCCATTTAAAGCGTACCAATTAAAAATGTTACCAAAAAAACGTAGTAGGAAATATTTCAAATTTCGTCATCTGATTATCAACAAGAGCGTAGAATACTTTTCCGGTGCAAGAGTAATCGCATTAAAAACTGAAAGCACAAAAAAGCAAAAAGGGGGACACAAATCCGACTGGAGCTGAGCTCTGTGGCTTGCACAAAACGCACATGGATAAAGAAAGTCAATTGAAATTGGGTCAAAAGTTTGGACCACAAGAACTTAAAGTACAGCAAAGGTTTCGAAACAAATAGTGCTGTTTTAATTAAAGCCTTTTGACTAAATGCTTTGCCATAAATTAAATCAATTTAAAGCCGTTTTGAGAAAATGTAATTAAATACTTAATTAGCGCAAAATATTATTGCTGTTCATTTGATTGCTTTATAAACTACTTATGTTACAGCAAAATTACAAATTAACCCCACAATATGTATACAATCTGTGTGTGAGTGTGTTTGGTTGCGTATAAGTTATATGCGAAATGTTTTGACATAATTATCAACAGCAAGGCCCACTGAGTGGCAATTAAATGTTGACACTTAAACCAAAATAATTAATTAATATTTGTACAATTCGCTGCTGTCACATTTTTCACACTCGGTACTCTCAAGCAATTGAGCAGCATCAAAAACAGCCAAACAGACAAACACACAAATATAGATTGGCAAGTGCAGCTGTCAAATGCTATACACTCAAAATTGACAGCGAAGACGCTCGTTTTTCTATTAAAAATTGAAATAAATAAATAAAATAAAAAAGAAAGAAAGCTTGACAAGTCAGACAGCCAAAAAATAAGATGGGAGTGGGACGGCATGAGGCTTAAATAAACTCAAGATGAGGACAGCATAAGCCAAAGTTGCACAGTTGTTTGCCACGATGCTTGCGACATCATTTTCCATTAAAAAGATAAGACCAACACCAACAGCAAAAACATCACATGCGTGGCAAATGTGAGGGAATTGTTGTCGGACTTGAGACGCTGTCTGTTTGCCTTGGACTTTGGCCAATAAATAAGTTAGTAAGCACTGGTCTGGCTCTACGGCTGTACGGCTCACAGTCAAGCTAGCATGGCCAAGTGGCTGCCACAGGCGCCGCAACTAATCAGCCACATGGCGGCAAGAGACGCCGTCTTTCAGCTAAATTGCAATTTGTGCGCAGCAAATTGCAAAGCGTATCCAGTCACATACCAAAGCGATATCTAACTGTAGCCGTGCCTGTGTTTATGTGTGTGTGTGTGTGTTGGTGAGTGTTTGCTGTCAATTAAGTTTGTTTGAATAAAAATTGCACTGGTTACTTGTTAGCTGCTGGTTGCAAGCGTCAACGTAGCGGATACGCAATATTTTCTAGTCTGCTTACCGCTGAAATGAAAGCATTTAAAATTTGCAAAATTATGTGAAAAGGATTTAATGCTATTCTTGAAAAGCATTCTTGCTTTAAAACTCTATTTTGAGAAAATTAACAAACAACAAAACTCGCCTTAAGGCCATGGTTTTGATAATGAACCAATAATTATCTTGTAAAAAATCTCATCAAATTAAATTGAATTTCTAAAAGTATTTGCCTAACTGCACATCTAAGGCGCCGCTGACGAATCTTAATTTATTTTAGCCAGCAAAAATATTTGGCTAGAAAACCTTCTAAAAGCAACTAAAAGTAGCTAACCAAATGATGCTAATTAGATTGCGTCAAGCAATTTGCTGGCATCAAGACAGGCATTGACTGGCAGCCATGCCAAACGGACAACGGGGAATGTTGCTTGACGTGGCTAACTTTTGTTAGCTTGAGGGAGCTGAACGGGGCACAATGCTTGAGGCAACACACATCAATGGCAGTCGTGGCAAGTTGTAGTTGCAAATTTGATTAGCTGTTAATTAATCTCATTAATTGAGACGACTTCAAAGTTTAGTTTTGCTTGCGCACAAGAACTGACGAACAGCTGTGAGCGGAAATTGTCAGAAATTGGCTGCTTAAAGCTACTCCAAGAGCATCCCGACTGCACATCCTGCTTGTAATTGGTATTGTTTATAGACACTTTCGAGCGTTGTGCATCTATTTGTTTATAATTTGCCATATATTTTTTATTTTTCCCTCGCATAAACCGCAAAACTAACACAACTGCTGATGCAGACACTATTTTTTTTTATTATTATTTTTGTTTTTGTCGAGCTGACGCTGCGCTAATGTCTGTGGTTTGGTTTCTGTGGCAAGCAAATCGACAACTGGCAAAAATAAGAGAAACAAAAAGTGAGATACAAATTGCGCTGCCAAAAAAAATTGTTATCCATCGAGCGTACAAATTGCAGCTAAAAGAAGGCGACGTTAACAAATGGGAAATGAAGCCAAAACACACACGAACAGCAAAATTGTGCTTAAAATTCACAAAAATCGGAAAAAAAAAAACAAACAACCACAACTATTTCTATGTGCATGCCAGAGTGTATATATATGTGTGTGTGTTTAAGGAAGAGCTGTAGAGTGAGCTGTAACCAAATATGCAAAAACTGTGAATTTGTATTCAATTTTGCAAAGGACTACAAAACGTAGCCAAGTGGATTGAGCGGGCGACAGGTCGATTACAGCGTTCAACCCAACTGCTTCTTCTCCACCTTCGACGACTGCTGCTTCTATTGCTAACGTGGCCAAACAGAACAACAGACCACGCTGACCAGCCAGCCAGTGGACTGACACAGCGTATTTGAAAATTGATCACCGGAACATCCGTGCGCTGACCGGAAATGCGCAAATGCAATTGCAACTGCACTGTATGACGCGCTTTCCCTTTCCCTCTCACTCTCACTGCTCGTCTGCCACTGTCTATTTGTATTGTCTGTGATTTATTTGTGTGTGTGTGTGTGTGAGGGTTTGTGTCTGTCTGTATTAGAGCGTCGCATATGAATAACTGTTTTGCATCGAGTGATTGTCTGAAATTTCACAGGTTTTATTGCCTTCACATTCATTTCGAATTGATGCAAACTTTTAAAGTCAAAACTAAAGTTAAACAAAATCTGAAAAGTTTATGAACCAACTTTATTTTGATGCAATTTGTTATTAAATACTTTCATGGAATCATTAAATTATTCAACATATATATTTTATAAAATGTGGCAACAAATTAGGGTAAGAAATGCTTGAATTCCAGAACAAAATTTATACAAAATGGATTTTAAGCGCATAATAAGCCAAATATGTGATTATACACGTGTAGAGTATATATGCATATCCTTTAACGCTACAAAATTGGAACCAGATTTTGTGCACAAGTTCTTTTTTTTGTGCGTCTCCCAAATGTTGTTAAACTTTGTTCGAGCTAAATTGCAACTGTGTTTGGTTGTAAATTTTAATAAAATCAGCCAACATAAAATGCCAAAAAGTTTTCTGCACCAAAAGCGCCCCAGCGGCGAGTTTATAAACAAAAGGCGAAAAAAGAATTAATTTTCACGCAGCATAAGGAGAAAGTAGTACGAAGAGATGCAATGCTTGCGATAGGGTTGTGGCTGGTTGGGCCAAATGGCGCCAAACTATGAAAACTAATTTAAGTACTTAAAGGACGTGCGAGGTGCAGTGCGAGAGAAAGAGAAAGAAAGCGAGCAAAAACAAAAGAAAAACACATTGCAGAATGCAAAACTTGTGTTGACACGACATCTAGGCGCCAGCCACACCCCTTTACAATCTACAGTTCCCCCCTCAAGCATACAAATACACCTGGCTGGCTGTGGATTACAGGGCGAATGCATTATACAGACACACACAGGGTTAACATTTCTTTGACAGAGTGACAAACTTCGCACGTTGCACCAAAGAGAGCGGAAAAACTTGTGATTGCTATACAGCCCCCCCTTGAACGAATCTCTATTGGAGGTGGCAACCCTGGACTGCGGCTGGGTTTTTTATGTGTTACACAAACCTGGTACTTAGTGAAAAGTGAAAAACCAGTGTAACAATGTTGAGCTTTTAACGGTAAATTGTTGCGCCAGAGACAAAACTTTGCTGCTTCGACAACGTTTTTCTTTTTTTCTTCTTCTTTTTTTGTTGTGTTTTGTGTTTTGTCCTCTTTCATTCTTTTTGCAAATGAGCAGCAACAATAAAGTTGGCCAGGGGTTACGAGTAAAACTGTTTGTTCTCTAGAGGAGGCAGAGTGAAGATAGAGTGAAAGAGAGAGGGAGAAAAGAAGCCTTGCATCGTCAGCCAAACAAAATGTGTCAAGCAAGTGCAATGCTTCAAGCTCAAATTTATGCAAAGTGCGCTAGTTTTGGGCGCAGTAGAGGAGAAGAGTGAAGAGTATAGAGAATGAAGAGAGTCTGGAGAATGCAGTTTGGGGACAAAACAGCCCCCTAAGCGTTCCAAGTGTATTGTAATTTGAATAGGAGCTGCGCAAATTCTCGAGCACTAACTGAAATTATATAGCAAACTTTAAGCAGCACAAAATTATATGAGCAAGAAAACGAAATGAAAAGACAAGCTTAAGCTAATCCGAAGTATAAATACACTATAAAATCGAAAGGACTGGTTATAATAAAATAGTTTATTATTTTATTTTAAGATATTTAAATATTTATACAATTTTATTTCATGTTTTTAGTTGTTTTGTAACTGAGTTTATATGCTCTGTTTCGAAGGGTATAAACAGTAAAATTTACAACACTTGCAGTTTGCTAAAGTTAATCAGGTTTCGTTTTTTTGTTGCGACAAACTTTTAATAGGGTGAATGCTTGATGGTTGGGGTGTGGTGTGGTGCTGGTGGTAGCGAGGACAAAATATAATAGCAGCTCCAACTAAACGAGCTTACAGTTTATGAAAAAACTGCAATTTTGAGTAAACATAAAACGGAGATTGATTTAAAAATAGCGAACTGAAAACTGATCAATAACAATTTCATTGGCAGTCAATAATTTGTAAAGCTTTAAGCCCTTTTTCTGTTTCTAACCCACTTTAACAGACGTTTACACAATCTTCATAGGGTATAGAAATTGAAGCAGCAGCTCGAATGCCACAAAAATGACACATTGACTGACGGCTTGAAGTGTTTGTGGTGGTGCAGTGGTTGCCAACGGTTAGAACTGTAGCTGAAGCTAGGTCTAGGACCACATTGTAGCCCGGCAAGCGACGTTTTGCTTGCAATGACACACGAGCCGCTGGCCAAACGTTTGTTTGATGTAATCGTAGCCGGGCGCAAGCAAAAGGAAAAGCAAAATGCCAAAAGGGATAGGAAAATTTCCTACCCAAGCAACATCAATTCGATGGCAGCGAAGGCTACTGCTGCTGCTTCTGCTGCTTCTGACAAGTGGTGCTGAGGTTTTGTAACGTTGTCACTTGACTGAAAGAGGGAGAGAGAGTATGAAAGTGTAGTGAGACGGGGTGGAGAGTGGGGGTCAATTGACTGTAAGTAGCTCGAAGCACTCGCTGCAGTCTGTTGGGCATTAGGATTAGAAGTGTTTATGCAAATGCGGACAACTTTGAGTGATTGCTTTGGCGGGGCTCCACAGAACAGCAGAGCATAGCACACAACACACAGGACAGGAAGTTGGCGCGACAGCAAACCTGAGAGTGCCACAACTTTGTCTCCTTAAGCATGCAGCCATTTAAATCTGTTGGAAAATTGCTTCTAAATCGTTTACATAAACAGTTTTTGAAATGTTTAGCGATCCGCTTACACAACCAGCAGACAAATCAAGAGCTACGTGAGTTGTTTTGTGCCTTCTGGCTGGCTTTTATTTTATGTGTTTCAAGAAGTGAAGTTAAAAGCAACATTGAGGTGTTTAAGAAAGTTGTTTCTGGCTTATAGGCAGTAAATGTTTTTATTGTTTGACTCAATTTGACATGAAATATTCTAAGCTTTAAAATTGAATCAAGAATATCAATATTTGCTTACTCTCTCCATATCTCTTCTTATGGCTTTCTTCTTCCGTTCCTCTCTGTCTATCTCTATATCTCTTGTCTCCATCCCAATTTTCATTTCCATTCAGTCATTTCTATCTGTCTCAGCATTTTTTCCCCATCTCCTTTATCTTATTCCCTCTTCATTTCATCTGCCCATTTCTCATTACACACATCCAAGCGTTCTGGCCTCTACCTCTGCTTTTGCTTTTACTTTGTCTGGCCTCTCACCCTGCTATTCTGAACACTTGTTGTGCATGTCACGTAAACAGCGCGTTTAAAATCGCCTACGAAACGCGTTCGTGTTTCTTGTTGTTTGTATGTATGTGTGTATGTATGTCTGTGGCACCAATAAAATGCCGGCCATTACGCGAATTTATTTGCGGTTATCCAATTTGGTTGCAATTGCAATTAATTTCTCACACATTTTTAAATGGCTTTTGTTGTCGTTGCAAGCGGAAGCAGACTGACGGCTGCCGGTCATTGCCCCTTTTGTTGCATGCAGCTTAATTAAACATTTTAAATTTATCTAATAATTTAATTAAAAGCCGTAAACTTAAATCTCGTAAAGAACGCAATAATGTTGGATTGCTTTCAATTTTGCAGAGCATCAAAAACGCAAATCAAAACAGAAGCAAAGTGCTTGACACAATTCTTAACGCTCTTTGCCCGGCTGCCTTTTGCAATCTTTTGCGCAAACAAGTAAGTGTAAGGGTGGGGAATACCCAAACCGCAACAATGAGAATCCTTGGGAAAAAGTATTTCACTTTCACGCCGCAGCTGCAGCCACAAAAGTCGAGACTTTGCTAAGTCTCTCAGCCGAGCAGCCAACAGATTTCGAGTAAGTAATTGCTGCAGTTCTCATTGCAATTCTCACTGCCACTTGCCATACACACACACACACACATACAAACACAAAGTACACAGTGCAGTTGTGTGCCAGCTCCAGACTCTGTGTGCTACGTTTGCTTAATTGTCTGCCATTTCCTTTTGCTTTTGCTGCTCGGCAAAGCATATTTTTGTTTCTTCTTTATTTCTTGTTGTGTTTTGTTGCCAGTTAGGCCGTTGCGTCAAGTTCGTTTGAGCCTTAAAGCAAATCAATTAAACTGAACCCACAAGTTAAGGCCAAAGCAGTAGCAACAACTCATCCAACTGTGGCTTTTAGCCAGCAATGCGACTTAAGTGCTCTTCAGTTTGTTTGTCTTATGTGCATAAAAAACAAGAAAGGAGTTACAAGGCGTGTGCCATAACTCCCACAACGGTGCTTACATTTGTTTATGTAAATAAAGTTCTTTAAAACTTGTACTTCTCGCTATTTAATGGCAATGCAGGATGCAACAGAATAAGTCAACTGAAAGAAACTGCATTTAAATTAGCTTTAATCAAGGACAGCTAACAATCCGACAGGCTTTTGTAGTATTCGCAATATGCAATCAATGTCGCTCTCTGTTCGACAATTTCTTATATGCATAGGTAAATGGATTCAGCTGCCTCAGCATACATCCCAAAGCGGGAGAGTGGGTGGGAGACATACAGCAAATGGTGGCCGCAGGGCTTCAGTCGATTGAATAGTTGAGCCAATTGGGCCAATCAGAGGCAGCTGGCATTGCATCTAGCTGATTAATTTATGCCAATATGCAATTTTCACACCAGCGGGCAACGGGCAATGACAGCTCAAGCGCATAATTGCATGGCCTCTGTGCTTATTTATGGTGCCAGCTGTGTGCTATGTTGACCAGCGGGTGGTTCAGAAAAGGGGTATCGAAAAGTGGCCGCATATAAAAGGAAAGTGCCTTTGAGTGCATACGGAGAGAGTGCGGAGTGTATATAGAGCTCATAAATTGAGATGTCAGCTGGCAAATAAGTTGCATACATTCATTAAGTGGCGAGAGAGAAAAGGGAGAGAAAAGAGAGAGAGGGTAGGATGGAAAAATCATATGCAATGGTGGGAATGCTTTAAGAGGTTTTCCATTAATTGCAGTTCTAGCAGAAATTGTGTTGAGCATACAATTTTCATAGTAGCAACGGGAAGAAGAGCAGAAGAGCAAAGAAAATGGCGAATTGGGGAATTGGCAAAACTACAAATTTATGCAAATTGCTAGAAAATGCTAAACACATTGCGAAGTTGACTTCAACTCGACTATTCTCTATCTGGCTTTCTCTCTCTCTATTATTATATGTATTGCCATCTCAGTTGCGTTTAGTCTATGCACGTGTGCGCTTTATGGCCACCACGATGAAGCTAAAATGAAATCCATGCCACGTGTGTGGCAGCTGGCATTTTGATTAAGTCGACACCTACCACAAAACCCAAAAAAAAAAAATCGTTGCATACATTTGAGGGCAGCTAGATTACGTATACAACGCCGCAGTCGCGTCTACTGTCAAATGAAAATCAAAACGACTCGGACAATGAAAGCGGCAAAAACACAGCAACTTGCAGACACAAAGTATTCAACTGTCAACCGCAAAAGACACCATAAAGCAACAAGAGGAACATCAAGTCGAACATCAAATACGCTCACAAGTTTGTATTTTTAAAAGACTTTCCACATTATTTTGTATGTGCGTATAGTCGCGTTACATATCCAAAGATAACATCTCAGTACGCTCTCAACATAACAGTGTGAAAGGCACTGGACAGTTTGGCGGGCACTAAAAGCATGTATTTTTAGCCAGAATTGGCTTGAATTGCCTTTTTTCGCATGATGCAATCAATGTCAGTCAGTCTGGCGTCAGTTGCCGTCAGTCTGTGTCGGATGACAGCTCGCTAGACGCTTGATGCTTGATGTATGATGGATTTACCAGGGCTGCACATGTGCTGGAAATACGCTAATAAGCAAAGCCACAATGTTGGCCCGCATATGACAGGCAGCGGTTACAAAACACTTGAAAGCAGAATTCAAGAACTCAGACTGGGTTCGGTTTAAAGCGACTTGACAAATGATGCTTGAAGGCCAAGTTAAACGGGTCGTTTGTGGTTTTTTGTTTCCACTTTTTCTTTTCATTCACTTTTGTTGCTTTTACAGGCGAAATATATAAATTTATTTGAATTATTACCAACGGGTTGCTTGTTTATGTTTTAAACCTTTTTTTTTGCGTCTGACAACCTTTCAACACACAATTCGTGACATAATAAATAATTGTGGATACTTTGCCCAGGCATAATTTATGCAGGCCCAAAGGTAAGGAATGTGCCAAAGAATTTAAAGAAAAAATGATCATAATTGAATGTGCTGCTTGTAAAGTGCTCAAAAGCTGCCATAAAACAGCTATAAAAGAGCTCAAAGTTTGTTGCTTTGTTGTCCTTGAGTCTTGAGTCTCGCACTTGCACTTGACCATGGCCCAAGTGAGTGTCCTGTCTCATGTGCCAGCCATAAATTGTGTGCAACATCTACATAATACCTATTAAATGTACGTATGTATGCATAGGGCTGTGTGTTTGTGTTAGTGTAGGGTTGTGTCGTTCATTGCCATGCATATTAGCGCAGTTTAACGCATATTTATAACACCTACCGTTTGGCTAATGATCAAAACGTGCCACATACACGCATACACGTCCATGTACGGCATTGGGGGGCTCAGATTTTTGGTGCTGGCCGAAGGCAGTGTCGATGGTAACGGTAACATGAATATGCGAAAACACGAAGGAAACGCATTAATTAAATTTCGGTTTCAAAAGGCAAACCAAAAATACGTAACTCTTATTTACGGGTTTCCTTCCCAACCCCCCTATACTGACGTAGACGAAGAAAGCAAAGAAAAAGGAAGGCATAAAGAAAATCATGTTTCGTGCCCGCACATTACCAAGCGCTTTCTGTTACAGAATATATGTATATGGATACATATGTATATATATGTGTTGGTGGTATGTAGTCCCGACATTTGATTGAGAATTATGTATGAAATGAGACAGATGAAGTCTCTGCCCATTAAAGACGAACGTAAAAACCAAAGGCAATGCCTTGCATTATTTATCAAAGCCTCCACCTCATCCTAATACGACGAGAGACGCACAAAACCAAATACTAATAAAGCCTTATAAAAATGTGGGCAGCTTAGCCATATTGCGAATATTGCAAAACAAAAGATAATCACATAATGAGCAAAAAGGCGAAGAAACTCAATTCAATTATGTACGATAAACAGCAGTTATTAAATATTTAAGTACTAATGCAAAATGCTGTATGTACACAATGTGTGTGTTAAAGTGAAAGGGAGTAAACAGAAACATGTTTAAAAGGAGTTCACTATACATTTTTGTATTTCGTATGCGAAAGCAAATTTAAAAGAATCTCTGATGAGTCAACTGTGCATGCTGTGCCGAAACGGGGCAGACTTTAAGTAAAAAATACTTCAAGCTACAGCCAAATAAAAAGCTAGCATCAACAACATCAACAACAGCAGCAGGAAGACAACACAGCAAGCGTCTTTGTTTGCCTTTATGTCAAAGCAAAAATACAAACGGAAAAACTACTTTTGACTAAAGTCTACTACGGCATACTCTAAAGAATCAAGTCTATCCCTTCATATATAGATACCCGAATAGCGAATATACCCTACTACAATCTGGTTCAGAGAAAGCACAAAAAATGAAACTACTTGGCACTTGTTTACCGTTAGACGGAGCTTATGCTACACACATGGCGCCATATCCATCTGGCATATGTGCCTTATATGCATATCTTAGGGTGCCCAGGTGTCGCAGCCACGATGTGTGTGGGTGTGGCACTAACGAAAGATGACGCACACACACATACATATCATCAAAAACTGCTGTTCGCCATATATGTGGGGGGAGCTTAAAGTTGCGCTCAGGATTATAGCAAACATTGACTCAAGGGAAATTTTTACACGATTTTCATATTTGTTTTTTGTGCTGTTTAATTTTAATTTATTTTATTATTTGTCGCAAAGGTTAACACTGGCCTCTGGTGCATAAAATTATGACAGCCCACAGGCTGGCTGGGCCAAGATAAGGGAGAGACGGTGCGGGGCAGCAATACCCGGGGGAGCTGTTTTATGGTCGTTACTCGTATGTGGACTAAATATTTGGGGCTAATTTTACGCATTTCTAATTCAATATTATGCGGTATTATGCCTTGCGGTTGGATTAGCTTTATGTGTTTGTGTGTGCTTATGTTTTGAGGTTATGTTGCCTGGTGCTGAAGTTGAGTTTTCGGCACGCACACAACAGCCTTTCAAAATACTAGCGCCGCCTACTGGTTGCCAAGTGTTTTGTGTGCTTTGGTTTTTTCTGTAATTTGCGGTTGGAATGAATATGCTTTTGGTTTATTGCTAACAAGCATTTGATAATTTTAGGTTAGTTTGCCAACACATTGAGGTTAGATTTGTTTATAATTTGAGGTTATGTTGTAAGCATGGCATTAATTATGTGTCTAATAGAACGGTATGAATGTTTTATTAGCGCTTAAAATTCTTGCTGGTTAAATGGAAATTTCATTTATTTGTGATTTGTGGTTTTTCGTGAATAAAATTTTCTTGAAAAAGTAACTTACAGAATTCTCAGAGTTTTATTTAGTTTTAAATTTTAGTCTCAAGGAACCTTTTTAAAATCAATTTAATACAAATCTAAATTTTTTTTGGCGCTTTTTATTTACATCTAATCTCTGACCTATTTTGCAGACAACATATATAATTATATATTCATTTGATTGGTAATCAAAAATGCGTTGCGCTTATTACGCAATTTGTAAATTTACATTTTGGGTATTGAATGCAAATCAAGAATGCAGCCACACAGATGAGAAAACCACTCAACATTCAAATCCACTGATGCCATTGACGCTAAAAATGTGGGCCTAAAACCGCAGAGCAGCTGACAGAGATGCGTAAAGCTTAACCAGATGTTAAATATAACATGTAATTGCGCGAGTTTTGTATAAACAACAACAAATTTTGTGGCAGGTGTTGGACGAGACGCGACCAAATAAATTACAAATTAAATGCATTGGGCCCAACTACAAGCTGGTACAACATGGGAAATGCCCCCGAAATGGCGCTCGAAAGAACCGCACAGGCTTTACGCTTGGGGCGGGACTGTAGTTGAGCCCTTTTTATTTTCTTGATTCTGGTTTTCCTTTTTACTTTTGGAAGGGTGGCAGCGAGTTGTGCTCTATGCTTTATTTATGCCATGAATAAATGCAAATTTACCAACACCGTCGCAGATTTTTGCAACAGGATAACAGCAAGAGTCGCCGGAGCAGCGCGTGTCCTTTGCATAATAATAACTTGTAAAATGTCATGTAGTGTGTGTGTGTGTGTGTGACCGTATGTGTGTGTGTGTCCCGTCCTTCGCTTGGGTTTTGCGTTGCCTTACTTCTGCTTGGCCTGGCTTTAAGCTTTTGGCCGTGTGCCTTGTGCCGTGTGCCGTGCGCCGTATGCGAAATTAGCATTTAATACGGACGAAAGCGAGAGAAAGTGAACAACGAGAGTTAGTGTGTGAGTGAGAGAGCAAGTGCCATAAGGCCAAGTGCATTAAAATTGCTAATACGCCCAGTGTTACGTTCATTTATATTGCAGCACAGAAAATGTCGCAAATATAAAAATAACATCACAAGGATTTCATATGTAAGGATTTTAAAATAAAGCTCAACATTAGCACACAAATTAAATTGCGATGCCAGGCAACAAAATGGCTGAAGTTGGAAAGAAATCGTGTGGAGTGCGTGAGAGAGAGAGAGGGAGAGCCAGAGAGCGGGAGAGAAGGGAAAAGAGAGAGGGAGAGATGAGAGTGCTAGGTATGGTAAGTGAAACACAGTTTAAGGTAATGGGAAAATGGAAAGGGGTACATTAATATTTAAAATCGACTACATAAGAGCTCCTGAAATATGTACATATGGTAATAGATTAAAATACCCTTAAGCAGGCATGCACTATCAAATATTTTATCACAAGAAATAGACTTAATACTAAAGCAGCTATTTACGTCCTGGGTAAAAACACGGTTATAATGATTCCTTTTTCGACATAAAAATCGAGTGAAAATTGCGTTTCTAGATTTTTATGCAATTCTATAAAATTCTATAGCTCAAACCATGACTTTTAAGGTATTGTATTTAAAAATCTGAGCAAGTTTTATGAAGCTATGAAAGTTTTGACCAACGATTTCGGGGCACAAGTTTATGGATGTAAATCGAATAAAAATCTCGTCTCTAGTTTTAAATTGAGTTTTATTCATGAGCTTAATCCAAGACTTTTGAGCTTTTAGATTTGAAAATCTGATTAATTTTGACAAAGTTAATTCGATTTCATGTCATAAATTTCTGGGGCTGCTCTAAATACCATACCACCTTCTTACTTCTTTAAAGTTGGTTCAATTTCAATAATGCAGTCTCTCTCTCTCTCTTTGTCTTTCTCTTTTTTCATTTAAATATTTGATAACGTATTCATACTACAGACAGCGACTTTTATCTTTTAATTTATCAATGAAGTTTGTTTACATTTTACCCTCTTCGATTTCTGGTTGTTTGTCGTGCCACTTCCCCAGTTTGTTGCGCTGATTAGTTGCATGTATTTTTTATGGCGCTAATTGACCGGAAACGCAAATGCAGGAACAGAAAAAAAAGAAAATGAAAAAAAGGAAAAAGGGAAATTGATTAGTTTGCCGAGTCCAAGGCTGCGACATCAATTTTGCAGTGTGAAAGAAGGCACAAGGACAGTTCAGGAGTCACTGTAATAAATCTATTTTCATGGCTTACAGCTTGATTGGCATTTAGTATAAAAAATGTGCAGAGCTTAGCATTCGATGCTGAAGGCCAAATCTATATGGAGAAATCAAAGACATTGAAACAGGCCGAACACATTAATCCAAATTAAATCTGCTTAATTTAAGCAGACGCAATGAAGGAAAATGCCAATGGCTAAGCTTAGCATCATCATTTGTGATTACGCATACGTCATGTTTGCCGCTCCAGTAATTAACATGTGTGTGTGTGTGCGTGCTGTCTGCAATAATTAAGAAGAAACACTGTGTCTTAGTTGTGAAGCGCATTCCTGTTCACTGGCTAGTGGAATGATTTCATCTCAGTTACTTTTGCTGCAATTAAGCTTCAAGCATTTTATAACATTTACAGATTACTATCCATGCGACTGCACCCTAAAACTTAGCTCGCAAAGTGCGTCAAAACAAGTGTGTCTCGCAATTGCACTAAGCAGCAAATAATTGTCGATGAACTGCAAACTGACTAAAATCAATAAGAATTGATGTTTAAGATTAAAATTTTTTCTTTAACAACATATCAACATGTTGTCATCATATTAAATTTTGTAAAGGTTTAAAGCTTGTAGCATAGTGTAATTGACACCTGGCTGTTGGCTGCCTTTTAGCAGCTTTAGCTGCAACTGAAACTGAAGACAGACACACACAGGGAAGAATGAATGGCGTTGAATACATTCTCTGCTCTGTTGCCGCAGAGCATCTTCCAAAAACGCTTTGCGCGTGTTTTCTCGTTTGTACCACGAATTGCATATAATGGCAATTTGTTGCTCCCCTTGTTGAAGCGGTTTCTTTTGGCATGGCAGAGACAAGTGGGAAGGCAGAGGGAGAACGACAGACACTTGTGTGTGCGATAGCACACGCAAAACGAGAGATGCAGCTAGATAAAAGCCATTTGAAAACTATTACACCCAAGGGATTCATTCAAGTAGTGCGGCATTTATAACTGAAATGCCTACAAAAAAGAGAGAAAGAAAAAAAAATTGCAAATAAGAATGAAAGAATACAAAGTATTTGAACTTTAAAACTGCAAACGGATCGAGAATCAGTGCTGAGCAACGTTGTAAAGCAGAAACCGCAGTGTAATATATGACTGGACATGGGACGATAAAATACACGAGTATTGCCCAAGTTATAAGCCATTAAATGTGTATTTTAGAGTCTTGTGCAAGCATTTCGCATCACTGGGAACACACATACACACACAGAGAGAGCGGCAAGCAGTCTAGGCTTGGCTGGCAGGAAGCAGCAGCAGCAAAAATGGCAACACACAAAATGGCGTTCTCAATGCTTCCTTTTTATTAGAATGTGCCCATGGAGACGTGGTGCGCCATTGCCATTGTCTGTTTTGGGTTTTGTTCTGGCTCTCTATCTGCATCTGTATCTGTATCTGTATCTTTATTCTTGAATTGTATCTCAGTGTGTGTAGTTTGTTAGACATTTCTTAGCACGTAGTTATCTCTCGACCAACCACAGCAACAACAACAACACCAGCAGCAGTAGCAACCACTTGAAAAAACAATAAAAAGCTTGAGTAACTACAGTAACACCAACAACAACAGCAACAGCAACTTTGCCCGCTCCCGAAGCTGGCATAAAACTTAAAACCCCTTGCGGCATGGAAAGTCATTGCATAGACTGACAAAAGAGCTATGCCTACATTTGGGAGACCATCTGCGCAAGCATTCTGCTAAGATTCACAGACATATAATCAGCTTTGCTCCACATATTCGAATCATATATATTTATAGATAGTACAGCTAAGGGATTCACACTCTATCTTTACTGAATAAAGACTAAGTAAATAAATAATTTTATATTTAAATATTTTTAATTATAAGCTGTGCATTTTTTGTGGCTGCCTCAACTTGTTTGATATATCTGAAAGTTTGCTCAAGCATTTGTTAAATTAAATGTTAAAACGAATATTCCTTAAAGCCTTAAACATAACTGAAGTCCCTGCTTTTTATTTGTTGTATAATTTCTGTGGCAGAAGCCCAAATTTTTGGGGGTTCCTGTTTTTTTGCGGCTTACTGCGTACACACAGCAAACGCTAATTAAGAACTAATTAATTTTCTTATTAAAACAGTCTAAATAACCTGCGGCTTACGCTCCTTTACTCTTCGTTTAAAGCTTGGTGCGTTTTGCTTACCAAAAACAAAAAAAAAAGAAGAAAGGTTTTTCGCTGTTGCCTTCAACACATTGTTTTATTTGCACGTTTCGTTATTTATTTATTCATGATTTTCATTTTATTTCAGTTTTTTTTTGGGGTACTCGCATTTTTGAAACGTTGTTGGAAGTGCGCTGCGAAACTAATGCAAAAATTTATTGTGACTTTTGGCACTGGCGGCAACAGCTGCTGCACATTATGTGTGACTATGTATACTTACTTTCTTCTCTGAACTATTTTCCACTTGCAAAAACCTAAGCCCAGCCCCAAAAAGCCAGCCAGCCAGCCAGCCAGGCAACACCAACACACCAGAGACTGCCGAAAAAAAAAGAAAACAAACACAGCACAACACACAAGCCCCAAAAAAAAGAAACACATGTGTCTCTTGCTTCAGTTTTATCTGGTGCGCTGCACGCTGCACATTTGCATAGTTCGTGCAACAGCAAAAACAACAGAAACTGCAACAGCAGCAGCACCAGCTCTGTCTTTTTTATTATTTTTTTTTCATTTTATTTTCTTTTATTAATGTGGAAAATGTAATTTCCAGCACTTGCATCACGCTACCGTAGCAACCCCTGAAGGCCAGGCAAGAAACAGGCGCCCACCAAAAAATATATAAAAAATTTGGCATGTGGAAAATTGCAAAAAAGTAAAGGCCTCATGAGTTTGCCGACTGGCTGCTAAAAAGAAAAATAATTTTGCGGCCTGGCACAAAAGTTCAATAGATGCTAGGTTAAGTGGTTGCCAGACCCTAACGCTAAATTAATATATGTCAAGTTGAGAAAAGTATTAAAAAAAAAGACTAGAAAAAAATAATTACCTAAAAAATAAAAGCTATTAGTGAGGTGAGTCGAAAAAACTTATACATAGCTTATAAAGTTCTATAAATAATTAAAGTTTGATTTACTAAGAAGATTTTTAGAAATGTTTCAGTGATTAAAATTCTGAATAATATACTTTTCAAAGCCCTTAAAAGATGCATTTCTAAATACCACAAAAACAAATTTGTTAACAAAAAGATACTTTATGCAACTTTTTTCTAAGCATATTAATATTTTGCAAACTCAGCATCCATCATAGTTTGTAAACTGATGCAACAATTTAAAGGCTTATGAAAGTTTTTGAAATGCATCATTTGGCAAAGCTCCTTTTGGTGCACACAACTGATTTATGGCACATTGATTACAAATTAATGTTTATTGCATGTCCGATAAGACAGCTAACAAAATGTGATTTTGAGTCGGGCCAGGGCTGCCTTCATTTGCATCTGTCACGCTCGTTAGAGTTTCTTAATTCCCATTAGTCGAACGTAATGCGTAATTCGATATGTTATGTTATGGCATCCACGTGACTTTCAAAGTTCTTCGACTGGTTGGCACTTGTGCCACCTACAGCAATTTGTAGATGAGGCAGTCTAAAGAGTGGTTGCAAGTTGCGAGTTTGAAGTTGAAACGGATGCTTACGAGCTTACAACGAGCAAACTTTTGCCACTTGGTAAATTGTGTATACGTTGTGTGTATTCTTTAAACTAATGCACACACAGAGCAGCCAAGGCAAGCAACATAAATAGAATAGAAACTACAAAAGAAAGAAATAGTTTTACTTGGCAGCTAGCAGGCACAGCAAATACTTTCAAATACAACTTGCCACAAGACTAAGTACTTCAAGCCTCAGTCCTTAAGATCATCTACATAAGCGAGAGTGTGGCAAGTATTGGTGCGTATGCAAAGTTAGAAAAACAATAAGTGCCTAAGTAGTGCTTTTGAGCAACAATTATTAATAACTTTTAATGGAGTTGAAGCTACTTTAAACATATTTACGTATATGCTATTTGCTGTGCTCACAGCTTACCTTGTTTTTTTTTGTGTTGACTTAAAAGAACGAATTGCATTTGTAACACACTCTTAGCCCCAAAAAGGTCCCTGCAATAATTTTATTATTATTATTATTATTGTGCGGCAGAAATATATGTATGGTTTGTATGAATGCATGCATGGATGTATGCTTAGGAAGTGGTTGTTGGATGTTGGCTGTGTGGCAGCCACAGTAGCGGCACTTTTCATAATCTTTTGCATTTTATGGTCGGTGCGGTGGCAAACACAAAAGTCGGCAGCCAAAAATTCAAATGAATAGTAAATTGCTGTAGCAGCCAGCAGCCAGCGCTCCGTACACAACGAACTGGGCCTGGTTTGGGTTAGACTGCTTGGTGCGGAAACAGCTGTTTCCGTTACAGCAACTTTTGACCGAAAAAACAACCTCACGCCCCTGCCCTCCCCATTCACTAAAAACGCGTTGTGCGAAATTATTATTACATTTTATGCGAATTCAACGAGTTTTTGTGTGCTCCTGTTTGTGTGGGCCGCCAAACAGTTGAATGGTTAGAGGGGGGGAAGTAACATTTAAAAGGAGGCAAAAACGAATTTTGCATGCCTTGCATATGCAAGTCGATGAGTCCAACGTCGGAGCAGGCATGTCTTTATGTCTGGGTGTCTTTGTGTCTGTCTTCTTCTCTTCTTTTTTTTTGCCCTCAGGCTACTTGGTTAGGTAATTTCCGTTGCGCCGTTTGCTTAATTAAAGTCAGCAGCACGTACAAAAAACCAACGCATATATTATACATATAGATTTAAAGCTTCAAAAAACCAAAAAAAAAACTTAATTTTAATGCCCTGTAAATAGTGGTGGGACAGTTATTCAGCAAGTTTGAATACTAAATATTAATTTATACGTCTTTGAAGGGCGACTTTAAAGCATTTTGATTAGTATCTATTAATATCTTTTAGTTTACCATAAATAACATCAAACTAAAAGCTTGTTTATGGCATGTTTTAGTCAATCATTTTGGAAAAAGTCATATTCCCTTTATTATAACTGCTTTTGAATGCATAACCTTTAACGGAAAAGCATTAAAATTATTATAGCGTTTCTGGCAAACTCTGGAACTATTTACGATTTATTTGAAATTTTATAAAATTAATGCGAACTTTTACAATTTCCATTGAATAATGTGCAATACTGAATTCTTTTCTATAAAAACTTTATTTGCCAAGAGCTTAAACACAGCTGCAAAATGTGTTTATGCGGAAAAAAAACCAATTGTAAATTAAAGTAGAAGATTCCATACTATAGAATAAGTACAGTTTGCATTCTAATATACACATTTTACAGGGTATCTCTAAAACAATCGCTCTTCCATAAACATATTCCATTGTTGTTTTTTCGGCTTGTCGTGCCAGCGCCGGAAGTTAATATTTTTGCAATTCGCACGAGCTTGGGCTTTAATTAAAAAACAAACTCCATAAGCATGAGACGAGCGATGAGGAGGAAGCTGGTCCAGTCGCGATGTGCCAGTCCAGTGCAAAATTAATGAGCGTCAACAACAATAACAACATCCAGAGCAAGAACAAGTAAATGTTTACAGTCTGGCAACGCTGGACAATTGGGGAGGCGGCTGCTGCCACTGCTAATTTCGTATGCGGCACACACACAAATCTTGTCATTATTAACCCAAAACACAGGCAACTACAAAGTGGAATTGGACTTGGAGTTGGAACTGTTGGAGCTGTAACTGGGCTGTGTCGTCTGCTTTTTGCTCGTTTGATTTGCTCCATTAATTTCGTTGGTTTTTTGGCGGTGGGTCGTCCATTGGCTAAGCATTGGTCGCTCGTTAAACTTCTGTGACAAACGCTTTGGCGGCTTCGTTGGCGTCGTTTGCTTGTTGATTTGTGTGCCGCTTTTCTGGGTGATTAACTCATCCATCAGGAGAGCAGCCACAACAACAATTGTAAAAAACAGTGCGACTTTTCTTTCTGCTTCTGCTTGCTGTTTTTTTAATGAAGCGCAGCGCGTTGCGGGCGGCCGCATTTACTAAATAATTAGAGGCCTGTGCCGCTAATGCCCTTAGGGATAGTGCCACAGCCACTGCCACTGCCTCAACCTTCTTGGTCCACTTTGCAATTAAAACTTCCTCCTTCTTTTTTTGGTTTCTGTTGTTGTCATCATTAAACAATTTCCAACAGCTATGCGATATGCGGCGTATGCGTAATATACAAAGAATGATTGGACAGTTTACCGTTGCATGCAGTGAAGTTACATATGCTACACTGAGAAAAGTTAAAGTTAAAGTTACTCAAAGTACATTGAGAATAAATTCTTTAATAAAATTATTTTTATCAAAGCATCCATCTACATTTTGGCAATATTGTAACATTTGTAAGTAGAGATTAAGTTAAGCACTGGGAGCCTTTATTCATAACTTAATTCCAAGAAGTCTTTGCTACTATTAATAACTACGTAGTTGGCATTGCAGCTTATTAAGTCAGCTGCCCTTTGAAAAGCTAAACGAGCCCCAAATAGCCATCTAAGCTCTATTTATTAGGATTAATGAGCACAATGGTAAATGTTGCTCAGCAACTTGTGCCATTGCCAAATGGATGCCGCATAATGCTAAGCCAAGCGTAGGTGGCTGGCAAACATGAATTTGTTTCTTGGACCACAGTTGGATTTCGTCTCAAACAGATTGACTGTGAATTGAATATGTTAAATTGAAAATATTGAATACGTATTTAAGGTACAGTCAAATTGCATGCCTACCAAGAAATGGGGTTGACCTTAGTTACCCAAATAGTATGATAAATACCATCGTCTTTATCTTTGTGTACAGCTTCAGAGGTTGGTTTGGCTTTTAGCCACGTTTGAACCGATTTGGATCTACAAGTATGTTTTAACTTGATTAACAGCCACGGATGCGTTTACTCTCTATGTATTTTTGACATCAAGGCCCACTAAGTGCAACAATCAAGCTTTACTTTTTGTACAAAAATCGATATGTATATTGGTAAATATTGGTTTACCTAAAGCTATCAATATGTACTATTATTATAACTATTGGTATATTGGTATATATTGGTTTACCTAAAGCTATCAATAACATTATTATAACTATTGTACGTATTTATATTTGCCATATAAATTACTTGAATGTTTTGAAATTGAATATTTATTCAAGCAAAATAAAACTTTATAACGCAATAAAGAAATGTTGCACACACACAAGAAAAACGAAGCAAAAAACTTTTGGCAATTGTGAAAATTGTAAAAATTGAGTAAATTCGTGCCTAGAGGCGTGACGCTCAGCCCAACAACAACAACAACGGGAAATGTGTTGAACAAAAGGGAAAAAATGTTGCACGGCAAAAGGATTATGACACGTGCACGTAGCACACATGCGGCTGCCGGCGTTGCACGTAGCTGGCGGGCGTATTTCGTTATGAAGGCGTGGCACACGATATATATTCACATATACTTATGCATGTATGTGTGTGTGTTTGTGTGTTGTGTGTATTAATTTCTAGCTGCTTGTTGATTCCTCAGCACACTTTTGTTGTTGCTTTTGCTGTCTTGAACGTGTTTGTGGCAGTTTGTTTTGCTGTTGTTGTTGTTTGTTCATTTGTATCTGTGCTAGATGTCCTGTTTTCAATGTGTGTGTGTGTGTGTGTTCGCTGTCCTGTTTTCATTATTAATATGCTGCCTGCTTTTGTTTGCGACACTTTGCCACTTTTTGTTTTGTCATCTTAGCCAAGTTGTTCGTCTCTTTTTTTTTGTCGTTTCGTTTTCGTGACACAAATTATTCTTGTTGACACATAAAAATTGTTAACCCTTTTTTCCATGTTGTCATTGTTGTTGTTGTTGTTGTGGCAGCATGAAAAATGACAATAGATGATAAAATGCGCTTAGTTGTTGTCGCCTGTCGTACATGTGTGTCTCTCTCTCTCTGTTTTTGTGTGGCAGACATTGATGTATTTTGGGTCAAATTGTGCTGCAATTTGCTCAACAGCTGACAGCAAATAAATAATATACTACTACATACACAAAATTATTTGTCTTTCACAGCTGCGTTTAGCTGTTCGATACGATATATATAATTGTGCCCACTGCCCCGCCCACTTTTGGCCATGTGAATTATGCATTTTAATTGCATTTTAATTGTTGTTTTGCTGCTTTTCGCCCAATAAATTGGTGTTCATTATTTAGTCGCCGCACGTTTTTCGGACAGCCCCGAAAAAAAAGTTTTATGCGCTTTTTTGGGTGTTTTGAGCGCCGCCTCATTTGGCTAATAGAGTTTTCAGTGGGGCGCTAATGAAGCATAGTTTAGAGTTTGGCAGTAATTAGCCCTGCTGGCGCCTCTTGTGCAGCCAGCTGACCCTCATCCTCGACCCTCAAACCACGACCCTTGATCCTTGCCACCCGCGTTGCGGTCATTAAAACGAATTGATGTTGGGGCAAGTTGGCCTGCAGCGAATGCCCTGCACAGCTCGGCTCGGATATATCATTTGACCAAACAAGCCAAACTGGCCAAATAACCAAAAAGCCATGCATATCACAAAACAACAACAACAACAAAAAAAGCTAAGAGAAACTCCTGGCGAAAAAGTATATTTTTTTGGCTGCTTGCATGTTGGCAAAACCTGCGGTCACAAAAGAGCTGTAAATTAAAATTTACTCGACATGAAATTGAAGCGCGACTCCATGCTGCATGCCCCACATACAACTGAGTTCTGGCCCCAGTTCAGTGCAACTCTGCTTGCAACCATTTACCATATTTTTTTTACATTTCTTTTTATTTTTGATTCCGTTTTTTTTTATGTTGCACTTGCTTTGCCCATTTCCGGTTTATGGATGGAGTGTGCCAGGGGAACAGGCGGGGGGTATATGGGATCTGTGGCGCGCTTTTAATGTTGCACTCAAAAAGCGCAACGGCGGATATCGAGCTGCATATCAAGAAAATTAATACTTGATTCTGATGTTCGAAATGATAAAACGTAAATTAAAATTCATAAAAATTAATCATTCATTCAAGTTAATTAAATCGAATGATAAACAATGTTAATAAAAGAAATTTAATGTTAATAAGTATTGATTTTTTGCAAGTATGATGATTAAATAAATAAATAAAAACAATTCAATCAAACGAATTTCTTTAAATCCAATTTTAAGCCCAGACAAAATCAATTTCTATTAAATTAATCCAATTTTAAACATCACATTTAGATAAATTTAAATAAAATTATTGGAAAACACATATCAATTATGTGAAACCATTTCATAAACACGAAATTCAATATATAAATTTCGACTGAATACAAAATTGTAATTGCATCAAACACACACGCACACACACAAACACACGCATTTTTATTTGAAAGTTAGTTTTAGCAATTGCCCCCAAAAAAATATGTGTTGCACACAAACTCATTAAAAGCCACATACTACTCTCTCTCTCTCTCTGTCTCTTTCTCGCTCGCCACAACATTCGAATAGCTCATCTAGAATTCGTGTCAGTCTGGCAACGCCATGGCACTGGCTTTTATAAATACAAATACACAACTACATATATATGTATGTATAGATGTGCATTTCGACTGCCGTTCATTTTGTTTCCATTTTTTTCTCGCTTTTTCTTTTATTTTGTTTTTGGTTTGCGTTGCGTTGCGGCTGCTGCCCATCGGGCTCGTATTTTACGTGGTTAAAGTTTTACGCTACGTCAGACCGATAGCCGAGGGGCTAACACACAGTTCGAGGAGGGCAAAAAAAAGGAAGGCTGAGCAGATTTTGCCAGAGATTAAGCGAAGCCCAAATCGAGCTAAAAAAAAGAATGGAAAGATGCAGAGAAATGTTTGTTAACCAATGCGACTGCATTCAGTGTTTCAATCAATTATCGCATTGCGCTTTCGTTTTAGCTATTTAGCCACAAAATTGGCCGTTAAAAGGCAATTTGTGCCAACAATTATTCAAAGGCAAAAAATGCACAGAGAACACGAAGAATATATATTTTAAATGTTTAGACATAAAAAAAACTGAAATATTTGCAATTAAAAACAGTCGCTGCCAACTGTCAACTGCCACGCCCCTTTTATGTTGTTGATTTTTCGTGCAACAATCTGTTTTATCGGTTTTTTGTTTTTGTTTTTTTATTGCAAATATTTATGTACATACGTTATGTCAACTGGAGCTGCAGTTTATTTGTCAAAGCGACAGGCAGCTGTCGAGCTTTGCAACGCCTCTCTCTCTCTCTCTCTCTTTCCCCCCTCGACCCTCAGCCGCATCATATGGCAGCTGACTCCACTGGGGCTTAGATGGATTTATCGTGCAATCGGGCTAAATAAATTGTGCAAAACCTGGTTTGTTTTCAACATTTAATCCGCATTATTAAGTGTAAAATATAACCAAACATTTGCCAACTACAAAAATAAAAATTAATGGCAAAAATTAAAAAAATAAAAATAAACAAAGAAAAAACCATAAAAAATTAAATGTGGTTTCATTTCGCAATGGCAAAATAGACAAAGTTAAAATAAACCTGTTTCAAACTCACAAATTTTAGTACAAGTTTACTATATTCAGAGACGACTGTAGATGATAGTTTCTCCCTCGGTGTTAACCCAATTAATCGTCTGCTGTTGAAGTGCGTTGTAAATACGTTTTGTAGCATTTGGCTTAAACAGCAGTTGGCGGAAACTGAATGATTGTCGACACACATACAAACATACAAACGGGCATAGATAACATGTTTCGGGGTTAATTGATTCGATGTTTTGTTTTGTTATGTTTTGGATGCATGGACATGATGCGGGCTTATTGGCTTACTGATTTCCCAAGTCAATTATCGCAACATATTCATGTTTGGAACATGTTTTGATGCTGCATATGTGAATGATTCCATTTGTTCAATTAATCTATAATGGTTAAAAATACATAATGAGGTTAAAGAAAGAGAAAAGTTTTATAATGTATTTACATACCTCAATGATTTGAATAAACTTACTAAAATTTCTGCAATATTAACAAATTAATAAGTATTACATACTTGCATTACGATTCGACGTTGATTTTATTTCGATTTCAATACAAAATATTCATTTTAGTGCTTTTTTTCAACATTTACGAAAAAACTTGAAAGTAACTTGCTGTTCATATAAAGGATTGAGTTCATTGGGCTTACATTCCTTGTATTTCATAGGGTTTACATAAAATGCAACGATCTTGCGTTGACTTTTTTCTTATAGATATAAAATGCATTCATTTAACAAAATGTAGGAAAAGAACTTAATATTGTTTCGCTGTTTAGATATTGATATACCACAAGATAAGGTTTAACATTATATTGGATTTACATAATATCAACGATCTAGCGTTGACTTTTTTAAAAAATATAAAATGCATAACTTTAACAAAGTTTAGGAAAATGTATCGATTTAAAGGTTGTATTAAATTAACATAATTTGCAACAATTTGGCGTTGACTTTTTTTTTTTATATATAAAATGCATTCAAATAACAAAATTGATAACAGAGTTCGAAAGAACTTACAGTTCAGCAGTTAACATAATATTCCTTCGATTCTAAGGTATTTTTCTAAGAGTTTTCATAATATGCAACGATCTGGCGTTGACTTTTGTTTATAACTTTAAATTGCATTTATTCAACAAAATGTATGAAAAAAACTTAATACTGTTCTGCAGTTAACATTTGAATAACTTAATATAAAGGTTAACATTATATCGGGGTTTCATAATATGCAACGATCTGGCGTTGACTTTTTTTTATAGATATATGTAAAATGCATTACTTTAACAAAATTAATGAAGATAGATCGGCATAAAGGTTAACATTGTATTAAGTTTATATAGATGAGTTTATAGCTTTAAATTGCATTCATATAACAAAATTAAGGAAAAGAACTTAATAGAGTTCAGCAGTTAACAAAATATACCTTTGATATAAAGGAATTTTCCTTAGGTTCACATAGTATGCAACGATCTGGCGTTGACTTTTTTTTGATAACTTTAAAATGCATTTTTCTAACAAATAGAAGTTGAAAATAGATCGATATAAAGGTTAACATTGTAATGAGTTTACATAATATGCAACGATCTGGCGCTGACTTTTTTCTTATAGATATAAAATGCATTCATATAACAAAATTGACAAAAGAACTTAATACAGTTCAGCAGTTAACAAAATATACCGTCGATACTAAGGTATTTATCTTAGATTTTTCATAATATGCAACGATCTAGCGTTGACTTTTTTCTTATAGATATAAAATGCATTCATATAACAAAATTGACAAAAGAACTTAATACAGTTCAGCAGCTAACATAATATACCTTCGATATAAAGGAATTTTCCTTAGGTTTACATAATATGCAACGATCTGGCGTTGACTTTTTTTTATAAAATGCATTCATTTAAAAAATGTGAAAAACATAAATATACTCCCTCTCCAAGGTCACATGCTATATAGTTGATTATATAGTAAGATTTTGTATGTGAATAAAACTTTATGCCTTCTGCTCTAAGAGACGGCAGCTGGAATCTGGTTCCTCCTTGATGTGCAACGGCTTCTCCTCCTTCACCTTCACCTCTTTGATGACAATCGATGCCTTTGAAGTGCTCTGCTGCGGCACAGGTGAAGGAGAGCGCGATGAAGAGGTTGTTGACTTACAATCTGCATAGTGTTCTTTGCGTGCGTACATCAATCCAGTGCCCATTGCACCGATTTTACCCACATATTCGTTTTCATCCGTATCGCTGTTGTAGAGATCCTCCTCTCTGCCCAGTTCGATGAGTATGCGGCGCAGTTGGCGCAGTTCATCGTGAGCACGTGACACTTTGCGTTCGAGGGCCTTCATTTGTTCCTGCGGTATGAGGGGGCAGTTTATGGCGTGCAGAATTTCCATTAGGGGATCTTCGGGTAGCGGATTTAAGATCCAACATGTTCTTTAATACATCGAGCAGACGCGGCATCACGTTATTCTCGATAAGGTATTGCGTATATTCTTCCTCTTGTTCTGTCATTTTAATATTTTATAACTTTCAATCGCAATTTGTGACTCGACTTGCAGAAAAACTTCTAAGAATTGACGATCACATGATCGCAAAATAACTGTTTATCCATACGTTTGCATACGTATACAGTGGCGCACCTAGCGTTTACATGCAGTACTAACTTTAAAGGGTTGTGATATTTGCTAAAAAAACAGTGCTGTAAAATGAGCAGCAGAGCTAGCTCGCATGCAGGTTCAATTTTAAATTCGTTCGATACAATTTATATTTAAATTGATTAGTATGATTAATCCATAAGTTAAAATGTCGTTAAGCGCAGCAACTTTTGTTTAAAATGTTTTCTATTCCATCTGTTGGTTACGTTCACATAAATTAGAAACCATTGCATTTAAATCCGATTTGCACATATGAACTAGTTGACAAAATCGAACTAAAGAGTGAAAACATATATCGATAAGTTATTGGTGTGCGTTGCTGGTTGCGAAATCTTTTGCAATTTTAACGCGAAGCCAAACATCTGTGTTTAACATCCAAATTTTAGTTTAAATAGTAACAAACAGTTAATATATAATGTCGTTTTCGTTCGGCTCACCTCAACAAAACAACGCCATAGGCGCCGGCGCCGCTGCACCAGCAGCAGGCAGCTTCAGTTTTGGCGCGCGACCAGCAACAAGCGCCCCGCCCCCAGCCTTTGGTGCGGCAACAGCGACATCCAGTCTGGCCGGTGCAGCAGGCGCTGCAATGGGCGCAGCGGCACCAAACTTTAGTTTTGGACCCACAGCCGTCGGTGCTGCATCAACACTCAGCTTTGGCTCAACGGCTGCACAAGGCGGTTCGGGTATGTCGCTGCCGGCCTTTGGCTCGGCCACAGCAGCGCCTGCGTTTGGAGCGGCTACAGCAGCGCCTGCATTCGGTGCACCCGGAACTGCGCCAGCCTTTGGAGCTGCCACTGCTGCACCCGCTTTTGGAGCTGCCACAGCTGCACCCGCTTTTGGTGCTGCCTCTGCAACACCCGGATTTGGTGCACCAGCAGCGACATCTGCTTTTGGCGCCGGTGCAGCGCCATCAGCATTTGGAGCGGCAACAACAGCCCCAGCTTTTGGAGCTAATACAGCGACGTCTGCTTTTGGTGCGCCCGGATCTGCACCAGCTTTTGGTGCTGCCACATCTACACCCGCCTTTGGAGCCCAAACTACGACATCGGCTTTTGGCGCTGGAGCTGCAATGCCTAATTTTGGTGGACTGACAGGAGCAGCGCCAGCTTTTGGAGCTGCCACAGCTGCACCCGCTTTCGGTGCGCCAGGCTCAGCACCAGCTTTTGGTACAGCCACCGCAACCGTGGCACCAACATTCAGCTTCTCTACGCCTGCAACAAGCGCACCAACAACAGCGCCGCCAGCCTTTGGCTCCACGGCCATGCCCGCAACATTGGGCGCTGGCGTTGGCGCCTTCTCCTTCAACAAGCCACAGGCCACAACAGCCGCCAGCCTGAACTTCAACACGACCACAACGACGGCAACGGCACAGCCTTTCAATGCGGGTCTTCGTCTCGGCGGCAATATGTCTCTGGGCACCAGCGCCGTGGGCAGCGGTGCCACTGGCGGCATCTTTGGCAAGCCCCTAACAATGGGCGCACCCGCACCAGCCACGGCACCACCCGTATTTGTTGGCCTGGGCGGCATCGATGTGGGCGGAACGCAGCCCAAGCTGGGCGACAATAAGCAGGATGGCGTTAAGGTCAGTTTGTTGGCAAGAAGCAAAAAAAAAACAATATATAATATACAATCATATTACAGATCAAGGAGACCCAAGTGCCGGATGAGATCGTCAAGACAGTGGATGCATTAAAGAGTTACATTAAGCAGCAAAAGACAATCTCCTCGGACATTGGACGCACCTCAACGTCCAAGCTCAGCAATGTCAGCCATGAGATCGTTACACTACGTTGGACCCTGCAGAATATGGCCAATTCGGTGGATGCCAATAATCGGCACATCAAACAGCTGCGCAGCGAAACAGCCAAAGCCATTCAATCCCTGGAGATGGTACAGCGCACACAGGACACGCCCGCAGGACTACAGTTTGAGAACACTGCACCATTCCAGTACTTTCAATGCTTGGTGGCCAGATACGCCGAGGATCTGATTGGATTTCAGCAGCAAATCAAGCTCACGGAAAGCCACATGCATGCGCTGGCCAATCCTCAGAGCATATCGCCACAAGATCTGAAACGCGGCTTCCATTTGATCAACGAATCCTTTGTCTCGCTGGCTGGCCGTCTGCATGATCTGCACGGCCGTGTCGAGGAACAGAAGGAGCAATATCTAAATCTGCGACGTTATCGTTTGCGCGATGCAACCAATGTCTTTGCCAAAGTCGATAATCCACCCGTGCAGTTGGTGGAGCCTCAACGTATCAGCAGCGGACCGACACCCTTCTCTACCGTCTCGGCCATGAGTTCGCTGAACAAGAGCTATGCGGCAGCATCGGCTGCGGCAGCCAGCAGTGCAACTGCAACCAAATGATGGTAATGATCCCACGAGCTTAGTTTTTAAGTTATTAAATTTGTTAACAAAAGGATCAAAATAAAGTGATTTTACAAGACAAGGATTAATTTCAGTCAAGCAGCGCAAAACAGTTTTATATCATAATCAACTACTTTGTAGAATATAGAATATATATAGATTTGAAGAACAAGCAGCATTGCGATTTACTTCTTGACCACCTGAATAACATCCTCGTCGGCCATAATATGGGCAATGCCGACACGCTGTGGCGAGTACTTTGTTGACGTGCCCCAGACCAAAGCGTACTTGAATTGTGCGGCCAGCGTGCGATGAATTGCATGGCACACATGCTCCACACTGACGCCCTATATGGAATGGAAAAGTTTTTATATCCGAATACAATAAAATGTTATTACTTGCCTTTCTTAAAATCAAACCATCATCGAAATCTGGCGGTGCACCCGGCTTCTTCGTGTACACCCGAATGAGCTGTAGGGCCTCCCAAAGCGACTCCAGCATATAGTCCAGATTGAGCTTCATGTTACAGCTGACCACAATGGAGTTGGGTTCTCGCGCCAGACGATTCACCTCCTCAATGGAGATCTGATCAATTTTATTATAAACATACAAACAAGGCAGATAGACACGATTTGCGGTCACGACGTCAATGAACTCATCCTCTGTGCAATCCTCGCGGAACAGCACTTCCGCATTGAAGATCTTAAACGAATGCAGAATCAGTTGCACCATTTTCTCGCTGCATCTCGTTAGGGCGCAAGTTGAATTAAAGCTAAGGCCGCCGCCTTTTTTTTGTTTAAAGTAAATATTGGGTTTGCGTTTGTTTAGTCGAATGCCCACAGATTCCAATTCCTTCTCGAGCAACTCGCGATGCACATTGGGCTTGGTCGCATCCAGCATCATGAGCACCAAGTCCGCAGTGCGTGCCACGGCAATAACCTGTCGACCACGTCCCTTGCCCTGGGCGGCGCCTTCAATAATACCTGGCAAATCGAGTAGTTGTATGTTGGCGCCCTGGTACTCAATAACGCCAGGGATGCACGTCAGCGTGGTGAACTCGTAGTTGGCTGCCTCCGATTCGGTTTTGGTTAGTGTGGATAACATTGTGGACTTGCCCACACTAGGGAATCCAATGAGAGCGACACGCGCATCGCCGCTCTTTAGTACATCGAAACCTTCGCCCTTCTCGCCCTTCTTTGCCGGCTCGAGCAGCTGCGACCGATATTTGGCAAGCTTAGCTTTCAGAAGGCCCAAATGGTATTCAGTGGCTGCAATTGAAATGGCAAGTGAATTCTAACCCTAAATTCCGATACTTTGGCAGCGCCATTGCCAGCAATGCGAATTTGGACGCCGCGTTGTCTGCGCCGGTTTTCACTGCAGTTGCTTACCTTTGTTCTTTTGCGTGCGTGCAATCTCTCGCTCGATCTCCGCAATCTTCTCTAGAATGCCCATGCTTATGTTTAGTTGTGTGTTGGGCGTAGCATTAAAGTTAATAACAATATTCAGGCAACTGCGGCTTACTTGTTGTTGTCATAAGGTGCCGAGCAAGGGATGCACAAAAACATCGATGACGGTACCATAATCGATATTTGCGATGCGATAGTTGTTGGTGCTCCCATCTGTCATTCTTCCCGTTTGAATATTGGTTTCACGAGTAAAAATCATTTGATAAGTTTAAATTGTTAATTGTAATTTAAAAAACCATAAAATATACACAAATACACATGTAAACACTATTACAATTACAAGAAACAGCCACACACATAAATGACAATCGATTAATTACAATAGTAGTCGAGTAGAGAAAGATTTATAGGATAGACTTAGATTTTTAATTGGCATAAAAGCCATTGCCATCATTGCCCATAAACTCAGTCCAACGTTGTGCCTCAATCGGATCCAATTCAGAGCATACCTCACCCGGCTGCAAAGACCTACAGCTGCATGTTATTCCAATCCTCGTTATAATCAACTGAGATTCATATTTGGGCAGCGCAGGCTCCGTATCCACGAGTCTCTCGCTCAGGCACTGCTTAAGGAATTGCTTGCGAAGGACGCGCAAGTTGTCGGCGGTATAGCCTGCA
Organism: Scaptomyza pallida; assembly: GCA_018152965.1. Classification (NCBI taxonomy): domain Eukaryota; kingdom Metazoa; phylum Arthropoda; class Insecta; order Diptera; family Drosophilidae; genus Scaptomyza; species Scaptomyza pallida. Next base: position 2,898,098 of record JAECXP010000002.1, read on the forward strand.
AGTGAGAATTGTATCAAGACATCGATATTAAAATCATAAACTAATATTTTTACTTACTTTTATAGGCGCTTATTTTCTCCTCGACGCAGTTGAGATCCTGCGGCGAGAACAACGGTGGAAATGCTTCGGACTCGCGTATATTGAGCACAAAAGCAAAATCCAAAGATGAACTGACATTGCCCAGCGCCTTGAGCAGCACGCCCGTTGACGAAATGGATGCCAAATACCAGTCCTCTGGCTGCACATCATCTGGCATGGCTGTTGCATCCTCGCCAGCATTGTTGCTGTTGCTGTTTAGTGTGGAAGCACTGCCGCTGATGGCATTATCAATGGCTGCCCGACGTTTGCGTCTGCGTCGATACTGCGACTGTCCACTGGCACTGGTGACTGCTGCTGCCGCAGCTGCAGCTGCATCCGCCGCCTGCTCCACTGCCTCATTGTCCAGCTCCAAGTCCCATAGACTTAGTGGCGACTGGGCGGACAGTGGTTGACTTGTGGTGCTGCTGGTAGTGCTGCTCGTTGTGGACTCCAGTGTGCCGCTGCGCACATCTCGATTACTGTTGCTGGGATACTTACTCCTCAAGTGGATGGGACGCTCGTTCTGCTCTGGAAGTTGTTGCTGTGGCAGCTCATCATTGTAAACCAGCTCATATTCCTCCGGCAGACGCATGGTATTGGGATTCTCAGCGGGCAGCGGATCATAGTCCTTCTATATGGTATCGAATTCATTACATTATTATATATTTTATAAAATATAAACAAGACTTACAAATTCTTTGTAGGGCTCCTTGATGTAACCACCGCCAAAGCTGGGCAGATCGTTGTCCGTCTCCTCATCGGGCAGCAGCTCTGCTGGCAATGGATGCTTGCGATGCTTTGAATGCTTAACGGGTCCAGTTAGTTGCTCCTCGACAGCATCGACTGCTGCTGCCTGCCGGAGCAGCTGCTCCCGATTGGCCAGCAGTTTCTTGAGCAGCTTGGGATGCTTTATGGGCGACTGTTTGCCAGCTGGAGCGGGTCGCTGTGTGCGATTCAATTGCACCTCGATGTCATCGGTGCTAAAGAGCACAGCACCCGGCGGCTCAATATGCCGAGCAATGGCATATAGCTTCAACACCGTGGACTCATTATAGCGAAGGCGACAGGTGTCGGCTCGAGCCTGCAGTATAATATCGCTGTCCGGCACAAACTCATAGGCATCTCGAGCATTCGGTTTGTTGCGGCACTGCAACTCCCAGTGCAGGAAGAAGTCGCCTCCAAAGCTCTGAGAGATGGAAACACCACCGAGCAGACTACTCGCTCCACCAGCATCGGTCATCATGGCATTGAGCAGTGGTTGCCCCAGTGCGTCCATCCAGTATCGTTGTCTGCGAATAGTAGTAGACGGGAAAACCCGGTCCAGTATTGTATTTGACCATGAAATCGGTGACATTGTCGCGATTGAAGTGTCCTGGCACAATGGCGCTAACACACTCGCTGGCCGGGAACGTATAGTTCCAGAGCATGCTATAGTTGTGTCCATCGAATGCAAAGACGGTGCTATTGAATGCAGCCACGACCACATCCGAGATGCCATCGCCATTTATATCGCTGAGCACTGCTGGCACCATCAAACCCGATCCCACCTGCTGATGCAGCGGCGTGAAGTGCTTCTCACTGGTGTGCGCCATCAGTGAGAGTAGACGTAGACTATAGATGCCACCTGGCGTATTTTGGCCACCGGTTAGCATGAGCAAAAGCTCTGTGCCATCGGCTCTGGTCAAGAGTTGAATGGGCACAAACATCTCCTCGCGGTGGGGCGTTGGAATGCTGCGTATCACTTTGCCCGTCTTGCCAGAGATCAGCTTAATGTGTCCAGCCTTGGATTCCTCACGCTCCTCCAGATGGGCAGCTATCAGTTCGGGCACCTCATCGCCATCCAAATCGCGCAGCACATTGATCGTATAGAGATCCATGACGATGGGTGAATTGGTCTCCACCTCCAGTTCGTGAAAGTTCCATATGACCTGACCAGTGCGTCCATTAATAGCAAAGATCATCTGCAGAAATTTATGAGAAATTAATAATAAAAAACTTTCTTTTTTCTATGTATAACACATACGCCCAGTCTGCCGGCTGCCAAGCAATCGATGCCACCATCACGATCGATGTCCGCATTGCAGTGCAAGGAGAACACATTGGCCACACTCCAAGTCTGCCACAGAATGGATCCATCGCGTCCATTGAGCGCAACGACGCCACCCTCGCAAGGCACATCATCACCACCCTGGGCAGACTTGCAGCGAGGCAAAGGAATGCCCTCGTAGTGTATGTTATCATCGACACCATAGCCAAAGATCACATCCTTGACAGCATCCCCATTCAAATCAGCCGCACGCAATGGACTCTCACTGTTCATCCTGGCCAGACTGCGTGTCCACAAACGCTGCACCCGAATCTGTGTGCAGGGCACAAATTCGCTGCCCATGCTACTGCCATAGCTGGCACTTGCCACCGACATGGCTGCCAGCTGTGCATCCTCGCTCCACCAGTGATGGATGCGCTGCATGGGCAACGGGAACAGCGTCAGCATCAATGCCGCCAAGCTAAGCAGCGCACAGAGCACGGTGAGTGCGGCCAGAATATAGCAGAAGGGCTCACAGCAACGACAGCAACGTCTTCGCTTATGCTGCTTCATGATGGGCGTGGAGCTGCTACCTGAGCCCGAACTGTGCTTACGCCGTGGCGCCATCAATGGACGCTTAAGGCCCTGCTCTTCGCTGCGCTGTAAGTACAATATAAATTTTTCTTTTACTAGATCCATCATGATAAGGTTAACGTTTGATAGTTGAACAATTCTTTACAAATTGAAGTTTCAAGAAATGATTGAAGATTTGACATAAATGAGGCAAAGACTTAACTTTATGACAAGTTGAAAATGTGATAAAAAAATTTTCATTTTTTCCACCTCACTTTATTTGAGTTAGACAAGAGGAGCTCCAGGTACCGAACACGTCGACACCAACACCTAAACAATCTAGCTATTGGCCTGCTGGACAACAGCACAACGACGAGAAGACTCAAAAGAAACCATCCGCTGGACCTCTCACGAACATAGTATAATACCAACACCAGCTACATGAAACATTAAAGTCAAATACCCCAACAAAAAACTTAATAATTGTCAAAGAAAGACAGTTTTTAAATACAGTTAAAATACAGATATAAAAAAAAAACTTTATTTGAGTGAAGCTGCAAATATTTTCAACCCCCAACATATCGAATATGTCACTAATTTAATTTTTCAACCCGAATTCAATTAGTTTTTTTGCACAACAATTTCAATGGAATTTCTGAAGTATCAATACAGATAATATCTGAGTGGTCTTTCACCTTGGCAGAGCGTGCGTCCTTGATGAACACCTCATCGTCAACATCGTCGCTAATGTCCTCATCAATTGATGACTCCCGTATGGCGATGCGCTTCGAGGGCACATATGGTCGCAATTTGATCATATTTGGGCCAAGCTGCCACGTTTGCAGCGCCCCGCGCCAACTAAACTACTATTATTATTACACTATTATTTATTGTTAATCACTTTTATCTTTATTTTTTGATAATATTCACAGCTAATTTTAATGCATTTTCTTTTGTGCGCTTTGTGTGTGTGTGTGTGTGCGTTTGTGCTTTGGAAAACTGAAACTGCAGCTCAGCGATGCGCGTCTTATGGCCGTGTAAAAATCAATATGGACGTGACGACACAACGCTGTCACAGCTGGCACATGGGAGCATGGAGCATGCGCTTTTGACATATGTCCAAAAACCAACCCCTCTCTCAATGGCGATGGCAGAGAAAACCGCACACGTGTTGAAGCGAATGAAACGAAGGCAACGGCGGCGGCTACAGGTTTGTTTATCAACAATTGTGGTACAATGACGCATTCAGTTACAGTCAGTTCTCTCCACCTGGGCAACTGTTGCGTTCCCCAAAAGGGCGCAGACCCTAACCAACCCGACAACCCCCAATCTCCAACCCCTTTAAACATATTGTGGTGGAGCCGCAAATGCCGCACAAACAACTCCCTTATTAAGCATTTCGAAGGCGGTTCAATGGCCTCGCTTTCATGAATGAATCGTTGTCGTCGTTGTCGTTGTTGTCGTTGTTGTCGTCTGCTGCTTGGAAGTTTTGTGGTTGGGGCAACATGGAGTTGCCATTCCATTCAAAGGCAAAAAGAAACTTCCGCATGTGACGTCTATGTGGGTCACAAGGACCACGCAATGTTTGGGTCTCTGCCTTATTAATATTTAAAAAGATCTTTTGCTGATTTGACGAGAAGGAAATGTTTTAGAATTCACTTTGCAATTACAAATCATAAAGCAAGGCTAAAAAACATTTTTCCTCACCTTTCTCTCGACCTTCATCTTTATTTTGTAATTTTATTTTTGTATGTTTTTTTTTTACAAATTTCCCAATGACGTAATGCAGTGTCAAAAAGCCTAACAACAACAACAAAAAAAAATTATGACTATTCAAGTTAAAAGCGCGCCAAAAAACCTTTACGTTTGTCCGTACTCCACCCTCCATCCCTAGCCCTCTACGGACCGCGCCTGCTGCTGCCATCAGCAGAAACTTAAGAGCACCACTTAGGCATTGCTTCGGGTGGCACGGGTGGTGCGGATGGTGCGGTCGCTTCAGTTTTGAAAAGCGTACACTGCATCTCGACAGGCAGCCAGCAAGTACTTAGGTCAGGTCCAAAAGCAGCGTCAAGCTCGACAGCATTCGAATAAACTATAGAAAAATCAGCGGCTTTTTATAGAACACACAGCTGTGTAAAGGGGATAAACTATGTAGGGGCAGAGGCAGGGGCGGGGGTGGATGGATCTGAGGTTCATCTACGGCAAGTAACTTAAGTGTGTTATTATCGCATCAGAGATAATTTAATAACGACGTTGATGACGAGTTGTTGTTGTTGTTGTTGCTGTTGCAGCAGCGGCAACGGAAGGCCAAAAGGATGTGTTGCTCAAGTGTCTGCGGCAAGGCGTGTTGAGTGCTTGGCCATGTGGGCGTGGCATGGGGTGCAAAAAAAAGATGAGAAATCGAATATACACATAAGTATATGTGTATAAACGACTAAGATGTGTGGCAGCCACAAACACAAAGTACTTCAAGGTTACGTTTCGTCTTCTTTTTTTAATTATGGCTTGTAATAAACACCTGACTTGATTATGATTTTCACATCTAATATTTTACTAATTGCATTTTATCATTTCCGTTTGACGAAAAAAAATAGTTAAAAAATAATTGTTTTTATATTTTGATTAATATTTTATTAATGATTCTTTTGACAACTATTGAAAACTTTTGTCAGTTCAAGTCCTCATACCAAATAAATTTCTTTGGTTGTCTTAGATGGCTTCCCATTTCACATAGGCATTGTCCTTGCATTGTATAAGGGTAATTATTATTTAAGCTATATATCCTTAAAAATTTTTAAAGACGTCTTCATTACATTTCTTCAACAGCTGCATACTCTATCGCTTTGTTAATCCATGAACTTAATATCCTACAGTTTTCTCTTGATTTTACTTAATTCGATTTGACGTCAGCGGGGTTCAATGGATTATCCACAGATTGCATTCCATTAGCAGCCATTTGGTAACTGCGCTTAACCTTCACTCCACTGCAGATGGCAGATGCAAAAAAAAAAAACGATAAAGACAAAAATAATTTGTCATTGTTGCTGCGACAAAAAAAAAGTAAATGGTCACTTGAAAGCCACTTGAGAAGTTGTTGGCTTGTTTCGTGTGCAACTAACAAGCCAATTGATTGGAAAACTAATGCTTGGATTGGGACAGTTTTTCAGGCTTTTGGTTCACTTGGGACTGGAATGGCAATCAATAGGCAGCAGTGCAGCTAAAACGCACAGAGATCTGGCATCTAAAAGGAAGAGGAGGGCTTGATTGTGGGCTCATCATCAGTACAATGACGAGATGACGACAGAGGGCCCGAAGCCAGATTATGTAGAAAGGCAATGCCAAAGTACTTGACGAAATTATGTTAAGTGACTATGGCAAAGACGAGCACACAGACGACGGCAGCCCTAAACTATATATCATAGTATACCATACAAAATATTACAAATTTGTATATATATATGACACATACATATACATATACATACATCATGTTATGTACGTGCTAACCGTCTGTATTAAAGACTAGTTTCCCTAGTTGCTCAGGGCTTTCACTTTTTTTTTGTTCCTCTCTAGCGCGCCAAAAGGTTTTTCGACGACTCAACCACATTGTCTCAATAGTTGCATACACACATAAATAGGCACGCGCACTCACACACATACACACACACTTAGATAGTTTGCACGAGGTATAGACGGACTGCTGTCAGTGCATCTTGTATCCTGCATCCATTCGTTGGTGAACATTCGCCTGGCGCAACGTTTTTAAATTCAAATTGCTCGGCTCCAACCGTCAGTTGTCAGCGACAGTTCGAACTGCAAAGACGTTTAAATCCGGGGAAAAATAAAAATAAAATCTAATGAGATATTAAATATTAAAGTGTTTAATTAGTTTCATCATTAAAATATTAAAACTTATAAACTTATTGATAAGTAAAAAGTTTATATTGAAGTGCAGACAAAACTTAAAAATAAAGCATTTTTCAATGATCTTCAAAACGTGCAGCATCGCAGCGTTTAGCTGATGTTATATAATCGTTGTGAGGATTTAAAATTCTTTCAAGCGCATCAGTTGCTAATTTGTTCCAGTTTTTAATCACACAAAAAGTAAATGCATTTAAACAAAGCATATCTATTTAGTTATACCAATTATGTAAGGTATTTGGTAAAATGGTATTTACGTAAATGAACTAATTTAAAAAGGAAAGGGGATTAGTCCGTTGGAATCATTTTTTCATTTATAGACTTTGTTTAAAAATTTATTTTTATGAATAATAAATTTTAAATATGTTTCTTTTTTTTTAATTCACTTTATTTAAAATTGATTGATGTTTTTTTTTTATTATTTTATTACTCACTTGAATAATGTTTTATAATTTTTTCATGGAATGTGTAACGCATAGAAAACATCTTCGACCATATACGGTATATAAGTATGTACATATATTCTTAAGCTGCATAGCGAGCTGAGTTATAGGGATGTTCGTTTGTCCGTTAGTCCGTTTATTTCTATCCTACAAACTAGTTTCAGAGACTTATCTATCAAGCTGAAACTTTGGCCAAAGTTACTGCAGTTAGATCATTTGTCAAAATCGGATTCACTGTGTCAGGTTGTCTTTTCAAGTGTATAATATATTATTATTATTATTATTATTACATATCTTTGTAGAGTTTTTTTTTTGTCTTTAATAATTATTTATATGAAAGCTTCTGAAATGCTCAAAATTAATAAGTAGAACTATAATTTAATAGCAAATCAAAAATGTTTTGTTTTTCCATGCGTTAGCAAACACTAAAAAATTATTAAATGTAAAACCTTTGCTTAGTAATTAAAGCTATTTTTAACTTATTAATTGGTGCTATATTTTAATTGCTTGCCATCTTAAAAATAAAATCTCCTTTGAAATAAATTTGTATTTCTTATAATCTTTGTTAAAACCAAAAATCTTACCCATATCTTTAATCAAATTTTGTTTAATTAAATCCGAAAATGAAATCATGCATGTTGGCCTAATTACGCATGAGGAATACCACCATCCATCCAGCCAGCACGCCAGCCAATGACGTCTTGTAGACGTCAAGTACTACTACCTAGAACCTCCAAACATACATACATACATACAATCATACGTAGTAGTACCTTTTTTACGTAGCTTCTTACCTACATCTACCATAGATGAATTGTCCTTGTCTAATGCATAGTACCTTCATGCTGTGTCGCCGTGTCGCGTTCGCGTTCAATGGGGCACATTTTGTGCGGCATCGGCAGTGCACAAAAGGCGCACGGGCCACTTAAAGCTGCTGCGTCCCTTTGTCCCCCGCCACACACTGCTAGTGCTAGTGCTCCCCTCCTGTTCCAATCCGCCCACGCGGTCGCTTCGAGTGGCTTTAATTGTGAATTAAGTCGGTATTGTGGCCTCCACGTGTAGACAGAGCGGGACAGAAAGACATGCCAAGTGGTTGGGGCACACAGGGTGAGGGGGACCAAGGGTCTGCCAATGCCGAGGCTATTGTGCAGGAAGTGAGCTAACTGTCCCAGGCATTGTTCGTATCGTACACATTTTATTTACACCGTTAAGCAGCATAATTGTTGCTATTTTCGTCAAATTGACAAAAACTCTCGATGCACATTGTCAATGCCAGTGACACCGTTCGAGAGTTTTGCTTTGATCTCACTTCAAGCAAGGTTATGTCACGGTCGCCAATCAATCAAGACATCTGTTTAAATACTTGACGTATACTTGTTCATCCTTTTGCAGAGAGAAAGACAAAGTTGCAGTCATGGTTGCGCAAATAATACTACTTGTCATATGCTGCATCTGTCTCAAGCATTATGCGAAGGGTGAATTCCAGTAAGTACATCTTAAAGCCCAACCAACTACAAGTAGTTTAATAATTCACAATCACTTAGACAAAGCTTAGCCATTACTGATATTTTACCTGAGGATATTAAGCGCTATGATAAGATGCGTCCACCCAAGAAGGAGGGACAGCCAACAATTGTTTATTTTCATGTGACCGTCATGGGTCTGGACTCCATCGATGAGAACTCCATGACCTATGTGGCCGATGTGTTCTTTGCTCAGACCTGGAAGGATCATCGCTTACGTCTGCCCGAGAACATGACACAGGAATATCGTTTGCTTGAGGTCGATTGGCTGAAGAATATGTGGCGACCGGATTCCTTTTTTAAGAATGCCAAATCGGTTACGTTTCAAACGATGACCATTCCCAATCACTATATGTGGCTCTACAAGGATAAGACCATACTCTATATGGTGAAGCTAACGCTAAAGCTTTCCTGCATCATGAACTTTGCCATTTATCCACACGATACTCAGGAGTGCAAACTACAAATGGAGAGCTGTAAGTTGAAACCTAAAAGAGAATATATGAAATCCGAGAACTTACTTCCCTTTTTGAGATGTCTCCCTTACTTAATGCATTACCTCTATATGTTCTTAGTATCGCACACCACAGATGATCTGATCTTTCAATGGGACCCAACCACACCGTTGGTGGTGGACGAGAACATTGAGTTGCCACAAGTGGCATTGATACGCAACGAGACCGCTGACTGTACCCAGGTCTATTCAACAGGAAATTTCACGTGTCTGGAGGTTGTGTTTACGCTGAAACGTCGCTTAGTTTACTATGTATTCAATACGTATATACCAACGTGTATGATTGTGATTATGTCGTGGGTATCGTTCTGGATAAAGCCGGAGGCGGCGCCAGCACGTGTTACGCTGGGCGTGACGTCATTGCTGACACTATCAACACAGCATGCGAAGTCGCAGTCATCCTTGCCGCCCGTCTCCTATCTGAAAGCCGTGGATGCATTCATGTCCGTCTGCACGGTGTTTGTCTTCATGGCTCTAATGGAGTACTGCCTGATAAACATTGTTCTCAGCGACACGCCCATACCAAAGCCCATGGCATATCCACCCAAGCCAGTGGCTGGAGAGGGAGGCAAGAAGGAGGCGGAAGCGGCACCAACCGGTGGCAGCAATGCAGCGGCCAATAAACAGCCCTCAATGTTGCCCCTGGCGGATGAGAAAATTGAAAAAATTGAAAAGATTTTCGACGAAATGACCAAAAATAAGCGAGTGAGTTGGACTAAATACTAAAAAAGTTGAAAGATTGCTCGCTTGAAAATATTTATTCTGCTTCTAAAGTAATGTCTGATCCTAATTGCCTATTTGTTAATATGCATGAGTATAGCATGAGATTATTCCTTCTACTTCTTTTATGAGTCCCTAAAGTAATTTTTAACATCATTTTTTGTCTTCAACTAGATTGTGACCACAACACGTCGCGTGGTGCGTCCACCTCTAGATGCCGATGGACCATGGATACCGCGTCAGGAATCGCACATTATATTGACACCAACCATACGGCCACCACCACCACCGCCACCAGCACCGGAGCCAGAGATGCCCAAGCCGAAACTGACGCCCGCCCAGGAGCGACTTAAGCGTGCCATCTATATCGATCGCTCATCCCGTGTGCTCTTTCCCGCACTCTTTGCCAGCCTCAATTGTATCTATTGGATTGTGTTCTACGAGTATTTGTAAGATATGCGAGCTCAGCGTCGTCGGCTCTGTTGTAAATATATAGTTGTCCCGCTCAAAGTAACGCTCTCTCTCTCTCTTTATCAAGTGTTAATTGTTCACAATTTGAATGCATATAACTCTATAAAGCAAAAGTATTTAATCTTAAGCTTATGCACACAAGCTTTAAGTCAACGAATTTTAAATTGTATTAAGAAAAACAAATACTCTCACTCTATATAATATCACTTATTGATAAGTCAAACATATATAAATGATATAGTATATGAATTCAATTCCTAAATGCTTAATGTTTAAAGTTTCAATGACGTTGTAGTTGTAGCTTAATTCTTAATGAAAATATCTTAAAAATGCTTTTAATTGTACATAAATCAAGTAATATAATAAATATTAAACTATAATAACTTGAAACTTTTTTTTTTTTTTGAATAAAGATGTTTTCCAACTGTCTTTGTGCATCAGCTGTTGAACAGCTTTTCAAAGCTTTTTCATCATTTCACATCGCATGCGCTTTCCCAAAAGCTTTAAGCTTGATTGTTGGCGCGTTATTCAAATTCTCACATTATAAATTAGTAAGCAAATTGTTTTTTCCAACCTTTAGTTTCATACAATCATTATAATTTATACATTTTCTCAGCCATTAAGCCAATACACACATTGTATTAACACTTTTTTCATGTACAGTTTTTGTTACATGTTGCCATTAATTTTGTTGCTGTTGTTGCTTTCCTTTTAAAGGTGTCAACAGCTGCCAGACAATAGCGCGTACATAAATAAAAAAAAGTTTTCTAACTTTTGCAGTTGTCAAACAACTTCGAGAGCATGAATACCCAATTAATTATGTTGGTCACACGCTCCACACTTTTGCTTTTCACGGTCGTTAGTGACGCGGGGGCAAGTGCCCCCCACTTGTAACATAGATGAGCTAGAAAAACATAGCTCGAGGCCTAAGGTTACTGTACAATATTCACTTCAAAAGAAGACAGTTTGAGAATGCAATGAAAGGCATTTTATAAACCAGTTCCTGTTCTCAAATTGTGTTATTTGTGGTACGATTTTAAATTTAGTTCAACATAACTTTATTTTCTACTTTGTGACATGTTCATAAAGATTTTGCACTTCTCTTGTCTTTAGTTGGTTTTATTTGAATAAGATTCAAAATGTTTGGAATATTTATAGCATTTTATACTCTGAGCTATGGGTAAAGACTTTCTAGGTACGTCCAACAACAAATTACGTTTATAGATTGAAACGCAGTTTTATTAAAGATCAAAATACAAGACTTTTGAGGTATTACATATGCAAATCGGGTTGATTTTTGACAAAGTTCTTGCAATCGAAAGTTTTGTACCAGGACATATTTTGAAAATGGGTTCAGAGTAGCATCTAGTCGGAGATTCTTGACTAGAGCCCTCTTTCTTGCAATACCTTGACTTAAAACAGCTTTAAGCCAATAGCTTTTCAAGGATTTCACTTGAAAACTTAAAGTCATATATTCAAATATGAGGTTTTTCCACATTGAACTCTATTGAATAATATTTGAAGATATTTTTGTTCAGACCTTTCAATATTTTGTTTTGTATTTTAAAACTTTGTCGACAAAAAAACAACATCATAAGTAGGTTAAAAACTGTTGCGGGGGAAACCACGTCAAAACGCATGAATCATCTAAAAAAACATTGAACTGTTACTCCCAATAGTCGCTTATTGCAATACAGCAACAACCAAAAGTAAACATCAAAACAAAAAACACAACGAAGGTTGCGCAAAATTTTGACTAAATATGCTGGGGATTACCTGAGCATTGAGTTAAAAGTACGCTGTTGGCGAGGTGGGCGTGTTGCCATTAGGGGTGCGGGTTCACTTGAAGGTAAACAGAATGAATAGTACTAGAAAATCGTTACAGTTAATTACAGAAGCGACGAAGCGATCCATCAATGCAATAAGCCCAAAAGCTGAAAGAAAGTTAAAACCAAGTACTACATCTCTGAGCTACCTTCACACTCACACTAACACATACATAAAGGCATAACGAAGAAAGATTCCCCTCGCCTAGCCCACTGCCAGTCGCAACTCAAAGCCCAAAGCTTGTCTTTGACGGTGAGTGCGACTCCAAGCGGTTTTATTGTTGGCTGTTGCTGTTGGTATTGTTGTCGTGTCGGCTGTGTAGCGTTTTGTCTTTTGCAGTTTCAGTTTCAATTTCAGTCGAACTCGGGCAGCAACGGCACACGGAAGCAGCTGCGGCGCAGGCGCAACATCAAACTCAGCAAACAAATCGTATTAAACCCAAAAAAATATATATATATTTAAGTGAAAAAATTAATTCGTGATTTTTAAAGTGAAATTTTTAATGTGTGAATGCAATTTTTGCGCAATTCGCAAAGTAAATAATTGTTACGAAACTGTATCAATACCGTGAGGCATTAAATGATAATAAAAATAACAACGTTTAAATTTTTTGATTGAAACAATATTTGTGTAACGCGGCATTTAACACTTTCATTTTCATTCAACGCTCGCTCGCTGCTCGTCGTTTCGTTAAGTTCGTCAACGTTGTCTTACGCTTCGTTAAGTCGTGTTAAATAACAATAAACAAAAACAAAAATCCTCTCTTATTTTATTGCAAATGAAATAAAAGTTTTAAGCGGAATTGGTGAATTAAGTAAAATGCATTTGAGTGCATATTTGTTGTGCCTAGGTTGGTATTAAAAATCATTTAAAAATTCACAAATAATTTGTCAACCTATATATGAATATAAGATATTTTGTAATAATCAATAAAGCTGCGTGCGTGTGGTTTTCATGTGCTAATTTGTTGTGGTTTAATTTTGTGTTGATTTAAAACAAAAGACTTAGGCAACGAACTTGAATTTGTAATAGGGTGCAAAGTGGTAAACCAATTTAGTTCAAGCAGCTCCTACAAATAAGCACAGTTTCAACACACGATTTGAGCTACATTTTGTTGTCGATGGGGAACACACAAAAAAAAGAGATCAAGTTTTTATTTTTATCTGATTTTTGTTTGTGTTTTGTATTGTAAAAGTGAAACCCTAAGCTCAAGTTCAAGCCCTAAACGCTTTGTTGCCCCCATCTCTCGCTGCCTCTTTCAAATTAATGAGCCAAAAAAAACACAAGCATTATGCCCATCGGAAAAAACGTGACTAAGTCTGCAACTTTCTTCTGGCACTAACCACTGCAAAAAAAAAATACATCTTCCGCCACGTGACGTCACAGCAACAAATCGTATAAAAATAAAACCAGTTGCCCGGAATGCAAATTGTACACAGAGACGAACGTCCAAGGCCAATCAAATTGTCGCCAACGGCAGCTGCCACTGCACAATACTCATAGATACAACAAAAACACATCATTTATCCATTTATACAAACAGCTAAGTGTCTTGCGGTATTACCGCAACATGTCTATGGGCCTATCCATACACATTATGCAACTACTAAAATGTTGCCGCGCCGCTGTCATCGCTCGCTGCACAAAGTCAAACTCAAGCGATTTGTTGTCGTGTGTCGTGTACAATTTAATGTTATATTTATCTGTCGCTTCGGAAGTTATTGCAGCTGTTGTATCTATTTATTGTCCGCGTCACAGCGTGTCCGCTGACAATTCATTTTTTCCACCAGCCGGTTAGCCGGGATTTTCACTTTCATTGGCATTAAACTCAAATATAAATAATAGAAACAGCTGCTTGATTATAAGTTTGGCTTAACTGCGATTTAGTTGGGAGCTTGTGAATTCGGTGTGAGAATGGCGAAGACTCCTCGAGTATCAGTCATAATCATTGTATGGCCAAACTGACCTAAGCCAAAACAAAAACTTATGCAAAGCTCTTTTTGGGTTGGGTAATGCCACAAATTGGCATTACGCATCTGTGTAGTACCACAAACATACACGACAACAAATGAGAAAGTATGTCGCTTGTGAAGCTATCTCACTCTATCGTATGTATGTATGTACTACTGTTCATGCATATCCGCATGTGTTGGCTCTTCCACAACTGAACCGTTTAATGTTTATTTAGTTTTGCAGTGACATAACGAGAGTTCGCATTGGTTACGCGTCTGCCAAATGACTGGCGATTTTTTTAAGTGCTTTAGAGGAATACCCTTAATGGCATTATATTCTGTATGCTAAAGGCAAAGGCAGACGCTCAAGGTCGCATTTTAAGATTTCTCCTCTCTGATTGTATCTCAGATCTCTGATTCGGGTTAAGCTGTTACAGTTTGTGTTGGGATTTTGTTTTTATTTTTATTATTGTTGTTGAATTTTTCGCCTGGTGGCTCATTAACATTTTTCGAGGTGTGCACTGCAACTTTTGTCACTTTCACTTGGGAATCAAATTGCTTATACCAATGGCAAAAATGCTTTTTGTAACTGTAACTGTTGTTGTTGTATTTTGTTCACAATGAAATATTGGCCAATTATGTACGAAAAAAGGCTTTTTGGCTGCGTATGAAAAGTGAATGCCCCATTGCCAATTGGCAAGCACAAATTTTTGTTCAAAAGAAAAGAAAAAAGTAATAAATATATTATTAAAAATTAGGTTAGCAACAGAAGAAAGCAAAGAATAGCTTTGAAAAAGATCTTAAAATTGTTTGTACTTTATTAATAGCCTGAGACCTATGCTCCACATAGGAGCGTCAAATTTAACCACATAGTATTACCTTGTATTATTTTGTAGTATAATGTGACAAGGAATTAAAAAAAAAAAAATAGCCTGAGACCAATTAATGAAACTTCTTCTTTGTATACAGCTCTTGGCGCTGGCATCTTGTTGCAGGTGCGAGGCACCACGGATGACGATCAACCGTTGCATTTGACAAACGATGGTAAGTCTTTGAGATTGCAATTTGGTTTACACGGGCATTCATAACTTTAACTATTAAGGCAGCGTCTTTCTTTCAGCCGCATCTGCACGACAAGCGTCTGGGACGACAGTTGGCGGCGGAGTTGGAGTATAGCTCCAGTGGCAGCAGCGCCAGCAGCAGCAATACCAGCGAGGATGATGCCGAGGACGATGATGATAGCGAGTACTATTATAGCGATGAGGAGGAGCAGCAGAGTGAGAGCAGCAGCAGTGATAGCAGCAATGATTCGCTGCCACGTCTGCTGTCACCTTCAACATTTCATCGCATCTCGGAGACGCTGGGCGCACTGAATACCGTGGGTCATATGCTGGTGGACATGACACGTGGCGGCCAGGAGGGGAAGACGGAAAATGGCAGCAGCAACACGGAGGGAGGCACTGCCTCCGAGAGCATCTCCTCAATCCCGGAGCCAAGTGAATCCACAACTGCGAGTCCATTGCTTAAATCTTTGCCTGGCATCTCTGGCAAGATACTGGATACGTCGACGGCAACACTGTCTGCAAATAGTTTACTGCCCGCTGGCAAGCCCGCCAATTTGAGTGCCATTCCGGTGGCCACCAAGCGCATTGGACAGGCGGAGACGCCTGAGAAGCCCATGTTCGTGGAGAACAAGGAGGTGAAGCAGCAAAAGAAGAAGCGCAAGAAGAACAAGAACAAGCAGAAGGTGAAGAAACCCAATGAGGAACAGACACAGGCAACACCACAATCCCAGCAGAAGATCAAAATACCAACAACACCACGCACCACAACAACAACAACCACAAGCAGCAGCACCACCGCCACCACCAGCAGCAGCAGTTTCACCACCTTACGTCCCATTGATCAGCTGGCCTCTGCTAGTGAGGATGCTGGCACTGCCAAGGATGTGGAGAACTATTGCAAGACGCCCAGTGGACGTCCAGGTCGTTGCGAGGATCTCAGCAGCTGTCCTGCTCTGCTCCTGAATCTAAGCAGCCTGCGGGAGTCGCTTTGCTTCAAGAGTCTCTTTGTGCCAGGCGTATGTTGTCCCTTGTCCTCCAGCTCGTCGGAGAGCTCCACGGTGCTGACCACACAGCGACCACTGAAGCTAACAGCTAGACCCACGACCAGCACCACCTCACTGGCAACCACTAAACGACCCACAACACTGCGTCCCACTGCAAGACCCAGCAGCAGACCCACTTCTGGCCTCGTGCTCATACCACAAAAGAAGCCACCGACTACGACAACGACAACAACTACTGAGGAGCCCCTGGAGCCGGAGGATCTGGATGAGATTGCCAATAATATTGTCGATCCGGATGAGTGTGGTCAGCAGGAGTATTCAACGGGTCGCATTGTTGGCGGCGTCGAGGCACCCAATGGCCAATGGCCCTGGATGGCCGCCATCTTCCTGCATGGCCCAAAGCGTACAGAATTCTGGTGCGGTGGCTCTCTAATTGGTTCCAAATACATTCTGACGGCGGCGCATTGCACCAGGGATTCCAGACAAAAACCGTAAGTGAAGGATTATACTAAACCTGTAGAGAACAGGGACCGCAAATAACTGTTATCGCAATATTTTTAATCAAAAAAATCATAGAGGAGACGTGTTAGGATACTTTTGTAAAGACCAAAAGTTCTTGTATTTACTTTCCGTCTATGATTCTGCCAAAAACATATATTTTTCAATTATTATAAAAAAGTTCTATTAACGGTTATTTTTTAATTTTTAGTATAAAAGTATTTAAATAACAAATAATTATGATTAAATTTTTTTTGCTCCATAAATAACAGTTATTTTTTGATTTTTTTAATAAAAATCAAAAATAAGAGTAATTATATGATTTTATTTTTGCTTACAAAATAATTTTTATTGTTGATTTTAATTGAAAAAATCAAAAAGTAACTGTTATGAAAAAGTCTTTTAAATAAAAATCAGTCATTGACTTTTAATTAAAAAAGCAAAAATATAAAAATCACTCAATGATTTTTATTTTCGTTTTTCAAAAATAAAATCTTTCTTACATATCTCAATGATCTAAATAGATAGAAGTACCAAATGTAATATACATAATCTGAACTAAAATTGAACTTGTTTTCAGATTTGCTGCTCGTCAGTTCACTGTGCGTCTGGGTGATATAGATCTGTCCACGGATGCGGAACCCTCCGATCCAGTTACCTTTGCCGTCAAGGAAGTGCGAACACACGAAAGGTTAAAAAATGCTTTAAATGTTTTCCCTTCAGCTAGCTAATTTTTCTCTTTGCTCTCTCAGATTCTCGAGGATTGGCTTCTATAATGATATTGCTATACTTGTGCTGGATAAGCCTGTGCGCAAGTCCAAGTATGTGATACCTGTTTGCCTGCCCAAAGGAGGTCGCATGCCGCCCAAGGAACGTCTGCCGGGACGGCGTGCCACTGTTGTGGGCTGGGGCACCACATACTATGGTGGCAAGGAGTCGACGAGTCAGCGGCAGGCAGAGTTGCCCATCTGGCGCAATGAGGACTGTGATCGCAGCTATTTCCAGCCCATCAATGAGAACTTCCTCTGCGCAGGCTACTCCGATGGCGGTGTCGATGCGTGTCAGGTGAGTCCAATCCAACATCTCTAAGGATTACACCTCCCTAAACACTACTCTCAATCTTTACAGGGTGACTCTGGCGGTCCTCTAATGATGCGTTACGATTCGCATTGGGTGCAATTGGGTGTCGTATCGTTTGGCAACAAGTGCGGCGAGCCGGGTTATCCTGGTGTCTATACACGCGTCACGGAGTACCTGGACTGGATCCGGGATCACACAAAGGATTAAGTGTGTTTTAGTTCTGTAATTGTAGCTAGGTTTATGTACCCGCTAGTCTATGTACGTTTAATGCTCTCCCTTCCTATTGCTACGAATAATAATACTACTGATATTTATGAGGAAAAAAAAATCCACCCACAAAGGCACAATCCAATTGCTTACCATATTATGCGTAGTTGTGTATAGCATTTGTTATTTATATTATTTAAAACTATAATGATAAATAAAAAATCTTAAAAACAATATCATGAAACATAAAACACTAAGGCAAACTTGGCTTTCATTATTCACTATTCGGTTTCAAGGGAAAATACTTGGTATTCCTTATATATATAAACACTAACAGCTGTCAGGGCTAGCAACGCAGGTAGGGCAGAAAGAGAGGCAAGTTCAGTCGCATGTCGATTTCGCTTTCAGTACCCGTAAAGTTCTCCCAGCTGTCGGACGTCGGCGTCGGTTTTGTTTTTGGTTGTTTGTTTTTTTTTGCCGGCAACGCGCGCGCTTTTCTCTTCCCCCATTCAACAAGTAAGTTAATCGATTAGTTTAATCACTAAACTAAGTGGGCACTTTAAATAATATTAACAGTTGCCGGAAGCTAACCACATTTTATAGTGTTCGACGCTGATAAGAATTTTCGTGTGATTTATTTATTTGTTGGCCGGCGATGCGTAAGGCATGAAAAAAGTTTTGCGCTACATGTTGACAAAAAGCTTTTAGTGCATAAAACGCGTGGTAAATGCAGTACTCTTATTTGCTAAAAGCTCTCACTCTCTCACTCTTTCTGTTTGGCTCTCTTCAGACAGTGAGTAATAAAAACAGATGCTGACTCAGCTCTCAAGGGTTGAGGGTAAACAAAAGGGCATAAGTAGGTCAAATAAAAGAACCAAACAGTTTTGTTTTCTTTTATTTGCTGACGCACAATATAAGTTTTTTAAAAGTCTCTTATTTGTTTACAGTAACAGCAATGTTAAAAACGTAAACACGACTTGCGGCTTTTTAAGCTTTAAGCTTTTATGTTGTTATGTTAGGCTGTTAATAAAAAGCTTCCCAAAGCTTACAGTTAAATTGCTGTTAAATATTTGACGCGATTATAATGCGTTTTTGTAGCGATTTTCTATTCAAGCGCGTTTTTTTAACATTACTTTGTTAACAAAACAAACGCTATACATAAATGCTATAAAATCAAAAAACTTTTTTTGATTTTAATACCCTTTGCTAAAAGACGTATTTATATACAAAAATTCTATTTAATATCTTTCAAAAAGAAAAAAATTAAAAATAAAACGAAAAAGATTGTTCCCGCCCGGGTTCGAACCGGGGACCTTGTGCGTGTGAAGCACACGTGATAACCGCTACACTACGGAAACTGTTGGAGTGGGAACGTCTCAAAGCTGTTTAAGATCAAAAGCTTTTGTAGATTGAGATTTTTGTGCAAAAAGCTTAATTATAGTAAATTTTTTTATAATAATAAACTAGTAAGTGACCCGCTTGCTTCGCTGCACCAATAGTTTTTACAAAATTTTAGCAATAGATATAAAATAAATACAGTTGTGTCTGGATATAGTGAACTAATTTTTGCAAGACCTGTTCCCTATTCCCAGGTTGTTCACTTTTTTGAGACACACATTTTACATTCTAAGTGCTCACTTTTAACCTGAATGGAATATTTTCGTTGTCGTTAGGTCTCTCAACAATCAGGACAAAATCTGTTATATATATAGAAACCGACTTGGGCGTGAAACGAAACTTCCGATTCCCATTACTTCCTCAAAATAAGCTCGATTTTTAAATGCAATACACCAAATCTCTTGTTTTACGCTCTAGATTAATACTGCGTTCGAATAAATACAAAATAAAGAAACTTTTTTTAGTCGATTTTTATGTCAACAATTTTCCCCATAAAAGAAAAAATAAAGATTAAAAAAAAAAAATTATTTTTTTGCGGGGCTAACTATTATAAGTGAAAGTTTGGCTGCTGATTATTTTTTATAATTATTTATTAATGTTCAAAATATCGTTAAATCAATTACTTTTTGAATTGAAAAAGAAAGTACAAAATAATTGCAAATTCTGTTCCCGCCCGGGTTCGAACCGGGGACCTTGTGCGTGTGAAGCACACGTGATAACCGCTACACTACGGAAACAACTGAAATTCGATCGGCCCAATACGCTGCATAATCCTGCCCACAAAGGGGGTGGGGGCAAGGCACCCTAGAGAATTACCGTCATGCGAAGGGGAGGAGTACAAAAGCGGAATCTATGAATTGCTTGCGCGAGTCGAGTTTGACAAACTTTAGCCACGCCCACTGCTAATTGGCGTCTTGCCAGTTTTCTGCAGCCCACATTCAATGGAAGCTGAATTGGCACAGAGGCCACACACAAAAAGCATTCAAAGCATTCACATTCACTGGAGTTGAGAAATGCCTGAAACATGCACACAGATTACCAAGTCAAGTATCCCCCCCCCCCCCTCCCATGGCGACCTGCTCTCGGTTACCTTTAAATAAATTTGCCTACGCTGATCCTTAATTAAAATTCCTATTGTCTGTGCGGGCCTGCATAGATTTTTGCCCCCCACCCCAGACACACAATTAATATGCAGGCCAAGAACGGCCAAAACTGCTCTCGCACTCGTTATAATTACGCATTTAAATTGGCACAAAGGTTTTTGTCTGTAAGAAAGCATGAAAGAAAGAAAGAAAGCCTCAATCCTGGACAGGATTTGAATGCTATCCCATCTTCACGGATTGTTATACCCTTGCGCGGAAGGGGTACGCTTATCTGTTGCACAAGATGTGACAGCCATTGTCGAAGACATCGTTATAAATAGAATTTGTTAAATGCCATCGGTTAACTATTTCTCAGAACTGTTTGTCAAGTGATTTATTGCGACGCTTTATTTCACTATTAATTCCATAAAACTGCGCTGTGAATTATTTAAATTTAATTTATTTTGCACAAAGAATGAGGGGAAAAAACCAGACATTAAAAAATACAAATTGTGATTAATAAACTCATTTATGATTTCCAGTTAATTTTCAAGAATGCCGTTAATTAAAAAACGTTGCTCAACTAAAAAAATATGAACGGAATGTTTTATTTTTTTATAAAATTCCGTTGAACTAAAATATTTATTGAGTAAAAATCAACTGATAAATATTGAAATTCTAACCAAAAAAATTAAAGCGTATTGAAACTTCTACTTGACTAAAGATAACTCTTGTTTCTAGTTATTCAACTTGTTGTTGCTTCTATTGTGGCTGTGTGTGTCTGTGTGGCATGGCCCTATAAATTTGGGTCAATGGGAAAAATGTCAGAATTGAGTAATTACAACATAATTTTCAATTTTGCAGTTTACGTTGTAAATTAATTTGCGGTCGACATTTGCAAAAGCGGCGAGCTCATTGTGTGTGTGTGTGTGTGTGTGTTTGTGTGTGTGTGGCTTGGCTTTTTGGCAACAGAGCAGCAACAGAGGCATCATCAACACAGCAGTAACAAGCCTGCCCCCTTGCCTCACCCACCCCACCCGTGCCACTCAACACGAGTCGAGTCAATGCTGATGAAGCGCACAATCGTGACGGGGCGCGCCTCTGGAGCTTGTGGCGGGGTCACAACAATTATAGCAACAATTAAGGGGCAGCTGCTGCTGCTGCTGCTGGGCACAGCTCATTGTTGGGGTTGGGATTCGACGGCGACGCCGTTTGTTGTGCATAATTAATTTGCAGTTATTTTGCACGTATACGTAATTTTTTTTATTTTTTTGTATTTTGCTTCGTTAGGGTGGGGGGGAGAGGATGTGTTTACGATTTTTCCAGTTGAGCGCATTTTAATTGAAAAGAACTAAAAGACAAGCCCAGTGTCAACGACACATGCGAACGGAAGGGGAGGGAGGAAGGGAGGGTTTTGGGGTCAGGAACTGGGTTTTAGCTGTTAGTCAACAGCTGTGGGATTCATGTGGATGGGCGGGTGGTTGGGGTGTTCGGGTGGCTTATGTTGGATGCAATAAAAAATTGACCCGAAAATGTGTAACAAATGCTGTGACATATTTTCACCAAAACACGCCTCACCCCTCCACACCCCCCTTCCTGTTCGCATAACACCCTGCAGCAACCAATATGCCGTTAAGTTACCCGCTGCCAATGATCCTGAAAAGGAAACAGTTCCACACACACACATACAAAAAGGGTGCTGCGTGGAGTAGGAGGAAGAGGGGGACGGGGGAGGTACGGTTTGTGTATAGTGAAAATCGGTTGCGGGCAACATTTGTTTTGGGCTACAGCACAGCAAATGTGCAAAAATGAATATGGCAGAAAAACCAACAACAAAAAAGAAAGGAGAGCAAAAAAAAAGAGAAAACAAAATAAAGTAAGGCAAATGGCAAAAATCTGTAACTGTAACTGCAACATGGCATGAACTTAATCTGTTGCCGATTGTTTTTTGTTTTTTTTTTTTTGCGTAGTTTGTTGCTGTTGCTTCGAAGGGTTTGTTGCTCAATTTGTAGCCCGTGCAGCAGCTACTTTGAGAGAGAGAGGGGGTGCGGGAGGGAATCCAAACCAAATACCGCCGCATTTTCAATATTGCGGCAACAATTTTCATCGTTGTTTGTATTTGCCAGCGTTGTAATAATGAAAGCAAACGATTGGGGCGTGTAACAACCCCCCCATACATTGGGGTTTCGGGTTGCGGCATTATGGCCCTGCGAATGGCGGCGGTTAACGGACTTCAACCCCTACACCGCCCTCCTTCACCCTACCACGCAACTCAAAGTGTTCATTTAATTGAAAACAGCTCAGCAGCAGAAGCGGCAGCAGCAGCACTTAAAGTGAAACCGAAAACAGATGGAAACGAAAAACTTGCAATAATTGCTACGAAAGCGCTTAAATCCACTTTTCGAACACAGAATGGCAAGGATCATCGCCAAGCAGTGGGGGGTGGAGAAGGCTTAAAGTTCAAAACCCCAAACTCAAGTGTGCACAGCTAATGAATTCTTCATGGAGTTAAATATCAAAGTTATTGAGCAATTCTCTTAATTAACACAACATTAAAACATGCTCGAGTACAAAACGATTTTAAAGTTGGATAGAACATTAAATAAATTAAGTAAAATATTAGGGTAGAGCTCCTTTGCAGCACTTGATTTTCATTTATTTTCTCCCGAAAATCCTTCAGTTAAATCAACAGTTTAATTTTCGACAGAAATTCGATATCTTCACTAAAATGTTTCTATATTTATAACAATTTAAATGTGATACGCGATGTCGAGGACATGTGCTTAAGAGGACGATGAAGGATGTAAGCTGATACGTTTGCTTGTTGCAATTGGTGGCGCCATTTCTTTGTGCAACCAACGCCTACACAGAGCGTCGTCAGCAATGCATGCATGTGTGTGTGTGTGTGTGTGGCGCCCCTCTGTTGCACAGACAATGTTATCTTTGGACCTCTATATGTTTGTATGTACACGCAAACATATACATCTATCTATATGTATGTGTAGAGCCCGTTTGTAAACAAACAACGGCACAGAAGGATGTATGTATACAAGGCCAGGCTGGGGCCGAGTGGACATGCCAAACAGACGGCATCCCCAAGGGGGAGGGGGGAGGTAGGGGCTGCGGAGTGGACAAACAGGACGACCAGCGGCGATTGCAACTGAGCTCGTTTAAACGCATGCCATCCGTTGTTGCGTTATGAGGCAAGGAGCTGTGCTGAGAGTTGGAGACTTTGGAGGTAGATGGGGGAGAGCTGTTAACCTCCCTATCTCTGTATCTCCCCCCCACTCGTTTCAGCACAAAACCAATAAGTCAAAAGACCAAAAAGGCTTAACGGACTATAAAAAGCAAAAGGCAACACGAAAGAAACTCAGCACAAAATTACAACGGTCGCAAAAAAAATCAAAAGAAGACAGTGCAAAAAAAGAGTGAAGAACGTTGAAGAAATAACCAGATTGACGAATGCTTTACTCAGTTTGACGAAGCAGAAATGCTCTTAGGCAACAGCTTCGGGGAAAATGAGATACACAATACGCATACGTACTTTAACGCATATTGCGTATACGCATTTTGAGTGGAAATACCAAAAGTCAGACATGACTTTAAACTCAAACTTTCACGACTTTAAGTAATTTTAAAGTTATTTTGTAATTTTTATGTAGAAACAATATTTATTTCAACTTTCTGTTTATTGTTTTGCTAAGAATTGGATATACGAAACTATCTGTCACGAATGCCATAAAACTTTAGTCGAAAGGGTATCGCTGGCCATAATACAAAACACGTGCTGCTGTTGACTGTGCTTTGTGTGCTGTGATTGCCGTATAGGAGTCAAGATCTATGTGCTTGCAGACCGTCCAGCGACGACCCATTTGTGCCGAGTGTGTGACAATAAAATGTTTACTGATAGGCAACGGCAGCATGAGAAACCCGGTCGAGCAATTGAATGTGGCACAAACTGCTTGCCGGATGCCTGGCAATGTCTCACTATGTGCGTGTGTGTGTGTGCGAGTGTGTGTGGGTGAGCCTGTCATCTATTAAAAAAGGTTGCCAAAGCAAACTAAATGGCAGGCAAAAAGCAAAAGTCCGGCGACTATTATAAATAATAAATGCTGACTGGTCAAGCCAGCGTCAAATCTACAGAGTCGTCTCTACACTTTGAGTCCTTATGCAGGCTGCCCCCACACCAGCCCCTTCCCCCTGCCAAACCCAAGGCGCAACTTTCGGCGCCGGCTGAGTAAAAAAAAAAAAACAATTTGCTATGTTTGTTGTTCTTTCCCTCTCTCTCTCGACATACATATAGTATATATATATGTGTATTTTTTCCTGGCTAACGCGCCCTTGGCTCATAAATCTCAACCAAGAGTGAAATAAAGCTAAACGTACCGGAGCAGATACGAGTACAGTGTGCTTGGGCACTGGGTCTGCTAGGCACCTGGCAAATTGATTTGTTGGTTTATTTGGCTACCTTTACTACCCAATCTTCTCCAACCTCTTGCCACTTTGCTGTGTGTGAGGGAGGGAGCGAGGCCTGTTTGTGTCATAAAATACGACGATGTTATATGAAGTGTCCTGGCCCAAAATGACATTACGATGAAGTGTAGGCAGCTGCAGGCGAAGGCGGCGCTATAAAGCAATTTACAATTGAACTGTAACCTGGACCCAGAGCACATCCCACTCCCCTACCGCGCAACGAACATGATGTCCTTGATCGATTCAATTAGACGGCTAGCCGCCTAATGTCTTTAATTTAAATCAATCAATCAATCAATCCAGCCAGCTATCAACATCGCCCTCCACCTTATTGTTATTTTAGTTTGGAGGTTTTTTCTATTTTTTTTTGTTTTTGGGTTTTTTTTTTTTGTTGGACAGCAGCTTATCTAGCCTTCATTTTTATTCGGCTGCTTTTAGCTTTAGCCGGGCTTACTTTGAATTGATTGGGTTTTGGCCCAGACCCACAGTTTGCACTAATGCCGCTGTTGCTTAGTTTTAGGCACAAGCTTACGCATTTTGCTGCGACGCCCTTTGTTGCCTTTTGTTGGCTAAGCTACTTAATTTATTTGACCCTATTCATGTTCTATCTATGTGTGTGCTTTGTGTGTGTGTGCACAATTTTAAAGCGTTTCTGGAATTGATATCAAATTGCCAGCAGCTTCAGCTGAAAAAGGTGAAACAGCACATGACCTGCATTTACTATTGTCCCAAAAGCATCAAGCATTGTTGTGTGTGTGTGTTTGTGAGCTTAAGTGTGTTTGCCTAAGTGTGTGTGTACTTCGAAGTCGCTTTATCTGATTGCCGTTAACATTTTGTAGTTTTTTGGGGATTTAGGATGTTTGCATTAAGCCAGAGAATTCGGTGAACTCCTTTAACTTTGTTAAAAGTCGCCTTAGGTTCACTTCCACTTACGAGCTTCTTAAATAATCTTTCTGCAAACTAAGTTCTTTAACATTTCAGTTTCATTTTAATATCTATAATAGTTAGCTTAAGGCGTCAAGCTTGTATACCCTGATGAGATACAGTTGAAATTGAGTTGAATTTGTTAAGTGGAATGCTTGGCGCATTGCATGACTTGCATTTGTGTAGTTTTATATTGTTTATTTTTCACTATATGTGAGTGTCGGTGTTTGTTTAAGAATCCTTTTTACTTTAAATGCATTTATCTGTACATATTATTATATTTCGATTTTATTTGAATTAAAATAGATTTTCTTTTGTATTTATAACAGTATTAATAGCTTAAAGCGAGTTGACTTTATATTTTATTACAGTAAATGAGTTAAGAATCTTTAGATATGATAAAGAAAAAAGGTTTAGCAATATTATATAATCTTTTGTACATTTTTATTCCGAACTTTGCCATCGAAATGAAGAGGTTTGAGGTATTCGGAACATTGTTGTGATTGCATGACCTGCATGTATATAACGTCGCCTCGTTTGCTGCCATTTTGCTTGCAATCTTTCAATAATTCATGATGCAATCAATAACGCAAACTAACAACACGTGCCTCTAACAGCATTCGAGCGATGTGTGCGGTGTGTGTGAAGGGAACGGAAGCGGCCCTGGATTGAGTTAGGAGTTGTGGATAGTTACCATTCTTAACCGTATGCTGACTGGCATTTCGTTTGCATTTAGCTACGATTCGTTTCACCTGCATATTTTGCCAATAAATTGCCTTGTGTGTATTCTGAACGTTGTATGTAGCTCTTGCTGCATGTCCTTATCCTAACTTGCCATCGATGTGTTCGATGTATGCCTGTGTACGCCGCAACGCTATCAAAATGTCAAAGTTCAATGTGCAATTTAAATGCAACACTGTGCAATTGGCTGCTGTTGCTGTTGCGGCTCTGCCTTGTTGCCTCGTTGCAGGTGCACAGTGCACACTACACAAAAAATGCATGCAATTTGTATTTAAATGCGCCGCAATTTTCCGCAGCTGCACCAAAGAGCAAGAGCACGGGGCTAAGAAGCATTGCCAGGGGCTATTTTTAATTGGCAAATAAAAATGTGCATCGCATGAAAAATGTGTGCATATATGAATTGCACAGAATGCGGCGCAAGCAGCAGTTGAAAATTGAAAATTTATAGTGAAAAATCAACGTGGCGGCCCAAAAAAGTATGCTACGAAAATGTAAATAGACTGCAGCACACACACACACACACAATGCATTGTGAATGTGAGCAGGAAGCATCGATTATTCAAAACATCCGCAATTGCGAGCGCTTATCAACAATAGCGCCATCTAGCGCCAGACAGGCGCAGTTTGTCAAAATCATTTCGAGTTACGTTGACGATATTCCTTTTTTGTTGTCGTTGTTGCCCCTTTTTGCCTTATTTTTTGTTGTTGTTGATGCTGCTGCACAGTGTGTTAAGGCTTAGTGTCTATTGTCGCACACAACAAAATATAAACCCACACACACATACACTCAATACACACATGGCCTCTTCATTCATATGCATGACGATGTGTCCATTTTTGTGGCTTGTCATTAATGCATAAAAAATGCTAATGGGGCCAACGTTTATGGCGTCGCATTTGGCCAACAACAACAACACAAAAAAAAGGGAAAAAAGGTGCAAACTGTATGTTTGTTGCCTTCTTCTTTTTTGTTGCTGTTGCTGTTTGGGGTAAATGTGTTGTCGTAATGCCTTTTAAATGAAGTTGTGCGCCATTTGCCATTTGAAGTTTGTTGCTTTCTTTTTTGCTTTTTTTGTGACTCTTTTGCACCGTTTGCAGTGATGGCCCAAACACATACTGCCAAATTGACTTGCGGCGTGGCGGGGGCGGAGGGGGAAGGGATAGAATTATCCGCAATGGCAGATTAGTCGTAAGCATCTTGCACCCCGGACACTTTGTAAATGCTAAGAGGGGGGTATTTTTATAGCGTAATTCCATGCGAATTGGCACTTTGACACTCAGCTACGGCTATACGAACGACTAAGCGCACATTGTCCGACTGTTCAACAAAATGTCCTTTAATAGTGTAACCGTTTTCGCAAAGTCATGTGGCTAGAACGAGATATCACAGCTGTATTAGTCTAGGGAGCGAAGTGTATCACAAGCATAAACAAATTACAGTTTGATTGTGAAGTAAGATCTATAAGCAACACTTTGATTTGTTTAAGGCTCGCTTTTACATTTTTATGATATACATTTTTTCATTAAGCATTGTTTCTTTATGCGCCTTTATGCGCAGCCATTTTAATGTCAAGTTGAAAAATAATTCCCCATGGAATAGCAACAACAAGAGCAAAAAAGGTAGCTCCCAAATGGCCGATATTCAATTTACCTTTTGTAAGTGGCTTGCGACACATTATTTATTTTTAAATTTTTGTGAGCTTGGCGACCCAAGTCAATTCTGTTCTTTATCTGAATCTTTAAAATGTCTCTGCACCACTGTTTGGGCTCCTTAGAAACCCAACAAGCCGCAGCAAAACACACACACACACACACAAAAAGATCATCATAAACCAACAATACAAAAACAAAAAACAAAAACAAACAAAAGATTTTGCTGCATGTGCATGCGTTTGTTTATATTGCTTAGGTGTGTGTCTCTGTGTGTGTGTGTGTGTTGGTGAGTGTTTGTTTTAGTGTTATCTGTGCATCAGCATCAGCGGCGCGTAACGCGAACATTTTTCAAAGGCAACGCAGCAATAACCAACAATAACCCAGAGCACAGATACGGAAACAGGACACGGGGCGATAACGATGGGAATGGTGATGGAAATGGTGATGGTATTCCTGGCATCTAAGTCGCGAGTAGGTTTAGAAAGCCTCTTTTCGTTTTTAGATATATTTTGTGATATATATATGAGCGTAAGGAAGATTCCATCAATATTGAAACTCACGAATAATATTTAGCTTATCTGTATATTTTTTTTTTGTTAAGTCAAACACGCACCCATCTCTATAAGCTTTTTGCCATTTCTGGTTTGTGGTCCAAAACCGCGCCCCTAAAACGAGCTGCAGTATTGAGTTCATTTTTACATGGAAGTTTTCGATTTTTTTTGTTGCCGCTGCGCTGAGCACGAGGTCATGAGGCTGAACAGTGAATAGAAGGGATAGGTGTTAAGAGTGGAAGAGCCGATTCGAGTGAACTGAAGAACTCAGAAGAAGAAGAGGAAGAGGGTGGTGGCGACGTAGGTGGTGGCAACTCCAGTCAAAATGGCAATTTATCATTTTGTGCTTAAGCGTGCGGCAGGCAGGTAAAAGAAATGAAACGAAACTGAAATGAAACCAAATGAAATGAAATAAAATGAAATGAAAGGCGGCATGTGCGCCACGTATTTTTAGATACTAACAAGTGATAAAAGGCCAGCACGCCAGCTGGCTAACACACACACACACACATACACATACAGATGTGTGTGTATGACTGACTGACTGACAAACTGAGGTACTGGTCTGACACCTACTGCAAGGCATAGTAGGAGAACTGTTAATGGCCAGACCACAAGGCACGGGGCATAGGAGCTAAGCTGGAGCTGCTGACGTGGCATTCCACGCTGCGTATCCATCAATGTCTGCCCCATGTCGTACTCGTTGGCGCGGGCTCTCTCCTGTCTGCTGCTGACGTGCCTGCATTAAGCAAGCCCCACAGAACACCCAAAAAAAAGTACGAGAAAGAAAACGAAATAAAAGTTGAAAAAAAAAAGAAAAATTTGAAAGGAGAAAGAGCACAAAAATTGAAAGCCTTTTATAGGCAGCTGGGTTTGAGTTTTTAGGTTTTCTTTCTCCCCAACAGAAGCTGCTAAATTTTTTGGCAATTCAATTGATGGCTGGCTTCGTTACCAGGCAAAAAGCTCACCTCGCAACCCAGACATTTGCTCAACCCCAAAAAAAAAACCGTGCACGACCTCGAGGCATTTGCTTTTAAATGCGCCGCGCCACTTAGCGCCTGTTTCCTGCCGTCTGGCCCCCCCTTGGCCGCCCCTGCCAACGTTTGCCCGCGTGCATTGCGTGGTTTATTAGCTGATCCTACCGGCTTGACAAGCCACTTTTGACGCCAGCAGCGGAGCCGCCCCGCCGCTTTCCAGCGCTACACCCCAGCAAAACAGGAAGTCTTAGGCGGTAATTTACTTTTCAGTACCCCAACTGGCAAATTATGCAAGATTTTGCCCTCATCTGCTCACGTCTCCGGCCACCACTCTATCTCTGCTCTCGTTTTGCTTGCTTTTGTTGAGTTATGTTGCCAGCTTACAGTTTTTGCGACAGCCTTGATGAGGAAGCACTAAAATTCTTCAAAAGATTCAGCACTCTGATTTTTGTTTATAGGGGGAGCGGAAAAGAGAGAGTCAGACCAGGCCAAGTCCGGGCCAGGGGCCAGGCCAGGCGAAAGCTGACTCGCTGACGCGAGTGATTACATAAAAGAAATAAACGGTTTTCTTCTTCTTGGGTAAGTTTTTTGGGGAAGCCATTTTGAAATGGTGATTTTCATAAAATGTGTATGCAGTAGTTTTCCATGATTAATATATATTTTTCGCACACTTTAGCTGATTTATTAGATTTTTGACACAAACATCAATTTGTGAATCGAGCGTAGAACAGTTTGTGAGATTAAATGTGTTTTTAAAGAAGATACGATGTGAAACTTCTTCAACTATTTAAAGTGAAATGTTTCAAAAAGTTCAAGCTAAGTGGCTTTCACTGCATATCTATTTGTTGCCGGTATGCTCACTTAGTTTTGTTTATTTTTCTAAAGTACACAGATCTTAAGCACACTTGAGAGTTTCATATATGCGAAACTCCTGCTATAATATCACATTTGTGTTGGCATAAAGTTGAGCTTAAAGTATGTTTCGGCTTTCAGTTTTGGAGCTCAGTTTCGGTTACGGTTTTAGCCACAGTCGGAGTCGGAGACAGAGTCAGGCAAGCTTAAGTTCGTTTTGGGTGTCAAGTTTTGTTGGAAGTTGGGCGGGGGAAGGTGGAAGGTCTCACCTGAAGCAAACAATTTCGACACGTGCGGGCTTCATTATTTGCCAAAATTGTCAAAGTTTTTTGCTGTTTGATGCGGGGGCATACACGTTGGGGGTAACTGGCAAGGGGTATGGGGTAACTGCTTTCACTTTTATGATGCTTTTTATTTAGTCAATGACTTTGACGTCGACAACTTTAATCGAAAACAATTGGAGAGCATGAACTTAAGGAATGGAAAGCCAAGGCAAGTATGGTGCTGGTGTTGGTGTTAGGGTTTTGTTGAGGCTTGGTAAGGTGTGCGTTTGCGTTTTGCTTAATGCCGCGTAAATTGTTTCGCAGCAAAAGTTTTGCGCATTTCGCGTTATCCTCCATTTACATATTAACCCACAGAGCCCTCGGGGAATATAGGGGCTGTTTCCTAAAAATAGTTTTCAATTAGTGTTGTGGCGCCTGAAAGCTCTGCCCCATCTACAACAATATCTAGCGACCCTGCCGCCCCCCATTCTCCTCACCTTAGGGAGTTGTACTTAAGTTTATTTGGCCAAAAAACTTTTCGTCGAGCTCAGCGCAAATTATGCGCATTTTTATTGTACAGCAAGGCAGAGCATAAAGACCACACATAAGTTTATTCTCTTCCTCCCCTTTTTATTCTTTTCTTTTTTTTTCATTTTTGTTGTGGTTCACATCCCCTCTGGAATTTGTTTGTTGTTTGCTATTTGTTATTTGTTTATCTGCGGCCAAGTTTCTAGTGAATTAAAGTACAAGTGTTTTGCAAATGGAACTAATTCAAAACAAAAACAAAAAAACAAGATGAAAAAAACTCTTAGCAACCAGTTTGTAATCATTTATGGTTTTTATGTGCTGCCCTTTTGTGATTTTTACTGCTGATTCATGTGACTGTGGCAGGGGTAAGGGGCACTTTGGTGTCGTAGGGCAAGGATTGGTTTCAATGCCCAAGGCATAAATCATGCAACAGGGGCCCCAGCTTGGCCCATTTGCTGTTGTGCCATATTTTTATTTTATTAGTCCTCCTTGTTACCTATGTATGTGCAACGATCTGCCGCCTGCTGCCACACATATTGTGCATAAATCTTTAATATTAAGTAAACATACATATAAATTTAAATTTATCGCTCACTGCGCATTAGTTCCTATATGTCCTACCAGGCAGCAGCAACAACGGCTCAATGTGTGTGTGTGTGTGTGTGTGTGTTAGCAAGGACTTTAAGTTAAATGGAAATCTATGGCTTTGTGGCTTATATACTTTTATACTGCCATTGCCGCTGCCGCTGCTGGTCACAGTTGGTTGCATGAAAGGATAATGTTAGCGGGGGCACGAAATGAAGGATTAGGCTGCTCTTTTGATTATGCTCAGTTCGAGGTAAATGTGTTGCGACATTTGTGAGTTCATTTGAATAATATTCAAAATGTTATTTACATTTCAAAGTTTTACACTGAATAGTAGACTAAGTTAAGGATTAAACACACACTGAAATGGCTTAGTTAATACAAAATTTATTTAAAACTATTTTTGTTTACTTTGGTTTATTTAAATGAGTTTTATATTTGCTAAGAGGTTCGAAAACTATTTTTGTTTCTTTAATCTTATAAGAAATCATTTTTTTTGTTCCATGAACTAGTTTATTTTTGCATCATCGCTTAATTTATATACTTTTTGCCTTAGTTTCTCTGACTTGACACAAACTAGCTTAAAGTGAGTCAAGGAGAACCTAAAAATAGTTAAGTATGGCCCATGGTTGATTATCACCACAAGAAAAACGAAGTAGAAGTAGAAAAATTCGCATTGTCACTCCTTGAAGTGCAATCAGAAGTTTTTGCGGGTAATATGTATAAAGAAATGGCTGAATGCCCGTCAACATGCCAACAATTGGCCTTGTTAGTCAGCGTCAAGAACTTGATTTAAACTCAAAGTGGATTGGGGTAAGTGCGGCGGGAATGCCCACTCCAAGCTGAGGTCGCCATCAAAAGAAGAAGTGAAACCTATGCCAATAACAAAAAAAAACCGTTCCAAAAACTTGCTGAGTGTGTGCGCAACTGTACTTTTGACGCGCTCAAAAACCGCCTTCACTTCACATATCCAATGAATCAGGTTTGCAGTCGCAATTGCAGTGGATTCGCCCGCAGTTTATTCGCTTTTGTTGTTGTTGTTATTGTTTTTGATTGTTAGCGAGTTGGAAAGTTTGCTGCAGCTTTTGGCATTTCATATGTATATATGTGTTTGTGTGTTTGTTTGTGCACTTTTCACATTTAAGCCCGTCTCACAAAAGCAACAACTAGCACAAAGGGCATACACAATGCGCACTTTTTGATTAGGAGGAAAATGCCGTCAGGTAATCGTCGCGTCGCTGCGGGCGCAGCCACAAAAGCCGCTCATTCGCTTCGGTGGCCAGCGTAATGGGTGGGGCGTGAAATCAAATAAATAAAATAAACCACAAGATGACGTCGTATCCATGACAATGGTGCGAGTGGTGCTGGTGGTGCGGGCGTTACTTTGTTTATTCGATAAATCTATTGCAAGGCGCGACCATCGAAACGGGCTAACGAAAGTGGCTCAGTAACTGGCGGGCGTTCAATCTGAGCGGGTAAGCCGGGCGAAAGCAGTTCAAAGCGAAAGCCTTACAGCATTTTGGCAAAGGCCAAAGGGTGTATGATTCTGTGTGTGTGTTTGCTTGTGTGTTTGTGTATTACAGTTATTATTGATGGCTTCACTTTAACTTGCAGTTGGCTTCGGCTCCGTGCTTCATTAAGTGGCAGACTCGTTGAACCCGCACACAGCGCCGCACAGCTTGTTTGTTGTTTGGTAGACGTTGGCAACGTTGTCACAGTTATGGATTCACCAACACCGCCAATTGTCATCGACGATTCGAACGGTTCAGCAATGGACGCCTGCTTCACGGCATTCGACAAGGATGGGTGCGTATGAAAGCGACAGCAAACAAAAAGCAAAAAAATAAAATTTAAATAGCGGACATTAAATAAAACAAATTAAATTATATATCACATTATTATACATTGGAATTCGCAAAATTGAACAAATTAAAAAATGAAAAAAGTACAATATGAACATGCATAAAAAGACTGAAAACAATGAGAGTAATAACAATTTGATCGCCTTGGAGATATAAACAATGTGTGCAAAAAAAAAAAATAATAATAATAAAGCGATTTCGTTATTACACAAAAAGAACATCATTAAAATCATAAAAAACATTTAAAGCTGAAACTCAATCTAAAGTGAACTTAATTTATATTTTTCATACCTATATTATTGACATATCTCTACACATCATGCCAACACGCATTCTACATATCACATTAATATTATGTATGCGCATTTATTAAATATTAATCATTATAAAAGCTACTAGACATAAAGTATTAAAATATTCTCTTTGTATACCCAATCAACATTGAATCGTATCAGAAGGGTATACAAGCACTTTGTTTAAAGACAGCAAAAGAAAGATTAATTTAATTTAAAAATCAAAAATAAACATTATTTTCTTTATGAAAAATCCATTTATTAATACCAAAATTAAAATTAATTGGTGTATTTAACTGCTAAATGGCCAACTTCCATATTATCCATTTGTGAATAATTAAAGTGCAAAGAGATTTAAAAACAAATAAACGAAAAAAATGTATATAAATAAATAAACAAAATTAAGTGAATTAGCAGCGTCAATGAACAGCATAATAAATATTGCGGCAAAAGCATGCACTAATTATTTAAAAAAAAAGTACACATAAATTAAAATGCAAAAACTAAATCTAACTTAATTTATTAAATGCAATGTGCTAAGGTTAAAAAAAAAATTGTTTTTTAAACGTTACATAAATTAAATCTAATTGACATTTTCAACAGTTTTATGGTGGCATACAATTAAGCGCAAATCAATAAACGTAATCGCATTAATTTTACCTTAATTAAACGCACAACGAATTGAAAGCAGCTGCTCTTGCTGCTGCTGCTGTGGAGAATCTCGCATCCTGCCCCAAAAAGTATGCTATAAATAAGTGAAATTTCATTGGAACTTAAAGCACAGGTCTGCCAAAATGGCAGCCAGCTACAATGACAAACAACCCCAAAGGGCAACTACAGCAACTTTATCCACAATTCCTTCCCCCCTCCTCCACCACCTTTCCTGTAATGGTACAGCTACATTCAACCTCCCAAATCATTTTCTATCCCTACTCAATTTACCTGCTCTCTCTACCTCTCGCTCGTTCTCATCTGATTCGGAATTAGAAACTAACTTTATTTTGCTGCCTGTCTGTCGTTTATTTTCATGCCTGATTCACCTTTGTCACCGTTGCCATTGCCATTGGCTTCGTTGCCTGGTTGTCTGGTTTGCCTCATCCCAAATCCGACCTCACTCTGCAGAGATGACCGCCTGAATCTGGATGAGTTTACGCTAATCTGCCGTGCTCTGTTCCGCAACGACAAGGGCCACATCTACGATGTGCCACACGAACGCCTCGAGCAAATATTCGCTGTCTTTGATACAAACGGCGACGGCTTCATCGATAGGGAGGAGTTTAAATTCTGCTGGAATCAATGGATAAAAACGGTAAGCACAAGGCGTTTCCTTCTCTTACTAGAAAGTACATGTGTTAAGCAACATCCGTATGTGTGGGTGTGTCTAAGACTCCCATACGTTGGTTGGGTTAAGCTTTAGTCCATCATCCACTATTATGAAGCGGGGTGTATCAGTGTATGTGTGCGGCATGCTTCTCGTCACTCAGTGATTCATATCCGGGGACTCATAAAATCATAAAATGTGATAATAAAATATTTGTCAACGTTTTGCCAACGCGGAAGCTGCGTCATAAAAACCCTCAACGCGCGAGCCACACACACACACACACCCACACACTCACACACACATACATGTACAGCAATTCGCAGTCATTCGCAGCGTTTGGAATCAAAGTGGCCGAGTCCCGGATTGTGTGTGTAATTCAATCCTGATCAGTCCTTGTTGGACGGTAAAATGTCGCTTACAGCGAATGTCACACGTCAGAGTGCGTCTGGCTCCGGTTCCTGTCCGTCCGTCTCTCTCTTGGTATGTCTGTCTTTCTGTTTGTGGGATTGCTTTCATCACATGCTATATGACATATGTACATATACATCTCCATACATATATATGTATACCCATACCAACCCAAACTCTCTCTCCGAAAATCATATCGTCATCGTCATCATCATCGCACTGGCCACACTGTCACGAAGCGTCAGCAGCGACAGCAGCGTATGCAAATGTGATAATCTGATGTTGGGACTGTTACACATACAGACACACTCACACACACACACAGTCTCTCCGCACGTAAAGTGATAAAAACGCGTGACAAATAAAATGCCAGAGCAAAACGAAACGAAACGAAGCTGCATTCATTTGGTTAGCTTCGTCCGTTGCTCGGCCTTCACCATTCCGCATTGCCAGCATATTAAAATATAAAAAAAAAAAAAAAAAAAATATTTCGAATAATTTTATTGTATTCTACGGCTTGCCGACTTCATCTACTATACGGTTTGTCTGTGCCCTCTGCTTATGCCTTGAGCATTTTCTTTTTTCTTTCTCTCTTTTGCATATTGTGTCCCAACGCCACATTGTTGCCCACAGTCTGTGTCATAAAATTGCGTACGTGATGTGCAAATTTTGTGCTGTTGCGTGCCTTTAAATCGACTTAAAAGTTTTCGACTGCTCTGCAATTGACACAACTCGCAAGTAAATCACAGAATTACAAAAAGGTCACAAATCAAAACTTGGCAAATTTAAGACAATTCCCTGCCACATACAATTCGCACGGAGTGTAGACATTTAGAGCTTAAAGTCGCATTTACACAAAACAAAAGTTTTCTTCATTGTTTTTGCGGTGGCAATTTTTGTGGGTTAATGTCATTTTAATATAAATTACAATTTAATTTGAATTTAAACTGAATTGCCAACTTAAGAAAATAGAAAAACTTTCCGAAAAAATTTAACTTTTTGTGACTTTTTGAATGAAATTATTAAGTTTCTAAAACAAAAATTTTTGACAAACAATTTTCAAAAGAATAATATTTTAAATAAATTTCATGAAAATAAGCCATTAAGGCTTCATTAAATAATTCTGTCTTAGCAATATAATATTTTGAAATAACAAATTTGCGGACATCCCCTAGGAAATCAAGCGTTAAATATTTGTACAAAAAAAAACTTTTCTTCGCAAATATCGTCCACACTTCGAATATGCCTTAATTTTATATAGAAAACTTGCAAAACTTTGAAAATTTGTGCTTTAATTTATGCAAAGAAAAGTTTATTTAGAATCTCACAGAAGCCAAATCAAAAGTTAAAGTGCGCACAATGCAATAGCACACATGTACGCTTCTCTGTTTGTTAAAGGTATGACCTCCCATTCTTGAGTCGACCCACACCATATTACGCATACGCATGGCAGACTGCTCGTGTCTTTTTTCATGTGCGTGGCTGCCTGTTGAACACTGTGTCCCCTCGTTTGTCACGCGACAAATAATTTTACAGAAATAATTTCATTTTTGATATGCCATTTAAGCGATGATGATTCTTTGGAACAACAAACCGGTTGCCCAACATCCTCCATTCCCCCCCGTGCTTGTGCGCCACGTGCAACACTGAACGCCTGCCAAATTGTGTAATATTGCATAAAAATTTATTAACGTATAAAAAATCTTCCGGCAGCTGATATCATAATAAAGGGAACACTTAAAAAATGGCAAACCCTCCCACTTCTAACCATCCCCCCCCTCGCTCACTGTCCTTCACACCCACAGTTATTTTTGCGCTGGCTTGCCAAAAAAATAACAACAAGGGCAAAAAAAAAAATTGCTTGCCATAAAATTGACTTTTGTTTGTATTTCCGCATGAATTGCATAAATGGTAATTTTGCAATTTAATGTTTGCGTGAAGCGCGCACAGCCAAAAAAAAGAAGAAATCAAATCAAAAAAAAAAGCAGCCAAACAAAATAAAAATAATAATAACAACAAGAGGCAAAAGCGAAAATTTGCATAATAAACAAATCAAATGATGAACGAGCGGGCGGCGGGCAAATGGCAAGGACAGCAAGAAAGGGACGAGGCAAACTTAGAAGACCAAAACTTGCGCCACGTTCAAATTAAATAAACGCATAAATAGAACATTTAACGCTCGTAAATCATTTGCACTGTTCGCTCTAAATATTTTTCGTGGTTTTGTGGTGTGTAAAATTGTGTGTTGTTGTGCGTGTGTCCAGCTGGTTGTGAAGTTTGAACCGATTGAAGTTTCGGAAACGGAAATGTACGCAAATTTATGGAAATAATGTGACTGCCATTCATGTCCGCGTTTAAAACAATCAATACAAAAGGTAAAACAAAAACCAGTCTAAAAAGGGTTTGCCCCGGCGGGGGTGGAGTGTGTTTAGTGCCTAATTTTATAGTCATAATTCAATGGGAATTTATTTACATTTATATGCTTTTATTGTGCGTTCTGTGCATTTCAGTGTCATTCGGTGAAATGCGTAATTTATGTGCTCAAATGTGCAGAAAATGCTTTTTAACCAACTGCACAAAAGGTGTGCCTAGAGTGTGTACATGAAATATGTGTGTGTGTGTGTGCGTTAGTCCTGCTGTGCTGTGAAGCGTAAAATGCTGCGGTCTCAGTCGAGGCAGGCCACAAGAAGCAGCCAAGCAGCGCTTTTGATGAGGGACCAAGTGCACGAAAATGACCTTTTTAACTGGGAAAAAGCTTAAGTGCTGGAATTGAAGGCACCAACCCGATGACGAAGGGTTGAAGGATTTTTTCATTTCGGTGGGGTTACTTGCGTTCGCATAATGTATGCTTGTTAATTGACAAGGAAACCCTATTACATCAAATTAATTTTCCCTTAAAGAACGTGCAATTCCTTTAAGTAAAATAACATAATAGCTCTATATATTTTTGAATAAATAATATGATTTTATTACACATTTATGTTGCAAATGAATCTTTTTTCGGTCACCAGTAAAATACCGTAGCAAATTTGAACATCATGCTGACATTCTTAATGAACCTGTTGCATTTAAGTGTGTATTTGCTTTCTCATTTGCGGGCTATAAATGTTTTAAGACCACCCTCAACGAAGACAGACGAAGACAGACTGAGAATCGCCTAGAAGAGCAGCTGTTGTTGGCAGTTTCATTTTAATGTTTGTATGCTGTGCTATGCTATGCTTCAGCTTGAGTTTCCATGTCCTTAAACAGTTTTATCTTCATATAATACATTTATTACCGTTTTGCCACCTGCTCTTCAGCCAGTGCGTAGTCGTAAATTGCCACCATATAAAGTATATATGTATATATATTAATGTATGTATTCGCGCTAGCACATTTTTTGTGTGTGTGTGAACCGTAATATATCATAGAAGGCGCGTCATCATATAGTTCATTGAACCCCCAACCACAAAGCGACTCAAAAATCTTCAACAGCTTTAAGTGTCTTACAATGTCTACCGTTAATCTTTGGCGCACTTACTTATATACACACACACAGACAGTTTTATTGAGGGTGGCATTGTATGTGTGTGTGTGTGGTTGAGGTGGGTCGCAGTGCAGCATCGTTTATAATGTCTTCATTTATGGCACAATGTGCCACTGTGTGCTTTTTTGTGCTCAGTTACGCACCGACACCGAAATACATGGCCACAGGTTTCGTGGAGCAGTAAAAGACTTGAATGGAATGGCTGGGGCTGGGGGCACAGTGAGTGCCAAAAGTCGCCCTACGACTTGTCTGCTCATCGAGCGGAAAATAATATCTTGCTATAAATTTCGCTCCGTTTTTGTGACGCTGTCGCGTGTCCAGAGCGCTTAGCTTTTTTCTCTTTCTTGCTTTCTCATTCTGTGTCAGCTACGTTTTTTTCGGGATTCCCAATCCCGATTCCCAGTGCTCACCGTCGCGTCCTCAACTGATGAAAGTTTAACGACCAAAGTTGACACGCTGCGGCGATTATTTAGAAAGTTAATGACTTATAACATACAAAAAGCACCAGCAATGAGAAAGAGAGAGAGAGAGAAAGTGGAAGGAAACGCAGTTGATTTAGGAGCACGAGAGTGTGAGAAAACTGTTGGCAGTTGGGCAGTTTTTGTTTAATTGGATTGGGCAGTTGTCTGACATGAAAAATGTTTTTCCAATAGAAAAAGCTTTCCGGTATTAGGTTTCATTCAATCAAAGTAAAATTAAATGGGGGAGTGCGGAGCACGAAGTGTGATTGAAAAGATTACAAATGTGGTTGGCATGAAAAGATAATAAACTAATGCATTCACAATTTGCAAAATTCAAATGAAGCATTTAATAATTTGAATGATTTATGTTTAATCATTGAGTACGTATGTCTGGTAATGTGTATTTTTACTAGTTAGAACATATATTGATATATGTTTATCTGTAACTTTTATTTGTCGAACAACCCAAATATCTGTATGATTTTCCAATAATTCTCAAGTTATATCGTCTCCGATAGCTAAGATGACACATCAATAACCGACAAATGTGATGGGTCTGCCGATAATCGGAATAATTTGTACAAAAGTTTTCG
Source organism: Scaptomyza pallida (assembly GCA_018152965.1). NCBI lineage: Eukaryota > Metazoa > Arthropoda > Insecta > Diptera > Drosophilidae > Scaptomyza > Scaptomyza pallida. The sequence goes on from JAECXP010000002.1 coordinate 2,938,493, forward strand.
CTTAAGCCGCTTATTGGCACATGAGCTTTGTGGTAGCTCGGTGAGTTCGTGCCAGAGATATGTCAACGTCTATCCCTCTCCCCTTCTCCACAGATGTTTGTATGTATGTTTTGGAAAGTAATGGCAACTGAAGTAGAGTCGGGAATGCTCAAAGCTTATTTATAGTTAGTTTTTCGGTAGAGGTTCATCCGCTCGTCAGGGAGTTGGCCAACAATTTCTGGTCCCAGTCAGCCGCATAAATTGTATAATGTAATTTTCGTCGCGTCCGCAAACCCACAAACTGTCAGCGACAATGTTTCGCTTGCTGTCTGCTGTCTGCCGTCTGCTATTGGTGTGTGTTGGTGTGTGAGCAGAGTATGCCAAAAAAGATATAGTATACATACTCGCATGTAGTGTAGTGTGCGAGTGAGAGGGCGAGGGCGAGTGGAGTAACTGCCAAAATGGCACGGGCACAGAACTGGCAGAAAACCGCCAACTTATGCAACAATTTCAAAACGGAAATTGCTTTAGCACCTGCCTCACACATAGGCCCAACTGTCTGTGCGAGCGATTCTATAGGTGTGTGTGTGTGGTTGGGTGGGTGTATGTGTGTATTCTGTGGGTGTGCCCAGGCACGTTTCCCTTTTGGCACATACTTCAATATCACGTTGAATTTCATTCGATTCGTGCGCCTTCGTCTCGGCTTTGGTTGCTTGGGTTCTTGGTCCTTGGTCCTTGTCGACGTCACCATTTGCCGTACTCATTCGTTTAGCTTGGCAACTTTTTTGGCACACACATACCCAAGCACACACATAAGAGCCGCACACTTTGACAGTTTGTCTGCGGCTCACAAAGTCGATACACAGCAAAAAAGTTGTGTATTCAAATGAATTTTATTTTTGATATACATTTTTTATTACAAATGTAACCAGTTTTTAAATCGCGCCTTGCTTTCTTAATGAAATTATTTATCATTTCATAATTTATTCATTACATACCATAAATATTTTACTGTGTTCGGGTTAAGCAGCAGCAGGAGCAGCAACGATAGCGGCTCCGAACTAAAGGCAACCCCCAAAAGCGTCGACGCTTTTGGGTTTTACGGATTTTGAAATTTATTCAGCACTGAAATTGACTCGAAATGTTGTATGGCAACAGCAGCAGCAGCAGCAACCAAATGACTGAAACTTTCTACTGTTCACACATGCAACCTAAAGATAGAGCGAAAGAGATAGAACGACGCTTGGTAGATGTTGCAAAGTTATTTCTATAACTTGTTCCTTTTGTTGGTCCTGACAGAATCGGGTTGATGTGTAATTTGAATTTAAGATTTGCTGTGGTTACCCAAAAGGTGCCTTGTCTTGTCTTGTCTTGTCCCTTCCCCATCCTTCCATACCACAAACCCCACATTTGCTAGAACAGGAAGCAGTGTCACATCCACAATGTGTCTTGTGGGCTACGTTCTCGACGTTCTCGACGCTCAATAATTAATTTAGCCGTAACATATTTGCCAGCTAAATGAATGAACAGGATTTCGTAACGTTGTTCTTCCTGTTGCTCCGGCGCACACTTAAAGGTGCCAAGCACTTTTTGGAAGTGCCCAGCACTTTAATCAAACATTCATAGTTTCAACTTTAAATTAAACTGTGGCGACAGTGCGGCCTCTGATGAGGAGTTGGTGGTGGGCTATTACAATAAGTGCTTGGGCCAAGGGTCAGTTGTTTGCATTAGCCAACAAGGCAAGGAGCGAAGCCTGTGGATGAGGTGCGTGTTAATTTGCCAACTTTACTAAGAGAGTGGGGGCAAACATCAGAAACATCAATGGCAGTGGCAGCTGCGTCAAATGGTTCATAATTGGATGCTGCCACTGTGATTTCTTGTGGTGAGCAACCTTTTTGGGAGGTGAGCGAATTTCATGTGCAAATTGTGGTCTTAATTGATAGGCGGAGTGATTTTTGAGGTTTGACTTGCAAAGTTTTTCAACTTGATCAACGCAACGATGAAACTTTAATTGATGAAATTAAGTCAAGCAAGGAAGAAGTTTGTGTGGGTCAAAAGCCAAAAAAAAAAATGCTTTGAATTTTGTAAATAAAATATGCAAGAGAAGAGAAGAGAACTTTAGCTAGTATTTAATCAAAGAAGTATTTAAAAAAAGTCTTTAACTTTTTGTGGCCAAAAAGAATTTGAAATCTTTCAACCAAAATCATATCAATATCAAAGCTCAGTGAGACATTTATATTCCTGTCATTCGCAATCTGTGCTTACGCTTATTACCTGCAAAGCAGTTAAACTTTGAGCCACTTATGGGCTGTTAAGCTATTGAAAGCACATCTAATCCCTTGTGTGATAAATGTTAAGACCAACAAACACTTGCACACAAACTCACACACACACTGGGACGCCAGCTCTGTCACATATTCGCAAATTGATACATTAACTACCTCTATCCGGCCATTATCTCTAAGTATGCTAACCCAAAACTATGCTCAAAATGCGTCGCATGCTCAACATGCAAATGTAAATCACTTCCGCAACTATGCGGCACCACTGCACCGCTGCACCACGACGCCGAGTGCAGAGGCACTAATGCTTGCCACTGCCACTGCCACTGCCAACGGGCGATAAATCATCAACTGCTTAAGCGTTCGTTGCCTGTGTCCCCTCCTCCCTACAGCCCATAACAGCATCAACAGCAGCAGTAGCAACAACAACTAACCTTTCAACAGTGTTGCCTCTCTTGGCTCCCAACAGTTTCATCTGCTTGCCACCTGCCGCTGCCGCTGCCACTGTTGCTGCTACAAACTCACGTTGGCCGCTTTAAAGCATTTAGTTGGGTGACATATTTTAAACGCTCTGCCAACAGTTGCAACAGCAACACAAATCAAAGCTGGCAACAACAAGCGACAAACAACTGATTTCTAGAGATGGTAAATGCTTTCCAAATATTGAAAATAAATATATAATGCTAACAGGATTTCTTAAAATTGAAAAACTCAAAATTTGTTTTTAAATAATTTTCAGTTAACTTTTTTATTAAATAAAAAAAATCTAAACATTTGTCTTCAAATTGGGAAAAATTTAACTTTCAACCACTCTTAAAGGAAAGTCTTTGATCAAGAAATTTTCAATAAAACATAAGAAAAAAATAATTAAAAATAAATAATAAAACAAGTAACATTCTTCTTTTAATCAAGTGACATTCTTGCAAACATTTCTTAAGCTTTTTCTCTAGTTTGCATATGAAATTTCTTGCCAAATTCACTTGCAAACTTACCCATCACTAGCTAAATGCTGTTGCCTGCAACGAGCTGATGCTCCTGCTGCTGTTTCTATTTCTGTTCCACTTCCAGCCGAAGCGCGTGTCTGCCTGAATGTATGTGTGTGTCTGGTGTGTGTGTGTGTGTATCACCTACAAATGTGCTGTGTCTGTGTCTGTGTTTGCGCATAGATCATAATCATTCATAATCAGCGTGCACATAAATAACAAATTAAAAGCGCTTCACTAATTTTAAATATGCTCGAACATAATCAGCTTAGACGACATTCGCTGTCGAGTCTGTCGTTGTCGTTGTAGCTGCTACTTCTACAGATGCTGCTGCTTCTGTTGATGATGATGATGGCGCCTTCCCCCTCCCCACTGTAGAATAGTAGGTACTCTATACAGCTGTGTGAGCTGCTGCCAGTCAAGATAGCAATGGCAAAACCTAACGAGCTCTTTGCTCTCATGTGTGCAGAGGGTTTTCCTTTTCCTTTTTTATTTCGAGAGGTTTTTTGACTGGCTTTTACTTCATTTAAAACGCATTTATAATGGGCGGCGACAAAAAATAAAAATGAATAAAATGAAGAAACTCATCAGCACACACACACACACACACACATGCGAACACCCACTAATGCACATGTATACAAATTTCTTTGTAGCTTTTCATGTTTGTGCTTATGTACTTTGGCCCTACAACGTCTTTTGTGGCGTCTGCTTCACTTACTTTGCCCATACAATTTTTCTTAAATTTTTTACGTTCGTTTTTTTTTTTTTTGTGGCTGCTCATGTTACCATCTTGATGCCCTAGCTGTAAGGGTATCACAAATTAAACAGGCACTAAAAAAAAACCATAAAAATAAATAAAATTAAGGACATTTATAAAAAAGCAACGAAAAATGCAATAAAATAAAATACGAAAATCAGTTTAAAAATATGAAATAAATTTCAATCTACATTTTTATTAAAATGTTAAAGACTGTATTGTTAAATGTATGTTTTATATTACTTAATATTTTCTTTTATTGTTTTTTTCTTATATTCTTATATTTTTTAAAATTAAAATATATATAAGACCATATAAAATCTTTTTAACTATTAAGCATTTATTAGTCGGATAGTGTGAATTTTGTTAACGAAATTTTCTTTGAGTTTTTTCTTTGCTTTCTCTAATTTTATATATCATTATCTCGCTCTCACTCACACTCTTACTCTTTCTCTTTTTTACTTTCTGGGCAGATTGTGCGACCGGTGAACGCGTTTCTCATTGTTGATGTACAAAATGATTTTATAAGTGGTTCCCTGGATATAAGTAATTGCAGTGCACAGCAGCAAGGACATGAGGTGAGCCCCAGAGTCGCTGACGATGACGAAAAAAAAAAGAAGAAAACGAAGTGGAGCTGGCAGCTGCGACCCGTGAGTTGTGGCCACAGCACACAGGGCAGCAGCAGCTTAGCTCGTCGAGCAAAGAGCGCGGAAGGAAGGGGTAGGCGGGGCAGAAGTATGTGGGTGGGTAGGCGGCGCTGGCAGGAATGCGGAGACGGAAAGACATAAAACGTAACAAGAAATGAAAATGGAGGCAACGAAGCGGAGCGCAGGATGAGCCAAAGTCATTGCCGCCAACGACGACGATGACGATGACGTCGAGGAGGGGCGAAGATGAGACTTGTGCCGGTTTGCTCTGCATGTCAGCTTAGCTCAGCTTCAGCTCAGCTTCGACTTGGTTGCCCCCAAAAGATGGTTGTGTATTTTATATCTGTGTAACTGTATCTGTGTGTGCGTGTGCATAGTCGGAAGCGGATATGCTTTACTTAAGTCGCATCCGCGCTGCGACATACGCCGGATGTCATCGTCAGCGGCAGCCGCTCGCTCGCCGGCCCAACTACACTAAGAAAGAGAAAGCAATAGCAACGGCATCGGCATCAGCATCGGCATCGACATCAACATCAGCTCCTCTTGGCATATTTGCCATCTGGCGCAATTGCCTTGGGGTATTCCTTGTCTCTGTCTCTGTCTCGCCTCCACCCATTTTGTTGTCGTTGTGTGGTGCACTTGTTGGCCGGCACTTCACTTGCTTCATCCGTACATGAAAATTTGTCAAAATTAATAACACACACTTCCGTTGTCGCTTTATGGACTCAACTCTCAGACGTGACACTATCCCTCCCCTCTCTCTCTCGCTCTTGCCAACCACTTTGGTTATCTCTTGGGAGTTTATGCAATGACCACGCTTCCGTCTGTTCTCCTTCCTCTCTCTCGTTCACTTGCAGATACTTGAGCCCATTAACAAGCTATTGGATACAGTGGACTTTGATGCGGTTTTCTATTCGCTCGACTGGCATCCCAGCGATCATGTTTCATTCATTGATAATGTCAAAATGCGAGCCATGGACGAGTCGTCTGCGGTAAGTAGAACACAAAATGGAGTTCGCTTCAACTGCTTTATTTTGGTATCGAATTTTCTATTAGCTGGATGCGGATTCGGCAAAGGTATTTGATACGGTCATCTTTGCTGGTCCGCCACCGATGAAGCAGCGTTTGTGGCCACGTCATTGCGTCCAAGATTCGTGGGGTGCTGAGCTGCACAAGGATCTGAAGGTAGTGGACCATGGCATCAAGGTGTACAAGGGCACCAATCCCGAAGTGGATTCCTATTCCGTCTTCTGGGACAACAAAAAACTGTCGGATACCACATTAAATGCACAGTTGAAGATGAAGGGCGCCACGGACATCTATGTGTGTGGCTTGGCCTATGATGTGTGCGTGGGCGCTACGGCTGTGGATGCTCTATCCGCTGGCTATCGCACCATCTTGATTGACGATTGTTGCCGCGGCACCGATTTCCATGACATCGAGCACACCAAGGAGAAGGTGGTGACCAGCGATGGTGTGATTGTGCACACCAATGAGGTGGGTTGCTTGCCTTAAAGCATTTTCAATGCTTGAATAAATATTTTGGATTTTTCAAAAAGGTTAAGGCCATGGCTGAGGGTCGTGATCGTCGCCCCGAGCTTGGCTACAAACTGGCCATGGAGCTTAAGAGTCCCGATTCGGTGCTGTCGCAACGCAATGGTTTCAGACCCAGCTACTAAGACATCTCACAAAGGAATAATAACAGTTCACAAGCTAAGCAATCACAAATGGAACTCGTCAAAGTTTCAAAGACAACTAGTTACTTAAACTTAGTTAATTACTAACAATAGTGCATCACATTACTTAACGACTTCTCTTAAAGTAGTTCAGCTAGCTTTTGCTAAAGTTTTTGAATATTAAAGAACGTTTTCAAGGGCCTTAAATGAAAGTAGGTAACGTTTGATCTACTTGTTTATGAGCTTAAGTATTAACTTTACTTTAACGCACATCAATGGCAAATGTTGTACATGGCACCTGTTTTAAACAAAAAAGTAATTCAAAACGTTTCCCAGTTAATATTATGTAGAAAACTATCTTAAGTCACAAAAACAATACATGAGCTTCAATTGTAAAAGTACTTAAATGCCGATGAATAAAAATAAAGCAACTTTAAAAATGACTTTGAATCAACGAAAGAACAAAGTTCTTTAAGGTTTTTCAAAGGACAAATAAATAAATCCTCACACAACAGTTTCGTATTGTTTTGCGTTTTCCAAACTAATTCCGGGTAAGTCCTTTATATAACGCTGTTATTCATTGGCCTATAAATCAATTTGAACAGTTCGAAATTCCTTCGTATTTTTTTCAATTTTCTTTTTTGCTGTGATAAATGTCTAATGCAATTTTGTAGGAATCCGTTATGCATTCATCTCTCTTTCCACACTCAATGGACCTATACATATAGTGCTATATATCGTCGTCGCATATCGCCAATTTCTAAAGCAAAAACTTCAAAACAAACCAAATAAATGTCCTGCCAAACAAGCACACAAACACATACGAATACTTCGTGCACAGACTGTTAAACGTTTTTTTTTTATTTTCTGTTGTTAGCGACTCTCCTTGAATGCTGGTCAACAGCAGATTCCACAACAACAAGGCTGACAACATGAAGGAACAATTCATGCAACGTTTAAAGAAACTTTCAACTTTCTGTTTTATGTATGCACACACACACACAGACACACACATATACAGGGCAATAGGTATGTGTTTGTTGTCTGCCACAGTTTTCTACTCAATTTTTGTTCATTCGTTTTTTTTTTTTTTTTTTTTTTGTTTTTTTTAACGGAGTTTCCTTTGCCAAGCGAGCACAAACAAACTTTAAATTTATTAACAGCCGGAGAAAGTAACCGAGGCGTCTGACCAGTGGGCGCTTTGTTTGAGTGGCCCGTGGGCGTGGATCGTCTGCAACTGAATTGTGGCAAGTGTAAACTGTAAACTGCTATTTTTCACATTTCAGCATATTTTCATTCTTCCTTTCTACATGCTTTTTTTTTTTGTATGTTCCGAGGTACATTGGGTTGTGTTGATTGTTGGTTGTTAGAAAAAAAAGGAAAAATATTTAGCGTTTCGGATGCTTTAAGCGTAAAGTTATCAAATATTATTACCCCTATTTGTTGGATATTTTTGTAAGCTTTGTTGACTTAAATTAAACATTAAAAAGTTCAAATATGTAAAATTTAAGATGTAATTTTATTTATTTAATTTTTTTATTCACAGGGCTTCTTTCTATAAAATATTGCTTCTCATTTTTGTAACTGTCCTGCTTTCCATTTAATTTCAATTTAGTTGATATTCAAGGGACACAAGATTATCTAAGCTATCAAGTTTGTCTAATCCGCATTTGGCAAGTGTGCAAGTAATGCCAAAGAGTGCAGCTGTAATCCCAGAGTAGTACTTAATGCTTGAAGCTGGTTGAAGGTTTATGGTAAGCACTGTTGTTGCATGTGTGCCTAAAACAGAGTTGCAAGGCTAGGCAGAGTCTATGCATGGTTGTGGTTACACTGGCTTTTGGGTTCTTATCGAGCTGCTCCCAAATCGTTTACCTTTTGAGGCGTAGACAATGAACTTTTTGCCCCGGATGCGAATCCAGACATGGGCTTACACAGACACACTCACAGTGCAGCCAAATGCTAAATGCATTTGTCCAGAGATTTCTGTAGACTTTGTTGTTCTGTTGGAGCAAGGAGCCAAATGGGAATGGAGGAGGGCTGCGGCAGTTGCGGTCAGGCACTAAGCAGAATGTTCGTCGAGGCCTGTCAGCGGCAGCTGTGGCATACATACTACTACAAAAAAAGAAGAAGAAAGGAAAAAAACGAAGAAGAAAGAAAGCCCACAAAAAAAAGGGGAAAAAAATCATCGCTGATGAAAATTGCTTGCAAGTGGTTTCTGTTTCAGCCCGGCCCCCTGTCCATGTAATGTGCGCTCGTTTTGCTTGTAAAACTTTTGGATTATTGTCAGCCTCACACACATACATACTCGCACACACTTTGGTACATGCATGGGCTGGCCATGTGCCAGCTGG